>CAXIVR010000002.1:36667940-39067940 GCA_964035755.1 Teleogryllus oceanicus
AAAAGGGGGGGGGCCCCGGGAAGTGCAAAATGTATTCAAGCACGTTAGTTATTAAAACTGGAAGCGCGAGCAACGGTACGCGGCAGGCGGCAGAAGGACAGCTCAACACTCAAGCGTAGGCGAGAAAGACTTGGACCAATCCGTGGACGGTACGAGCCTGAGGACGAGAAAGGTTTGGAATTTGGACGTGTGGCGGCATCTGAGATCCAGCGAAGAGAGGTGTGACCGCGGGACATCAGACCAGTCGAGTGACGTGGCGAGGACTGCGAGCGACCGAACCCCAAGGTTAACTGACGGCGAGCGGAAGGAAATGTCGAGGTAAAGAACTGCAACTTCTATGCGTCAATTTGTTGGGAAACTGTGTAGCTTTAAACCAGGCGTAGCGTCTAAAATAGGTGAAAGTTCCATATAACTACTGGAAATATTTCGAACGTATGAGCGCAGTTTTGATTTCATTCGCTGTACGCACCAGTAAATTCGTTTGAATGCTATACCTTGTACAACTTTTCTAAAGTAAATTATAATTGTTCATGTAATGTAAAAGTAATCTTATTGAAAGTATTGTTTCCATTGTATGATGTCAGGAATAATCAGTTGCTATAATTTTGTAAAGAGTTTGATTAGTAACGTGTGTGTCACGTTTATTCTTGTCTAGAGTTAACAGCGTTGTAATAAATGCGCAGCTCAAGGCTGACCTCTGTGAAGTCTATAATAGAATAATTTTAGAAATCACTTAAGGGCCGATGCATGGAAAACTTTAGATTAACACAGTTAAATGAGGTACACGAAATAATTGAGAAGGAGTCAAAGCAAAAGTATTGTAAATAGTGCGTATTGAGTAATCAGGCAGTCAAGATGCGCCTTCACATTCTCTTATGGTTGTGTTATTTCTGTTCTTTTGTTTCTGTTTTCTTTGCAGTGACCATCTACGTAAAGTACATACTTATTGTATATTTGTGCCACTGTGTAATTTGTTTTACTGAATATATGCTCATTTTAGAATTTTTATATAATTCATTGTGTCAAGGAGTTCAGACCTTTCTCATCCAGATCCTGCTTCCTGAATTCAAAGCTCCTTCACAGAGCATTCATAGTTTCACGCTTCATTGCCACCACGGCTGAAGGTAGCAGTGGGCGTGTTATAATATATAATATATTATATATATATATATATATATATATATATATATATATATATTGATGACAATACCAGGTAGGCCAGCTTGTTCTCAATGTAAATTTATTTGTAAGGGACAGGTGTTCTTTCTCGTGAATCGGCTCGGAGTTATCAATCAAACACCACTGTTCCGTGAACAAAATAAACTGAACTATTTATTAATTCTATACAAATCACTAATGATACAAGATCTATGGTGGTCTCTACCTTTTCTTTCATATAACCCAGAATCCTGTTAGTCTCTCGATCTTATCGATCGAAGAAATTTACCGTTACTTCTTCTACTACGAGCGTCGGCGGCTTCGGGACCCTCAGGTTGCCTCGCGCTCCTTCGCTGCTCGCCGGGGTCGTTTCACTTGGGACCAGCCGAGGTGAGGCGCTGCGCTTCCGAAGTTCGTCTCCTTTCCAATTCTCCGATCCACTCGACGTCTTTTGTTCTGTGTTACTCCAAATAGCAGCTATCCCTTTGGCAATATGTCCGATCGACTATTGATTGTTATCACGCACAAATTGTCCGTCAATTAATCTTTCTGCACTCGTTCGTTCGCAATACTAGTTTGCTTTTCGATCGCGGACAGCCCCAGATACGTCCTTCCTCGCCGGCGTGCGCCGACACTGACTCCTCGCGGCCTCGTTCCACGGTCAGCCAACCGACGACACCTCGCCGCCCGTAACCGTTTTTCGTGGCTAGCGAGCGCCCTCTTGCAACCGTTCTGCCGCGTTCTTGCTTGATGCCTCGCCGTTTCTTTGGGTGGAAACGCGGTGCGTTTCAATATATATATATAATATTTTATATATGTAAACAAAATTATAAATTAAACAATTAATAACAACTATGAAAGTATATTTGAGTAATAAAAATTGTGTGAGATATTATTAACTAAAGTAACTTATTTTGTCAAGATGTATGTATGGTAAGCTGTTGTTTTTCATTAAAAATACCGGTATAACGTTTATTGACGTCCATACCGGTAAAGACGTCCAATAGAGGTATTTTACTAGTATAAAACAATAAAGGTATTTGAGAAAGGTATGAAAAAATACCGGTATTCAATACCTTTTCGGTCGCTGTTCACTAGCAGAATCAAAGAAAAACAAACTATCCTTGTTATCCTCTCTTTCATTTGTATTTACAGTATTTGAAGTATTTTTTTTTTAACATCTATTTTATGTATTTAAATATATCTTCAAAATACATGCTCAAAAAAACTCAAAAATAGAGTTTTAAATACAAAAATACATATTTCAAATACAAGTATTTAAATATTGCTCAACCCTCTCTATAAACTAGTATGTGGATCAGCAATGTATAATCTCAGTTCCCAGCTGAGCGTAGTACTAATACATATGCAACAGTAAGTCGAGAAAAATTTGTAGAATGAAATTACAAAATATGGACATAAATATATAAGGAAAACGCTAAATAAACAAATATGCAAAATCAGTTTTCCTGCAGTATGTAACATCAAATTTCATTAGAAATAATTTAGTATAATTACACTGTGTAAGTAGCCTTACAATACAATTTCAAATAAAAGTTAGCGATGATACAACATCACACACTTTCTGACATTATTTCTAAATTTGCAATTTTCGCAAAATGGATAGAGTTCAACAAAAATGGTAATTCTTTTAAGCGTTCCTTCTATCCGTGGAAAAATTGTTGTGATTTTTGAGATTTTTTAATATATACATAAATTTCATTCTTAAATTGAATTTATCGAGGCAGCATTAGAGTGTAATCTCAGTCAAATAGATGTTCTTTGCTTTACAGAACATTGGTTATCTCATAATGATCTAAACACCTCCAAATTCCTAGTTTTTACCTTGCAGGATCTTATTGTAGAGCAAGGAATCAAATAAAGGCCCTGCTTACGGAGGTTCGTGTATTTATGTGAAATAATTGATTCTACCTTCTTGTCAGAATTCAGATTTATATGCAGTTGAAAAGTTTTTGAAATAACAGTTGTACATCTTACTACGCTCGAAATTATCTTACTTTGCATCTACAGACCTCCAACAAAGCAAGCTGTAGATTATTTCAATTTCGTAGAAAATCTAGAGATAACTCTGAACAAAATTAGTAATCTCTCATTTAAATCCATTGTTGTATGTGGAGATTTCAATATTGATTTTCTGAGCGAATCCCACGAAAAAGAGCAGTTTCTCAACTTAATTCATTCCTTTAATTTAATTAACCGGAATACTCAAATTATAATTAACAAAACCACAACTGATATGAAATAATAACGAATAATCTTCTTACAATAAATAATAACATGAATACTGACACAATAAATAAAAGCCAAGCATTTACTACAGTTAACATAAAGTTATTTACGGACTACTTGCTGAAAGAATCATGGGAGGCAGTTTATAACGCTATTGACACAAATGAAAATATAATTTATTTTCTCAAGCATTCATTCTCTGTAACGCATGCTTTCCTATTAAAAAGAGAAAATTAAACATTTCATGAAAAAGTAATACTTGGATCACAAAAGGAATTAGAACATCGTGTAAAAATAAACGTACTCTCTACTTTAATTCTAAACGTCATGACGTATCTCAAGATTTCTATCTACTTTAAAAATACAAAACATTGTTACGAAGTCATAAGGCAGGCTAAAATAATGAAAAACGATCAGGATATTTTGAACTCAAATAATAAAACAAAAGCAATGTGGAATATAATAAAAAATACTACCAAATCAACTAGAAAACCCGTAGAGAATGTTGTTTTAAAATATAACGATATAAATGTGAACGATCCGGCAACAGTGGCTAATCTCTTTAACCAATACTTTTCGAGAATTGCTGCCGATCTCACTAAGGGCCTTCAGGCACAAAACTCAAAAACATACAGTTCACCCAAAATTTTAGACACAATGTTCGTTTCCGAAACTTCTTCCTATGAAATTCTCAAAATAATCGGTAAACTAAAAAATAAATATTCGTCCGGTTTAGATGAATTCCCGGATTCTTGTGCGTATGCCACCATGATTAAAGACTTGTGCGTATGCCATTATACATCCGTTAACTCACATATTTAATGCATCTTTATGCACTGGAACGTTTCCAGATATTTTCAAAACAGCTAAAATTAAGCCGCTTTTCAAAAGGAGCAAAGAAAAATGAAATTCAAAATTATCAGCCCATTTCTCTACTATTAGTTTTTCACATATATTAGACTTTTTTTACGTACGAATGGAAACCTTTCTCACTAAACACGACGCGCTTTCAGATTGCCAACATGGATTTAGAAAATCAAAATCAACGGAAACAGCTATATTTTCTTTTCTTAAAGACGTCGCCTCATCATTGGATCAAAACGAGGCACCTATTGGATTATTTTTAGATCTCTCTAAAGCTTTTGACGTCATTGATCATGACATTTTACTTTCCAAATTACCTTCATATGGAATTCGTGGTATTGCTCTAGATTAGTTATGTTCGTACCTTAAACAACGATCTCAGAGAGTTGAAATACCTTACTGGAATGATGGAACACTACGTACGCACCTTTCCGACTCTTTGCCCGTTGCATGTGGAGTTCCTCGAGGATCGATTTTAGGCCCTACTCTGTTCCTACTTTACGTAAACGATATGCCCTCGACGATTCGAAACGAAAGAACGGTTCTCTTTGCGGATGATACGAACATCCTTTGCAATAAAAAACCGTAAATAGTACAATATCAGATGTTTCAAATTGGTTCCGAAATAACAAATTAATAGTAAACGAAAAAACGGTTTATGCAGTTTTCCATTTCAAATAAACAATTCTGTGCTCCGTTGAAAATGAAAAGTGTACCATTGACTGATGTTAAGGCAACAAAATTTTTAGGTCTCTCAATTCAGTCAAACCTTAAATGGAACGTCCATTTAACTGAATTGAACACAAAATTAAGTTCATTACGCTACGCATTCAGAATTCTTCCAAATTCAGTCAGCCTTCATACTGCTCGTTGTGTATACTTCGCGAATGTTCATTTCCGCCTGATATATGGCATAATATTCTGGGAAATACATCTTATAGCTCCCAGACTTTTAGATGACAAAAACGAATTGTACGAATAATAACCAAATCCTACCCACGTGATTCATGTAAGCCTCTCTTCATTAATCTAGGAATTCTACCATTACCTTGTCTTCTCATTTACGAATCAGTGGTTTTTGTAAAAAATGACTTGCTCAAGAGGCGAATATATTTTCAGAAAATGCCGAAGTCTATTACTATAACACTCGACGTAGAAATCATATTCATCAGGTGACAGTATCAACAGCTCATTACAAAAAATTCACATACAATACATGTACGTTATTTTACAACACTTTGCCAGATGACATTAAACGATTAAATTCAATAGAAAAGGCTGAGCTCGTAGCTCATTGCAAAGTTGCAAGCCTTTCACCACTGAGATCGGGTTCGATTCCCGTCGAATCTCATGTGAAATTTGTTCCAACAAAACGAGTTCGGCTGCTTCACAAGGGCCCTGTGAAGTGTCCTAAACCCTACCCCTATCCTTATTCCTTCCTAATTCTGGCCGCTGGGTAGTGACGCAGGAGCGCGTGGTAGGAGGCGCGTACGCGGAGATGCTACCTGGCGGTCCTCTTGACATCCAACTACGACGATACGCCACAGAGAATGTTAACGGAGGATTACTCCATAAGCGCAGTAATGGGAGGATTACTCCAAGAAGCGCAAAGCTCTCAACGCCCCCCAAGGGGCTTGAAGACGCGTTGCGTCGAAGTAGACTCAACAAATTAAAAAAAAAAAAGTTTAAATCCCAAGTGAAATCGTTTCTGCTGCATAACTGTTTCTATACAATTAGAGACTATGCTGAGCATCACAAGAAAAAAACATTAATTTTAACAATGATACATAATGCATTATTTACCATTTGGACTGTATAAATGAGTATAAACAATCTGTAACAACTATTGTACTACAGCTTCCGGGTCAATGACCCCCATCTCGATCAGGTTTTTCGTCCAGTTTACCTGATCCATTGAGCAAATGCTGAGATGGCCCCTTGTTTTGCTTCTGGACATGAATGTAACTTCATTTTCTGTACACGTCTTCTCGAATTCAGTGGGAAATACAATTATTCAAATTATCGTTTCCATGTTGTCGCGGCAGGAAGTAATAAGAGCCAAAATTTATTGCTTATTTATCCTTGAAAATAGATTTTATTACATGGAGTTTTTGGTTTTTCGCCTTTCAAAATTCAAATGTATTGCTTGTTTATCCTTGAAAATAGATTTTATTACATGGGAGTTTTGTTTTTTCTCCTTTCAAAATTCAAAATTTAAGTATATATGACTTAGTGTAGGATCACAGAATTTTGAAAATGTGCACACAATTCACTTTTCCCCATAGCACGTCATACGCAGTTTTTAACTGTTTTTTTGACGTAAAATAAATAAATAAAAAAAATTACTCAAAACTACGCGGTTTTGCAATAAACTTACATACCTTTGCAATCTTCGAAAATACGGCGGGGTGGGCGAAAATGAGATGGTGTATCATATTTTGTATCGTCTTTAAACAAAAAATTGGAGCTCTTTTCGAGAAAAAGCTACACTTGTTTTAATTGCCTATACTTCGCCCCAAATTGCACGAAAACCACTCAAATGTTTCAAAAATTAGACTTGTACGTAACTTGACGGAAATATGTGAAAAATTAAACTTGACGGAAATATGTGAAAAATATATATCGTTTTATACGACTATTAGATGATACGAGACCGTTCGGCTGTGTTACAGCATCACTAGTTTGACACGCGGAGAAAAATATATTAAGACTGCAAAGGACGGAAGCTTAAACTGACTCCCAGTTTTTTCCTGTCTGAAAGTTCGGCCTCTCACGCCGCAGGCCGCCGGGTTTGGCCGTTCGGCCGCGTCGAGGGAGCCCCCAAAAGGGTCGGGTGACGCTACTGCGTGAAGCGGGGGGGGGAGTCAGGTATTTTCCCCGAAATTTCACTTTACGCCGCTGCTATTCATCCGATTTGCATGATTGACACGGCGTTGCAGTCAGGAAGCACGTCGTCATCGCACTATTAGCCCACATTTTTTAGTTTCTTTCCGGAACTATGAGAAAAATTTTTTTGGAAATAGTTTTTGAAAAAACGACATCGTAGCGTGAATTCTATTTTAAAAAGGATTCCAATGCCGTTTACAGATCGAAAATCGAACAATTTGTTCAGACGTTATGGGTCTAGTAAATTTTGCTTATTTTGGTGTTGCCACGTAGTGGTGACAAATGGAACTAGTGTCGGTACATTTAGCCTTAATATGCCACATTTCACAATATTGCGGAAACAACTAAAATTTTCAAAAAATGTACATTACCATAATGAAAGAGAACCAATTTATTTCAAAACCCTATCTTCAATTTTGTAGGTGTAGAAAACATCGAAAAATTTCAATCTTTTGCAATATTCGATAATTCAGTTAACGGTGAACATCTGACATATGCCACCTTTATACGTGTATTTTACTGTATTCTTACAATAACGTTAAAGAAAACATTTGTATCGATTTTTTTAGAAAATTTTGATAATGTCGCAGGGGATTCATGTAAAATATTCCCAAAAATTAATGAATGATTTTCAGAATTGCTGAGTTACGAATGAGGCCAGATAGACTGGGGTTTCTTAATTTTAGAAAAAATCCTATGCATACTTTAGGTGCTAGTGTTGTTCCCATACAACAGAGACACGGACGGACGTTTTGAGAAAAAAAACTGTATATGGGCACCCCAAAACGTGCATTTCTGTTGAAAACTCGAATTCGATTTTCCGCAGCATTACACAACTTTTTCTATACTAACCCGTATATACGTACGTCTACGAGAAAGTGATCTGGTGGTGCTACAGAATAACACAGACTTTCTGGTACTAGTTAGTTTTCTAATTTTTTTGGTCTGGCCTAGCTCTTCTGTCTTCCCAATCCTCTTCCCAGCTGCCATCTATCGCCGCCCAAACTACCTTTCGCATTTTCTCAATGTTTCCATTTCCTAATGGTACAAGTGAAACATAAGTAAATTATAGAAGGGTACAACCTTGTCCTACGTGTACATGGATATTTTCGTTTCAAAATTTGAAGCAGTTTTTAAGAAAATGTTTAGGTACTACTGTAAATGCGAAATTTGAAGCTGTTTTTCACACACACAAAAAACACCTGTTCTAGAAAACTTCATTGGAAGTCATTTGAAACACTTCCACTCAAATATAATGTATGTAAATTGTGCATATTAACGGCGAGAGATATATTTGAAAAAAGGACTTTTGCGTAATTTTTTAACAAACGAAAGAATACATCAGGTGGCTTTTATGCCATCCTAAATAGTACAGTTAGTTTTAACCGTACAAAAAAATTGAAGTAAATGTGGAAATGATTTTGAAGAAATACCATTTAAGTGTTTCCAAAAAAGGAGAATTTTTAGGTCATTTTCACAAAAAAAAACATTTTAATTTTCGAAAACTTTATAAGTTTTAATTTTTTGAACAAATTCGACAAAGTATTCAAATCTTCCGTAAAGAAAAAATATTAACGTGAGAGAAATATAAAAAAATTGTGTAATTTTTTAAAAAAGAAACGAATACAGCAAAATGGCGTTAATATCATCTTATGGAGTACATTGAGTACTATCCCTCTCAAACGTTTAAAGAAAAAAATTGCTGTCGTTTTTGAGAAAATTTTGTTTCTGTTGTTTTAATATTGCACACATTTCACTTAATATTGCGGAAAAGTGCTAACATTAAAAAGAAAATATGGATCTTAATGAAAGAACTAATTATGGAGACCAAATTTAATTTGAAGTAAAAAATTTCTATCTTCAATTTTGTAGTTGAAGAAAGACGCCGAAAAAATTTCAATCTTTTCGCAATTTTCGAAAATTCTGACTTACCATGAAAATCAGACGTATGCCACCGTTATAAGTGTATTTCACTCTATTCTTACAAGAAATTTACGTAAAGTACTTTAAGTACCCCGAGAAATTAAAGAAGGCAGAGCTTCGAGTGAGCCCAGATCGATGCGTTTTTTCAGTTTAGAAAACTCCCACTCATAGTTTAAGCGCCATTGTTGTTCCAGACGATAGACGGGCGAACGGTTTGGAAAATAACACTTTTTCGATATTAAGGATCCACAATTTCTGAACTTTGAGTAAAACTCGTGTTAGAGGGAGTAATTTTTTATTGTAACAATTAATTTTATAGGCAGTCACGGCTCTCAATATAGATGCTTTAGTTTATATCGTATTTCTTGTGATTTTATTTACCTAAACAGAGAATGCAAAATGGATAGAGAGGCCATCTCGTGGCGCAGAGCAAAGTCGCTTGTCTTTCACCAAGATGATCCGGGATCGATTCCCGTCGAATCTCATGTGAAATTTGTTCCAACAAAACGAGTTTGGCTGCTTCACAAGGGTTAGACCAACCCCTGTAAAGTGTCCTAATAACCCTACTTATCCTTATTCCTTTCCAATTCTGGCCGCTGGGTAGTGTAGCAGGAGGCGCCTACGCGGAGATGCTACCTGGCGGTCCTCTTGACAACAGACCGCGACGAGACGTGTCGGACAGAAATATCTACAGTAACGGAGGATTACTCCAGATTTAATGAAGAAAGTAACGGAGGATTACTCTAATAGCGCTCAACACCCAAGAAGGGGTTAGGAGACGCGTCGCGTTGTGAGTTGACGCAACAAATGAAAAAGATGCAAGTATAGTTCGCTTGTGTGGTTTACAACATCCCAATATACACAATGAAGCACTACTGAATATTCTCGGGAAATTCAAACATTTTTCTTAACATTACTTCAATCGCAGTTGCATTTTTCCTTCCCTCAAGGAAAAACCTGGATCAAATCACAAGGATGATGATGGACAATGATATTGGAGTGAATTATAACATAAGGAGTGGTCCACACGACCATTCCGGGGTCCCAGCAAAGGTTAATCCGACTCTGGTTCAATGGTTTCGTAAACTTCGATTATATGCAATTAATGTAGAATAATTATCGTTTGCTAATTTTGCTAATAATTACAGGTTATCTCATTTTGCTTTCCATTGGCAAACACGCAGGAACTACAGCCAAATTACCGGGAAAGATGGCTCAGTGCATCAACTGATGTCACTGCAGTGCAAGGTTCGAGCCTAGATAGAGACAAGATTTTCGACATTAGCTTGTCAGCTGGGCCGAATTTAGTCGCTGTCTGGAGGGGATATCGGATTTAAGAGATAAATAACACATCTTTCATTGCAAAATATACCAGGGTTATGAAATCTTAGAAATGAAATAATTTTATTTAGTTATTATCACCACTAATAACAGCAAAAATTATGAAATGAACTAATGTAAACTTGTCCAAACAATAGCGCTTGTTGTAAAGTGCTGGAGTGCAATCACCATAGCTTCGAAACCTAGTTCGCTTTTGTTTTGTATGAAGTCTATTACCAGTAATTGTGTCAATGCAGAACTATGCAAACACTCAGTGCTCACTGGAAATCAAAGCCACAATCATTTGGGCGGGAGGTGCTCGTATCTGACACGGACACACCGCATAAAATTATGTAAGTAATGTTTAAATACAGACTTTCATTAACCTTAGTTTTAATAATTTAATTGAAGTGCTTACATTTTATTACATTCTAGCTGACTACTCGGCGTTACCCGGATATTTATTTATCACAATCTTCTATTACGCAGCCTCGCCCGTCCCGCAGGCCCCAACCAGTCTGCAATGGCTGTTCTGATGACAACTCCCGCCCCGCCCATCCAGCCCCTTCTCCTGTTTCTCCCGCTCTTCAATCTCGCCGTCCTGCAAACACCTCCAACCCGTTCCATCCAGCCCCTTCCTTTCTATCTTGTTCCTCGCGCCCCCCACTTCCCCCATCTTTCCGCCAAACCCGCCCGTTCGGACGGCTTTTCGCTCCACCTCCTACCGCTGCGCCGCTCCTCGCTCTTCCTTCCGCTTTCTCCACTCCTCTCGCTCTCTTCGCTTATTCTGCTCCGCCTCTTCCTTGCTGTCCTACTCCAACTTCTTCCTTCCCTCCCATTCCGCATTCTCTGCTCGCCCTACGTCACACGGCAAAGCGCAGTAACAATGAGGCCCAGATAGTTTGGGAATTGCATTTAACTAAATATATAAAAAAACAGTGAGAAGTAATGGAGTAACAGTTTTGAATTGCAACCATGCTATTTTGATTTTGGTCTCTCAAAATATTCGGCCAAATTCGGAACAAACTCTCAGAGATTCTAATGCTTTGTAGCAGGCACAAACATATGCACTTCCTTTTGGGTAAAGAAAACAAAAAATTTCCGATCCGGTGGCCGAGATCGCTAAGGCATCGTGTCGTAGCGATCTCGGACCAATGGTTGCAGGTTTGAGTCCGCCTCGAGGCATAGTTGCATTTGTGTTCGTACTTTACACACCTTATCATCACCATTTCGATTCATCTTCATAGTTACCATGCCGTTAACCCCAGTAGTGATCGCTAAACGTAATTCGGTCTCATTGGCAGTGTCTGTAATGTGTTTAAATTTCATGTTGACAGAATAAGCAATTTTTATATTAAAACGACTTGGACAGACACCAGACAATTGATTTGACGTGAGATTCTTTTAGTAATCAATAAGCAAATTGTTTAAGTATTTAACATCTAAAAATCCAAAAATCACAAACACTTCAGAATCTGTATTGATTAGTGTTCTGAATTTTGGAATTTAAATTTCCGTCATTCGATGGAGATGCACCCCCAGATTGTTGCTGTACCAAGCGCCACTCTTATCTTCTAGTATATACGGAGTGTTAGCAGATCGGCGGCCAAAATTAATTCACATTTGGCGCCGTACTTTGAAACCTATCATTTTAACAATTCCTTGTCGCTAATTAACAGCAATAAGCATACATTTCGAACGTCCCGCGTCGGACTAACAATATTTTTTTCTCCAAACGCGGCGCATTTGCTTCCAGAGGGAAAGACAAAATCGTCTATCGCGGGAAACTCTTCGGAAGGACAAACAGTTGAGTTGAACGGCTTTCGTAGAAGCCCGCTAAGCCGCGCCAGGTACCAGAGACACGGTAGAGTATCAACATCCCGAGAATTAAAAGTTTTCAGAATGAAGGCGCGATAAAATAGAGAGGCGCGATTTAAAAAGAAAGTGGCCGAACACAGTTTCGCGGTTACTCGACTCGACTCGCGCGAGTAAAACACCGCTAAGATGCACGTATATATGCTACCGACTATTAATTTAATTATGTAGGGTTGGTATTGCTACCTCAGCTGAGACGTTTTAGCGCGCAAACGCGTTCCCATTGTCGGGATTTTAATGTAATACAACTATTATATGACGCCACGAGGGGTAATTGTTTAAGAATCTTGTAGTATTACGTTTACACAAAAGATCGCATCGTCAGTTAAAATCCGCTGTAATTCTCATCTGGGCGGGATTGAAGAAATTAAATTTGACTAGTGGTAGCAGGGGTGTTTTGAGCGCGTAAGAGGCGATTGCAAGTAGAAATGGTATGGCGCAGTAATTATAACAGAAAACAATCTTCTGTTCGTCAAAGAAAACCTTGACAACACGGTCAAACTGACAAACTTCTTCCATCATCAATATTTATCACGCTGAGATAAACTAATAGTTCTCGAATAATTGTCTTTCAGCATTTTTCCTAGTGGCAAGCTAGGAAGTGGCTAGCCACGCTTTGTAGAGCAACCCAATCCATCATTCTGTTGCTCTCCCAAACAATTTACTGAAGCTATTTTGCAGCCTCTACGCGGAGTATAAGCCTAGAGCGGAGAAGATTTTTAAGACCGTAGACAAGTCAAAGAGATTTTGACAGAAATACGCAATTTGGGAGATTTATCAGAAAAGTTTTTCTTGTTAGTTTGTCCGTCCGTACTGCCTCGATCTTTCACAGGATTTTCACGAAAATTGATATTCTCCTACCGATCTGGCTGACTTCGCAGCAGAATTTGAAGTGGGTATTTAATGTTGGATAGCTTACACGAAGACCTACACATATTCTATACTCGCTATAGCTGGAGGGGTCGTCGGGTAGGGGAGGAAGGGGACCGCGTTCTCCACTCAAATCTGTTGTAAGTTGACTCGATTTTTTTTTTTTTTTACTTTACCGTACATTGATCGCATTGCATTCCAAACGAGTATTCCCAGAAAACCCGAGCCAAATAATACCCATGAATAGGTTCCAATTTCTGCATTCCAAACAGACGGCTGCATGTTTCTCGGAGGTCTACAAGAAACGTTTCAAGTAATGTGTCAGATCTCAATCAAGCGAGTTACGCGTGGCTCTGATGGGCATTACAGAAACCTTAGATTACGAACTCACACGAAGTCTGACATTACAATTTTTGAGCGAAGAAATCGAAAGGAGAACTCTCAGAAAATGTGTGGAGAACATTTGTTGCATCTCGTTATTTGAAGCAAGTACCATTAAAATTATATTAAAATCGATGAAATCAGGGGAAAATGCATTAAAAAATACGGGAAAAGTTTTTTAAATCCCTTATTAGTCGAAAAAAAACCGTTCTAAAGAGAAAAGAAAAAATGGCATTTCATTAAAATCTGCCCCTATTTACAAGTCATGGCCGTAATTAACAACTCAAGTTTTTTAAAAAAAAATGAAAATTTTATGAAATATAAGACTACTGTGCCGTGACTCATAAAATTACGACAACACTTTTCTCGAGTTCTAAATTCTTTTCCATTTTTTTAAAACTATTTTCCCCCCACCAGTCTTATCATCGGGCCCCGTGACTGGCGGGGCCCCGGCGATCGCCCGATCTGCCCATGTCTAGCACTGGCACTGACTGCATGCGAGAAGCGTGTGCAATCTATGTGAACTTCAGGAGGCGAACTCCTAAAACTCCAGTTTCTACAAGCTACAAAGAATATGTACACGCACAGGACCGAGATGAGGCTAAGGGCTACCTCGGTGTGATATTTGGAGCAGCAGGCCACGCCTTCAGGGAGAACGTGCCGCGAGCCACCGTACACCGCGACTGGTAGCAGAGCATTGGTGGCCGATTCGCGCTGCTGTGTCTTTGGGTGGCGGACTCTCGCCACCAGCAGCCCGAGTCTGCGTCCGGGCCACCGCTAGCAAAGCATTGGTTTAAGTGGAGGTCTTCCCACTGGGACAGCCGCAACGCAGAGCTGCCGAATACCCTGTTACCTATTTCGTCCTTCGTCGTCACCCATGCGCCACCCTTCCAAGCGCAGTGGTTTGCGGCGGTGGCTGCGTGGGAAGGGCTCTGCCTTTTCTCGGTGGCTCGCGGCAGTGTACGTAGGAAGGGGCCGCAAGTCGTCGCGTGTCTACAGGGAAAGATTTGTGGGTGGATTCGATGGCAACTTCGACTGCAATTCTTGTTTATAACAATTCGTGGAATTTTAAGTGTTGTAACAGTGTTCTCCTCCTGCAAGTTGATCCCGCCCGCTTGGATTGCGTATCGGAAAGTGGAGGTTATCGCAGGGGCTCCGTGATGTCCATAAAGCTGGCAGACACACTATAGCAGAACACAAAAAAAATTAGCTCATAATTTTAGGCTAATTATAGGCTAATTAAATGCTATATTCCCAAATTTTAGGCTCTTGTAGTTTTCTCGAAAATTAATGTTCTGCCAGCTTTAGAATAAAGCCAGCAGACACAAAATCAAATATTAAAGTTAGAACAAACTTACTTATACACAAATTATAGGCTAATTTTAGGCTCTCCAAAAATATTAATAATATTAATAAATATGAATATTTACTAATGCAAAATAATAATAATAATTTGCAATACCATTGAATTGGCGAAAGACCATTCAACTGCTAAACTTTTTTACATAGAAACAACATTAAAATTACAGTTAGAACCAAACTATATATACCCAAATTATAGGCTCACCAATATTAATAATATTATTAATTATTAGTATATTATAGTAATTAAATATACCAAATTGCAACACCATTCAACTCTCTTTTAAACGAAGAAAAGAATATACAAACATTTCTTTCAACTACTATTCTACCCAAAAAATACATACTATTTGTCGATATACGAATCGTTGAAGTAAGTGCTCGTAGACTTTAGCGAAAAATGTTGCTGCAATTCAATGAGCCTCTCCAAGTGCGTACATCTTCACGGCATTCAGAGCTGAATTTTTAAACTAGTCAGCAGAACACAGCTGTATTTTCACATAATACTCGTATTGTTATGTAGTATTTGTTAATATAGCCCTTGAATTAAATGCTCATGAAGCCTTTGCTAGGAATGTTGCTAAAATACAGAAAAAGCACTCAAGTACGGACATCTTCACGGCATTCAGAGCTTCATATTTTTAAACTATACGGCCGAACACAGCTGTCTTTCAACATATTACACGTACTGTTATGTAGTATTTGTTAATATAGCCCTTGAATTAAGTGCTCGTCAACTTTAGCTAGAAATGTTGCTAAAATACAACAAAACCATTCAATTACGGACATCTTCACGGCATTCAGAGCTTCATACTTTTTAATCTAGACGGCAGAACACAGTAGTCTTTTAACATATTACACGTATTGTTATCTAGTATTTGTTATAATAGTTCTTGAATTAAGTGCTTGTCAACTTTAGCTAGAAATGTTGCTACAATACAACTAAACCCTCAAAGTAAGGACATCTTCACGGCATTCCAGAGCTTCATCATTTTAAACTAGACGGCAGAACACAGCTGTCTTTAACATATTTTGCGTATTGTTATGTAGCATTTGTTAATATAGCCGCGCCAAATTAAGTGCTCGTGAACTTTGAAAAATATTGCTACAATACAACAAAACCGCTCCAAATACGGACATCTCACGGCATTCAGAGCATCATTTTTTAAGCTCGACTGACAGAACACGGCTTTCTTTTCACATATTATACGTATCATTATGTAGTATTTGTTGATATAGCCCATGAATTAGGTGCTCGTCAACTTTAGCTAGAAATGTTGCTAAAATACAGCAAAGCACTCAAGTATGGACATGCCACGGCATTCAGGCTTCATAATTTTAAACTAGTCAGCCAGAACACAGCTGTATTTTCACATATTACTCGTATTGTTATATAGTATTTTTAATACTGTGTATGTGGATTAAGTGCTCATAAACCTTTGCTAGGAATGTTGCTAAAATGCAACAAAAGCACTCTGAAGTGCAGGCATCTTCACGGCATTCAGAGCTTCATAATTTTTAAACTATACGGCAGAACACAGCTGTCTTTTAACATATTATACGTATTGTTATGTAGTATTTATTCATATACCCGTTGAATTAAGTGCTCGTGTACTTTAGCGAAAAATATTGCTACAATACAACAAAACCGATCAAGTACGGACATCTCATGGCATTCAGAGCTTCATAATTTTTAAACTAGATAGCAGAACACAGTTGTTTTTTAACATATAATACGTATTGTTATGTAGTATTTAGTAATATAGCCCTTGAATTAAGTGCTTGTCAACTTTAGCTAGAAATGTTGCTACAATACAACTAAACCACTCAAGTAAGGACATCTTCACGGCATTCAGAGCTTCATTTTTAAACTCGACGGCAGAACACTGCTGTCTTTTAACATATTATACATATTGTTATGTGGTATATGTTAATATAGTATGAATTAGTGCTCGTAGACTTTGTAGAAAAATATTGCTGCAATACAAGCAAAACCGATCAAGTACGAGGACATCTCACGGCATTCAGAGTTTCATAATTTTTAAACTAGTCAACCAGACACGGCTGTATTTTCACATATTACTCATTGTTATGTAGTATTTTTAATATAGCCCTTAGTTAAATTGCTCATGACCTTTGCTGGGAATGTTGCTAAAATACAGCAAAAATAAAGTACGGACATCTTCACGGCATTCAGAGCTTCATAATTTTAAACTATACGGCCAGACACGGCTCTCTTTCAACATATTACACGTACTGTTATGTAGTATTTGTTAATATAGTCCTTGAATTAAGTGATCGTGAACTTTGAAAATATTGCTACTCGTACAACACAACAAAACCGCTCAGGTACGGGCATCCTCACGGCATTCAGAGCTTCATAATATTTAAACTAGACGGCAGAACACAGCTGTTTTTTAACATATTGTACGTATTGTTATGTAGTATTTAATAATATAGACCTCGAATTAAGTGCTTGTCAACTTTAGCTAGAAATGTTGCTACAATACAACTAAACCACTCAAGTAAGGACATCTTCACGGCATTCAGAGCTTCATCATTTTTAAACTAGACGGCAGAACACAGCTGTCTTTTAACATATTATACATATTGTTATGTAGTATTTGTTAATATAGCCCTTGAATTAAGTGCTCGTGACCTTTAGCGAAAAATATTGCTACAATACAACAAAACCGCTTAAATACGGACATCTCCACGGCATTCAAATCCATAATTTTTTAAACTGGGCGGCGGAGCAGCTCTCTTTTAACATATTACGTATCGTTATGTAGTATTTGTTGATATACCCTTGAATTAAATTGCTCGTCAACTTTAGCGAAAAATGTTGCTATAACACAACAAAACCGATCAAATGAGGACATCTCACGGCATTCAGAGCTTCATAATTTTCAATCTAGATAGCAGAACTTGGCTGTTTTTAACATAATATACGTATTGTTATGTAGTATTTGAATTATATCGCCTTGAATTAAGTGCTCGCGAACTTTAACGGGAAAAAATGTTGCTAAAATACAACAAAACCAGCAATTACGGACATCATCCGGCATTCAGAGCCTAATAATTTTAAATTAGACGGCAGAACACAGTTATCCAATTAACATAGTATATGTATTATTATATTGTAATTGTTGATATGGTTCTTGAAATAAGTACTCGTGAATTTAGCGAAAAATGTTGCTACTATACACCCAACCACTCATGGATGCACATCATCACGGCCTTGAGAGCCTATCAATTATGACCCCAGACGGCAGAGCACAGTTGTCTTTTAACATAATTTACGTAGTATTATGTACTATATGTTGATATAGCCCTTAAATTTAGTGCTCGTGAAGTTAGCGAAAAATGTTGCTACATTACAACCCAACCGCTCAAGGACCCGACCGCTCAAATTTAAAAAAAGATATTTTGGGCGGAGATATGTTGTATCACTTAAGAAGGAAAGGCAAAACTATCTGTGCCATTCCGTAGCACTTCTCGTTTTATTTATGAACAGAGCACCAAGTAGTACTCAGAATAATGTTTATAACATACTATGCATGTTATTCTATTTTTGTTTGATATCCGTTTGAAATTAAATGCTGGACAACTTCGGCTTTAGACTGTACGAATACTGTATTGATAGTGTACAATTCTAAATCACCCGCAAAAAAAGACTAACGGAAAATGATTGCTTCATCATCATTTTTAACATAAAAAGTTTGATAATAATTTGTAATTTTGTATTAAAGAATCAGAGTTTAAATATTTCATCTTTAAGTTTTCGTTTTGAATTTCATATGACTAAATATTACACAGATCTACTGTGAAGAAAATGAAGGTAATGTAACAAAATAATGCAATATATTTCCAACAAGTATTTAATAACACAATAACTCCATTTATTGAACAAATGTACAAATGTACATAAAAAGACATTTTCCCTTTGGATCGTCCTCACAACGTCAATCATTACCTGACGGAATATTCTCAAACTGAAATAAATCAGCAGTAATCCCAAAAAATGTTGCCTAACAAAATCATTCCTTATGAGGATTAAACTGATTTAAGAGCACAATCTAATGTAGATGACAGTGAACTGATATTTATACCTTTGCGCGTCCATCAACACCAGCTTCAATGACAAGTTCAGTGCCATTGATTTTACCTTAACACTACCGGATGTATGTGGCTACTCTCATTATCACAGATTATTTTCCTATTTTTTAACAATCTTATCATATAAGCAGTGATAAACATATCTGTTGTCTCAAAATAGAGTATACAAATACACAATTCTTTTTATTGAAAGTCGCTTATCCTTCTCTATAGTTACTATCACACAATGAGAGTATCTTACTAAAGTAAAACCAGAGTACGAAGAAAATGAAAGCATGCAAAGGCAACGTCTGCCGTAGTACGATTATTAAAGAAAGTAAAGGAACATGATGGGCAACTACATCCTTTCCGTGTAACTGAATGCTACGGAAAAGTAAAACAAATAATATCCATCACAAACAGGGATGAACATGCAAAACTTTTAATGTGAAATGATTTATATCAATACGTTTATCATATCTCTAGTTCTATCCTCAAGGCAATAAGGAAGTAATTCAATCTCCGACGAGTTTATTAATGAATCACGTCCATATGCAATTCCAACTAATCTCAACTAAACATAGGAACTCTTTTCTTTATAAGTAGAACCTTTTTTATTTTTAATTGTTCCAATCTTCTTAAGTTGACAAATATAAATAATAAAAATACTACCAAATCAACTAGAAAACCCGTAGAGATATTGTTTTAAAATATAACGTATAAATGTGAACGATTCGGCAACAGTGGCTAATCTCTTTAGTAATGCACAAAAGGAAATTGCCGATCTCACTAAGGGTCTTCAGGCACAAAATTCAAAATTCAAAAAATGTCTTACCATTTTGTTTCCGCAAAAAGATCAACGTTCTTAAAGAAGTTTCCAGCAAAACAAATTCACTCTCATTCATATAATCTTTTTATTAAAATAACCCCCATATCGTGCTTGCAATCCAAAAATGGCTAGTCAATCTTCTCTAAACCTTTTTAAACCATTATAGGCAGAGGAAAACCTCCAACGAAGAATGACAACGACGTTTTAATAGAAAATCGACAATCATGTGTTTTATCCACAAGCTCACGGCTGGTAGGAGACTGCCCCTTCCCACCCAGACGTGGCAAGGTGCTGCCCTCCAAACTACTAAAAGGCACACGTTCTGGTATTCTCTATTGTAGCAACCATTTTTGCAAAAGTTGAAAAACACGTAATTCAAGGACTAACAACAGCACATTATAATACGTATAATATGTTAAAAGGAATCAGTTATCTGGGTATATTTAAAAAAATATTAGGCGCTGAATGCCGTGAATATGTGTATACTTGAGTGATTAGGTTGAGTAATTGCTCAAGTTCACGAGCACTTAATTCAAGGGCAATATCAACAAACAGTACATATAATACATATATGTTAAAAGACAACTGTGTTCTCCCGTCTAGATTAAAAGTTACGAAGCTCTGAATGCCGTGAGATGTCCGTAATTGATGGTTTTGTTGTATTGAAGCAACATTTCTAGCTAAAGTTGACGTGCTTAATTCAAGGGCTATATTAACAAATTCTACATAACAATACGAGTAATATGTTAAAATATAGCTGCGTTCACTGTCTGGTTAAAAAAATATGAAGCTCTGAATGTCGTGAAGGTGTCCGTGTACGTGAGCGGTTTTTGTTGTATGTAGCAACACTTCTAGCTAAAGTTGACAAGCACTAAATTCAAGAGTTATATTAACAAAATCTACATAACAATACGTGTAATATGTTAAAAGACAGCTGTGTTCTGCCGTCTAGTTTAAATATTATGAAGCTCTGAATGCCGTGAGGATGCCCGTACCTGAGCGGTTTTGTTGTGTTGTAGCAACATTTCTCGCTAAAGTTGACAAGCACTTAATTCACGAACTATTATAACAAATTCTAGATAACAATACGTGTAATATGTTAAAAGACTACTGTGTTCTGCCGTCTAGATTAAAAAGTATGAAGCTCTGAATGCCGTGAAGATATCCGTAATTGAATGGTTTTGTTGTATTTTAGCAACATTTCTAGCTAAAGTTGACGAGCACTTAACTCAAGGGCTATATATTAACAGCTTCTACTACATAACAGTACGTGTAATATGTTGAAAGACAGCTGTGTTCAATGCTTATAGTTTAAAATTATGAAGCTCTGAATGCCGTGAAGATGTCCGTACTTGAGTGCTTTTCTTGTATTTTAGCAACATTTCTAGCAAGGTTTACGAGCACTTAATTCGAGGCTATATTAACAAATACTACATAACAATACGAAGTATGTGAAAAATACAGCTGTGTTCTGCTGACTAGTTTAAAAATTATGAAGCTCTGAATGCCGTGAAGATGTACGTACTTGAGAGGTTTTGTTGAATTGTAGCAACATTTTTCGCTAAAGTTCACGAGCACTTACTTCAACGATTCGTATATCGACAAATAGTATGTTATGGTATGAATAGTATGTTGAAAGTAATGTTCTGTATATTCTGTTCGTTCGTTTAAAAGTACGAGTTGAATGGTGTTGCAATTTGGTATATTTAATTACTATAATATACTAATAATTAATAATATTATTAATATTGGTGAGCCTATAATTTGGGTATATATAGTTTGGTTCTAACTGTAATTTTAATGTTGTTTCTATGTAAAAAAGTTTGCTTGATTGAATGAGTCTTTCGCCAATTCAATAGTGTGCAAATTATTATTATTATTTTGCATTAGTAAATATTCATATTTATTAATATTATTAATATTTTTGGAGAGCCTAAAATTAGCCTATAATTTGTGTATAAGTAAGTTTGTTCTAACTTTAATATTTGATTTTGTGTCTGCTGGCTTTATTCTAAAGCTGGCAGAACATTAATTTTCGAGAAAACTACAAGAGCCTAAAATTTGGGAATATAGCATTTAATTAGCCTATAATTAGCCTAAAATTATGAGCTAATTTTTTTGTGTTCTGCTATAGTGTGTCTGCCAGCTTTATGGACATCTGTCTCCGTCCGCCTGTCCGTCCGCCTGTCCGTGCCGCTCCCAGCCGTCTGTGAACACTACTAGCGCCTAACCCACTCCTACGATATTGAAAAACATTCTTTAATATTTGGGGTACTTTACATGAAGCCCCCCGGATATCATCACAATTTTCTCAAAAACGGCTCCAATTTTTTTCTTTAAATTTCTTGTAATAATAGAGTAAAATACACTTATATAGCATAGGTCCCATATTCACGGTTAACTCTGCATTTTTAAAAAGTACAAATTTGAATTTCTGCATCTCCTTAAAACTATAAAACTTAACTATAAAATTGAAGATAGAGATTTTTCCTTCAAATGAAATTTGTTGTCCATGTTTGAATTAATGAAATTTGTTCTTTCATTAAGGTCAGGTACATTTTTTTTAATTTAGTAGATTTCGTGCAATATTGCGCGCAATTATTTCAATTTAAAAAAATAACGAAAACAAGATTTTCTCAGAAACGGCTCTAAATTTTTCTTTTACATTTGTCGTACGAAGTAGTGCCAAATGTACCTTATACGATAACATAAATGCCACCATTTACTCTATTCTTTTTCAGGTCAATAAATATAATTTTTTACTTGTCACCCGTGGTTAAAAAATTTAGTCGGAAGTCGGAAAAAAAAAGTCGGAAAGGTGCGTACGTAATATTCCATCATTCCAGTTAGGTATTTCCACTCTCTGAAATCGTTGTTTAAGGTACGAACATAACCAATCTAGAGCAATACCACGGATTCCATATGAATGTAATTTTGAAAGTAAAATGTCATGATCAATGACGTCAAAAGCTTCTGACAGATTTAAAAATAATCCAATAGGTGCCTCGTTTTGAGCCAATGATGGGGCGACATCTTTAAGAAAAGAAAATATGGCTGTTTCCGTTGATTTTGATTTTCGGAAATCCATGTTAGTAATCTGAAAGCGCTTTATGTTTACTGAGAAGGAGTTTCCATTCGTACGTAAAAATGTCTCTCTTTTATAATTTTGGAAAAACTGATAGAAGAGAAATGGGCCGATAATTTTGAATTTCATTTATGTTGCCTTTTTTGAAGAGCGACTTAATTTTAGCTATTTTGAAAATATCTGGAAACGTTCCGGTGTATATCGATGAATTAAATATGTGAGTTAACGGGTGTATAATGGCATACGCGATTTTTGTCAAGCCCAGGGTTTTTCCAGTTTCTGTTTTTACTGATGGCTCTTGTGATGTCGTCGACAGTAAACTCTAGCATACATTGATGGAATTTTTGATGCTGTAATTTCTCTCTGGTAGCCATGATGCATTTTTATTGAAATCTTCGGGTCGGACAATTACGTACTCCAGTTTTTTAGTATTTTGTTTTGTTGTTAAGGTTGTGCTTTTGTTGTCTTTATTTTCCTCCAGGCGCGTGAAGAAGCTCCTTCAGTTTCTATGAAATTCGGCATTTTCTTTCTTCCTTTTCGTCAGTTCATTGTATCGGCGGAGTCTACTTCCGTTTGCTTTTGCCTTTTGCCTGAAAGTGTCTAGTAAAGATTCAAGATCCCGGGTACTTTGTGTACTATTCAATTTTATTCCTGCCTTTGTTGCTAGGATGGTTGTTTTCCTAACTACTCTCTTGGTTTGGTTATTGTTAAGTGTCAGCTTCGGGTCTAGATTCATTTACTTCTCCCTCGAGTCGTTTTTTCCATGGTGGCACATGATCTATATGCTTATTTCTCCTATGATTTGAATAATACGTCTTCTAGTCATTCAACTCGATGAAAGTAGCTACTGCACAATAGATAACAAGGTGTAACATCGTCACGTCATTCAAGTTTTTAACATGTTCCTCGAATATATTATTTATTATTATTATTATTTAGACAAAAACTGTATGTAACGTATGGGGGAGAAAAACATCTGCGCACGCTTTCTTGAATTTCAGAATCCCTCCCAACAATTTAACTATTAATAGTTGAAATAATAATAATAATAATAATAATAATAATAATAATAATAACAACAACAAATTTTAAAAAGCGAGATTCTTTATATTAATAATATAGTTAGCTATCCTTATTACATAATTCAAAATTTAGTACAAATAAAACATCTGCAGAATTTTGATGACATAACATTTTGCGTTTTCTCGAAAAGAGTAAAGTGGACATGTCACGTTTTGAATGTTTGCTCCTCATTTCACGCTCCTTTCTATCCAAGCCCAGCGCCGCGAGGGCACGCGCTCAAGTGTAGTTACCCTTCTGAGCTGGAACAGGGTCGCACCTCTGGCACACTGCTGTTCTGATAGCGTTACTTTTCTGACCTCTGCAGACATCTCGCCGCGTTCTTCGGCGGGCTGCGTGTCTACACTAGGCAATTCGATATGCCCAAGCGTAGGAAGAGGGCGGTGAGTAATTTTCAGTGGGCGAGAACATTGTGCAATGACGAAGTGGAGATTATATTTACTCTATAAGAATTAGTGGAATCATTCGCGTTTCCTTAATTATTAGAAACCGAGGTGTGTGTGTGTGTGTGTGTGTGTGTGTGTGTGTGTGTGTGTGTGATATATATATATTATATAGTATATATATAATAATATATAAGCCATATAATGACCAACTGATAAATTATACGTGGTCCGAGAAGCGACATCTACCGCAGGTTTCGCACTTCGATGTCCAAAGTTGGGATAATATTTTCTCGAAGGGCGCAAGGAGGAAAAATTCACCCCTCAGAAATTTTTCCCCAGGCAGGTTGCATAAATACCGTGACGCACTCCGGTAGAGCTCTTACGACTTCGACAGCGACGGCGACTCAACTAAATTCTTCAGCGGTAGTAATTGGTTAGTGCAGGAGTATAATTTTACTTGCTTTAGTAAAGCTGATTTAAGAAACGCGGTAATAAGTGATAGAATTCAGAAGCAAAGTGCATGTACAGCATTTGCACTAACATTACGCGAGTAAGCAAGCGTTGTGACTGCTCGAACTTGAAATAGTTTCATCATCGAAGTAAATTCGCGCAGAAGGACTCTGAACGAAATCCAGTATTTAATTTTGTACGCCACGACCACGCACGCTCAAAGTGTGGTATGTCGGCCGAGTGCTAAGTAGTCAATTCAAGCACGTTAGTTATTTAAAACTGGAAGCGCGAGCAACGGGTACGCGGCAGGCGGCAGAAGGACGGCTCCAACACTCAAGCGTAGGCGAGAAAGACTTGGACCAATCCGTGGACGGTACGAGCCTGAGGACGAGAGAAAGGTTTGGAATTTGGACGTGTGGCGGCATCCTGAGATCCAGCGAAAGAAGAGGTGTGACCGCGGGACATCGAACCAGTCGAGTGACGTGGCGAGGACTGCGAGCGACCGAACCCCCAAGGTTAACTGACGGCGAGCGGGAAGGAAATGTCGAGGTAAAGAACTGGCAACTTCTATCGTCAATTTGTTGGGAAACTTGTAGCTTTAAACACCAGGCGTAGCGTCCTAAAATAGGTGAAAGTTCCATATAACTACTGGGAAATATTTCGAACGTATGAGCGGCAGTTTTGATTTCATTCGCTGTACGCACCAGTAAATTCGTTTGAATGCTATACCTTGTACAACTTTTCTAAAGTAAATTATAATTGTTCATGTAATGTAAAAGTAATCTTATTGAAAGTATTGTTTCCATTGTATGATGTCAGGAATAATCAGTTGCTATAATTTTGTAAAGAATGATTTAGTAACGTGTGTTCACGTTTATTCTTGTGCTAGAGTTAACAGCGTTGTAATAAATGCGCAGCTCAAGGCTGACCTCTGTGAAGTCTATAATAGAATAATTTTAGAGAATCACTTAAAGGGCCGTGCACGGAGAAAACTTTAGATTAACCACAGTTAAATGAGGTACACGAAATAATTGAGAAGGAGGTCAAAGCAAAAGTATTGTAAATAGTGCGTATTGAAGTAATCAGGCAGTCAAGATGACGCCTATACATTCTCTTATGGTTGTGTTATTTATTTTTATTTATTTGTTTGTCAAAACAGTTAACACTCGTATGACGTCTATGGAAAGTGAATTTGTGCCATTTCAAATTCTGATCTTACATAAGTCATATACTATTAAATTTTATAATAAATCCATGTAATAAACCTTTTCATACGATAAACCTGTCAATAAATTTAGAATCTGAATAGAGAAAAAACATAAGTTCATAATAATCATTTTGCAAGTATAATATATCAATAAATTTAATTTTATTATATTATATATATATATTTCTACTTAACTTATAAATTTATTTTAGAGTTTCTTTCGTGACCATGCTCATATCTAAAACAACATTTGATTGCTATAATTTGTCTCACTATGTACAATTTTGTTCTTACTTAGAATATATGCTCATTTTCATCAAGAATTTTCTATATAATTCTTATGTGTGTTCACAGTAGGGTTCGAGTCGCCTTTCTCACTGACCCGAAAAGATCCTGCTGTTCCTGAGACATTCTCAAATGCCTCGTCGTTCACGGTCATTCGATAGTTTCACGCTCTCCTCGCCACTCGGAACCGGAAGGGTAGTTTCGTGGTGGAGCGTTTAATATTGTATTATTATATGTATATATAGTATATATATATATATATAATATTTTATATATGTAAACAAAATTATAAATTAAACAATTAATAACAACTATGAAAGTATATTTGAGTAATAAAAATTGTGAGATATTATTAACTAAAGTAACTTATTTTGTCAAGATGTATGTATGGTAAGCTGTTGTTTTTCATTAAAAATACCGGTATAACGTTTATTGACGTCCATACCGGTAAAGACGTCCAATAGAGGTATTTTACTAGTATAAAACAATAAAGGTATTTGAGAAAGGTATGAAAAAATACCGGTATTCAATACCTTTTCGGTCGCTGTTCACTAGCAGAATCAAAGAAAAACAAACTACCTTGTTATCTCTCTTTCATTTGTATTTACAGTATTTGAAGTATTTTTTTAACATCTATTTTATGTATTTAAATATATCTTCAAAATACATGCTCAAAAAAACTCAAAAATAGAGTTTTAAAAAAAATTTCAAATACAAGTATTTAAATATTGCTCAACCCTCTCTATAAACTAGTATGTGGATCAGCAATGTACTAATCTCAGTTCCCAGCTTGGCGTAGTACTAATACAAAACCGGAAAAATTTAAAAATTAAAAAAAAAACAAAATTTAGTATAATTACACTGTGTAAGTAGCCTTACAATACAATTTCAAATAAAAGTTAGCGATGATACAACATCACACACTTTCTGACATTATTTCTAAATTTGCAATTTTCGCAAAATGGATAGAGTTCAACAAAAATGGTAATTCTTTTAAGCGTTCCTTCTATCCGTGGAAAAATTGTTGTGATTTTTGAGATTTTTTAATATATACATAAATTTCATTCTTAAATTGAATTTATCGAGGCAGCATTAGAGTGTAATCTCAGTCAAATAGATGTTCTTTGCTTTACAGAACATTGGTTATCTCATAATGATCTAAACACACTCCAAATTCCTAGTTTTTACCTTGCAGGATCTTATTGTAGAGCAAGGGAATCAAATAAAGGCCCTGCTTACGGAGGTTCGTGTATTTATGTAAGAAATAATATTGATTCTACCTTCTTGTCAGAATTCAATTTATATGCAGTTGAAAAAGTTTTTGAAATAACAGTTGTACATCTTACTACGCTCGAAATTATCTTACTTTGCATCTACAGACCTCCAACAAAGCAAGCTGTAGATTATTTCAATTTCGTAGAAAATCTAGAGATAACTCTGAACAAAATTAGTAATCTCTCATTTAAATCCATTGTTGTATGTGGAGATTTCAATATTGATTTTCTGAGCGAATCCCACGAAAAAGAGCAGTTTCTCAACTTAATTCATTCCTTTAATTTAGATATTACAGTGAACGTACCTACACGGAATACTCTTAAATCACAAACAGCAATAGATCAAATTATAATTAACAAAACCACAACTAGATATGAAATAATAACGAATAATCTAGGTTACAGTGACCACGATGCACAAATTCTTACAATTACTAATAACATGAATACTGACACAATAAATAAAACACGCATGTGCCAAGCATTTACTACAGTTAACATAAAGTTATTTACGGACTACTTGCTAAAAGAATCATGGAGGCAGTTTATAACGCAAAATAAAGAAAAAATAAACGTACTCTCTACTTTAATTCTAAACGTCATTTCTCTTAACGCATGCTTTCCTATTAAAAAGAGAAAATTAAACATTTCATGAAAAAGTAATACTTGGATCACAAAAGGAATTAGAACATCGTGTAAAAATAAACGTACTCTCTACTTTAATTCTAAACGTCATGACGTATCTCAAGATTTCCTTATCTACTTTAAAAAATACAAAACATTGTTACGAAAAGTCATAAGGCAGGCTAAAATAATGAAAAACGATCAGGATATTTTGAACTCAAATAATAAAACAAAAGCAATGTGGAATATAATAAAAAATACTACCAAATCAACTAGAAAACCCGTAGAGAATGTTGTTTTAAAATATAACGATATAAATGTGAACGATCCGGCAACAGTGGCTAATCTCTTTAACCAATACTTTTCGAGAATTGCTGCCGATCTCACTAAGGGCCTTCAGGCACAAAACTCAAAAACATACAGTTCACCCAAAATTTTAGACACAATGTTCGTTTCCGAAACTTCTTCCTATGAAATTCTCAAAATAATCGGTAAACTAAAAAATAAATATTCGTCCGGTTTAGATGAATTCCCGATTCTTTGTTAAAGACCTGTGCGTATGCCATTATACACCCGTTAACTCACATATTTAATGCATCTTTATGCACTGGAACGTTTCCAGATATTTTCAAAACAGCTAAAATTAAGCCGCTTTTCAAAAAGGGCAAGAAAAATGAAATTCAAAATTATCGGCCCATTTCTCTACTATTAGTTTTTTCACATATATTAGACTTTTTTTACGTACGAATGGAAACCTTTCTCACTAAACACGACGCGCTTTCAGATTGCCAACATGGATTTAGAAAATCAAAATCAACGGAAACAGCTATATTTTCTTTTCTTAAAGACGTCGCCTCATCATTGGATCAAAACGAGGCACCTATTGGATTATTTTTAGATCTCTCTAAAGCTTTTGACGTCATTGATCATGACATTTTACTTTCCAAATTACCTTCATATGGAATTCGTGGTATTGCTCTAGATTAGTTATGTTCGTACCTTAAACAACGATCTCAGAGAGTTGAAATACCTTACTGGAATGATGGAACACTACGTACGCACCTTTCCGACTCTTTGCCCGTTGCATGTGGAGTTCCTCGAGGATCGATTTTAGGCCCTACTCTGTTCCTACTTTACGTAAACGATATGCCCTCGACGATTCGAAACGAAAGAACGGTTCTCTTTGCGGATGATACGAACATCCTTTGCAATAAAGAAACCGTAAATAGTACAATATCAGATGTTTCAAATTGGTTCCGAAATAAAAAAAAAATAAAAAAGTGTACCATTGACTGATGTTAAGGCAACAAAATTTTTAGGTCTCTCAATTCAGTCAAACCTTAAATGGAACGTCCATTTAACTGAATTGAACACAAAATTAAGTTCATTACGCTACGCATTCAGAATTCTTCCAAATTCAGTCAGCCTTCATACTGCTCGTTGTGTATACTTCGCGAATGTTCATTCCCGCCTGATATATGGCATAATATTCTGGGGAAATACATCTTATAGCTCCCAGACTTTTAGATGACAAAAACGAATTGTACGAATAATAACCAAATCCTACCCACGTGATTCATGTAAGCCTCTCTTCATTAATCTAGGAATTCTACCATTACCTTGTCTTCTCATTTACGAATCAGTGGTTTTTGTAAAAAATGACTTGCTCAAGGGCGGGAATATATTTTCAGAAAATGCCGAAGTCTATTACTATAACACTCGACGTAGAAATCATATTCATCAGGTGACAGTATCAACAGCTCATTACAAAAAATTCACATACAATACATGTACGTTATTTTACAACACTTTGCCAGATGACATTAAACGATTAAATTCAATAGAAAAGGCTGAGCTCGTAGCTCATTGCAAAGTTGCAAGCCTTTCACCACTGAGATCGGGGTTCGATTCCCGTCGAATCTCATGTGAAATTTGTTCCAACAAAACGAGTTCGGCTGCTTCACAAGGGCCCTGTGAAGTGTCCTAAACCCTACCCCTATCCTTATTCCTTCCTAATTCTGGCCGCTGGGTAGTGACGCAGGAGCGCGTGGTAGGAGGCGCGTACGCGGAGATGCTACCTGGCGGTCCTCTTGACATCCAACTACGACGATACGCCACAGAGAATGTTAACGGAGGATTACTCCATAAGCGCAGTAATGGGAGGATTACTCCAAGAAGCGCAAAGCTCTCAACGCCCCCCAAGGGGCTTGAAGACGCGTTGCGTCGAAGTAGACTCAACAAATTAAAAAAAAAAAAGTTTAAATCCCAAGTGAAATCGTTTCTGCTGCATAACTGTTTCTATACAATTAGAGACTATCTGAGCATCACAAGAAAAAACATTAATTTTAACAATGATACATAATGCATTATTTACCATTTGGACTGTATAAATGAGTATAAACAATCTGTAACAACTATTGTACTACAGCTTCCGGGTCAATGACCCCCATCTCGATCAGGTTTTTCGTCCAGTTTACCTGATCCATTGAGCAAATGCTGAGATGGCCCCTTGTTTTGCTTCTGGACATGAATGTAACTTCATTTTCTGTACACGTCTTCTCGAATTCAGTGGGAAATACAATTATTCAAATTATCGTTTCCATGTTGTCGCGGCAGGAAGTAATAAGAGCCAAAATTTATTGCTTATTTATCCTTGAAAATAGATTTTATTACATGGGAGATTTTTGGTTTTTCCCCCTTTCAAAATTCAAAAGTTATTGCTTGTTTACCCTTGAAAATAGATTTTATTCACATGGGAGTTTTTGTTTTTTTCTCCTTTCAAAATTCAAAATTTAAGTAGTATATGACTTACTGTAGGGATCACAGAATTTTGAAAATGTGCACACAATTCACTTTTCCCCATAGCACGTCATACGCAGTTTTTAACTGTTTTTTTGACGTAAAATAAATAAATAAAAAAAATTACTCAAAACTACGCGGTTTTGCAATAAACTTACATACCTTTGCAATCTTCGAAAATACGGCGGGGTGGGCGAAAATGAGATGGTGTATCATATTTTGTATCGTCTTTAAACAAAAAATTGGAGCTCTTTTCGAGAAAAAGCTACACTTGTTTTAATTGCCTATACTTCGCCCCAAATTGCACGAAAACCACTCAAATGTTTCAAAAATTAGACTTGTACGTAACTTGACGGAAATATGTGAAAAATATATATCGTTTTATACGACTATTAGATGATACGAGACCGTTCGGCTGTGTTACAGCATCACTAGTTTGACACGCGGAGAAAAATATATTAAGACTGCAAAGGACGGAAGCTTAAACTGACTACCCAGTTTTTGCCTGTCTGAAAGTTCGGCCTCTCACGCCGCAGGCCGCCGGGTTTGGCCGTTCGGCCGCGTCGAGGGAGCCCCCAAAAGGGTCGGGTGACGCTACTGCGTGAAGCGGGGGGGGGAGTCAGGTATTTTCCCCGAAATTTCACTTTACGCCGCTGCTATTCATCCGATTTGCATGATTGACACGGCGTTGCAGTCAGGAAGCACGTCGTCATCGCACTATTAGCCCACATTTTTTAGTTTCTTTCCGGAACTATGAGAAAAATTTTTTTGGAAATAGTTTTTGAAAAAACGACATCGTAGCGTGAATTCTATTTTAAAAAGGATTCCAATGCCGTTTACAGATCGAAAATCGAACAATTTGTTCAGACGTTATGGGTCTAGTAAATTTTGCTTATTTTGGTGTTGCCACGTAGTGGTGACAAATGGAACTAGTGTCGGTACATTTAGCCTTAATATTGCACACATTTCACACAATATTACGCGGAAACAACTAAAATTTTCAAAAAAATGTACATGACCATAATGAAAGAAGAACAAATTTTATTTCAAAAAAACCCTATCTTCAATTTTGTAGGTGTAGGAAAACATCGAAAAAATTTCAATCTTTTGCAATATTCGATAATTCAGTTAACGGTGAACATCTGACATATGCCACCTTTATACGTGTATTTTACTGTATTCTTACAATAACGTTAAAGAAAACATTTGTATCGATTTTTTTAGAAAATTTTGATAATGTCGCAGGGGATTCATGTAAAATATTCCCACGAATTAATGAATGATTTTCAGAATTGCAGAGTTTCGAATGAGGCCAGATAGACTGGGGTTTCTTAATTTTGGAAAAAATCCTAGCATACTTTAGGTGCTAGTGTTGTTCCCATACAACAGAGACACGGACGGACGTTTTGAGAAAAAAAACTGTATATGGGCACCCCAAAACGTGCATTTCTGTTGAAAACTCGAATTCGATTTTCCGCAGCATTACACAACTTTTTCTATACTAACCCGTATATACGTACGTCTACGAGAAAGTGATCTGGTGGTGCTACAGAATAACACAGACTTTCTGGTACTAGTTAGTTTTCTAATTTTTTTGGTCTGGCCTAGCTCTTCTGTCTTCCCAATCCTCTTCCCAGCTGCCATCAACCGCCCCCGAACTAACTTTCGCATTTTCTCAATATTTCCATTTCCTAATGGTAGAAGTGAAACATAAGTATATTATAGAAGGTACAACCATGTCCTACGAGTACAAGGATATTTTCGTTTCAAAATTTGAAGCAGTTTTTAAGAAAATGTTTAGGTACTACTGTAAATGCGAAATTTGAAGCTGTTTTTCACACACACAAAAAACACCTGTTCTAGAAAACTTCATTGGAAGTCATTTGAAACACTTCCACTCAAATATAATGTATGTAAATTGTGCATATTAACGGCGAGAGATATATTTGAAAAAAGGACTTTTGCGTAATTTTTTAACAAACGAAAGAATACATCAGGTGGCTTTTATGCCATCCTAAATAGTACAGTTAGTTTTAACCGTACAAAAAAATTGAAGTAAATGTGGAAATGATTTTGAAGAAATACCGTTTAAGTGTTTCCAAAAAGGAGAAATTTTAGGTCATTTTCACAAAAAAACTTTTAATTTTCGTAAAACTTTATAAGACATCTTTTGAAGCATTTGTTTGAACAAATTCGACAAAGTATTCAAATCTTCCGTAAAGAAAAAATATTAACGTGAGAGAAATATAAAAAAATTGTGTAATTTTTTAAAAAAGAAACGAATACAGCAAAATGGCGTTAATATCATCTTATGGAGTACATTGAGTACTATCCCTCTCAAACGTTTAAAGAAAAAAATTGCTGTCGTTTTTGAGAAAATTTTGTTTCTGTTGTTTTAATATTGCACACATTTCACTTAATATTGCGCGAAAAGTGCTAACATTAAAAAGAAAACTATGTGATCTTAATGAAAGAACTAATTATGGAGACCAAATTTAATTTGAAGTAAAAAATTTCGATCTTCAATTTTGTAGTTGAAGAAAGACGCCGAAAAAATTTCAATCTTTTCGCAATTTTCGAAAATTCTGACTTACCATGAAAATCAGACGTATGCCACCGTTATAAGTGTATTTCACTCTATTCTTACAGTTCGCAGACGATAGACGGGCGAACGGTTTGGAAAATAACACTTTTTCGGAGAAATTAAAGAAGGCAGAGCTTCGAGTGAGCCCAGATCGATGCGTTTTTTCAGTTTAGAAAACTCCCACTCATAGTTTAAGCGCCATTGTTGTTCACAGACGATAGACGGGCGAACGGTTTGGAAAATAACACTTTTTCGATATTAAGGATCCACAATTTCTGAACTTTGAGTAAAACTCGTGTTAGAGGGAGTAATTTTTTATTGTAACAATTAATTTTATAGGCAGTCACGGCTCTCAATATAGATGCTTTAGTTTATATCGTATTTCTTGTGATTTTATTTACCTAAACAGAGAATGCAAAATGGATAGAGAGGCCATCTCGTGGCGCAGAGCAAAGTCGCTTGTCTTTCACCAAGATGATCCGGGATCGATTCCCGTCGAATCTCATGTGAAATTTGTTCCAACAAAACGAGTTTGGCTGCTTCACAAGGGTTAGACCAACCCGTAAAGTGTCCTAAACCACTACTCCTATTGCTATTCCTTTCCAATTCTGGCCGCTGGGTAGTGTAGCAGGAGGCGCCTACGCGGAGATGCTACCTGGCGGTCCTCTTGACAACAGACCGCGACGAGACGTGTCGGACAGAAATATCTACAGTAACGGAGGATTACTCCAGATTTAATGAAGAAAATAACGGAGGATTACTCTAATAGCGCTCAACACCCAAGAAGGGGTTAGGAGACGCGTCGCGTTGTGAGTTGACGCAACAAATGAAAAAGATGCAAGTATAGTTCGCCTGTGTGGTTTACAACATCCCAATATACACAATGAAGCACTACTGAATATTCTCGGAAATTCAAACATTTTTCTTAACATTATTTCAATCGAAGTTGGATTTTTCCTTCCCTCAAGGAAAAATCTGGATCAAATCATAAGGATGATGATGGACAATGATATTGGAGTGAATTATAACATAAGGAATGGTTCACACGACCATTCCGGGGTCCCAGCAAAGGTTAATCCGACCCTGGTTCAATGGTTTCGTAAACTTCGATTATATGCAATTAATGTAGAATAATTATCGTTTGCTAATTTTGCTAATAATTACAGGTTATCTCATTTTGCTTTCCATTGGCAAACACGCAGGAACTACAGCCAAACTACTGGAAAGGTGACTCAGTGCATCAACTGATGTCACAGCAGTGCAAGGTTCGAGCCTAGATAGAGACAAGATTTCCGACATTAGCTTGTCAGCTGGGCCGAATTTAGTCGCTGTCTGGAGGGGAATTCTAGAGGCCGGCTGCTCTGATTGAGTTTTCCGTGGTTTCTCCGATTAACACCAGGCGAATGCTGGAGCAGTACCCTAACAAACGGGCCTCGGCCCGGGCGCGATCTTTCCTACATCTTCCTTGTCCTACGCACTTCCCTTACACATGCACTACATTATCACACGTATCGGGAGCTTAGAACTAGTCCTGGCTGGGGGGGTGCCCCGCTGGTGGGAGATACCTGGTAGGGGAGGACCCCGCTAGCCGACGGTAGGTCGGCGCCGGATCTTGCTATCCAGCGGGGAAGAACACCGCCACCTCGCGATGAAAAACACGCACTACACGTACGGAACGAATAACCTCATTAGTTGACGCGCCCGGAACCACTAACAACTGTAACGTATTGTACGCTCCACTCAAAATGGCGGCGCCAAAAGGGATTAGAGACGCAAGGGCCAGGCAGGATGTAAGAACAATTGGATTGGAAGAATTCGAGAGCTAGGAAAGGATGCCCAAATACGGACAGCGCATTTTTGCGTGCCGCGTGCAAAATTCTTAGAATCCAGGAAAGGGATGCCCAAAATGCCTGGGCAACGCGACTAGCGCGGGCCGTGTGAAAACCCAGTGACGTTTCAGGTCACGTGGGTGAGGGCTATAAGAAGGAACGGAGAGCGCGGGGTGGGGTTTGTCGAGCTGAGTGGAACCTTCGTGCGAATGCACAAACTTGCGCCCAGGGTGGTGCGGAGCCGAGCGAGGCTCGACGGCAACCAGTGTTGGGACGCCGGGGTGGATATGTTCCACGGTGACCTACGTCACGGGAGCCACGTGCTGTGTGCATAAGGTTCGCTGAGAAGTGGCGCGGGCCACGAGTCAGATTACATTTTTAAGGATCGCTCCTGCGATCAGGAGTAAACGTTTCCAAGAGCTAAAAGTAACTTAAATATTTATTGTACATATTGTGAATAAACCTGTACATATTTATCATGAAGCTCGTGTCTGTGTTATTGTGTATTCCCACGACGTCACACAACCAACCAACCTACAACCAAACAGCATACGGAGCAGCACTCTCCCGAAGCTGCCGAGAAAGAGCAGTCCCGTCGAGTCTTGACAGAGAGTCGTATAGAGACAGAGTATAGTTTTTACGGGTAGATAAGAAGCCCTCGGAGGGAATGGAGGCTCTTGGTCTAAGGTGCATGAAGCAGGAAACGAACAAGATAAGATACGAATATTTAAACCTTTGAACGGAAGCAATTTTGTATGCATCATGATAGTGTGTAACTAGTGACATCATGGTATAGTATGTACGTATACTAATGTAAGTAAATTCAAGAAAAAAGGGGGAAATGAGCGATAAATGCATTAAAAGTTCTAACTAGTAATTCGTTATTAAATTACCTTCCTGTGGCGGTTCGTGCTTGGGTTGCACAACTGCACAACCCCCAGATAACACAAAAACTATGGTGTATTAGCAATATATATTTTCTATTTAATGACGTTCTGTATTCAATGTAATGCTGCAAGAGAAACGTGTATGAAATAGTTTTAACATCTAAGAGTACCCGTCAAACGCCTACTTCGGCGTCTCTTGCGTTCCCAAACATTGCACCTTTGACGCTTAATCTCTTATTGCGTTGTCGTTGGCCGTGCATCGCTCTTGCTTCAACAATGGGGCCCCGTAACGATAGGTAGCAGATCCTTTTGACTTCCAGCGCAGGGCAAGGGTGGTGGGGAGGGTCTCGCCGCAGAACCTCTGCATTCGAGGGGAATACCAATTTTCCGTCTTCGTTAGAAACTAATTGCAACTTAATTTTATGAATTTCGCCTGTTACTGAAAGAACACAATTTCTGTCAATTCTTTTCTGTATTAAATGCATCATGTAAGTTTGTTGAATCAAAATGTCCGTTTCAAGAGACCTTTGGGTAAAGTTGGCCATTCTGGGAGAAAGTCTTCTCTTTGAGCACTTTTTCTGCATACGGAGTGTGCGATTTGCGAGCGTCGTTGTGAATCCGAGTGAGTGTGGATCTCGAGAGATAGTTATGTGTTTTTCTTGTCGTTGCTGCTGCCGACAAATCATCTTCCGCGTGGAAGTATGAATTATTCGGATTTAAGAGATAAATAACACATCTTTCATTGCAAAATATACCAGGGTTATGAAATTTTAGAAATGAAATAATTTTATTTCGTCATTATCACCAGTAATAACAGCAAAAATTATGAAATGAACTAATGTAAACTTGTCGAAACGATAGTGCTTGTTGTAAAGTGCTGGAGTGCAATCACCGTAGCTTCGAAACCTAGTTCGCTTTTGTTTTGTATGAAGTCTATTACCAGCAATTGTGTCAATGCAGAACTATGCAAACACTCGAGTGCTCACTGGAAATCAAAGCCACAATCATTTGGGCGGGAGGTGCTCGTATCTGACACGGACACACCGCATAAAATTATGTAAGTAATGTTTAAATACAGACTTTCATTAACCTTAGTTTTAATAATTTAATTGAAGTGCTTACATTTTATTACATTCTAGCTGACTACTCGGCGTTACCCAGATATTTATTTATCACAATCTTCTATTACGCAGCCTCGCCCGTCCCGCACGCCCCAACCATTTTCTTATCTCCTTTCTGCCGCTACCCGTCCTCCTTCTCCCCCCCCCCTTTTTTCCCGCTCTCAATCTCGCCGTCCTGCAAACACCTCCAACCCGTTCCATCCCCCCTTCCTTTCCCTCCCCCATCTTTCCGCCAAACCGCTCCTTCCGTTCGGACGGCTATTTCGCTCCACCTCCTACCGCTGCGCCGCTCCTCGCTCTTCCTTCCGCTTTCTCCACTCCTCTCGCTCTCTTCGCTTATTCTGCCCGCCCTTCCTTGCTGTCCTACTCCAACTTCTTCCTTCCCTCCCATTCCGCCATCTCTGCTCGCCCTACGTCACACGGCAAAGCGCAGTAACAATGAGGCCCAGATAGTTTGGGAATTGCATTTAACTAAATATATAAAAAAACAGTGAGAAGTAATGGAGTAACAGTTTTGAATTGCAACCATGCTATTTTTGATTTTTGGTCTCTCAAAAATATTCGGGCCAAATTCGGGAACAAACTCTCCAGAGATTCTAATGCTTTTGTAGCAGGCACAAACATATGCACTTCCTTTTGGGTAAAAGAAAACAAAAAAATTGCCGATCCGGTGGCCGAGATCGCTAAGGCAGTCGTGTCGTAGCGATCTCGGACCGAATGGTTGCGGGTTTGAGTCCCGCCTCGGGCATAGTTGCATTTGTGTTCGTCCTTTACACACCTTATCATCACCATTTCGATTCATCTTCATAGTTACCATACCGTTAACCCCAATAGTGATCGCTAAACGTAATTCGGTCTCATTAGCAGTGTCTGTAATGTGTTTAAATTTCATGTTGATAGAATAAGCAATTTTTAATTAAATCGACTGGGACAGACAGCCAGACAATTGATTTGACGTGAGATTCCTTTTAGTAATCGAATAAGAAAATTGTAAAAGTATTTAACATCTAAAAATCCAAAAATCACAAACACTTAAGAATCTGTATTGATTAGTGTTCTGAATTTTGGAATTTAAATTTCCGTCATTCGATGGAGATGCACCCCCAGATTGTTGCTGTACCAAGCGCCACTCTTATCTTCTAGTATATACGGAGTGTTAGCAGATCGGCGGCCAAAATTAATTCACATTTGGCGCCGTACTTTGAAACCTATCATTTTAACAATTCCTTGTCGCTAATTAACAGCAATAAGCATACATTTCGAACGTCCCGCGTCGGACTAACAATATTTTTTTTCTCCAAATGCGGCGCATTTGCTTCCAGAGGGAAAGACAAAATCATCTTTCGCGGGAAACTCTTTGGAAGGACAAACAGTTGAGTTGAACGGCTTTCGTAGAAGCCCGCTAAGCCGCGCCAGGTACCAGAGACACGGTAGAGTATCAACATCCCGAGAATTAAAAGTTTTCAGAATGAAGGCGCGATAAAATAGAGAGGCGCGATTTAAAAAGAAAGTGGCCGAACACAGTTTCGCGGTTACTCGACTCGACTCGCGCGAGTAAAACACCGCTAAGATGCACGTATATGCTACCGACTTAATTTAATTATGTAGGGTTGGTATTGCTACCTCAGCTGAGACGTTTTAGCGCGCAAACGCGTTCCCATTGTCGAGATTTTAATGTAATACAACTATTATATGACGCCACGAGGGGTAATTGCTGAAGAATCTTGTAGTATTACGTTTACACAAAAGATCGCATCGTCAGTTAAAATCCGCTGTAATTCTCATCTGGGCGGGAATGAAGAAATTAAATTTGACTAGTGGTAGCAGGGGGTGTTTTGAGCGCGTAAGAGGCGATTGCAAGCAGAAATGGTTTGGCGCAGTAATTATAACAGAAAACAATCTTCTGTTCGTCAAAGAAAACCTTGACAACACTGTAAAATTGACAAACTTCTTCCATCATCAATACTTATCACGCTGAGATAAACTAATAGTTCTCGAATAATTGTCTTTCAGCATTTTCCCTAGTGACAAGCTAGGAAGTGGGTAGCCACGCTTTGTAGAGCAACCCAATCCATCAATCTGTTGCTCTCCCAAACAATTTACTGAAGCTATTTTGCAGCGTCCACGCGGAGTATAAGCCTAGAGCGGAGGAGAGTTTTAAGACCGTAGAAAAGTCAAAGAGATTTTGACAGAAATACGCAATTTGGGAGTCCCTGTTATCAGAAAAGTTTTTTTTAAGTTTGTCCGTCCGTAGTGCCTCGATCTTTCACAGGATTTTCACGAACATTGATATTCTCCTACCGATCTGGCTGACTTCGCAGCCCATTGAATTTGAAATGGGTATTTAATGTTGGATAGTTTACACGAAGACCTACACATATTCTATACTCGCTATTTCTGGAGGGGTCGTCGGGTAGGGGAGGAAGGGGACCGCGATTCTCCACTCAAATCTGTTGTAATTTGACTCGATTTTTTTTTTTTTTACTTTACCGTACATCGATCGCATTGCATTCCAAAGGAGTATTCCCGGAAAACCCGAGCCAAGTAATACCCATGAATAGGTTCCAATTTCTGCATTCCAAACAGACGGCTGCATGCTTCTCGGAGGTCTACAATAAACGTTTCAAGTAATGTGTCAGATCTCAATCAAGCGAGTTACGCGTGGCTCAGATAGGCATTACAGAAACCTTAGATTACGAACTCACACGAAGTCTGACATTACAATTTTTGAGCGAAAAATCGAAAGGAAAACTCCCAGGAAATGTGTGGAGAACATTTGTTGCATCTCGTTATTTGAAGCAAGTACCATTAAAATTATATTAAAATCGATGAAATCAGGGGAAAATGCATTAAAAAATACGGGAAAAGTTTTTTAAATCCCTTATTAGTCGAAATCGACGGGGGGAAAACACCTTAAAAATGGGTCATTTCCTTTTGCCATAACATAAAATTAATTTCTAAACTAAACGGCATTGTTCTAAAGAGAAAAGAAAATGGCATTTCATTACAATCTGCCCTATTTATAAGCCATGACCGTAATTAATAACTCAAGTTTTTAAAAAATGAAAATTTTATGAAATATAAGACTACTGTGCCGTGACTCATAAAATTACGATAACACTTTTCTCGAGTTCTAAATTCTTTCCATTTTTCTAAAACTATTTTCCCATCAGTCTTATCATCGGGCCCCGTGACTGGCGGGCCCTGGCGATCGCCTGATCTGCCCATGTCAGCACTGGCACTGACTGCATGCGAGAAGCGTGTGCAATCTATGTGAACTTCAGGAGGCGAACTCCTAAAACTCCAGTTTCTACAAGCTACAAAGAATATGTACACGCACAGGACCGAGATGAGGCTAAGGGCTACCTCGGTGTGATATTTGGAGCAGCAGGCCACGCCTTCAGGAGAACGTGCCGCGAGCCACCGTACACCGCGACTGGTAGCAGAGCATTGGTGGCCGATTCGCGCTGCTGTGTCTTTGGGTGGCGGACTCTCGCCACCAGCAGCCCGAGTCTGCGTCCGGGCCACCGCTAGCAAAGCATTGGTTTAAGTGGAGGTCTTCCCACTGGGACAGCCGCAACGCAGAGCTGCCGAATACCCTGTTACCTATTTCGTCCTTCGTCGTCACCCATGCGCCACCCTTCCAAGCGCAGTGGTTTGCGGCGGTGGCTGCGTGGGAAGGGCTCTGCCTTTTCTCGGTGGCTCGCCGGCCAGTACGTAGGAAGGGGCCGCAAGTCGTCGCGTGTCTACAGGGAAAGATTTGTGGGTGGATTCGATGGCAACTTCGACTGCAATTCTTGTTTATAACAATTCGTGGAATTTTAAGTGTTGTAACAGTGTTCTCCTCCTGCAAGTTGATCCCGCCCGCTTGGATTGCGTATCGGAAAGTGGAGGTTATCGCAGGGGCTCCGTGGGCGAGGCGACGGCCGAATTTAGGCATCGCGCATCCAATCGTTATAATTAGGGGGTGGATTTTGATGACCTACTTCATCGCTAAAAATGATCAATAAAATGCTCCAAAAATCCTTTTAAACTGCTCCAAAACCAAAGAAAAATGACGTAAAAAATCTCAAAACCAGATCGGATGAACAACTCACGCTTGTTACTCAACGTTATTGATGTAATTGAGGCTTCTTCCATTCGTTCGAGTGAACTTAGCTTGCAAACTTTTGGTTTGGACTGTTCTTTACCAGGAATTCTCTGGTCTTGAGTTATTCCGAAATCGGCCGACGCGACAATGGCCCTGATAAACGTCACAAGAATTACGTACTCACAACGCCTGTCAAAACAATTTCTGAGCGAACAAATCCAACAGGCTACTGAGTAATTCGGTGAAAAACATTTGTTGCATCTCGAAAAATGTTCGTTGAAGCAAGTCCCATTAAAAATGACATTAAAATCTATGAAAGCGGCAAAAAATGCATTAAAAATGACGTATTAGTCAATAGCGAGAAAAATGCAAAAATGACTTACAAAAAGGGGTCATTTCCTTAAGTTATAACATAAAATGAATTTCTATACTAAACGGCATTGTTCTAAAGTGAAAAGGTAGAAAAGACATTTCATTAAAATCGGCCCCTTAATTATATTGGTTGTTAACAATTAACAATATTGTTAATAGTAAATTATAGTTGTTTTAATTACAGTTTATAGTTAATATTGTTTCGATAGTTGTGAAGATGGGTCGATCAATGACTTATGGTCTACAGGAGAGCTAACGAATTTGCCAATGGGGGGTTATACGTTTCTGAAAGCAATATTTTAATATGCAAGTTTTAGGATATTCTCTTAGAGTTGGAGAGAAGAGACACGGTATGAAAACTTGTTAAAACAACGATCATTTGAAACTTGATTTAAATAGTTCTAAGGCAGCAAAGCGCCAGTCAACATTAGAACTTCCGTTGGGGAGCCAAAATAAAGCGAAGATTGAAAAAGTGAAATTCGTTAAAAAAAAAAATAAAAGATTTTCAAAGCCAACATTCCAATAGAGAAGGTTGATCAACCTACAGTCCGTGAATGGTTTCGAAAATATGTTCAAAGGTATGCGACCGAAGATTATTCCACAGTGACCTATGCTATGTAAGCATTCTCAAAGGAAACGTGATGAGGTAAATGCAAAAAGCTATTCCCGAAAGAAAGAAAAAGAACACTTGGAATGAGAAAGACTTTCATTTTGTAGTACTACATTAAAGTGTACTAATGTATTTCCTTTTGAAGTTAAATCTTCATACGTTTTTATATTGTCCCAGACATAACATTTAAATGACAAACGTCGATAATTTGTAATATGAATTTATGCATTCCTAATTTAGAACAATGGATGGCATTTCAGTTTTGAGTGATTAATTTATTCCTTCTTAATTTACTACATCTAAATTAACCTCTTACTTAAAAAGAGTAAATGCTGATTAAAGTACATTATTTTAGAAGCTGAGAGCTCCCTTTTCAAGTAACCAGGGAAAGTTTCTCAAAGAATTCTTAATTGTCTGCATTAAATGCTTGCAGATAATAATGTATTGAGTTTAAAGTGCTGAGAATAATTGTGATATTATTATATTAGAAGTTGAGTAGATGGGTAACAAACGGCAACTTTCTGGCTGCCGAAGAGGCTCGGAAGTAACCCGCTTCGTTTGCATAAGAGGTTTTTCAAGTGGATGCTGAAGTACAAGTAGGACTGAAGTTGCAAAATAGTAACATTAAATCTTCGTTACTAATAATGCGAGAAAGTATGGGATGTACAACCGACGAGCTGCTCGGTCATGATCTGGATGCAACGCTCCAATGATCCTCCAAAACGTCGTAAATGTGTCTCCTAGGGTAGTATCAGATACACGATGACATTCGAACTTGCCCTCTGAGCAGCCTTCATTGCATCGTTTACTGATTTTTAAGCTTCTAACATCACCAATGTACATTAGGTATATGCTTTGTCAAATTTATCTTACAAATCTGCGTTCCGCAACGCAGCGATTGCAGACGGGTTAGACGATAAGCACCATCCCTAGATTGTCAGGTCGCTATCAAATATCCTATTTACAAAGATGTGCCATTTTAGAGGTTAAATGTGAATGTGAAACTATGGGCCACACATAATGTATTAATTTGTTTTTATAAAGAAAACTAACAGACAAGACCGTCAGAAAGAACATTTTCCAGGATCGCAAAGATAGAAGACCCCCCTGCTCCCGGTTTAGAAATGTCTTCATGATATTTTCCGTTTATTTACGGTTACAATCATTTTCTAACATCCATTTTACAACAATTTTTGGTTCTTAATCCCTTTTCTTAATTTTCATCGATTCCCTTCAGAATTCATTTTGGCAAAGCCCGTATCTAAACAATATTTGAGTAAACTACAGAGTAATTAAGCAGTCGTTTCGACTTGTCCGAACACCACAGTCACCTGACATACGAGCACCTTCACATTCTCCACTCACCACAGGCGAGAAGACGGGACCAACGATTCGCGTACGATCGCGAATTTTTCCACCACGAAACACTTTGCCAAGCAGCACACAGTAATACCAAGGGATGACCACACGCTCGAACAGTGAGCGATACGAACTGGCAATGCCGGCACTTGTATAATACCTAAGTATCTTATCTCCACCACAATCCGGTGTTACGTGACGTTATCTGGACAGTCATGCGACGCCTGCTGTTGCATCCACACGCCGGACGCGTCACTCCTCACAAGATATAGTTCTCTCCGTATACCACCGTATAGAACTCACCTTCCGAGAACTCTCGGCGTGGAACCTGCCCGCCTCTTGCAGCGAACAGAATGGCGCTTGCCGCCGTGGGTTGACTCACGCTCACGGTCACGTGGGAATCGATGGCTGCGGCGCCCGCCGTCCGGCCGCCCGGCGCGGTGCGGTGCGGGCGGCGGGGGCGGAGAGATTCGCCGACGCCACATGGCCACGGGAAGACAGAGCCATCTAAAATTAGCAGCGCCCAGAAACGAATCTCTACCAAACTATATCCAAAATTAACGGCTAATGCTAATTAAGTGCTCTATTCCCGAATTTTCCCTCCTATAGTTTTCCCAAAATCGTGGGGCTGCTAGCTTTAGACAAGTTAGCAACGCCCAAAAACGAATCTCCACCAAACTCTATCCAAAATTAACGGCTAATTAAATGCTAATTAAGTGCTCTATTCCCGAATTTTCCGCTCCCATAGTTTTCCCAAAATCGTGGGCGCTGCTAGCTTTAGACTGAAGTTAGCAGCGCCCACTCAAGAAATTCATCTCAAATTCAATTCAAAATTTCACCCAATCACAAAACTGCATAGCTCATAATTTGCCGCTATTTGGCGGTTTTAAGATGTAAACACAAACAATTAGCCGCGGGTCTTTTTCTCAAAGAAATTGGTTTTTTTCCCAAGCCAGTGATAAAGGTAATCAGTAATACAAAAATTTGCCGCGGACCGGTTAGTTTGAATAATATGGGTTCGAATCCAAAAATTGACCCTCGATCGGACGCTGTGCGCAAAGAAAAGAAACATTCATTCCAACCATCGGACGTAACAATTCATACTGTACGGCAAAGCATCCCCTAAACTGATACTAAAAGTAATCTGTAATAAAAAAAAAAATTGCCGCCGACCGGTTAGTTTGAATAACATCCAAACATGGGTTCGAAATTACCCTCGGCCTAACGCTGTGCGCAAGGAAGAGAGACACTCCTTCCAAACTATCGCAATTTATAATTAATACTTTACGCCAAAATGTGCCCTAAACGAATACTAAAAGTAATCTCAAAAAAACATTTGCTGCTGACCGGTTAGTTTGAATAACACGGATTCGAATCCCAAAAATGACCCTCGGCAGAACGCTGTGCGCAAGGAAGAGAAACGCTCCTTCCAAATGAGGCTATGACCTATGAGGCTGCAACCCGAAAATAGCATGACGACACAGCAACTGGGACAACAAAATTAAACTTATACTGCTCCTCAACTTATACTGCTAGTCAGAACAGTAGTAGCTAGAGCTACTATGTGTTGGTTCAGTTCCATTAATCTCTCCATTAAGCCAGTGTAAAATTAGAAGTTACATTTCAGCATTTAAAGTTGAAGATATGAAAACAGAAAATAAAATATTATTTTACCAGAGTCTTCTATTATCTTATTAAGTTCAATGTCCAATATAAATTCGTTCCCTGTCAATAAGTAACATTATATATATATATATATATATATATATATATATATATATATATATATATATCTCTTATAACACGCCCACCTTGTACATTCCACACGTGGTGAGGTCGTGATAGAATGAATGCTCAGGAAGCAGGATCTTTTGGGTATGAGATAGGTCTGAACCCTTGACACAATGAATCAGATAAAACACGAATAAATGAACATATATTCAATGAAAAAATTACGGTGACGCAATTTCATAGCAGGATAATGCACTTTAAGTAGCTGGTCACTGAAAAAAATAAAACGAGACAAAATAAAAAAATAGGCGTCACCTCAACTGCCTAAACACACTTTCACCAACTACAATTTACAATTTTGCTCACTCCTTTCTGAGTTTTTCTACTACCAAATTATTTTACTCTTTTAGCCTCTAGTTTTTCCGTGCACGGCTTTTAAAATGAATTTTACACATGTTTCAAGGAATCCCGTTCACATGTGCTAGCCATGGGCTTCGCACTCACTGTAACACTGAATAAAACGTAGCATTCACGTAACTTAAATCTGACCCCTTTACATATCACAAAAAAAGCAATTACTTTTAACACAATACAACAAACTGACTTTTCCAGATAATATCAACTGTACAACATATGAAAATCATGAAAGACTTGTGCGTATGCCATTATACACCCGTTAACTCACATATTTAATGCATCTTTATGCACTGGAACGTTTCCAGATATTTTCAAAACAGCTAAAATTAAGCCGCTCTTCAAAAAACGCAACAAAAATAAAATTCAAAATTATCGGCCCATTTCTCTTCTATCAGTTTTTTCAAAAATATTAGAGAGACTTTTTTACGTACGAAAAGAAATCTTTCTCAGTAAACACGACGCGCTTTCAGATTGCCAACATGGATTTAGAAAATCAAAATCAACGGAAACAGCCACATTTTCTTTTATTAAAGATGTCGCCTCATCATTGGATCAAAATCTATTGGATTATTTTTAAATATCTCAAAAGCTTTTGACGTCATTGATCATGACATTTTACTTTCAAAATTACCTTCATATGGAATCCGTGGTATTGCTCTAGATTGGTTATGTTCGTACCTTAAACAACGATCTCATAGAGTGGAAATACCTTACTGGAAAGATGGAACATTACGTACGCACCTTTCCGACTCCTTGCCCGTTGCATGTGGAGTTCCTCAAGGATCGATTTTAGGCCCTATTCTGTTCCTACTTTACATAAACGATATGCCCTCGACGATTCGAAACGGAAAAACGGTTCTCTTTGCGGATGATACGAACATCCTTTGCAATAAAGAAACAGTAAATAGTACAATACAGATGTTTCAATTGTTCAAAAACGGTTTTAAGCTCCATTGAAAATGAACAGTGTACCATTGACTGATGTTAAGGCAACAAAATTTGCTCTCAATTCAGTCAAACCTTAAATGGAACGTCCATTTCAATGAATTAAACACAAAATTAAGTTCATTATGCTACGCGTTCAGAATTCTTGCAAATTCAGTCAGCCTTCATACTGCTCGTTGCGTATACTTCGCGAATGTTCATTCCCGCCTGATATATGGCATAATATTCTGGGGAAATACATCTTATAGCTCCCAGACTTTTAGATGACAAAAACGAATTGTACGAATAATAACCAAATCCATGTCCGTATAGTTAGCACACCCACTTATCAGAAAATTAAAAAAGAGTATTCCATAATTTTGTACTAATTTTAAACTAATTTCAACCCAAATTTAAAAATTTTGTACCAATGCACAACATTAAAAAAACAGGGTATAAGAGTGAGTGTGCTAACTTAACGTTAAGTTAGCGCAGTCACTCGATGAAAATCGATGATATCGAAAAACTAAAAATACCACAATTTTGTACTAATTTTAAACTAATTTTAACCCAAAATCAAAAATTTTGAACTGATGCACAACATCAAAATAAAAAATGTAAACCTTTACGGGGGTTCACCTACCGTAAAGTTAGCAACACCACCAATGAAAATCAATGATATGGAAAAACTAAAAATTCCATCATTGTATACTAATATTAAACTAATTTTAACCCAAATTCAAAAATTTTGAACTGATGCACAACATCAAAATAAAAAATGTAAACCTTTACGGGGGTTCACCTACCGTAAAGTTAGCAACACCACCAATGAAAATCAATGATATGGAAAAGCTAAAAATACCATCATTTGTACTAATAATAAACTAATTTTAACCCAAAATCAAAAATTTTTAACTGATGCACAACATCAAAATAAAAATGTATACGTTTGTGGGCGTTCACCTACCGTAAAGTTAGCAACACCAACCATGAAAATCAATGATATCGAAAAACTAAAAATACCATCATTGTGTACTAACCTTAAACTAATTTTAACCTAAAGTCAAAAATTTCGAACTGATGTACAACATCAAAATAAAAAATGTATACGTTTGCGGTCGTTCACCTACCGTAAAGTAAGCAACACCACCCATGAAAATCACGTGGTGGCGGTGGCGGTATGGGGTTGTCTAATCCCGTGACGTCACAATATATATATATATATATATATATATATATATATACATACGCTCACAATATATATATTGTGAGCTTCTGTCTGTATATATATATATATATATATTTTGTGAGCTTCTGTCTGTCCAACGTGGGCTGGCTGCTTGCCCGGCTGCCAGTGGTAGTGAGAACTCACCTGCGTAGCCACTTATAGACGCTGGCGGGATTCGGGAGACATGCATGACTGGATTCTGGTTTTCAGTCATTGAACGAGCTGATTATATAATAAATATTGCTTTAATTACACTAATACCCACCCCAGATAAATTCTTATGCCCCATACATCATATTAGTATTATATTACAAGCGACGCCTACTGCGCTCTGACGATCTATTCCTCTCTCTCTTAACCGTCTTTCTCTCCACTCTTTTTAAATGTTCGTGGGCGGTTGCCCTATTTGGCGATCGCACCCGAATGCTCCGTGATCGGCGCTGGTAGGTGGTGGTCTCCAGTGGCAGCGAGGCTCAGTCAGCTCCAGTCTCCCTCGCAACTCGATGAAGTGGCGGCGTGGTGAGAGCGATGCCTCAGGGAAGGCGCCTTCCGTCTTCCGTTTCTTCGGGCGGTGCCCGCACATGTGGGGCGGACACGATTGCGTGCGTACACGCGGTAACGTCCACGCTTGCACCAGTTCACGTTCGGCGGCTAACGCCTCAGCGCGAGACACTGATAGCGGCACTCGGCAGCCATACGGCGACGCGATACCCAGAGGAGCCGAGCCAGTTCCGACTCAGAAATAGCAGAAGCTCGCTCACCGAAGATTTTCAAATAAGAAGAAGGTGGAAGCTCTTCTCTCCCTATTTATTGCACGCGCCATTCCCTCTCCCCTCATGATGACGCGGTGGCTCTCCGCCAATCACGCATCGGGTTGTGCGTCACGTGACTTGTCTCATCTGCTTACGAACCGTCAAGTAGCGCCATCTGCCTAACCCATTACCCGCCCTGTGACGTAGGCCTTCGCGCCCTTTCACAAGACGAGGCGCGCACTTCCCATGACGTCAGGGGTTTTCCTTGGCGTGGGTTTGACAAGCCGTTGGGCATTTCCGTCCCTTTGTTTGATTTCCTGTGGCTGAAAGGGATTATGGCCGAAATACCTCGTGGTGGTCTGTGCCTTACATATATATATATATATATATATATATATATATATATATATATATATATATATATATATATATATATATATATACAGGTGAGTCACGTAACTTTAGCACTCCTATAACTTTTGAACGGTTGAAGATATTGAAATGTAGTTTTCACGGAAGTGCATGAGAAAATAGGGCTAACTGATACGTGTATTTATTTCATTTTATCACTTGTATTTTACGAGATATTTGAGGTAATCTTTGTTTTTCAAATGGAACTATACATATTTTTTCAGTCTATCATAAGAGCGTAAAAGACGAATCCAATGATATACATAATGTCATATGTTAAATAAGGATTTTTGAGAAATTTTTATTCTTTTGACCAGTTCTTAACGGATATTTTGAATGTAACGCGACGAGAAGGTCACGCAGCGCTCCACCAGCCAGCGCGCTCGGGAAGGAAGGATCTTAGTATCATACCACAGGATATTAATGGGATCTTGGGCTTTCATCCTTCCCCATTTTCAAATATTTTATTACTTAAGGATTGAAAATATGGATTTGTCATATGTAGTATGTATTGAAATAAGATTGTTATTTAAATTTAATTTAAAGAGATATCATACCACAGGATATTAATGGGATCTTGGAAACTAAATACAGTAAGAATAAATTATTAAGACTTTACAAAGAATATTGCATATTTTCAGAAAATAGTTTTATTGTTAATGATAATATAACAATACCTTGTGAAAACAAACAAATACAGAAAGATAATGATAATGACAAAAATAAAAATAGAATTGAAAAATACTAAATAAAAATACATTACTATTCAAATTACTTTAGAATGTGTTCCATATGACACCATTCACAGACAAACACATCTGCAGGCGCTTTGAAAAGATTTCTTAACTGCGACCAATGTTTCTTTTTTAACTTCAGAACATGCAGCTACAATGCGTCTACGCATATCTTGTGATGTAGATGGAGCCTCTTGGTAGACGTGGTTTTTAAGAAAACCCCGAAGAAAAAAATCTAGTAGCGTCAAGTCTGGGGAACGCACGGGCCAACACACAGTACCACCTATTAATATCCTGTAATATAAAACCCATTAACTGGAGTAGAAGTAAAAAACAATTTTATTACAATACATACTTACAATAAACCCTTATTTTTAACCCTTCCATTTCTTAAAAATTAGCTGAAAATGGGGAAGGATGGAACGCAGAGTTCAGGGAAAAAACTATAACAGTTTTGTGAATATTTGGAATATGTTTTGTATCTTGAAATACTAAGATCCCTTCCCTTCCCCGAGCGCGCTCTGGCTGGTGGAGCGCTGCGTGACCTTCTGTGGCGGTCGGTTACATTCAAAATATCCGTTAAGAACTGGTTGCAAAGAATAATAATTTCTCAAAAATCCTTATTTAACATATGACATTATGTACATCATTGGATTCGTCTTTACGCTCTTTATGATAGACTGAAAAATATGTATAGTTCCATTTGAAAAACAAAGTTACCTCAAATATCTCGTAAAATACAAGTGATAAAATAGAAATAAATACACTTATCAGTTAGCCCTATTTTCTCATGCACTTCCGTGAAAACTGCATTTCAATATCTTCAACCGTTCAAAAGTTATAGGAGGTGCTAAAGTTACGTGACTCACCCTGTATATATATATATATATATATATATATATATATATATATATATATTAATGCGCACGTGCTTCTCTACTTACAATTTGCAATAACATACACCTTTCTCTAAGCTTATTTAATTTTGATGTTTTTCACCCGTAAGAACCAATGTTAACTATTTCTCTTTTGGAAAAAGGGAAAATTTTTTCTAGATCCGTTAATTCATGTTAATGTTTGGGAAGGGTTTTAAATTTTTTTTTTGTTTTAATGTTTTTTCGCCCATATGAACCTATGTTAATTGCTTTTCTTGCGCCCACGATTTTGGGAAATCTATAGGAGAGGAAAATTCGGGAATAGAGCACTTAATTAGCATTTAATTAGCCGTTACATTTGGATATAGTTTGGTAGAGATTCGTTTCTGGGCGCTAATAACTTTAGATGGCTGGAAGACAGGGAGTCCACGCCGCCCACTGCGGATCCCAAACATCGCCGTTTCTCGCGAGATGCTCAGGTCCAACTTACGCGCTATCTCCAGCAGCTTAGTAGAACGTGCGATAAAGACTAGGGTGATCGATCATTCGTCCCCGTTTTCCACGGGTCGCCCACGGATTTTGGCATTCGTCGTAGTGTACTATGTGTCCACGGTTTCCTACCCACATTTGGAAAATATTAATGAAAAAAATATCCCTTTACAAAATAAATCATTCTTTATAAAATACCATCTTCTGTAGCATATTCTTTCGTATACAGTAACTACCTCATAAATTTCATTCTAATTGTTATATAAAGAACTACAGCAGGAAGGGAGTCATTTGCGTGAGAATGAAATGTTATGAAAAGAGCACGTCATGATGACTTTAGTACGAGTTGCGACTTTTTGTTGTTTTTGTTTTGTTCTTTGTGCGCGTGCAAGTTCATGAAACTTCCAAGTGGGTCCTGGTAAGGAAAAAGTGGTGAAATCTTGTTCCAATATGTAGTAAATTATTTCCTCCAACAAGTTGTGTAGTTTGAATCCACGTTTTGTGAAACCTTGCAACCGAGAAACTGGTTGACGGTAAAACGTCTGACTGTAGTCAGCGCTAAACTAAAACCGTTCAGACTATTTTCTGCAATATTCCCGGATTGATCTGGTCGAACTCAATGCTCCGCGAATCGAATCAGGATATTTTGATTTTGGGAGGTACTTAACACGAGCCCTTAACATTTTCAATTCTTTCTAAAAAATGGTAAATTTTTGGATTTTTTAACGAAGGAAAGAACCCTTCAAAAATGCACAGGTCTCTTTTCGTTGAACTCTGGATTTTTTTAAATTGCAAAAGTTCATTTTTTCGCGTCTTCCTAAATTACATTACTGAAGATTTAATTTTCCTTAATAAATTTAATATCATATTCGTTTTAATTTAATTTTATTTTTCCTTAATAAAATCTGTTCCTCATAGACAGATCTTTAAATAAGGTCAGGTACAATTTTTAAAAAATGTGAGTCGTTTTCGCGTACCTATGCTTGAAATATACGCAATTTTCCAAAAATTATTTTCTCAAAATCAGATCAAAATTTTTCTTTCTTTTTTACTCGAATTGAGCGAGGTGCGGTAATAAAACTGGCGCTGGGCACATTTTCGGCGAATTCTCTATATTTTTGAAAATTGCAAGAAAATAACGTATTTAGTCGGCGCCGGGTCTCACCATTCAGAGGGGGGAAGATCACCGGATTTTAAAATTCCATGATTATTTCAAATTGTTCATTTTGCGAAGAGAACCTAAAAATGTACTCATACATGTTGGAAACTCCGTTGTTCAATAACACGAAAATGTGTTAATCAAAACATTATTTAACGCAAATAACGATCCCACAGTCACCTGTTTTCTTCGCGATATGAAGAGAATATTTTCGAGCTTCTGTTTTCTTTCGATGTCCGCGACTCAGAATCAGTGCCTAAGTAAGTCGGATCTCAAGCATCAATTAACTTCCAAATCAGTTTCTTTATTGTCCTCCTCGAAGTGACTATGTATCGTGCGAATGATTAGAGTCGCCGGCGTCTCTACACGCGTCGTCGCCGATAAAGTCACTTCAGGACCCCGGTGCATACCTCTTTCTATAATTTGATTGCAAGATTAATCAGAGCAGCGCGAGCTTTTCTCCAGGTGATCTCTAGCGTGCACGGCATTTGCCAGCAGACAGAAGTTCCTGTCCAACCCGGAAGGTGAGAAAATAGATCGCGTGCGGGTTTCCCGACATTTCGCTAAATTTACTCGTACACTGACCTGAGGAAAAGGAGTCAACATGAAAGAGACGATGACCTCATGAATTCTTCTTCAATAGTGAGAAGATTTGAATTATAAGTTGATTAAAAACAACTTTCTGGTCCTTTTGCTTAAGATATCAATGCAATCGTTTTCTGAGATCAGAGGTGGGCGGATTTGAAATAAATGGGAAGCGCGTGCAAATACACTGATGCATTGCAAAAGTTTGGGCCAAGCAAAATTCTAAAAAATACAACGAAAAATCAGGCGAAAAAAGAGGAGAGCCGAAGAAATCTTCGAAACTACAAAGTCAAGCAATTTCTTAAGGTTATTTTTCGAAATTATTCAAAAGAATTGAAGCGCTAATAGAAATTTGGCAGGAAGTATTAGCCTATTCCTGACGAGAAGAGAAATACCCATGTGAGATTTTACAAATACGTTCGTGGGAAAATGGAAAATAAATAGAGGCTTCGTGATATCGCTAACATATTAATTAACCACGACAAAGTAAAAGCAAATGTATTCAATAAGTATTTAAGTTCATTTAACACAAATGTCAGGGTAATAAATCAAATTAATAACCGGTGCTATGGAATGGAAGACAGTACAAAAAACGACGTCGTAATGAAGCTCCTGATGCGTAAGCGTGTCCCAGCTGATCGCTGACAATTCGCCCTCCATTTTCATCGGAGCGTAGACTTGCGTGGCGCGAAGGATCAGGCGGGGCGGGGTAAACGGCGAGGGAGAGGGAAGAAAGCAAACACACAGAGAGAAAGTGACCTTGAAGCCGGGCACCGAGCGAGAGACAGACCTCTCTTCCGCTGGCACTACCAAAATCGATTACCACAAAACCACATATACCACCATTTAGAACTATTTAATTGCTAATTAATTACGCAAAAATTAATTTTTTTGCTCTTCAATTTTTTGCGTAATGAATGGTGAGCTAGCGGAAGATTCCGCTGGATCTACCAAATTAGTTACCACAAAAACAAATATGTCATTTTTTAGAGCGATTTAATTGCTAATTAATTAGCAAAAAAAATTTTTTTGCTCTTCCAAAATCCGAGTAATTAATTGTAAATTGCCGGGCACACGCAGCCGGCCAGCCGAACGGTTGGCGTCGTGACGTCACGGGTGAGGGGTAGCCATGAATGAGCATTGCAGGACGCAGCCGTCGCGCCGGCGCCGCTGCCCGCCCGGCTGACTAGCAAATTTAAATGAAAAACACGAACTGGCCGAGAACTGACTTCGATATTGAAAATTATTCCAGTACTGTATGTTCATAATGGCCTTCCAAGTACTTTGCTAATGTTCGCTGAATGACCGTAAGCGTGTCCTAATCTACGGTATGTTGGAAAATACTTGATTATATCGTAGTACGTTCTGTGGTATCGAGTTACAATTTATTTTGTTGAAATTGTATTGTTTCAATTGTGTCGGGCTATATCGCAAAACATTGCCTATGTGACATTAACCCCTTACAGGCTTATAGCAGAAGTATTTGTATACGTGACTTACTGTTCGTTCACAGTGGCAAAGTTATTTGTAAACCGAGGTTTGAATTATGGACATTTTGCTTAGCATCTGCTAGTTTTAAATCAGTAATGCAATTGGCGACTCTTTGGATATGTGTAGATATTTAATTATTATGGAGGGATAAACATTATCTTTGGAACATTTGTTCCATTACTATTTGGCACACTTGTGCATCACTTGTGCTTTCAAAATGAATTTTAAAACGTTTGGAATGCTTTTAAATTTGTATAGGAAATATTTTATAAAAATGAGTTCGTATTACGTTAATGTGTATATAATTAGAGTATTTTAATGTTACATATTATATCCGATATTACATATTCTTCCATTTTTCCTTACATATTTATTACATATTTTGATGTTTCATACACATGTTTTTTTCGATCTCAACTCATCACATATGTTTGTACCTCATGACATTGTTGACAAGAAATATCTATATTCAAACTCCTTTAAAATATTAAATTACAAACTATCTGCCAGCCCCTTTTCCAAATATTCTTATTTCTTAAATACATGTAATGACAGTGTTGTCGAAGTATTTGTTTTTTGAAATCACTGTAGTTTTTTTTAATCACTTGAGTTGAAGTACGTAATCCACAATATACTGGTCTGGTGTGAGCCCCGATAAGGTCAATTAGGCATTGTTGAATTGTTGGCAACGTAATAAAGCCTTAAGAAATAAACCAACTTTTTCAAAGACCTAGAAGAATTAAAAACTTCACTGCTGTGCAGCTAATATGTAGAAATATTAAGATGTGAAAAGTAAAAATATTAAAACCAAAAAAATATAAAAAAAAGTGAGAGGTACTGTTTAAATAATTCTGAACACAAATACAAAAAATATTTTTTTTGTCTATTCAATAAAATATTACACATTCATCATAATTCTACATTAAAATACCAATATTATAATACATTAAATATAACAATGTACATTAAGAGAAATCTAATGAAATTAATAAATACTAGTGACTGCCTCATTTCACACAAACTGGTTATCTGTAAAGAAACACATGCTCTGCTCATGAGAGACAAGTAAAATACCCCCACAAAAAAGTAATGTATTATACAGAAGCCATCGTAGAAACTGGCATCGTACAAAGCAGCAAACAATCACTGCAGCATGGAATATTCCCATCGCAGTGTTACTCGACGGCGATCGCCAAAGTTTCTTAGAAATTAATATTAAAGGTAGCCGAACACTGCGTCAATGATACTTTTCACACAGTAAGATGAAAATTATCTGTGGCTGACGCGCACTTCCCGCCTTGAAAAATCTGAAACAAGCGCGCTAAACTGTGAATATCTGACCGCATTTTCACGTAGCGTATGAACCTCGAGTACAGTACGCAGTAACATCAAATAATAATGTAGGAAAAAGTGCTGAATTTTTTGGAAACACTTATTCTCATAAAAAAAATGTAAGAAAATTGTTAGAATAAAAAAATATCTTGAGTAAACCGCAAACTATGTAAATTATGTAATATAGTATCAAATATGTAAAAAATATGTAACAAAAATGGGTATTGCGTTATGACGGCGACCATTCGCCAAGATTGAAATTTTGAGAGCAGTAAGTAGAAAGAAAAAATATGTAATTACATAATAATCCGGTCACCGATGAGGACCTACAAAAATCAGTCAACATTTGAGGACAGGAGTCAAATAGTAATGGAACTTCAATAGGAATGGAATTTCAAAGATAATGTTTATCCTTCCATAATAATTAAATATCTACACACATCCAAAGAGTCGCCAATCGCATTACTGATTTAAAACTAGCAGATGCTACAAAAATGTCCAAAATTCAAACCTCGATTTACAAATAACTTTGCCACTGTGAAAGAACAGTAAGTCACGTGTACAAATACTTGTTGCTATAATCCTGTAAGGGTTAATGTCACATAGGCAATGTTTTGTAATATAGCCCGACATAATTGAAATAATACAATTTCAACAAAATAAAGTTGTAACTCCATACCACAGATGTCTCACGTATTACGATAGAATCAAGTCTTTTCCAACTCAAGGCTAAATGCACCTAAAAATACTTATAGGAAAATCAATAGATCGTAGCACTATCACACGGAATTTACTAGATCGACAACGTCTGAACAAATTGTCCGATTTTCGATATGTAAACGGCATTGGACTCCTTTTTAAAATAGAATTCACGCTACGATGCCGTTTTTCAAAAAATATTTCAAAAAAAATTTCTCATAGTTCCGGGAAGAAATTAAAAAATATGGGCTCTAGCGCGATGACGACGTGCTGCGCGGTGTCAATCATGCAAATCGAATGACGAGGTCTCATATCATCTGTAATAGTCGTATAAAACTCCCAGTGCGTCCCCCCGGGGGCCTCGACGCGGCCGAACGGCAAACCCGCGGCCTGCGGCACGGGAGGAGGCCGTGCCTCAAACAGGCAAGCGACAGTTTAAGCTTTCGTCCTTTTTAATCTCAATATATTTTTTTCCACTTATCAAACTAGTGATGCTGTAACACAACCAAACGGTCTCATATCATCTGTAATAGTCGTATAAAACTATATATCTTGTTCACATATTTCCGTCTTTCTTCGAATACCATCAAAAAGTTATTTGAGTAACTACTCAAAATACCAATTCCGATTTGGAAACTGATTTCAAAAAGAAAATTGAACTAATTGTGTAGATATCGCCAATATTCCATGTCCTAACATCTTATTTTACATACATTTTACTTCTGAGATATTCCGTTATCATTCCACTACCAGAAAGTATGAGACGAGATTACGTACCAGCTCTTTTATCTTGCGACTCGATTTTTGATCTCAAAACGGCGTTTGTCTCCTTGATAGATTTCACCTGATGAATCTGTTTTCCCAAGTAAAATCGCAGAAGCTAAATTTTAAAATTGTTTTCTTTGTTGTTAATTTTAAAACTATTTTCCGACAAATTATGTAATCGGGTACCGGAAAACTCTTATTGTCGGTCCCTGGTAAAGTAAAAGTGGATAAATCCTCTTGGTAAATGTTAAATTACTTCTTCTAACTCGTGGTCTAGCGAAAAAATACAATACATGTGTCCCTGCTACCTAAAAATCGATTGACGCCAAAACATGTCTGTCCGTTTATGGTCAACGCTAACGCCCAAACCGCTCTGCCAATTTTCTCCAAAATTGATCTTCCTGAATCTACCTGAAAGAACTCGATCCTTTGGGAGTTTCAAACGGATATTTTGATTTTTGAGGGGTCTTTACATAAAGCCTCAAAATCAGTTTCAAAATCTTCTCACACTGTCACCAAATTATTTTATTATATTTTGTCCTCGTGTGACGTACAGAACGCAAGAGAAATGTGATTTATGGTGTTTGTTGACATCACTTATTTTTAGAAAATTGCTAACGTGCAATTTTTGGGGGCGTCGTCCTTCAACTATAATATTGAAGATATATTTTCTTGGAAGGCCTTTATGAACAAAACAAAGTACTGGCATAATTTTCAATATCGAAGTCAGTTCACGGCCAGTTCCTGTATTTCATTTAAATTTGCCAGTCAGCCGGGCGGGTAGCGGCGCCGGTGCGACGGCTGCGACCTGCAATGCTCCTTCATGGCTACCCCTCACCCGTGACGTCACGAGGCCAGCCGTTCGCCGGCCGGCCGGCCGGCCGGCTCTGTGCGCCCGGCAATTGACAATTATTTACTCGGATGTTTAAAGAGCAAATAAATCATTTTTGCGTAATTAATTAGCAATTAAATCGCTCTACAAAATGGCATATTTGTTTTTGTGGTAACTAAATGTGGTAGATCCAGCGGAATCTTCCGGTAACTCACCATCCATTACGCAAAAATTTGAAGAGCAAAAAAATTAATTTTTGCGTAATTAATTAGCAATTAAATCGCTCTACAAGTTGGCATATATGGTTTTGTGGTAACCGTTTGTGGTAGTGCCAGCGGAAACCGGAAGTGTTAGTTCATAATTATTTACTCGGAAGTTCGAAGTGCAATTAAATTAATTTTTGCGTAATTAATTAGCAGTTAAATCGCTCTAGAAGTTGGCGTATTTAGTTTTGTGGTAACTAATTGTGGTTGATCCAACTGAATTTTCCGCTAGCTCACCATTCATTACGCAAAAGTTTGAAGAGCAAAAAAAAATCATTTTTGCGTAATTAACTAGCAATTAAATAGTTCTAAATGGTGGTATATGTGGTTTTGCGGTAACCGATTTTGGTAGTGCCAGCGGAAGAGAGGTGTGTGTGTGTGTGTGTGTGTGTGTGTGTGTGTGTGTGTGTGTGTGTGTGTGTGTGTGTGTGTGTGTGTGTGTGTGAGAGAGAGAGAGAGAGAGAGAGAGGGCGCGACCCACGGAGGTCGAGCTACAGCTGTGGACCAGCGGCTAGACCCACAGGCAACAAACTCTCTTGTGCTCTGGGCCACGCCCAGCCCCGCCTCCTCCGCTGCGGTGCACGCCGGTGATGACGGTGATGCTAAATGAAAAGGGAGACACGCGACCCGAGACGAAGTTAGTGGCTGCCTTCCGCTAAATACACTCTGAATTGTACCTCACTTGTAGCTTTAAAAGAACAGGAATAATACGAACTAGGTACTTTAATACACTTCACATTAGTATTTAATACACAAGTCACACAATTGGAATTTAAATGATTTAAAAGTTTTAAAACGTATTGGTACAGAGAAAGCTGCGTAAACGGCTACCTCGATTAAGCGATTACCTTCACTAACGGACAATTTTTCATCGAACCGTTGAGTTTTCCACAATAGAGTCTAAATATTCCCTATTTTCAGGAGCCACCAAGTTAAAGTGCCCAATGGCCAGACACATTTCGTAGATTGACTTTCATTAAGTGGTCAAACCTCAGAGAGAAAAATGATCTTCACCATTGTCATCGCCATTAAATTTTGAATCAAGACGGTAGTTTTAAGAAAAATCGGCGTCCGGTCGTAATTTGAAAAATTCAACAGGGGGTCGATTAAATTTTACGATTTTTACAAGGAAAACAGGATTGGCTTTAAGCGCTCATATCTCCTAAACTGTTGCGAATTTTTCAATTCTCATAGCACAGCCTGGTTCAGCATAGTCTGAACTTTCAGAAAATACCTTTATTTGCGTAATTGGGACGAAAAGTACGGCTCACAAACTGTTTTTTCCCATTTTTCAGAAGTCCCAGTTTTCAGAAGAATCTGCGTCCGGTCGAAATTTGAAAAGTTCAACAGTGCGGGGGGTCCATAAATTTTAGGATTTTAACAAAGAAAACAGGATTGGCTTACAACGCGCATATCTCCTAAACGATTGCGAATTTTTCAATTATGAAGGCATAGCCTGGTACAGCATAGTCTGAACGTCTAGAAAATACCGTCATTTGCCTTATTCGAACGAAAAATATTGCTTCCAGACGGTTTTTTCCACTTTTAAGTTTATTTTCAATATTTCTAAAATACAGTGATCGTTGACTGGCAGTATCTTCTAAACTATTTGCTCTACGACACTAAAATCTGCACAGCAGATAAAGACTTCTCTTCTCTTTGTTTTGCTATAAACGACTGGTATTTTAATCTCGGGAAACGTAAAAAGAACGGCGACAATATAGATTGCATTTTGGTCTAAAATGGCGAATCTTATGAACATTTGCGCGACTTACAAGAAAACGAAGCCTCAGAGAGAAAAAGGATCTTCACCATTGTAATCGCCACAAAATTTTGAGTTAGGACGGTAGTTTTTAGAAGAATCGGCGTCCGGTCGTAATTTGAAAAATTCAACAGGGGGGTCGATTAAATTTTACGATTTTAACAAGGAAAACAGGGTTGGCTTTAAACGCTCATATCTCCTAAACTGTTGCCAATTTTTCGATTCTGAAAGCACAGCCTGGTTCAGCATAATCTGATCTTTCAGAAAAAAAATTATTTGCTCAGTTCGGACAAAAAATACGGCTTCCACATGGTTTTTGTCCCATTTCAGTATATTTTTAATATTTTAAAATACTGTCATCTTTGACTGGCTGTATCTCCTAATCTATTCGCCTTACGACGCTGAAATCTGCAGGGCAGATGAAGAGACCTCTTCTCTTTGTTGTCCTATTTACGACAGGTAAATTGAGCTCGGGAAACATAGGAAGTACGGCGACAATATAGATTGCATTTTGGTCCAAAATGGCGTATATTATGAACATTTTCGCGAATTTCAAGAAAACGAAGCCTTCGAGGAAAAAAAACTCCTCACCAATGTAATCGCTCTTAAATTTCGAGTTAGGATGCTAATTTTTAGAAGAATCGGTGTTCGGTTGAAATTTTAAATTTTAACAGGGAGAGGGGGTCGATTAAATTTTACCATTTTAACAAGGAAAACAGGATTGGATTAAAACGCTCATATCTTCTAAACTATTGCGAATTTTTCAATTCTGAAGGCATAGCCTGGTTCAGCATAATCTGAGCTCTCAGAAAGTACTTTCATTTGTCTAATGCGGACAATAAATACGGCTTCCAAACGGATCTTTCCCATTTTAGTATATTTTCAATTTTTCTAAATTACAGTCATCTTTGACCTGCTGTATCTCCTAAACTACTCGCCCTACGACGCTAAAATCTGCACGTCACATGTCGAGTACTCTTCTCTTTGTATTCCTATTGATGACTGGTACTCTTAGCAATAGATACATAAAAACATCGGCGACATTATACATTGCATTTTGGTCTAAAATGGCGTATTTTATGAACGTTTTCGCGAATTTCGGGAAAACGAAGCCTCAGATAGAAAAATGATCTTTACCATTGTAATCGCCATTAAATTTCGAGTTAGAACGCTAGTTTCCAGAAGAATCGGCGAGCGGTCGAAATTTGAAGAATTCAACAGTGGGGGTCAGTTAAATTTTAGAATTTTGCCAAGAAAAAAGGATTGGATTTAATTGCTCATATCTTCTAAACTATTGCGAATGTTTTATTCTGGAGGCACAATCTGCTTTAGAATATTATAAACTTTCAGAAAATACCATCAATATCCTCATCGGACGAAAAATACGGCTTCCAGAAGCTGTCGCTTATTCTAGTTTATTTTCAACATTTCTAAAATAGTCATCTTTGACTGGGTGTATCTCCTAAACAATTCGCTGTACGACGCTGGAATCTACACGGTAGATGTCGACTCCTTTTTTCTTTGTTTTCCTACTGATGACTGGTACATTGAACATGGGATACGTAAAATGAACGGCGACAATATACATTGCATTTTGGGCTAAATTGGCGTATTTTATGAACGTTTTCGCGAATTTCGAGAAAACGAAGCTTTAGATAGAAAAATGACCTTTATAATTGTAATCTTTTTGTCTTTCTCGGCTTCCGGTCGAAATTTGAAAAGTTCAACAGGGGGGTTGATTAAATTTTACGATTTCTACAAGAAAAAAAGGATTAGGTTGAAATGTTCCTATCTCCTAAACTATTGCGAATATTTGTATTCTGGAGGCACAGCCTGATTCAGAGTATTGTTAATTTTCAGAAAATACTATCATTTGCCTCATTAGGACGAAAAATACGGCTTTCACAGGATTTTTGTCTTTCTAGTATATTTTCAACATTTCTAAAATACAGTCATCTTTGACTGGCTGCATCTCCTAAACAATTCGCTGTACGACGCTGAAGTCTGCACAGCAGATGTGAGTACTCTTCTCTTTTTTTCCTATTGATGACTGGTGATGAAAAAAGGATTGACTTTAAATGCTCATAACTCCTAAACTATTGCGTCAATTTTTCGGGGTGACAATATCCCGTCATTAGGCGTCTGGATCAATATAGAATGGAGTAAAAGCAAGTGTTTGTCGTTACAGGCTTGTTTATGACGGTTCCCTGGTCAACGATCATAATTTCTGTGAGCAAGTGAGCAAGGTTCTGGGAGGTATTATCTCGACACTATGGTCTGGATTGTTATAGAGTAGAACATTGATATGGAGTAGAGACTGGTCTATGACGGTCCTCGGGTCGACAATCGTATTTTCTGTGAACAAGTGTCTCGTCGCTCCGGGGCTGGTAGTTTTTTCGTTGAGCCAGTATCTCGTAGTTTATTCAGGGACACAGTGTTTTGTAACTTGGGGTCAAGTCGCTTGATGGGAAGCCCGTGCGAGGTCACTAGGGGTCTGGATCGATAAAGACCAGACTCAAAGCGAGTCTATGTCAATATAGAGATCGCTAATGATAGTTTCCGTGTCGACAATTGTTTTTTCTGGGAGCAAGAGTCTCATCAATTTGGGTTTGGTGGTTTTCTCTAGGAGCCTATGCCTCGTAGCTAGGGGTCCGCCAAATACTAGAGTTAAAGCGACCCCTTGTCGACGTAGAGCCTCGTTTATTGCGGTCCCCGGATCGATCGCCATTTTTTCGGTGCGCAAGTGTCTCTTCACATAGGGTCGGATATTTTTTTAAGGAGCTCACGCCTCGTCACCAGGAGTCTGGTTCGACATAAGGGTAGTGTTAAATCAAGTCATTGTCGAGCTAAAAATTCGTGTATGGCGGTCCCGCGTAGACAATCGAGTCTGGTCGTTTTTGGGGAGTCCGTGTCTTGTCACTAAAGGTTTGAAACGATACAGTTTAATGTTAAACGAGTCTTTTAGGAGCTAGATGCTTGTTTTTAACGGTCCCCGTGTTAAAATCGTTTTGTCTGGGAGCAAGTATCTTGTCACTTGCGCTCATGACGTTATTAGCGGGGCTCATGTCTCGTCGCTAGGGGTACGGATCGATAAAGACTAGAGGTAATGCGAAACATTGTCGAGATAGTCTTGTTTGTGACGGTCCCCGGGTCGACATTGTTTTTTTCTGGGAGCAAGAGTCTCGTCTGGGTCTGGTCGTTTTTTTGGGAGCCCGTGCTTAGGGGCTGGATCGATAAAGACTAGAGTTAAAGCGAGTCTTTGTCGAGCTAGAGTCTCGTTTATGACTGTCTTCTTGTCAACAATCGTTTCTTCTGCGAGCATGTGTCTCGTCACTTGTAGTCTAGTCGTTTTTTGGGGAGCCTGTGGGCCGTCACTAGGGGTCTGGATCAATAAAGACTAGAGTTAAAGCGAGTCTTTGTCGACTAAGAGTCTAGTTTACTTCGGTCCCTGGGTCGATAATAGCTTATTCTGGGAGCAAGTGTCTCGTAGGAAAAAATCTTGATAAAAGGGAAATCCTGTGAATTTAATGCGACTGGCAGAGCGGCGCAAGAAGTTCTTGATGAAATGAATGGATCTGCAAGCTTGTACAGTTGAGTTCTGATGTCTCCGGCTCTGTGATGTCATGCCATTTCGCTGTGTCAGTCGCAGAGAGAAGGAGAGGGGGTAGAGTGGGGATATAGGAAGGAAGCGACGGTAGGGAGTGGGGGAAGAGATGGACACTACTATTGAGTTAAAGACATTGACCTTACCTAATCATTGTCCACCGATGAACTACCGCTATTTTCAGTGTCTTTACACTCGATATCCGAGTCCATATTTATAACAATACTGTCTATAATATCTGGCACTATACCGTCCCTTTCCCAGTATTCATTTTCGTTTCATGACATGAGCGCAGTAACCCTTCCAGTCTTCAATAGTGACTTGAATGATTGCCCAGTTCGTAAGCTCTAACAATTTTGTTGTCGACATGTACCTAGATACATTTCTTTCCTTTAGAAGTCTCTTAATTTTTGCCCATGCCATTTCAACGGGATTCAGTTCACACATGTAAGGAGGAAGGCGGACGACAGAATGACCCCTACCGATAAACAGCTCATCAATTTTGTATGTCTGGTTCTGAGGTTTTAGTTGCAGAACGAGTTGGTATAATTCAGGTTTCCTCAGGTTTTCATTAACATGCATTCCTTATGCATTCAACCATTGAATCATGTCGCGCTTTAATGCATATGCAGTTGGGGTTTTATTGGCTAACACAATATGATATGCATTATCAAGAACAATTACTGCCTGAGAATGCAGTTTTTGTAAAAATATTTCTCTCACCCACTCTTCAAAATTTTCTTGATTCATCTGACCATGATAGTCGCCTGATGCAGAACCAGCTTCGAAAATTAGTTCTGCGCCATTAATGAAACCATTGTTTCCACCAGCATGAACTACAATTAGTATAACTGATGCGCTTATATTTGCTGTTACACCTATTATATCATTATGTTGCAAGCACTTTTTAACTATTAAGCTGGTCAATATACACATTTCTCGGCCTTCCTCCCTTAACTTTTCATTTGCACGAGATACCTTGCTCTCCAATCAACAATGTCTGCTCTCTCGACCAACACTTTTCGTTTTGAATTACAGTTCTTCCATCTGAATCCCATCTGCTTCATCAACCTCCATAGTGACTTTTCTCCCCAAGGAAAATTCATCTTTTGTTTTATTATTGGCAGTATTTTTGATACCGTAGGCACTTGCTTTTCACGGACATAAAAATTTAAGACAGCATTTCTGATAACGCACATGTCAAATTCATCTATTTTCACGGCGTTGTGACGAGTCACTGTTCATTTCTTACCAAGTGAAATTAATCGTCTGTCAGCACTTGTTTCATTTCGTGTAGTATTTTCTTTACGAATTGTTTAAATACTAGTTACTCAACACCCGTGTACGCCGCTGCTCTTTCCGTGGATTTTGTCAGAGGAACTAGCAGATAATTTTGTCTCTTTTCTTTATAACTCGCCTCAATTACACTCGCTATGATCTCCCTACCTTCACTGTGAATTGTCGAATTCGATTTCCGCTTCGCCATTTCGCATCTAACATTCGCGCATTCTGAATCAAAATAGAGCTGATGTTTGCGAAACCAATGCATTGACCAAGCACGCGCTGGCCCTTTCCTACAGCCCATGTGTGACTTACGGACGTCTGCCAAACAAATCCCACAGCCCATCACCTTATCGCGATCCCTCTAGCCCGTGGAGAAACTTAGACCCCTCGCCGGAGAACTCGGAACCGAACTGTATTAAATTCTCTATCCCTGTGACACGTGATTTAGTCGAGGTGCGTCAAGCTGGAACAGCCAAGTCCGCACACCGACATGAAACATGTCAAATCATTTCTTGCTAAATAATTGCCAATTAATTGCAACATTTTTTTAATTAATTGCCACGTATTTTTGTGGAGAAAACGGGTGTGTGCTAGCTTGACGTCAAGCCAGCACACACATCAGTTAAATTCGAGCCAGAGCTCAACGGAAACCATATAATCATTTATTGCTAATTAATTGCCAATTAATTGCCACAATTTGGAATTAATTCGCACGTATGCGACTTTCTTGCGACCATGCTAGTTTTCCTTGTCGTGTACTTCTTAACAAATCTGTGAGAGGCGCAGGCTTTTCCGAAAATCTCGGCACAAAACGCCTGTAATAGGAAATTAATCCCAGAAATTTTCTAATTTCTTTTTTAGTATTCAGTCTCGGATATTCCTTAATCGCGCATACTTTTACCTCGTTCGGCTTCATAAGACCGCTGCCAATTTCGTAGCCCAACATTACGGTTCCGCGAGCAAACTTACATTTCGCCGGCTGAACGTGAAGTTTCGCCTCTCTTAGTATTTGGAATACCTTGCGTAAATGACGCAGATGATCCGACCAATCATTACTGAAGATTGCGATATCATCCATTTAAGGAATAGCAAATTCCGAACAATCCTGAAGTAATGCCGCCATTAATTTACTACACACATAAGGCGCATTCTTAATCCCAAAAGGCATACGTAGGGGTTTGTAACTTCCGAAATTTGTGCAGAAAGTGGCATATCTCTGCGTTCTTTCCGTCATCCTAACTTGCCAAAAACCTTTGCTCAAATCACAAGTAGATATTATTTTCGTAGCTGCTACCGTTTCGATTCTCTCGTCTAAACTAGGCAGTGGAAAATATTTAGTTTTAATAATTTTATTCAACCTGCGATAATCGATACATGGACTGGGTTTCTTGCCTGGAGCCTCTACTAAAACCATGGGCGACGCGAAATCAGAATCCGAGCTTTCAATATTCCCCTTTAACATTTAGCAATCTCCTCTTGTAAAACTTACTCTGTCTCATGACGTGCGATAAGGCGCACTCCTAACCTTCGCCGTATTGTCAATCAGTTCGATATCCATTTCTACCTTCTCGGTCAAACCTGGCTTATCAGAAAAAATGTCCCTGTATTCAACAATTAATGCTTTTAGTTTATCATGCATTTCCGGTGTAGCATCCGTACCTACCAGCATTGACTCGACATCAAAGTCGCCCGCTTCTAGCTTTAGCGCATACTTATCGATCGCGTCATCCATTGCCTCACCTTCATTTCTACTCTCCGCAACAAAATTTACGTATTCCGTTTGATGATACGGTTTCATCATATTCACATGATAAACTTTCCCGGATCTCTTATTAGGTGATCTTACCACATAATTTACATCTGAAGCCTTTTCTGTGACTTCGCCCGGTCCCATCCACTGAACTGACATTTTTTTTTGTTCTATTAGGAGCAAAGATCAATACTTTGTCGCCTACACTAAAATTTCGCACAACTGCCTTCTTGTCATACGCAACTTTTCTTTTCTGTTGCTCGCCCTCTAATCTTTGACTTTTCCCTAATAGCTTCAGCCATTCATTAGTTCAAACACATACTCAGTCACGGAATTACTCTCTGGTTCATTTTCAACAATATTTTCTCAAAAGTGTCACCGGTGTCCTCAATTTTTTTCCAAATACTAACTCTGCCGGCGTATACCCTAAAGACTCGTGAACCGACGTTATCATAGCAAACAATATTGCCGGAAGATTCGTCTCCCAGTCACCTCCTGCCTCTAAACATAGAACTTTGAATAATCTATTCATCTTCCGATGTATTCCCTCTACCGAATTACTTTGCGGGTGATACAACGAGCTATGTACTAATCTAATTCCAAATTTTTCAGCGAATTCTACCATCAGGTTGCTCGTAAAACATGTTCCCCGATCCGTTTGAATTTCACGCGGAAATCCGGTCTTGCTAAACAATTCGAATAAAGCCTCTATGATAGTGGTCGTCTGCAAATCCTTTATAGGAATGACCTCGGGGTACCATGAAGCTACACAAATCGCTGTTAAAATGTGTTTCGCCCCAGAACTACTTTGCGTAAACGACCCTACTGTATCAATGTTTAGTTTAGAGAACACTTCATTAATTGTAGGCACAATAACTAAAGGTGTTTTATCTCTTATCCCCACTATGACCTACTATCTGGCAACTGTTACATGTTTTAACAAATCTCTCCATTTCCTGGAAACAGGCCAGTAGAAGTATCGCGACATGCACGCTTTCGACTTCGAGCAACCTAAATGACTCGAGGCCGTTTCGTGACAAACCCGTAAGATTTCTCCGCGATAGACCTTTGGCACAACTAACATTTCGAAATTTTCTTTTTCTTACTTTGTCGATTCTTGAAGAGAATATCATTCCTAAGAAAATAATAATATTTTCCTAATACTCGATTTACAGTTTTGAGCGACTCATAAATTTTCCTGATCTCGTCTTCTTGCTGCGCCGTACGAAATTGCTTCGCGTCAACTCGCAACAAATTCTTAATTTCACCCGAGAGTTCTGCTTCGTTTTCACTCCCAGTAGCTATCGTCCTTGTGTTTTCCTCTACCTCCACAATACTTTCACTCACCTCCGTCTCCACCGGCAGTAAGACCGATTCTACTGAATTTCCCGGCCCCGCCTGATCAGCCTTTGCCGCTCTGGCACGAGTAACCACTAAATTAATTTCTTGCGGTTCTACAAAGCCCTCTTTAACCTCTTGTAATAACAACATAGATCGATTGCTGAGAATGTAATACGGTAATTCACATTCCTTAGGTACAACAGCAGCCCGCGTAATTACACGCTCGCTCGGCATTTCTAAGTCGATTTGCGCCACACATAAATTCTTAGGAAATTTCTCTAAGAGTTGACTAATCCAAATCGATTCTCCAGTTAAATCTGCTGCGTCTACTAAATTCCCGTTTACCAAATCAAAAGAAGCCCCAGTATCACGAAGAATCAAGGAATTTCGTCCGTAAATTTTTCCGATTTATGTATGTTCTCGAAACAATTCGCTCACTTCAGGCTCACACACGTGATTCACAGATTCGATCTTTTTATTAGAACACTGCCTAGCCAAATGTTGTGGCGACTGACATACAAAGCATTTCCTAACAAACTGCTTCTCGAATTCAGGCCGCGCCGCAACCTGGTCCTTCTCGCTCGTACTCGGAATTGCCTTCCCTGGCCCTGCTGTGACCTTAGTTTCTACCGGCTCTTTCTGTTTGGTCTGAAAAGATCCTGACTTTTTCCACCCTTGCCTGTGATTTTCGTACGCGTCTAGTTTCTTTGCGAATTCTAACGGATTGATAAATTCCGCCCACAAATCAATAAAATGATCGCGCATTTCCCATGAAACCTTCCGCATCATTTGATCCGTAAGTATCAGATTTAATAACTCTTCGAACGTGTGTACGCTTAACCCGGACACCCATTCTCCCGCGTAATTTAATAATTCTCGAGCAAATATGCCCCACGTGGAATTATTACCTTTGCTGTGTTTAACAAACAGCTGGCGAAATTTTTCCGCATCAAATCTATACAACTCTAATAATTTCGACTTTAATGCCTCATAAGTCCATTCGTCCTCCTGTTCGTCTAACGTAATTCAATTGTTCACATTATACGGCAACAATCCAATTAAATGAACAGCCCATTCGCTTTCGGGTACTCTCAGCTGTCAGCACTGACTTTCATAGGCACTTAAATATGTCGTGATATCATCCTGCTCACCACGAAATCCACCTATAATCTGCCCTATTTTAATATTTTCCCGATGCGATTCAACGCGTGCCTCGCCACGTGCTTCCGCGCTCCCTCTTACGCGCGCTCTTTCAATATCCCCTTCAATTCTTAATCGTTCTAATTCCCTATCCTTCTCCCGTTCTACCTTCGCCCTCTCTTCCTCGATATCCTTGCGATGCTGTTCGCCCAAACCCTCAATAAACTCCTGCTCATAATCCTCATGGCTGGTTATCAAACCTTTTAATTTAATCACGGTTTCCGTCCCGTCTAATGCAATACCCAAATCATTAGCAATTCTAATCATCCCTTCTTTTTTAAATCTAGTTAGGTACGCCATAGCTCCAACCAGTGCCGTTGCCTCACAGAAAAACGTACTTACCCCGTGCGTTGTCTGCCGGCTGCTTCTCTCGTTCTGGTGATCGTGCGTGCTCGTACCGGTCCAGTACGACTTCCTTCTACTTCTTTTTTGAAGCGTCGCTCCGTCCGCAGTGTTTTAATCACTCTGAGTTGCTATCGGTTGCTATTAACTGTTACTCCGTTCCTAACAACTCGCTCTAAAATGCCGCACCACGTGATGCTAGGTAAAGCATACACGCTTGCATTACCTCGGCCCCGTTCACTTACTCGGTGCCTACAACGCTACTCTTGGCTTGCTCGATCCCCGGATTCTCTTAATCCGCTACCACCCTTTAAATCACGTCCCAAACCAATACCTACTGCAACAACGCCCGCAGCGATGCTTACCGGGTTCTCTTAATCCGCTGCCACCATTTTAATCACTCCTTCGTCTGTGGCGTCATATGGGTGTAATCAGTACACAGACGAGAGTGGGTTGTAATAACAGCAGGTTTATTCACAATTTAGACCGTAGTTACAAATAACCAATGCACTGTATACAATTAACTAACTAAATAGACCCCACTGCTAGGAGAGATATTTACAACGGCTACCACACCGCAACATACTACCTAATGTTTCGACGTGCGTAGTACCGTCTGCCCTGAGACCAACTACATGTCTCACTAGTCACGACAATAACTGCCGGCTCCTTGTGCCGCGTGCACTTTCGCACCTCTTACGGACGCACTACGCTGCCGCTGCCGCTGCCAGGATCACAAAGAAGGAAGAGCCATTGTTCTCACGGCCCTTAAATAGCCCGCCTCCGCTTTAGCAATGCGGACACCTAGTCAGAAAAACCCCGTGCGTCATCGCTTCTGCCTTTGTCTAACATCCGGTGCTCACCACGCCGCATGCCCATGCTTGTTTTAGCGACATGACGCTACACATGCAACACCTAGCGGCACTACTGAAAAAGACGCGAAAAACCGTGCCTAAATGCTACCGTGGTGACGGGTCTTCAGTGACCTTGAAGTCCAGCTATGAAAAAACCGCAGTGTACTGCTACGGCGCGGGCCAAGGATCTACACGAGTTGAAATACCGTCCGGGCCTTGTCCAAAAAGGCGGCTTGCCACCGAACAACAGAGAGCAGCCTCCTAGGGGATGAGTCCCGTACCCACTTTGAAGCCCGAAACGGGGATTGGAACTCCCGACTGGCGTCCTGTCGATAGCATAAAGGTGATTGCAGTGAGAAGAAGGAACTCCGAGCCGCTCGGTCCGTAGTTCGGGTGAGTATCGGTCCCTGACGCTTCGCCATGGCAGTGGCTCGATACCCATGGGTATTGGGTAGGGTTATCCCAAGGCTAAAGTGTGGCACTTGAAACAATACACCGGCGCTAACCTATTGAGAGTTAGTAGTTCTGAGCTGGAAGAGCGGCCCTACCCAGGCATCGAATGGGTAGATTCTATAATTCGTTTTTTTAACGTGCCATCTCAAAATCATAAACGAAAAAGGGAGAGGGAAAGCAGAAAGCAAAGCTCCAATACTAGCTGCAATGTCACAATTTTACGGCTTGAAAATAAAATTGCTAAAGATTTTTTCGATACGTTACCAAAAATGGAATTGCACAATTGTGGGAAGGACACTAATAAATTCTATCTAGAACCTATTTGGAGATCCAAAGCAGAAAATGTTAAACATTATACAAAATGTTCCGGCATTAATGTTGTCCCTTTGAAAAAAGACACATTCTATGATGTTATTAACGAAATGAATATTGGTTTGTATCAATCCAAAAACTATCAGTGCGATGTTTGCATTGGATTCGACACAGGAAATGTTAAAGATGACTATATAAATCACCAAGAATGGAAAGAAGAGGCAAGGAAAGAAATATCAAATGACAAAGAAAAAGGCAAGTTAATGCTCACGATGGACGTACAAACTGTACTGTTGGGTCCATGGTTAAAAGCGTCAGCACGATATTATCTATACATTCAAAAAAAATAAGGTATTCTGCCATGACTTCGTTTAGAGCTTCTAGTGAACCGATGGTAGTATTTTTTCCTTTAAATGAAAGAATGTGATCCCTAGATGTGTTATCAGATATTGTCTGTGTTGATTCACCAACATTTCCGGTGTAAATTAATTAATTAAATCATTCTTTAATAGTACGCTTATCAATAGTCAAATGTTATCTCCCAAAAGGTGGCTGTTTTAAAATTGATATACATGAGTCCATAGATGTGAGTCCCCGCCGCTTCATGGTGGCGCTGCTTGATGTTTTGTTCTGATTGTTGAGATTTGTTCAGAATTCGTCAAGATTTTGTTTCAGTGTAGTAATTGCATTGTGGTGATGACAGTTTATATGTATTTCCTTTTGCAGTGTATTTTGTAGAGAACATTCGGACAGTGGGTTTTGTTCTGTTGTACCGATGTAGTGAAGTTGTTCACAGGTTATGTCGAAATCCGAATCGTTCCCCACGCGCCCCAAAAGACGCAAACGTAGTACCACTCGCGCAACTTTTCTTGACCGATAGATTGACGAAATGCAGCCGGAGTGGGGGTATTAGTTACAAATACAGCCACTAGAGTATTTCAGTAATGTCAACCTTTGGTAGAATGAAACATCAAACCGCTATGTTGCGGGCAAGTCATCATTTCTGTAGGCAACAGCAGGGACAGTACATAGGAGTTTTAGGTGCCTTCCTTGAAGGTCCTGGACCTGCCTCAGATATTTCTTTAGATAATGGTAATAAAGCTGAACAGAAGTTCTCGACTATGAAAGCAACTAGCTTTGACTAGCTTCTGTTTCGTGCCAACGAAGTTTTAATGCTGGGAATGTTGTCATCAGTGCTCGCTGCGATCTTTTGCCTTCAGCTGTTTATGGCTCCAGGGAGGGGGAAGCAAGGTCATCGGTCAAGAAAAGGTGCGCGCATGGTACATTGTCTGGAAGCAAAGAAAGAGAAAGTCAGCGTATGTGTCGGGATAGTGAGGTCATTTCGTCTTCTGTTGGGTCATTGTCTATGTAATGTCAGTTTTGGTCTACTTTGTACTTCCCATGTGAGAGAAATTCTGTAAAAGATTATACTCTGGGTTGCTAAAATGAGAAAATAAGTTTACTTTGAGCAATATGCCAGAAGAAATTAAACAGTTCTTTATAGGAGATGATGACACATCAAAAAACTTTAGAAATAATATCCGTCAGCATAATAGTGCACTTTCTTTTGCGTAATTTGGTGCCGATATTGCATTGCCACCTGGTCATGGGCCTTGTGTGTTCAAAATTTTGGGAACTCATCACAGAATATTTTGGTTATACCCTGAAGATTCAAACAATGCAACATATTGTGAACATTATTCTGGGCACAGTATTTTACATTTATCTCAGATCACACCGTCAAATTTTGACGGATCCTCACTAGTAAAACAATTAACATTGAATGACATGATCCTTTTTTATGTAAAGAAGCGTTTTGCTTCCTTTGGGATGAGACCATAGCAGGACCAGCAGGTAATGAGTTGGTATCTGGAATTAGTCATTTCATAACTATCAAAGTTCAATTTTTGCCGGCCTGGATAGCCGAGGTCGTTAAGGTTGAAGGGTTGTAGCTGTCTCTGCCCGAAGGGTCACGGGAACGAATCCCGCCTCGCGCATGAAAGTTCGTGTGCGTTCGTGTTGTCCTTGCATGTTCTTCCTACAATTCCCCTACAGTTAAAACAATCAATAAATAACTTTTTTTTTTTAAAAGTTCAATTTTCTCTAGGTGATTTTGTGGAGTGACGGTTATATTTAACAAAAACGTACTGTATCGCTTTTCAATACTTTCCTCCGAGTTGCCAATGAAAATAATATTACAGTAACAAAAATATTTGGAAAACGGTTACATCCAAATGGAGTGTGACTCCATGCACGCTATTATTGAAGACACCGTAATCAAGACATCCGGTTACATTGAAGCATGTAAACATGCAAGACTAACCGAAGCCCTATGAAGTTGAATATCTACTGCCATGACTTTTTTGACAACATGGCAAGTTACATCCTTACCAATCTATTCAGCCAGAAGTTATGAAAGGGTGTTATCACACATCTGAGAGTAATAAGTCCTTGCCCAGACCGCATTATTAAATACAAACTGTAATTTTACGATGAATATCGTGTTCTTCCGCAAAGAAAAATTTTCATTTCAAATTCACAATAACACCTCTTTGTTGCAAGACAGGAAATAAAAAAAGAGAAATTTGATGATCTCCACGTATTGCCTACAGAATATCATCGCTTTTATGATACTTTCCCACATTTATAAGTTTACACTTAATGGCAGTCAACTTCATTTATTACTGCGGTAAAAATTATAATTTTCCAACATTCCAATTATTCATTTTTAATTATAAATGTACACAATGCTAAAATCATAAATAGATGTCAGTACAAAAATGTGTATAAAATTATTCTTTTATTTTTGAAAGTAAGAAAGGACTACTACTCCTGACTATCGAAATAAACGCAGATATGCACCATAGGTGCTTCATTTGAATTGAACTTTTTCAAGTTACAGCTGAATTGTTAGAAAGGCAGAAATTACAAAATTTCAATATTACATAACCATTTCCAACAAGAGAAAGTATGTGCTGTTGAAGTACGTTGAGTTTTTACTTCAAAAAAAGGTTTGATCGTTGATTATGGAATTCAAAACTTTGAATCACACTTTGATGTAATCTAGGTTAGCTTATGTGAAATCATGCTGGCTTTTCTGTATAATGTGTTACAAATACTGCAACAGTTAAATTTATTCATGTTTGTTTCGTTTCTACAAGTAAGAAAACACTACTTTTCCTATCAAAATTAATGCAGATACGAAACACAAGTGCTTTCTTTGAATTGGTTTGGACTTTTTCAAGCTATAGCTGCAGTGTTAGCGGTGAAGAAATTACAAAATTATATTACATAACCATTTCCAAGAATGTGATACTGCATGTGCTATTGTAGCACCTCTAGTTACCATTTTGTACTGATCCACAATTTTAACTCTCTCATTAAACTATTATCATTTTAAAATATAATAGATGTAGATATTCACAGCAATTTAGGAGTCCTTGCATTCCTTTCAAATTTCTTCTGTAGCCTTTGTCACACCTTTTCACTTAGTTAAAGCAACAAATCATCAAGGATTCTCCCTTTGATTCCTCAAACCAACATTAATTCTTATTAAGTATTGTAATAAAAAAGTTAAAAAAAAAAAAAAAAAAAAAAACAATGAAAAAAGGATAAAAAAAGGATTTCTTCCTTATTAAGGAGATTTCCTTATTTAAGGGATATTTAATGGTTGTTGATGAAGAATATTTAGACATCTATATTTTATCATTATTTTATTTCTTCTTTCTCAGTACAAATACAATTCATCACAAAAAATTATATCATTTCTAACATCATTTGCAAGCAGACAAGACAAAATAAAAAAATAAGAAGTTTTGATATTTATAGTACATATTTAAGTAAGTCATGAAATGCTTATTAGAATGAAATTACAAAAAGGCTTTTACAATGTAACTGAAGATACAGGTTACTCCAGTCATGTACATTACGTAGATGTTATTAGTGGAGGTTGCATTATTCTGCCCTCAAAAAGAGTTATTCCATTCACTGAAGTCAAGGCAACATAGAAAGGGTGGTTTACATTGAAGATTGGATCAGGCAAGAGCATCATTCTCATTGCCATTATCATTCCTATTGGAGAAACAGAGTCTACATAAGTTGAAGGGATTTTTCACACTTAATAAAAATTCATTTCATTAAAACAAAATTAAAAGAGCACTTCTGAACTGAATTTGTTTCATCACTGAACCATACACAATAGGGCACCAGCAAAAAGGGCCTTAGTGACATATGTACTAAGAATGCAAAACATTTGTATAGAGTTTTTATAAATATATTTTATTTCTGTTCACTAAATGATAAATGTAAACATGAGAATCAAGAAGTATAAGAAAGATTTATTTGAGAAAGATATAACACTGTATACGGAGGTTTACTTTCAAATTCAATAACAGTATTTCAATATAATAATTAATCATCAAAGCTTGAATACATTCACAGATTTACTTTGTTTTTCTTACATTAGTAGTATTATGCCTACTAATATTACAACCCTAATTTTTATTTCTAATGATTTGCATTTCACATCTTCCAACACGTAAAGTACTAATGGGTAATTATCACAAAATACAATTTAAGGGAAAAACAACCCTTTTAAGACACAGAAATATTGACAACTTTTGCAGCATACAAAAACATTGCACTATAAAGTAACTTGCAACCATCTATTTATGAATTTAAAGAGGTCTTTCATCCTTGACATATGAAAGGAATAATAAATTTTAAAAAAATGATTACAACGAGATTTAGAAAATTAACAATTCATCAAGGATACTCCCCCTTTCTCATTTCAATACAACATTTTAAAACTGAAATAAGAAATTATGCTAACAGAAAAGTTGAAGAATTAACAGTGATTATAAAAACACTAACTGATGTAATAAACAACAATTCTTCACATTTATCATTAATTTTCCAATTCATAACAAACTACGGGTTAGCTTAGCGACGGACCAATACCAAAGATGGTTCAAACCCGATCGGCCGTGATTTAAGGCTAAAATCTTGAACCTTCCTATGGAAGTAAAGCGGCTGTCCCATGTTAGTACATTTACTGCAGTAAAGATCCTAAAGCTTCTAAATGACGCCTCTGAGCTAAATTCAAATCGCCTCTTCGCCAAGTAATACCTTCTTTTCTCCATGATTGGTGAAAGAGTGAATAAATTTGCGTGTCAAGTGAAGAGCAGGCCTCATGGCCTGAGTCTCGCTAACTGAAAATAAATTCCCGAAACTATATTCTAATATCTGAAATAAAAAATCTCCCCAAATCATTCATTAAAACATTTTAACAAAATATTCTCATTGACCCCAAATAACGTTTACTTTAATGTCCATTCCTGATATGAACTATATTCTAATATCTGAAATAAAAAATCTCCCAGTGGAGAAATGAAACTTCAGAACCTAACCATTTACTAATATGATGAAAAGCTTTCCATTTTTTAAAATTATTTTTGACAGTGGATCTCTAAAATTTTATTTTATTTAACCCTTGATTTGGAGAAAGCTTAAAAAACACTCCAGACTCGCATTTAAAACAAATACATGAAATAGAAAAATCTTTTCCACATCTAATAACAAGTGACAATGGGAATTTGATATAATTTTTTCACAGATGTCGTCAGTATTCATCTTACAAATCACATAGCATTTTACAGAATCTTTACATGCGAAATCATGAAGGGGAAGGGGCGAGAAGAAATTAAATGTATGTGGTTGTGTAGGTCTAGATATATTTTTTACGCTGTCTATTAACAAGAAGTGCTCTTTTAAAAACAACACTAAGATAATACAAAAATAGATGTGGGAACCATCTCTTAAAGGGAAAAAAACATCTCTTCACATGACCTCTAAAAATTAAATTTTAAAAAATTAAAAAAGCAGAATTACTTTTAAAACTATTACAGCAAATTTAAAGTTTGTTTCAAATTAAGTTCTGATAGTACATTCTAAACACAATTGCAATCATTAGACGGAGAGCTATAAAACTCAAAAAAGGGAAAATGTTCAATACTTCGGAATTAATAGTATTTTAACCACAAAATGAATACAGAAATCTTCAAATGAGCAAAATGATACGATTGAGTAGAATTATTTTAGTTCACTGCCCTAATGTAGAAGATAGCTTTCAGCTAGTCTTACTTTTCAAGATGGAACCCATTTCTATAGAACTATTATTTTATCAATGAACTAGGCCAAAACTTGACATGCATTAACAATAACAAGTTCATGCTTACACCCAATATCCCTCAACCAACATTTTTACATATATCAATGCTAAGGCACCACATGCTCATCTATAGACAAGACAAGAGAAAAAAGAGAAGGCATGCCAATTTAAGTCTTTTGTGATTAAAAATAGCATATTTTTGAAGTATACTTGGTATTCTAGAAAAGATCTACTGCTGATAGTAGTATCCTAGAAAAAAGGGGGCAAGCAAAAAATTGTATATGAGAGAACCTCCAAAAAGTGTACACTAGACTATCCTACAAATTTTAATGTTTCAAATAATGGTATTATTGAGACTTGGCATTCATGTGAGAGTATGATTAAAGGTGAACATTTCAGCATTGCATAATGAACAAAAAAGTCATACATCTTGGAATTGAAAAGATATTTGACAGTAACAAAAGTAAAATAAATTCACAGGGTAATTCTACTCAAACCAACAAGCTCAATTAACTAACTTATTTTCATAACCTGCAAGATGCACATTTTCAAGATGTAACTATTTCTCAAACTTTTTCTTAAATATGTGCAAAAGGGCTATGAGACAGTATTCCATCCCCATTTGCACATCCCATTTCGACTGGCCTGACTCAGCTCTTTCCTCACAGGTACTGTCCTCAGGCTTGGAAGATTGCACTAATTTATGCAAACTTGCTATTTTGCACACCGGAAAATCTTTTCAAATAAATCATGTGAAAGTTCTTAATTTTCCCAATGCAAACTACCGATGTTAAAATATATTCCTTTAGACTCCAATTTTCAAATCTCAAACAAGGGACATCTTTTAAAATTATTATTACAGCATCAATGAACCATTCAAATAAATCAAAATCTCAAAAACATGCTAATGTTAGAACAAAAAGTATACTTTATTAAATATGAACTTTCGTGATAACTATTTTTACTGATGAAGATAGATTCTCTTTCTCCTAGTAAAGTATGGAAATTTTAAGTTATTATGAATTTGAAGAGGACAAAAATCAAATCATTTTAACAGAACTGTAAAAGCAGAAAAATTGATGGAGCACAATATAATATGTTAAAAAATATTATGCTGTGATAAAATATATTCAAGACTTTGATCACTGCAGCAATTATTTCTGAATTGGTTGAAGATGATTACAGCTTGAGTTAACAGACTTGACACCAAGAAAGGTATGAGATAATAAGATGAAAATCAACAATATACATATTTCTCCATGTGGATTTTATAAATAATGATTGACATTATAAATAATATAAATTCTCTAAGAGTGGCAAAATTAGTGGAGCCCAGGGAGGCAAAATATATAAATCTGCCTGTATGTGTGCCTGTGTTTTTATCACTTTGTTTGTGGTCTTAACAATTTAAGTGGAGGAATCTGATGCCAAATCACCTGGAACAATGCATCCTACAAGAAATCTTACATACTTTGAATAATCAGTTAAAAGAATTTTTCAAAAATGAAGAAAAAAAAACAAGCCTAAAAACCCTCCAACGACAAAAAAGATAAGACAAACAGAAGAAGCATTTTCCTATTTAAAATTCAACCTAACTGCAGGACAGGTCTATAGAGAACATTCATCCAACTTTTGTCAAACTGATTCTATTAAAAGTCTTGAAAAATACTATCACGTATTTTTAAGAAAACCCCCTTTAGAGTTTTCTAATGTTCTTTTAGGCTGCATTACATAATCTACAAATGTAATTTGCTAGTTCAAGGTCAATATTCAACTTGCATTACTTGGTTAAGTTCTATTAAGCTTTGTTCTTAAAGGTTTTCTATAGAGAACATCAACATATTATCGCTACCCATTAGCTTTCTTTTTTCTCAAACTACCTTAATCTCTTACAAACAGCTCAAACACTAGAATGTAATGCTAACTGCCTTTTTTTTGTAGTAAGGCGTACATGAAAGATAATTAATATTATGAAAAGTGCTGGAAAATAGTACCCTCACACAGCTCCATCATACAATATACACAATTGGGCGAATTTCAAGAAAACAACTACTTAGAGGCAGTGGCGTAGCGTAGTGGGGACAGCAGAGGTGGTCTGCCCTGGGTGGCACTTTTAGGGGACAACGAAACTTCACAGTAAATAATAATATCTTTTAAAAATTAATTGTAAAAAATCTATACCTGCTACAGAATTTGGTGGATAAGTTTGCTTATCTAATGCTGGCTGTATTACTAGATTTGGAGGATACTACTTGTAATGTAGTCTACACATCTGCCAAAAGGACTTCCAACTGCAGTCTTTGACTACAGACTTTCATTGATGCCCTAAGCAATGAAAATAAATGAATTACTGCAGACCCACTTGAATCACTAAAATTTATTGTGAAATCCACGCTGGAAGATACCCTGCCCAACATTATAATAGTGTTTCCAATCTTCCTGAAAATTGGCATAAACAATGCCACCTGTGAGAGGAGTTTTTCAAAATTGAAATTGTTCAAAAAATTATTTAAGATCAACAATGAGTACTTTAAGGCTAATCAATCTGGTAACTTGTCTATTGGGCAAGAGGTTTGCAACGCTATTGTCACTGTTAGTGAAATAAAAGACTTCCTTCTTAAAAAAAAAGGAGACTAATAAAGTTTTCATTAAGGACAGAAGTTTTGCTTTTAATTCTGTAATAATATAATTATTATATTATTTTTCAATAAAAATATACATAGTAACAGTATCATTCTAGTTGTAATTGGAAGTTGGTTTCTGTTTTATATTCAGTAATAACAATCTTGTTGATTGTCAAGGTATAATCATAAGTGTTCTTTACATGTTAGATTAATGTAAGTGGCATACATGTAAGAATTTTTGTAATAAATGTGATTATTATATTGTAAAACATATATACATTACTTTTTTATTTGTAACCTGTACAGCACACTATAATGATGGTTGTTCTTGCCAAACGTTCTTTAGAATTACTGTACATTTTAGTCTTTTAAATTTAAATTCCTAAATATAAGGGGGCAGCGAAATTTTTCACTGCCCCGGGCGGCTGAAACCCACGCTACGCCACTGTTTAGGAGGGCCTAGCTAACTTCTTTTAACTTCATTTTGAGCATTTAATAACCCTACTTGCCTCTTAAACCAAAATTGAATGGAAACTATTTTATCACAATTACTATGCAGGCACACTTTTTTTAACAAATAGGAGCATCTCAAAAAAAAAAAAAAACTTTATTTAGTGTTTAATTTTTTCATGAAAATTGTTTAATGTTCATTACGGAAAATACAATACCTTCCCAGTATTTAATCCTTCAAATAGTATAACAAATTTCTGCAATTCTATTATTTGGAAGAGGAATGGTTTATTAGCAAGGAACACTTTACAGGGAGGTGGCATATTACGGAACAAGTATCGAATACCTGCAACATTGAATTCTTACATCAGGTTTGGTTGTTTCATAAATACAATGTTCAATATTGTTCTTTTAACAAACAAGTAACCTTAAATTAACATACAAGTGTTGTCTAGATATCCAAATTTTAATGGATTAAAATATTTTTGATTGCTTGGTAATCATCACCAGCCACTTAAATTGTTCCTAGACTACACTTGCATCTTAATTTATAAAAACATAGCAACTTCATTACACATTAACATGTATCTCTAATTACATTAACACAAAAAAATTCAAATGAAATAAGTGTAATGCTACAAAAAAATAAATTATGTATTTAATTTGAAATAATAATAAACCTAAATGGTCATTAATAATATTGCATTTGTATTGAAATTATAGGTTCCTCCTATTACACCACTTTAATGTAAATGTACAATTTACGAAGTTACGCTTGAAGACTTATTTTAGTTTAAATTTTTCACATCGATTATATTTGTTATATAATAGGCCTAGTGAATGCAAGTATTATAAATTGCTCCAGTATGTAAAACATACTGTTTGCTGTTGTTGTTGTTATTTATCTGTTTAAAGTCAAGAAAAAGTAACATAAGAATTTTTAATTTAACCTGCGCAATTCGGATTTCATTGACTTGGCAGAACAAGTAACAACTTTATCTGGTATGTATTAGTACTTGGTAAACGAAAAAAACAACGATTTTTTTAAAATATCACTACAACATAAGAACTGATTTTTAATGACTAAATTTTAACACATTCCATTCTTTTTGGCATATTTTATCCATTTGTTTGTGCACGTGTCAAATTCATTACTAAATGTATTGCTTGGTTCTTACGGTACCTGCACACAAACGTTGCGTTGACGCGTGTCGTATAATAATTGAGACAGAGGCCTTATCCCTAATCGTATCCGAGGAGAATGAATCGACTCTACAAAAATGACGAACAACACGGATCCGCCAGCGGAACGGCGGCGTAATCTCTGAATTCCAAGCATTAACTGACGCTTTCCTACACGTGTCCAATAAAATGACGAGGCTCTGTCCTTCTAACTTCACGATTAACTTGAAACATCCTCGAGTCCATAAAACGCCTATTTTAAAAAAAGATTTTTTTTAAAGAATATTTTTTAGTCGAACTATCAAGGCGTACCTGACGCTTTGCTTACACGTCTAATATCGTGGCCTTCGGCCTACGCGATTAAAATTACTCAAATGATTAAACTCATCCTCCAGTTTATCCAAGATATAATTTCCATCTGATTTTAAACAAAAAATACTTGTGTCATTTTAAGCCTGGCCAACTTACGAAGCTGGACAGTTTTGGGCCCGGGAAAATGCTCAAACATAGCCCCCTCCCCCTCCCGAAAAATATTAAAAATGTGAAAGTTACATGATCCCTGGCTGATGACCGAGAAAGACGGGAAAAGCCGTGCAATATTCCATCGTGAAGACACGACCTCACCCGCCACGTAATGAAAACCCAAGTATAGCGTGTCGCATTATATAGGAGGGCGCGTGGGCCGATTGGCCGTATCAACGACCAATAGGGGCCCGCCATTGGCGGAGTTGTATCAACATTTATTTCAACAAATAACAAAAATTACAACGTTTAAGCGATAAAAAGTTTTTGGAAACAATTTTAAATAATAGTTTTACGTAACAGTTTTTCGTGCACAAATAATACAATTTCCACGGTGAACTTAAAACTCTAAACATTTTGCTGTAATATTTAGTGTTTAATATAATCACTTCTTAAATACCTGAAATACTAAATGAATTTCAATAGATTATATTTTAAGGTTTTTTTTCATAGAGTCCTACCTTCTAAATAATGACTATAAATGCCTATTAAGGTAAAAAGGTAATTGAAAATGTTATGAAATATCAAACTACTGTACCGCGACTTATAAAATTATGACACTATTTTCTCGAGTTCTAATTTCTTTTCCCCCATCAGTCCCATCGTCTGGACCCCTGACTCGCGGAGCCCCGGGCGATCGCTCGTTCTGCCCACGCCTAGCGCCGCACATTGGTTCAATCGGGCCTAAAACCTGGTCATCATTGCAAATGCCAGTGGATTTGCGTAAAAATTGTTATCAATGGGTTTTTGAGGTCACTGAATTTGAATATCATAATGAAATTTCAAAATTCAAAATGGTGGGTCAACTCATTTAAAAATAAACATACAAGTGCATACACGCAAAAAATTGCAAAAAATATACAAATGTAATTCTGGAGATCACATCTGTTTAATCATTCCAAAAATTATATCAGTAATTTTCTTATTAAAAGTAATTACCAGAAGGATAAATAGAAAAAAATATACAGAGAATATAATTCCCAGTGGCGTCGAAGACGCTTCCGGGATATCTAGTGTTAAATCTTACTATGTAGCATTGCAGTAAAGTGACTATCAAATAAAAAGGTGGAGGTATGTGCAGCTAAATGCGTGTTATTCTGATTAAGGGGATTTTACTTGATAAATAAAAATTGAGGCAGGAATATGTAGGACAATATTATTCACCATATACATGACTAACATTGTTACGCTCCATAGGTTAGAATTCAGCCGTATCATACATTAAATAATTATAAACTTTTTCTTAAAAATATACTTAAATTATAGTCAAAAGAGTCTACTATTAGGAAACACGAAAAGAATCCACAGAAAAATTATTTAAACGCTTTTTTTAATTTAACAAAAGTAGTCGACAAGAAGCAATGAATTTGCGTGTTTCCAGCAACGGTAGCTTAACGAGTCCGTGAAGACAACAAAAAATGATTGAAATAACGTTTTGGAGCTAAAGTAGTGTGATCCATGTCTTCCAAACGAGATTTGATAAGTCAGAGTTCCGAACGCGCACTTTGAATTTTGCTATTATGGCCAGGTTTTTGGCCCGATTCAACCAGTGTGCGCCGGTACTGCAGGCAACATACGCCAAAATATATTTTTATTTATATTTTTATTCGTGTGTATGGAGAAATGTACGTAGTTTATATTAAGTTATGTAATGCTGTGGAAAATCGATTTCGTGATTTCAATGGAAATATACCGTTTTGAGATCTTGAAACCGAAGAATGTTTTTTTTTTAAACGTCCGTTCCTAAACAACACCAACGCCTAAACTACTTTTCCCCAAAATTAATATTCCCTGGTCGATCAATACCGACACAATACATCTGGAAAACATTTTTTTAAATTTTGGAGGTACTGTCATTAAGCCCACGCGACATTTTCAATATTTTCTTAAAAATGACTCCCCATTTCTTTTTTAATTTTTTTTTACGAATACGGTGAAATACACTTATAAAGATAGCATAAGTCGGAGTTTTTTTTTTTTTGTAGCAAAGAACGGTAAAGAAAATGGTGATGATCCCACTTCCCGCGAAAATTCTGTATTTTCTAAAATTGCAAAGAATTAAGTTTTTTAAAAATTTTATATCAGCCTGTCTCTATTGATATTTTTTCTTTATTTATACACCTCTATAATTTTTGACAATTTTCATAAACATTTACACCACTTCGCAACGTTTCGGAGCTCACTGTGCCCACATCATCAGTTACAATACTGTTATACTTACAATATAGTGTTTATTTTATCTTTCGCCGAAGATAACGCGCCGCATGCCTCAGCGTTCGAGCCCTCTGTTCCCCGGGGATTTGTCAATAAGGACCCCGTTCGTCAGGCGCGTTCGTCTTTCGGCGCAACCGGCCAATACATGTCATCATGAAATTTGCTTTGAAGCAGAGAATGTTTCTTTATGACACCTTCGTTCTGCCAAGTCTGCCAGTAAGTGCTACAAATGATTTATTAACAAATTCCCGGAAATGAATATTCCACATCGGTCGACAATTTTGAAACTTGTAAAGAGAAAATCGCTGAAATTCCTCAAGACTTCCTTCACAGGGTAAATCAGAACGTGTTCCGGAGGTGCCAAGAATGCATTTGGGCTAAGGTCATCACTTTCTGCATCTTCTTTAAAGTAAGATAAGCGCAGCAATAGTTCCCATGTGTCAGCACGGGAGTTGAGTCCGCGGTTCGCTGGGCGAATGAGCCCTCGACTGCCCGGGCTATATAAACTTTAATAAATTAATATAAAATAATATAATATGAATATTAATAAATTATAATTTAATTATATAAAATTCATGTGTATAGAACATATGACTGTATATGAGAAATATGAAAAAAACATTGTAATAAGAACCGACGATAAAGTGGTAAGAAATCTTTCAAATGCAGAGGAGTAATCTGTTGTATGAGAAATCACACTTAAAATAAAATTTTGGTGCTTCAAATTGATATTGGACGATATGGTTTTAAAACCATAAAACAACTTAAGGAACCTAACTACATAGGTATACAAACTGATAAATGAATGCAGAAATAAATAAATAAATGTCCAAATGACAAATCAAAACAATGTGACCTCTTATTTCCAATTCCTGTAAACCAGACTTAGTATAATTTAAACATTCAACAGTTTACGTCAGAAAAAAATGTTCTAATGCACCTAATTTTAATATCCAACACACTATTAGTGGTTCCTATGGTTCCATGTCCATCCAAACCCTGTATGTCCACATGCCCCTCACAGCCAAGTTGTCAGAACAATGTTCAAGTTTTATTCAATCTACTCAACCCACTACATTAAGGAAAGGAATCTCATCCTACAGATTTCATTGAATATCTAAAAAATTAATATACAATCTTTAAAAAACAAAAACAATTTTAACTATTAACAGATCAGTTCAAAATAAAATCACACCATGAATGAAGTCAAACTGCCCTGAAATAATGCACTATTTAAAGCTGCATTAACAAGGCAATACGTGAAGGGGTGATCAGCATGGAACTTTAAGGTAACAAATCTTCTTGGAGCACATTTAGACACCATCATTAATCCTGTAGAGAAAACACCAAGCATACAATGTTTTCTTCAGACAAATAATAACAATGTATTTGATTCAACATAAAAAGTGTAGGATAACTAAACAAATAAGTCAAAACTTCTTGTTTAAAGCTCTGTGAAAGAATGAGAGAAACTGAAATGCATAATAATAGACAACTACAATTTTGATAAATGCATGACTTCTATACCTATTACTTAAATTAACTAATACAATTCCTCCAATATAATACTCTCAGGAAAGATGATAGATCATTTCCTTCTATAAGAATCCATGGACACAAAACCCCATATGGGTATTATAGCAGGTCATTGAATCATCTCCCCCTCCCATGTGGGTGAATCAAAGAGATTTTAAGATGAAAAACATAGACGTTTGCAAATGAGAGCATATTTGGATTATTAGATGCACATGCAATACCAAAACACATTATGCATGTGATGAAAGACACGAGTTATGTCTTTTACCCTGTAGTGTGCAAAATGGCAAATTTTTGGGCAGCCTATTACATTTTTTGATAACACTATCTATCACTCCCTACCACACCTATTGGAAGGTGTATGCTGATGCTGATAATATGAAGCTATTTTCATTTTTAAAACAAATATCAATTATTTTTTCGAAAAAAATGTGGGGAAAAAATACATTGATTAAATGGTTTGGGGCTACACACTGCCAACAAAACGTTTATAAAAATATTTCGTAACAAAAAAAGGAAGTAATTGAATTTTTGAATTTTCAATATCATTTCCATAATAAAAAATAAGGGAACATGCAGTGAACAAGCGAGTAAGATATAGGATAACATGTGTCAGAATATTTTAAGGAACATTTGGGCATTTAGGAACATTCGTGAAATACGTGAGGACAAGATATGGACATATACGGAAACATACAAGGGACCTTACAGGGAAGATGTGGAGGTAGATTTGGGATTTATACCAAAAACGTTTATAACAAGCAATACAACATGCAAGGGTACACAGGCTCTTAATGACTGGCCTAAAGTGCTTCAATATACAGTTCAGATTCTAGTCAGAAGTTTGGCTCCATTATGAAGCTTTTTTCATTTTTAAAACAATGATTTACAATGTTTATTTAGGTCCAAGAAGAAACATACGGAATAACTAATAAAGAAAATTAATTTTGTGATAATTTAAGATGCACATTTACATTCACGATGAAGAACCTCAGAGTTTCATCAATATTTTGATTAAAATATTATTTTGAACCAAATCTGCCCCAAACATAGGAGAAAAATTTTTTCACGATTATGAAACTAATTAAGTCTTTTGAAAAGCCCAGAATACAGGACAGAAAAGGAAGAAAAACATTTCTGGTCTTCGTTTCTTTAGCACTGAGAATTCATTCCAAATCTATTTATTTCCAAACATCTCCCAAACAAAAGCACGTCAACATGTACACTGAATTAGTTGCTGAAGAAATAAAACATTTTTATACCTAAAGGTAGTAACATGACCCTGGAAAATTGCCCTGTTTGCATTAACACTCATCAGATAAAACATGAATGAATGGTCAACTTTGAAAGTTACTGGAGGATGAAACAGTGGCATTGCGTATCTGGCCATCATCAATCCTGTGAAAGAACAATATCTTCTACTTAATTTGAACACATATATAAAAAAATCCGACATAAAATAGAATAATTACAATCGAACAATTCTTGGTTACATCAGTATGTTACCAAATATGACTGTTCTCACAATAATTTTTGTTTAAACTGTCAATACCAATATTATTAGTTCACAGTTCAGAAAGTACGATCATAATAAAATCGTATGTATTCATCGGAATTTAGGAAACAAAATATATACAACAAAATCTTTCAAATTAAACTGGTGTATTATTGTTCTATCTTCCTTTTTTAAATTATAGTCACTTAAAATTTATTTTTATCTCATCTAGTTACACATCTGTTTCTGAGCTTTTTGAAAACTTAACAGACAACCACAAAACTATTTAAGTGTGATATCTTAAATGCAAAATGTGTTTAATAAAATATTAAATCCTTGAATACATTCATCAGAAATTTTGTATTTTAATGAGATAAAAACTTGTTTAGTCAAGTGCTTTCTACTTTTTGGAAAAGATATAAACAAGCCCAAAATTAAGTCTTAGGATTCCGCAGCCAGAGTCATGTAAATGATCTTTGCTGTCCGGGTGATGCCGCGTCAAAGGCTGTGTGGCAACATACAGAAGTTTCGAACATTTCTTTGAAGCCCTTGGCTTCAATATTTTAGTTTTTAATGCCCTAGAATGCTTCATCTGAGTTATTTAATGACACAGATTCCAAAATGCTGCCAAGTGCTGCAGGTTGCATTTGACATGAATATTTAGTTTTGTTCTACAGTGCCTCTAATGGAGTTCAAACAAAATTAACAGCACATAAACCTTCTTCTCCATTTTTATTTCTGTAGACAGAAGATAGATTTAAATATATGTCTAGTTTTTTGGACTTTATACTAATGGAAATATGACAAATCAGAAGGAATTTTGCATTGTTCTCATAAGGGTGTACCATTTTTCACCAAGAAATAGACAAGACCAAAATAATAATAATAATAATAATAATAATAATAATAATAATAATAATAATAATAATAATAATAATAATAATAAATATTATTATATTATTATTATTATTAATTATTATTATTATTATTAATATATGGGAAATAAATAATCCTCGTACACATTAGTCAGGTATTAACGTGTTTACTTGGAGAAAGATGTTCGTCAATAAAATGTATCTAGCCTTTTATGGCTATGTTTTTTCTACTTTGGAAAAGATGTATATGAGCACAAAATTATTTTTAAGTATGATTTTGCTCCTTAATGATCTGTCATGACTGACGTCCACAATCTTCGTATATTTTTGTACAGTGGTTTTGATTTTATACTTTTGGGTGTAATCCTGTTGCAATACCAAAGAACAAATGTAGGAGGGGAACAATCAGAAGAGAAGACAAATGGAAAAGAACAAACAGGAATGAAAAAAAATGAATACAAACAAATAGAAACCAATTAAAAGAATGGAGAATGGACTCTGATAACCAGAGAAGCAACAGAACAACACGAAAAGAACACAATAGTGAGAACCAGATCAACCCCAAGGCACCTCCAAGCAGGACAGAAAACAGCCTGGCTATTAATAGGTAGAGTCTACACCAACAATAAAGAGGAAGACAACAAATTATATTCAAGAAAACGGAATTGTACCTTGTTTGTATCTGTTCACATGACATTGTGCCCCTTATTCCAACAAATCTTCCAAGATTGGAGTGAATTTTAAGGAGTTACAAACTTAACAGCATCCTGACTTTTGGCTCCACGAAGTGATAATTTGGCAGTTTCAATTTCGCTTCCATCCCAGAAAAGTCAGAACAACACACCTACAGAAAAGCAAAACACCTCAACCCTAAAAACAATATTCCTACTAATTCCTTGATAAGGCAAGCTAGAAACATGAATATATTGAGAGGAAAAAACAGGCATGAAGAAACTGATAATAAATAAACTGAAAAAAGAACAAGGATATAATGATTTCCAAGATTACAAAGAAGAATAAAGGCAACAAAAGAACTAAATGTACAGTGTATATATACCAGTTGAGAGAAGAAAAACATGACTGACACAGAACTAAAAATTTTAAAAAAAACCAAAAAGAGATTTATATTTCTCAGAGATTCGCGCTATCAATGAAATTGAAAGCCGAACCAACATAAATTATGTCACGGACACAAAAGTATACAGAGGGAAATATGACCTTTGCTTATCCAATAACCTGATATCACGGTCACCTGAACTCATAGTTTTTTTTTCAAACACAAAGACAAACATAAATATACTTGGGAAGCAAGAGGTACAAAATAGATTAGATTATATAATAGTCAGCAGAAACCTATTAAATTATGTCACGGACACAAAAGTATACAGAGGGAGTGAGATACACAGACTGCTATTTGGTAGAAAGCAAAATTAAATTAAACATACAATGTATAAAAACCAAGAAAAATACGAATATTTCACCACCAAAATGAAAGAAAATCAAGATGAAAACTACAAACAGTAAAGAAACAAAATATCAAAACATTTTGAACCTCACTTAAACAACCAATTCTTGAAGTAGGACACGAGTGTGTAGGTTACAAATCATTCAAGAAAATAACATGGTTGAAAACATGGGAAAATGACTTGAAAGAGAATAAATCAAAAGGAACAAACATATACATCTTACCTTCAGAAAAGAACAGTGAAACATTACATTAAATATAAAAATCAGCCAGTAAGACAATAAGAATACCAGAGACGAGATTTTAAAGTATACCAGACACAATATTCAATTGAAATGCATGAGCGAAGCAATCACATAGACTCACTCGAGAGAATGATAAAACATACTCACCTATGAACAATCTAGATCCTAGAACAAACAAAGAAATAAAAGATGTAGATGACAATAGTGGCAGTGACGATATGGACACCTCCTTGAATACTGAAGAACCAGAGACAGTATTAAAGAAATCAAGAAATAGGAAAAACCCCTAGAACATAAAATATGGAGGAAATGAACTAAAAGAAACATTACTGCAAGGCAAAGAACAGTTTTTGAACTGACAAAAGAGGCCCAGAAATATTCAATGAAAATATCAGTTCAAAAAACAAAAGTTATGGCATTGCAAGGCAAAGAACAGAAGACAACCAAAATTGAAATAAATGGAGAAATAGTGGAACAAATAAACAAATTTTCATATCTTGGAAATATCATGAGTGTATTTAACCACACCCAGGAGGATGTAGAAAATGAGTTATATAAATACAACAGAAACTGTGAAATAATTGCACAACACTTTGGCAGAGACGGATGCAAAAACCAAACTAAAATTTCACAATATAACGGCTAAACCTAGAGCTATGTACAGCTCTGTGACATGGATAAAGAAAGAGAAAGATAAACAAAAATACAAGCAACAAATATGAGATTTCTGATTTAGTCTGTTAAGCCTAAACACCAATCGTTCATGATGACGATGACGATGATGACGACGACGACGACTTTTGGATGTACAACAGATTGGAAAGAATTATGCATTGTTTTGGTTGTTTCTTAGATTTTCAAAAGTCCACAAGTATTTTTGAATGGTCTCTACAGGTGTTGATAAGTTTAATAAAATATTAGATCCTTGTGTATTTGTCAGGTATTTAGAAGTTTATAAACAGAAAAATTTAACTAAATGAAACAAATCTAATATTATTTAACAAAGTTTTTTTTTATTTTTTTCAAAGAGGGAGATGATTATATTATAAAACGATCATGTTCCTCTATGCGTTTTGTGACATATGAAATCTGTCAAAACATTTTTCAAGAATTTTGAATTTTGTACTTCCACAAATGACATCACAAAAAACTTTGCATTGTTCTAATTAGGTTCTCTCTTTTTTCAACTACAACAACACCAAAAGTGAAGCAGAAAAATTGTGTAAGTGATGTCGTAATTTATAATATATGTATAATAAACTACTAAATCTTTGTGTATATTGTACATATATATCATCAGGTATTTTGGACTTTATTTAGAGTAAAATGTCAGTAAAGAAAACGAAACGAACATTGTTAAGCTAAGTTTTTTCGACTTGTTGAAAAAGATGTAAATGAGCCCAAAATTATTTTAGAGTACCATCAAGTTCCCCAATGTTTGTTTCGTAATACACAGGATAGGTGTTAACATTTCACTAGTAGTTTGGATTTTGATATCCATGTAGGCCCTATATATCCATCAGATATTTTGACTAATATTCAAAAGAGAATTTTCTTGAACAAAATGATTTTAACATTGTTCCTGATATTTTCCTGCATTTCCTGGAAAGAGGAAAAGGATTGCAAAATTATTTTAAGGTATCATGATCCTCAAATTATGTTTGATAAAATGAGGCAAAATGTAAACATTCAATGAATAATTTCAATTTTATAAAGTATGGGGAAATGACTATACTAATTATCCTTGCATTGTTCGAATTAGATTTGTCTGATTTGTCTAAGACATGAAAACGACCTAAAAAAACTGTACGGTAACATCATTATCTCTTATATGTTCTTGCTAATGTACTTCACTTTAAAGATTCATTGAATACAAATGATATTAAATAATTAAATATATGTTAGTAATTAGGGGTGCAAGAGAATAGCACAGACTTTCTTGTATTAGTTTCCTTATTTCACCACCCTAGGCTAGCTTTTCAGTTTTGCATCGCTCTCTTTCCAGCTGACGTCTATTGATAAACGCACCCACAAGTGCACATGTACATGTGCGCACACACACACTTTCTCTGCTTTTTGGTCACCTAATGGTACAATTGAAATGTGACTTCAGGAATATTATAGTATGTCTATATGGAAACTTTTATTGAAAATTTTGGAGCTGTTTTTGAGAAAATGTCATTTGAATGGTTTTGAAAACACACAATTTTGAGGCAATTTTCGCAGACCATTCTGAGTTTTCCAGAAATTGCATTAGATATTATTTGAATCTAACATTTGTACTAACAAAATCTAATAATGTATAAAAAATGCTTAAAATTTAAATATTAATGACATGAGAGACTTCTTAAAAAATTACATTTGTATAATTGTTGAAAGAGCACAAGAATTTCAAAAATGGCATTTACATCATGTTATTCAGTGCATTTTGCATTATTAGTACAAAAACTTTCATTTTTTTAAATTGGAACTGATTTTAAGACAATCTTGTTTTTAAATTACCCTTATTTCACTCAAAATTTTAAGAAACCAGTGATTTAAATTAAAAAATGTACACAAAATTAATTACAAAACTAAGTGTAGAGACAAATTTTATTTGAAGAAAAAAAACCTTATTTTACACAATGTAATTGTATAAGTGGTCTTTTTTAAAATTCAGAGTTAACTATGTAACTCTGACATTATGCCATTTTTATATGTGCATTCACTCTATTCTTAGAAGTTAAGAAAAAATTTGGAGACTTTTTGAGAAAATTTTGAAAATGTCTCAGGGACTTCATGTAAAGCACTCCTAAAATTTAAAGAATCTTTTTTTCAACTACAGAGTTTTGAGCCAGTACAGATTGACTGGAATATTTATTTTGGCAAAATTCCTACAAATATTTGGGCACTAGTGTTATTCACAGATGTATAGAGTTTTATATTAAAATATCATAGCTTGTTATAATTCAGAGCAAGCTCAAATTATCAGATAAGGAAAATTTTGTACTGTTCGTTTTGCACCCCTGTACTTGTAATATGCTTGTGATGGGAACTCGATATATCTGGAAAATCAACATCTAATGAATGCACAATCTCTGCTTCTTTTGTTTACCTTACTACAATATCTGAACAAAAAATTAAATGTTATGCATTGAAATGAAAGCAAGATTCGGGGACAAAATTGTATTACTTAGAGTTCATTTTTTGTTTGTTCAGATAATAAATTACAAAGGTGGTTTTTACCGTTTCAGCAAATCTCGACAGTTATGACCTTGCTCTTTCAATGGAACATTCACAATATAAACAATCATAAAACTAGATTTTTGCTCATATTTTTAATACAGGGAAAACAGCAATTAAGGAAATATTAATAAAGATGTAGCGTTCGTAAATACTATTTTCTCAAAAAGTTAATATAATTTCAGTTAAAATAAGTTCATATCAAATACTTAAATACTTGTCTATTCAAGAAGCTATAAATAAATGTCTCTGTTATTTACATTCCTTCTGGTCAATTTAGGTACAATTTCTTTTTTAGCTTATATTTCTTTTCTTCACAAGTTTGTTATTTGTGTATTGTAAACCAATAATTTAAAATAAACGTAAATCAATCAACAAAATTTGGAGGTAAAATGGCTTATAGTAAAAATATAACTATTTCCTTTCCAGATCTGGTCTGTCTGTGTGTTTCTTTGTAAGATATTGTGAAAAGCATTCTTGACGTTATAATGAAATTGCCAAAATATTGTAAGAAACTATGTTATATTTGCAAAAACGGAAGTGTCCTTGGCAAATATCACTTTCAGAAAAAGACAGGAAATCAAGGATTACAAATACTTTTTTTCCCCTCTGTAGTCTCTTTTTATATTTAAAAAAAACAAACAAACAAACAAAAAAAACATATGCATTGATTTACTTCGAGTTATTTATCTCAAGAAAGTTTTCATGCAATAATAAACTATAAAAATTGTACAAACACTGAAGGTCACAAGTCCTTGGAAGAGTGCAGAGAAGGTGACCCCATTCATTAGGAAGAAGATGAAGGAATGATCTGCTTTAAACACTTCTGGGGCTCGTGGTATTACCAGAGAACATAACATGATACCAAGGCCTGTAGAAAAGGTATCAAAGATTTCATATTTGAAACCACCATACCACAACTGAAGAACAATTCATTTACATCTTCTTCCACATCCGTTTAGTACTTATTTAAAAGAAAATAAATTAATTATAGAAAGTGTTAGTCTTCATACTCAACATCTATATGCAAACAGCAGCAAGCATCAATCATCACAGATATAAACTAAGAATAGAAAATTGAGCAGACACATTTGTGTTTAATATATTGCATATTTCTCTTTGCTTTGGAAAGGATAGCTTCAAAAAAAAATAAGGTGAGGATGTTTAAAAACTTGCAATAAAAATATTAAGTGCTGTTAATTAGTAACAAAAGCTTTTGACATGCCTAATTTTCTTGATGGTTTTTGAACTATTTCAGTAAATAGCACTAGTGAACAATGTCAACTTGATAATGATGTTGAAGCAAAGTACACTCTAAGCATTACAGGAAACTTAGTGCCCCATTATGTGATGCTCCAGCTGGGCATGCAACGTAGTGTACATTGCAAATTATAGTACCTTCCAAAATGTTATTTTTAACAACAATTATTTATATCTACAAATTTTTTCCATGCATGTTATCTGTGACCAAGTTCTTTTTCATAATGGAAAATGTGCAAAATTTTTATAAAAAACATAAAGATTGTTTATTATGATTTGTTATTCCCACTCTCAATCGGAAAGCAAATTCATTTGAAAGCACAGAATGAAAGAAATGATATTAAGTTACAGATCCATGCACTCATTTTTATTTAGAAACTGAAGTTTTACTTTTGGAGCTACAGCAAATTAATTTGAAAATGCATGCAACATCCATATTAGAAATAAAGTGATCCTATTAGATCATTTCATTTTAGTTACCCTGTAATATGTTAATCATTTACCATCTTCATCATTTTCATATCTCTGGACTGAAGCTATTCTTGTGCACAGTCAGTAGATCACAGAAGGGAGCATGGAATGTTTGCAAGTAGGTTAACTCTCACATCAGAGTTCGATATGTTTGTCAGGGGGTTCAGACGTATCATTCAAAACAGTATTGTTTGACTTTGTCTGTATAGCTTCAACTTCTTTGACACTGCCATAAAATAGTCTCACACCACCAACTGAGCAAAGATGAATTATGAAGGGACGATCAACTTTGAATTCTTCAAGCCATACAGCAGCTCTCCTAAATCGAATTTGTTGGGCTGCATACACACATAATATATGAATATCACAGCATAAATTATCCTTTTAATTATAGTTTCAGAAAATGTTTAATGTCCTCTCTTCGATAAAGACGAATTATTGAAATTGTTACAGTGATAATTATACCAACACTTTTTAAAATCATTATTATCATTATCATTATCATCATCATCATTATCATTAATAATAATAATAATAATAATAATAATAATAATAATAATAATAGAAATAATGCAATAACCAATGGCCTAAATAGTTGGTATTTCTAGTAAATTATATATCTCTACTGTGTTCAATTTGTTCAAAGCACTGTACTTCACAATCATAAACACTCAAAGCATCTAACTCACTATATACACAAACCAATTTTTATATTTTAGTGTGCTGTTTAATTATCTTTAAAAACATAATTATATCTGGTATTTTCAAATTACTAGTTTGAAATGCAAAAACTGTACGCTTTGTACACAAGACTGAATCTTAATGAATCAAAATTAACAACTTAATAAGTCAATCAATCAATCAATCAAACAAGCACGGAAGCAAGCAACCAAGCAACTGTCGACTAATCTGACACCTGTTGAGGTACTTTAACAGATTTGGAGTTTTAAAATATAATGAATATTCTTTGGGTTGTCTAATATTTAAATCATGAAATGTGTACTTTCCAGTTTCATATTCCACATGAGACAACTATCCAATTAGTTGTTAATTTAATTATTAGTGGTCAAGGTGTCAAAATGCATTAAATGATCTTTTATCTTGCCTATTATTTATTTTTCTTTGCTTAGTAATGGGATTAGAAATTCAGTGAAGTTAAATAGACTACTAGTAGAGCGATCATTGCATCTCTCAAACGTTTTGCATCTTTGAATTTTTTAATGAATCCATCATGTTCATTTCTCACTGTATTTATCATGCTTTTAGAGACATTAAAATCAACTTGATTCATAATATGCAATTGAGTAATGATAGAAACACAAAATGCACCAACATGAAAAACGCTAAATTTTGAAAATAATTACTGGAGAGTCAAAACACCCCATCTTGTTTGCATCATTTTTTTCATACCTCAGAAGACCATTCTTGACATTCTTTTCAGATTACAGGGAGTTCAAATAAAACTGACACAATTCCTCTCTCTACTAAAACTGTGTAGGTTAAAACAGACAAACTGATGTACACACACATGCACATATAAAGCAACAATGCAGCACATCCTTCCGGCACTACAGATTCTGATGCAATCTGCAGGAAAATTACTTAGTTGACAAGATACCAAGACAAGCTACAGAATAGCTATGGATGCTAGAAAGAATCAAATACATTAGCCTAAAATAATAATTTCAACTGAAGTTATTACTTTAATGTAAATAAGGAAAAATAATATAAATGACAAAGAGGGGTAGGAGAAAAGGAATTTTACAAATTGAAATGCAATAAGGGTATTATATTAGACCATGTCCTTATTGATTGATTTTGTATTTTCTTTAAAATGCGATTGTCTGTAGAGTACTGACTTCACTTTTAAATAAGTTTATATTAGTAAAGAAAAGAGCAGAGGTCAAATAAACTTGGTTTTCTTTATATTCATACTTGAATCCACCTTAACTCCCAGCAATCAATCAAGAAGAGAAACAATAGAGAATCCAGTGGTTTCTTAAATTAGAAACCTGTCTTTTCTGACCTTTACTTATCTTGTATAAATAAGTAAACCCTGTTCAAATGTGATCTGTAAATGTTAATAAAACTACTATCCATTTAAGACATTTAGAATCTATTTACAATCTGTGGGTAAATAATAATAATGATGTTAAAAAGTGAATTTCAACTCAGTAGTTTAATGCGTATATAGTCGTGGAATAGTTTTACACAAAGGCAAAAGAAGTATTTTTATACTTAACATATAAAAGTTTCAGTGGTTTATATATCGTCTTGTATGCCGAAGTTAGCCTTTTCTTCATATATCTAAAAAAATGTCACCATCAAGGAATATTTTTTTGGCTTGGTGAAGTCAGTCACAAAAAAGACTTTCAGCCAAATGTTCAGTACTTCGTTCTGATAATAATGAAGAGTGAAGATAAAATAAATAAGGAATTCTAAGGGAGGCATTTTTATATGATTGTACAGAAGCTTTTTTTTTTCTACAAGTGAAAATTTTATTTCTTGCATGATCTCTATTGTTTTTAGTCTCAACCTATCTGTGTCATCAGGAAAAAACTCCCATCAATCATGCAAAAGAATTATTTTCCTACTTAATATAAAAGAATCTATTTGTTAATGAAAGAATTGATTCTCAAACAAACAATTCTTATGAAGAGTAAAATGCAGAATTGTTTATAAGCCGGTATCACACTGAACGGACTGACTGAAATAAAATAAGTTAATACACATAAAATTATGAAATCAGAATAATATTGCCATCTTTTTCAAGAAACTTTATAAAGTGGTGTTATATTTGCAGATGTGTTCCTCACTTCATATATATAAGTTAATTAAACACAATTTTGAACATCAGTCAATAAGTGATAGTAAAGTAGTCTACATAGTTAGCTTATGAAAATGAAAGAATTATTGTCAACTCACTTCAGTGCTGCAGCAGCTTCACTGCCTCTCTTCATTTCACCTCACATGAAAGCTTCTTCTGAACAACTCTCATTATTGAATATACAGTGGCCTTTTCTTTTGGAAATGCCTATAGTCAGTAAAATCTAGGATCAATTAATGATTTTCCACAATTCCAACTATGGAAAGCAAAATAAGTCTATACATAAACGAAGTATCCTAGATGTTGATAAGTGTATTATTATACCTTTAATATTATTAAGTAAGTAATCTATGTAAAGTATGTTGTATTATCACTATTATCACTATTATTATTATTATTATTATTATTATTATTATTATTATTATTATTATTACTACTATTAATTATGTGCAGTGGTGTGTAGTGCAGCATTATTAAGTTGAGCATGAGAGTGTAAGAAACGATTAAACCGTGATTATATAATAAGAGTAAGTGAAGTGAAGTATGTGTGGAGTAAGTGAAGTGTGGTGAGGAAGCATGAGTTTCTGCACGGTAAATGTTCATGATCATAAAGTCTAGTAAAATTTCTGCACAGTTGTTAAAGTTCCTGTGTCGTTTAGTTGTATTCTATTACCAAGTTCAAACTGATTTATAAATTTAGTAAGAAACTAAAAAGTATAACAGCAACAGTATATTTACAGAAAATATTTTATAGTTTCTACTTTTTAAAGATATTCACCCAAATCCAAGGTAACAATTTGAAACTTAGGTGAGCTACTTCTACTCACATGATCTGCCTGTTTCAGCAGTCAAAGAAGTGTTAATAGAAATGCAAATTTTTCTCCAACTTCTGAAGTGCCATCCAACTCATTTGAAAATAAAATTACTATGAATATTGAGTGTCACCCAGCAAACAAAATAAGTACAGCTTGTTAAATATGAATAAGCAGTGTTTGATGCACTGTTTTCGGCACAGGATTTCAATACTAAATTAAGTTGATTTATGTTACATTTTAAATCAAAATAATTCATACACAAAAATCATTGATTTAAATTAAAAAATAGTAATTTATTATAAAATACATAAAAGAATGATTGAAAATTTGTATGTAATAAAGAAGAACACACAAATTATAACATTGGAGTGGTCATTTATTAGTCACAATACAAACTTCAGAGTCTATCAAAGTAGAATAGCTTTTAAGAATTATTTAATTGTTTATGAAGGAACACTAATTTTGCTGCTTTTTCTGTTCCAAGTTGATTTCTAATTTTTGATTGGACAGGTCCAAATGTGGAAAATATTCGTTCTGTAGTAACTGAAGATGCTGACGTTAATAAATTTTGTTTTACAGTGTTCATTTCTTTTTCTGTAAAAAGTCTGTTTTTTGGCTTGCACTCTTTTCCACCACTCTATGGATGCAAGTTCTTTCATAATTGTTGGATCTAAAAGTGTTCTGGGTGCATGGGAGCAGTTCTGCATCCAAATTTCAAAATTTCTGTTATACGAGTTCTACAAACAATATTGTCGAATTAGATTTTAGCCATTCAAATACTTGTTCTTTTTTGTTCCTTTGCTGCAGAAGTGTGTTCAAGATAATATTTTATCTTTCAAATATTCCGGCATTGTTTTACCTATTTTAATATGTAATTTAGACTAGATTGTACAAAAAATCTAACTTTTTTTCCATTAGATTTTAGACCCTGCTTTATACTTTAAAACAACAAACTTCAATTTGAATCATAAATTTAATTACTACTTACAATGTATGGCATGACCAACAGTTTTGCTTTTAAATCCTCCAGCTCCAAATATCCAAATTTTTTTTTAATATGCATCATATCAACTTCCTTAGTTTGTATGTTGTTATGTAGAAAGGTTCTTGAAGTTTTAGATGGATCAACCAGGCTTCCCACTTCCCTTAAAATACACTGGCATTGAATCACCATTTCTGGGATTCAGAAGTAATATCACCTGAAAAATTCAAGGGAATAACATTAAAATTAATAAGCAAGAAGGATCATCACTAATAATAATACATATATATTAAGATATTTGATCTGTTTCAAACTTGATTATCTAGTGATAGTTTCTATCTCAGACAGTGTCAGGCCGTTTAAACTTGTCCTATCTGGCTTCACCACAGCTCCATTGTAGCTTGTGTCCGCTGCAGCTGAGAATATTATTCTCACTTCTTGTGGCTCAGTAAGCCTATGTAAATGAATTTTAATATAAGTGACGAGTTTGTATGTGCCGGGTGATCACACAGCTCCCATTGCGGTTTTTTCTTCCTTAAAACATGGCAAAACATTCATCCCTCACATATATGTACTGTTCACAGGAGAGTCCAAGAAGTGATGCTTGTGTTTGGGACAAGCCTCACGCTATGTCACAAACATCAAATGAACATCCAAGCCCATGTAAGATTCGAACCGCAGATCCTCCAGTTCAGGCCTGCTAACGTAATCACCTAAGCAGAGACCTGATGTAGTGCAAGATATTGGCAAAACTCATTGCCACTGCAAAAACTAATAACAATGACAGGTTTTAAGAAGTTCACATTTCACGGCTTGAAGATGGCAGAGTGAATAAGTTCAAAGAGCTTAGAAAGGTGACACAAATTATTTCATAATTTTCAATCAGAGGCATTTCAGCTACAAAACTACAACATTAATAGTTTAAATTGTCATTTATTTGTAGGTGGTTTGGTCATTTCATAAAAATGAGAACTACCTTACCTGATTATACAGAACTAGAGTTGAAAGGTATAGTTCAACTTACTATAAAATTTTTATTAAGTAATCACCCACCAAATAAAACAGAGTAAATTGGGAATTGGCCAGCTTCAAACCAATAAGTATTCTTTCCTAGAACAAGATCTGATGTCTTTTCAACTTTATTTTCAAGGTCTGATTCATATTATTTCATAAAGAATTTTGATCCAAAAACTAAATGAAGAATATGGATTTTCATTGAATACAATTCAAAAACTGCTTTGATAACTCATTGTTCCCTTTATTTTAAGCTCTTAACAACACAATGAACAATGAGGTATGATTATTTTTCAGTTCATCACTTACACTGAGTAATTTTACAGTATGCACAGTATATGTGTGAATCACCGGACAAGAACTTCAGGAGATGTATTATAAAGTCTTTTTTTTTTCCAACATAACTGAATCTCACAAACCCATGTTTATGTGATTAATCTTTCATAAAGAAGTTAGTTCAGAAAATTTTGTAGTGCAAAAAAAGGTACCATTTAGAATATTGAAAGCTGCACTTCTACTAATACATTCTAATTTATAAATATAAAATGCAAAACTCATAGAAGAAACTATATATGAATTACTGAAGAATGAAAGTAAACGATCCAAAAGCAATTCTAGTCTGATATGTTTCAAATCATGGAACAAAGCAGGATAGAAACATAGTAAATGAATTTTTCTTTTCAGAGTTTAAAGAGAAATACAACAATTCAAGATAAATGATAATTTAAACTGTCAAAGAGAGATGTGAGAGGAATGGGCACACATAGTTTTCTTTTCCACGCCACACTAACTGTAAGTATAATGCAAGATCAGATTAATGATAAAACTCAAGATAACAGAGTATTTACTTTATAATATAATAGTTATTATACTTTAATACACACTGACAACCCATTGATCAACATCTATAGTTTAATGCATGCAAATCAGAGCACATGTGAATAATTTACTTGTAATACATGTCATATTTCAAACATCAGCAGAAATACCAAATCTACAATTATTTTGACACACATTGATGCCACAAACGTATAATACTACAGTTCATGATGACTTTTCAGCACTTACATTACAATGATTGAAAGTCAATCCAATGCCATCAGAGAGATCATATGAACCCACATATTCATGCCAAAATATTGAAATTATGTTTAAAAAGTTGTAGTTCAGACAAATAGTTGAAATGTTTCTTCACAAACTGATAGTCTGCTGGAGAATCTAAATCTCACTCAAATTAGCAGCTGTGGCAAAAAGCTGAATAAAGTAGTTCTGTAAATAAAGTAACTCAACTATGCACTCAAAGTCCTTCTATAGTATTTTGTCATAGTTTGTTATTGGGCTACATTGCTAATGTTGTTGTTGTTGTTATGAAGAAAGTTAAAGAAGATCTCTCGAATTTTGGCGCTCTTCTTCTAGTCTAATTTGAAATTATTTTGTTACACCTGTTTATCAGTATCTTCTTTCATCAGACAGGTGATTGCTTTGTTTTTATTTCATATTCTTTCAATTAATGTTGAAGAGCTAAACAACTCTTCTATAAATTTATCATTTTGTGGAAAATGGTAATAATATTTACTCACTTTAGCACATTACAGACTAATGACAAAAAGCAATCAAAGAACAAACACTGATCATTGTTTCAGCACACAAATCATATACTTATTTATGTTATCATCTTTCCAAATACTGACTCATCATGGGTCTGCTGCATCACAGAATTGATACAACCTTGAACCTTCTAGGTTTCCAATAAAGTTTACATCAAAGAATATGCTTAAAAACAAGATTTCATAATAGCTAATTCTGTCTAACTGAGAATGCTTTATCAATATATATACTTATTTGGTAATTCAAAATTATGCTCAATTGTACCTGAATAGATATATTAAATTATTTCAAAAATACATTTTTTCAAAGAGTACTAGACTAGATTCATTTTGAAGAAAAATGTTGAAAGAACTAATTTTTAGCATACATTTAAGACCCTAGATGTTTTGTGTATCTTCTAAAAAATTCAGTTTGTTGGGCTCACTCCATTTTTCCATTCACTAGGTTATATTTATGGCAAAGATTAAAAGATCCAATTTTATTTTTACACCCAACAAATATCAATTTGTCAAAATGTTTATAAATAAGGTTCACACACTTATGAAAGAAAAATTCAGTCTTAATTATTTGTGATTACAATAGTTCAAAAGTTTGTTTTGATTCAGCAAATAATAATTTGAAGATATACAAAAACATGTAAAATCATTAACTCGTAAGCTCTTCATGATAGCATTGTAGCCACTTTGAGCAAGATTAACACTGAAAAACTGCACCAGCAGTAATTTCTTCTGCAGTTTTGCCTCGGCTCATGTGCATGTTAACAATGCCAAGACCATCAAGACTGGTAGGCTGCAGAAGAAGCATCAGAAGTTTTCCCAAGTATCTGAAACATCAGTAATACAGATTTGATTACACAAATTATCGATGCCAGATTTTGAACTTCATGATACGCACTAGATTTAGATACACATGAATGTAATGATGCACACAATAGTACCTTTTTACAAAGTCAAACTATTTTAGGAACACTATGCCCTGAACTATTAGAAAAGCATCTGTTTATTCCTAAAGTAGAAAGTAATTTCCTCCCTTTACGCTTTCAGACTAAACTAGTGCTTGTATCTCATACAGAAAAATTGGTTTTTGGCAAAACGTATTAGACTGCAGTTGAGGGGAAAAAAGTTTGACACCATTTTGGAGAAAATTTTGAAAATATCCGTAAACCTACATGTGAAGTGCCCCTCAAAATCAAATTGTAGGTTTCAAATTCAAATGGCCGCCAGGTTAGCCATATCGATTAGGGAATATAAAGTTTGCCGGTTAAGCCACTACACTTTTTCATTGTTTGACATGCATCATAACATAGTACATATCACTGTCTGTTCATCCTTGTTAAAACTAGCAACTATCTTCAAAGGATTTTCTGCAATTTATTAATTGGATCTAATTAACTCAGGCCCGTGAGTTGGAAAGGTATTTGATTTTTTGAAGGTACTACTTAAGAGTGTCAGAATTAAATTTCTTCTAAGAAGGGTTTAATTTTACCTAATAATCTCCCTTGATAGCGTAGAGAATGCTAAACAACAAACAAATATTTCTTATGTCCATTCTATATCATAATTTTATTTTCTCCTAAAAAGCCTGTAGTTGGAAAGACAAATCTTAAAAAAGTAATACACAAATTTTTAAAATGTAAGAATACAAGTATTTAAAGTGTAAAAGCAATTACAAAAAATTATTTTCAAACCAATTTCAATTTTAGTTTCTGGCAGAGCCATCATGTGAGATATGATAGTAATGCTGCAAAAAGAATTTGTCTGAGTGGAACTCATGCTAGTATCTCTGCTAAAACTGGATACAAATGCAATCAGAAACTGAATGTACTAAAAAGCATGTACTTTTCTCGCTTTTGTAATGTTACATAATATTATCGTATACCACACTTATCCAGATTACCTATCCTCGGTCATTGTTTTCAAACCATTACAAATCAGTACAGAACATTCTCTGTGCTAAAATCAATAGTCTGCTAACATTTTTCATTCAAACTTGTAATATATTTCATATATCAATCTGAATTTATAGCATGTCAGTGTGGGTAATCCATTCACTTTTAATTTTCCATTTCTTCATTTTTTTCAAAATACTATAAGATTGTTTGTTCTTCAAATGAAGATAAATAAAAATAATTTCAAAATTATTTAATATTCTTCTTCAGATGGTTTTTAAAAATATTAGATATTTTCTTTTAATAGATGAATGGAAACCTTTCAGTAAAACGCCAAGGTGCTTCCAATAAAACATATTTAGGAAAATCAAAACTAGCTTGAAACAGCCATATTTTCTTTTCAAACATCGCCATCTGGTTAAACAAATACACATTTGATTATTTTTAGTTCTCTGTAAGCTGATGTCATTGATCATACTATTTCACTTTCAAAATTACCTTCACATGGAATCGTGAGATACTTAGATTGGTGATGTTCGTGATTTTAACAATGATTCAGAGAGAGGAATACCTATCAAATGATGGAACATTACGACGCACTTTCCATTCTTTTCAGCCCAGAATGTTTGAGTTCCTCTGCTGATCACATTAGTCTCTATTCTGTTCCGCCTATATAAACGACATGTTCGATTTGATTTAAACGGAAATGTCTCTTCTTTTGATGATACGCATCCTTCGCTATAAAGAAATCAATAGTACAATATCGATGTTTCAAAATTGGTTCGAATAACAAATTAATAGAAATGTAGTAGAAACGTTTGAATGCAGTTTTCCATTTCAAATAAACCATTCTGGTACCAATGAAATGAACGGTACCATTGATCATTTAAAGCATATGAACAAAATTCAGCCTCAATTCAGTCAACAAAATGAACGCCCACTTTAATGAACTGGCCAAAATTAAGTTCATTTGCTATGCTAAGCCAGAATTTCTTTAAATTCAGTAGCCGCCTTCTATAATTTACATATTATGCATCTGGAAATACATCTAGTATTCTAGACTTTAGATTACAAAAATGAATTGTAACGAATAATAACCAAACTCAACGACATGGTTCATGTTTCCTTCATTAATCTCAGAATTTTACTACCTTGTCTGTCTATTTGTTAATCAGTGGCTTAAGCAGTCAAAACATCTACGTAAGGGCTTAACAATATATTTTGAAAATGCCAAAGTCTATTACTATAACACCGTATAAAATCATGTCACCAAGTGACATTGCATTCAACAGCTCATTACAAAAACTGTGACAATACATGTACATTATTTTACAACTTTCTGTCAGATGACATTCAATGATTAATTCAATCGAAAAGTTTAAATCCCAAGTGAAATTGTTTCTGCTGCATAACTGTTTCCATACAATTAGAGACTATACTGAGCATCAAAATGTCATTAATTATAACAGTGATATTTAATGTGTTATTTACTGTATAATTCTAAACAACCTGTAACAAGTATTTGCTTGCAGTTTAAATAATGACTCTCCATATCGATCAAGTTTTTTCGCGGTCATTTCTGAACGGTACTGAGCAAAATGCTGAGATGGTCCTTTGTTTTGCTTCTGGACATCAATAACATCTTACGCCCAGCATGTCTTCAGAATCAGTGGGAAATTTAGTTATCCAGTTATCATTCTCTACGTATGCCACGCAGGATGTATTATTCCTTTTACCTGGTTTATCAATGATGGATATAGATCAAACGCTGTTGATTTATACTTAGAATAGATTTGTCATATCAGATATTTTTTTTCCTGTTTTCAAAATTCTAGTAGTATATAGCTTAGTGTAGAGATCACAGAATTTTGAAAATGTGCCCAGTATACACTTCTCCCCCGAAAACACAGGTTTTAACTGTTTTTCACATAAATAGATAAATAAACATTATCATCATAAAAGGTAAAGAAGTATTTTAATATCAGGATATAAAGAATGTTCACCTCTACGGCAAAGAACCGGAAGCGACATTCAATTTTCATTTTGAATACACAGCTCCCCAATTTGAAACCCTCCACTGCTCTCATATATAGCAAAAAGGAGCTCAAGAATAACGAAGCAAAATCCTCTATTCATTATCTCATTTAACACAAAGGACCCAGTTTAAAATGAAATAACATAAATATAATATAAATATAATTAATGATATTAATAATTGATTGATTGATATGGGTTTAAGGGCGCTTCAACGGCTAAGGTCATTTGCGCCCGTGTCAAATTATTTTAAGACCAGTGCATAATATTGCAGTTCCAAGTTAACAATAAAAAATAAAATCTTTAATAGAAAGCAAAGTAACCAGTAGCGGGACATCCTATTGCAAGGGCTGGGCAGAAAATTGCTGATAGTTTTGTCTTTAAAATTCAACAAAGGCCAATACCTGCATTATCATCTTCTCTCAGATAAGGCTGTATAAGCCAGTCTCTGTGTCAAAGTTTGCAGATATAGATCTGGCCATTACTAAGAACCTCCCGTAAGGGAGCAGCAAGGTCATGCCTTCGACTGCCTTCCCTCTTATGCTTAACACAGTGAAAGAGAACATGCTCCACGCAAAGATCTATCGGCACTTATTAGAAAAATCCCTGAGTGATAACTGTGGGAGAAATGTAGTTACAACATGGTACAAATGAAGAATTTTAGCAGGAAAATACGGAATTAGAGGCGTTAATAACAAAACAGTTTAGAACTCTTGGAGGAAATGTGAAAAGAAAGAAAACAAACACTATATATCACAAAAACAAAAGAAATGAAGAGGTTTGAAAGATATAGATGACCACTTTTATATCATGGAGTATAACAAACCAAATGAGCAACGGCAGGAATTGCCATGATTATAGACAATAAAAGAAGGAAAAATATACACAGTTGTGTCAGAAAGAATCCTTTCCATCAGAATTAAAATAAAAAGGGGATTTCTAACTATTGGAGTAAAGTAATTGTGAAGAAGAAAGAGAAACAGAAACTAAAAATTTTACAATAAATCATATATAAGTTATAGATAAAACAACCTAAATATTTACTTTGTTTTAAGTGGCAACTTCAATCAATGAATTCACCACGTAAAACAAACAGAATGCAAACACACTGAAGATGGTCAATGAAAATGAAAATGGAGAACCCAGATCTTTGCAGTCTCAATAAACTGGTATGCAGTGGCAAAGCTTTCCAAAGAAGAAGACCCACACAAATACACGTGACTGTTAGAGTTTAAAAAATGATTATAGATCATCAGAAGTAAATCAAACGTATGGTACTGGGAGTCATAGCTACAAAGAGTTTAGAGGCCTATATGAAGACACCACTTTCTCCTATTACACATAATTACCAGAAAATGGGTTAAAACTATGAACAGGAATGTTTAATGGTAGTATTTTAAATGAAGTGCACTAAAGACAAAGGAATCGTAAACTTATCAAAATAAGATTAATACAGCATTGTTGCAGAAATAACAATGAAATATTGACTTATGGAATGAATACAGTTAAATATTGCTACACAAAAGCTGCTTTGGAAACTGAGTGTTATGAAATGCAAGTTCAAGAGAAGAGGTTTGAAAAATCTGAATGAAGAATGAAACAATATAGCAGCAAGAACTACTTCATTGTCTACAGCAACTAAAGAGACAAATAGAATACAATAGGACACTAGTCTAGCAAAAAGATATCCATATATCATGTTAACTGAGAAAATTTATCCATCTAGAACATGACATACATGGAGGACAATGGTCATACAAAATTTTAAAATTTATGAATAAGGACGAGAAAGAGGGAGCATACATTCCAAACAATATAAAAGATGAAGAATGGAAAGAACATTTCCAAAATTTATGGTACGATGATAATGCCCGTGAAAAAAAAAAAAAAAATCAGACAAGAAAATCAAAACTGACCTGTTAACAATAGATGAGCTAGAGGTAGCAATTGCAACAATGAAATGTACAAAAACTTGTGGTCTGGATGAAATAGATTTAGAGCATATTTAGTATGGTAAAATTTTTAAGTAAATTCGCTCCCACCTTTTAAATATGTTCTGTCAAAAACATCATCTACCATTAGAGTGGAAGCAAGGAATGGTTACCTCTATCTATAAGAAAGGAGACAGAAATAACTGTTCCAACTACAGAGGTATTAGCTTGTTAAATACTAAGCTACAAAATATATGCTAAAATAATAACCAAGAGAGTCCAAGCAATTGTCAAACATATATGTCTAGAAATAAATGAGCTTCCAGAAGGGAAGATCCTGTATAGATGACATTTGTCATCCCAAAAGCATCTATTGAGTAACGTCAGAAATGGAACCTAAAAACACCTTTTATTCATAGGTTTGGAAAAGATATTTGACAGAGTAATAAGGCATACACTCTGGACAAGCATGGAAAAGTAAGGAATACCCAGAAAATTAGTAGAGGTAATATAATGCATGTATGATGAAACACTCATATACGTGAATCTTCCTAATTCAAAGAGAAGAGAGTATTTTAAAATAAATCATAAGACAAAATGTCACACCTGCTTCCAAACAAGCAACAATATACATAATGCGTAGCTTAGTCTCCAAGAGTGTATCCATGCAGAAAGAGTCACTCCCACATACTGGAGGATGCAAACCCAGAAAATATATATATTCAAAATGCAATGTGGTCTATTTCAATAACACAGTAAACCATTACAAAGAGGTTATCGTTTACCTTGTTGCAATTTTCCTGTAAATTATGCCAGCCAAATTAAGTATTTAGAAATAAATTTTCAATAAAATTAAAAGTTTTTTCCACTCCCAAACTAGAACTTTTGAAGAAAGACACTTATGGCAAGATATATTTCTTTGAAAGGAAATGGCAGAACCGAGGGGAATGGTAGAGCTAAATGTCACTCCAGTTCAGTATATAGCTTCATGCACTACAGATCATAGCAACAATGATGTTGAAGAGGAATGATTTTTGGTTTTAACTCAAACCAGAATTGTCATTTTAAAATGATTCAATGACAAGTCATTTAACCAAAGGTGTATGTCATAATCCTTGCTTAAACCACCATAACTTTAGAAAATTGTGATTGCTTCCCAGTTGTACCTGATATACTTATTTCTAAACCCATCACATTTTGATTATTATTATAAAATTTATTATGATTTCAATGTATATGAGGCTCTCCCGGAAAAATCTATGGATACTCTTCTTTAGAAGTGTTTTAATCTAAGGGATATGTATCGTCTAATTCCATTACACATTGCACTTCACATATTATCTACATTAAAAATGAAACCTAAAAGCCATTTGGAAGAAAACAGGTCACTCATAAGCAACTTCAGTCCAGTTGCTAATGCTCTGCCAGCAATGACTCAAGGCCTTTTGATCTGATTCACCATGGTAAATATCACCAAAGAGATATCAGCAAAAACAGAAGGATCTGTACAAAACACATATGTCAATCTTCAGGAAATTGATCCAGCAAATTAGAGGACAACATAAATGCATAAACTCGACAAAATACCTTGACAAATGTAAAATTTAAACATTAAATGAATCAAAAAATATTAAAATACTTCAACTAAACAGCGATTCCCTGATATTTCAGCTCCCAGGTTATAACTGTCAAACAAACGCGTTCCGAAATTGAAATGTACAATCGTTCACGTTGAACTGCTCAACGACTTTTAATTCTGGCTTATACTAAATGCTTGATCTTATAGCTATGAACTCAATAAATCATTTTGTTTAAGAATATGTAAGTCCAAATAATGTAAAGCAAAACTCTATTGTTACGGGATTGAAAGGTCCAAGTGTAGGATTAACTGCCAGGCGTCGTCATGGAGAGGTCAAGGTGACATTTTCTCAAAGACTAATTATTATGGGGAATTTAAGGGCAATTGCGTACAGATCGAGCTGAGCAGTAGATCAGCCGTCTGTGACCGTCTGAGGGCAATCCTTGGTTCAACCAGCACACAGAATTTATAGGTTTAGACTCAGTTTTTGATGAATTATTCTGTTTCTTTGATGAATAGCTGAATTGAATTAATTTAATATTTATGCAATTTTATCTTTTAATGTTTTATTTAGTCTTAAAATCAACAAAGTATACTAAAAGGCCCTGGGGCAATGAATTACTTGTAGTTTGTTTATTTATTTTTATTTATTAGAAGGAGCTTGGTTTTACGTAAAAAGTAAACAAAAGATGCCGTGGAAAAGTAATAGCAGCATTTTCAAAATTCTGTGATCCCTACACTAAGTCATATACTACTTAAACTTTAATTTTGAAAGGAGAAACAACAAAACTCCCATGTAGTAAAATCTATTTTCAAAACAAATACACTAGAATTTCAGAATTTTGAAGAGAAAAAAACAACAAAACTCCCATGTAGTAAAATCTATTTTCAATAATAAATAAGCAATAAATTTTGAATTTTGAAAGGGAGAAAAAAAACCAAAAAACTCCCATGTAATAAAATAAAATAAAAAAAGTCGCTTTCATAGTCGAGAACTTCTGTTGAGTTTCATTACCATTATCTAAAGAAATGTCTGAGGCACGTCCAGGACCTTCAAGTGATGCACCTAACACTCATATTAGTGCTGGCATACGGACTCAGTATTACGGAGCCTCGCCTCCGAGTGATTGAATCGGATCTCGCGATTACTGCGCTTCGCCGGTTATCTCCGATCATAGACATATAGTACTATATGACATATAGTACTATAGACTATATGTCTATAGTCTACTATAGTACTATATGTCTATAGTCTATGTCACCGATTCCTCCGACGGAGGAAAAAATGGAACTGGAGGAATCTGAGGTCCGGTTGCACTCGTTCACGCTGCGGAACTGGTTCAGTTCACTAAGCCAATCAGAATGCGCGCGCGTAGCGCTGGTAATATATTTGATATGAGCGCAGGGGAATTGAAGCAATATGAATATTACGTTGAAACAACAATCGCGTGCTATCAAAAGTTCGTGGAGTGTTGAGACGTTCAGTCAGTGTGTCTCGGCATTTCTGACCGTTAAGTTCAGTTTTTATACTTTCGCACAATGAAAAAAGGCATTCCGATGTGTGGATACATTTTATGTTTACTGAAAGAACAACGAAATCTTGGTTTTATTAATTTTCTTTTAAGTTTTAATTACTTATTTGTTGGTAAAGTAATTTGATTATATAGATTAGAGATCTACTAACTTAATTGCATACTCCTTTTGAGAAGTGAATCGGAAAGTAATCCAAACATATTTGTAGGTAAGCAAGGCACCAGGTTAAAAAAAGTATTTATCGCATTGACATGTCGAAACGGATCATTCAACATGAGCTTACTAAAATATAATCCTGAATCGCGTCTGTAGAAATAAACCAATGCAATACTACGCTCGAAGACTCGGTTCATCGCAAAAGTAACAATTATCAAATCCGCCTCCCCTTCTAGAATATCGTGTAGGTGTTTCATTGCTGAAGTAATCTGGAACCATACATGCGCGTTCATGTTTCATAGTGTCCATCCTCCACTGTCCTTCCTGCATCCGCTGAAAAACTAAAGGTCAAGTAACCAGAACTATTCGTTAAAAGTTAGCGTATTCATTTTGTGATATTCATTTTGGGAATCTGATGCTATCAATATGGTAATTATTTCGTTGTATTCAAACCATACCTGGATTTGAGGTCCTCCCTCTCCCCCCTGATCAGTCAATAGCCATGACATGTGTTCAAGAGTGCCAAGATCTTAAAGATTGTTAGGCATGAATTTTAATATTTCGTATCGAACTCGTGTATTGCGTGGATGACGAGTAATCACGTGATCTATTCATTGGATCTCAATTGTCTGCAAATTCTTACCGGCACTTTTTTCTTAAGTATTTGAAAATGCTTGTATGGTGCAGTTCTAAACTCAATTATGAACTTTTACTTTAAAATAGAGACTGCTAATGTTGACCCACATGGAAGACCTCGAACGCCAGGTGTACCACCACCACCACCACCACGCCCATTGGTATACCTACTACCTGACATCGCCGGCGATACCATGATTGACGTCAGTGGAATCTTGAAATTTTGAAGAAGGAACATACTTTAAGATGAAACTTCTTTACATTGTCATTGTTAAATTGCATATATACTCCATATTTTATTATACTTACTATTTTTATATCGCAACTAGGATTCTTATTATTATTATTATTATTATTATTATTATTATTATTATTATTATTATTATTATTATTATTATTATTATTATTATACAAATGTTTATGAGTCGGAAAAGGTTCCCCAAGAAATCGTAAATATTGTCTAAGGTTGTGAGATCAGCAGTCGGGATTGGGAAACATCACCTTGAGAAACCGGCAGAAACGGTCGCATGCTAAGTTGTCTTGATATCTACGATTCTTGCCATCAATCGATTTTTTCGGCATCAAAGACCCACAAACGGATTCTGGCTACACCCACGTGATAGATTTTTTCTAAACTGGCAAATGGATTTATCCACTTTTTCATTACTTATGTGGCCCGGTAATGTCTTTTTAACCAAAACGTTATATTTTTATTGCAGCATACAAAGTAATTATCTTCAACAGGCAATTTTTAAGAGAAAGATAAATGAATGACAGTCCGTATAATTTGTAGATGCATCTATGTCAAAAGACTCAAACAGCAGGAAAGCGAACTGAAGTCGTACGTAATCGCACGTTTGAGAGAGCAAGGTTAACACTCAAAGAACCCAGAGCGAAGCACTGATCGGCTTTCGCTATCGAAATTGCAACAGCAGTGCCAGGTTACTGGTATCGTAGCGCCTATTTCGGTAATGAAAGAAATTGCATAATTCGGTCGCAGCGCTACGGTTGATGACCAAATATGGCACACTGTTCCGATGGTCTCGGAACCGGAGGCTGCTGTGTTTGGCAACGCCGTAATCGGCGATCATAACGCTACCGATAACGCGTAGGCTGTAATGGGAAGTGTTGTCGGGGCGTTATCAGGGGCGCCTCCGCACCGTTTCCGTTTTCTCGAGCACAGTGCTAGAAAAACTACTGTACTTAGGTTTCCTAACGTGGCGTCGGAGGGGCTTAGTCGTCATCATGGGAATATGGCACGGGTTTCTGCGTCTTTCTCGGTCCTACCACCAGATGACGCATGATCGCAAACGTATCTGCAGTGATGCAGATCGAGCGAAATCTTGCGTCACTACCGAGAAAGTGGCGAAAAGCCGTGCCATATTCCATCGTGAAAACAAGCCCCCCAGGTGCCACGTTACGAAAACCCACAAAGGTTAATGAACAATTTACAAGAAGTCGGTTCACACTCGCCACATGATCTATCAGGTCTAGGAATGACATTTGTTTCAATGAAGCGTGGCAAACGTCAATATTCTATTACAGTTTAAACGCATTTTCATTCCACTTCACGTGGAGATAGGTCGGATAGTTGGATGAGTAGCCCCACAAAAGGCAAGAAGCCGGTTGTGCATTGTACCGCGTAGTAAGTGGAATAGCTGGCATCTAATTTCTTGAACAACGTTGTACTCGATGCTTTCTTTGCGAAATCAGCGAATATGCTATGATCACAACCTAAACAATTGAGTTATTATTATTGGTGCTTAAAAGGCGCTCTGATCCGGTAAAAATTTGAAATTTTTCAAACATCCCAGGCGTTTGAGTGATGAATTCACTTGTGCCCCCATCTCAAAAGTCGGTTTCACAGAGAAAAGCAAAAAAGAGCCACCATGTTTTTAGTTTTAATTATATCTCAAACTATGTCATCGAAACAATTAAAGTAGAGCAAAATTTCCTACAAAGTGCACATACATTAACTCTGGAAAATTCTGAAAAACTGTTTTTTAAGTATTTAGAACGCACTAAAAACCAGTTCCTACCTTGCAGTTCTCCCCGTTTTCATGCCACAAAGCTGAGAAGTAGCTCTTTCCAGTCATCCATTCTTTCTGAAATTAAGTTATCATGCATTAAGAATTTGTGATCTACTTAATTTTTTTTATATAATTGTTTCTGATAAATGGGTGTTTGAAGCAGGTACAGAAAACTAAAATAAGTAAATACTTTGTAAAAGCTAATTCTGTGAAGCCGACCATTTTTGAGATGGCAAACATCAAATTCGATTTCAACACCCTCAAAAACATATAGAACCGTTGAAAAATATTCCGGAATGTTTTTCCTGGGTCAGATACCTTTGATCAATTTCAGAAGGTCACGAAACTAACGAAACAAATAACACTGGCATTTCCTCAAAAGAGCAAATACTAGCGCTACTGTTACTGCTTCCTCTAGGGCACCGGCTGATAACAGGAACAAAATGCCCTTTGAAAAAAGACTTTAATCAAAGTAAGAGTAGGTGTGCCAAAAGAAGTTGAGAATACCAATGCAATAGTCCATCACCGCACCAAAATGAAATAACATGATTCTTGCCGTGCATTCAGGTAAATGTAGAATGAATTGATCGCATAGACTGAAACGAGCCACTCGGTCCTCTCGTTATAATAATTTAAGTATTTCACATCCTGATGCAGAAACTCAGGGGAAAAAGGTGACAAAACTGTTTTGACGCAAACTGCTAACATGTGCCATGGTGAAATGCACCAGACTCTCGTACCATTTATTTCTTTGCTTTACTGGCTTGCCTCTTCCATCAGAAAGCACTACTAGCAATATTGTAAATACGAAAAATTGAAGTTTATTTCACAGCAAATTTTAAAAGATTTGAGGAACTTCACTGAAAATTATTTGAAGCACTTCTACTCACAAATGCAATAATGTATACAAATCGCTGGAAATGTTCGTATTAACGACGAAATAGATATAAAAAAAAAACATGTACGTAATTATTTTAAGGAAACAAAAGAATAAGCAAAATGACGTATATCACTTTCAACAGTGAATTGAGCACAATCCGTACAAAAATTTGAAGCTGTTTGAGATGTTTTATAAGACACATTTAGCAATTTGTTTGAGTGTAAATCACAACAATAATCCACTACTTGAGCATGGTCAGAGATAGTCAAATTATATTTCTGTAAAAACAAATAATAGCAAAATGGATTATATGTCATCTTATAGCGTACATTTAACTATCCCTACCAAAGGTTTAAAGAAAAAATTTGAACAGTTTGAGAATTGTTTGTTTTTAAAATACTTTAATATAACACACTAGAATACTTTAATATAGCACATATTTCACACAATATTACGCGGAAACTACTAAAATTTTCAAAAAATGTACATGACCATAATGAAAGAAGAACAAATTTTACTTGAAGGAAAAGTCTCTATCTTCAATTTTGTAGGTGTAGGAAAACATCGAAAAAATTTCAATCTTTTGCAATTATCGAAAATTCCGTTAACGGTGAACATCTGACATACGCCACCTTTATACGTGTATTCTTACAATAACGTTCACTGTATTCTTACAATAACGTTAAAGGTTATCAGAACACTTTTAGAAAATTTTGATAATGTCGCAGGTGGATCTTTATGTAAAATATTCCTAATGAATTAATGAATGATTTCTAATTGCAGAGTTTCCAATGACAGAGAAGACTGTGGTTTTGAATTAAAAAAATCCTACGCATACTTAGGTGCTAAAGCGTCTCTATACGATAGAGACACGGACGGACGTTTTGAGAAAAAACCGTAGCATGGGGACTCAAATGCATTTCGTTGAAACTCGAATTGATTTTCTTCCGCGTATTACACAATCTTCGATACTAACCCGTATATGTACGTCTACGAGAAAGTGATCTGGTGGTGCTACAGAATGGCACAGACTTTCTGGTTCTAGTTAGTTTTCTAATTTTTTGATCTGGACTATCTTTTCAGTTTTCTGCCAACTTCCCAGCTGCCATCTATCGCCGCCCAAACTACCTTTCGCATTTTCTCAATGTTTCCATTTCCTAATGGTACAAGTGAAACATAAGTAAATTATAGAAGGGTACAACCTTGTCCTACGTGTACATGGATATTTTCGTTTCAAAATTTGAGCAGTTTTTAAGAAAATGTTTAGGTACTACTGTAAATGCGAAATATGAAGCTGTTTTTCACACACAAAAAAAACACCAGTTCTAGAAAACTTCATTGGAAGTCATTTGAAGCACTTCCACTATTAAATATAATGTATAAAAATTGTGTATATTAACGGCGAGAGATATATTTGAAAAAAGTACTTTTGCGTAATTTTTTAACAAACGAAAGAATAACATGAGGTGGCTTTTATGCCATCCTAAATAGTACAGTTAGTTTTGAACTGTACAAAAAGTTTGAATAAATGTGGAAACACTGAAGAAATACTGTTTAAGCGTTTCCAAAAAGGAATTTTTAGGTCATTTTCACAAAAACATTTGAGTTTGAGAAACTTATGCTTATTGGCGATTATTGGGGTGTTGGCCTGCAGGAGCCTTCACACAACAAGATGCTGAGGTAGCTGTTGAGGGTTTCAGTTCTGTCCCCAGCATGTGATAGACGGATAATTTTTTTGTTTTTTTATGAGGGGAACTGGGAGTAAAGAGGGAATGAAATGTGGTAGAGCGAGTAGGTAGGGGCAAATGGTGCAGTGGTTTTGGGGGGAGAGATTTACTGCAGCTTTTATATTGATTTTTAATTTTTTAAGTTTAGTAGTGGCTGTCTATGCTGTTCTTTCTTAAGGTCAAAATTTAGCCTGTTTCTTGATTGTTGTGAGTCATCTGGGGATCTCAGCCGTTCTTCAGGTCGGTGGGGTGGCAGTTGGAGGATGTCCAGTGGGTGTCTTTGTGCTGCTTTGCGGGGGGTTTCTGATAATATGGAGGTGGGATGTAAGTAGGTAGTTGTAAGTGGGATCGGCTAGGAAGTTTTGGATATGGTAATGGCAAGAGTTATGGATGAGGTGCTGGTGTGTGGAGGTTGTGAGAGTTCTCAAAGTGGTTGTGTCTGGTATAGAGGCTGGGCTTCAAAGATTAATCTGATAATTCTGTTTTCTATTTAACATGCGGGTGTGGTTGACTTGACCTGTGCACTGTGTGTGCATAGGTAATGATAGGTCGGATATAGGTGTGAGTGGCCAGTTTTCAGGTAGGTAAGTGCTGGGTGAGTTAGGATGGGGTGTTAGGCATTGATTATTCTGTGGGCTTTATAGACATTTGTTTAATATGGTAGGTCCAGAGGAGGTGCGAGAAATGGATAAGGTATTTGATGAGGTTGCCAGGGGAGGGGTTATTGGTTTATGGAGGGAGGATGAGATGGTAGTTTATGTTGAAAATATTATTGCTGGTTTTTTGTGAAGTTGAGAGTTGTTGTTTAGTTGTCTAGTATAGAGGGAGTTATGCAGAATGTAGTTGGGTATGATTTTCAGATCGTAGAAGCATAAAGGGCATAAAAGTCATCAGCATATATAGGAATGCTTTAGAACGTGGTGGAGGGATATCATTGGTGCATAAAGAAAAGAGTGGGGGTGATACACAGTGCCCTGAGGGGACGCTGGTTTGGATTGATAGCAGGGGAGCTTTGATGAGATAGTCTAATGTAAGAATATGGTCTAGGAGGTAGCTGGCAGGAGAGAGAAGAGAGCGTGGTGGGACGGCAAGGAAGTTTCATTAAAGATGCAGAGATACGGTGTCATAGGCTTGGGAAAGTGCTGGTAAAGATTTACGGAATCTGTTTTTCTCCCAGTGTAGCAACAGAATGCACATGTTTGAGTTTGAGGGCTGCTGAGCGTCTCTCCTGGAAGCCAATTAACAGGGCGAATACGGGATTGAGGATGGGCACAGTCGGAGGCTGTGGATTATCTTTTTCAAAAATTTTGCTAAGGATCGTGAGAAGGCTAACAAAGTGAAGCATGGATTATTAGATCTTACCAGGCCAGGGATCATGGTTACACGGGCGGTTTCTCCAGGAGTGTGAAGTGAGGTGAAAACACTTGAGCTGAGGATTTTGGACATGAGGTCAATGGTGACATTTGGAAGATGCAGCAGTTACAGTGAGGGAAGATCTGTCGGGCCAGGGGATATGTTTGTTTATGGATTTGATTACCTAGACTACTTCTGCTGTTGGTGTATGTAGTATGCTAGTTAAGAGGTTGGTCAGGTCCCGGGCATTTTAAGATGCCATCTGGGATAGGTATGTTGGGGGAAAGGAGTGACATAGCCAGGGTCTAGGCGAAAGTGTTAGTTATGGTTTTCGGGTCAAACGTGAGAGTGTTACGATGTTTTATGGGGGTGGTTTTTGTAGGTTGTGTCTGATGGCCAGAGGACTCCATATAGGTCCCTGTGCTGTTGTCCAGTAGTCTATCGTATTTTAGAATATTATATGAAAAGGTCTGTGTATTTGTCTTTGTAGTTGTTTCCATTGTTTGTTTATTCTCGTCTCTGTCTGTGCTTGTATCAGTTCTAGCTATTTTTTAGTCTTATAGATGAGATGATGTCGTTGGGAAGGGCTGGGGTGGTCAGTTTTATGGTAGTAGATCAGAAGCATTTTTAACTGAGAGTGGAAAAGCAGTATTTATCAATCTCTGCATGGAGACCGATGTGAATCTTTAGTGTGGAGAACGTTTCCAGTTGGTTTGTGTTGTGGGTGAGCGGTATGGTGAGGAAGTATGGTGGTGGTTGTAGTAAAGGTACGTGGTAGATGGCCTAAGCTGCTTTGAAAGACCGAATTTTGGGTATGGTGTTGACATTAAGCTGGGAGTGAATGGATAATGATATCTGCAAGGTCATCGGTTGTCTTGAATGGTGTGGTGGGTTCCGGGGGCTTTTATATGAATTCAACAGCTGATTATCATGAATTGTTCTAAAGTCCATCCTGTCTCTGTCCGTCCTCTGCAGCCCATTGGGTGTCTCTTATGGTTGAGGTCCCCTGATAGATGCATGGATAGGGAGGTTAAGGAGCATGGTTAGATCAGAGATGGAATGGGTATTAGGGGCGTTTGTATGCAGAAATGACAATTATGGGGGTAGGCGAGGTTCCAAATTAGACTGCCGGTTCAGGGCGGTGGTGGGTGGAGCTATGCGGTGTGTGGGAGGTGGCTGGTGACTAGGATGGCCGTGCCGCATTGCTGGCGTTTTGTCTGTTGCCTTGTGGGTAGTGTAGCTGGAGGAGAAAGGGATGCTAGTTTATGCGCCTCTGGTTTCGGAGGGATATGACCGCGACGGAGTGGTTTCATGAATTGATTCAGGAGAGGTTTCTTTTGCTAAGCCTCGCTGCGCAGTTCATGTGAAAGTAAAAGGGTTAGAGGGAAGGAGCCATTTAATCTGTATTTTACTAATTTCACTTGCCACAGATTAGTTTGGATAGGGTATTCCTGGCCTTTGAAGATTGATATGATTTGGGGAAGTGCGGAGAGGATCTTTTTAAGTTCAGGATTGGAGTAGTGTGAAAAGGTCTCTGTGATCTGAGGCGTTGACGAGGAGGTGGCTGTTTGTTATGGTGTTTGGGGGAGGTCGGCAGAGCCTGATGATGGAGGATAAGATGCATTTTGAGGTCTGAGTTGTGTGGATTAGCTTCTATAAGGTGGTGTCCATTGAAGGGGTTTGAGTTGTAATTTCTTTGGGAAGAGCCAGGGGTGATGGGAAGGGCAGTCTGGGTAAAAGTGGGTGGGCTTGGGGTTTTACAATTATTGCATTTAGGAATGAAGGAGTCTGAGGTGCAGGCCTGGCATTGTTCTGTGGTGTCTAGGAGCAAAGGACATGATTGTTGGCTCTGCATGTCCTGGTGAGGAAGCCGCTGACAGTTTAGCACTGAGGATGCGGTCTGTATTTGTAGTCCTGTTCTGCACTGTAGTGTCCAATGTACCTGATTGAGTCCTTTGTCTGTTTAATGCTCGCTCTGTATTTCTACTGTAGATCCCCAGTGCAGTCGAGTCCGTCAGTCCCTTGTTGCATTTCTGCAATGTGAAGAGTATCTGTGTTCCTTTGGTTGTTCAATGTCTCAGAATTTTTGTGGTAGTCCTTTGATGACTATTTTCTAATCTCCTCTGTAGCCCTGTTGAAATGGTAGGAGATGTGTCTGGTGTTCTGTCCTTCGTCCGTAGTCCTTAGTTTGTCCAGTCTGTTACCAATGTTTCTGTGGGCTGTCACTGCTTTTAAAAGATTCGGTAGCCTGTCCTGCATGACGTAGCAGTCAGCTGGTTGTTACAAATTTCATTAATTCTTTAGCCAGTCTGTCTGTGCTAAAGATAGAGTCCAGGTCGATTTTATACTGCCAAATTCTTGGGTTCAAGGCTGCTGTGTGGGTTTTGGGCCGGGGTGGTTATGAGATCAGAGGTGGATTCTCTGTCTATGATTCAGCTGTTTCTGGATTTTGTATGGTAATTGGGAAAGTAATTTTTTGGGGACTTTTGATTTTGGGGTGGGGGTTGGGGTTTGAAGGTCTTTTTGTAGAGTTGGAAATCATTTTGGGAGCTAGAACATGGTGGGTTGGGGTCACGTATGGGGGAGGTTGACAGATCCTTCCTCTTCCGTGGGTCGCGAAAGTTGGTAAATGCGCCCGACTGACTTAGGTTGCGCCATCCGTGATGTTCCCGGCACGCGTTGTTGTTCGTTTTTTCGTGCCGTCCATTTCGGGGCGCGCCGCCGGAGCCGCGCCTCCAGAAGTACGTCTTCTCCTAGTCGCCAGAAAAGGTTTCGGAACACTTGGCCTTAGTAGTTTTGAAATCAAAACTCGCTCTTTCTCTTTGGTCACGCCCGCGTCCACTCACAGCCGCTGATGACACCGCCGTGGTGTCGCTTTGGCCTCACCCAGATTGGTCGCGATTCGTTCTACAACAGTTCGGCAGGCAGAATCCAGCTCACTGGGGTGGAGATTCCCAAGAGACGAAACACTTCTACTCTAGAGGAACCAGAACTCGCAGGCTTCATCAGGGCATTGACCACCTGACGGTCTCCGCCTCGGGATTGAGAAACTTTATAAGACATCTTTTGAAGCATTCGTTTGAACAAATTCGACAAAGTATTCAAATCTTCCGTAAAGAAAAAATATTAACGTGAGAGAGATATAAAAAAATTGTGTAATTTTTGAAAAAAGAAACGAATAGAGCAAAATGGCGTTAATATCATCTTATGGAGTACAGTGAGTACTATCCCTCCCAAACGTTTAAAGAAAAAATTTGCAGTCGTTTTTGAGAAAATTTTGTTTCTGCTTTAATATTGCACATGCATTTCACTTAATACATTGTTAAAAGTGTTAAGATTAAAAGAAAACTATGTGATCTTAAATAAAGAACTAATTATGGAGACCAAATTTAATTTGAAGTAAAAATTTGATCTTCACTTCAGAAGAAGAAAGACGCTGAAAAATTTAACATCTTTTCGCAATTTTCGAAAATTCTGATCACGCGGCAAACGACGTATGCCACTGTTATGTTATTGCATCATTTTTATAGAAATATATGCAAAGTACTTCTTAAGTACCCTGAGAATCGCGCGCAAAGGCAGAGCTTCGGATGAGTTCAGATCGATGTGGGTTTTTTCAGTTTAAAATCCACCATAGTTTGTATAGCTATTGTTGTTCGCAGACAGACGGCGAACGGTTTGGAAAATACACTTTTCGATATTGCTGAATCCATAAATTTCAATGTCTTGAGTAAAACCCGTGTTAGAGGGAGTAATTCTTTTATTGTAATAACAGGTTCGCAGGCAGTCACGGCTCTCAATATGATGCTTTAGTTTATATCGTGTCTCTTGTGATTTTATTTACCTAAACAGAGAATGCAAAATGGATAGAGAGGCCATCTCGTGGCGCAGAGCAAAGTCGCTTGTCTTTCACCAAGATGATCCGGGATCGATTCCCGTCGAATCTCATGTGAAATTTGTTCCAACAAAACGAGTTTGGCTGCTTCACAAGGGTTAGACCAACCCCTGTAAAGTGTCCTAATAACCCTACTTATCCTTATTCCTTTCCAATTCTGGCCGCTGGGTAGTGTAGCAGGAGGCGCCTACGCGGAGATGCGTTGCCCGCGGTCCTTCGCATACACTGCGACGAGACGTGTCGGACAGAAATATCTAATATATTACCCAGATTTAATGAAGAAAATAACGGAGGATTATCAATAGCGCTCAACACCAAGAAGGGGTTGAGGGAGACGCGTTGCGGTTGTGAGTTGACGCAACAAAACAGAAAAGATGCAAGTATAGTTCATTGTGTGATGAATTTCCCAATATAAGGGGCCAATTGCCACTCATTATTCTCGGTAAATGTAAACTTTTTCTTAACATTATTTCAATCGAAGTTGGATTTTTCCTTCCCTCAAGGAAAAATCTGGATCAAATCATAAGGATGATGATGGACAATGATATTGGAGTGAATTATAACATAAGGAATGGTTCACACGACCATTCCGGGGTCCCAGCAAAGGTTAATCCGACCCTGGTTCAATGGTTTCGTAAACTTCGATTATATGCAATTAATGTAGAATAATTATCGTTTGCTAATTTTGCTAATCCCTGTTTGCTAATTTTTTACAATCTCCTTTATTACAGGTTATATCATTTTGATTTCCATTAGCAAAACACGCAGGAACTAGAGCCAAACTACTGGGAAAGGTGACTCAGTGCATCAACTGATGTCACAGCAGTGCAAGGTTCGAGCCTAGATAGGGCCAAGATTTCGACACAGCTTGTCTGCTCGAATTTAGTCGTCTTGAGGGGAATTCTCGGAAATGGGCTGTTCTGATTTTGAGTTTTCCGTACTTTCCGCTGGATTAACACCTGTATGAATGCTGAGCAGTACTTAACAAATGGGCTCGCCCGGGCACATCTTTTCCTACATCTTCCTTGTTCCACGCACTTCCTTACACATGGTCATATTATCACGCATCGGGAGCTTAGAACTAGTCCTGGCTGGGGGGGTGCCCCGCTGGTGGGAGATACCTGGTAGGGGAGGACCCCGCTAGCCGACGGTAGGTCGGCGCCGGATCTTGCTATCCAGCGGGGAAGAACACCGCCACCTCGCGATGAAAAACACGCACTACACGTACGGAACTAATAACCTTATTAGTTGACGCGCCCGGAACCACTAACAACCAACCAACCTACAACCAAACAGCATACGGAGCAGCACTCTCCCGAAGCTGCCGAGAAAGAGCAGTCCCGTCGAGTCTTGACAGAGAGTCGTATAGAGACAGAGTATAGTTTTTACTGTAGATAAGAAGTCTTCGGTGGAAATGGAGGCTCTGTCTGGTTAAAAGGAAGCAGGGAAACGAACAAGATAAGATGAATATTTAAACCCTTGAGCCCAGTTAAATTTGTATGATCATGATAGTAAAAATTAGTGACATCATGGTATAGTGTTATGTACGCATACTAATGTAAGTAAATTCAAGAAAAAGGGGAAATGAGTTGATAAATGTATTAAAAGTTCTAACTAGTAATTGTTATTAAATTGCACTTTCCTGTATAACGTTATTGCACAACTGCAGCAAACCCCAGATAACACAAAACTATGGTGTATTAGCAAATATATATATTTATCAATGACGTTCTGTATTCAATGTAATGTTTAAAAAGAGAAATGTATGAAAGTTAGTTTTAACATCTATGAGTACCTGTCAAACGTTTACTGGCGTCTTTAGTGCTCCTAAAATGACACCTGACGCTTAATCTCTTATTGCGTTGTCGTTGGCCGTGCATCGCTCTTGCTTCAACAATGGGGCCCCGTAACGATAGGTAGCAGATCCTTTTGACTTCCATGCAGGCGCGGGTGGTGGGGAGGGTCTCAGCTTGCAGTCCTGCATTCGAGGGGAATACCATTCTTCCGTCTTCAGCAGAAGTTCAATCGCAACTTAATTTTATGAATTTCATTCGTTACTGAAAGAACACAATTTCATTAATTCTTTTCGCAATAATGCATCATGTGTTTGTTGAATCAAATGGTCCGTTTCAAGAGACCTTGGGTAAAGTTGGCTATCCTGGGAGTAAAGTCTTCGAGCACTTTTCTGCATACGGAGTGCAAGGATTTATATGTCGCTGTGAACTGAGTGAGTATCTCGAGAGATAGTTATGTTTTTCTTGTCGTTGCTGCTGACAACCATCTTCTGCGTAAAGTATGAATTATTCGGATTTAAGAGATAAATAAATACATCTTTCATTGCAAAATATACCAGTGGGTTATGAAATTTTAGAAATGGAAATAATACAGATTGTCATTATCTGGTATTAGTAAAATTATGAAATGAACTAATGTAACTTGTCGAAACGATAGGTTTGTTGTAAAGTGCTGGAGTGCAATCACTGCAATTTCGAAACCTAGTTCGCTTTTGTTTTGTATGGTCTATTAATGCATCTGTGTCACAATGCAGTGAACTATAAGCGATCAGAGTACACGTCACTGGAATCAAAGCCAAAGAATCCATCGTATGGAGTAAAACATCCATACACGGACACCTGCATAAAATTAAAAGTAATGTTTAAAATACAGACTTTCATTAACCTTAGCTTATTAATGAATTGAAGTGCTTATGACTTATTACATTCTAGCGAATTACCTCGGCGTTACTCGATATTTATTTATCACAATCTTCTTATTATTACGCAGCTCGCTCGTCCCGGCACGCCCGTTTTCAACCAGGCTCCAAAATGGCTGTTCTTGATGACAACTCCCGCCCCGCCCATCCAGCCCCTTCCCCATTTCTCCTGCCTCAATCTCAAAGTTGGGTCCCAAAACACCTCCGAACCTGTTCCATCCAGCCCCTTCCTTTCTATCTTGTTCTCGCGCACCTCCCACTTCCCCATCTTTCCGCCAAAGCGCCCTTCCTGTTCTGGACGCTTATTCTGGCTCCACCCACGCTGCGCTGCCCTCGCCTCCTTCCTTCCGCTTCCACTCCTCTCGCTCTCTTCGCTTATTCTGCCCCGCCCCTTCCTTGCTGTCCTACTCCAACTTCTTCCTTCCCTCCCATTCCGCCATCTCTGCTCGCCCTACGTCACACGGCAAAGCGCAGCAACAATGATCGATAGTTTGGAACTGCATTTAACCAACATATGCAACAGTGAGAAGTAATGGAGTAACAGTTTGAATTGCAACCATGTTATTTTTGACATTTTTTGGTCTCAAAAAGGTTCGGCCAAATCAGGAACAACCTCAGAGATTCTAATGCTTTTGTAGCATAACAAACAGATGATATGCACTTCCTTTTGGCAGAAAAAACAAAAATTAAGCTGGATCATGGCCGGATCGCTAAGGTAGTCGTCGCATGATTCGACCTGAATGCCAGGGTTTGAGTCCCGCCTCGCATAGCTGCATTTGTGTTCGTCCTTACACCCCTTATCATCACCACTTGATTCATCTTCATAGCTACCATACCGTTAACCCCAATAGTGATCACACCCGTAATTTTGTCCATTAGCAGTGTCTGTACGTGTTTAAATTCTGCGTTGATAGAATAAGCAATTTTTAAGTTAAATCGACTGACAGACAGCCATACAATTGACGACGAGATTCCTTTAGAAAATTGAACAAGAAGAAAATTGTAAAAGTATTTAACATCTAAAACCAAAATCATGCACGCAAGAATCTGTATTGATTAGTATGTTCTAATTTTGGAATTTAAATTTCATTGGTCTGGATGGAGATGCATCAGATTGTTGCTGCACAAGCGCCACTCTTATCTCTAGTATATATTAAGGTAGCATCGCGCCAAAATTAACTGGCGCCGTACTTTGAAACCTATCATTTTAACAATTCCTTGTCGCTAATTAAATAGCAAATAAGCAAGGTATTTCGAACGTCCCAAAGTATGATCAATAATATTTTTTTCCAAATGCGGCGCATTTGTTCAGGAGGGAAAGACAAATCATCTTTCGCGGAACCTTGGAAGCGACAACAAATAGAGCGAACGGCTGTAGAAGCTCGCTAAGCCGCGTTTGAAAATCAGATATACACGTGAGTATCAACATCCTGAGAATTGGTAAAGCGCCAGAATGGGCGCGATAAAAGAGGTGCATTTAAAAGAGCGTGAAGAAACATGCTCATGGCGTCTGATCTGATCGATCTGCGAGCAAACACCGCCAAGATGCACGGTTATGCTACTGACTATTAATTTGAATTATGTAGGTTGGTATTGCTACCAGCTGAGACGTTTGCCGCAAACGCGTTCCCACGCTGTCGAGATTTTAAATGTAATACAACCATTATATGATGCCACGAGGGCACTGTCAGTAACTTAGTATTACGTTTGACACAAAAGATCGCATCGTCAGTTAAAATCCGCTGTAATTCCCATCTGGGGTGAATTGGTAAAACTAAATTTGACTAGTGGTAGCAGGCGTTTGGAGCGCGCAGATGACTGCAAGCAAATGTCAAGTGAAAATTATATTAAAAACATCTCTGTTCGTCAAAGAAACTTGACAACACTCAGAATTGACAAACCTTCCATCATCAATACTTATCACGCTGATATAAACTAATAGCTCAGAATAATTGTTCTTTCAGCATTTTCCTAGTGAATGTGTTTAGGAAGTGGGTAATACGCTTTTGTAGAGCAACTCAATCCATCAATCTGGTTGCTCTCCCAAACAATTTACTGAAGCATTTTTGCATGTCCACGCGGGAGTATAAGGTCAGAGCGGAGGAGAGTTTTAAGACTGGGTAGAAAAGTCAAAGAGATTTGGACAGAATGCACCTGGGGAGTCCCTACATTGTGAAAAGCTTTAAGCTATCTGTCCAGGTAGTTTCTGATCTTTCACAGGATTTTCATTAAACATTGATATTCTCTCATTGGATTCAGCTGACTTCTGCAGCTTCCATTGAATTTGAAATGGGTATTTAATGCTGATAGTTTACACGAAGACCTAAGAAGCATTCTTATACTGCCATTTCTGGAGGGGTCACTGGGTAGGGAGGAAGGGGACTCGTGATCTTCCATCAAACTAAGCTGTAATTTGACTCGATTTTTTTTTTTTTTACTTTAATGCACATCGATCGCATTGCATTCCAAAGGAGTACCCGGAAAACCTGGAGCCATAATACCTGCATAACAGGTTCCACTTCTATTCCAGCCAGACGCCGCATGCTTCGAGGCTCAACAACGTTTTACGAATAAATGATCCCAACTGCTGAGTTATATGGCTCAGATAGGCCATAGAAACCTTAGATTACGAACTCACACGAAGTCTGACATTACAATTTTTGAGCGAAAAATCGAAAGGAAAACTCCCAGGAAATGTGTGGAGAACATTTGTTGCATCTCGTTATTTGAAGCAAGTACCATTAAAATTATATTAAAATCGATGAAATCAGGAGAAATGTACGTACTGAAAGCTTTTTTAAATCCTGACATAGTCGAAATCGACGGGGGGAAAACACCTTAAAAATGGGTCATTTCCTTTTGCCATAACATAAAATTAATTACATTTTACTTTCCAAATTACCTTCATATGGAATTCGTGGTATTGCTCTAGATTGGTTATGTTCGTACCTTAAACAACGATCTCAGAGAGTTGGAAAACACTCCACAATTATGGAACATTACGTACGCACCTTTCTGACTCTTGCCCAAGCTGTACGGAGTTCATATGGATCGATTTTAGGCCCTATTCTGTTCCTAATTTATTAAACGATATGCCCTCGACGATTCGAAACGAAGAATTGCTTTGCGGATGATACGAAATATTCGCAAACGCAAGGCCAGTAAATATATTAAATATCAAATGTCGCAAATTTGGTTCCAAATAACAGAGTGAACGAAAAGAAAACGGTTTTAATGCAGTTTTCCATTTCAAATAAACAAATTCAGCCCCATTGAAAATGAACAGTAAACGCTGATTGATGTTACAGTGGTCGCACTTTAGGTCTCAACTAGTAAAACTTAAATGAATGTCCATTTAAATGAATTGAACATAAAAATAAAATTCATTAGTGCATACGTTCAGAATTCCAACCAGTTAGCTTCCTCTATACTGCTCTGTTGTGTATACTTCAAGTGAATGTCTATCTCCCGCCTAGAGATGGCATAATATTCTGTGAAACACACATCTATAGTTCTGTGACTTTTTAGATTTGGCAAAAACGAATCGTGGCCGAATAACAACCAAAACTTAACACGTGATTCATGGTGAGCCTCTTCATTAATCTGAATTTACCATTAATGTGCGTCTTCTTATTTACGAATCAGTGGTTTTGTAAAAATGACTTGCTCAAGGGCGGAATATATTTTCAGAAATGCTGAAGTCTATTACTACACACTCGATTTGAAATCATATTCATCAAGTGACAGTATCAACAGCTCATTACAAAAAATTGGTACATACAATACATGTACATTATTTTACAACACTTTGCTGATGATGGCTAAATGATTAAATTTACAAAGCGAATCAAGCAGAAATCGTTTCTGCTTTCGCATAACTGCTTATGTTAATGAATTATACTGAGCACTCAGAAATACACACCTTACCAATGATAAGCATTTATAATTTACCATTTGACTGTATAATGAGTATAAATAACCTGTACACTATTGTATTGATAGCCTCCATTTAAATGACCTCTGTATCTCGATCAGGTTTTTTCGTCCTGTAGTTTCTGATCCATTGAGCAAATGCAGATGGCTCCCTTGTTTTGCTTGAATATAAATGTAACTTCATTTTCTGTGCAGTCTTCTAGACTCAGGGAAACACAATCTTCTGTAAATTATCGTTTCCATGTTGTCGCGGCAGGAAGCACAGAGTTTATAATTTATTGTTTATTTATCCTGAAATAGATTTTATTACATGGGAGTTTTTTGGTTTTTTTTCTCCTTTCAAAATCTAAATTTATTTGCTTATTTAATCATGAGTGATTTCATATTACATGGGAGTTTTTTTTTTTTTTCTCCCTTTCAAAATTCAAAATTTATTGCTTATTTATCCTTGAAAATAGATTTCATTACATGGGAGTTTTTTGTTTTTTTTTTTTTTTTTTTTTTTTTTTCCCTTTCAAAATTCAAAAATGGTAGTATATGACTTATGTAGGATTCAGAATTTGGAAACGTGCAGAATTCACTTTTCCTCATAGATCGTCATACGCAGCTTTAAATCGTTTTTGACGTAAAAATAAATAAAGAAATTTCTATACTAAACGGCATTGTTCTAAAGAGAAAAGAAAAAAGTGACATTTCATTAAAATTCACCTTATTGAGGCTAAGCCATGACGTAATTAATATCCAAGTTAAAAAAATGAAAATTTTATGAACATACATCACTGTGCTGTGACTATAAAATTATGACAACACTTTTCGAGTTCTAAATTTTTCCATTTTTTAAATCATTTCTCTCCCACTAGTTCATCATCGGGCCCCAGACTGGCGGCCCCGGCGACTTCCGATCTGCCCTGGCGTCTAGCACTGGCACTGACTGCAAGTAGAAGCGCAGTAACGATAGAACCTGTGAGGCGAACTCCAAAACTCCAGTTTCTACAAGCGCAAAGAATATGTGGCATTTGGCTGGCGGACCGAGATGAGAAGCGATGGCTACCTCGGTGGTGATATTTGGAGCAGTGAGGCCACGCCTTCCAGGGAAACGCCGCCAGCCACCGTACACCGCGACTGGTAGCAGAGCATTACTTCCCACGTGTGGCCGATTCACGGTGCAGGGTCTTTCGGTGGCTGACTCGCCAACAGCACCAGGCCGAGTGTGCGTCCGGGTCACCGTTAGCAAAGCATTGGTTTAAACGGAGATCTTGCTACTGGGACAGCCAAACGTGAGCGCCGAATACCCTGTTACCCTACTTCCTGTCCTTCGCCGTCACCGCGCGCCGCCCTTCCAAGCAGTGGTCATGCGGGCGGTGGCTGCGTGAAGGGCGCTCGCCTTTCTCGGTGGCCTGCAGTGCATGTAGAAGGCCGCAAGTCGTCGCGCGTCGCGAAGAGGATCGTGTACCTGATGCACCGACTGCAATTTGGTTGGCAATAATTCGTGGAATTTGGCACAAATATGTTCTCTCCTGCAAGTTGATCCCGCCTGCTTGGATTGCATCGAGTGAGGTTATCGCAGGGGCTCCAGGCGAGTAAGGACGGCCAATTTAGGCACGCGCATCCAATCGTTATAATTAGTGGATTTTACGACCACGCACGCTAAATGATCACAAAGTCGCTCCAAAAATCCTTTAAACTGACCCAAAACGCCAAAGAAAATGACGAAAAAAATCTCTAAAAACCAGACTGGCGAACAACCTACGCTTGTTACTCAACGTTACCACGTAACGAGGCTTCTTCCATTTTGTCTGGAGGAACTTGTTTAAATCTGGTCGGACTGTCTTTACCAGAATTATCTATTCAGTTATTCCGAAATCGGCCGACGCGACAATGGCCCTGATAAACGTCACAAGAATTACGTACTCACAACGCCTGTCAAAATAAATTTCTGAGCGAACAAATCCAACAGGCTACTGAGTAATTCGGTGAAACATTTGTTGCATGCCATAAATGTTATTTGAAGCAAGTCCCATTAAAATTATATTAAAACTCCATGAAAGCGGCAAAAACAGATAAAATGACGATAATAGTTAAAGAAAAAATGCAAAATGACTTGACAAAAAGGGGCTATTTCTTGGTTATAACACATAAATGAATTTCTGGCATTAAACGGCTGCTCTAAAGTGAAAAGGCATATATATTCATTAAAACAAGTGCTCGTGCATGATCTGATGCAATGCCCAAGGATCCTCCAAAACGTCTGCAAAATGTGTTCCTAGGTAGTGATTAGATACACGGCTTATATCTCGAACTGTGCCCTCTGAGCAGCCTGTCGTATCAAGCCATTGATTTAAGCTTCTAACATCATCTGAACAAGTATTAGATGGGAAAGTTTAATAAATGATCTGAGAAATCTGCAATCTGCAACGCAGATTTTGCAGACGGGGTTACCGATGCACCATCCCTGATTGTCAGGTCATATCAAATATCCTATTTACAAAGATGTGCCATTTTAGAGGTTAATGTCGTAACGTGAAACTATGGGTCATACATAATATATTGATTTGGTTCAAAAGAAAGCGAGACATCTGTCGGAGTAAACATTTTCCAGGATCAAAAAGATAGGAAGATCCCCTGCTCCTGGTTTAGAAAATGTCTTCATGATATTTTTCCCGTTTATTTACGTTACAATTATCAACATCCATTTTACAACAATTTCTTGTTCCTCATAATCCCTTTTCTTTAATTTTCATCGATTCTTCTGTAAATTCATTTTGGCGAAACCCGTATCTAAACAATATTTGAGTAAACGTTATAGAGTAATTAAGCAAAGCCTTCCAAATGATCTGTCCGGAATTGCGCAGTCAAATTCTGACATACGAGCATCTTCTCTACATTCTCCACCAATGCAGTGCAGAAAAAAGATGACTGAACATTCGCGTACGATCGCGAACAATTCTTTCCACCACGAAACACTTTGCCTGTTGGCGCATACAGCACGGTAATGTCGGGGTGGATGATCACATGCTCGAACAGTGAGCGATACGGAACTGGCAATGCCGGCACTTATGGACACGGCGATCTATTCCACCACAATCCGGTTAAGGACGTAATTCGTGATAGTCATGCGACGCTCGTTGTTGCACCACACGTTGACGCGTCACCTACGCGATACAGTTCTCTCCGGCGTTTCACCAAGAACTTCACCTTCAGAACTCGGCGGAACCTGCCACGCCTCAGCGAACAGAATGGCGCCGCGCGCCGGGCTGACTCACGCTCACACCACGGAATCGATGGCTGCGGCGCCCGCCGTCCGGCCGCCCGGCGCGGTGCGGTGCGGGCGGCGGGGGCGGAGAGATTCGCCGACGCCCCATGGCCACGGGAAGGCAGGGAAGCCACGCCGCCCACTGCGGACCCCAAACATCGCCGTTTCTCGCGAGATGCTCAGGTCCAACTTACGCGCTATCTCCAGCAGCTTAGTAGAACGTGCGATAAAGACTAGGTGATCGGATTGGCCCGTCCCCGTGTTTTCCACGGGCTTCTCCAATATTTCGCATTCGTTTAGTGTACTATGTGTCCACGGTTTCCTACCCATGATATTTGAAAAGACAATGAAAAAGAACCCTTTTACAAAATAAATCATTCTTAGTAAAAATACCACATCTTCAGCATATTCTTTCGTATAGTAACTACCTCATAAAATTTGATTCCATCGCATGGCAAGAAACTGCAGCGTAGTGTGGAGTCACATTTCCGGTAGAATGAAATGTTATAGCAGAAAAGAGCACGTCATGATGACTCGAAAATGGCGTCATACTCCTTTGTTGTTTTTGTTTGCCTTTTGTGCAAAAGTTCATGTAAATCCCAAGGCAACCTGGCATGAAAAAAGTGTGAAATCTTTGTTCCATTATGTGGAAATATCTTCCCCAAATGCGTTGTGTAGTTTGAATCCACGTTTGTGAAACCTGCAACTGAGAAACTGGTTGATTTGCAAAACGTCTTGACTGTAGTCAGCGCTAAACTAAAACCGTTCAGATCTATTTCTGCAAACATTCCCGGATTGATCTGGTCGGGAATCTAATGCCCGCGAATCGAATCAGGATATTTTGATTTTGGGAGGTACTTAACACGAGCCCTTAACATTTTCAATTCTTTCTAAAAAATGGTAACAAATTTTTGGATTTTTTAACGATAGGAAAGAACCCTTCAAAAATGGCACAGGTCTCCTTTTCGTTGAACTCTGGATTTTTTTAAATTGCAAAAGTTCATTTTTTCGGCGTCTTCCTACAATTACATTACTGAAGATTTAATTTTTCCTTAATAAATTTAATATCAATATTCGTTTTGTAATTTAATTTTATTTTTCCTTAATAAAATCTGTTCTCATATAGATCTAATAACATCAGGTTGTACACTTTAAAAATGTGAGTCGTTTTCTTCATGGTACCATAATGAAATATATTACACTTTCCAAAATATTTTCAAAATCAGATCTGAATTTTTCTTTCTTTTACTCGAATTGAGCGAGGTGCAATAAACTATGCTGGGTACATTTTCATGAATTCCTCTATATTTTGAAACATAAAAAGAAAATAACGTATTTATCAAGCTGTCCACCGTTCGAGGGGGAAGATCACCGGATTTTAAATCTATGATTATTTCCAAATTACTATTTTGCGAAGAAATCAAAATGTAATTTCATACATGTTGAAACCTGTTGTCCAAGAAGAATGAAAATGTGTTGACCAAAACATTATTTAACGCAAATAACGATCCCACAGTCACCTGTTTTCATAGAGTGAAGAATATTTTCGAAGTTTCTGTTTTCGATGTCCGCGACCAGAACTGCGTGCCTAAAGTAAAATGGATTCAAGCATCAATTGACCAAATCAGTTTCCTTATTGTCCTCCAGCGACGATAAAATGTGCGAATGATTAGAGTCGCCGGCGTCTCTACACGCGTCGTCGCCGATAAAGTCACTGTATCCTGGCATACTCTTCTATAATTTGATTGCAAAGATTAATCAGAGCAGCGCGAGCTTTTCCATAGGTGATCTCTAGCGTGCACGGCATTTGCCACAGACAGAAGTTCCGTCCAACGGAAGGTGAGAAAATAGATCGCGCGTGGTTTCCTGACATTGCCAATTTATTTACACTGGAACTATATGAGTCATGAAAGAGACGATGACCTCATGAATTCTTCTTCAATAGTGAGAAGATTTGAATTATGCTGATTCGTGCAACTTTCAAGTCCTTTTTGCTTATGATGCACGAATGCACCGTTTTCTTGAGACGAAAGTGCGGATTTGAAGAAATGAGGAGTGCAAATTGGCACTGCATAGCATTGCAAAAAGTTTAATCCGGAATAATCACCAAAAATACAATGAAAAATCAGATGAAAGAGGAGAGCTGAAGAGATCTGAAACAAGTCAAGCAATTTGCATATTTTTCAAATTAGTTCAAAGAATTGAAGTTAATAGAAATTGGCAGGAAGTATTAGCCTATTCGACGAGAAGAAAAATAACGGCGTGAGATTTTACAACACGCTCGTGTGGAAAATGGAAATAACAGAGGCTCGTGATATCGCTAACATATTAATTAACTACGACAAAGTAAAAGCAAATGGTATCTCATTAGCATTTCAGTTCATGTACCGTCAATGCCGCACGTCCCAAGAATAAACTTAAAGCAGTGGAAAGGAAGACACAAAAACGAGTCGAAATGAAGCTCCTGAGCGTAAGCGTGTCCCAGCTGATCGCCGACACCCGCCCCATTTTCATCGAGCGTAGACTTGCGTGGCGCGAAGGATCAGGCGGGGCGGGGTAAACGGCGAGGGAGAGGGAAGAGACGCAAACACACAGAGAGAACGTGACCTTGACGCCGGGCGCCGAGCGAGAGACAGAGGGCACGACCCACGGAGGTCGAGCTTGCTGCCAGCCCGCAGCGGCCAGACGCAGACAACAAACTTTCTGCAGCTTCTGGGCCACGCCCAGCCCTTACCTCCGCTGCGGTGCACGCCGGCATACGATGCGAAACAGTGGTATACGACCCGGAGACGAAGCAGTAGCCGCCTTCCGCTAAATACTATCTGAATTGTACTCACTGTAGCTGTAAAGAACAGTGATCAATACGAACCAGGTACTTTAATACACTTTCACATTAGTATTTAATACACAAGTCACACACTAAATTTAAATGATTAGTGTTTTAAACGTATTATGAGCAGAGAAAGCCGCTAAACGGCTACCCGACGGGTTGACAACTTTCACTAACGGACAATTTTTCATCGAACCGTTGAGTTTTCCACAATAGAGTCTAAATATTCCCTATTTTCAGGGGCGACCAAGTTAAAGCGCCCAATGGCCAGACACATTTCGTAGATTAACTTTCATTAGGTGGTAAACTCAAGCGATTTTGAACTGCATTCTAACAAGAAGCGGAAAAGTAAAGATTACTGTTGATTTAATATTTTCCTACAAGGTGCATTACCTATTACTTCGAGCAGTGAAATTCAAAGTCTATACTTGGAAACTCACGCGCGAAAGAGGGAGAGGGATGGCAAACTTCAATAGGAGTCGTAAAAGTCGGAGCTGTAGTGACGTTGCAGCTCCCCATTGGAGTCTGTCTTCCATCTACCGCTTTCGAGCGTGACCTTGACATGTCACGTTAAAAAACCAAAATCAAGTATAGCTCGCACGCGGATCATCTGACAGCAACAGCTGATCTCTTCGTAAAACACTAACGCGTTCGCTTTCTGCCAATTCAGAACATTCTCATGATTTACTAACTTGTGTTAACGAGTGGATCCCCACTCGTGCGCGATTCCGTTTTAACCCTTCTTCAGTTGCGTGAATCGAATTACCTTAAATAGTCGCGTCACGAAGGAAACCTCCGGGTTTAGATATTGGACGCAAACAAACCAATTAGTCAGTCAAAAATGTTTTAATTCATACATTTTATAATGCAGATTAATCTATTGTTCAGTATTTCATGAAAATAATTTATAAATAAAATAATATTGTTATTACATGAGCACTTTTATTGAAACATTATAGATTTTATCTTTATAGATTAATTTTATTCTTTTTTAAAAGTCACTGGTAAACTTCCTCGACAGACCATTGCCACATCATTGGTGGCCCTTTAGGCTGTAAAGGTTTTACAGGATACGAATTGCATGTTGAGGTCTTGTTTAATCATTTGAATCGGTGAGAACAAAAAGGTTCTCGATGAAGAAAAAGAGTAACATGTCAAGGCCGACTTTGATATTAGCCGAGACGGAGCAAATAAATTATCCTTGGTTATTGAAGTGTGTCATTGGTGATAATTAATGTTAATGATCCATTTTATAAAGTTTAATGCTATAATAATAAATGTTAATAACTAACTTCCTGTCTTTGCTTTCGGCACAATTAAATTTATTTACACAACTCATAATCTTTGTTAAGCGGCTACCTCTATTACCGATCAATGTTGCAGGAACCATTGTTGCCGCTCAAGACGGCGGGATTAGATCCCATTACCCTTCCGCCCTAGGCGCTGGGGTTGAGGATATGGTGTAACAACGTATCGTAATGCAGCGCCATTGCATGCCATACGTAGACGACAGATCGCACCGCAACGTCGTAACGTGGAACCGCGTCCGTTGCTTGACGGTTTTCTGCGTCACAAAGGACTTGCGCGCGGCGCTGTCGTTGCGCATCTCCTCGCAAGAATGGACGGAACAGCCGGAACACAGCTTTCCTAGAAGACAATAGAGAGGTTTTCCAAGTCGTTGATTTGAAAGACGCAACACAATCCTGCGGAGAACTGAACTGCGCATGCGCCGGCATCAAATGAAATTTCGATTGACGGGTCTCGACATTCTCCCTGATTTGTCGTCTATGACTAGGGAACGGACTTTATTGTAATAAAAAAAGTAAAATATGTACATATATATGTACTTATTTTTTCAAAAATACGTAAGAAAAAATAGGAAATATGTGAAGAAATTGCTATATCGTTTACAATCCATTCCTGCCTGGAGGAGAAAGTATTGCTGCTATTCAGAACTTCTTACATGGATTCACAGAGAAGCTGAATGAAAGTTTTTACATCTACAGAAGCATACTAATCATATTTCTGATTCAAAGATATAAATACTTTCTGTATTATATACAATGTTTATGAGGAGCTGGAGCTCAAGTGAAGAGTACTGTGTAGCTCAGGAGAAGGAGGGGGTAAAAGGAAGTGATAATTCCCAATCTAAACTAGAAAAAGGAATAAGACAATGACTGTTTTTTTGACTGAGCACGCATGATCTATGAAACACGAGTAAGCACGTGGTTGAAGTTCTCTGTCTTCACATACACATCCGTTCTTCGTTGATCCTGCACGTTGTTTCAAGAAGCAGTGGGGCGGGGAGTTGTTTGGGTACCACAGCGGTTTTGTCCGCGTTAGTACGCACTGCGTATTTGTTAATTATTTCAGTAACTAGTTAAGTAACATATATTTCGAATATTTCATATGAAATGTTCAATTTCAACTTATAAATATATTAAAATGTAACGAAATATGTAGCTATAGTGAGCAAGAGTGTAAAATATAATTATACCAAAATATATAAAACAGGTAAAATAAAATGGTTCAATCGTCGAATAATACAAGTCTAAAAATATTAGTGAATGCAGGTAAAAGCGTCCGTGTAAAAATATGCATTTAATGAAAATCCGTTCCCTATTCATGACAAATAAAATGTAACTTATAACACTTTCTGTAGTTTCTGCGCCACTCTCTAATGTAAATTCAACATTAACACACAATAAGCGTGAAAGTAAAGAAAAATACAATATCCATATTACCAATATAATAAGACAGGAACGTAATGGCAACTTTTTTAAGTTAATTCCAATATGTCAGAAATAAACTAACGTAATTGTTAAGGATTTGGAGGTTATGTATAATTGAGATTCCTTTGATTTCATATAGGGGTCTATCATAAGTTTTACTAGGTTGTAATGCTTATAAAAGCAAAAATGGGTCAGCGATACACAGATGTTCAATAAAAACTTTTAGATCCTGTAAGAGGTATTCAGTTTCAATTAGTTCCTAGTTTTAACGTATGTTTTCGATTGCACGACATGCAAAATCTTGTAAAAGGCTGAGTTAGCTCAGGGCATGTCTTGGCCCACGTATAGATATTTGTGCACTCTCAAACCGTTAAAGCTCAAGCGAGACACACGAGAAGGAAGATAATGGTTGGTTTATTAATTAATCTTTTCAGTTTTTCTTAAACATTTTATTTTTTTAATTTATTTTTCGACAAAAACAGTTAAGAACTGTGTGTGACGTGATTTCGAGCGCATCAACTGATAAAGTCATTAGTCCCGCAAGTGTTGTGCATGTTTTTATCGTGGCGGTAGCGGTGATCTTCCCCCGCTGGATAGTGAGATCTGGCGCCGACCGTAGGTCGGCTACCGGGTATTTCCCCAACCAGGTATCTCCCACCAGCAGGGTACCGCCTCAACCGGGACAAGCTCCAACTCCCGGTCTCCGGCTAGTGTGTATGCAAAGGGCAAAGGACAGTGGTTGTAAGTGATAGAAGAAGGTGGAATGGGAAGTGGCAGACTGCATGGTCTGTTTAGTAGGGTCCTACTTTGGCATTCACTTCATGTTGATTTGAGAAACCACGAAAAATTACCGATCAGAGCAGCCGGCCATTAGAATTCTCCTCCAGACAGCGACAGAACTCGACCTAGCTATCTAGCCAGTGTCGAAAATCCTGTCGCCGTCGGGACTGGAACCCTCCCGGTCACAGGCACTGTAGTGGCATCAGTTGATGCCCTGACCCACCTCTCCCGGCGGAAGGGGAGAGATAATAGGTAGTTTTTGGCATTGCATAGCTTACAGCAAGCAGCTCGTCGATCTTCTGCTTGAATTTTGTATCACTTTTGTGCGGTTCGAATTTCGCATCACTTTTGTGCATCTGCGCAGGCGCAGAAGTTCGAGACGAGTCGATTGATGTTCGCTATGCCGAGCAAAAATTTCCCTTTGGATCGATCATGCGGTCAATTATAGTAACTCTTAGCTGCGCAATAACTCCCTGTTGCGCATGCGCAGGGGAGCCATCTACGCATAGACTTTAGAAAACATCCGGTAACCAACTGCTATCTAGGGATTGCTATTGCCGAGAAAGTTGTTTTGGCAGGGTGAGAAATTAATTACACTGGTTTTCTTGTGTGCTTTGTTACAACAAATGTGAATGTAATTTTTTTGTGCGGAGGGTGCCTCACGGAAAGCTAGGAAGTCGATTCAGTATAGCCGTCTCCCTCTAAGACGTCAGCCGTCTGGACAGATTCCTCGCGCGAAGTCTACGGTGTGTCTGGAGCACCCTAATGAGTGCTGAGGTCACCACGTACGAGTAATGAGTGAGAGGGTCACCACGTTGACCGCGACGGTCGTGTGTTGCGTTACGTTGCATTATGTTGTTACACGCCCCTACAAGTCGGCCGACCAAGTCGACAAGATTTATTAATTTAGAAAAAAAAATAAGAAAAAACAATTATTGTACGTCACATATAAAACTGATAGCTCTAAAATTGGCCTGTAAGAATCAAAACTAACAATGTACAGAATAAATTTAAGTGAAGTTTCCGCGGCTTCCGCGTAGACTTCCGCGGCCAGTCATGTAAATGATCTTGGCTGTTCGGGTGACGCCGCGTCGAAGGCTGTGTTGCTGACGTTTCGACCCATCCTTTTCGTATCTTACTTCAGGCTAGTTCGTCGAAATGCATGATTTCACAAACATTTTACTTTCTTTTCTTCCTATAATTATGCTATTCTCCCATACAGTTTAGCATACAAAATTATTGATTACTGAGGTCTCCAGTGGGAGTATCCTCGCTCTCATGTACCACTTAGTACTTTCATATACAATCTTATAAAGCGCTTAGTTCGCTATACAAGAAAAAAGAAATAAAAAAGGTTTTGACCTGTACTGAAAAGTATGAGTTTTAGTGTTGTGTCATTTCTGTATCTGAAGTGTATGGTTACGCTCACGGGTTTTCAACTTCACTTTCACGCAAAGGAGTGACAAAACCATTTCCAATCTGTGGGAGATAGAATGTGATCTGACGAAGGAAAAAACAAGAAGCAAGATCTGAATGAAGAGGCTCGCCGCACGCCACTTCGTATCGGGTCGCGTGGCTCCCGTTTCATGTAGCATCATCGTTATCGCAGGCGTGCACCGCGGCGGGGCATGGCGGGGCCTGGGCGTAGGGATGGCAAAAAAACATCGATGTTTTCCACCAGAAACATCGATATATTAACATCGATATTTTCCTACAATGTTTTTCACATCGATATTTTGTTGCAAAATCATCGATTTTTTTAAATAAAGGGGTTTAAGCACGTTGTAGAATAGCAACAATCCACAGCAATATCGTTGTTTTACGTAATCTTCTTTATCATACTGCTCTTTTCACCTGTGCAATCTGAGGAAGTTTGGGAGCTTTATAAATGTATGTTATCACCAGGTGTGCCCGAATCTATAAAAAAAACACGATGTTCTATAGTGTTGCTGTATTCTTCACAATCGATAATAATTTGTACATACTACTAACATGCTGGTAACCAAACAATAAAATATAACCTTTACTGTAAGTGAAAATGGATAGGAAAATAGCATGTTTATTAATCTATAATTTAAACATGGCCTGATTACTTCAAGAAGGCAGCAGGTGGAGAGTGGACTAAAGTAGTGAAGGACCGTGAACAGTGGAAAATATCAATAAAATGTTCTTGTTAGTTTAATAGACTACCAATCACCGTCATCTGACGATCCGTTCAGGTGATGTGAAACCCCGGCAGTGCAGCCCTGAAGAGGACGTGATATGTCGGTCGAAACGTCGGCACCCCTGCCTTCGACGCGGCGTCACCCGGACAGCCCAGAACGATGTGAAACCCCCTTGCCCTAAGCAGGAGGCTTTTGCTCTACAAAGGGATGTACAGGCTTATAATAATAACAATAATAAATTGCAAGCAATGTATCGAAACATCGATGTATGGATGTTTTGGTAAAATTTGCCTTCACTGCCTGGGCGGACCTTAAGCGTTTGCCTTGAGCGTCTAGCCGCTCGACCTCCATGGGTCGCGCCCGGCTTCCAGGTCACTTTCTCCCTCTGTGTTTGCGCCTCTTCCCTCTCCCTCGCCGTCCGCCCCATCCCCCGCTCTTCCCGCCACGCGAGTCTACGCGCCGCTGGAAATGGAGGGCGAAGTGACAGCGATTAGCTGGGGCGCTCTTATCGGGAGCTTCATTACGACGTTTTTTTTTGTTTATTATTATTTTTTTTTTTATTATTGAAGCTTCCGATTGGATAACCGCGTCCCAGCTGATCAAAAGTTCTTACTTAACACTCTTCATTTCCCTTTGCCAAAGATGATAAGATAAGAGTGTAGCCTAATACGTTTGACGTCATCTCTTACATAAAGATGGGTATTATTATAGGACAAATATAGTTATTTATGCACCAAGGGGCATTGGCATCAGGATGTTTCGTCGCCCGAGATCATTAGAAGAAGTTAATGCCCGTGGAAAAAAATAATTTTATCCTTTTAACCTAATTTTATTGATTCAAATTCACATATTTTCTAATTAATTAGATGTTAACTTGACTCGGTTTGTCTTTTCATATTTCTCTCATATAATTCCCTCTCAGGCCACTTTACGGCTGTGCTGTGAACAGAATGACCATAGACTAAAGAGGTATAATCTTTATTCTATGGTGATTCTATTAGCTGATGTTAAGGTAACAAAATTTCTAGGTCTCTCAATTCAATCATACCTCATATGGAATTTACATATAACAAAATTAAACACTAAATTAAGCTCATTACGATATAAAACAGAATTCTTTCTAATTGTCAGCCTTCATGCAGTCGCTGTGTGTATTTGCAAATACATTCTGTACCTGAGATATGGCATACTATTCTGTGGAAGCTCTATCCTTAGTGCCCACATTTAGACTGCAAAAGAAAATTATCCGAATAATGAAAATGCTGTCCACGTGATCCTTCTGCAGCCTTTTATTGAGAGCTTGAACTTACCATTGTTTTTGGTTTATTTATCACGCTGAATCTAGTATTTGTCAAACTGTTCTATTTAATGATGGGAAACATATTTTCTATGTAATATTTGATATTTATAGTTACAACACTCGACGTAGAAATCATGTTCATGTCAGCATCAACAGCTCACTACAAGAAATCCGTATATACAATACATGTGAAGTAACATTTTTACAACGAATTGCCAGATGAAATTAAATACCAAAGGCTGGTAATAATACAAGTTGTTAAAAGTAAAATTTTTCTGCTGCATAACGTTTCTATACAATTAGAAACTATACTGATTATCAAAAAGAAAAATAATATTTATTTTAACAAAACAAAGATATATAGAGGTCGAATCTAGTTTACATTTGCATTGTATGACTTAAAAAAATGCTCGCATTGCTCAATGGGCAAATGTACATCAGCTTCCGGGCCACGGCCCCCATCTCTGATTGGTGCTTTTCCATTTCTGATCCAGCTGAGCAATGCTGATAGTCTCTTGATTTGCTTTGACGTAAAATGTAGCTTCACTATGTTAATGTTTGTTGAGCTTTCCTTGCTTGTAGTGGTAGTAGAGCCTTTAGGTGAGCTTCATTCATAGCATGAGAAAATGAAACTTGTTCGTCTGCCACTGTTTTCTATAATTCTGGAACGAAAATATCTAGTTTTTCAAATGTTAATCTCTGGCTTTTTTACATTTATTATTATTATTATTATTATTATTATTATTATTATTATTATTATTATTACTGTTATTACTATTCTTTTTTCATCTTTCAACTTTGATAGTTAAACTGTTGGGAAGGGATTCTAAAACCAAGAAGTGATGATTTTCTCCCATACGTCACAATAATAATAAATTTTTAATTAAAATAAATAAAGCAAATAAAATGGTAGGACCTCTGCCCAAAGCCGTTATAAATCAACCCACGTTTTAGTGGGAAGGCGCACCGTGTATCTTACACCGTGGTAGGCGTATGTTAGCTGTGAATCCTACACGCTGCATATTTGCGCTGTCTTACGTAAAATTGAATATTTCAGGGTTAAACTACATTTTGTTGCATACTTTACGATCAATAATGCATGAAATTGCAAATTTCAAGGATGATTTATTACATCCCTCATTTGCCTTCTTTCTTCTATAGGTTAAAATCTTTTAATAGTGAATATTAAATTATTCAGATTATGACTTCTCTTGAATTCATTTCTTTTTCTTTTATCGCCTTGAATCTACTCCCTGTGATGCACAGGAACGATTCACAGAATTGAGTAATGATAATATTAAGATTACATAGATTTTGTAGAATCAGTCGCTACTAATCTACTACACCAGGGTTGTCCAACTGGTGGCCCGCGAAAGGTTTAGTCAAAAGCGAAAGTCCCTTACATCCACGTTAGGCGAAAAGAATATGCCCCGAACACACGCCACCTTTCGGTATCAACTACCCATAACGTAAAAATAGGTTTACATTTAAAAATTTGTTCTAGTAAATTCAGAAATTCGAAATCATCCCAATGTGTGTCACTGTATTATGCATGGTATGGAATGATATCGAGCATGATCCCATTCCCTCATCCCCACCCCACCCCCGTTTCAGGGCATGCAAACTGCCGAAATCAACATTACGGGGAAGTCAGGAGTGGATTGCCCGAGTAATGAAAATATAGCCCGCGATCATATTAAAGGTTTTAGTTGTGGCCCGTTAGCCTTTGCAAGTTTGACACCCCTGTCCTATACCATACCATACTCTCCATCACTTCTCTTTCTCATTTTGCCTTGAGCTTGCGATGAGTTACAACCTGATTGTTCGCCAGAACAAAACTAAGTTTACAAGAAAAATGCCCCAAGTGTTTCATCACGTAGTTAACAGTTTACAAAACCTCACAAATCACCGACATACATTTAATCAAGAAAATTATGAAATGTCTTGTTTGTTAATATAAATAATAAAATAATATTCATGTTGTTGATTTATTGCTTTATTTATTTTTGGTAAATAAATATGTTGGTAAATTTGTTTCCGCAACACTTCATTATGTAATTTAATCCGAATATAATTTCTATTTATTTTAGTTGCTCTTTGGATTCGTTAGGTAATGTTTCTACATCATTTCACTCATATGAATGCATACTTTTGCATATTTATTTAGTTTTTACTGCATATTTTATTATTTATTTTGACATTTTATACTGCAAACAATCCGATCCCTAATTATGAGAATAATGGGGATACTGAGTGATTAAGTCTTTCTTTCAAGAATAGGAATAAGTTGCTTTTTCTGGAACATGTTAATATGTAACAAAATGTTATCATTTTAAATTTCAGACTCCTTCATTTAAGTGGACGATGTTCTCCGAAAGATTGGTAATCAAATGATTTCCTCTACAGACCTGACACTGACTTGTCATGGCGAATCTATCCAATTCAGTCAGCCCCCGGCTACCAAGAAGTCAGAGATATCAGCGTGGCCAGGATAACATCAATATACTAATGGGGCTTGTATAGCACATCTTTTCTCGGATTAATGAAAATTGTTATGTAATTTAGAATACTGAAATTTCCGCCCTACTAACACTTCAGCAATCGCTAGAAAAAGTCAAAACCAATGCCTGCGGTGCGATTCTGCAATAATTTCGACAGCCAGGAACAGTAGTCATTTCCTCCTTCTACGAAAGAAACTACAAATAAAACAACTTTAACAGTATTCTTATTACATTATTCAGACTAGCAAGGATAATTTCACTCAAGCTTGCCTTGATCACATCGAAGTAAGCTTCCAATTTTTGAAGTTTATTTCATGATGAGCGATCAATTCATTTCAATGCAAAAGGAATAAATTGTACATTAATAACACGGTGTGAGATATATCTTACACCGTAATTAATAATTACAAATACATGAACTAAAAATTAAATATCCAGAGCTGAAGGCCATCCAAGATATTGCTTTCAGAATGCACAAAAATGTTACAAATCTATCACAGTTTGTATTTTTGATTTTAATATTATATTATATTTATAATATTGTAGTTGGAAAACGTCGAAAACTTTTTAAACTTTGAAATTTCAGGGAAATCGCGACCTGCAACATCTTTGAGAAAATTTTGAAAATGTTGAGGCTTCATGGAGTTTACACTCCACCCCCCAAAATCAAAATATTCGTTTCAAATTCGCTGGACACCGAGCCTAGATCGAGATGGAGGAATATCAATTTGGTTTCCGTCCACGCAAGTCTCGCTAAGTAAGAAAAATCTCGGCCAGCGCCCTTAAAAAAGCCAAGGGATGGATAGTGTTAACGGTTGCAAATGTACAGTATCAAAGGATTCGTAAACTCACGTCAAGGAGGCGATAAAAGACACAGAAAGCACTGTTCCTATAAGCAATACCGCCTTAGGTGGCTCAGAGCATCAGCTGATGTCACTGCAGTGCCTCTGATCGAGAGGTCCTAGGTTCGAGTCCCGACGGCGGCAGGACTTCAACACTAACTAGATGGCTGGCTCGAGTTCAATCGCTGTCTGGAGGAGAATTCTAGTGGCCGGATGCTCTGATCGATAATTTTCCGAGGTTTCTCCCATCAACACCATGCGAATGCCGGAGCAGTACCCTACCGAACGGACCATGCGCGATCTTTCCTTCCTCTTCCGTGCGCCCTATCCTTACCTCTTACTTACACACACCTACATCTAAATACATCACCACACATGACGGGAGTCCAGTTGGGAGAATAGAGCGTACCCTGGCTGGGGCGGTGCCCCGCTGGTGGGAGATACCTGGTTGGGGAAAACACTAGCCGCCGTGTAGGCTCACCGCCGCCTCCGCGACAAAACCGGGAGAGGTAGCTCAGTGCATCAACTGCAGCGCCTCTGATCAGGAGGTCCTAGGTTCGAGTCGTAGCGGCGGCAGGATTTTCGACACTGGCTTTCCAGCTAGGTTGAATACAGTCGCTGTCTGGAGGAGAATTGTAGCGGTCAGCTGCTCTGATCGGCAGTTTTCGTGGTTTCTCCAATCAATACCAGGCGAATACCGGAGAAATACCCTATCAAACGGACCACGCGCGATCTTTCCTTCCTCTTCCTTGTCATATCCTCTCCCCTTACACACACACACTAACATGCACTACACTACCACATATTCCGGGAGCCCGGTCGGGAGAGCTTGTCCCGGCTGGGGCGGTGCCCCGCTGGTGGGAGAGTCCTGGTTAGGTTGAAACCCCACTAGCCGACGGTAGGTCGGCGCCGGTCGCCATCCAGCGGGGGAAGATCACCGCCATCTCCCGAGAAAAACATGCACTACACTTACGATACTAATAATCAACGCAGTTGACGAGTCCGGAAACACGAAAAAACCATTCAATAAATCCGCGATAAAAACATACACTACGTTTATGGGACTACTGAACTCCGAAGTTGACGCGCCCGGAATCATCAATCAATCCAGTGAGCACAGTGGGGTTTGTGGTTTGTAAAAGAACTGTGCCTTTATATTATTAAATTATCGGGTGCATGGTCTGGAGCAATGGGGAATTGTTCGCGCACTGTAACACATTACTAATCCATTAAGTGCAACCTCTTTGTAGGCGGGTTGATGAGCAGACTATTGCATCAGGGATTATGGCTCGTACATGAACGACCCTACAATTTTGAATAACTAAAAATAAATTTAATTTAACCCAATGCTTACACTTTTAGAAAGTATGAATAAAATTGTTATGGTTCACTAGTTCACTGGTCCTGAACCAAAGTGTAATAGTCTACTTAATAGCTTTGCGAGCCTTTCCGATTCTTGATGCTCGTGCAGGCGTTATGAATACTTTATGCACGCTCCGCTACCATCACAAACGAATAATTTATCTTTTATGAATTCGTTACATAAAAGTTAAGAAACAAGAAAATACAATAAATAAATAGCATGTTCTGATAAGAAAAACTACAGGTGCAACAGAATGGCACAGAGTTTCTCGAACTAGATAGTTTCCTTATCGCTTCGGTCGCGGGTATCTTTTCGGTTTTACCCCACCCTCTTCTCAGCTGCCATCTATTGGCGCCTATTTTTGCCTCCTTTTTTCACGTTTTCGCAATTTTTACTCGAATCGTTAGTAGTAAAATTAAAATATGACTTTATAGAAGGATAAAACCTGGTCCTATATGCACATTTTCACTGAAAAATTTGGAACCATTTTTAAGAAAATTTCGTTTGAGTATATATAACTGAAAATACGCATTATGAAGCTCATTTTCACCCAAAACCTTCAAGTTTTCTTGAAAATCGATAAGAAATTATTTTAAGAAATCATTACAAAAAAAGTTTCATCTGACAACAGGCAGTGGAAAGTCTATTTACTTCAAGAAGACTCCATAAAACAATTATATCAACAGCGGCTATATGAAATAAATGGAAAATTCCCTGTAATTCAAGATGTCGAAGAAGAATGAATTAAAACAGTGATAGGAACTTCAGCAATGGAAGCAATTGGTACTTCTGCTACAAAAATGAAAATTAAAAGTCTACGAATATGGAATAAGGAGATACAGGAGGCTGTGAACAGGCGCGGCTTGACATTGCTGTAAGGCGAGCCTCTCCTGTATAAATCGCCGCCCAAAAGAAATTTAAAAATATATTTATAAATGTATTTATTTATTTACTAATAATGGCTTTCTAAATTACATTATGTAACAATCGTAACAAAATTTTTGTTTGTGAGTTTGACAACGGTCGTCCGTAAGGCATTTGAAGCTGTTGACACGGAAGACAAAAGCGTTAGGCTCCCACTTCATTCCGCCATTAGGCCTTTGCAAAACGAGCAGGCGTGAAGTCATGCATTTGCTGCACAGGCTTACCGGCGGATGAAGGCTGCAGCCAGGCAGCCTTCAAGGGTGGGGCGTAGGGTCTGAAGAATGGCGAGCTCACCAAATAGCATTACTATGCAGCTCAGCGAGTAGCATTGAGCATTAACTAGTTTTCCCATTTTGCGACAGGAGCGCTACTCCCTTATGCCTGTATCGGAAGCGACTATGTATAGAAATATAATGCATACAATGCAATGGAATATAATGCAGTGCAGTTGCAGCCTTCCCTATTTAGAAAAATACGAGCCGCGACTGGCTGTGAATACAAAGAGAAAGGCATATTTGAAATATTTTAGACAGAGACCCCGTGTCAAAAGAAGAGTATTCTACTGCATCAAACTACGTAAGAAGTTTACAAGGCAGGCACAGCAAGAAAGCTGGGACAGATACATAGCTGACTTATGATACACATGACCGCATGATACACAAGGGCGCCAGACAATGAGCTATAAAGTAATCCAACATTTGAATAGAGAGGTGAGATACAGCAAATATTCAAGTTGTGAAACAGGACCAATTCCTCTCTTACTATAAACGTTTATGGACAGAACCTGGTTATGAAAACACAGAAGAACCTTTAGAAACAGAAAGGGCAATTGATGAAATAGAATATGAGAAACTCCAAGATGCCTGAAGAAAAATAAAAAATTGAAAAGCGAGTGGAAGCGATGGTATTAAAGGCGAAATGATCAAATATGCCAACGAAAATTTAAAGAAACGGTTCTTACACTTTCTCAATCTATATTGGAAGAAAGTTCTTATATCGCAAGAGTGGAAAATTGCAGTAATAAGCTTTATCTTTAAGAAAGGGACCGGTCGTCCAGTGAAAATTATAGGCATAAGTCCTTTAAATGTTGCTTACAAGATCTATTCAGAAATAATCGCATCCAGAGTTCGTAATATTGTGGAGACTGTTATTGGAAGAACAAAATGATTTTAGGAAGGGTAGGTCTTGCTCCGATAATATCTTCATTGTCAATCAGGTCATTGAGAAACAGAGAATTTAATATAAGAACACGCATGCTCTTCATAGATTACTCCAAAGCTTTTGACACCGTCAACAGAAATACACTATTTAATGTATTGCATCGTAAATGTCCCCCACCACAGCTGATTTCGGTCATTAGGAACATGTATAGTAACTCAGAAATTTGTACCAAAGGCCAAGAGAATAAGAAAGAGATAATAAACCACGGAGTAACTCAAGGATGTAGTATATCCCCAATTATTTTTAATTTATATTTAGATGCATTAAATATGTGGATATCCAGACTCAAATCTTATAACCAAGACATGGGACAAGAAAGAAATCTAATGACTATATTATTCGCGGATGAATGTAGCCTCCAGAAAGCATTGTTTGAATTACAAAAGGTAACCGAAATGTACTAACTCTGCATATCATCAACAAAAACAAAAGTCATGGGCTTTGAAGGGATGGAACTGATGAGATCCAAATTAGTTGTATACAATTTATCTATTGAACAAGTTTCAAGTTTCAATTTCTTGGGATACAAAATGTCATTCAGAGGGGAAATAGATATACAAAGGAAAATTAAAAGACTACATCGTATGAACGTATGAACGGAATTTAGCATTTAGCACTAATCCTGAGAATTCTGAAAAAGAAAGTCAGAAAGGAAACTATGATTAAATTGTACAACGTTTTAAGTATCCCAACTTGTTTACATGGAAGTGAAAATTGGACAATGACCAAAAAAAGATAGCACAAGACTACAAAGTGCTGAAATGAGATTTCTGAGATCAGTAGCTAGTTATAAGCTGATGGGCAAGAAAAAGAATTTGGAAATTCGTAAAGAACTTGGTGTATGTAAACTTTAAGAGAAAATTAATTACTACCGAAATTCCTGGACGCTGCACATTGAAAGGATGCAAGGCAATCATCTACCGAAAATAATTCTAAAATACCGCCCACATGAACGAAGAAATCCTGGCCGACCGAAGAAGAGATGGGATGACCAGATGGGAACGGAGACGTAACAGGCAGTGCCTATATACCTGAAGGAAAGAATAAAAAATGACAGTATGAGAAAAAAAAAGAAGAAGAAGAAAAAATTGTAGTCGCAAATGCGATAATGTACATTTATGAAATGCTCGTAAGTAAAATCGACGACATAAGAGGTATTTAAAAAAAGTAATTTTTGAAAAACTGAAGGAGTACAAAAATTTAAAGAAACATTTGATGCCATTTTCGACAAAATGGTGTTCGAGCATTTCAGAAAATGCGCAATTTTGAGGTTATTTTTACAGAAAAGTTTTAAGTTTTCGAGATGCTAGCCACGAAATAATTTTAAGCCTTTCTACTCACATATGCAACAAAGAATAAAGAGCGCCCGTATTGTAAATATTAACGTGAGATAATTCCAAAAATTACAAATGTGAAATTTTTGGAAAAGCAAATAAATACATCAAAAGTATGTTGAGATGTTATTCGGTGCATTTAGCACTATCCGAAGAAAACGTTTACAGAAAATACTTGGAACGACTTTGGAGGAAATTTTGTTTTTTATTTTCCCGTATTCAAAGGCGAACCGAGGTATTCAGGTGACCATGGCAAGCGTAGAATTTACGCCACTGTCAGAGTACTTCAAATTAGGGTTGTTATTTGTTTTAGTGGACCTTGTGAGTGGCGCCCATGGCATGTGCCAGATCTGCCATACCGTAGATAAGCCTCTGCCCACTTTTAACTCAAAATTGTGAAAACTATTAATACTTCCAAAACAATGAACAGCAGATTAATTAAAGAACTAAATGTGGTCAACAAATTTCATTTCAAGGAAAAGTCCCTTTCTTCAATTTTGTAGTTTTAAGAAAAAGCCAAAAAAATAAAACTTTTGTAACTTTCGAAAATTCAGAGTTCACGGTGAAAATCGAATTTATTCGATCTTAATACGTGTATTTCATTCTATGCTTACAAGAAATTTACAATCTTGGGTGTCCGGTTGACGCCGCGTCGAAGGCTGAGTTGATGACGTTTCGGCCATCTTTTCGTGGTCTTCCTAAGGGCTGGTCTGCCGGCAGGGCTGAGGAAGACCACGAAAAGATGGTCGAAACGTCAGCAACCCAGCCTTCGACGCGGCGTCACCCGGACACCTTTACATGACTCTGGCCGAGGAAGCCTACGTCTTCACCGAATACTAATTGTCACAACACTACTTAAAGTACTTGAAAGCATTTGCACATTTTCCTTATGTGTGTTATGCACTGTACTAAACCATCTGGTAAAATTCCTTGTCAATCCAAGTGTGCAATAAAGTGAGCGTTGCATGCAGAGCATTCATGATTAGTGATTCCGGGCGAACGAACGGCTAAGGCCATTAGTCCCGTAAGTGTAGTGCATTTTTATCGCGGAAGTTGGCGGTGATCCTTCCCCGTTGAGTGGCGGGATCCGGCGCCGACCTACGTCGGCTTGCGGGGATTTTCCCCAACCAGCTATGTCCCACCAGCTTGTCACCGCCCCAGCCGGGAAAAGCTCTCCAAGCTCCCGACTGGTTTATGTAGTGCGTATGAGTGGAAGTCAAGGGTGAGGATAGGACAAAGAAAAGGAAGGGAAGATCGCGCACGGTCCGTCACCCGTTAGGATGCTGCTCCGACATTCACCTGGTGTTGATCGAAGAAACCTTAGCAAAACGATCAAAGAAGACAGCAGCTAGAATTCTCCTCCAGACAGTGGTTGAATTCGACCCAGTTAGCTAGTTATAGCTAGAGTCGAAAATCTTGCGACTGTCGGGACTCGAACCTAGGACCTGTTGGTCAGAGGCACTGCAGTGGCATTAGTTGATGCCCTGAGCCACCTTTGGCGCTGCATGCAAGAAGAAGCGTTAGCAAAACACGAGAAGCGAAACAAGAAGGCCGAGAAGCGAGCCAGCGTCGCACCGCCGCCGGTCGACACCTCACACGGCCATGAGTTCAGCGACCTCGGAAACGGAGCGAGGCCGTCTGAGAGAAGCTTCTCGGTCAGTCACATTTCATGTTGAGACAAACGCGCAGGGGAAAGCGCCCAGAAAAAAAACAGAGATAGTACTAATGGAACAGAAATGTATACTTAAGGAATACAAACGTATTTTGAGCAGAAAATTTTTGAAAGAGCCGAGTTTAAAAATTGGAAATGGGACACTTAACTCGCATCTATTGAGCCTACGCTACTGCAGACTTTCCAATTTTATATATTTTTTGCTAATTATTTTTGCTCTAATTGATTCACATGGCCTCACCCTCGATGTAGTTGAACATACATTATGACAAATTATAACTGCTTCGCAATTTTAGTCGATTTATATTAGCATGTTTAAATATTCTTCAAAGCTTGCAATACGATTGGATCATGGAAAAGTATAGGGTTTAGCGATGTTTTATCTATATAAATACATATGAATCACCGAAATGTATGTAAACGCATAACTTTCGAAGGACGGCACCGAATTGGATATTTTTTTCTTTTCTTTTCGTTCGTTATTGTTAGGACAAGGTTTGTATAAAAGAAAATTTTAAAAAATCTCGTAATATGAACAGTGAGTGAGTGAATGAGACGCTATTGAGCGAGAGATCTTCAATATATCAACAAATTATTAAAAGAGAAAAAGGGAGATGAGAAAAGGTAGAATATAAAAGAGACAAAGAAAGAGAGGAAAAGTGAGAAAGGTGAAAAAGAGAGAGAATGGAGAGGGAAATAGAGAGATAAGGAAAGGAAGAGAGACGGGGAAAAGTGAAAGGAAGAGAGACGGGGAAGTCAGGGGGAAAAGGAGGGGAGAAAAAAAGTGAAAAAGAGGGAGGGAAGGAGAAAGAGGAAAAGAAGGGGAAAATATAGAAAGAAAAGACAGGCAAAAAGATAGGAAAAGTGAGATAAAAAGAGGGGGAAAGAGAACGGGAAAAGAGAAGTGGGAAATGAGAGGAGGAAGAGGGAAAGGGGGGGAGAGAGGGAAAGGGGAGAGAAGGAAAAAGAAGAGGGAGAGAGGGAAAAAGAGTGAAAAGAGGGAGAGAGAAAGAGGAAAAAGAGAGGGCAAGACAACGTCTCCGGGTACTGCTAGTTTGCTATAAAAGTCTAGATAGATTTTCTGCCATTTATTGCAAAAAGCTAGTATGCAAATATTAAACAATATGGTGGGAAGTGAGCACGCCCATCTCAGTCCTAGGTTTATTTCCACTTTCTTCTTCCCTTTAATAATTTTAATGGGTAGTACAGTCATAGACTAAAGAGGTAGTCTTTACTCTATGGTACAGTACATGCATTTCACCATTCTTACGAGATGTTGAAAAGCCCTTTTTTGTCAATATTTCACGTAATTCATCTCTTTTTACACAATCAACAGCCTCTTCGTAGCCTTTAAACGCTATATAATTATACTTACAACTTGCCTTTAGACAAACTGAACTTGTTTTTTGTTACAATTCTCCCACTAGTTAACAGCTAAAATACAACAATTGTTAATATTCAAAGTCCCAAAGGTGAAAGTGCTTATAACACGGGGATATTAAAGACGTGTTTAGTCTGCGTAGGCATTGAATCAGCACTGTCACTTTTACACCAGCATATTATGCGAAAATATCTTTAAAATAAAGTTTCGTATTAACATAAGTATGAAATACGATTTTGACTTCCAAAGAAGTTTCGTTTGGGTTTTCAAGTAACGAGCACCGATCGAAACCCTTTCCTTGAATTCAGATTCGTTTACCTGCGGTATGTTCAGTAATATCTAGAATGTTTACAGACCGAGTCCTCTATGATTAGGAAGAAAAGCCCAATTGTTTTAAAAATGTAGAAAAGAATAAAAAATAAAATAGTTTTAAAAATGTACAGTACAAGTTCATTGCTAGCTCTTTCATACGGGCGTGTTATTTTACTTATCAAAATTGTGAAAATAAATCGTATTACCCAATATGTCCTTTAAAACTGAATGTTAAAAAGTGATGTTTTCAAAATACTCAACGAAAACTTCGGGAGTCTGCTGCTACTGCTATTACAAAACTTTCTCATCGCAAGATCTAGCAGACGGTTGAATACACATATACATTTTAATGACATTACAAGGTATTGTCATATATTAACACTATTCATGCATGGTATTGTCTCATTCCTTTAAACACTTTCAAACACACTCTACAGTGAAAGTAACATATCAAACGTCTACAACTGATATGCTGCAAATCATGGTGGTTTGACATTTACCCCACGTTATTACGTACACGAATACGTGTGTGACGCTCCTCACTATCTGTACCACACAAATTCATGGTGTATCACTTTTTATTGTTCCTGTTTCGCGAAAAACAACATAATCATCCAGTATTTCCACATTATTAACAATTACGTATTCATACTCAACTTATAAACAGTTGTTAATAAGGTATATCATTATACATTTCTAAACATGGACTCGCTCCACGAAAACTATTTTTAGACAATGTTCAAAAGTGAAGCTGTCTCTTTCTTTCACGAACACGGAAGTGATGACGGCAAGTTTAAATAACGGGATTTTTACCTTTCTCTTTGGAAACAAACAACACTACACTACCACGTGCTAAGTCTCCCCAGGCCACAACTGGGCCACAACGCCAGCACACGCCATACAACTTCACCGTCAACATTGAATCCAATCCGAAGTTGAGAGAGAAGTTAAGTGCTCATTTGTCTTCTCCGGCGCACGCAATCTCGGCTGCATTTATGAGGTAAGTAACAATTCTAATAAATCTTAGAATAGATACTCAGCAGAAGCGAAAATTTCTGAAATGCATTGACTAAACGCATCCACTAAAGCAAAAACAATATTACAAGACGGATGCAAACAGACATATCGAATTCGTGAATTCGTTTTAAAAGTTGTAGTACCTTACTTGGTTCAAGATAAAAACAATTAACATAGATAAAATATTAATGAAAAATGTGTGTTTACGTATGTAATCGTAAAAAAGGACGTTTCCTTACCTTGTAACGGCACTTTCACCATTCCGTGGTTTCAGGAGCATTGATTCATTGATGCGTTTGAAACCTTGTTCATATCTAAATTAATAAGGTTAGGAGCAGAGTATTGTCTACTAGATACTGATTAGATGTTTACTTCCCAAAGAGTATATCCAGTGTTTACTTCCAATCCAAACAGTTTCATATGAGATATAATCAGGATATATTCTGCGCTCTGAGAGGCTTTTTCGGAACTACATTCAATAGCATGTACCGCGACATTTGAATCGTAATCAAAGAGAATCAATCGAGATATCTTTCCTCAGCGTTTTAATTTATTTTTTGGTAGACATTGTTAATTAACCAATAGATAATTTTTTGTTTGTTTGTATTTTTCAGAACATGGACTCTTTTGAGCGTCATGGAAATATACAAAATCTTCCAGATGAAGTGCTACTGGAAATATTTCAATACATGAGTCTTGAAGAGCTGGTGACATGTATTCAAAATGTGAGTCTGCGTTGGAGAAATATTTCGCAACATTCCGTAAGGCTGTGGAAAAATAGGATATACAAACCAATTTCAAGAGTCACAGATGAAGAAATCATTGCCACACTAAAAAAAATGCCTCAGCTGAGAACTTTTGTCTTTAATCCAGATTGTTTGAAATTAGATGAAATTATTAATGTGTTGTGTTCACATTGTAAACATTTGCAAACACTTGTTTGTGATGGTTTTGGTGTTTCAACTTCTCATTTGCAGAAGATGGTTAATAGTCTCCATGATCTTGAATGGTTTCAATTGTCTCAGTGTCATATAATAGATCATATATCTCTCTCCCTTCTAAGCCAGTTCAAGAAACTCAGAAAATTAACATGTGTGAATGTAGGGCCTGCTTCTACATTCATTAGAGCTAATAATGAAGTTTTTCAGTCACTTGAACACATTGAAATAATTGCTTATTGTTCATGTGATAGAGGGGGAATTCATGAAGATCAAATAAGTGAATGGGATCCATATCATTTTCTTCATTTGGTGCCTCATTTACAGAATCTCAAACATCTGTTTGTTGACTTTCATGTTACTTTTGGGTTTAAAATTTTAATTTAACTGCATAATCTTGAAACATTGTGTTTTAAATCTTTTTTCCATGCAGATAAGAATATTCTTACTAAAATGTTTCAATTATGCCCTTTTCCAAAACTAAAGAAACTAGATCTCAGCAACTGTCTGAATATAAATGTACAAACTTTGCAAGCTATGCGTACAAGTTGCCCAGGTGTGCAAGAACTACATTTCAGTCATTGTGTACATTTTGATGATGAATGTTCTGAAGCTTTAACTCAATTTCCAGAATTACTTTCACTTGACTTATCATGCTGCAATGGAGTTTCGGATGTAGGTTTGTCTTACCTTGCTCGGTGTCGAAAACTTGAAATGTTAGACCTCAGTTGGCGAATGACTGTGGCTGATCAAACCCTTTCTGTTATTAGTACTATACCCTATTTAAAAAAACTTATTCTCAATCACACACGTATCCATCATGAAGATATACTTAGATTTTTGTCAAAAGCTCGCCATTTAGTGTATCTGGGCTTGTATTATTGTAAGGGTATTGAAGGAACTTTTTTGCAACAAATGATTCCTGCCTGTAGAATAAACCAAAACCACATCAATCAAGTGGTGTGTTCTTATTCAAAAATTTTGAGATAAGTTAGTTTTTCTTTGTGAGGAATTTGACATTTTTTCATTTATTTATAATAAACAGTACAAATGTAATGTAAAGATAAATAAAATACATGTAAAGACTTGAAATATTTCTCCATAATCACCAGTATTTAATATCAATGAGAATATCTTTAATATGACAGTATTCAACTGCAAGAATGCAGATTAGTCATTTTACATGATTTCAATGGGAAATAATGATTTTAATTTTTTTCTTTTTTCCAATAGCTAGTAGTGACAGTAAAGGAGACAATTTATTACATAATTTATGTATAATGTTTTGTGATAATGACAACTTAAGTCTTCACTTCTCATTAAGAGAGTCTTACTGTTGAGAACTTAAAAAGTTGAAATTCTTTCGTTTTCCCTCCTTATGTGATAATGTTAATTGGAAAGAAAAATTACATTATATTCTTGTCAGTTTTTTATCAATTACAACAGAAACAATTTATTTTGTTTCAAAATGTTATTTGCTTTGTTGCTCAAAAATATGTAGAGAACTTGCATTGAAATGAAAAATGCAAGAAGTATTAAAAGTGCTTTGAACAGTTTTTTATCAAAGTAACAGAAGTTATGTATAATTTACTAATAACTTCTTGGAAAATGCTTCGAGAAAAGTTAAAGAGATTGTTTTAGTTGACTTTCTATTCTATGAAAGTTGAAGATATGAATTGTATTTTTGAGATGTAACAGTATCAAAAAGAGAGAAAAGGGAAAGGGATCATATTTTATTCTGTAGAAGTTTTTGTGAACCTTTTGAGTTCTAATTTTGCTTCTTCCTGTGTGTATAAATGGATGTGAAAATTAATACAACTTATGTAAATCACTTTTTGTGGTTCTTGTTTTTGTAATAACTGGAAAACATAATACGATAGAAATCTCCAGTAGATTGCTTAATTATATATTAATTTAGGAATAAAAAAAAAAAAAAAAAAAAATTGAATTGATCTTGGTTGGTAAGTAGTAACTTGTAAATAAAATAAGTTTTTAAGAAGTATTTTATATTTAGTACGTACTCGAATGTCTGTGTTGATGAAACTTGGTGCTTTTACTAATACAATTTGAAGATAATACGTGAACAGTGATAACATTAATGTGTATGTAATGGAAAAAAGGTAGCATATATAATGATTTAAAAAAAGTATTTATTATTGTGTGTATTATTTTGAGTTTTCTGAATAAACTTTTGCTTTATATTCTTTAATACAAAATTTTTTTAATTATGTTGTAAAATCTTATACTTAAAAATAACATTTTAAAAAAAAAATACAACATATAAACACTTCTCTTTGATTTGAAAATTCATTTGTGCTTTCTGCATATTGATGATATCATACTAGAGTTTGTAAATGAAATGCAAAAAATTTATTTTCTATTAGGTTTCAGATTGAACTTTCATAAATAGCTGGATTAATTTTGAATCTCTTATAATGAAAATTAAAACCCAGTTTTACTTTATTTTTACTCTTTACTGTGGTGAAGTAACCAATTTTGAATGGAACCTGACTTGTGAAGAACAATTTTCATTTGTATCGTCCTCTATTTCAATTTCTGATTCTGTCTCAGAAATAGAAGCAATTGCTGCATCTCCTGAAATTTCTTGGTCAGCTGTGAGCTGCACTTGATCTTCTAAATATTGTTGCTTTTGTTCCTCCAACTGATCTAGAGCAAACTTTTGGAATACAGGTGTAGTGAAACGAGTTAAACAGTTGACACGCCCAAAAACCAGAATCATATTCAAAGAAATATCTATAACAGCAAAAATGAAAGGATGATCTGCTCTGAAGACAACTGTGTCTGGATCTGCAATTGGTTTTTTGAGCCCTGCAAAATATAAAGAAAGTCATTGTGACACATTTATTGTATGCAAGTGAGATTCATATTCAAAAGTAGTCTTCCTACCTGCTGAAGCAGTTTCACTGATGTCTTCCATAAATTCAAAAAATAACATATGATTAAACTGTGTGAGTGTCACTGGTGGATCTTCCTGTGATATTTTTGTCAAGGGCCTTTGAGTATGACTAAGGATTGTAGAAAGTCCAACCTAAAATAATGGTATAGATTTTAAAAACATAACAAAAAATTGGTTTCTGGTTTTATCAATTTTTTAATTAATTTCTTAATCTCTTACACATATGCATTCATATTTGTATAAAATTTGAATTATGTGGGTTTTAAAATATTGATTTTATAATGTGTTTCCTAGGGTATAAGTATTTTTGTCATCTGCAAGAACATAAATTAAATAAATAATTTTTGTCCAAATTATTTATTTTGCATTTATGGATCATGATAGCTCAACTATTTAAACTAGACCTTTGATAAATGACTCTATTCAAGCTGGAATTTAACACAGAAATTGTATTCCAATGTTCAGGTAAAGAAAGTTAAAAAATATCATTTGAATTTAAAAATTCTTCACGTAGAATTATTTCATTACAACTTGCTTGACAATGTTATTTTGCACTCAGGCAAAAATAATCCCCCCCTTCCCCCCAAGGGCATTTTGAGAAAATGTTGATAAATCTGTTTTGTAAGCCCCTGCATAATAATTAACATCAGATCTCCAACTGGCAATTTATCTACTTCAAGGCAGTTTTGCCGGTTTTATTTTAAGCGAGTTCTTGTGCATCTTGGCTTCTTTTATTTGTTATTTTTGAAGAAATTCATGTGTACATTCTCAAATACTATATATGTTATATAGAGAACGTTATGTAAAGCTACAGCGAAATGGTGAACGCTAGTGGTTAACTACATAAGTAACATTTTTCATCAAAATTGATTTTCCCCAATCAATGTGTCTGATGTCATGGCCTCTTTAATATGAAACTGATATTTCAGGTTTTTAGGGTACTATACATAGAGAAGGCACATTTTAGAACACCAAAAGGTTTTTGATGTTGATGGAAACATCAATGTTTTAAATATGATGAAACATTTCAAAGTAAAATGTCCTGGTTCTAACGTGAGACATAACTCTTCAATATTAGTTTAAAATATTCTGCTATATATTTGACTGTCGTCTTCATTTTGTATTCAATGTTCTATGCTGTGAAGATTCAAAATACAGTGTAACGATATTACCACATACAAAGTAATCACAAAAGTTAACAACACTAGAGAAAGTTTGTGCATAGCAAACTGTTGTGTGCCACCTGGGATCGACAACAGTGACAGTTGTCAATGGCTCTTTTATTGCGAGCAGTCCAAAAAATTTTATTTATATCATGAGAACTTTTTTTTTGGAAACATTGATCTTTCTGGACCAATAAAATCATCAATGTTTAATATACTGATGTTTGTGTTCCAAAATATTGATGTTTCAAAACCATCAATATTTTTTGTGCCATTCTTAACTATATATGATGCCTCAAAAACGTTATCAAATTTTTCTCAAAAATGGATTTGGTGTTATTTTGAGGGGACTTTACATTATGGCTCAATGACATTTTTAAGTTTTTCTCAAAAACCGGTTCCAAATTTTTTGATTAAACTTGGTCCTCGAATAGCGCTTAAGAAAATGGTGCAGATCCCAGTTCCTTTGAACTCTGAATTTTTTAAAATTGCAAAAGCTGACAATTTTTTCAGTGCTTTCCTACAACTACAAAATTGATGATAGACTTTTCCTCTTAATAAAATTGTTCTTGAAAATTAGATCTGTAAATGAGAACATATCCTTTTTTGAAGTTATGAATAGGTTTTGAGTAGTTTGGCATAAAAAAGGGTAATTTTAATATCAAGATTTTCTCAAAACCTGCATCAATTTTTTTCTTTAAACATTTTGTACCAATTTTGCTACATGCACTGACCAACACGGCATAAATGACACTTAGATGATTTCTTTCGATTTTTAAAAAATTACACAAATGTAATTTTTTGTGTATATCACTATCACATGTCTTTAATATTAACATTATGAGCATTTTTTATATATTATTGCATTTGTGAACACAAGTGGTTCAAATGATTTCCAATGAATTGTCTTGAAAACTCAAAACTTTTATGTGAAAATGAGCTCAAAAATTGCTCATTTTCAAAAATACTCTTAACTACATTTTTTAAAGAACAGTTCCAAATTTTTCAATGAAAATTTTCATAAAGGACTACATTATACTCTTCTATATTATTCCCAGTGTCTTTATTTCATTTAGGGAATAGTTTTTTTCAGGGAATTGAAAAATTGAGAAAATGTTTTGGTGCTGATAGGTAGCAGCTGGGAAGAGGATGGTGAATACAGAAAAACTAGCCCAGATTAAAGAGATTAGAAAACTCACTAGTGCGAGACAGTCTGCGCCATGATTGTAGCACTGCTAATTGAATTAGGAACTGTTTTTGCTGGGATGTGATAATATCATTGCAAATTATTCTTAATATTTTCTAGGGGAAAAATGTCCGAGATTTTTCCCTTTACTTTTTAATTTCTTTTATATTATTCAAAATCCAAATACTAAAAAACATCAAAATGTAAGAAATACACTTTTATTAAGTTATGAAAATTATGCATTAATTTGTAAAATGCAAAGGTATGGTTGTGGATTGAACAGACATGTTTTACTGCAGTGTACATTATTTCATTTAAACAAGAAAATGTTAGATCATGCAAGGTCATTAAAAAAACTAACGGTGCTACATAAATGTATGTACTTGAGCACAACAGCTCCTTACAGGCCAAGGCCTCAGCAATGTTCCGGGCTTGCGGATATGGTTAAGGGGTACTTGTTGTTAGCACATAGACATCCCCATGCTGTATTCTGGACTTCTCAACCTGAGAAGTGAGATTTCTCATCATCACACAGCAACATACACTTGAACATTTAAAGGAAAGCACACACATTAATCTGGGCCACTACTTCTGAATTAATCTGTTGTATTTTGAAATAATACATTAATGCAACTTGATCCTACTAAATCTTTCACCCAATTATTTGTTATAATTTTAACAAAATATAAATTTGCATTTGTTTTCAAAGTTCTCAGCCATAAAGAAATCTCCTGCAACAAAATCAAACTTGTCATTTACACAATTTAAAAATTTGGAGCTGTTTTTGAGAATGTTTTGAAAATATTTTCTTTGGCCTTCATGCAAAATACCTCCAAAATTAAATGATCCATTTTGAATTTGCAGGATCTGGATTGTGGCCAGATTAATCAGGGAATATTATTTTGGAGAGAAACCTGAGAATGGCATAGGTGCTAGTATTGTCAAAGATAGGCAAACAAATATGTTTTTGTTGGTTATTGTTTGTTTGTTTTTAAGGAGAAAAAAAGAAAGAAAAAGAAAGGTTTTTTGGTAGCCAAAAACCCACAGATCTATCAAAATCTTGACTTTGTATGTTTGCAGCATAACAATGTTTCTCTGTACTATGTATAGGAGGTGTGTCAATGTGTGTGATTTTTTTTCAATTGTTACATTTCAAAGTAATTTATTTTTAACAGTTCTTGCATTTTCTTCATTCAAAATATGTAGGTTTCTATACTTAATGTATTCCTTCTTGATGTGAATTATTACAGTTTTTCCAGACATTGATTTAAAAGTGAAAGATAGATATTAACTTCCTAATCCTAGGGTTGTGGGTTCAAACTAGGAGTGGGGATTTTTCAGGACGAAAATTCTCTTTTAGTGCCATTTTTGTTTGCAGCATTAACAAAAATGCTAGCCAAATAGCCAGCAAAATGAATTCCTCTGACAATTATGCTTGTAATCATCCAGAATCCAGATCCATATCATTTGTTCAGTCATGGAATAACTCAAAATAATAAATAAATATTACTGAGACTTGTTGGGGCAGTTTCTGGAGGAAAAATTATCAATGATATTGGGCACCCATGAGAGGCTAAATATGGGAATATCCAACAGTGGCATGACCCATTGTAAGAGAAGAGCAATGCTATCCAGAACACGGCTATTACAAACACAAACAACTACAACAATTTAAAGGTGAATAAGGCTTATTTCGCCATACTTGCCATGAATATGCAGAAACTGTATTTTATATCATTTTATGGAATGTTTAAATTTTTTAAGAAAAATAACAATAACTGTCTCAAAGAGGTTTAAATTACAATTAACAGTAAAGAAGAAAAGCAGTGAAATGTGATTTCATTATTGGGCATTTTATAACTATACGTTTAGTGAAACTTTTACCCACTGAATGTAGATAAATATGGTGGTTGATATTGTGTATTTAATAACAGACTGGTCTATGAAACAGTGTTACAAGACTTAGACCACTTACAAATTTTCTACAAATCAAAACATTAATGTATTATTTTAAATTGGTATTTTCAGATTCACAGCATTTCACATAAGAAATTCCACACATTAGTGTGTACAGATGAATAATTGTTAGATTCAGAATTACTAGAACCTGAACTTTGCTTTTCTTGTTTCACAGACCTCTGTGCTTCAGGTCAGCTAATTACGCATGCCAATATGCTTAACACATTGGGTAACGTAACCAGTATCAAATCACTTAATGAACTTCAGAACTTCTTGGATATCCATGAAATGAATATGCAATTTGTTTTAGTTGGTGACAATTTAAGGCATCATGAACCTCAATACTTTTAAAACTTGTTAGGAAATCAGCATTATAAGCTGAACTTCCTGTATTTTAAATGTACCGACGGAGAGGGATTTAATAAGGGACCAAAAATTATGGAATGTCATTATATATTTTCAAGTATTAAATAATTGTTATATAATATTTAGAATATTAACTATGAAAAAGTCTCTAAGCTAGGTGCTGGTGGAAAGGTAGATGTACTAGTTCCTAAACACAATATGTTTCTCTACAATTCACTTTGAATATCTCAGTAAAAGTGATTTCAAAAACTTTTGTTGAAATATTTGTTAGTTAACAGTTTTAGCTTTTCTTCTCTAGATTGAATAATTCATTTAGTACAATAATTATTATAATAATACAAATTCCCCTTCAGGTTTTCATACAAAAGTCATTGTATTGGGAATAAAAAAATTCATTTTATACAAATAAATGAATAATGAATTCATACCTGCTCTAAATAGTCACAGATGTCATATCCTTCTTGCAAGCGAAAACTTGGTACTGACACTAGAACTTTTGTTTTGGTCATGTTTGTTAGGAGTTCAATGAAATCAATTTCAGAAAGGTGTTCTTCAATGGTTCTTAGTCCATCCACCGTGAATGGAAGTAACATGACAAAAAACCTCTTCTTTATATGTTTCATCGCTCCAACAATGGACTCCATTAATATTCTCCTGCAATACAAATATACGAAATACGAAATTTTCAATCACTTCTCATTGCCTGACGCGATTTTACCGATAACTTTTAAAATGTTCCTAAATTAAAGCCGGATTCACGTTCATGGTCAAAACTCTGCACAAGTATCGGTCACTTTATTTTCTTCCCCAATCGTTTTTTTTTTTATTATGGCGCCTTTGCTGTAAATGTTTTTAAATTGTTTATTATCCAAACGCATACCATCAGGATCGTGTAGATCATTATATCTCCCCGCCTAAGATGTTGCGCAGTTCCCACGAGCCAACATCTAAAGCTTGCGCTTGCTTTTATTCCTCCCGGTTGATTGTTGGCGCCACTGCGGCACTAGCTGTGGTTTCCTCTACTGCGCTCACTACATTTGACTCAGACCGTAACCTTGAAGCTCGTTAACAATGCTCGGCGGAGTATAATAAACACATCGCATTGCAAGGTCGTGACGGACGAACCCGGCCAATGTTTACCTAGCATTGCATAGGCTCGTAACACCGCCGTCTCTACCTGCACTTGTCACTGTGCACCTGCAACGCACTTCACAATACATAAATCGTTACTTCCATAGATTACACTTACAACTACTTCATTGCTAAACAATCTCGTACTTGCTCATAAAGGAACACTTGAAACTAATACTTAACCTAAAATACTTTGCATAGAAATAATACACACACTATTCCACTACTTTTCCCTCTGAATCAACACACACTTTTGTCAATGACATCAAACTATCTGTCTCTTGTAAGGTTTAATATTATATACATTTTGAATGACCCATTTCGCTATCGTTTTCCGTTAAAAAAAAACATTGTTATTATTCAGTACCTTTGACCTTGTAATGGACCAAGTCATAGATGGAAAGAACTTCCGAAACAATTTCTGGTCGGAGGAAGACGAATGCGGCGAAACGATCAAAACTTCGTCACCTACACTAAATTCCCTGACGAAATGTGTCCCTGAGCCCTTTCTTCCGCAGCTTCTGGCTGATTTCTTCAACTGGTCGTATACGATTTGTTGTTTGCAGTCACCGCTGGTAATCCATCGATCTCCGGTGGTATCTTCACTGCGTCAAACGGCCTTAAATTCTTCACGCCGAAGTGCACCTTCACGGCGTCGAATGGGTGCTGAGGTGGCAGCGTTCGTGAACCTCGTTCAAAACGGTACCGCCTCGAACCATGCTTTGTGGTTTTCTGCCAGCATATACGTGAAATAATCGCGACAACTCCTCATTACTCACTCTGGGATTGTTTCTTTGCGGGTGACGTACCGCTGTAAAATACACTGCAATACCTAGTCTTTTCCATTTTCTTTCCATTTTCGCTGTGAATTGAGTCTCTATCACTGAGAATGTTCTCGGTTTCCCCACATTTCAAAAATATCGTAACACCTGTCGTATGCAGTTGTTGGCGTTGGCTTCTTTATCGGAAAAATTTGGACGAATTTGGAAAATACGTCCATGATTACGAAGAGATGCTGATTGCCGAATCCGGCCCTTGGCAGTGGATCACAAATCAACGGCGTACAAATTTGGGACCGCGGCACTATCGCTTGCTATCTCTCTTCGTAACGCCGATTAGGCTGCTTTGTCTTCTGCACACAAGTCGCACGAACTGGCCGAAGGCCGTCGCATTCCTTCCCCATGTTTGGCCAATAGCAATATTCGGACAGGATTTTAACAATCTTGTCCTCCAAAATGCCCATAATGCTCGTGTGTAGAAATAGCTGGTCTTTCCCACGTTCCTTTGCCCAAATCCGGAAAAATTTTGTCTTGTTGTTCACCTTCCGTAGCAACATCCGGCGGTATATCTTCTCCAATTGTCCACGCCCGCATCCCGTTCTCGGAATTTGGTCGACGTCATACGGTCGTCCCATCACCGCTGATCACTTCGTGTGAATGATCGCGCTGCAGGATCGCGATGATGGTTTCGTGGTCCATCGCGGATGAATTTCTGCACCTGTAGAGCGCCATAATATCTCTGCCATTTCTTTCTCTTTGACTTTAATTCCTTGACAGGTGTCTGGGGAGCGTCTTTCCGGCCTTCACAATATTCGCGATGTTAAATTGAACCGTTGAGCCACAACGTCCATCAACAACTTATCGTTATTGGTGTGGCTTCGCGTCAAGAAAATTAGCGTCTTGTGATCCAATGATCGTAAATGGACGCCCGATCAACAACGTCCTGAATTTTCGGGTCGCCCAAACAATCGCAAGCGGCCTGTCCTGTTACGCTGAATTTTATCTCGCCCCTTTCAACGATCGGCTGTCTAAGGCAATGATTCGCTGCTCACCGTGATCACTCTATTTGAAATAATACTGCTCCTAGTGCAAACCGCTACCGTCGGTCTGCAGGCACATGCGCCATGAAAGTCTGGGTACTCCACGACATAAGTGCGCTCGAACGCATTTATTAGTTGTTCAAGCGCTTCAAAATGTTGTCCAGTGTCACTTGGTTCTTTCCTCAGTAATGCAATAGTCGGCACTACCTTCTGTGAATAATTTTTCACAAAACGCGCATAGTAACTGCATACACTGAATACGTCGACGCTGCCTCGAACGTTCTTTCGGCGGCGCGAAGCTTCTGAATTAATTCTCTTTTACTCACTTGCATCCTCATACCCGTGCTGGAGATCTCATGCCCCATAAACTGTACACGTTCGCGGCAGAACTCACTTCTCCCAATTCAGTTTCGTTATATTCTTTTAAAATTCGAAATAACTCCTTAAGCCGCTAAGATGGAATGCATGTTCAGGAAAAATAACATAACGCCATCACATACATCATCATGGTTTCTTTGGAGTCTGCGGGGACATGTCATTTAAGTAGCGGATCAGCGCAGCTCCCGAATCTTTAATCCGAATGGCAGTACGTCGGAACGAGGCACAGTTCCTCAAATTTGAACTGAGTAACGCTGACTGCCAGCTTTCTGACCTTCATTCCTGCACGGATGAAAATCGAGCGCTAAAGATAGTAGGCTCCCGCCCAACTTCATCACCATCGCATTTCATCGTAGTGGCGTCCGTATCGTGGAATAGTAACGTTTAATTTTCTCGCATCCAGCAGATGCGAATGCTCCCGTTCCTTTTTATTACCACGACCAATGGACTGACATATGGGGTAATTGCCCTCTTTACTACTCCCTTTTCTTCCACTAGCTTGCGCACCTGTTGTACATACATTTGCGGTACGGGATATTGCCTGGCAGTAAACGGTGTAGTGTCCTTGAGTTGTAACGAAAATTTGTAGTCCTTCACCGGCTCTGACGATTCTCCGAAAATTTCTGCGATCTCTCGCAATAGTTGTCGAATTCTTTGGTGACAGCCCCAAGTCCATGACTCTTCCGCGGCCCCATCCACATTCTGAGGATTCTTCCATAGCAGCCAGCATCTCATCCCTGCGACCTCCGCTCATCAAGTTCAGCGACCACTGGATCGCTTCCAATAAACCTCTCGATCGTAGCGTCACTTTTCTAGCACCTACGTCGACGACGGCTGGTAAGCCCTCAATGCGTCCATCCCAACGTGAGATGACGTCACGGATCAGCCTCGAATGAGGACTGCTGCTACCTCACGTCATCCTCCGACATCAATCTCTAACCAGACTTGTTTCCCCGGTGGTATCTGCCGCTTTTCGGTTTGCCATCATGACTTGTAGCTTCCGCGTCGGCAACTAACCATGCGCCTCTTCAGTACTTTATTACAGAACTCTTCCGACACTGCACTCACACTACTGCCTGAGTCTACCAGCGCTCGTACTTCCCTCCCGTAGCATACACCTCGCAACACTAGACATTGGCTAGGTTTCACCCCTTCACTTACTTCTTCCCGGAACAATTCATCCTTCAACGATGATCGCTGCAGCTATCACCGTCACGGTATCGTCGCTATCTTCCCCGTGTGGTTGAGCCACCTGTTCGTCCCAAACGCTTCTAGTTTTCCGGTCTTCCTCTTTCTTCTCCCACCTACTGGTGTCGCGCCTGCTTCACCATCTGATTCTTTCTTCTCGCACCATTCGTTCATCCCCGAACGTTGCCTATTATCCTCTTTCGGCTCTGGTTTGTTTCGGAAGCCTGTCCATTACGCGATTGTGCTTGGTCTACTGATTTATCATCACCACGGACTTCAATTGTGCATTACACTTCCCTGCCAGATATCCTCCCCAAAATAACGATTATTCCTTTATTCCGTTGCTGAACTTTGACCGCGTCCCTCCTGCGTCTTTGCTCATTTCGTCGTTCGCCTGTCGAATTGTCACCCGCTCGATCAGCGCGTCGATGGTCGGCATGTTAGTTCAATAGGTTTGAATACCGTTCGGCATCCGTCGGATTAGAATTCGATAATTTCGGCCGGGTTGAAGTCCTCGCTGCACACCTTAAATGCGCTTATTTTTACGCGACAAAGTCACCATGCTTCCGAACTTCCTTCCTATAGCGGCCTGACATCAACCCATACTTCAGCTCGAATTTGTGGGGCTGATCTCAATATCTTTCCAGAAATTTAGCGCGCCATTCTGTATGTACGTGGCGTCGGCGTCAAAGCTTGCCACCAACATTGCGCCTTGGAACTTAACGCCCTTCGACGAATCTTAGTTTCCATCCTGCATTCCGCATATTATTTACACTGAAGTAATTTCCAGCGCGGTTAAACGAATACGGCTGTCCCTTTGCTTTCGCCATGAATCGTAAATAATTGGGTAACGTGGGGTGCCCCATCATACCACCGTTGCCATCTACCCTACGCGCGGTGAATACCTGTTGTCTGGGTTCCTCATCTTGCGTGAGAACGCTTCGTCGATTTCGGCTGTCGGCCCTGCGCCTACCGATTTTAAATTGTCGATTTCGGCCTGGATTGTCGATCGAACATTTTCGTCCATCCTGCAGACCGATTCCTCAATTTTCCTCTAATCCGAGCGTCCTGTCGCAGTGATGTTTCCCTGCATTTTAACGTAACGTCCTTTGGCGACGTCAACAACGCGCTTCTTTGGGGTGAGTGCACCGATTGCTGTAAGGTGCCCACTGTCGACCGTACCTCCCCACTTCGAACTAATCTGTTGGTTAATTACCTGTTGCACCACGCAAACGCGTTTCGAGTTTCTCTTCTATATTTTTCGCGTTCGTTTCTAATTGCGACAACCGCGCAGCTGATTCGGCTTTAAATGCGTTAACGTCTTCGCGAATACTCGAAACTGCCGATTGTAATTCACACTGCAACTTACTTTAACGTGGAATTTATTGTCAGTCTGCTCGGCCACCTTCTCAAATTTATTCTGAATGTTGCATCTCCATCCTAGCACTACGTTCTTTCTATCTTGGCCTGCATCTCTGGGTAAATTACTGCCCATCTCTCTTAAAATTCTCCAGCGTCATGAATGTTATCGGCTCATTCCCTGCAAGTTATTCTCTAGTTGGAGCTACGTTCTTCATTTTGACCTGCATTTCTTGGTATGAACGAAACAACATTGCCATCGTAAAGCCCATGTCCTCTGTTCCTCCGCTGAATCCTCTACTGCTGCCTGGTTCATTGCCTCGCACATTAATTGCACGTTGCCCTCCCCTTCTACTCTCTAATTGTCTAAGTGTTGATATTCGTCGTCCCCTCCTCGAACAGAAATAGTTTCCGGAGTCCGACGCGTCTCGTACACTGGACCAATTCCACTGCTTCTCGCCCGCATAGCGACCGGACACTTTCCTCGATAACAATTGCCGCGTTATTACCACTGATCCACACGCTGCTTGAGTATTTCCGCTTTAACCAGCCCACCACGTTGCGGCGCTACTTGTAACGGGTGCCGGCGGCGGCGTGTCCGTACACCGGCCTAGCCCGAGCCCATCGTTGTGCGGCCACTGTAACACTTTCCACGCTTCTCCGGCACGTTAAACTGCTACTTGTAATAGATTGCTCTGCTTTAGCCTCTCTTATAAACAAACAACAAACACTAGCCTGCGTTGGGCCATAATACCATCCCGCCCTCCTACTCACAATTGCCCGTCTGCTAGCTTACCTGGCCTTTTGACTCACCTGGGCGTGAACGGTGTGTCTGTACAGACGCGAGAGCAAGGTACTGCGCCCACGTGCGGATCAGTCTTCAGTGCTACGTGGAATGACTACGAACACATATCGATTTTACAAATCATGACCTCCCAAAGGTGGCCATGAAATTTATTCAAATTCCTTCTTTCTCGCATTTTCCTTCAATTCACAATATCTATGCAATAGCAGGCCTCTGACGGCACACATCGACATAACCCAGCAACAGAGTCATCAAATAGATAATTCTCTTCCCACAATACACGAAACATGACATACTTTCTCATTCACACAGATTATTTACAACAACAAAAACAATGCCATTCACACATATGATTAAAACCCCAGAGTGCATTCTGTCGAAATTTACGTAAGGAAAAATCTATTAATCATATAACTTGATCTTCGACAGAGCGTTCTTCACTTCTTCAAAAAACAAATGTCAAACACGGCTCACGTATGATGCGCTGCTTCCGCGAAGAATCCGTGTTTTGTGCGATTATCCACGCAATAAACAGCGCCTCCCGTTGTCGCCACCAGTTCCGGAACACACTTCGCGTACGCATCACTGTTCACGTAAATACGTCGAATTCACGCTGCCACCTTTTTTCATAAATATTCCAAGTTATTTGAAAATCTCTGAGTCCCGAATTGAATTCCGCGCTACTAATCGTAAATGCAACGTCGCGCCCCACCGTTGCAAAATTTCATACGGCCACGCTCATTATCGTTTGCTCGCGAGTCTAACGGGCGTTGCCGAATTTCACAGTAATTCCGAAACTCCTTTTTGCGAAATTCCTTTTCACGAAATATTAAATAATTCATGAAGTATTCCCAGTTACTATTGCAAATTCTGTCCATTACTCTGCACTTTAAAAATTTCCAAACATCGCCTACGCGAATACACGCCCGCCTTCACCAAGTCTAGGCACCTTCTCTCAATTTTTTTTCACTAGCATTGCTATTTTTTGCTTCAACACTTTTCCCGATCGCTTGATAACTGACGATCGCGTCACTTTGGTTCACAAATATTTAATTTTTTAACGTTTCCTGAAACACTTTATTTTCGTTTTTGTTTTAATAAAATTCTCCCGGCAATTTCCTAAAATTCGATAAGCCTTTCTCTTGTTTCCTTGGTCAAATTCCTTTTTATTTTCTCATTTTCCGTTTTGGATGTGAAACGGAACGTACTTGCAATTGTTCGCTAATCGCTTCTTCTTGCTAAACCTTGCTTGAATTAATTTGTTTTATTAAAAATGTTGATACTTCCCGTCAAGATATTTAAATGGGATAAATTTTGCATGATGCCGCTTAATTTTCTCTTTTTCCCGAAAGCTCGAATTTGATATCTATCGCGTTCTCTTTGCATTATTCCGAAAACCTCTTCTATAAGGTTCATCGCTCCAACAATGGACTCCATTAATATCTTCCTTAACACAAATATATGAAATACGAAATTTTCTAATCACTCTTATTGCCTGACGCGATTTTACTGGGATAACTTTTAAAATGTTCCAAATTCAAAGCCGGATCTAATGTCTATGGTCAAAACTTGTACAAGTATCGGGTTCACTTTTTTATTTTCTTCCCCAATCGGTTTTATTATGGCGCCTTTGTTGTAAATGTTTTCAAATTGTTTATTATCCAAACGCATACTATCGGGGATCGTGTAAATCATTACAATGTTGAAGAGCATGCACACTTCCTTTGTTTTCCCTGGTTTTCCCCGGTCGCTTACGGCAAATGCTGGGACGTTGTATTCTTGTCGCGTTTGAGAGCCCAGGGTACGATATCTGTGTTGTATTATTTACTTATTACTAAGTATTATTATTTGCATTTGTTTTTACTTAATAAATGTACATCTTAATTAATTCTATCTATAAATGTATGTATTACGGTTAGGCGGAAGAGCGTCTACGGTCCGAGTCTCGCCACACATAAATAAATAAAATAACAAAGTCAATATAAAAATGAAAACGTATGCTACTCACAAATCTATTTTAGTTACATTACAAAATTTTGCAATGTGGCTTACGTAGAATTTGTCCACTTAAGCTGCAGGAAGTAGGTCCGCAACGGTTATAAAGTAGGAGCGTCAAGGAGAAACAAATAGAGGTAATTAAAGAACTAATTTATTAAGGGTCAGAAGGAAAGCAACAATTTACATATTAATAATTATAAATTAAAACTATTATATAAAATTCCGGAGCGCATCCCGAAAAAACTATGGACAAAGTCTCAAGGTATTAGGTCTTACTGAAACATGAGCTTACGCAGAGGGTTAAAATCATTTCTAACTTGTAGAATTGTCAGAGATTTGTGGTAAATCAACGTACATAATTCTATTCAAAATTATAAACATAATTTTTATTGTAATTATATTAATCTGTACAATTCATGTAGATTCCGTAGAAATATCAGGTATAATTAAATAATAATAATAACAATAATAATAATAATAATAATAATAATAATAATAAAAAAAGAATCAGCATTATCCCGAAAATTGTTTCAAGCACCGGAGTCTTCCCTAGGAGTCTGATGTGGGGTCTTAAGCAACTGGGTTTGAATGAAGACCTGTACAAACCCATGCAGAAGGCAGTTTTTATTTCAACAACAAGGATTGTGCGGAAATTCATGGGAAAGAATGTATTATAAATTCCTTTTAAAAAATAGATGTATTATGCTTCGATTCTGTGTATCTGTGCAATTCATTCAAATGTGCCAATAAGATGAGAAAATAAAAACAACAACAACAACAATAATAATAATAATAATAAACATTTCTAGTAAATGTAGACAATTTATGAATACCTACAATTTCCTGTGATTTGATCTTTTCGTTTGCTTACAAAACTCTTAATTGAAGTGTCAGTCTCTATTAGCGCCGGATCTTTATAAGGACGTGAGTTGCAGCACGACGTTCGATGGCTCCCAAGCAACGGGAATTGCTTAAGAGAGAAAACACCCCGACGATGAGAGAGGGGTCGGGAAAATAGGGGTGAGTGTAGAGAGAGGACGGTGGTCGCTGGTAGAGGGCCTCGTTAGTGCAGAGTAATTAGGAGTGGAAGAGAGATGGGCTGTGGGATTGCAATTAACAGTGGCGGAGAAATAGGCTGTGGCAGAGAATTTAGGGATGAGAGATATGGACTTTGGCAGAGTAATTAGGAGTGAGCGAGAGATGCACTGTCGGAGTGAAATTAGGAGTAGCAGAGAGCTCCTCAGTGGGAGAGTATTCAGGGTTGGGAGAGAGATGGGCTATGGAAGTACAATTAAGAGTGGGAGAGCGAAGAGCTTGCAGGCACTAGGAGGGGAGTGATCATTGTGGTGGGAGGGTTAGGTTGGGAGAGAGATGGGCCGGGAGGCAATTAAGAGTGGGAGAGCGAAGGCTTTATGAGTGCACCAGGAAGGGGGAGAGACTGGCTGTGGTGGGAGAAGAAAGCTGGAGAGAGATGGGCCGTGGGAGTGCAATTAAGAGTGGGAGAGCGAAGGGCTCGAGGGAAATTAGGAGTGGGGGAGAGACTGGCTGTGGTGGAGAAGTTAGGGTTGGGAGAGAGATGGGCTGTGGGAGTGCAATTAAGAGTGGGAGAGCGAAGGGCTTTGCGAGTGCAATTAGGAGTGGGGGAGAGACTGGCTGTGGTGGAGAAGTTAGGGTTGGGAGAGAGATGGGCCGTGGGAGTGCAATTAAGAGGAGTTGGCATTTTGCAGTGCAACTTAGGGAGGGGGAGAGAGACTGGCTGTGGAGAAGTTAGGCTGGGAGAGAGAGGCCGGGAGTGCAATTAAGAGTGAGAGCGAAGGCTTTATGAGCACTAGAGTGGGGAGAGACTGGCTGTGTGAGTTAGCTGGAGACAGGCCGGGAGTGCAATTAAGAGTGGAGAGCTGGCCTTTATGAGTGCAATTAGGGAGTGGGGAGAGACTGGCTGTAGGAGAGAAGTTAGGGCTGGGAGAGAGATGGCTGTGGAGGTAATTAAGAGGGAGATGAAGGGGCTTTATGAGTGCAATTTAGGAGGGGGAGAGCCTGGCTGTGTGGTGGAGAAGTTAGGCTGGGAGAGAGATGGGCCGGGAGTGGAATTAAGAGAGGAGAGCGAAGGGCTTATGAGCGCAATTAGGAGTGGGAGAGGATTGGCTGTGGTGAGAAGTTAGGGTTGGGAGAGAGATGGGCCGGGAGTGTACTGCAGAGTGGAGAGCGAAGGTCATGAGTGCAATTAGGAGTGGGGAGAGACTGGGCTGTGGTGGAGAAGTTAGGTTGGGAGAGATATAGCCGTGGGAGGCACTAAGAGTGGGAGAGCGGGAAGGGCTTTATGAGTGCACTAGGAGGGGGAGAGACTGGCTGTGGTGATGCTAGGCTGGTGAGATACCGGGAGTGTACTCAGAGTGGAGAGCAAGGGCTTCACAGAGTTAACAGAGTGGGGAGAGACTGGCTGTAGGAGAAGTAGTTGGGAGAGAGATGGGCCGGGAGGCAATTAAGAGTGGAGAGCGAAGGGCTTTGCGAGTGCAATTAGGAGTGGGGGAGAGACTGGCTGTGGTGGAGAAGTTAGGGTTGGGAGAGATATGGGCCGTGGGAGTGCAATTAAGAGTGGGAGAGCGAAGGGCTTTGCGAGTGCAATTAGGAGTGGGGGAGAGACTGGCTGTGGTGGAGAAGTTAGGGTTGGGAGAGAGATGGGCCGGGAGTGTACCTAAGAGGAGGAGTTGAAGGCCTGGTATAATTAGGAGTGGGGAGACTCACAGGGTGGAGAAGTTAGGTTGGAGAGAGATGGGCCGTGAGGACTAAGAGGAGAGCGAAGGGCTTATGAGCGCAATTAGGAGTGGGGTAGGATCATTGTGGTGGAGAAGTAGGCTTGGAGAGAGATGGGCCGTGGGAGGCACTAAGTGGAGAGCTGATGCCTTATGAGCGCAATTAGGAGGGGAGAGATCATTGTGGTGGAGAAGAAGGGGAGAGATGGCCGGAGTGTAATTAAGAGGAGAGAGCTGAAGGGGCTTTATGAGCGCAATTAGGAGTGGGGGAGAGACTGGCTGTGGTGGAGAAGTTAGGGTTGGGAGAGAGATGGGCTGTGGGAGAGCAATTAGGAGTGGGCGGGAGATGGGCCGTGTCCTGTGCATGTGCCTGGCGTTGGCCCTGTGGGCCGAAGGGGCGAGGGCGCAGGGCGAGTGCTCGAGGCGCGCCGCCCGCCGGGACGGCTGCGCTGGGCGCTGGCGGGCGTGGCGCGGGCGCGGGCGGGCGGTGGGCGAAAATCGGCGACGGCCCGCGCTGGCTACGCTCCTGCACGCCCGTGCCGCGCAGCGCCGCTGCTGGGCTGTGGCGCGCGCCTCAACTGTTGTGGGCACAGCGCCGCATTGGCTGGAGGGCGCTTCGACATGTGCTGCGGCCAGAAAATCCCGCCAATTACGCAACTTTCATTACACCATGGAAGCCATTCCTGACTGGACGTATGAGGTAAGATATTTATTTTATATTTCCTCTCCAAAAATTCTTTATGAAAGAGAACTTTTACGCTACAATAAATTAAGAGCACGTGTATATCATTTTTTTAACTTCCCTAGTTTACTGAGAACTCCAATCGAAACCTGTAGCTGAGTTCAACGCAATTTTAATATCACACATAATTCTTTTTTAATTTTAGTGTGTTACTGGATTGTCCCATCGAAATCTACAACTGAATTCAGCGGCGACTATAGTCATGGCAATTCGCAAACATCCAATACACAAAAACTGCTGCGTACAAAACTTTCAGTCACAAGGAGAGAGGATTAGTCGAATTGCTCGTCATATTATGGAATTCACGACTTTTTCGCTCTACTCTGATCCCCTGTATCTGAAGAAGATACGTAACAACAGAGGATTTACAGATCAGTCGGAACAGTTTACTGAGAATATGCAACTGATCCAGAGTAAGAAGGAAACGATAAATCCCAAACAGATGGCTACGAGCCAGTGGTATTTGGCTGCACTGAGACGGAGGTCTCAGGAAGGCCCTGTGGAGCTGGGATTGGGCGTTAAGCAAATGCAACTGATCCAGAGTAAGAAGGAAACGATAAATCCCAAACAGATGGCTACGAGCCAGTGGTATTTACTGCACTGAGACGGAGGTCCAGAAAGGCCTCGTGGAGCTGGATTGGGCGTTACAAATGCAACTGATCCAGGAGTAAGAAGGAAACGATAACCTAAACAGAGCGGCGACCAGTGGTATTTGGCTGCACTGAGACGGAGGTCTCAGGAAGGCCCTGTGGAGCTGGGATTGGGCGTTAAGCAAATGCAACTGATCCAGAGTAAGAAGGAAACGATAAATCCCAAACAGATGGCTACGAGCCAGTGGTATTTGGCTGCACTCAGACGGAGGTCTCAGGAAGGCCCTGTGGAGCTGGGATTGGGCAAAGCAAGCAAATGCAACTGATCCATAAGAAGGAAACGATAAATCCTAAAAACATGAGCCAGTGGTATTTGGCCGCACTGAGACGGAGGTCTCAGGAAGGCCCTGTGGAGCTGGGATTGGGCGTTAAGCAAATGCAACTGATCCAGAGTAAGAAGGAAACGATCAATCCCAAAGAGGCGGCTAGGAGCCAGAGCGATAAGGATGGGCTGAGGCATGGGGGGTCTCAAGAGCAGGGGGTGGGCGTTGAGCAACTGCAACTGCAGCTGAGTCTCGTGCAAAAGGTGCTTTCAGAGGGGCATGGGAGGGGGCGCAGACAAACCCCACGCGACAGAGCCCAGCTGCGTCGCGACGTTCTCCATGACTTCGACGCGCTGAGATTGTTGAGGCGGCGCCACCAGTCCTTCCGGGGAGTGGTGCTGCGGGAGGATAGCGACGGGCTCACGTGGCGGCGGCTGGATTGCGACCCAGAAACACGCAGGTGGGAACTGTTTCGAACGAATACGTAATATGAATGGAAAACATTTTGATTTTAAATTAGTATACATAGTAGGGGAGTCTGCTGCACGATGTGGCATGGTGTGTGATGAGTCACTGAATGTTTGCTCATATCCAGGGTGGTTAAATTGGCTCAACAGATCATGATTAATTGTTATAGTGTGGTCATACGTACTATGCAGTTAGCAATGATCTGACCTTTTTTGCCTAATAAAATGTGAAATGTTAAATGAATTTCCTTTTGAAGTAAATTACTTGCATCTTGCATGTGTTTATTTTTATTATATGTTTATTATAATTTAATTATTTTTCATTATTTTAATATTTCTATTGAAGTTGAATATTGCAGTTCCCTAAAGTTTTTTTCATTTTCCTGACATGTAGAAAGTTAAGGTAACTAATTTTATAGGACAAATCTAACGACTTTGAAAATTAACAACCGGGTCAAATGGGTCAGGTGATGTCCAGCGACCGGTTTCTCTGCTCAGCAGTTTTTCCGTTCAATAGCAGATGAATGCCGGTTCAGTATCTTAGCAAACGAGTCACAGACCGCGCGCGATATTTTCATTCTCAGCTTTGTTTATCCCCCCCCCCCACATAAACACACACAAACCCATGTATGCACTACACAATCAAACATGTCGGAAGCTTAGAGCTTTTCCCAGTTAGGGCAATGATCCACGGGGGAGATATCTGGGAAAGGAAAACCCGTCCTTCCCCACGAGCAGGTCGATGCTGGACCTCAAGTTCCACCGTGGGACGAACACCGCCACCTCCCGGCATTTAACATCACAACGTCACACTTAAGACTAATGATCTCGTGACTTTAATCAGTAGTTGACGCGCCCGGAAAAAATATTTAATCGACTGCCGTTGAATTGGTATTTTGCTGTTCAATATCGATTTTTATTCGAAATTTGCCTTCTTATACATTTTGTAATATAAGGTACAACAATTACATTTTGAATCAATTTTCACTTTCTCGTATACGTACGTATATACGGAGTAAAATACGTAGTATAGAGAAAGTTATGTAATGCTGCGCGAAAAAACGGCGGATTTGCGGTGAAAACAAATTTATTGACGGCGGCGAAAATGTGCATGAAACCAGTTTCTAAATTAAGAGAAAAAAAATCCTCTAACCAGTGGTGTAGCCAGAATCGCTGTTTTCGGGGTCCTTGATGCCGAAAAACCAACGTCTGTCCGTCTGTGAACTCTACTAGCGCCTAAACCACACGTACGATCATTTTCAAATTGAAGAAACCTACGTCGATATGGCTCTTAATTAAAACTTTGAAATTTTGAGAAACATTCTGTAAAATTGTTCACAAAGAAACCACTCCATATTTCTTCACAAAATTCGCATAAAAAGATTGCGAAAATTTCAATCATCTGATCTTAACGTCGTGCACATTGCAATGATTAAAGAAAGACACCACGATCGGAAGGAATGTAACCAAGAAAAAAATGTATGAAATACTTAAAAACTCCAATAAAATTTGATTCTTTAATGGCCAATTACTATAAATAATTTTCTTTAGAAAATTTGCAAAGAACAGTAAGTAAATAAACTATTAGAGTAACAGTAACGTAACACAATATGTTACAGAAACGTAAACTTCTATATGTTGAACACAGAATTTTTCCACGATATAGTTAGTTGAATATGTACTACAGTGTGCAGAAGTCTGTAACATTCTAATGTAATGTGATTCAGTAATGTTTGTGAACTACGATTTCTGTTTTCCTTCTCCAATAAGGGTAATGTATTGTGTGTTTGGCCGCAGATCGCCCACCCGTCGCGACGGCCGAGCTGCTGCTGGGCGATGGCAGCGTAGTGCGGGGCAGCGTCCCCGCCTTCGCCGCCCCCGCCCCATGGCCCAGGGCGCGGCGCGCCGCCCGCCTGGGCGGTGGCTGCGGCGGCGCTGCTGCCCGCCGGCGGCCTCGCCTCCTCGCCCACCCTCACCGAGGTCAGCGACTGCCACGGCGTGCCGGCGCAGTCCGCACTCAATTTGGACAAGGTGAGGCGCTCCCATCTCACATTACTTTCTACACGCCCACTACTAAAAGCGGCCCTTTCAGGGCATCCCTAGCGGGCTTAAAGTTCTTTTTTTCTACTCCCATTGTATAATGCTGTCATTTGATGACTGCAATCCGTTGCATAATGATACTCATTACGATACCGATTTCATTTTGATAGAGGCTCTTGACCAATCACAGAGAAGCTTACAAACCAAGTAATGACACTTAATGATTCATTGAGAATCGCTCTGGTAAATGTTTTGTTCGATTGTGTACATACAAATTGCATTTGATATTATATGTTTTAATTTATTTTATTATCAGTAATTTTTTTCGTGGAATATTATTTAAAATAAATTGCATCGTAATTTCACTATAAATGTTCACTGTAATTTGATCCTATTGCACTAGAGCAGTGGTAGTTATTGGAGGGAACATTTGATTGACGTTAAGATCTGAGCACAAATTATTTTGTTATATCGTCTGTGGTGACCGTGTGATTGTTCTTAAAAAACGGCCATTTTTTTAGTTTAAAACATCTTCTGAATAAGAGGTTGAATTGTCACCTCCAGAAATAAGAGAAAAAGCGAAAATGGTGACGTTGGAATTATTGCCGCAATTTCTGTACTCTCTCGCAGGCGGTCTGGTCAAACAAGGCCACCTGCGGCCACCTAGGGTACCTGTCCGCTAAGGGTCATCGTAGGGTAGCGGTCCCCGGCCTTGGCTGAATTCTACGTCAACTCCCACGAAACAATTAAATGGAAAAATTTAACTTACAGAAGTCGTAGAAAAAGTACCTTATGAAACTCCATGAAATGGGTATTAATTCACTCGTGTGAAGTTTACGATGCTCGCTCGTATCATAATATCACACTCGTCCTCCATCGGAGGTTTCGGAGGATCCCGGTCAACAAAAGAATACTTACACCTACTGGGCGACCGTTTCACAAGATATGCTTATATTTTAAGATCAAAAAACCAAAACTCTGATGAATTCAGATAACTGAGGTGGTGACAAAAAACCATGATGTCGAGATGGTACTAACGGATCAATTTCCAGGAATAAATTCAAAAGGAACTCTTAGTAAATAATATTTCTTCTTGATTGTCAATATATGTTTACAAATAAAAGTATCTTATTTGTAGATTTAAACTCTTCCTAGAAAAGAAGAAAATAAAATGGATTGTTACTGCCGTGTATGTATCTTTCTCCAATAGTCTCAGTGAAAGATTAAACCAGACTTTAGTGAATAAAATAAGATGTATCATGAACGAAACTGACAAAAAGGTTTCATGGAGAACTATTGCGAGAAAACCCATACACCGAGGCAGAGCATAAGTAGCAGAGTTCTCACCAAAACACTTGTTAGAGGGTAAAACCATAAATATTCTACCACATAAATTACAAACAAAATGTACAGCCGAAGATTTAAAAAGAGACAGGAAAATAGCACTCGAGAATACAATAAAATCTCATAATGACCACAAAAAAAGTCGACCTACACAGGAGACAAATTGAATTAAAAACATCTACATAGAAAACGGAAATCGCCTGAATAGGAATAAATTGGATGAATTGACAATTGGGCCATACTCGATATTGGGAAAAATCTCTAACTCAATCTATTAAGTCGACACCGGACACAGGAAAAAAAATCAAATTTCTATCATATAACGAAACTAACTCCAGTAGTAGAAAGTTATGATAATTGAACAATTGCAGTAGCATTGTTCATTTCCCAGGAGGGGAGATGACAACAAAGGCAAGAAAGAAAATGAAAGGGCTTGTGGCTGTCATTGTTTCCTTAACATTCGAATCTGCCGGGCTACTGACCAAGTGACTGATAGCTGACACCGCATGGGAGGCACCTGGTGACCGATTTCAGAGACAGAAAGGGAATCGATCATATGAAAGGAGACGCGTAAAAAAGCTGTTAATTAACATTCACTTGAAGTAAAAACTTTAAATGTTGTTTTCTGTTTATATTACTGGTAATTTATTTACCCATTGTGATTATTGAAAATCGTGAGACATTATATAAAATTGTTTTCACTACAGAAATCCTACTGTGTGTGTATATATATATATATATATATATATATATATATATATATATATATTTATATATATACATACATACACACACACACAAACACACACACACAGACTTGTTACTCCAATGTCTTACAAGTAGTTGGTAATATTTCCATGGAATGTTTTGAAACTGCAATAACATAAAAATGAAATAAATTAAAGAAGTTTCAAACACGACCAAAAATATTACAAAAGCCCATTATTTCTCTTCCGAGTCTCAGAATTAGCACCACTGTACGTGAAGTGAGAACGTCAGTCGCAATAAAATGAAAATAAATAGAAAAGTGACAATCATTAACATTAAAAACCATATTAAATCGAAGAATTTTTTGCTATGTTTAGATCCTTATGTACCAGTATTTTCGCAGTATATTTTTAATTCGCTTAGTGATTGTAGTAAAAAGTGCACTAATAATTACAGGAAAAGTCTTGTTTTACGATTACATTCATACGATGTTAGGAACATACGCGACAGTTACAGAATGATCAGTTAAGAAGAGTTGCAAACAATTGCCAATAAAACAAGAGCTACAGTTCGTAAACTTTGTTTCCAAGTCGGAGAAATTCAAGTAATGTAGAGAAACCTGTCGAGAGAAAAAGAGCCTGAGAAAGCCTGAGAAGACCTTTCGAGGACATTTTCAAAATAATTAACAAATAACATAAAATCGGCTATCCGTCTTTATAAAACATTTTGATTATCGAATTTGATAGTTCTGGAACCTATAAAGGATTCACGAAACACAAAACAATTTTACGCCGTTCATGGGGAGAGCGATACATCCCGTCTGAGTGAAGCACTAAAAGACACCTTTTAAGTTCTTCTTTGGAAAGTGCCAATGCGAGAGTGGTTCATAATATTATCATTCACAAATTTGGAGAATACAACTTCATTATTTCATAAACATTCAAATTCCAAGAAATAAGACGATTTTCTTGCAAATAGCAAGGGAGATTTTCTGATAATCGTTAGGAGAGTAGCTGTCTCTTATAACAGCACAAAATTATTTACCTTAAAAAATATTTCGGTGATTACACAACCTACCCTTTAAAATCTTATTTGCAAGAATATATTCCACATTATAGACGCTATTGCAAACGTTTTCTTTTAATTAGAGCTTCCAAATATTGAATATTTACATATCAACCTCAAAATTTTAATTCTCTAAATGATAAATGTAAAAGTCTCGAAACAGTATCAAGAATATGTTGCATCAAATATTTGGAGGAAAATATTAAAACACTCACACAATCATACTATTTTATAACAACACGTACGCCGACACGTTGAACCATGCCCGACGTTGACTGGTGACAATATGAAACATAATTATGACTGATAAATGTAATTTGGGCGCCAGGAAAAGGATTCCTACGTAATTTAAATATCTCTCATTCCAAAATTATGTTAGGCTAGCTCAGTTAATTCGGGTTCGAAGTTCATAATTGTTGCTACTTATTCTACAACCAATTATTCAATCTGCCATGCATACAAAGTGGCGAGGAATCTAAAAATCTTATTAAAATGCTGGATTGCACGTAAGGGACAATGATAATCAGCTTTCTTTCCACTTAACAAATTACAATCTATTATAATGATAATCAAAAATAAATCATTCTTTGGTCATTGCCAGTTTTTCTCTGCATTACAATAATTATAAACTTTGTTATCCATTCGTGGGTCTTCGCGCGCTGTACACTTCTTCGTTCGATGGAACCTTCTCCGTCGATGCAGCAGAATCTTGCTTCTGGATGAAGTCATCGCCTCATGTCCGTGATCTGATTCAAAATTCTCCCGGCGATACTATTATAATCCGAGACTTCCCTCACTAACGTCTCAGGTGGACACCTAGAGACGAATTTTACTTCCTACAAGAACGCTCTATCCTAATATAAAAAAAACCATAGTTAATTTAAACAACTGTCAATTATTGTCTTTCCTCGATCTAGTAACATATATCACGAGCCGACCCGCTCATCACCGCATTGCTCTAGCGAATGTATGTTCTTCTAAAAATTCGTAAGCATCCAAACCTCTATCTTTTTCTTTTGTCTCCTAACACAATGCTTATCCCGCCTCGGCTCTGTCATTTCAACCTAACGACAATAATCCTTAACGCCGGTTGTTTATTTGTCCCCCCTCACGATCGTCTATTGACGTCCCCATTCTCTATGTCATATAAAATGACATTTGCATAATACAAATGGTTCGTCATTTTGGTATATCACAACTTCCTTCTTCCAAAGCGTCATCTTATTTGCTTCAGACAAAAATAAATGACAAGACCCATAATAACCCTTTTAATTACACTCCCAGAGTGTCTTCGTACCCTATTGCTCTGGTACACACTACACCAAAATCACTTATTCACTGCACTGTTCTTTCTTTCAGCCTTATAACTATTTACATCAATCTTGATTGCCAAATCTTTACATATATCTATTTCATTTGTTCAATAACGTAATAATAAAAAATCTTTCACATATTTACAATATTTGCAACCAGCTTTGCTAAGTCTTGGGTTAATTAATCATACGTATCGTCCCGTTTATAGGTTTGGTGTTGCGATAATTGTAAGTGCCGATTTGTTTTCCCTCCTCATCTTTTAATATGGCTGCATTTTTACTTAAAACTTTGTTTATTTTATACGGCCTTTTGTACACGGAAAAGAATTTATGAAACATTTTGTCGACTTGAGGTACCTTGATCATTTTGGTATATCACAATGTATTTATGCATTGTGTTCTTTGATATTGTTTCTTCTTCCCTATGAATCGTGTTCGGTCTTAACAAAAGAAAAAGCATGATACATTTCAAGTATTTCATTTTTTTCATTAGTTGGTGTTTGATACCAGTAGCTGATTAGCCGTTTTACTTTGTGACCGGTATTCAAAACAGAGATCCACCTTATCATGGTTGAATAACTGGGTTTATCTTATTTTCGAAACCCATTTATTAAAACTAAAGAGTGATGTGTATGGGAGTGAAGAAGATTGATAGCACGGAAGATTTGATGATTTGTAACGGAAGGTAGAATGAAAAGCTCTTTCTACGAAGATTCGTAAAACAAGCATAATTTGCGTAGCAGTTGCAGAAGCAAGCGGCACGCCCCTCCAGCGCCCAGCCAAAAATCGCCGTGGGGGATCCTGGGAGGCCAAGAGCGCGGGTCAAACGCCAGGTCGGGCCTAGCGCGCTGCTGTGACCCCGATGCCACCGCGCTGGCCAGGCGCTTCCGTGGAACTGCCAAGCGCGCCCTTCCGGAAGCGGCGCGGCGGGGGCAAACGCGTGGGCGGCTGCGGAAGGCTCCCGCGCCGCGACTGTCGTAAAGCCATTCCGCTCCCCGCCCCTGGCCTCGCCGCGACGCCGCCTCCGAATTCTGCACTTCGTCCGCGGCACGGCCCGCTTCCAGTTCGACCTTGCTCTCGTTGCGGAGGAGCTTGGGACAGCCAGGCTGGATGGTTCCCACCCACTGCTCGCTAATAGTTCCAGGGCAATCTTGATACTCCAAGTTTGTGGAGTACCTACTCACGAGTCTTCGCAATGTTATTTCATTGCTAACTGCAACTGAGACGAATGTTTCCGGCGATAACGTTTTCCCCCAAAGGAAAATGAATCTCTTCAACTCTTTAAAACTTGTAGATGATGTTTCCCACATTACATAAAAGAGTTTCATATCCTGTAAAAGTTCTTCTGCATCTCAAAGAGCAACACAATTTTATCTGAAGTTTCGTGAGATAAAAAATTGCAGAGTAATTCCAATCAGACACTATTATTGAATACTTTTAGACAATCATTCTGCAAACTATACAGATGATACTCTGTGACAGCGAGCATTTTATTCAGAAAGTCTCATGAATATCAATATCTTAATCAAATATTTATCATTTTTACTAAAGAGTTGTGACTTAGCCGGTCCTCGCAGTAATAGTTAGACCTACTAGTGACCAGTTTACTTCATGCGACATAGACTCATCGACAGGGCATGCCATTAGTGAAGCCCTATTAACTCTGTATAATAGTGACATCAACGGTTAAGTGCCAACGACGCCGCAAATTGTGCTCCTCGATGAGGCCATTGAAGCTGGCACGGCCCCGCCCGTGAACAGTATTGCAGGCACCTCGGGGGAGCCCCCTTCATTGGATCAACATACAGTACTGTGCATACTAGGCGTTGAACTGAAAGAGCTGATGTTTTAGAATTTCAATTAAATTTTCTAAAAATTATAGATGACTTTATTTCATGATTTTTTTAAGAATAAATTTCATTAAAAAAACAACTATCTTCAATATTGTAGTTGTAGGAAGACGCCAAAAAAATTATCAACTTTTGCAATTTTTGAAATAACGGGAATATCAACAAAACTGAGACCTGCACTAATCTGTTAAGCGGCATTTACGCTACACGAGGGCAAACTTCAATAAAAAATTACAATAATTTTTTAAACAAATTTAAAAATGTTAATGAGGCTTCGTGTAAAGTACCCCCCCAAAATCCAAGTATCCATTTCAAACTGAGAAGGCCTCGATTACCTTTTTGAATCGATTGAGAAATATCAATTTTAGAGAAAACCGGCTGAACTGTTTAGGCACTAGCGTTTGCCATAGACGTTTAGATGTTAGTCGTGGTAAACAAAACATGAATTATGACTACAACGTGCTAAAGGAAGTAATTTACTACATTTAGGAACAAGATTTATCCGAGGAGTTGCCATCGCGCACGGTATCAAACGGGCGTACTTCGCTCCCCGTTCCGGTGTTGTTCGATGGTGAAGTTTATCTCGTGCCGCTAGTTGAAACTTGGATCAGTGATTAGAAAGGTTTTATGATAGTTTCGTGTATTAACTCAACTGATTCTGAAACTGTTAAGTTTGAGTTATGCATTTTTCTGAGTACAGACGTACAGTTTATCCCAACCTGCATCTAGAATCAGGCGTAAAAATGATTTACGCTGACGTTACATCTACTGATGCCTTCCCCTGCAAGGAACAAGTTGTGATCGAGTTTTGAGATGGATTAATACTCAACGGCTACATTGCTAAAATAGCAAACATCATTGACTCTAGCGATATAAGGTTGTAATATATATCTAATAATAGAATATGAGTTTCTACGTAGGATGCAAGTGGAAAAAATACGTATTAATGTAAACCATAGCAATGTAAACATTAAAGATCATATAGTAAGTAAAAGACCCTTCATCAATAAACCCAAAGATGTCATTATCTTAATGCTTGTCCCATAATACCCCATGACATATCTGCAAATAAACTCACCAAAAGAATCATAGAAACGCATTAAAAAATCTCGTTCCTTAAAACTGCAATACATGCATTCAACTTACACTTGTACAATCCTTGAAAAAGTAAACCAACTCCCTGAAACAACAGAATTCCACGAGGGAACAAGTTACAGAATTTTTATCTCATGTTTCTATACCGCCTGTTTTCTTGAGCAAATGCACCGGGCATCTTGGTTGACAGTGCCCCACATACACCCCAGTTAGCTGAAAATACTCCTCCTGATGAAGAAAACAAATGTCCTACAACCCAATCACCGCATCCTACTCCTGAATCTATTGAAAAACATAACCACTCTGAAGAACCTACAATCAACAACATAACTTCTCAAGTCTACAAAAAAAATCCATTACATTCATTCTCTTCATCACAGGAAAAGAAAATGACAAATCTCCAAGCGGTAATAATTAATTTAGAAAACCTACCAAAGAAGAAGAAGAAGAAGAAGAAGAAGAAGAAGAAGAAGAAGGAGGAGGAGGAGGAGGAGGAGGAGTAGGACAAAAGTGAAGGCAATACTATACACGAGAGTGTATCAGGAAAGTGAGAGAGCTTATTGTACTACCCATTAAAATCTATTACTAATAATTCTGAAAAGTTTCCTGAACGAACAGCTGGAAAACTTTCGATTTTGCGATCCTTGATTGAATGATTCATTAATGGTTCCCGACGCGTAAACGACTAATGTCATTAGTCCCGTAAGTTTAGTGAATGTTTTATTGCGGGAGGTAGCTGTGATCTCCCGCTGGTTGGCGAGATCTGGCGCCGATCTACCCGTCGGCTTGCGGGGTTTGTTCACAACCAAGTATCTCCCACTTGACGGGCACCACCACTGTAATACTGTGTTTCTGCATACTGCATGCCTCATATATGTGAATATTTGTCAACATCTTAAACAGTTTTCGAGATTCCACACAAGTAAAGGAAGGATCGAATTATGTTATTGTAGAATATTGATTGACTGATTGTTTCGTGTTTCCGGGCGCGTCAACTGCTTCGGTCATTAGTCCCGTTAGTGTACTGCATGTTTTTTCTCGGGAGATGGCGGTGATATTCTCTCTGGATGGCGAGATCCGGTGCCGACCTACCGTCTGTTGGTGGTTTCCCCTAACCATGACTCTCCACGCAGCAGGGCGCGCCCAGCTGGAACAAATAAACCGGTGGTCTCCCCACTTCTTCCCGTATGTCCCCAACCGCATATTCTATCCTGTCCCATACTTGTCCCCCGCGATTCCATCCGCAACCTTCACATGCATGCTTTAACTTGTGTCCCTTAAAACTTCACCTATTCCCTTAAAACTCATGTCCCGTTGGGACTCGAAAAACTAGTTTTAAGGGCCTAAGAAGCATCAATTCCGTTGGTTAGTAGGTTGTTGATTGATTCCTTACACGCTCACTGACACTAACATGCACTACTCTACCACACATACTGGGAGACCGGTCGTGGACTTTGAACTTGTCCCGGCTGGGGCGGTGCCCTGGTGGTGGGAGGTAACTGGTTGGGGAAAACCCCGTTAGCCGACAGTAGGTCGGCGCCGGATCTCGCCATCCAGGATGGGAAAACCACCACCACCGCCCGAGAAAACACACTTTTCACACTCCCAGGACTAGCGGGCCATACCAGGTGACGCACTCGGAATCACTAACAACCAATCACTTCAGTGCCTCTGACCGGAAGGTCCTACGTTCGGGTTCCGACAGTGGCAAGGTTTTCGACATTAGCTTGTGAGCTAGGTCGAATTCAGTAGCTGTCTGAAGGAGAAGTAAAGCCGACTGTCCCATGTTATAGATTCACAGTATGAAAAATATCCTCAACCCTAAAAGAAGCCTCCGCGCTAAATTCAATACCTCCTTTTCGCTAACAGATGCTGAAAGAAGCGTAGTGAAATTTGCGTGGACAAATGGAAGAGCGAGCCTGACGGCGAGTCTCACCACGTAAAATAAGGCACTAACTACCTACCACTGAGCGGAATATAGTGGATTACGTTATAATATTTTCAGATTTTCTTAAAAGCACTAATTTACGGTTTGTTGGGCATTTTTATTCACAAATTAGTATTCTTGATCAGACATGTTTTTAAAGCGAGTTACCTTAAACAAAGGCTATTGCTTAGGTATTTTTGTGAAGTATGATTGGTTCATTCATTCATATTTTAGGCGTCCACTGCTATGGTCTAGGTGCCTTTAGTATTGCGAATGTTTGATACTAGGAAGAGTGTGCCTCTCCACAGTTAGAGATCCGGGCGGACCTACAAGACAGATTGCGGGCGGTCCTTCTCCACCTAACTGCCCCAGCGGGGCACAAGCTCTAAGCTCCCGAACGGTCTCCGGGTACGTTGGTTAATAATCCCGGGCGCGCCAACAGCTTAGATAATTATTCCCGTAAGTGTAGTGCATGTTTTTTCCTCGGGAAATGGCGGAGATCTTCCCCCGCTGGATGGCGAGATCCGGCACCGACCTAACGTCGGTTAGCGGAGATTTCCCCCTAACCAGGACTCTCCCACCAGCGGGGCACCGCCCCAGCCGGGACAAGCTCTAAGCTCCCGACCGGTCTCCCAGAATATCTGGTAGTGTAGTGCAAGTTAGTGTAAGTGTGTGTGTAGGGGGTATAGGACAAGGAAGAGGAAGGAAAGATTGCGCGCGGTCCGTGGCCCGTTTGGTAGGGTACTGCTCCGGCATTTGCCTGGTGTTGATCGGAGAAACCAAGAAAAGCTACCGATCGGAGCAGCCGACACTGGAATTCTCCTCCATACAGCGGTGGTATTTCACCTATCAAACTTTCAAAATTCAAAATTTATTGCTTATTTATCCTTGAAAATAGATTTTATTACATGGGAGTTTTTTTGTTTGTTTTTTCTCCCTTTCAAAATTGAAAAATTTATTGCTTATTTATCCTTGAAAATAGATTTTACTACATGGGAGTTTTTGTTTTTGTTTTTCTCCCTTTCAAAATTCAAAATTTAAGTAGTATATGACTTAGTGTAGGGATCACAGAATTTTGAAAATGTACACACAATTCACTTTTCCCCATAGCACGTCATACGCAGTTTTTAACTGTTTTTTGACGTAAAATAAATAAATAAATAAGCAAGTATCAAATATTCGCTTTACAATCAGGTTTCGGACATATGAATAACCTTAAACAAAATTTTCACGAGACATCAGATTGATGCTCCAGTCACCTAAACCAGTCCAACTTCTGAAGTTTCCTTTGATTTGTGTCTATTTCATAGCATTGTATAAAATGCAGTAAATGGGATTTTCTTATAGCTTCTTGCAAAACCCTGACATTCGTGGGAAACGTTTCATCACACCTCCATTAAAAGAGAGGGAGAAGAAAAGGGGTTAAAATAAAAGTTACGGAACATGAAAGATGTGCAGAAACATTAATAATTATTCTCTGTTGCATTGTACCAACTTTAAGACACGGAATTCCTTTATATCCGGCCTCCTGTGATCACTTTGAACACGTTGAGAGCATTCGCTTTGGGAATGATAGATTGGTCTATATCGTGAGTCTTGTCACAAATGTCGTGTTTGATGTGTCTTTTTCGCAACCTTTGAAGCCGTTTCCAGAAAAATTAAATATCTGCTTCATATAAAACGCTCTCAGAAAGCAATAATAATAATAATAATAATAATAATAATAATAATAATAATAATAATAATTTGCATGTCCGTAAATTAAATGGCTATTAAAGAAAACTTTTTACTATAACAATTGCTAGCATTATTTCTTTTTTTGAAGTTCAATAATCACTAGGTTGCTTACTAGTATTTTAACCAGTTTGAAATCAGACAGCAGTAGTTATTGGAATTTGATACTGCTAATAGAAGTACAGGGAACATTAGTGCGTCTCATAAAATAGGTAATTCTGATTTACTAAACACATTCAAAGGACATTTTACAGAATGTCAGATATGTGATATTTCAAACTATCACTTTCTCTGCAGCATATCAGTATCAAATCTGTTGTCAACATACAGAATTATTTTTAGATTGCATGTTTTTGTGTATAAAACTAGTTTTAATGTAGAATTTAATATTAAGCGATAAAACGTTTTGGTTTAGATACAGTTTAAAAAACTAATGAACTAAGTAATAAACATGTTTTAATTGTTCATAAATCATAACTTATGTATGAATGTACGAATTTAAAATGTGTATGTGTATAACACTTAGAGATAAATTTACAATTAGGTGTACACATTGATGGTGTTGTCTGGATGAATGTCGTAATTTTCAAATAATAATATATCCAACTATTGAATTCAACCAAACTGGGTAATCATTTAACTAATATGTATTGTTGTAAAATACCCCACTATATTGTTCATTAAATAAAAATCATTTTTGTAATGAAATATAAATTTTATTAATATAAAACGAAAATTAATAAAAGTTATTTACGATTTTAATGGTTAACTGTTAAATTATGGCAGATTTTGTGCGATTTCATTCCACCATCTCGAGAATCACTTTTCACATACAGGAAGTAATGACTTTGCTTAATGGCGCCCGGAATCACTAATTAATAAATTAAAAATTCAAAACAAAATTTGCAAACTACAGTCATTATGAAATCAGCAACTTAAATACATATTGTTAATAACGAAATCAGGAATGAACTACGGATGCAATCAATAACCGAAAAAGCGATCCACTATATAGAAATATGAAGAAAGCGTGTTCTTGGTATGCCATCAGAATGGATTCCAAAACAAAAGTAATAGAATATAAGCCATGTGGCAAACAAAGTGTCAGGAGACCGAGGAAGAGAAATCGCAACAGACCTGGCAAGACAAAAGAAGAAAAGGAAGAGGGAAAGAAGACGAAAAAAAGAAGAAAAAGACACAGAAGACGAAGAAGAAGAAGAAGAAGAAGAAGACGAAGAAGAAGACGAAGAAGAAGAAGACGAAGAAGAAGAAGAGAAGAAGAAGAGAAAAGAAGACGAAGAAAGAGACGAAGGAGAAGAGAAAGAAGAAGAAAGAAGACGAGAAAGAAGAAGACGATGAAGAAGAAGAAGACGAAGAAGAAGAAGACGAAGAGAAGAAGACGAAAGAAGAAGAAGAAGAAGAAGAAGAGGCGAAGAAGAAGAAGACGAAAGAGAAGACGAAGAAGAAGAAGAAGAAAGAAGAAGACGAAAGAAAGACGAAGAAGAAAGACGAAGAAGAAGAAGGCGAAGATGAAGAAGAAGAAGACGAAGAAGAAGAAGAAGAAGAAGAAGACGAAGAAGAAGAGGAAGATGGAGAAGACGAAAAAGAAGACGAAAAAGAAGACGAAAAAGAAGACGAAAGAAGACGAAGACGAAGAATAAGACGAAGAAGAAGAACACGAAGAAGAACAAGAAGAAGAAGAAGAAGAAGAAGAGGAAGAAGAAGAAGAGAAGAAAGAAGAGGAAGAGACGAAGAAGAAGAAGAAGAAGAGAAGAAGACGAAGAAGACAGAGAAGAAGAAGACGAAGAAGAAGGAGCGAAGAAGAAGACGAGAAGAGAAAAGACGAGAGAGGAGCAGAGAAGAAGAAGAAGAAGGAAGGGCGAAGAAGAAACGAAGAGAAGACGACGACGACGAAGAGAAGAAGAAGAAGAAGAAGAAGAAGAAGGCAGACGTGTCTCCAGCGCTTCCACGACCTGGTGGCGCAGTCGCCTCGCTGTCGTCTCCTGCCTGGGCATTTATTTCCCATCCATCTCCTTCCCGCGCAGTCTGCTCATCCTGTCCTGTCGCCCCCCCTCCCCGCGTCGCACGCGCCCAGCGATAAAGGCCAGGTGAATGAGAGTGCAGCAAATTGCAGCAGTTGATTGAATCTAGCTATGTAGATTCTAAAGACGAGATACAGGACAGTTCTCATTTTGGATTGAATTGCTTAGAGAAAACGTGCAGTCCAGACTGCACGACTTTCTATGAAAATGATCATGTTCGTAATTTTTCATGCGGAAAGCCTACAATTTGACTTAAGCGCCCCTAGCGGCAGAATAATAATAACAATAACAATAATAATAATAATAATATGTAATAATAATAATAATTGTCTTTATTTGCTGGTAGGCTCAGGCCTTGGGAGGCCTGCTCCGCCTATCACTTTAATGAATTACAATTTTAAAAAATTATACTTGAGGCGTTATGATGTAATTGTTAGATTAACTCTCATTTTATGTCGCAGAGGAAAAAGTCAATTGGCTATCAACTACATTAATTTATCTGTGCGAGCCAAACGAATTTATTGTCAATTTTTATTTATTCTTGAAATTTTGCAAAATGGAAAGACCTGTTGTAAGAAACATTGTTTTTCTGAACGTTTAGAAAGGTTGAAGCATAAGAAATTGTTTAGACATGGTGTTAAGATTATTTGACTTGTATTTTCGTCCACAAATCGGAATGAAGGTCTATTAGTTCTGTTTCAAAGATAATGAAGATTGGTGTTGGTGGCGTGGTGTGGATATACACCAATGATGTATAAGATATACATCATTGATATACACACATGTTTGTGTCTGACAATCGAGATGCATGTGAGCCTGTCAGTCTGCATAGATGGAAGGATAGATGATTGAATAAATGACTTAATGGAAATATGTGATGCATAACTGTCAAATTGCAAGGTTTTCAACCAAAACGTCATAAACACATCAGGAGTAAGATCATAGTGCCATTGTTTCTTGTGCCGTTCCGGAGATTATAAAGTTATTTTAATTTTTGAGTTACCTTACGTGAAACCCTTGTAAAATTTTCAAACTTTTCTGGAAAATGTTGGCAAATTTTTAAAAAGTTTTTTCTTGGAATACAGCAAAATATTTATACAAATAGCATAGTTCCTATTTTCAACAAAACCTAAAAAAATTAGAAAATTGAAATGTTAATTTTCTCCTATGTGTTCTGCGCCTCCTATATTAAAGTCCAAATGATTCTGAATGCAGTTTATCCATCAATTTTAGATTTTTATATGATGATGGCATTTACTTTTTAAAAATATGAATAGTTGTTGAGTAATAACTAGTAATTCTGACAAAGAGGTGAAAATGTCGCCAATGTTCCATTTACAGGTTTGAATTTGCAATACAGTAGAGGCCGATCAATTTGTGACTCGGTAATTCTGAATTCCGTGCAATCCAAAATAGAGTGATGTGCGTTAAGTCACAATAATTATTTAATAAATAATTTACAAATCAATAATTAGGCCAATAATGACGTACGCTTGCCCGATATGGGGAAATTCAGCAAAATCTAACATAAACATACTGAAAACTATACAAAATAAAGTTCTAAAATTATGATTAAAGCCCATAGTTTAACTCAAGCAAACCAAAATCCACCATGAACTGCAAATTCCCACAATAAAGGAGACGTTTCCAAACTTTCCGAAGATTTCACTTTGTATCGCTCTCCAACGCTCTCGCAAATCCTCATATTCAACCTTGGACACTGTGAAGACCAGACTTACGTATAAATTCACGCTTCCTAAAGATAGATTCCAACCACCATAAATCCAGCAGGAAATTGTTCTCATGATGTATCCTCCGTCGAATAATCATATCAACGATCATTCTCTGTAATTTCAATTTTCTTTCAAAAAAAAATTATTAAAATAAATCAAAAACATTTAACTCACCCATTCAGGGCACTCACAGTGAGGAAATAAACCAAACGTTATGTATGATTCTATTCACAACCCTGAAAAACATATATGTATGTTGAAGAAGAAAATAAATAAATAAAAAGTCACAAAACAAGCAAAAAAAAGACGATAACAACTGGGTCTTCACGGGTTGGCAACACTGCGCCGAAGGTCACGTGTGGGGCGGTCGGTGCCAGTGACTTGTCTGCTATATTGTTGTGACCGGTTCACGCATGTATGTAACTGTAATTTTAATACTACGAGTACAATAAATTTTTCTTCGTTTTACATTGTAGTTTGAAACACCCTTATGTATTCTTTTATTCCTAATCTATTATTTTATTCTTTTATCCCTTATTTTTCTTTTTTCTGCGTAATCCGAGTTTTTGCAACCCGAGGAACCATCAGCCCTAGTTACCTCGAATTATCGCGACTCTACTGTATTGTATTTTCTACTACTGTGTGTATTTGCCTGAACCTATTCTTCCATTATTTCAAATAAAAATATTTATTGAATTTCAAAGACGTTCGAGTTTAGTTTGTTTTCAAAATCCGAACCAAGTAAATATTTATAAGTAAAAAGGTGTCATTCTTGCTACTATGCGTAGGTAATACGTTATGTAAAAATAACATTTAAACCGAACGATGTGATTGCTAGGTCAATTTAATCTTGTCTGTGAGGAGAATTCACAACAGATGGCTCTCGGATTGGTAGTACATAGAAAATCCTGCCGCCGTCGGGACTCGAACTTAAGACCTCGCGGTCAGAGGCGCTGCAGTGATGCACTGAGCTACCGCTCCCGGTTTCACGGCTGGTATATCTAAGCAGAATTGGAAGACAATTTGCATGATTCTGACCGCGGAAACCTACGACTTCAGTCTTTTGGTTTGGCTTCTTTGATTGATTGAGTGATTGATTGGCTGTTTGTTTTCAAGCACATCAAGGGCTAACGGTGATTAGTACCGTAAGGGAAGCGCTTGATTTTATCACGGGAGGTAGTCAACCCCGATCGTACGTCTCGAAAAGTGATCTGGTGGTGCTACAGAATAACACAGACTTTCGGGGTACTAGTTGTTTTTTTTTTTTTTGGTTGGTTTTCTTCTGTTTTTAATCCTCTTCCCAGCTGCCATCTACCCCTACTTAAACTACCTTTCGCATTTTCTCAATGTTTCCTTTTCCCTAATGGTACAAGTGAAACATAAGTAAATTATAGAAGGGTAAAACCCTTTGTCGTGTACATGGATATTTTCGTTTCAAAATTTGCAGTTTTAAGAAAATGTTTAGGTACTACTGTAAATGCGAAATATGAAGCTGTTTTTCACACACAAAAAAAACACCAGTTCTAGAAAACTTCATTGGAAGTCATTTGAAGCACTTCCACTATTAAATATAATGTATAAAAATTGTGTATATTAACGGCGAGAGATATATTTGAAAAAAGTACTTTTGCGTAATTTTTTAACAAACGAAAGAATAACATGAGGTGGCTTTAGCCATCTAATAGTCAGTTAGTTTTAACCGTACAAAAAGTTTGAAGTAAATGTGGAAATGATTTTGAAGAAATACCGTTTAAGTGTTTCCGAAAAAGCGGAATTTTTAGGTCATTTTCACAAAAAAACATTTGAGTTTTCGAGAAACTTTATAAGCGACAGCGACAGCTTGGTTGGGGTGTTGGGCTCCTTGCAGGAGCTCTTCACACAATGTTGATGTTGAGGGTGTCGTGTTGAGGGCTTCGTGCTTCCGTCCCCATACGTGATGGGGATTTGGATAATTTTTTTTTTTTGTTTTTTTTTTAAGGAGGGGAATTGGGAGTGAAGAGGGGAATGAAAGGTATAGAGCGAGTAGTGGTAGGGGAAGAAATGGTGGGGCAGGGAGAGTTTTTTTGGGGGGGGGAGAGATTTACTGCAGTTTTTGGCTGATTTTTTAATTTTTTTTAAGTTTAGTAGTGGTCGTTCATGTCGTTCTTCTTTAAGGTCGTACTAGTCAGTTTCTTTGATTGTTGTAGTCATCTGGGGATCTCAGTCGTTCTTCAGGTCGGTGGGGTGGCAGGTTGGGGGATGTCAGTGGGTGTCTTTGTGCTGCTTTGGGGTTTCTGATAATATGGAGGTGGGATGTAAGTAGGTAGTTGTAAGTGGGATCGGCTAGGAAGTTTTGGATATGGTAATGGCAGAGTTATGGATGTAGGTGTTTATGTGTGGGATATTGTGGAGAGTTCTGAAGTGGTTGTATCTGGTATAGAGGCTGGGTTTAAAAGATAATCTGATAATTCTGTTTTCTATTTTAAGGATGCAGGTGTGGTTGACGCCTGTGCAGGACCAGGTGGGGTGTGCATGGTATGTTGGATCGGATAAGGTGTAGTAGGCAGCTAGTTTTCTTTTATGGGAAGGTTGGGTAAAGTTAGGATGGGGTACAGGGCATTGATTATTCTGTGGGTTTTTATAGACATTTGTTTAATATGGTAGGTCCAGAGGAGGCGGCGGAGAAATGGATGCCAAGGTATTTGATGTGAGGTTGCCAGGGAGGGTTGTTGGTTTATGTGGAGGGGAGGATGAGATGGTAGTTTATGTTGAAAAATATTATTGCTTGGGTTTTGGTGGGGTTGATAGAAATGTTTTTTTGAGTTGCCCAGGAGTGGAGGGAGTTAAGGGCAGAATGTAGTTGGGTAAGGGATTTTCTAGGATTTGTAGGAAGCAAGAGGCAAAGTCATCAGCATATAGGAATGTTTTTGACACCGTGGGTGGGAGATATCTTGGTGTATAAAGAAAAAGAGTGGGCATAGCACAGCGCCCTGGGGGACCCCGGCGGATTGGATAGCAGGGAGTTTTATTGAGATATTTGACGAAGAATTGGCGGTCTGGGAGGTAGCTTTGTAGGAGAAAAGAGAGATGGGTAGGGACATGGCAAGTTTCATTAGAAGGATGCGGGAGATACGTGTCATAGGCTTGGGAAAGGTTGGAAAAGACGCACGGAATCTGTTTTTCTCCTGGAAGGTAGCAATAGAAATGGCCATTTTAAGGTTGGAGGTGCTGAGGCGGCCCTCCTAAAGCCAGATTGAACAGGGCGAATGAGGGATTGAGGATGGGGTACAGTCGGAGAAGGATTATCTTTTCAAAAATTTTGCTAAGGATCGGGAAAAGGGCTAATGGGGCGGTAGTTGGAAGGAGCTGATGATCTTTACCAGGTTTAGGGATCATGGTTACACGGGCGGTTTTCAGGAGGTGGGGAAGTGGGAAAAGGGGAAAAAACATGAGTTGAGGATTTTGGATATGGGGTCAATGGTGATATTTGGAAGATGGGTGTAGTGCAGGAAGGATTCCGTCGGGGCCAGGATATGTTTGGTTTTATGGTTTGATTCTAGACTATTTCGTTTTGGTGGTGATGTAGTGGCGTTGGTTAAGAGGTTGGCTTGGGTTCCCCAGGATTTTAAGATGTCTGTATCTGGGATGGGTATGTTGGGGAAGGAGTGACCGGCCAGGGTTTGAGCAAAGTGTTAGTTATGGTTTGCGGATCAAACGTGAGGGTGATAGTCGATGTTTATGGGGGTTTTGGTAGGTTGTGCTCTGATGGTTTTGATGACTTTAAAAGGCCCCCGGGGCTGCTTTTGTCCGAAATGTCTATCGTATTTGTGGTTGTCATAATGTAGTAGTTGTCTGTGTATTTGTCTTTTTGTTTTTGTTTGTTTGTCTTCGTCTCGTCTGTGCTTGTAGTATCGTCTTTGTGCTTGTCTTTTTAGTCTTATAGATGAGATGATGTCGTTGGAAGGTTAGGTGGTCATTTTTGAGGTGGGGGGGATTTCCTGTAAGCATTTTTAACTGGAGAGTGAGGTGGGTTATGGATTTATCAATCTCTGTGGTTGTGGGGATATCTGTTGGGATGTGAATCTTTTTGAGAGGGTGTGGAGACGTTTTCCAGTTGGTTTGGTGTTGTGTGAGCGGTATGGTGAGAAGTAGGGGGTTGGTGGTTGTGGTGGAAAAGGTACGTGGTAGATGGTGGAGCTGCTGAAAGCCCGAATTTTGGGTTTGGTGTTGTGATAAGCTGGGAGGAATGGATAATGATATCTAGTATGTCATTTGGATTTTGTCTTGAATGTAGTGGGTGGGTTCAGGGGCTTTTATGAATTTGGATGATTATAAAGGTGTTCAAAGTCCGTCCCGTTCTGTCCGTCCTTTGCAGCCCATTGGGTGTTCTTGCTATTGAGTCTCCTGATAGGATGAAGGGATAGGGGAGGTTAGGAGCATGGTTAGATCAGAAAATGGGAATGGGTATTAGGGGCGTTTGTATGCAGAAATGACAATATGGGGGTAGGCGAGGTTCAATTGGACTGCCGAGCACTAGGGCAGTGGTGGGTGGGGTTGGATGCGTGTGTGGGATGTGGTTGCGGACTAGGATCCCTGCCGCCATTGCTGGCGTTTTGTCTGTTGGTTCTGTGGGTAGTGTTTTGGAGGGAGAAAGGGATTTTGGGGTTTGAGCCTGGTTTCTTGGGGGGATATGCCCGCGACGGGTGGTTTTTAAGGAATTGATTCAGGAGGGGTTTCTTTTGTTAACCCCGCCGCGCTGTTCCATGGAAAGGGTAAGGAAGCGGGGAAAGGGAGCCATTTAATTCAGTATTTCTACTAATTTTACTGCTGCACAGATTAGTTTGGATAGATATCTCTGGGCCTTTGAAGATTGATATGATTTGGGGAAGTGCGGAGAGGATCTTTTTAAGTTCAGGGATTGGAGTAGTGTGAAAGGTCTTTCAGATCTGAGGATGTTGACGAGGAGGTGGTTTTTTTGTTTGGTGGTGTTTGGGAGTCGCAGACTGATGTGATGGAGGAGTAAGATGCATTTTGAGGTCTGAGCGGGGAGTTGAGTTTGAGAAGGTGGTGGGGTTCATTGGAAGGGGTTTTGGGTTGGGTTTTCCTTTGGGTGGGCTTGGGTGATGTAAGGGCAGTCTGGGGGGAAAAGCGGGTGGTTGTGTTTACAATTTTGCATTTGGGAATAAAGGGAGTCTGAGGTGCAGGCCTGGCATTGTTTCTGTGGGGTGGTTCAGGAGCAAAGGACACGTTGTTGGTCCCCTGCGGTATGTCCTGGTGTGATAGTCGCTGACAGTTTTACATGAGGGATGCAGTCTGTGTATTTGTAGTCCTCTGTCTTTACATTAGTGCCCAATGTACCTGATTGAGTCCTTTGTCTGTTTAATGTCACGTTTTGGTATTTCTACGGAAGATCCCCAGTGGTCGTAGTCGTTGCTGTCCCTGTTGCATTTCTGCAATGTGGAAGTAGGTGATGTTCATTTCCCTTTGTTGTCACTAATGGTCTCTATAGGGAAATTTTTTGGTGGTAGTCCTTTGATGACTATTTTTTTTTCTAATCTCCTCCGTAGCCCTGTTGAAATGGTGGGAGATGTTCTAAAAAAGTTCGTCCTTCGTCCGTAGTCCTTAGTTTGCCCAGTCTGTTACCAATGTTTCTGTGCTGTCACTGTTTTGGTGTGATCAGTAGCTCTGTCCTGGTACATTTGATCAGTTGGTTGTTACAAATTTTCAATTCTTTAGTCAGTTCGTTTTGGCTAAAGATAGAGTCAGGTCGATTTTATGCCAAATTTTGGGTCTTGAAGGCTGCCGGTGGGTGAGTTTTGGGCCGGGGTGGGTTGGTGAGATCAGAGGTGGGATTCTCTGGTTCATGAGATTCAGCTGTTTCTGGATTTTGTGGCGGGGTAATTGGGAAAAAAGTAATTCTTTGTGGGGATTCCTTGATTTTGGGGTGGGGGTTGGGGTTTGAAGGTCTTTTTGTAGAGTTGGAAATCATTTTGGGAGCTAGAAGTTGGTGGGTTGGAGTCACGTATGGGGGAGGTTGACAGTTCCTTCCTCTTCCGTGGGTCGCGAAAGTTGGTAAATGCGCCCGACTGACCTTGGTTGCCATCATGGATGTTCTCGGAGGCCGTTAAGTTGTCTGTTTTTTCGGTGCCGTCCATTTCTGGGGGCGGCCGGAGCCGCGCCTCCAGAAGTACGCTCCTCTCTCCTAGTCGCTTTAGTGCCGTTTGGAACACTTGCCTTAGTAGTTTTGAGAAATCAAAACTCGCCTTTCTTCTTTTGGTCACGTGCCCGCGTCCACCTCCACAGCCGCCAGATGACCGTTGCGGTGTCGCCTTCGGCCTCACCCTAGATTGGTCGCGTGATTCACAGTTCACAAATAGTTCGCGTGATATCCACAGCTCACTCGGGTAGATCTCCTCTAAGAGACGAAACACTTCTACTCTAGAGGAACCAGAACTCGCAGGCTTCATCAGGGCATTGACCACCTGACGGTCTCCGCCTCGGGATTGAGAAACTTTATAAGACATCTTTTGAAGCATTCGTTTGAACAAATTCGACAAAGTATTCAAATCTTCCGTAAAGAAAAAATATTAACGTGAGAGAGATATAAAAAAATTGTGTAATTTTTGAAAAAAGAAACGAATAGAGCAAAATGGCGTTAATATCATCTTATGGAGTACAGTGAGTACTATCCCTCCCAAACGTTTAAAGAAAAAATTTGCAGTCGTTTTTGAGAAAATTTTGTTTCTGCTTTAATATTGCACACATTTCACTTAATATTGCGCGAAAAGTGCTAACATTAAAAAGAAAACTATGTGATCTTAATGAAAGAACTAATTATGGAGACCAAATTTAATTTGAAGTAAAAAATTTCGATCTTCAATTTTGTAGTTGAAGAAAGACGCCGAAAAAAATTTCAATCTTTTCGCAATTTTCGAAAATTCTGACTTACCATGAAAATCAGACGTATGCCACCGTTATAAGTGTATTTCACTCTATTCTTACAAGAAATTTACGTAAAGTACTTTACTTCAATTTTTGAAAAATCCCCATATTTTAGACCCTATTGTTGTTCGCAGACGATAGACGGCGAACGTTTGGAAAATAACACTTTTTCGATTTTAAAGGATCCACAATTTCTGAACTTTGAGTAAAACTCGTGTTAGAGGGAGTAATTTTTATTGTAACAATTAATTTTATAGGCAGTCACGGCTCTCAATATAGATGCTTTAGTTTATATCGTATTTCTTGTGATTTTATTTACCTAAACGAGAATGCAAAATGGATAGAGAAGGCCATCTCGTGGCAGAGCAAAGTCGCTTGTCTTTCACCAAGATGATCCGGGGTCGATTCCCGTCAGATCTCATGTGAAATTTTTTTTCCCAAAAAAACGAGTTTGGCTGCTTCCAGGGTTAGACCAACCCTGTAAAGTGTCCTAATAACCCTACTTATCCTTATTCCTTCCAATTCTGGCCGCTGGGTAGTGTAGCGGAGGCGCCTACGCGGAGATGCTACCTGGCGGTCCTCTTGACAACAGACCGCGACGGACGTGTCGGGCAGAAATATCTCGGTAACGAGATTACTCCCGATTTAATGAAAAATAACGGAGGTTACTCTAATAGCGCTCAACACCCAAGAAGGGGGTTAGGAGACGCGTTGCGTTGTGAGTTGACGCAACAAATGTAAAAGATGCAAGTATAGTTCGCTTGTGTGACAACTTCCCAATATATACAATTAAGCACTACTGAATATTCTCGGTAAATGTAAACTTTTTCTTAACATTATTTCAATCGAAGTTGGATTTTTCCTTCCCTCAAGGAAAAATCTGGATCAAATCATAAGGATGATGATGGACAATGATATTGGAGTGAATTATAACATAAGGAATGGTTTTACACGACCATTCCGGGGTCCCAACAAAGGTTAATCCGACCCTGGTTCTGGTTTCGTAAACTTCGATTATATGCAATTAATGTAGAATAATTATCGTTTGCTAATTTTGCTAATCCCTGTTTGCTAATTTTTTACAATCTCCTTTATTACAGGTTATATCATTTTGATTTCCATTAGCAAAACACGCAGGAACTAGAGCCAAACTACTGGGAAAGGTGACTCAGTGCATCAACTGATGTCACAGCAGTGCAAGGTTCGAGCCTAGATAGAGACAAGATTTCCGACATTAGCTTGTCAGCTGGGCCGAATTTAGTCGCTGTCTGGAGGGGAATTCTAGAGGCCGGCTGCTCTGATTGGGGTTTTCCGTGGGTTTTTCCGATTAACCAGGCGAATGCTGGGCAGTACCTAACAAACGGGCCCCGGCCCGGGCCGATCTTCCTACATCTTCCTTGTCCTACGCACCCTTTCCCTTAAAATGCACTACATTTTTCACCGTATCGGGAGCTTAGAACTAGTCCTGGCTGGGGGGGTGCCCCGCTGGTGGGAGATACCTGGTAGGGGAGGACCCCGCTAGCCGACGGTAGGTCGGCGCCGGATCTTGCTATCCAGCGGGGAAGAACACCGCCACCTCGCGATGAAAAACACGCACTACACGTACGGAACTAATAACCTTATTAGTTGACGCGCCCGGAACCACTAACAACCAACCAACCTACAACCAAACAGCATACGGAGCAGCACTCTCCCGAAGCTGCCGAGAAAACAGTCCCCTCGAGTCTTGACAAAAGTCGTATAGAGACAGAGTATAGTTTTACGGTAGATAAAAGCCCTCGGAGGAATGGAGCTCTTGGTCTAAGGTGCTGAAGCAGGAAACGAACAAGATAAGATACGAAAATTTAAACCTTTGAACGGAGCAATTTTGTATGCATCATGATAGTGTGTAACTAGGACATCATGGTATAGTATTTACGTATACTAATGTATGTAAATTCAAGAAAAAAGGGGGAAATGAGCGATAAATGCATTAAAAGTTCTAACTAGTAATTCGTTATTAAATTACCTTCCTGTGGCGGTTCGTGCTTGGTTCACTGACCAGATAACACAAAACTATGGTGTAATAGCAATATATATTTTCTATTTAATGACGTTCTGTATTCAATGTAATGCTGCAAGAAAAAACGTGTATGAAATAGTTTTAACATCCGGTACCCGTCAAACGCCTACTTCGGCGTCTCTTGCGTTCCCCCAAAATTGCACCTTTGACGCTTAATCTCTTATTGCGTTGTCGTTGGCCGTGCATCCTCTTGCCCTTTAACAATGGGGCCCGTAACGATAGGTGCAGATCCGACTCCAGCGCAGGGCAAGGGTGGTGGGAGGTCTCGGCAGAACCTCTGCATTCGAGGGGAATACCAATTTTCCGTCTTCGTTAGAAACTAATTGCAACTTAATTTTATGAATTTCGCCTGTTACTGAAAGAACACAATTTCTGTCAATTCTTTTCTGTATTAAATGCATCATGTAAGTTTGTTGAATCAAAATGTCCGTTTCAAGAGACCTTTGGGTAAAGTTGGCCATTCTGGGAGAAAGTCTTCTCTTTGAGCACTTTTTCTGCATACGGTGTGCGATTTGCAGAATCGTTGTGAATCCCAGTGAGTGGATCTCGAGAGATAGTTATGTGTTTTTCTTGTCGTTGCTGCTGCCGACAAATCATCTTCCGTGGAAATATGAATTATTCGGTTTAGAGATAAATAACACATCTTTCATTCAAAATATACCAGGGTTATGAAATTTTTGAAATGAAATAATTTTATTTCGTCATTATCACCCAGTATAACAGCAAAAATTTTAAATGAACTAATGTAAACTTGTCGAAACGATAGTGCTTGTTGTAAAGTGCTGAGTGCAATCACTGCTTCGAAACCTAGTTCGCTTTGTTTTGTATAAGTCTATTACCAGCAATTGTGTCAATGCAGAACTATGCAAACACTCGAGTGCTCACTGGAAATCAAAGCCACAATCATTTGGGCGGGAGGTGCTCGTATCTGACACGGACACTCCGCATAAAATTATGTAAGTAATGTTTAAATACAGACTTTCATTAACCTTAGTTTTAATAATTTAATTGAAGTGCTTACATTTTATTACATTCTAGCTGACTACTCGCGTTACCAGATATTTATTTATCACAATCTTCTATTACCAGCCTCGCGTCCGCACGCCCCAACCAGTCTGCAATGGCTGTTCTGATTTCCTCCGCCCCCCTTCAGCCCCTTCCCTCTGTTTCTCCCGCTCCTCAATCTCGCCGTCCTGCAAACACCTCCAACCCGTTCCATCCAGCTCCTTTTTTATCTTGTTCCTCGCCACCTCCACTTCCCCTCTTTTCCCCAGCCCTCCTTCCGTTCGGACGGCTGTTCGCTCCACCTCCTACCGCTGCGCGCTCCTCGCTCTTCCTTCCCTTTCCCCTCCTCGCTCTCTTCGCTTATTCTGCCCGCCCTTCCTTGCTGTCCTCTCCTCTTTTCCTCCCATTCCGCCATCTCTGCTCCCTACGTCACACGGCAAAACGCAGTAACAATAGAGCCAGATAGTTTGGGTTTCATTTAACTAAATATAAAAAACAGTGAGAAGTAATGGAGTAACAGTTTTAATTGCAACCATGTATTTTGATTTTGGTCTCTCAAAATATTCGGGCCAAATTCGGGGAAAAAACTCTCCCGAGATTCTAATGCTTTTGTAGGACAAACTATCACTTCTGGGTAAAGAAAACAAAAAATTGCCGATCCGGTGGCCGGATCGCTAGGCAGTCGTGTCGTAGCGATCTCGGACCGAATGTTGCGGTTTGAGTCCCGCCTCGGGCATAGTTGCATTTGTGTTCGTCCTTTACACCCCTTATCATCACCATTTCGATTCATCTTCATAGTTACCATACCGTTAACCCAATAGTGATCGCTAAACGTAATTCGGTCTCATTAGCAGTGTCTGTAATGTGTTTAAATTTCATGTTGATAGAATAAGCAATTTTTAAGTTAAATCGACTGGGACAGACAGCCAGACAATTGATTTGACGTGAGATTCCTTTTAGTAATCGAAAAAGAAATTAAAAGTATTTTAAAATCTAAAAATCCAAAATCCCCAAACACTAAAAATCTGTATTGATTAGTGTTCTGAATTTTGAATTTAAATTTCCGTCATTCGATGGAGAAAGCACCCCCAGATTGTTTGTACCAAGCCCACTCTTATCTTCTAGTATATCGGTGTTAGAGATCGGCGGCCAAGTAATTCACATTTGGCGCCGTCTTGAAACCTATCATTTTAACAATTCTTTTCGCTAATTAACAGCAATAAGCATACATTTCAGACGTCCCGCGTCGGACTAACAATATTTTTTTTCTCCAAATGCGGCGCATTTGCTTCCAGAGGGAAAGACAAAATCATCTTTCGCGGGAAACTCTTTGGAAGGACAAACAGTTGAGTTGAACGGCTTTCGCTAGAAGCCCGCTAAGCCGCGCCAGGTACCAGAGACACGGTAAGTATCAACATCCCGAGAATTAAAAGTTTTCAGAATGAAGGCGCGATAAAATAGAGAGGCGCGATTTAAAAAGAAAGTGGTCGAACACAGTTTCGCGGTTACTCGACTCGACTCGACTCGCGCGAGTAAAACACCGCTAAGATGCACGTATATATGCTACCGACTATTAATTTAATTATGTAGGGTTGGTATTGCTACCTCAGCTGAGACGTTTTAGCGCGCAAACGCGTTCCCATTGTCGAGATTTTAATGTAATACAACTGTTTTATGACGCCACGAGAATTGGTCGAAGAATCTTGTAGTATTACGTTTACAAAAATCGCATCGTCAGTTAAAATCCGCTGTAATTTCCATCTGGGCGGATTGAAAATTAAAAATTTTATAGTGGTAGCAGGGGGTGTTTTGAGCGCGTAAGAGGCGATTGCAAGCAGAAATGGTTTGGCGCAGTAATTATAACAGAAAACAATCTTCTGTTCGTCAAAGAAAACCTTGACAACACTGTAAAATTGACAAACTTCTTCCATCATCAATACTTATCACGCTGAGATAAACTAATAGTTCTCGAATAATTGTCTTTCAGCATTTTCCCTAGTGACAAGCTAGGAAGTGGGTAGCCACGCTTGTGACAACCCAATCCATCAATCTGTTGCTCTCCCAAACAATTTACTGAAGCTATTTTGCAGCGTCCACGCGGAGTATAAGCCTAGAGCGGAGGAGAGTTTTAAGACCGTAGAAAAGTCAAAGAGATTTTGACAGAAATACGCAATTTGGGAGTCCCTGTTATCAGAAAAGTTTTTTTTAAGTTTGTCCGTCCTGGTGCCCTCGATCTTTCAGGATTTTCACGAACATTGATATTCTCCTACCCATCTGGCTGACTTCGCAGCCCATTGAATTTGAAATGGGTATTTTAAAGTTGGATGTTTACACGAAGACCTACACATATTCTATACTCGCTATTTCTGGAGGGGTCGTCGGGTAGGGGAGGAAGGGGGACCGCGATTCTCCACTCAAATCTGTTGTAATTTGACTCGATTTTTTTTTTTTTTACTTTACCGTACATCGATCGCATTGCATTCCAAAGGATATTCCCGGAAAACCCGAGCCAAGTAATACCCATGAATAGGTTCCAATTTCGCATTCCAAACAGACGGCTGCATGCTTCTCGGAGGTCTACAATAAACGTTTCAAGTAATGTGTCAGATCTCAATCAAGCGAGTTACGCGTGGCTCAGATAGGCATTACAGAAACCAGATTACGAACTCCACGAAGTCTGACATTACAATTTTGGGGCGAAAATCGAAGGAAAACTCCCAGGAAATGTGGAGAACATTTGTTGCATCTCGTTATTTGGGAAACAATACCATTAAAATTATATTAAAATCGATGAAATCAGGAAAATGCATTAAAAATACGGGAAAAGTTTTTTAAATCCCTTATTAGTCGAAATCGACGGGGGGAAAACACCTTAAAAATGGGTCATTTCCTTTTGCCATAACATAAAATTAATTACATTTTACTTTCCAAATTACCTTCATATGAAATTTGTGGTATTGTTCTGGGTTGGTTATGTTCTTTCCTTAAACAACGATCTCAGAGAGTTGAAATACCTATGGAATGATGGAACATTACGTACGCACCTTTCCGACTCTTTGCCCGTTATGTGGGGTTCCTCAAAGGGTCGATTTTACCTATTCTGTTTTCCCACTTTACGTAAACGATTTTGCCCTCGACGATTCGAAACGGAAAAAGTTCTCTTTGGGATGATACGAACATCCTTACAAAAGAACAATAATATTTCAATATCAAATGTTTCAAATTGTTCATTTTGCAGAAGACCTAAAAATGTACTCATACATATTTGGAAACTCCGTTGTTCAATAACACGAAAATGTGTTAATCAAAACATTATTTAACGCAAATAACGATCTGATCACCTGTTTTCTTCGCGATATGAAGAATATTTTCGAGCTTCTGTTTTTCTTTCGATGTCCCACTGACTCAGAATCAATTGCCACAGTAAGTCGGATCTCAGAAGCATCAATTAACTTCCAAATCAGTTTCTTTATTGTCCTCCTCGAAGTGACTATGTATCGTGCGAATGATTGAGTCGCCGGCGTCTCTACACGCGTCGTCGCCGATAAAGTCGCCAGGACTTCAGTACCATAATTTGATTGCAAGATTAATCAGAGCAGCGCAGCTTTTCTCAGGTGATCTCTAGCGTGCACGGCATTTGCCAGCAGACAGAAGTTCTATCCAGCCGGAAGGTGAAAATAGATCGCGTGCGGGTTCTGACATTTCGCTAAATTTACTCGTACACTGACCTGAGGAAAGGTCAACATGAAGAGACGATGACCTCATGAATTCTTCTTCAATGGTAGGAAGATTTGAATTATAAGTTGATTCAGCTCAACTTTTGGTCCTTTTGCTTAGATATCAATGCAATCGTTTCTGAGATCAGGTGCGCGGTTGGAAGAAATGAAGGCGCGTGCAAATACACTGATGCATTGCAAAGAAGTTTAATCAAGCAAATTCTAAAAAAATACAATGAAAATCAGACGAAAAGAGGAGAGCCGAAAGAGATCTTCGAAACTACAAGTCAAGCAATTCCTTAAGGTTATTTTTCCAGAAATTTATTCAAAAGAATTGAAGCGCTAATAGGAAATTTGGCAGGAAGTATTGGCCTGTTTCCTGACGGAGAAATACCCATGTGAAAATGTGATTTTACAAATGCGTTCGTGGAAAATGAAATATAAATAGAGCTTCGTGATATCGCTAACATATGATTAACCACGACAAAGTAAAAACCAAATGTATTCAATGCGTATTTCAGTTCATGTAACACAAATGTCAGGGTAACAAATCATATTAACCGGTGCTATGAAGAAGACGTAAAAACGACGTCAAATGAAGCTCTGATGCGTAAGTAGTCCCAGCTGATCGCTGACAATTCGCCCTCCATTTTCATCGGAGCGTAGACTTGCGTGGCGCGAAGGATCAGGCGGGGCGGGGTGAAACGGCGAGGGAGAGGGAAGAGACGCAAACACACAGAAGGCAGCCTTGACGCCGGGCGCCGAGCGAGACAGAGGCACGACCACGGAGGTCGAGCTACGGCTGTGGCCCGCGGCCTAGACGCGCAGTAGCAAAACTCTCTCTTGTGCTCTGGGCCACGCCCCTTCCCGCCCTCCTCCGCTGCGGTGCACGCCCGGTGATGACGGTTATGCTCAAATGAAAAGGGGGACACGCGCGCCGCGACGAAGTTAGTGGCTGCCTTCCGCTAAATACTATCTGAATTGTACCTCACTTGTAGCTGTAAAAAGAACAGTGAATAATACGAACTAGGTACTTTAATACACTTCACATTAGTATTTAATACACAAGTCACACAATTGGAATTTAAATGATTTAAAAGTTTTAAAACGTATTGGTATAGAGAAAGCTGCTTAAACGGCTGCCTCGATTAAGCGATCACCTTCACTAACGGACAATTTTCATCAGATGTTGAGTTTTCCCACAATAGAGTCTAAATATTCCCTATTTTCAGGGGCGACCAAGTTAAAGCGCCCAATGGCCAGACACATTTCGTAGATTAACTTTCATTAGGTGGTAAACTCAAGCGATTTTGAACTGCATTCTAACAAGAAGCGGAAAAGTAAAGATTACTGTTGATTTAATATTTTCCTACAAGGTGCATTACCTATTACTTCGAGCAGTGAGTTAAGTCTGTGACTCGCGAAAGAGGAGAGGGATGGCAAACTTCAATAGAAGGTCGTAAAAGTCAGACTGGTGACGTTGCAGCTCCCCATTGGAGTCTGTCTTCCATCTACCGCTTTCGAGCGTGACCTTGACATGTCACGTTAAAAAACCAAAATCAAGTATAGCTCGCACGCGGATCATCTGACAGCAACAGCTGATCTCTTCGTAAAACACTAACGCGTTCGCTTTCTGCCAATTCAGAACATTCTCATGATTTACTAACTTGTGTTAACGAGTGGATCCCCATATTTTTGATCCGTTTACTTCCCATGCTGATTGCGTGAATCAGATTGCAGCAAATAGTCGCGTCACGAAGGAAACCTCCGGGTTTAGATATTGGACGCAAACAAACCAATTAGTCAGTCAAAAATGTTTTAATTCATACATTTTATAATGCAGATTAATCTATTGTTCAGTATTTCATGAAAATAATTTATAAATAAAATAATATTGTTATTACATGAGCACTTTTATTGAAACATTATAGATTTTATCTTTATAGATTAATTTTATTCTTTTTTAAAAGTCACTGGTAAACTTCCTCGACAGACCATTGCCACATCATTGGTGGCCCTTTAGGCTGTAAAGGTTTTACAGGATACGAATTGCATGTTGAGGTCTTGTTTAATCATTTGAATCGGTGAGAACAAAAAGGTTCTCGATGAAGAAAAAGAGTAACATGTCAAGGCCGACTTTGATATTAGCCGAGACGGAGCAAATAAATTATCCTTGGTTATTGAAGTGTGTCATTGGTGATAATTAATGTTAATGATCCATTTTATAAAGTTTAATGCTATAATAATAAATGTTAATAACTAACTTCCTGTCTTTGCTTTCGGCACAATTAAATTTATTTACACAACTCATAATCTTTGTTAAGCGGCTACCTCTATTACCGATCAATGTTGCAGGAACCATTGTTGCCGCTCAAGACGGCGGGATTAGATCCCATTACCCTTCCGCCCTAGGCGCTGGGGTTGAGGATATGGTGTAACAACGTATCGTAATGCAGCGCCATTGCATGCCATACGTAGACGACAGATCGCACCGCAACGTCGTAACGTGGAACCGCGTCCGTTGCTTGACGGTTTTCTGCGTCACAAAGGACTTGCGCGCGGCGCTGTCGTTGCGCATCTCCTCGCAAGAATGGACGGAACAGCCGGAACACAGCTTTCCTAGAAGACAATAGAGAGGTTTTCCAAGTCGTTGATTTGAAAGACGCAACACAATCCTGCGGAGAACTGAACTGCGCATGCGCCGGCATCAAATGAAATTTCGATTGACGGGTCTCGACATTCTCCCTGATTTGTCGTCTATGACTAGGGAACGGACTTTATTGTAATAAAAAAAGTAAAATATGTACATATATATGTACTTATTTTTTCAAAAATACGTAAGAAAAAATAGGAAATATGTGAAATATTAAAATTCGTTATAATGTTTACAATTCATTCTTCAAAGCGTTTTCCGAGGAGAGTACGTTGCCGATCAGAACTTTACATGGATTCAGAGAAGCTGAATGAAAAGTTTTACATCTACAGAAGCAATTAATCGCTAGTTTCATCGAAACATATAGCCTCGTATTATATACAATGTTTACGAGCCGGAGCTCAAGTGAAGAAGTACCGTGTAGCCTGTGATAGAGGAGGGGGGGTAAAGGAAGCATACTCCCACCCCAACTCCAGAAAAGGAATAAGACAATGATCTGTTTTTTTTTGATCGAGTTACGCATGGGATCTATGAAACACGAGTAAGCACGTGGTTGAAGTTCCTTCGTCTTCACATACTACATCCGCTCTTCGTTGATCCCGACTACGCTGTTTCCAAGAAGCAGTGGGGCGGGGGGAGTTGTTTGGCAATTAATAGCGATTGTCCGGCGTTAGTACAAGCGCACTGCGTATTTGTTAATTATTTCAGTAACTAAGTTTTCAAGTAACATATATTTCGAACATCACAAGTGAAATGTTCAATTTCAACTTATAAATATATTAAAATGTAACGAAATATGTAGCTATAGATAAAATATGTAAAAATATGCAATTATACCAAAATATATAAAATAGGTAAAATAAAAATGGTTCCAATTCGTTCAGAATGTCGTGTTAAGTCTAAAAAATATTAGTGAATGCAGGTATGTTGTCCGTGTAAAAATATGCATTTACATGAAAATCCGTTCCCTATCTATGACAAATGGTAACACACTTTTCGTAGTTTTCGCCGCCACCTCTAAACGCAATTCAACATTAACACACAATAAGCGTGAAAGTAAAGAAAAATACAATATCCATATTACCAATATAATAAGACAGGAACGTAATGGCAACTTTTTTAAGTTAATTCCAATATGTCAGAAATAAACTAACGTAATTGTTAAGGATTTGGAGGTTATGTATAATTGAGATTCCTTTGATTTCATATAGGGGTCTATCATAAGTTTTACTAGGTTGTAATGCTTATAAAAGCAAAAATGGGTCAGCGATACACAGATGTTCAATAAAAACTTTTAGATCCTGTAAGAGGTATTCAGTTTCAATTAGTTCCTAGTTTTAACGTATGTTTTCGATTGCACGACATGCAAAATCTTGTAAAAGGCTGAGTTAGCTCAGGGCATGTCTTGGCCCACGTATAGATATTTGTGCACTCTCAAACCGTTAAAGCTCAAGCGAGACACACGAGAAGGAAGATAATGGTTGGTTTATTAATTAATCTTTTCAGTTTTTCTTAAACATTTTATTTTTTTAATTTATTTTTCGACAAAAACAGTTAAGAACTGTGTGTGACGTGATTTCGAGCGCATCAACTGATAAAGTCATTAGTCCCGCAAGTGTTGTGCATGTTTTATCGTGGGCGGTAGCGGTGATCTTCCCCCGCTGGATAGTGAGATCTGGCGCCGACCGCGTAGGTCGGCTACCGGGTATTTCCCCAACCAGGTATCTCCCACCAGCAGGGTACCGCCTCAACCGGGACAAGCTCCAACTCCCGGTCTCCGGCTAGTGTGGTAGTGCATGTAAGTGTATGTATAGGTAATAAGGGATAGAATAGGTTAGGGAATGGGAAGGAAAGATCGCGCGCGGTCTGTTTAGTAGGGTACTGCTCCGGCATTCGCCTGGTGTTGATCGGAGAAATACGGCAGCTTCGATCAGAGCAGCCGGCCATTAGAATTCTCCTCCAGACAGCGATTGCAACTCGACCTGGCTATGTAGCCGGGTGTCGAAAATCCTGTCGCCGTCGGGACTGGAACCCTCCCGGTCACAGGCACTGTAGTGGCATCAGTTGATGCCCTGACCCACCTCTCCCGGCGGAAGGGGAGAGATAATAGGTAGTTTTGGCATTGCATAGCTTACAGCAAGCAGCTCGTCGATCTTCTGGCTTGAATTTTGTATCACTTTTGTGCGGTTCGAATTTCGCATCACTTTTGTGCATCTGCGCAGGCGCAGAAGTTCGAGACGAGTCGATTGATGTTCGCTATGCCGAGCAAAAATTTCCCTTTGGATCGATCATGCGGTCAATTATAGTAACTCTTAGCTGCGCAATAACTCCCTGTTGCGCATGCGCAGGGGAGCCATCTACGCATAGACTTTAGAAAACATCCGGTAACCAACTGCTATCTAGGGATTGTTATTGCCGAGAAATTTGTTTTGGCAGGGTGAGAAATTAATTACACTGGTTTTCTTGTGTGCTTTGTTACAACAAATGTGAATGTAATTTTTTTGTGCGGAGGGTGCCTCACGGAAAGCTAGGAAGTCGATTCAGTATAGCCGTCTCCCTCTAAGACGTCAGCCGTCTGGACAGATTCCTCGCGCGAAGTCTACGGTGTGTCTGGAGCACCCTAATGAGTGCTGAGGTCACCACGTACGAGTAATGAGTGAGAGGGTCACCACGTTGACCGCGACGGTCGTGTGTTGCGTTACGTTGCATTATGTTGTTACACGCCCCTACAAGTCGGCCGACCAAGTCGACAAGATTTATTAATTTAGAAAAAAAAATAAGAAAAAACAATTATTGTACGTCACATATAAAACTGATAGCTCTAAAATTGGCCTGTAAGAATCAAAACTAACAATGTACAGAATAAATTTAAGTGAAGTTTCCGCGGCTTCCGCGTAGACTTCCGCGGCCAGTCATGTAAATGATCTTGGCTGTTCGGGTGACGCCGCGTCGAAGGCTGTGTTGCCGACGTTTCGACCATCTTTTCGTGGTCTTACTTCAGGCTGGTCTGCTCTGAGAAATGCATGATTTCACAAACATTTTACTTTCTTTTCTTCCTATAATTATGCTATTCTCCCATACAGTTTAGCATACAAAATTATTGATTACTGAGGTCTCCAGTGGGAGTATCCTCGCTCTCATGTACCACTTAGTACTTTCATATACAATCTTATAAAGCGCTTAGTTCGCTATACAAGAAAAAAGAAATAAAAAAGGTTTTGACCTGTACTGAAAAGTATGAGTTTTAGTGTTGTGTCATTTCTGTATCTGAAGTGTATGGTTACGCTCACGGGTTTTCAACTTCACTTTCACGCAAAGGAGTGACAAAACCATTTCCAATCTGTGGGAGATAGAATGTGATCTGACGAAGGAAAAAACAAGAAGCAAGATCTGAATGAAGAGGCTCGCCGCACGCCACTTCGTATCGGGTCGCGTGGCTCCCGTTTCATGTAGCATCATCGTTATCGCAGGCGTGCACCGCGGCGGGGCATGGCGGGGCCTGGGCGTAGGGATGGCAAAAAAACATCGATGTTTTCCACCAGAAACATCGATATATTAACATCGATATTTTCCTACAATGTTTTTTCACATCGATATTTTGTTGCAAAATCATCGATTTTTTTAAATAAAGGGGTTTAAGCACGTTGTAGAATAGCAACAATCCACAGCAATATCGTTGTTTTACGTAATCTTCTTTATCATACTGCTCTTTTCACCTGTGCAATCTGAGGAAGTTTGGGAGCTTTATAAATGTATGTTATCACCAGGTGTGCCCGAATCTATAAAAAAAACACGATGTTCTATAGTGTTGCTGTATTCTTCACAATCGATAATAATTTGTACATACTACTAACATGCTGGTAACCAAACAATAAAATATAACCTTTACTGTAAGTGAAAATGGATAGGAAAATAGCATGTTTATTAATCTATAATTTAAACATGGCCTGATTACTTCAAGAAGGCAGCAGGTGGAGAGTGGACTAAAGTAGTGAAGGACCGTGAACAGTGGAAAATATCAATAAAATGTTCTTGTTAGTTTAATAGACTACCAATCACCGTCATCTGACGATCCGTTCAGGTGATGTGAAACCCCGGCAGTGCAGCCCTGAAGAGGACGTGATATGTCGGTCGAAACGTCGGCACCCCTGCCTTCGACGCGGCGTCACCCGGACAGCCCAGAACGATGTGAAACCCCCTTGCCCTAAGCAGGAGGCTTTTGCTCTACAAAGGGATGTACAGGCTTATAATAATAACAATAATAAATTGCAAGCAATGTATCGAAACATCGATGTATGGATGTTTTGGTAAAATTTGCCTTCACTGCCTGGGCGGACCTTAAGCGTTTGCCTTGAGCGTCTAGCCGCTCGACCTCCATGGGTCGCGCCCGGCTTCCAGGTCACTTTCTCCCTCTGTGTTTGCGCCTCTTCCCTCTCCCTCGCCGTCCGCCCCATCCCCCGCTCTTCCCGCCACGCGAGTCTACGCGCCGCTGGAAATGGAGGGCGAAGTGACAGCGATTAGCTGGGGCGCTCTTATCGGGAGCTTCATTACGACGTTTTTTTTTGTTTATTATTATTTTTTTTTTTATTATTGAAGCTTCCGATTGGATAACCGCGTCCCAGCTGATCAAAAGTTCTTACTTAACACTCTTCATTTCCCTTTGCCAAAGATGATAAGATAAGAGTGTAGCCTAATACGTTTGACGTCATCTCTTACATAAAGATGGGTATTATTATAGGACAAATATAGTTATTTATGCACCAAGGGGCATTGGCATCAGGATGTTTCGTCGCCCGAGATCATTAGAAGAAGTTAATGCCCGTGGAAAAAAATAATTTTATCCTTTTAACCTAATTTTATTGATTCAAATTCACATATTTTCTAATTAATTAGATGTTAACTTGACTCGGTTTGTCTTTTCATATTTCTCTCATATAATTCCCTCTCAGGCCACTTTACGGCTGTGCTGTGAACAGAATGACCATAGACTAAAGAGGTATAATCTTTATTCTATGGTGATTCTATTAGCTGATGTTAAGGTAACAAAATTTCTAGGTCTCTCAATTCAATCATACCTCATATGGAATTTACATATAACAAAATTAAACACTAAATTAAGCTCATTACGATATGCAGTCAGAATTCTTTCTAATTCTGTCAGTATGCAGCTCGTTGCGTGTTAGCTGATGTTAAGGTAACAAAATTTCTAGGTCTCTCAATTCAATCATACCTCCTGAGATATGTGGCATACTATTCTGGGAAGCTCATCCTTTAGTGCCCACACATTTTTAGACTACCAAAGAATTATCGAATAATGAAAAAATGCCGTCCACGTGATCCTGCAAGCCTCTTTTCATTGAGCTTGAGATCCTACCATTGTTTTGCCTATTTATCACGAATCTATAGTATTTGTCGAAACTGACTTGTAACGATGGAACATATTTTCCATGTAATACTGATATTTATAGTTACAACACTCGACGTAGAAATCATGTTCCAGTGTCGAGTAATCAACAGCTCACTACAAGAAATCCACATACAATACATGTACGTTACTTTACAACGAATTGCCAGATGAAATTAAACAATTAACATTGGTACACACAGTTAAGTTAAAAGTAAAATCTCTTCTGCTGCAAAACGGTTTCTATACAATTAGAAACTATACTGATCGTCAAAAAGAAAAATAATGTTTGCTTTATGAAAACAATGATATAGTATAATGAATTAGTTTACATTTGCATTGTATAATTTAAAAAAAAAGGCTTCATTGCCTTAACAAGTAATGTACATCAGCTTCCGGGTCAATGGCCCCCATCTCGATTGGTGTTTTTCCAGTTTCCCTGATCCATTGAGCAAATGCTGAGATGGTCTCTTGATTTGCTTCTTGACGTAAATGTAGCTTCACTATGCACGTTTTATTTGAGCTTTCCTTTTTGCTTGTAGTGGTAGTAGAGCTTAGGGTGAGTTTCTATTTGTTAGCAATAGAGAAAAATGAAATCTGTTCGTTCGTTTACCGTTTTCTATAATTCATGAACGAAAATATCTAGTTTTTCAAATGTTAATCTCTGGCTTTTTTACATTTATTATTATTATTATTATTATTATTATTATTATTATTATTATTATTATTATTACTATTATTACTATTCTTTTTTCATCTTTCAACTTTTGATAGTTAAATTGTTGGGAAGGGATTCTGAAACTCAAGAAAGCGTGCGCAGATGATTTTCTCCCCCATACGTCACACACAATTTTTGACTAAATAAATAAAATAAATAAATGGTAGGACCCCTCGCCCAGCCGTTGCAACGTTGCCGGAACAACCCACGTTTTAGTGGGAAGGCGCACCGTGTATCTTACACCGTGGTAGGCGTATGTTAGCTGTGAATCCTACACGCTGCATGTTTGCGCTGTCTTACGTAAAATTGAATATTTCAGAAGTTAAACTACACATTTTGTTGCATATACGATCAATAATGCATGAAATTGCAAATTTCAGGATGATTTAATACATCCTCATTTGCCTTCTTTCTTCTATAGGTTAAAATCTTTAATAGTGAATATTAAATTATTCAGATTATGACTTCTCTTGAATTCATTTCTTTTCTTTATCATATGAATGCTACTCCTGTGATGCACAGGAACGATTCACAGAATTGAGTAATGATAATATTAAGATTACATAGATTTTGTAGAATCAGTCGCTACTAATCTACTACACCAGGGTTGTCAACTGGTAGCCCGCGAAGGTTTAGTCAAGCGAAGTCCTTACATCCACGTTAGGCGAAAAGATATGCCCCGAACACACGCCACCTTTCGGTATCAACTACCACTTAACGTAAAATAGGTTTGTTTAAAAATTTGTTCTAGTAATTCAGAAATTCAATCCATCCCAATGTGTGTCGCTGTATTATGCATGGTATGGAATGATATCGACATGATCCATTCCTCATCCCCACCCCACCCCGTTTCAGAGCATACAAACTGCCGAAATCAACATTGGGGGGAAGTCAGGGTGGATTGCCCGATAATGAAAATGCAGCCCGCGATCATATTAAAAGGTTTTAGTTGTAGCCCGTTGGCCTTTGCAGGTTGTACCCCTGTCCTATACCATACCATACTCTCCATCACTTCTCTTTCTCATTTTGCCTTGAGCTTGCGATGAGTTACAACCTGATTGTTCGCCAGAACAAAACTAAGTTTACAAGAAAAATGCCCCAAGTGTTTCATCACGTAGTTAACAGTTTACAAAACCTCACAAATCACCGACATACATTTAATCAAGAAAATTATGAAATGTTGACATTGTATAAATAATAAAATACGGCTATAAATATTCATAACATTGATTTATTGCTTTATTTATTTTGGTAAATAAATATGTTGGTAAATTTGTTTCGCAACACTTCATTATAATTTAATCCGAATATAATTTTCTATTTATTTTAGTTGCTCTTTAGTTCGTTGAGTAATGTTTCTGTCATTTCACTCCATATGAATGCATACTTTTGCATATTTATTTAGTTTTTACTGCATATTTTGTATTTATTTTGACATTTTTATACCAAACAATCCGATCCTAATTATGAGGAATAATGAGGATGCTGAGTGAAGTCTTTCTTTCAGAATAGGAATAAGTTCTTTTTCTGGAACATGTTAATATACTTGCAAAATGTTATCATTTAAATTTCAGACTCCTTCATTTAAGTGGACGATGTTCTCCGAAAGATTGGTAATCAAATGATTTCCTCTACAGACCTGACACTGACACTTGTCATGGCAGATCTATATCAATTCAGTCAGCCCCAGCTGCCAAGGAAGTCAGAGATATCAGCGTAATGAGATAACATCAATATACTAATGGGACCTTATAGCACATCTTTTCTCGGATTAATGAAATTATTTATGTAATTTTAGAATACTGAGTTTCCGCCTACTAACACTTCAGCAATCGCTAGAAAAGTCAAAACCAATACCTGCGGTGCGATTCTGCAATAATTTCGACAGCCAGGAACAGTAGTCATTCCTCCTTCTACGAAAGAAACTACAAATAAAAACAACACAACAGTATTCTTGGCCATTATTCAGACTAGCAGGATAATTTCACTCAGAAACTTGCCTTGATCATCAGTAAGCTTCAATTTTTTGAAGTTTATTTCATGATGAGCGATCAATTCATTTCAATGCAAGGCCAATTGTGCATTAACACGGTGTGAGATATATCTTACACCGTAATTAATAATTACAAATACATGAACTAAAATTGATATCAGAGCTGAAGGCCATCAAGATATTGCTTTCAGAATGCACAAAAAATGTTACAAATCTATCACAGTTTGTATTTTGATTTTAATATTATATTATATTTATAATATTGTAGTTGGAAAACGTCGAAAACTTTTTTAAACTTTATGATTTCAGGAAATCGCATTACAACATCTTTGAAAAATTTTGAAAATGTTGAGGGCTTTCCTTAGATTTACACTCCACTAAAATCAAAATATTCGTTTCAAATTCGCTGGACACCGAGCCTAGATCGGGGTGGAGGAATATCATTTTGGTTTCCGTCCACATAAGTCTCGCTAAATGAAAACATCTCAAGGCCAGCGCAGCGCAGCGTAACCTTCAAAGAGTATCACGTACAGTCTAAATTCGGATCGATCAACAAACCAAACGCACTCACCCAGGCCCCAGCCAAAGATGGATAGTGTTAGCAGTTGCAAATGTGCAATATCAAAGGATTCATTCAAACTCACGTCAAGGGAGGCGATAAAGATTTGAAAGCACTGTTCTAAAGCAATACCGCCTTAGGTGGCTCAGGCATCAGCTGATGTCACTGCAGTGCCTCTGATCAGGGGTCTAGGTTCCGAGTCCCGACGGCAGCAGGACTTCAACACCTAACTAGATGGCTGGCTCAGTTCAATCGCTGTCTGGAGGAGAATTCTAGTGGCCGGATGCTCTGATCGATAATTTTCGAGTTTCTCCCATCAACACCATGCGAATGCCGGAGCGGTACCCTGCAGACGGACCATGCGATCTTGCTACTCTTCCGTGCGCCTATCCCTTGCCTCTTTTACTTACACACACCTGCAGCCGTACATCACCACACGCGGCGAAGTCAGTTGGGAGAATAGAGCGTACCTGGCTGGGGCGGTGCCCCTTGGTGGGAGATACCTGGTTGGGAAAACTGGCCGCCGTGTGGGCTCACCGCCGCCTCCGCGACAAACCGGGAGAGGTAGCTCAGTGCATCAACTGCAGCGCCTCTGATCAGGAGAGGTCCTAGGTTGAGTCGCGTGGCGGCAGGATTTCGACACTGGCTTTCCAGCTAGGTTGAATACAGTCGCTGTCTGGAGAGAATTGTAGCGGTCAGCTGCTCCACAATCGGCAGTTTTCGTGGTTTCTCCAATCAATACCAGGCGAATACCGGAAATACCCTATCAAACGGACCACGCGCGATCTTTCCCTTCCTCTTCCTTGTCATATCTCTCCCCTTACACACACACTAACATATGCACTACACTACCACATATTCCGGGAGCCCGGTCAGGAGAGCTTGTCCCGGCTGGGGCAGGTGCCCCGCTGGTGGGAGAGTCCTGGTTGAGTTGAAACCCCACTAGCCGACGGTAGGTCAGCGCCAGTCCTCATCAGCGGGAAGATCACCGCCATCCCGAGAAAAACATGCACCACACTTACGATACTAATAATCAACGCAGTTGAACGGTCCGAAACACGAAAAAACCATTCAATAAATCCGCGATAAAAACATACTACGTTTATGGGACTACTGAACTCCACCAGTTGACATCGGAATCATCAATCAATCCAGTGAGCACAGTGGGGTTTGTGGTTTAGCAAAGAACTGTGCCTTTATATTATTAAATTTATCAGGTGCATGGTCTGGAGCAATGAGAATTGTTCGCGCACTGTAACATTACTAATCCATTAAGTGCAACCTCTTTGTAGGCGGGTTGATGAGCAGACTATTGCATCAGGGATTATGGCTCGTACATGGAACGACCCTACAATTTTGAATAACTAAAAATAAATTTAATTTAACCCAATGCCTTTTAAGTATGAATAAAATTGTTTATAGTTCCGCTAGTTCACTGGTCCTGAACCAAAGTGTAATAGTCATAATAGCTTGCGAGCCTTTTGATTCTTGATGCTCGTGCAGGCGTTATGAATACTTTATACGCTCCGCTACCATCACAAACGAATAATTTATCTTTTATGAATTCGTTACATAAAGTTAAAAACAAGAAAATACAATAAATAAATAGCATGTTCTGATAAGAAAAACTACAGGTGCAACAGAATGGCACAGAGTTTCTCGAACTGAATAGTTTCTTATCGCTTCGGTCGCGGGTATCTTTTCAGTTTTTACCCCACCCTCTTCTCAGCTGCCATCTATTGGCGCCTATTTTTTGCCTCCTTTTTCACGTTTTCACGCCAATTTTACTCCGAATCGTTAGTAGTAAAATTAAAATATGACTTTATAGAAGGATAAAACCTGGTCCTATATGCACATTTTACTGAAAATTTGGAACCATTTTTAGAAAATTTCGTTTTAGTATATATAACCAGAAGAAATACGCCATTATGAAGCTCATTTTCCACCCAAAACCTTCAAGTTTTCTTGAAAATCGATAAATTATTTTAAGAAATCATTACAAAAAAGTTTCATCTGACAACAGGCAGTGGAAAGTCTATTTACTTCAAAGTTTCCATAAAACGAATTATATCAACAGCGGCTATATGGAAATAAATGGAAAATTCCCTGTAATTCAAGATGTCGAGAAGAATAATTAAAACAGTGATAGAACTTCAGCAATGGAAGCAATTGGTACTTCTGCTACAAAAATGAAAATTAAAGTCTACGAATATGGAATAAGGAGATGGGAGGCTGTGAACAGGCGCGGCTTGACATTGCTCAAGGCGAGCCTCTCCTGTATAAATCGCCGCCCAAAGAAATTTTAAAATATATTATTTATAAAATGTATTTATTTATTTTAACCAATGGCTTTCTAAATTTACATTATGTAACAATCGTAACAAAATTTTTGTTTGTGAGTTTGTTAACGGTCGTCCGTAAGGCATTGAAGCTATTGACACGGAAGACAAAAGCGTTAGGCTCACTTCATTCCCGCCATTAGGCCTTTTGCAAAACAAGGCAGGCGTGAAGTCATGCATTTGCTGCACAGGCTTACCGGCTTGGATGAGGAGAATACAGCCAGGCAGCCTTCAAGGGGTGGGGCGTAGGGTCTGAAGAATGGCGAGCTCACCAAATAGCATTACTATGCAGCTCAGCAGAGTAGCATTGAGCATTAACTAGTTTTCCCATTTTGCGACAGGGCGCTACTCCCTTATGCCTGTATCGGAAGCGACTATGTATAGAAATATAATGCATACAATGCAATGGAATATAATGCAGTGCAGTTGCAGCCTTCCCTATTTAGAAAAATACGAGCCGCGACTGGCTGTGAATACAAAGAGAAAGGCATATTTGAAATATTTTAGACAGAGACCCGTGTCAAAGAAGAGTATTCTGCATCAAACTACGTAAAGAAGTTTACAAGGCAGGCACAGCAAGCTGGAGCAGATACATAGCTGACTTATGATACACATGACCACATGATACAAGGGCGCCAGACAATGAGCTATAAAGTAATCCAACATTTGAATAGAAAGTGAGATACAGCAAATATTCAAGTTGTAGAAACAGGATAATTCTCTCTTTTCATAAACGTTTATGGACCAGAACCTGGTTATGAAAACACAGAAGAACCTTTAGAAACAGAGAAGGGCAATTGATGAAATAGAATATGAGAAACTCCAAGATGCCTGAAGAAAAATAAAAAATTAGCGAGTGGAAGCGATGGTATTAAAGGCGAAATGATCAAATATGCCAACGAAAATTTAAAGAAACAGTTCTTACACTTTCTCAGTATATTGGAAGAAAGTTCTTATATCATAAAAGGTGGAAAATTGCAGTAATAAGCTTTATCTTTAAAGAAAGGGACCAGTCGTCCAGTGAAAATTATAGGCATAAGTCCTTTAAATGCTTGTACAAGATCTATTCAGAAATAATCGCATCCAGAGTTCGTAATATTGTAGGACTGTTATTGGAAGAACAAAATGATTTTAGGAAGAATTAGGTTGCTCCGATAATATCTTCATTATCAATCAGGTCATTGAGAAACAGAAATTTAATAACAAGAACACGCATGCTCTTCATAGATTACTCAAAACTTTTGGCACAAATCCTTGAAATACACTATTTAATGTATTGCATCGTAAATGTCCCCCACCACAGCTGATTTCGGTCGTAGGAACATGTATAGTAACTCAGAATTTGTACCAAAGGCCAAAGAAGAATAAAGAAAGAGATAATAAACCAGAGTAACTCAAAAGGATATAGTATATCCCCAATTATTTTTAATTTTATGTTTAGATGCATTAAATATGTGGATATCCAGACTCAAATCTTATAACCAAGACATGGGACAAGAAAGAAATCAATAGCTATATTATTCGCGGATGAATGTAGCCTCCAGAAAGCATTGTTTGAATTACAAGGTAGTGAAATGTACTAACTCTGCATATCATCCAGCAATAAAAGTCATAGGCTTTGAAGGGATGGAACTGATGAGATCAAATTGAATTTGTATACACAATTTATCTAATGAACAAGTTTCAAGTTTCAATTCTTGGAATACAAATGTCATTCAGAGGAAATAGATATACAAGGAAAATTAAAAGACTACATCGTATGAACGTATGAACGGAATTTAGCATTTAGCACTAATCCTGAAAATTCTGAAAAGAAGAAGTCATAGAAGGAAACTATGATTAAATTGTACAACATTTTAAAGTATCCCAACTTGTTTACATGGGAAGTGAAAAATTAGCAATGACCAAAAAAAGATAGTACAAGACACAAAGTGCTGAAACCAAGTTTCTGAGATCAGTAGCTAGTTATAAGCGATGGGCAGAAAAGAATTCGTAAAGAACTTGGTGTATGTAAACTTTAAGAAGAATTAATTACTACCGGGAATTTCCTGGGCGCTGCACATTGAAGGATGCAAGACGTCATCTCCGAAAATAATTCTAAAATACCGCCCACATGAACGAAGAAATCCTGGCCGACCGAAGAAGAGATGGGATGACCAGATGGGAACGGAGACGTAACAGGCAGTGCCTATATACCTGAAGGAGAATAATAATAATAATAATAATAATAATAATAATAATAATAATAATAAAAAAGAAGAAGAAGAAGAAGAAGAAGAAGAAGAAGAAGAAAAAATTGTAGTCGCAAATGCGATAATGTACATTATGAAATGCTCGTAACGTAAATATCGACGACATAGAGGTATTTAAAAAAGTAATTTTTGAAAAACTGAAGGAGTACAAAAATTTAAAGAAACATTTGATGCATTTCGACAAAATGGTGTTCAAACAACTGAGAAAATGCGCAATTTTGAGTTATTTTTACAGAAAGTTTTAAGTTTTCAGGATACTGTACAGAAATAATTTTATTATTTCTACTCACATATGCAACAAAAAATTAAGGCGCCCGTATTGTAAATATTAACGTGAATGAATTCAAAATTACAAATGTGAAATTTTGGAAAGCAAATAAATACATCAAAGTATGTTGAGATGTTATTCGGTGCATTATACTATCAGAAAACGTTTACAGAAAATGCGGAACGACTTTGGAGAAATTTGTTTTATTTTCCGTATTCAAAGGCGAACCGAGGTATTCAGGTGACCATATGGCGTAATTTACGCCACTGTCAAGTACTTAAATTAAGTTTATTATTTGTTTTAGTGGACCTTGAGTGGCGCCCATGGCATATGCCAGATCTGCCATACCGTAGATAAGCCTCTGCCCACTTTTAACTCAAAATTGTAGAAAACTAATAATACTTCCAAAACAATGAACAGCAGATTAATTAAAGAACTAAATGTGGTCAACAAATTTCATTTCAAGGAAAAGTCCTAACTTCAATTTTACCAGTTTTAAGAAAAAGCCAAAAAAAAGTAAGCTTTTGCCTTTCGAAAATTCAGAGTTCACGGTGAATCAATTTATTCGATCTTAATACGTATTTCATTCTATGCTTTAAAAATTACAATCTTGGTGTCGGTTGACACGACGCCGCGTCGAAGGCTAGGTGATGACGTTTCGGCCATCTTTCGTGGTCTTCTAAGGGCTGGTCTGCCGGCGGGGCTGAGGAAGACCGAAAGATGGTCGAAACGTCAACTAACCAGCCTTCGACGCGGCGTCACCCGGACACCTTTACATGACTCTGGCCGAGAAGCCTACGTCTTCACCGAATACTAAGGTATCACAACACTACTTAAAGTGCCGGCATTTGCACATTTTTCCTTGTGTTATGCACTGTACTAAACCATCTGGTAAATTCCTTGTCAATCCAGAGTGTGCAATAAAGTGAGCGTTGCATGCCAGAGCATTCATGATTAATTGATTCCAGGCGAACAGACAGCTAGGCCATTAGTCCCGTAAGTGTGGTGCATTTTTGTCGCGGAAGTTGGTGATCCTTACCGTTGAGTGGCAGGATCCGGCGCCGACCTACGTCAGCTTGCAGGGATTTTCCCAACCAGCTATATTCCCACCAGCTTGTCACCGCCCCAGCCAGAGAAAAGCTCTCGAAGCTCCCGACTGGTTTATGTAGTGCGTAGGTGGAAGTCAAGGGGTGGGGATGGACAAAGGAAGGGAAGATCGCGCACGGTCCGTCGCCCGTTAGGATGCTGCTCGACATTCACCTGGGTATTGATCGAAAGAGCAGCAAAACGATCCAAAGAAGACAGCAGCTAGAATTCTCACTCCAGACAGTGGTTGAATTCGGCCAGTTAACCGTTATAGCTAGGTCGAAAATCTTGCGACATCAGGACTCATTGGGTTGCCTGTTGATCAGAGAGAGGCACTGCAGTGGCATTAATTGTGCCCTGAGCCACCTTTGGCGCTGCATGCAAGAAGAAGCGTTAGCAAAACACGAAGCGAACAAAGAGGCCGAGAAGCGAGCCAGCGTCGCACCGCCGCCAGTCGACACCTCACACGGCCATGAGTTCAGCGACCTCGGAAACAGAGCAGGAGCCGTCGAGAGCTTCTCGGTCAGTCATTTCATATTTGAGACAAACGCGCAGGAAAGCGCGAAAAAAACAGAGATAAGTACTAATGGAACGGAAATGTATGCTTAAGAATACAAACGTATTTTGAGCGAAAATTTTTGAAAAGACCGAGTTTAAAATTGGAAATGGGACACTTAACTCGCATCTAATGAGCCTACGCTACTGCAGACTTTCCAATTTTACTGCTATTTTTGCTAATTATTTTTGCTCTAAGAATTGATTCACATGGCCTCACCCTCGATGTAGTTGAACATACATTATGACAAATTATAACTGCTTCGCAATTTTAGTCGATTTATATTAGCATGTTTAAATATTCTTCAAAGCTTGCAATACGATTGGATCATCGCTGGAAAAGTATGGGTTTAGCGATGTTTTATCTATATAAATACACTTATGAATCACCAGGAATGTATGTAAACGCATAACTTTCGAAGGACAACACGAATTGGATATTTTTTCTTTTCTTTTCGTTCATTATTGGACAGGTTTGTATGAAAAATTTTAAAAATCTCGTAATATGAACAGTGAGTGAGTAGATGAGACGCTATTGAGCGAGAAGATCTTCAATATATCAACAAATTATTAAAAGAAAAGGAGATGAGAAAAGGTAGAACTAAAAGAGAGACAAAGAAGAGAGAGAGAAAGTAGAAAGGTGAAAAGAGAGACAGAAAAGAGTAGAGGAAATAGAGAGGGGAAAGAGGTGGAAGAAGAAAAGAAAGAGAGTAAAGACAGTAAAAGTAAGTGGAGAGAAAAGAGGAAAATGTTCAAGGGAAGAAAGTGAAAAGAAATAGAAAGAAGACAGAAAGGGCAGAGAGAGAGAGAGAGAGAGAGAGAATGGAGAGAGAGATAAGGGAAAGGAAGAGAGACGGGGAAAGAGTGAAAGAAGAGAGACAGGAAGTCAGGAAAGGTAGGAGAAAAATAAAGAGTATGAAAAAAGAGGAGAGAGGGAAGGAAAGAGAAAGAAAGGGAAAATATAGAAAGAAAAGACAGGCAAAAGATAGGAAAAGTAGAGATAAAAAGAAGAGGGAAGAGAACAGGAGAAAGAAGTGGGGAAATGAGGGGAGGAAGAGGGAAAGGGGAGGGAGAGAGGGAAAGGGGAGAGAAGGAAAAAGAAGAGGGAGAGAGGGAAAAAGAGTGAAAAGAGGGAGAGAGAAAGAGGAAAAAGAGAGGGCAAGACAACGTCTCCGGGTACTGCTAGTTTGCATAAAAGTCTAGATAGTTTTCTGCCATTTATTGCAAAACTAATAAATGTTAAACAATATGGTGGGAAGTGAGCACCCATCTCAGTCCTAGAGTTATTCCTTTCTTCTTCCTTTAATATGAGCCACAATGGGTAGTACAGTCATAGACTAAGAGTAGTCTTTACTCTATGGTACAGTACATGCATTTCACCATTCTTACGAGATGTTGAAAAGCCCTTTTTTGTCAATATTTCACGTAATTCATCTCTTTTTACACAATCAACAGCCTCTTCGTAGCCTTTAAACGCTATATAATTATACTTACAACTTGCCTTTAGACAAACTGAACTTGTTTTTTGTTACAATTCTCCCACTAGTTAACAGCTAAAATACAACATAATTATTAATATTCAAAATCCAAAGGTGAAAGTGCTTATAACACGGGGATAATAAGACGTGTTTAGTCTGCGTAAGGCATTGAATCAGCATGTCACTTTTACACAGCATATTATGCGAAAATATCTTTTAAAATAAAGTTTCGTATTAACATAAGTATGAAATACGATTTTGACTTCCAAGAAGTTTCGTTTGGGTTTTCAAGTAACGAGCACCGATCGAAACCCTTTCCTTGAATTCAGGTCGTTTACCTGCAGTATGTTCCAGTAATATCTAGAATGTTTACAGACCGAGTCCTCTATGATTAGGAAGAAAAGCGAATTGTTTTAAAAATGTAGAAAAGAATAAAAAATAAAATAGTTTTAAAAATGCTTGCAGTACAGGTTCATTGCTGAGCTCTTTCCTTGGGCGTGTTATTTATATCAAAATTGTGAAATAAATCAATATTACAATATGTCCTTTAAAACTAGATATTAAAAGTAGTGTTTTCAAAATACTCAACGAAAACTTCCAGGAGTCTGCTGCTACTGCTATTACAAAACTTTCTCATCGCAAGATCTAGCAGACAGTTGAATACACATGTCATTTTAATGACATTACAAGGTATTGTCATATATTAACACTATTATTATGGTATTGTCTCATTCAGCACAAACACTTTCAAACACACTCTACAGTAGAAAGTAACATATCAACGTCTACAACTGATATGCTGCAAGTATCAGGTAGTTTGACATTTACCCCACGTTATTACGTACACAGATACGTGTGTGACGCTCCTCACTATCTGTACCACACAATTCATGGTGTATCACTTTTTATTGTCCTGTTCGCGAAAAACAACATAATCATCAGTATTTCCACATTATTAACAATTGCGTATTCATACTCAACATAAACAGTTGTTAATAAGGTATATCATTATACATTTCTAAACATGGACTCGCTCCACAAAAAGCTATTTTAGACAATGTTCAAAGGTAAACTGTCTCTTTCTTTCACGAACACGGAAGTGGTAAGCAAGTTTAAATAACGGGATTTTTACCTTTCTCTTTGGAAACAAACAACACTACACTACCACGTGCTAAGTCTCCCCAGGCCTAGCTGGGCCACAACGCCAGCACGCCGCCTGCTTCACCCGTCAACATTGAATCAATCCGAAGTTGAGGAGAAGTTAAGTGCTCATTTGTCTTCTCCGGCGCACACCAATCTCAGCTGCATTTATGAAGTGGTAACAATTCTAATAAATCTTAGAATAGATACTCAGCGAAGCGAAATTTCACAAATGCACATTGACTAAACATCCACTAAAGCAAAAAACAATATTACAAGACGGATGCAAACAGACATATCGAATTCGTGAATTCGTTTTAAAGAGTTATAGTACCTTACTTGGTTCCAAGATAAAAACAATTAACATAGATAAAATATTAATGAAAAATGTGTGTTTACGTATGTAATCGTAAAGGACGTTTCCTTACCTTGTAACGGCGCTTTCACCATTCCAGTAGTTTCAGGAGCATTGATTCATTGATGCGTTTGGAAACAACTGTTCATATCTAAAATTAATAAGGTTAGGGCAGTATTGTCTACAGATACTGATTTAGATGTTACTTCCCAAAGTATATCAGTGTTTGCTTCAATCAAACAGTTTCATATGAATATAATCAGGATATATTCTGCGCTCTAAGAAGGCTTTTGAACTACATTCAATGCATGTACCGCGACATTTTGAATCGTGAAATAAAGAGAATCAATCAGGATATCTTTCTCAACGTTTTAATTTATTTTTGGTAGACATTGTTAATTAACCAATAGATAATTTTTGTTTGTTTGTATTTTCGGAACATGGACTCTTTTGAGCATCATGAGGAAATATACAAAATCTTCTTCCAGATCGAAGTGCTACTGGAAATATTTCAATACATGAGTCTTGAAGAGCTGGTGACATGTATTCAAAATGTGGTCTACGTTGGAGAAATATTTCGCAACATTCCGTGGGCTATTGGAAAAATAGGATACAAACCAATTTCAAGTCTGAATGAAGAAATCATTGCCACACTAAAAAAATGCCTCAGCTGAACTTTTGTCTTTAGTAGTTGACTTTGAAATTAGATGGAAGTAATGTGTGTTGTGTTCATTGTAAACATTTGCAAACACTTGTTTGTGATGGTTTAGTGTTTCAACTTCTCATTGCAGAAGATGGTTAATGTCTCCATGATCTTGAATGGTTTCCAGTTGTCTCAGTGTCATATAATAGATCATATATCTCTCTCCTTCTAAGCCAGTTCAAGAAACTCAGAAAATTAACATGTGTGAATGTAGAACCTGCTTCTACATTCATTGAAACTAATAATGAAGTTTTCAGTCACTTGAACATTGGAAATAATTGCTTATTGTTCATGTGATAAATTCATGAAGATCAAATAAGTGAATGGGATCCATATCATTTTCTTCATTTTAGTGCCTCATTTACAGAATCTCAAACACGTGTTTGTTGACTTTACTTATGCTTCACTTTTGTGGGTTTAATGTTTTCTACAATTTAAGAGAACTGCATAATCTTGAAACATTGTGTTTTAAATCTTTTTTCCATGCAGATAAGAATATTCTTACTAAAATGTTTCAATTATGCCCTTTTCCAAAACTAAAGAAACTAGATCTCAGCAACTGTCTGAATATAAATGTACAAACTTTGCAAGCTATGCGTACAGGTGCCCAGGTGTGCAAAGAACTACATTCCTCCCAGTCATTTGTGTACATTTGATGATATTGAAGCTTTAACTCAATTTCAGAATTACTTTCACTTGACTTATCATGTGCTGCAATGGGTTTAGGATGTAGGTTTGTCTTACCTTAACAAATTATTAAAACTTGAAATGTTAGACCTCAGTTGGCGAATGACTGTGGCTGATCAAACCCTTTCTGTTATTAGTACTATACCTATTTAAAAAACATTCTCAATCTGCATTATCCATCATGAGGAATATACTTAGATTTTTGTCAAAAGCTGTAATTTTAATTATTATCTGAAGCGTATTATTGTAAGGGTATTGAAGGAACTTTTTGCAACAAATGATTCCTGCCTGTAGAATAAACCAAACCACATCAATCAGAGTGGTGTGTTCTTATTCAAAATTTTGAGATAAGTTAGTTTTTCTTTAATGAGGTGACATTTTTCATTTTATTTATAATAAACAGTACAAATGTAATGTAAAGATAAAATAAAATACATGTAAAGACTTGATATTTCTCCATAATCAGTATTTAATATCAGTAGAGAATATCTTTAATATGACAGTATTCAACTGCAAGAATGCAGATTAGTCATTCCATGATTTCAATGGGAAATAATGATTTTAATTTTTTCTTTTTTCAATATTAGTAGTGACAGTAAAGGAGACAATTTATTACATAATTTATGTATAATGTTTTGTGATAATGACCAACAAGTCTTCACTTCTCATTAAGAGAGTCTTACTGTTTGAGAACTTAAAGTTAAAATTCTTTACGTTTCCCTCCTTATGTGATAATATTGGTGGAAATTACATTATATTCTTGTCAGTTTTTATCAATTACAACGAAACAATTTATTTTGTTTCAAAATATTATTCTTTGTTGCTCAAAAATATGAGAACTTGCATTGAAATGAAAAATGCAAAAGAAGTATTAAAAAGTGCTTTGAACAGTTTTTATCAAAGTAACAGAAGTTATGTATAATTTACTAATAACTTCTTGGAAAAATGCTGAGAAAGAGTTAAAGAGATTGTTTTAGTTGACTTTCTATTCTATGAAAGTTGAAGATATAGATGTATTTTTGAGATGTAACAGTATCAAAAGAGAGAAAAGGGAAAGGGATCATATTTTATTCTGTAGAAGTTTTGTAGACCTTTTGAGTTCTAATTTGCTTCTTCCTGTGTGTATAAATGGATGTGAAAATTAATACAACTTATATAAATCACTTTTTGTAGTTCTTGTTTTGTAATAACTAGAAGAAACATAATCGATAGAAATCTCAGTAGATTGCTAATTATGTTATTAATTTGGATAATACAAAAGTGATTGAAAAATAAAAGAAATTACTTGAAACATTACTCAGGATGTTAATTGCTCGAATTGATCTTGAGTTGGTAAGTAGTAACTTGTAAATAAAATAAGTTTTTAAGAAGTATTTTTATATTTAGTCATTACTCAGTCTGTGTTGATGAAACTTGGTGCTTTTACTAATGATTTGAAGATAATACGTGAACAGTGATAACATTAATGTGTATGTAATGGAAAAAGGTAGCATATATAATGATTTAAAAGTATTTATTATTGTGTGTATTATTTTTGAGTTTTCTGAATAAACTTTGCTTTTATATTCTTTAATACAAAATCTTTTAACTAAATAATAATTATGTTGTAAAATCATACTTACAAAAATAACAACATTTGAACAATACAATAATTACACAATACAACATATAAACACTTACTCTTTGATTTGAAAATTCATTTGTGCTTTCTGCATATTGATGATATCATACTAGAGGAGTTTGTAAATGAAATGCAAAAATTTATTTTTCTATTAGGTTTCAGATTCAGACTTTCATAAATAGCTAGTTAATTTTGAATCTCTTATAATGAATTAAGCAGTTTTACTTCATTTTTACTCTTGCTACTGTGGTAGAAGTAACCAATTTTAGATGGAACCTGACTTGTAGAAGAACAATTTTCATTTGTATAGATCCTCTTTCAATTTCTGATTCTGTCTCAGAAATAGAAGCAATTGCTGCATCTCTGAAATTTCTTGGTCAGCTGAGCTGCACGCCAGTCTTCTAAATATTATTTGCTTTTGTTCCTCCAACTGATCTAGAGCAAACTTTTTGGAGACTCACAGAGTGTAGTGAAGCAGAGTTAGCTGGTTATTGCCCAAAACCAGAATCATATTCAAAGAAATATCTATAACAGCAAAAGAAATAAAAGGGATGATCTGCTCTGAAGACAACTGTGTCTGGATCTGCAATTGGTTTTTGAGCCCTGCAAAATATAAAGAAAGTCATTGTGACACATTTATTGTATGCAAGTGAGATTCATATTCAAAGTAGTCTTCCTACCTGCTGAAGCAGTTTTCACTGATGTCTTCCATAAATTCAAAAAATAACATATGATTAAACTGTGTGAGTGTCTAGTGGATCTTCCTGTGATATTTTGTCAAGGGCCTTTGAGTATGACTAAGGATTGTAGAAAGTCCAACCTAAAATAATAGTATAGATTTTAAAACATAACAAAAAATTAGTTTCTAGTTTTATCAATTTTTTAATTAATTTCTTAATCTCTTACACATGTACATTCATATTTGTATAAAATTTAGATATGTTAGGTTTTAAAATATTGATTTTATAATGTGTTTCTAGGGTATAAGTATTTTTGTCATCTGCAAGAACATAAATTAAATAAATAATTTTTGTCCAAATTATTTATTTTGCATTTATGGATCATGTAGCTCAACTGTTTAAACTAGACCTTTGATAAATGACTCTATTTAAAACGGAATTTAACACAGAGTGTATTCAATGTTCAGGTAAAGAAAGTTAAATATCATTTAGATTTAAAATTCTTCCGTAGAATTATTTCATTTACAACGCAAACAATGTTATTTTGCACTCAGGTAAAATAATCCCCCTTCACAGGGTATTTTGAAATGTTGATAAATCTGTTTGTAAGCCCCTGCATAATAGTGTATCAGATCTCAACTGATTTATTATCTAACTTCAAGGCAGTTTGCGGTTTTATTTGCATGAGTTCTTGTGCATCTTGACTGCGTTGTTTATTTATTTTGAAGAAATTGTGTGTGCATTCTCAAATACTATATATGTTATATAGAGAGCGTTATAATAAAGCTGTGAATGGTGAGCATGATGGTGCTCACTAAGTAACATTTTCATCAAGGTGATTTTCTGATAATGTGTCTGATGTCATGGCCTCTTTAATATGACCAATCTTCAGGTTTTTGGTGCTATACATAGAGGAAGCACATTTAGTAAGACATCAACTTTTGATACATCACCAAGGTTTTGATGTTGATGGAAACATCAATGTTTTAAATATGATGAAACATTTCAAAGTAAAATATGTCACTAGTTCCTAACATGAGACATAACTCTTCAATATTAATTTAAAATATTCTGCTATATATTTATTGTAAGTCTTCATTTTGTATTAATGTTTCTATGCTGTGAAGATTCAAAATACAGTGTAACGATATTACACCACATACAAAGTAATCACAAAAGTTAACAACACTAAGAAGTTTGTGCACTGTAAACTGTTGTGTGCCACCTAGGATAAACAGCAGTGACAGTTGTCAATGGCTCTTTTATTGCGAGTAGTCAAAAAATTTTATTTATATCATGAGAACTTTTTTGACAATTGGTCTTTACGGACCAATAAAATCATCTGAAGAAATCATCAATGTTTAATATACTGGTGTTTTTGTTCCCAAAATATTGATGTTTTGAAACCATCAATATTTTTTTTGTCATTCTTAACTATATATGATGCCTCAAAAACGTTATCAAATTTTTCTCAAAGTGGATTTGGTATTATTTTGAGGACTTTAATGTGATATTGACATTTTTAAGTTTCACCAAACCGGTTCAGATTTTTGATTAAACTTGGTCCTCGAATAAGCGGCAAGAAAATGGTGAATCCAGTTCCTTCCAGACTCGTTTTTAAAATTGCAAAAGCTGACAATTTTTTCAGTGCTTTCCTACAACTACAAAATTGATGATAGACTTTTCCTCTTAATAAAATTGTTCTTGAAAATTAGATCTGTAAATGAGAACATATCCTTTTTTGAAGTTATGAATAGGTTTTGAGTAGTTTGGCATAAAAAAGAATTAATTTAATATCAAGATTTTCTAAAACCTGCATCAATTTTTCTTTAAACATTTGTACCAATTTTGCTACATGCACTGACCAACACTGGCATAAATGACACTTAGATGATTTCTTTCGATTTTTAAAAAATTACACAAATGTAATTTTTTGTGTATATCACTATCACATGTCTTTAATATTAACATTATGAGCATTTTTTATATATTATTGCATTTGTGAACACAAGTGGTTCAAATGATTTCAATGAATTGTCTTGAAAACTCAAAACTTTTATGTGAAAATGACTCAAAATTCTCATTTTCAAATTCCAATGAATTGTCTTGAAAACTCAAAACTTTTATGTGAAAATGAGCTCAAAAATTGCTCATTTTATACTCTTCTATATTGTTTAGTGTCTTTATTTCATTTAGGAATAGTTTTTTCAGGGAATTGAAAAATTGAAAATGTTTGGTGCTGATAGGTAGCAGCTGGGAAGGAGATGAGATACAGAAAAACTAGCCCAGATTAAAGAGATTAGAAAAGCTCACTAGTCTTGAGACAGTCTGCGCCATGATTGTAGCACTGCTAATTGAATTAAGACTGTTTTTGCTGGGATGTGATAATATCATTGCAAATTATTACTAATATTTTCTAGGGAAAAAGTAATAAGATTTTCCCTTTGCTACTAATTTCTTTTATATTCAAAATCCAAATACTAAAAAACATCAAATGTAAAAATACACTTTTATTAAGTTATAGAAAATTATGCATTAATTTGTAAAATGCAAAGTATAGTTGTGGATTGAACAGACATGTTTTACTGCAGTAATACATTATTTCATTTAAACAAGAAATGTTAGATCATGCAAGGTCATTAAAAACTATGATTGCTATAAATGTGTACTTGAGCACAACAGCTCCCTTGCAGGCCAAGGCCTCAGCAATGTTCGGGCTTGCGGATATGGTTAAGGGGTACTTGTTGTTAGCACATAGACATCCCCATGCTGTATTCTGGACTTCTCAACCTGAGAAGTGAGATTTCTCATCATCACACAGCAACATACACTTGAACATTTAAAGGAAAGCACACACATTAATCTGGGCCCACTATGAATCAAACCCGGGATTGTGACTTGGAAAGGTAGCACGCAGACCAGTGTGCTACCTTAGAGGGTCCTACATAAATACTTTCTCGAATTATTTGTTGTAATTATTACAAAATATATTAATGCAACTTGTATCCTACTAACTCCTCAGCCATCTCGTGTAAAACTCCTTGTCAACAAAATTCACAATTCATTCACAATTTAAAAATTTGGAGCTGTTTTTGAGAATGTTTTGAATTTATTGTTTGTTTTGTTTTTAAGGAGAAAAAAAAGAAAAGAAAAAGAAAGGTTTTATTGTAAAAACCCCACAGATCTATCAAAATCTTGACTTTTGTATGTTTGCAGCACTGCTAATGTTTCTCTGTACTATGTATAGGAGGTGTGTCAATGTGTAATTTTTCAATTGTTACATTTCAAAGTAATTTATTTTAACAGTTCTTGCATTTTCTTCATTCTAGTATGGTTTTCTATACTTAATGTATTCCTTCTTGATGTAGTGTACAGTTTTCAGACATTGATTTAAAAGTGAAAGATAGATATTAACTTCCTAATCCTAGGGTTGTAGGTTCAAACTAGGGTGGGATTTTCAGGACAATTCTCTTTTAGTGCCATTTTGTTTGCAGCATTAACAAAATGCTAGCCAAATAGCCAGCAAAATGAATTCCCTCTGACAATTGTGCTTGTAATCATCAAAATCAGATCCATATCATTTGTTCAGTCATGGAATTCTTTCAAAATAATAAATAAATATTACTGAGACTTGTTGGGGCAGTTTCTGGAAAAATTATCAATGATATTGGCACCCATGAGGCTAAATATGGGAATATCCAGCAGTGGCATGACCCATTTGCTTGAAGAGCAATGCTATCCAGAACCACGGCTATTACAAACACAAACAACGCTACAATAATTTAAAGGTGAATAAAGAACATTTACGCCATACTTATATGAATATGCAAGAAACTGTATTTTATATCATTTTATGGAATGTTTAAATTTTTAAGAAAAATAACAATAACTGTCTCAAAGAGGTTTAAATTACAATTAACAGTAAAGAAGAAGAAAAGCAATTGAAATGTGATTTCATTATTGGGCATTTATAACTATACGTTTAGTGAAACTTTACCCACTAGATCATAGATAAATATGGTGGTTGATATTGTGTATTTAATAACAGATGGTCCTATGAAACAGTGTTACAAGACTTAGACCACTTACAAAACACTCTACAAATCAAAACAGTAATGTATTATTTTAAATTGGTATTTTCAGATTCACAGCAGCATTTCACATAAAAGAAATTACACATTAGTGTGTACAGATGAATAATTGTTAGATTCAAATTATAGAACCTGAACTTTGCTTTTTCTTGTTTTGCAGACCTCTATGCTTCAGGTCAGCTAATTCACGCATGCCAATATCGCGCGTTAGATAACGTAACCAGTATCAAATCATAATGAACTTCAGAACTGGATATCCATGAAATGAATATACAATTTGTTTTAGTTAGTGACAATTTAAAAGGCATCATGAACCTCAATACTTTTAAAACTTGTTGGGAAATCAGCATTATAAGCTGAACTATGTATTTTAAATGTACCCGTGGAGAGGATTTAATAAGGGACCAAAAAATTATGGAATGTCATTATATATTTTCAAGTATTAAATAAATTGTTATATAATATTTAGAATATTAACTGAAAAGTCTCTAAACTAGGTGCTGGTGGAAAGGTAGATACTAGTTCCTAAACACATGTTTCTCACAATTCCTTTCAGATATCTCAGTAAGTGATTCAAAAACTTTTGTTGAAATATTTGTTAGTTAACAGTTTTAGCTTTCTTCTCTAGATTAGACAATTCATTTTAATTACAATAATTATTATAATAATACAAATTCCTTCTGAGTTTCATACAAAAGTCATTGTATTGGGAATAAAAGATTCATTTTATACAAATAAAATGAATAATGAATTCATACCTGCTCTAAATAGTCACAGATGTGTATCCTTCTTGCAAGCGAAAACTTGGTACTGACACTAGAACTTTTGTTTTGGTCATGTTTGTTAGGAGTTCAATGAAATCAATTTCAGAAAGGTGTTCTTCAATGGTTCTTAGTCCATCCACCGTGAATGGAAGTAACATGACAAATCGCAAGTTGGGATTCTGCTGAAGAAAATATTGTTTTTAGACATTGTTTAAAAGAACAAAATTTAGAAGCAAAGATTTAGGTATAATTTCAAAATGTTTTTAACCAATAAATATATTTGAAGTCCAGTCATTTTCAAGCTTTTTAAGAATGGTACATGACACATTTTCAGAATGCCAATTCTCATAGATTGCAGATACTGATACACGGGTTTCTCAAAATCTGTGGTGAGCAACAAATAAAGGCTTTATGGTAAAAAAGAAAGTAGGTTTGAATTGAAAACCGAGTAGGTTCTTTTCCTAAATGTTACATAACACAAGTTAAATTTTGAGCAGACCAGACCACTGGTTTCAGCATTTTGCTGAAAGACATTCTCTAATAAGTTATTTTTACCAAAACATTCAATGTGACAGGATAAGACAATTATCATTAATTTTTTGCCCATGCAAAAAAAGACAATTTATTCACAGAGAATGCTCCAATACTGGAACAATCTTTAATTGACCATCATTTTCTGAACATATTTGCAAAATGGGGCCAGATTAATATCTTAAGAAGCCCTTTGTCTATCCAAACTTTGGGTCACCTTAATAAAATTGAAATATTAACTTTTATAATAAAAAATTAAAATAAACTATAAAAATTGTAAATTAAAAATTAATATGATATTTTTTATTTAATATGAAATATATTGATAGTAAAAATTTGTTTTGCTTAATGGAGGTTCTATCCAACAGGTAGCATAAGCACATGCTTAGTCTGCTTATGCATTAATCCATGCTTGTATAAATGGAATTTTCCCAAAAAATTCATAGTGACTCTGCCAATGATATCATACATTATGGATGCCATGCATGATTTTAATCCAGTTTGGATTGATTAGTGTCATTTAGAGTTGACATTGTAAATTCCGTGGTGGTAGCCGATAATAGTTGACATTGTGTTTAATTAGTACATTATTTGGAAAATGATTATTTTATGTAAGGATTCATTACCTACAATCTTTACTAAGTTCTAAGTTAATTCAAATTTAAAGTTAAAATAAACAAAATTGTAAAATGTTCTTCTATATCAGGTTTAAAAGCGAATTTGTTTCATGTTTTGAATGACAGATTAAAAATATATTAATAAATAAGTAAAGATTCTGAATATATTTTGAATAAACATGTCCCTCTGTGTAAGATTCCTTTAAACACTCCTCAAAGAAAAACAATATGCTGATATGGTATCCCAGAAGGTTCACTGCCAGGCAGAGTGATAGTGGAGAAAGGACCAAAAGGACAAAGCAGTAAAAGGAAGATAAAGAGGGCAAGGGGACAAAGGAACAAAATGGGAAAAGAAGACAAGGGGGGGAACGGGATAAAATGAACCAAAGACGATTAGAAGAGGGTAACATATGGGACAAAAATTTCAGAAATGACTTCTTGTAATACTCACAAAGATAAATGTCACGGCTTCAAATCGTATTACATTCAGTGGAATGTTAACAAATTGTAACTTTAATATATCTATACCATAGTAATTGTAAAAATAATTTTTGTTTGCATTTATTCCCAAAAATTTTGTTTTGTGGCATTGAATTCATCCAAAGATTTATGAGCACTGGTAAAATTTAAACCCGAAAGTTCTGCTAAAATATTTTAACGGACTCTTGAGCTTTTTAGTAGCCATTTCTATGGACACGTTCTTAATGTGTTGTTTAGATGGTTGGTTGCTAAGTGTTTGTGTACTGACAAATAACAAAAACAATAAATTTTGAGGTTAACTTTTTTTACGTAAGCCTAAAAGAGATGGAAATTCAGGAAGTGTAGGTCCCTAAACAATGCTTCTTCATCTTGTAAGGCTGGCATTCTCGTGGAATGTGCATTTCAAGAGGAGGACTATTACCTTATAGGGTATTTCTATGGCTTGACATTGCAGATTGTCAAACTCAGCATAACGATATATGTTGATTTGATGCATCAACTTCACTGTTCTAGTCTCTTCTGCACTGACATAGAAAAGATCATTGGTGGTATAAACAGCACTAAAAGGATGTTCCAGATCACACCGAAAATAGGCAGCACATATCAGTAGCAACTGTAAAGTTGCATTTACAGATGCTAAAAAATAAAGACAATAATTATTGTTTACTTCTAAATTTCATACTATTTTAATTGTTTAAAATTATATAATGAAATAAAGTCACATAATGTACATGCTAACTAAACTAGCTCATTTAGTTCAAAAAAGAATTTCCATGAAGAACAAAGATTTGCAGAATGATAGGAACAGTATGCGTTCTTGAGGTGTATTAAATGCAGAAATAACCTGGATTTTAATTATGTATCTTTCTGAAGGTTGTTCCCTATTATTAACTTATTAACACTGTCTAAAAGTGAATTTTGGTAAATAATGGAATGAGCTTGTTTAGATAGCTAACTTGTCTTAAGACAACATATAGGCACTACAGATAGAATTTAAAAAAAAAAAAAATCTTTAAGCTGATATGTTCCGAAGCAGTTATCAAAACTATTGAACTGTTAATTTTTGACAATGCAGGTATTGAAGGAAATTCATAGAATTTTTAACTTTAATTAATTTTATACCATTGAAAGGTAAGAACTGTGTATAACAGTGTTGTAATGTTAAGGAAAACTTTTACATACAATATCTAAACGTTTAAATTTGATCACATTATACAATGCTAATTACAAAGTACATTCTTATTTTACACAAGTTTTGAATGAGGAAATTTAATAAAATTACCTATTTTATAGCAACACAAAAACTGTTAAAGCAATCATTTACTATAAATTTTAATATAAATAAATATATATAAATTAATATAAATAAATTTTAATAAGTAGCGTCGCGTGGTTCGGCGCCGCGGCGTCGGGCCGCGCCGGGCCGCGCCGGGACGCGCCGGGACGCTTCGGGGAAACCCGCTCTAAGCCGGATGCTAAGTGGGGTGTAAAAGGCGACGGCGCCTCGCCGCGCCGGCTGGAAAACCCGTAGGAATCAGGCTGGAATTCCTAAAAGGGGACGCGCGCGGATGCGAGGCTAAGGGATGTCGGTTGCAGCCCTGGAAGGGCTGGCCAGCGAGCCGTATGACGCCCGCTGCTTGTAGGGTGGGGGCGAGCCCAACGGATATATAAGGCCGCACCGACAGGGCGCCTCGTGGGATACGCTGGGTGTCGAAGACAGAGGTATCTCAGTGCATTCATTGCACGTGATCTTCGGAGTCGAAGATCGGTTTGGCGACAGGCCATGTAACTGGTATAGTTACGGGACTCTATGTCCGACAGCTTCGCACCTCGCGTTGCTTTGCTGCTTTCGAAGCAGTGGTTCTGGGCGAGGCCTAAGGACGGTCGCGAGGTTTCGCGCTAAGAGAACTGAAAGGTTGCCAAGGAGTTAGTTTTGTATTGTAATCTTTGTACATTAACTTAAATATACTTAAATATATTGTAAATATCAATCAGAGCAGTCGTCTGTGTTTTTCATCCTAGTACGTCACAGACTCGGAACCTTTCTTTCTAAAACTGGTGGCAGCGGTTATCGTAAACTCGTCAGTGCCGCACCAATTCCTGCCATTTTTTCTAAAACTGGTGGCAGCGGTTATCGAAAACTCACGTCGGGGCGCCGCATCATTCCTGCCATTTTTTTTCTAAAACTGGTGGCAGCGGTTACTGTAAACTCACGTCAGGGTGCCCGCAATTCCTGCCATTTTGTTTTCTAAACTGGTGGCAGCGGTTATCGTAAATTCACGCCGGAGTGCCTGCGCCAATTTGCAATTGTAGTTCAAAATTGGTTGCAGTGGTGTTTAGAACTCACACCGGGTGGTTGTGCCAGTGCAGTTAATATTTGGTTACAACAGATAAAAGACTCACGTCTATCAATCAGCTTAGTGGAAAGCAGTTTACGTTCGCAACGAACGGGAACGCGAAGTCTGCAACAGTCCGCGGGACATCAGTGCGGCATCAGAGTCATCGGTGCGCGCTGATTAATCAGAACAGACGCGTAAGGACGGTGTACGCAGTTAAACGTGCACGCGTCGTAAATACGTGGCGCCGGCAGCGTCGCGCACGCACGAAACCGAAAGTGCGGTTTTTCCCGGTACGGTAGTTTCGGGGCGGTACAATCCGACTCGGAACCTTTCTTTTCTAAAACTTGGAACTGGTACTGGAACGAGCTGATGTGGTACTGGAACTGGAGCAGCCGATATTGGTACTGGAACGAGCTGACATGGTACCACTGGAAGGAGACATCCCGGACGAGGAAGGAAGGAGGCCAGAAAACCGGATCGAAGGCGCTCACGCGACACCGAGTCAACTGAACGTAAGTGTGTTTTTGTTCTGGCCGGGATCAATTCAGGCAAAATGGCTTTCTTGGCGGGTTATAGGAAAGAGGTGCTTGTTAGGGTCGCGATGGAGATGGAAACATTAGAAGGAACGAGACCGTGGTTAAACTTAAATCGATCATTACGGAAAGCGAGCAGTACGGGGAATCATTCGTGAAACAACTCGCTGACCAAGAAAAGAACAGGTCGCAAATACGCGAGCGGAAGAATACGCGAAGGAGAGAGCAGGAAAGAATACGCGAAGAGAGCAGGAAAGAATACGCGAGCAGGAAAGAATACGCGAAGAACGGCAATTTGAACTTGAAAAGCTTAAACTAACGAATCAAGACCCACGCGTGTATCCATAGGTAAGTAGCGACACGGGAAATCGAACTAATATTCGTATCAGCCAAGTCATGGACAAATTTAAAGGGCGAAGGCGACGATATTACGTTGTTCTTAAGTGTTTTCGAGGCGCATGCTCGCCAGCTTGGCATTGCGCCGGTCGAATGGGTAAGCCATTTAATGGTTTACTTCCTAATGAGGTGAACAACTGGCTCGTAGTGGATCCGATACACCGGATCAAGATTGTGACCAAATTAAAGAACAACTATTAGATATGTTCAAGTTTACGGCGGAAAAGTGCCGTCAGATGTTTTGTAGTCACGTAAAGGTGCAAAGACCACGGAACGTCTATGCACGTGAATTACTAGTTATTGTAAAAATGGATCTCAGGTTTAAAGGTAGAAACATTTGAGCAATTGCTAGATCTCATTGTAACAGACCAGATGAAGCGGAAGGTGCCAGCGGTTATGCGTGACCATTTCATTGATGTGTGGGGTGGGGTTTCTGCGTCCCAAGTTTTGGGCTTTGAAGGCTGGACACCTACGAAAACAACCGGGCTAGCGGATATAGAAGAATTCTCGCGGTTCAGCAATAAAGAGCACGCAGGCGAACGGAAATGGCCGAAGGTGACGGAAAGCGCGCCGTCACTTCCAAAACTGCAGTGCCGAAGGTAGCTAGTAACGCGGAGTTCGAAAAGCCGCACGAACGGACGTGTTACTTATGTAAAAAACCAGGTCATAAAAGATATTGTCCTCAATATAACAATAAACCTAGCGGAAGATGTGTCACGTGGCCGACGCTAGTGCGCCAGGTTTGTCTCCACACATTTCTTGCCAAAATTTGCGGCGAAACAGTCACCTGTCTCCGTGATCGGGTGCGACGATTGCGTCATCAATGCAAAGACGTCACGCCGACACAATACACCGGCGAGTCCGTATGGGTTCAGCAGCCCCTGGACGAAGCGCCGAAAAATCTACCGGTAGCCAAGGTAGAGATAGTAGGGCCATTCGGTACTCTTGTCAGAAGCCGCAGTCGCCAGAACTGCGACTTGCCTTATTACATTTTAGTAATCGTTCTACTACGATTTTGAAGGAGATAAAGCAGGTTTCTTAGAACCACAGCCTATCTGCGCTGTACGGACTAGGGCGCAAGCAGGTTGCTGAGCGCGAAAGGGCGGAGGGGCCCGGGGTGCGAACAATGCGGCAGACGAAGCGCCTCAGACAATAGACGAGGTAAGGAACCGACCGTGGGCCGGACGCTTTCCCAGGTAAGCGTTTCGGAGAAACCGAGGATGAAAATAGAGTTGGTCAGGGCGAGGTCAGACGCCCCGGGCAACTCGGAATCGACGATCAGGAATCTGAATTAGATTTCAGTAGCATTGCTTTGGCTCGTTTGGACCCACGAATTTGAAACAGCTCAGAGACAAGAAAAGGAGCTCGCGCCGTTGATTGAGCGTGGGGAAAGGACCCGAGACGGATCAGCACGATTATGTTATGAAAACGGCCTATTGTTTCGTGTCCGGCATAGTAAGCGCGGAGAGCAGTTCTCTATGTTAGTAATACCGCGGGTGTATCGTGGCACGATCTTAAAACCTTGTCATGAAGTTGCTCACGGCCATTTGAGGTCACAAAAGCAAAGATGCCATGGCCAAATATTTCTTCTGGCCGAATTGTTATAAGGATATTGAAAACTATGTGCGTAGTTGCGACAGTTGCCAGCGAGTAGGAAACGGCGGCGAAAACTTCGCGCGCCTTTAAAATTGTTCCTATAACGGGCGAGGCATTCGAGAAAGTGAATGTCGACGCGTGGCCATTTCAGAATCGGTCACCGAAACAAGTTTATTTTAACGGCGATGTGTTTAGCCACGAAGTATCGAAGGCTATTCCGATACAGGCCCTAACTTCGGTCACTGTAATTGAAGCATTATTAGAATTATTCAGTAGAATAGGATTTCCACGCAATTGCAAACCGACCAGGGCACCTGCTTCACAAGTGCTTTGACAGCGGAAATTCGCCGAGCGGTTTGGCATTAAACTGGCGAGAAGTTCGCCGTATCCCTCAATCAAACGCAGTCAGAAGAATGCATCGAACTATGAACCGGCTTGAAGTTCTGTGTTTGGAAGCAGGGACGGATTAGAATGCCAACTTCCCGCTATTATGTTCGCGTTGCGCACGTGTGCACGAATCATTGGAGTTTTCTCCAGCCGAATTGGTGTACGGGAAGAATCTCCGTACCCCCATGACACTTCTTTATGAAAGGCTTGCAGGAACTGCGGAAGGTAAAGAAAATTCTGTAGTTGAGCATGTATTCAAATTAATCAATCGTTTGAAACGCTCCGTGACCTAGCTCACAATAGAATGGCTGAAGAACAGCAGAAACGTAAAGTGTGGTATGACCGGAAGGCGGTCTCACGTACTTTCGAGATAGGCGCTAAGGTGTTGGTTCTCGCACCTAACAGGACGCGGAAGCTCGCGGTTCAGTGGATAGGGCCGGGCGAGATTCGGAAAATTTCGAGCATAACTATGGTCCAGATTCCGGGGCGGGAAAGGGAACCCGCGTCTATCACGTTATGCTTAAAAGATACCCCAGCGGACAGAGTACTTGGGAAAGTGTGTTCTACGTCTGTGACGAACGCAGGTGACGAAGACGCGCTAGATCGCTATGCGCTTAAATTGGATTGTTGCGACTTTGACGCGGAAGAAATGCTGAGCAGGACTGAGAGTCCAACCTGGTTTCGCAAGCTCTGAAAACGGTCATTTGTAAAGTACGTTCTATATTTAGTAGAAACCCGGATTGACGAATATCACTACCATGGATATCGAGTTAACTGATACCAGCAAAGTGGTTCAAGCGTACCCTACCGTACATCGCCGAGGCAGGCTAAAATATTACGGAAGAAATCGATGAATGCTTCGCGACAACATCTTGTGGAGGCGGAGAGTGATTATACGTCTCCATGATATTGGTTGAAACCGGGCAGAAACCACGGCCCTGTATCGATTATAGGCGCCTCAACGAAATTATTAAGACCGAATACTTTCCGTTACCAATCTCGAAGAACGGATAGAACAGTAGCTGCAGCAAAATTATAAGTGTACTGGACCTTTGCAAATGTTTTTTGGGAGATCGGTCTTACGGAAAGGGCGCAAAGGTATTCGGCGTTCGTGACCAGTTTCGGCATACCGGCCGCTTAGATTACCTTTCGGAATAAAGAACGGTCCCTATCAATGTTGTCGTATTATGGGCACCTTATTGAATAAATGCCAAGAATTCGCGGTACGATACCTGATGACATCGCGGTTTTCAGTAACACTGGCAAAAACACATTCGACACCTCGATACGGTCTTTCGCATATTAAATCCGCCAAATTGACGTGCAGCTGCGCAAGTGTTTGTTTGCGCGGGCTAACATAAAATATCTTGGGTACGTAGTCGGTAACGAAATTGCGGCCGGCCGAAGCCAAGATACAAGCAATCAGAACTTTCCAGACCAGAGTCAAAGAAACAAGTGCGTTCTTTGCTCGGTCTGGTGGGTCCTATCGACGTTTGATACGGGTTTGCGGAGAAAGCGGCAGGCGCTTACTGATGCGCTGCGAGGACGCGAGCGCCAAAGGGAAAATCGTCTGGACAGAGCATTGAAACATCTTACAATGAGCTGCGACAAGCTCTCGGAGAAAACAGCGGTATATGCACCTGATTATACCAAGGAATTTCGAGTTCAGGCAGATGCTTCTCGGAGGCTTAGGCGTGGTTCTCTACCAAGTAAATGACGAGGGGTAGAACAACCAGTCGTTTTTCTAAGCCGTAAATTAAATGATGCCAAATTATTATCGCACCACGAACTAGAGTGTTTAGCGCTGATTTGGGGTTGGATAAACTTAAGATTTATCTCGACAGGCAGGCCACAATTCAGTCGAAACCGACCACAATCCGTTGGTCTGGTTGCGTAATACGGCCGCAAAACCCCAGATTATTACGCTGGTCTCTTTTAATCAGCACCTCGATTTACGCATCAGGCACAAAAGGGCTCAGAAAATGTTAATGCAGATGCGCTTAGTCGCATGTTTGATGATGTGAATTGATCCACCGGCGAGAATAGGAACACGCACGTTCATGACATTATAAATGTCGGTGAAATTCTATGTAAATAATTTTGTAAACTCAAGGTAAAATTGTTGTGTTTTTTTATATTTTTATATGTAAATACATACATTTTCAATAAACTCAGTTAAGAACGGCACATGATGTATGTAACAATTCACAATTATGTAATACTTCAATGCAAGTAAATGTTTTGTATTTTATATTTCAGGTTTCATGTAATGCAAGATGCGTCAAAATTATTATGTAATATTCAATGTAAAAATAAATGTTTGTATTTCAGGATCATATGTAATTCAAGATGCGTCAAGAATACTTATGTATGTATATAGGAGTAAGGTTTAAATGTAAATGGGAACATAGCTTAGGTGAAAAGGGACGAGGACAGCCCAGAATTTATTTCACACATTTCGATTAAATGGGTTTAATATTCTGGTATAATTATGTTCATGTTTCTGAAAAATTTGGATGTAGAGTCCTCGACCAGGTAACTTAGCAGAATTTTTCCTGGGCATATTTTGCTGCGAAAAAATTCTCACCCCGGCATGGGAGGTCTGTAGCGTCGCGTGGTTCGGCGCCGCGGCGTCGAGGGCCCCCCGGGCCGCGCCGGGACGCGCCGGGACGCTTCGGGAAACCCGCTCTAGCCGGATGCTAAGTGGGGTGTGAAGGCGACGGCGCCTCGCCGCGCCGGCTGGAAACCCGTAGGAATCAGGCTGGAAATTCCCTGAAAGGGCGCGCGGATGCGAGGCTAAGAGATGTCAGTTGCAGCCTGGAAGGCTGCAGCAGAGCCGTATGACGCCCGCTGCTTGTAGGGTGGGGCAGGCCCAACGGATATATAAGGCCGCACCGACAGGCGCCTCGTGGGATACGCTGGGTGTCGAAAGACGAAGTATCTCAGTGCATTCATTTCACGTGATCTTCAGGTCGAAGATCGGTTTGGACAAGCCATGTAACTGGTATGATTACGGGACTCTATGTCCGACAGCTTCGCACCTCGCGTTGCTTTTGCTGCTTTCGAAGCAGTGGTTCTGGGCGAGCCTAGGGACGGTCGCGGGTTTCGCGGCTAAGAAGGGAACAAAGTTGCCAAGGAGTTAGTTTTTTGTATTGTAATCTTTGTACATTAACTGTAAATATACTGTAAATATATTGTAAATATCAATCAGAGCAGTCGTCTGTGTTTTTTCATCCTAGTACGTCACAATATGTTGATTTGATGCATCAACTTCACTGTTCTAGTCTCTTCTGCACTGACATAGAAAAGATCATTGGTGGTATAAACAGCACTAAAAGGATGTTCCAGATCACACCGAAAATAGGCAGCACATATCAGTAGCAACTGTAAAGTTGCATTTACAGATGCTAAAAAATAAAGACAATAATTATTGTTTACTTCTAAATTTCATACTATTTTAATTGTTTAATATTATATAATGAAATAAAGTCACATAATGTACATGCTAACTAAACTAGCTCATTTAGTTCAAAAAAGAATTTCCATGAAGAACAAAGATTTGCAGAATGATAGGAACAGTATACGTTCTTGAGGTGTATTAAATGGAAATAACCTGGATTTTAATTATGTATCTTTCTGAAGGTTGTTCCCCTATTATTAACTTATTAACACTGTCTAAAAGTGAATTTTGGTAAATAATGGAATGAGCTTGTTTAGATAGCTAACTTGTCTTAAGACAACATATAGGCACTACAGATAGAATTAAAAAAAAAAAAATCTGTAAGCTGATATGTTCCGAAGCAGTTATCAAAACTATTGAACTGTTAATTTTTGACAATGCAGGTATTGAAGGAAATTCATAGAATTTTTAACTTTAATTAATTTTATACCATTTGAAAGGTAAGAACTGTGTGTAAACAGTGTTGTAATGTTAAAAAGGAAAACTTTACATACAATATCTAAACGTTTAAATTTGATCACATTATACACAAAAGGGTTTAAAATTTTGAAATGTTCATGTTCAAAATGTGTAATCTGGTGCTCTGGGTACTGTTTCTGGCTAAGGGTTCATAAAAAACTCCCTATTAATAAATATGACAAGAAATGTTTTGAAGTAATACATTTTTGTCAAAACTGACTTACTTAATGGTAGGGACACATTCTCATGCAATACTGATATTTATAATTATAACATACATCGTAGAAATTACATTCATCAGGTATCAGTATCAACAGTTCACTACAAGAAATCCACATATAATACATGTATGCTACTTTACAACACATTGCCAGATGACAAACAATTAAAATGAGTACACAAATTTAAGTTCAAAGTAAAATCTTTTCTGTTGCATAACTGTTTACTTATAATTAGAACCTATAGTGATCATCAAAAAGAAAAATAATGTTTATTTTAATAATGATCTACGATGCAGTAGTTCACATTTGCTTTGTATAATTTTTCAGAGAGACTTAATATGTCTAACACGCATTGCAGCTTCCAAGTCAATGACCCCATCTCAATCCTGCATGCCGGCATTGTTACTATTTTATTAGAAAAACAAACAAACAAACAAACAAACTGCAGTTTGACTGACTGACTATTATAATTGTTATCGTCGTCGTTGTCATTATTACTACTACTACTACTACTTTTACTGTTATATTTTAAAAACTTTTATTCATCTTTAACTATTTACAGTTAAAATGTTGAGAAGGGATTCTGGATCTCAAGATATCATATGCGTATCATTCTTCTCCCCATACATGACATACAGTATTTTACTTTGACTAAATAAATCAAATGAAATTAAATAAGTTGAGCAAAACTCTGAAGGCTGGATGGAAGCAACAAGAAATAGTAGACCTAAGTACAGGAACATTCCTAGCCATCCTTCCTTTCACACTCCTCACCACTTTCCCATAAGTAACAGATTTTCCATCTTTAACTAGATCCTTTCCTCCTTTTCCAACAGGTCCATTTTCTCTTCAACTCAATCACCCACCCTAGAGTTCAGCCAGCACAAAGAAGGATCTTACTTAAGTCTCTCACCAAAGATCCAAAAACATAGTAAACAGAGCAAGACTAAAACATCAACAAAACCTCTTTCTCATTCAATTATTATATTATATTATGTTATATATTAGTGGTTAGTCATGGTAGAAACTTTCTTCAACCATGAGAGAAAAACTTCCTTCAAAGTTTTTGTTTCCTGGTGTTTTCAAACCAAGTGCAGGATAGCACAATTATAAAAAAACTTACATAGACTAGGTCCTTCAAACAAAATGACACAGTAATAATTATAGGTAGACAGAATGACCTAAATCATGGCAGTAAGTTACACTTTGGAGAACATCAATCGAAGACACGGTCTGACACTCAAGTGTCATCATTACTTACTAGTAATGACAACATTTACACAAACATCAAGATAAAAATGGCTAACAACATCTGAAACATCACTTGAGAGGGTCACCAATTATACTATTTGACTTTGTCAACCTGTCTTTAAACTTTTTCGCAAAATCCTCCACCTTAATCAGGCAGGCAACAGAAACTTGTTACTATGTTAACAGGAAGTTTGGTGCTCTTTTCCAACCTCGCTACCCGTCATTTCACCCTCACGTACCCCACCACCTCCATCTTCTCCACATCCAATTCCATCCCTACCTATACTCACACGTACTCCACCCACACCTCCATTTCATAATACTATCCATTTCATCTATTTGTACGCGAACGTTTTCAGCCAAGAAGTGGCGAGCTCAGCGTTGGATCCGGCCGACCGGCATCGCATTTGGTTGTTTGGAGGAAGGTTCCTCAACCGAGGACACAAGGGTCTACGAAAGGGTATCGCCCGCCAGCGAGTCGAAGCAGCGGCCGCGCCGCGCCGAGCCAGCGGCGCCTGACCGTGAGCTAAGGCCTGGCTAAGGCCGCTAAGACGGAGGGCCGACCGCCCGCGTCGGAGTCCCGCGCTATCTACGCCCAGAAGGCAGAACCCCCAGAATACAGTCACCCCTTCCATGTTGCAGAAGTGTGAGTACCCGTGTAAACAGAGACAGGATATTTAAAATCTTGTAAAATTACATTATTGGTTGAAGTCTAGAACACGGTACAAACTAAGGAAGTTGTTTAAACTGGCACTTTGCGTCGCTCAGCCGAGGGGGAAATCCAAGGTGGTGGGGTGGTTAGGTGATTATAAAGGGAACCTTTCGGAGGGGAGGGGTAGTGAGCAATATACATAGCTTGGTACATACTTATGAAAAGCAAAGCGTGGACGATTTAAATAAATTGTAAAAAATAGACTAATGAAATAATTTTAATGGTTCGTAATTGGCCACGAATGTGACGTCACAAGTGAGAGGAGGCAATTTCGCCCTAGTGTGTTCTCGGAGCTCCTTTAGAAAATAGTGCTGCCTGCGATTGTGGTGTGTGCCTCTGTGATAACCAACGCTTTCATCGTTCGAATTCGTTGCAGCAATTTGAATTCGAGGTTTTCTTATAAAGTGCTTACTGGAGTATTTTCTTATAAAAGTGAATTGGTAATTATGCGGTGGATAGACGCAAGGTTGTTTACAGTGAACCCGAGGGCCGGAGGCCCGAGCATCGCCATGACTTGGATCCGGGCGAGCGAAGCAAGAAAACTTGCCTTCGAAAGTAATTTGGGCATTAAAATGCGGCGGGGACAAAGTGCATGAAGAGCGAGCCATGGAAATCGCAAATAGGTAACTTTTCTTCATTTCTATCAAAGCGCTTAGTGCAATTTGAGGGAGGACTTCAGGAGACTCCCCTCCTCTGCCCCCTCCCCTTCCCATCCCTCTCCCCCTCTGCCACCGTGCTTCTCTAAGGGTGTACAGTGTTCCCAACTTTAACAAATTATTACTATCCAAATTGAGACAAAAATTAAAGAATTGATTTAATTGAACATTTAAAGAAATCGAATTAAAGAGAAACAAACCCAAAATTCTGGATTTATAACGAACACATTAATGAGCGTTACTTACAATTCTTTTGTGCTTGATATTGCCGACATTATTATATAGTGTTCAATCTTAATGTTAATTGTGAATAATCATGAGCTCATAAAATAGTTATTTTGAAAACTTAATTTAAGGCTAGGCATAGGTTTTGTTGACATCTGCTTCCGCTTGTAGCCGAAGTAAAGGATAATTATTAAAGAAAGAATTCAGAATTATGATAAAAGGGTAATTTTTATCAAAAGGCATAATTCTTTATGAACTAGTGTGGCTGAGACATTCCTGTCCAGAGCCACTTACGAATGCGAGGTTTGCGTTTGAGTAACGAATTCCAGATAGTGGAGTTCATTATTTTTATGTGTTTATTTTTAATCAAAGAATACATGATTTTGTGTCACAGATCCACAATATTTTGATTTCTTGGTCGTAAACTTGCCTGTATTCTCCCAAACGTGCATTCATAGTAGAAGCCTCCAAAGAACAATTGAACTAAATCAACTCGACAGGTGTGACGACGGATCGGCAGTGAACTGTTGGGCAACGGAGGTAACGTCCAGGCTGAGCGAAGCTTACATAGGGATGACGACGCCTGATCGGAAGAGTTGCAAATGCATGACGCGCCGCGGGTATTGTGACGGCGTGTAACACACACACACTTTATATATATATATATATATATATATATATATATATATATTGTAATGGGACAGTCGCCCATGTATGGCAGCGACGAATGAAAATATATGTGAAATTATATTTTCAAACGCCCGTTGAAGCGCATAGCGGAGGCTCGCCGCAAGGGCGGCAGGAATAGGTACATTTTCCCGTTACTTAGCGTCGCTGACGCGGGCGACCGGAGCCCTCCTTTGTTTCGGAGTCCTGTGAAGGGGCGCGCCCGTGACGTCGATGGGATTTCCACCCTCCGCGCAGAGTGTTGGCGAATTCGGCGAAGTCGTGACGTGAAGCAAATTCCGGTGAAGACGCTACTTCAAAACATCAGACTGCCAAGTCGGTACCACCGCGATTGGCCGCTCCGTGTCGCGTGATGTCGCAGGCCAATGAGTGCGAACGTCGCGTGGACGCGGTCATGTGACCTCACGGGCCAGAGCTCCGAAGACGAGAAGTTAGGCCCTTCTGTTTCGAGCAGCGGTAGCGGACAGAGGTCTTCTGTTTAGAGCCGCGGTAGCGGCCAGACGTCTTCAGTCCTGAGCACATCGAGAGAATTGCCTCGGATAAGCGCATATGCCTCGCCGTAGTAAGTCGAGGGCTCCTATAAACGGTAAAGACCGAGCCGCCTTCACCGCGCCGCTTTATGCCGCTGAGGCCAAGTTTTTGGGCAACGCGTCGCACATCGCGAGCGTTCGACCGATCCGCCGCTCAACCACGGACGGGCGAGGACCGAAGGACAGGCAAGGCCGCCGCCGACGTCGCCCGCCGTCCATTCAGCGCCAGCACCCCGCCCGGTCGGTGACCAGACCGAACCGCTGCTATCTCCAGCGCCACCCCGCGCCGCCACTTCGGGTGGGTGGCCCGAGGCGCCGCCTGAACCGCCGGCATGGGCCCGATTTCCCGGCGCCCTGCAGGACGGGCGACCGGCGAACCGCCGTGCGCCACCTCGCCAGCGCCGGGACAAGGGCCCCGCGCCCGCACTGGACTGTAGATGAGGCGAGTGAGGGGCGAATGACCGCCCGGTGTAAACTAGATGTAAGTTAGGTTAACTTTCTTTTTGTTTTGGTTTGTATCTGGCCTCACCAGAAGTAGTTTTTCGGTAATTAAATCAAGTTCATGAAAGAGCATTCTTCTCTTTTAAAGATGCATGCCAATGCCCACCACGCATGTTCCCTTTAATCTTTCAGGGTCTTTTATGGGGGTAGGGGCAAGCTTTATCCATCTGCAGCGCCGGGAGAATAAGTTGAGGTCACCTGGGGCACCCACGGCAGAATATAATATATATATATATATATATATATATATATATATATATATATATATATATATTTTTGTGTGTGTGTGGTGTGTGTGTGTGTTTTACGAGGGCAGGGAAAAATCTTCCAAAGACACTGTGAAGCCCGCACTTCAAAGCGTGTAGGATTCACAGCTTGCCTGCGCCTACTCACTAAAATATCTCCCATTCTTCCGATTCCCTTCCCCCAGAACCGCCATCAGGCATTGCATCACGGGATGGGCAGATCGGCTTATCGCTCTATGCCAACTAATGTCATGGGATACTCCTTCGAAATCGTTCTTCTACCCCAAGCTTCTTTAAAACTTTTGCGGCGTAGGTGGCTACCGCACTCCAAGTCTCTCGGAACACCAGCATCCTAGTGACGATGGTATCAGGAGCCACAAACTGCAGGAGGAGTAGGTGGAGTTCTCTCTCTCTCTCTCTCTCTCTCTCTCTCTCTCTCTCTCTCTCTCTCTCTCTCCTAAACGAAGCGTGGATGGTCAAAGAACACGTCCTCTACATTTTCAACCAGTGTATCACAGGTTGGGCATCAGGAGTCACCGTCCAACCGAAAACGGAATTGATATGCACGGTAGCACCCGTGCCCCGTTAACAACTGGTTAAATAATGTTCCACATCTCCGTGTTTCATTTGGGTCCTATTTGCTGTGTCAGGAATAAGACGAAGTGTCCATCTACCAGTGGATGAAAGAGTCCATCGCCCTTGTCACCGAGCCATTCACACCTCTCTCCCTTCATGATGGTCCAAACAAGACAGCTGTCTTGACAGCTGTCCCCAGCCGCCTCAGAATAGCACTGAAGATGGTCGCAATGCGGCCGAAAAAGCTTTATGCCAAAATAAATACATACGAAGAAACAACACCTCAAATTCATTTACGTCTCCAGGAATACCTCACTTGACAAAGTCTTTACCTCCTATTTTCCTTGTAGTTGATCGGCCACTGCGGTCTGAAACTGCTCTGCGTTCCAGCAGCCCGCGGCTCCCATCTCCAAAAGCAGGTCTCCCGTGCCTCTCTTTCTAATTTTAACTACATTGAGGACCAGCTCTTCAAGCTCCGGTGATATCTTCTTTTGTATCAAAATTTCCGCGCACGTCGCCCATTCTTTGGCTCTCACTAATAAGGCATCCCGACGCTTGGGAATGGAAGGCGATGGTTTTTCCTCCTTGCCTCGACCGTCTTCCATTCGCTCTCGGGTGCCACTTTCATATAGACTCCTCCACTCGTGGTAGCCCGACCATTCCCGACTTCTTTCCTTTCTCTTTAGACTGGGGTTATTCTTCTTGGAGAACACCACATTGACGGACTGGTCGGATTCCTTACCAGTACACTGGGAATCTGGGTCTCTCAGTCCTCTTTCGTGAACCGCAACAACTTCATCAAAACATATGTGAATTGCATGGGCCAACTTCTTAATCTCGCCATGAAAATTGTGACAAAGTTTAACAAACTCTAGAAGCTCAATGATCTTCTCTAGGTTACAAAGTGCCTCTTGTTTCTCTTCACCTCCCTTATTACTTGCTACAACTAGCACATTTTCCCCCTCAGTAGCATGAGCTGTTTGGTCGCTACATGTGGAAGCCTGATCTACAGCATCCAAACTTGCTATAAGTACCGCATCAGCTTCAGGGGTACCAGACCATATACAATGTTTATGAGAAGCAGATCCATTGACAATGATGATAGTTTTCCATGGTTTCTCCTATCAGTATCATGTAAATGCCGGAGCAGTGCCCTAACAAATGGGCCACGGAACGTGCGCGATCTCTCCTACATCATTCTTCTCCCTTCCTCTCCCTTTAAATACACATCACACCATCGCACGCTCACACACGCGCATATGCATGCACCTGCTTAACAGTACAAACCATTAAAATCGAGTCGGGAGCTTAGACCTTGTCCCGCTGGGGTGGTTCCCACTTGGGGAAATATTTGGAGGAATAAACTTCAAGCCGACATATAGGTCGGCCCCGGATCTCACGTTCGAGACCGGGAGGGGAGGCTCATTGCATCAACCGATGTCACTGCAGCGCCTCTGACCTGAAGCTCCTAGGTTCGAGTCCCGACGCTGGCAGGATTTTCGACAGTAGCTTTTCAGCCAAGTCGAATTCAGTCGTTGTCTGGAGGAGAATTCTACGGCTGGCTGCTCTCATCGGTAGTTTTCCGTGGTTTCTCCGATCAAACACCAGGCGAATGCCGGAGCAAAATAATTTATTGTAGTATTATACAAGGTTTGTTAATCTTGAGCACTGTACATACTACTTTTTGAGTGGTTTTCAGCAGCAATTTTGCTGATGCATACCACATATAAAATAAAAATGTTTTCATTTCATTCAGAATGCCTTAGATACTAAAACAGGTATTGAATGTATGTATCCTGTACCTATAAAAATATGTATTTACATGAAACTCTGTTCCCTAGTAATTACCAGTACCTATCATGATACCAACATAAAATGTTTAATTACCATTGCCTTGCAGAGATGAAGTAAATTAATTCAAGAAAGTTGAATAAAATAATTGTTGGATTTAATGGAATTAGGGTCAAATAACTTGACAAAACACAATATACACTATCTTAAGAATATATATATTGTCACAGAAAATATGAAAACACAATGCTGGTCCGAACTACTCGGTTACAGAGAACGTTGTGTGAACGTTGCGAACAGAACAAAAGACTGAGCCTCGCGCTCTCGATAGCAACTCTCGCATGCACGCCATCTATCGATAACTAACGTAATTGTGGGACGCACTAAGATTAGAATTACACTAATACTTCCCCTCGAACCACAATTAACTTGTAACGCGAAGACAAAACTAAAGGCGTTTCAGTCCAAGTCCTTCAACGCACTTCTCATGTCTGGCTCTGGCTAACCCTTTTGTCAATACGTCCGCCGTCATATCTTCCGTGGAGACATGTTCAATCATAATCTGCTTCTTCTTCACGGCGTCCCGAACAAAATGGTGTCGAATATCAACGTGCTTCGAACGCGCGTGAAACACAGGATTCGCAGACAGTTTTTGCGCGCCGATATTGTCATTCTTCACTACGACACTCTTCAAGTTGACTCCCAGGCTTCCCAGCAACTTCTTCATATGGATGGCTTCTTTTGTGGCATCGGATAAGGCCATATATTCGGCCTCTGTCGATGACAATGCCACCGAAGGCTGCTTCCTTGATTCCCAGCTGACTGCTGCACCTCCGATTAGAAAAGCATATCCGGTGTAAGACTTTCTGTCGAGCGGACAGCTCCCCCAATCTGCATCGGTGAACATCGTATAAAGCTCGTCGTTTCGAGTGTACACCAAGTTCAGGTCTCTCGTCCCTCTAAGGTATCTCAACACTCTTTTGGCCGCCTTCCAGTGAACTTCCCCATAAGAGTTATTGTATTGACTTAAATAACTCACTGCGTGTGTTATGTCCGGCCTAGTTCCCACAGACAGATACATGAGACAGCCAAGAAGTTCACGATATGGGATATTTTCCGGACACCCCCCTTCACCTTCTTCTTTAGCCAATTTTAAACCCAATTCTAGAGGCGTGGACACAGGATTACAGTTGTTCATTTGAAACCTTTCAAGTATCTCGTCGATGTACCCTTTCTGGTTGATCGCAATGTAGTCCTTCTTTCTATCAAATTCGAGTCCTAGGCAGTACTTAAGGTCCCCCAAATCTTTAACCTCGAACTTTTTACAAAGATGATTCTTGATTCTCTCGATTTCTCGTCGTTAGTTGATGCAATTAGTATGTCGTCTACATACACGAGGATGAAGCAGGGACCGGTCGCCGTCTGGGCAGAGTACACACACGAGTCAGCTTCGGATGGAACAGCTCCGAGTCCTCGAAGTTCAGCATCCAATCGCTCGTTCCAAGCTCTTCCTGCTTGCGGCAAACCGTAGAGTCCTTTCTTCAGGAGAAAAACCATGTTGTCTTTCTGCATCGCTTCCAACATCTTTTTGGCTTGTTCCGTGATGGATTTATCCTCTTTTTCGGTCTCGAGAATATGCTCAAGAATCTCCTCAAAATGTTTTGGTGCCTCCATGAATACCTGCTCCTTAATGATCCCGTTTAAATAAGCAGTCGATATGTCAAGCTGCCGAATTTTCATTCCTTTTGCAAAAGCCACTGCTACAGCCGTATGTATGGATGCCAGTCTCGCCACTGGGGCGAAAGTCTCGTGGAAGTCGATGTCCGGTCTCATCCCAAAACCTCTCGCCACCACTCGAGCCTTGCGTTTGTCGATGGTCCCATCAGCACTGCACTTGTTTCGCAGAACAAATCTGCTCCCAATTACGCGTTGATTCTTAGGTCTGCTCACCACCGTCCAAGTCCCCTTTCTGATGAGTGATTTCACTTCAGAAGTCATGGCGTCCTTCCACTCTATAGCATCGGGTCCGGATATAGCCTTTGATGTCGGGATTTCAGCAATCACAGCTTCTTGCCCGGCGTAAACCTTACGTGGTCGTCCTGGTTGGCCGGTTCGGATGATTCTCGGTCGCCCGCGGCCTCGTTTTGTTCCCGCGTTTGCATTCTGAACTTCGTCACCTTGATCACCGTGCACGTCCCTCATCGGTGCAAAACCTAGGAATGGTTCGTCGTCGCTATCCGCCTCCGAAGGTACAGCTGCATCGTCGTCTTCGTTCATTGATAACCACTCCTGATCATCCTCGTCGCCTGACACCGACCCAGAATCTTGTACGTTAACTTGCTCCGGAAGAATCACTTGTGAAGAATCCCTGATGACATCTACTTCGAACCAGTCTGACTGAGTCTCGTTGTCGCGAGTTTCTGGACTCTTCTCGATAAATCGTACGTCCCTGGTGACCTCAATTTTCCGAGCATCGGGTAGCCAAATTCGATATGCCTTCGCCTGATCCGCGTAGCCAATGAGAATTCCCTCCTTCGCCCTGTCATCCAGCTTCCCCTTATTTGGAGCTTTGTTCAAAACGAATGCCTTTGATCCAAACGTTCGAAAGTAGCTGATGTTGGGAATTCTGTCGCTCGTAGGGATCTCTTCTCGATCTTCTTTCCCGGACAGCGATTCCTGATATGACATGCTGTAGAAAACGCCTCCGCCCAAAACGATGGTGGCAGATTTGATTCTTTTAGGAGACAGCGAGCCATGTCTGCAAGCGTCCGATTCATCCTCTCCGCCACTCCGTTTTGTTGTGGAGTATGTGGGGTTGTGAGTCGATGTTTTATGCCTTCTGATTTCAAGAAGTTGTCGAATTCCGCATTCACGTACTCACGCCCATTGTCCGTCTGGATCTCCTTGATTTTCACTCCATGCTTTCTCTCGACGAACGCCTTGTACCTTTAGAATTCTTCGAACGCGTCATTTTTGTTCTTCAAAAATCTCACTTCCGTCCATCTCGAAAAGTCATCAATGAAAGTGATAAAGTATAGCGATCCACCGTTAGAAGAAATCCTCATTGGCCCGCATAAATCCGAATGTATGAGCTCCAGTTTTGAAGTTGTCCTGTTTACTTCCTTTGGAAATGGCAGTCTTGCCATTTTCGCTTTGTAACACACGTCACAACTCAAGTCTTCGCTCACGTCTTGAAAATTTGCCCCCTGAAAAACTCCAGCCTTCGACGCTTCGACAAGGTCCCGAAAATTGAGATGACCCATCCTGCTGTGCCAAATTCGCAGACGATTGTCCGGCTTCCGTGTGTTTTCCTCTGCAGAGACATCACTTTGACAGCTTTCCGTCGACTTTCCCTTCACGTAATACAAGTCATTGACTCGGTTGGCAATGACCTTGGGCTCTCCGTTTTCATCAAGGATTCTCGCCTGATGCTTGTCGAAAAACACGTTGTACCCTTTGTTCGTGATCTTGGCTACTGACAACAAATTGTGTCGCAAGTCCGGAACATGGAGCGTATCAATCACTTTTATGTCAAAAATATCACCGTCCATCTCCGTCTCGATCACGGCAGTGCCCCTTTCCTTTTATCACCGCAGATGCATCACTGGCCAACTTCACTCGTCCACCGTGGTTCCTTTTGATTTCAGTGAATTGGTGTATGTCACGACAAAGATGCGAAGTACATCCGCTATCCAAACACCAGTCATCTTCAGTCACCTTTTCGACCCCTTGGCATATATCAGTACTCACCTCGGCTGACAAAGGGCTATGTTCGCTGAGTTATCGTTACTCCTCTTCGGTCTGTCGTTTCCTTTTTGCGGACATTCAGACTTCGTATGTCCCTGCTGATGACACTTATAACACTTGAATTTAAACGCTTTCCCTCTCTGGTCTCTGTTTACATCGGTTGCGTTTTCCTTTTTCTTCTTCGGTTGCTGCTTCTTACGAGTGAACATGGCTTCTTGATGTGAGTTCGACGTTCCAGAGTTTTTTCTTGCGTCGTACTCCTCGACGATCTTCGTACGGAGGTTATCAGGCGTTGGCAACACGTCGCGGCTCTCAATCGCCACTCGGAAGTTTTCATAGCTCGGTGGCAGGCTATACAACATCATAATTGCCAGCAAATCATCATTGATGTTTACATTCATTTCCGCAAGTTTATCAACCGAATCAAAGAATTCACGAAGGTGTTCATGAGCGTCACCACCGTCGTTCATTTTCTTCAAGGTTAAGTTCTTCAACAGCGCCGCTTTCCGTGCAGGTCCCTTTGACGCAAATGTATCTTCGAGTTTCTGCCACAACTCGCGGGACGTCGCACAATTTTAGTTTCAATTGGTTGGGTCCGATCGCCAAAATCAGATCCGACTTTGCCTTTTCATCATTCGTGGTCCATTCTTGAATCGCTGCAGCATTGTTTTCCGCTGGTTCCGGTTTCACAGTTCCACCGCTGACGTAACTCCAGGCGTCGTTTTTTATTAACAGCGCCTTCATCTGGATTTTCCAAGTGTCGTAATTCTCGCGCCCGAGCGCTTCTATGCGCACTGTTCCGTTCGTGTTCATTATTCACAAGTCTGCGCGCGTACGAACAAAGAGCACGCGATCACGAAAATTTCTTTTTCGGACCGACCGCGTTTCGTGTTTTTCGAATTTACGCGCTGGATCGCGTGTGCGTTGTCGAGCAGCCAATCACAACGCGCGTCGCCAAAGATGGCGTCTTCTCCGTTTCTGATTTCAACGGTTGAACAACGTTGCAAAATGCCGGCGCTCGTCCCGTACTCGACGCCAACGACACTGATAATCCGGACGACACTCACGACACTGCGTTTCGTCACGCGATTCAAACACCAAAAATGAAAAGTCTACAACTCGTACAGTTTCTAGTCCGAACCAACAAAGAATCGTTTCACGTTACACGTCTCACAAAAGTCCGTAGACGCTTCCACAAAGCTCGTCCGATTAACTGCGTCACACTGGTTTTTGGCGTTCAGCGTGTTCGCACTCTATTTCGTGCTTTCCTCACGTTGATGCACCGATCTCACGCCACCTTCCACCACGTGCAATCCGCTTTGTTAAATTCGACGATTGCGTCACACTTTGTCACGACGTGTTCACTTTTCTTAGTTTCTTGTTTTGTCGAAGTTTTCTCCCTGTGCGTCTTCTGGGCCCATAACCATTGTTGGATTTAATGGAATTAGGGTCAAATAACTTGACAAAACACAATATACACTATCTTAAGCTGCTGGCCAGCTAAAAAGCCGAACTAACGGGACAACGTTTGAAAAATGTCACTGTCGGACGAGAACATACATTTATACTCGATTTAGGGTAGTTTCGTTTCGTTTTATGTTGGCAAAAGTTATTGCCAACCGTCTCACAAATACCCTGTATATATTACCTTCAAGCGGTAGGGACATTTTTAAAAATTTAAGTTTGCAATGAAACAATGACTACTTCCGTAGATTCCGCCAACATTCAAAGCCATCCAAGTGAAGTTGTGTTAGTTTACGACTGTTGCTAAAGATTTGCGTTTTGGTGCTCTTCGTTCTTTGCGTTTTATCGTTCAATTTATTTATTTAGTAGTACTAGGCGTTTCTGAGTTTTATTTATTATTTTCCAATTGGTTTCTTTAGTAATAATAATAATAATAATAATAATAATAATAAAGTTAATTGAAATAGTTATAATAGTTATTATTTGTTGTTAAGTGTCCCTTTAGTATTTCTTGTTTTAAATTAATTATATTTATTATTTTTTCTGAATTCATTTTAATTATAACTGGAAAATAATGGGTAGCCCAACAACATCTGGGTCTATACTTAATGTCTTACTTACCTTTGAAGATAACACGTATTCAAAGACTGTCTCTGGTAACAATGGATAAGTTACTGAAGACTTACACTAATGATGCTTTTCATTATTTTTTTTAACTTACTTTTAAAAGCTAATGAATAATTGAACAGATAAATTAAATGGATGCATTTGCATTGATATTGACATAACTCGACTGTTAGGAACAATTCATTAGACCACTTAAAAAAATTAATTAATAATTGTGGTACTTATTTGCGTTCTATAAAACTCATTACTACCACTTCAAAACGTGAAGGAACTGTTGACACACATCTCAAAAGCATTAATAACATAGACGTATGACCGCAGATAACTTTTGAGGTTGTATTTTTCATTTGCACTTGACACTTTTTAACACTTCTTAAGCTCGCAATAGTTGATAATGATAATTCTTAATTAACTTAATAATTATTCACAGAGTTAATAATCGTTTATAGATGAACATCTCTTTTTAATTCTACCGAAAAATGAAACATGTATTATTGAACGGTGGACAAGACTCGAGACCGCGCGAGGATTGTGAATGAGACAACAAACAAAACAAAAGCGAGAGACTTGATCAGAGTTATAGTTTCATAAGTTGGCTATTCCGACAGGAAATCTTTCAAGCTGCCATAGTGCAAATTTAGTGCGGCCTGATACACGGCCTGGAGTCTAAGAATATATATATTGTCACAGAAAAGATGAAAACACAATGCTGGTCCGAACTACTCGGTTACAGAGAACGTTGTGTGAACGTTGCGAACAGAACAAAAGACTGAGCCTCGCGCTCTCGATAGCAACTCTCGCATGCACGCCATCTATCGATAACTAACGTAATTGTGGGACGCACTAAGATTAGAATTACACTAATAATAATGAATGGAACAATTTTATTTATAAAGAAGAATGGGCTTTTACTGTTTTATTATTGCTATCTACAGGCAACTTACCATCCGGTATCAACTGATCAATTCGATTCTTTGTTTTAGACCTAATCCAATCGTTGATTGATGTACGTAATTCTTCATGAGGTTTTGAGACATTAATGGACTTAATGCAAATTGAGTAATTTTTATGTGAAGTGATGTACCAGTCCTTCATCAGTCTCATTGTATCTGGAGTATAAATTCTTAAAGCTGTAGCCAATGTTACATCTTTCATTCCCTGCCAATGAACAAAAACACAACAGTAAAATTGTAATTAATAAAGTTGCTTGAAAAACTTTGGGCCATAAAAAGCTGAGGTAGAATTTTCTGCATTTACAAAAATTCATAAATTACAAACTCTAAGCATGCAAAAATTATCTGCAGTTACGTCTATTTTATGTAATCCTTGAATATACATGGAAAGAAAATGAGAATTATTCATTTCACATTGATTGGTACAAGACAAAATATTTCATACTAAATTTTTTTAAAAATTTTTAAGAAATACAATTTAAAAAACTGAAAATGTGACAACTTCATCAATTATCACACGCGATTTGGGTACTGTCACCTCAACTCTTAATGACACCTTGTAGCTGGAAAATTTCTTACACATATCATGTGATTATATGCTTCTGACTAATCCATGAAATAGCTGCTACTGATTGGAAATGAATTAAACACTGCCCAAATTATATTTAAAAATATGTGAAATGTAGCTTTTTAAAAAAGTTAAGTTAGAAAAATCATCCACTTTATTTTTCTCTTTCCTCTACTCATTTTCTCATAACATTCACCAATTAGAATACATAATGTTCAAATGAACAAGTTCATTTTTAATTCTTTATATTACTGTATATAATACACATCTACATATGTGGTGCTGCAAAAAAAAACACTGATGCAATTTTAATGAAAATGCACATTTTGGTTGGACCTGCTACCAGAAAAATGTTATTTTTAAAATGTCTGTCCATCCATCTGTCTGATGTTTGTGAACAATACTAATGCCTAAACTGTTAACAGGATATTGACCAAAACTGATATTCTCCAATTGATGTAGCTGATGGCCTTGAATTTGAAATGGATATTTTTATTTTTGGTTTCATTTTTATACAGAGTCCCATTGAAATTTTAATTTTTTTTTCAAAAATGACATTTTTTGCTCAAAGAGGGGAATATACGCTTAGAAATGGCACAGGTCCAATTTTCATTGAAATATCCGAATTTTCAAAAATTGAAAAAAATGTAATTTTTTTCAGATCTCCATCTACATATTTGAAGAATAAGATTTTTTCTTCAAGGAATCTATTCTTATAAATGCACAATTTTTGCAATATTTTCAGGTTATGAAGGATTTTAATAAAATTTGATTTGCCAGTTCATTATAAAACAAGTAAATGCGTGTGAATTGTATGTAAGGTCAATAACATAATAAAAAATGGTTCATAGTTACAGTTTAGAACTAACAACAATAATTAATGTTGAACAATGCCATATGTTTATTAAATATATTCCCCTTATTTATATATAGGGCCTAAACTGTATTATAAATTCTCCTGCATGTATGTACTTATGTCAATGTCTTATCTGCCTACAATTATATTCATTAGTATATCCTTGTTGCACACACTGTACTAAGTGTTTTAAATTTTTTTTTTTTTAAATTTTTTAAATTTGTGTTGAATAGTAAACTGGTTTTCATAACTGTACAGTTGGCAACATGATGGAAAACACTTTTCCTGTCTGTGGGAGCAACAAAGAGTATCCGTATAAGATGGTTAATAGTTCCTCAAAACCAAATTGCATATAAATAGTTAAACTATCACTCTAACTTAAAAGAAGACTTTTTAAAGGTTTCTGAATCCCCCTCTCACCACCACCCCCACCCCTCTAAAGCTCTAAACTTTATTTAAATTTTTCTTTTTTTTGGGGGGGGGGTCCAAATAACTTCATTTTATTTGATTGATAAAAATATAAAAAATAAGTAAATAATTTACACTTTCTGAAATAACAATATTTGATATTTTCCCGGCGCCAAATTCAAACACAAAAAAAATATTGTGAGAAAACATGTGAGAAAAGTGCATTCAAACCCTGCCGTCAAGTGCATTCAGTGAGTCACTTATTAGTCTGACGTCATGTTGACGTCATGCGACAGCAAGGTTTCAAGGAAGATGCTGTCCGCTATTAAACAATTTGCTATTTACGTATTGTCATGGCACAGTAACTTTTTGATGTTCTTAGTTCGAAAAAATCAACATTATATTCTACTGGTGCGTTACTTACATGAGCCTAACAATTTTTTTTCCGACAGTTTTGTAAACCTCTCTCGAATTTTTACATTTGATCAGACTAATTTGTATATACGAAATTTCGTTCCAATAGATTGATTTTAATCCATACCAATTTGGACTGACAGTTTAAATATCAGAGATTGATAGCTTTAAGTATTGTGTTGGGCGAATCAGTGATATAGAATCGTTGACATTCATAATACACATGTTATTAATTTTTTTTATGTACAGTCAGTGACATTAATATTCGAGTAAAGCCCTCTTAACCTAATTTCAAGTGCATTTTGACTTATACGAAGGTCACTCCAAACGTTTTGAGAATGAGCAACAATGAAACTATTTCCATTGTTAGGTGGAACTTTACGTAAGAATCTCGCGCAAGTTTGAACACGCTCTGGTAATTTATTAACTTAGTAGGGCTATTTGTGTTCTATTAGTTGTTGTTCCTCTGCCAGTAACGATGGACCTCAAGAGAGAGCATTACAGAGCTATGATTTGGTATGACTTTAAGGTTGGCTAAGATAAGAAATCATGCCTCGAGAGATTACAGTGTGCAATGGTTGCCCTTCACAAGCCACTGTCTATCGATGGTTTCCCGAATTCAAGAGGGGAAGGAACTCTCTGAAAGATGAAGACGGTTCTGGCAGGCCCAAAGCAGCAACAGCGGATGAAAAAGTGCTGAAAGTGGAACATTTGCTAAGGGAAGACCCTCGTTGTACATATGCTCAGATTCAGGAAGCTTTAAATATTGGATCAGCAGCAGTGAGACAGATCCTGAAAGAAAAGCTTCACGTTAGGAAGCTACTGTCGCTGGATCCCTCACAATCTGTCAAATAAACAAAAAAGGGCACGAGTGGATTGGTGTCGTGAGACCCTAGATAAGTTCAATGGAGGAAGATAAAAAAAAACTTTTTAACATCGTGACGGGTGATGAAAGCTGGATTTATCAATTTGATCCAGAAATGAAACGGCAGTCATCAGTGTGGGTCTTCCCAGATGAAAATCCTCCAACGAAAGTGAGAAAACCCAGAAGCGTTGGCAAAATGATGATTTGTTCTTTCTTCTCTGCCAGTGGCCATAATGTGACAGTGCCACCCGAGGAACAAAAGACAGTCACTGCAAGATGGTACACTACAATTTGCTTGCCCAGATTGTTTGAAGAGCTGAGAAAGAACCGTCCAAAATCAGGTTTGTGTGGAATCCTGTTCCACCGTGACAACGCCTCATCCCACACAGCGAGAGCAACAACTGAATTTCTGACAGAATCAAAGGTTAAAACACTGTCTCATCCACCCTACAGTCCAGACCTGGCCCCGTGTGACTTTTTTCTTTTCCCTTATGTGAAAGAAACAATTCGAGGTCATCGTTTCGAGTCAGCTCAGGCTGCAGTGACTGCATATGAAGATCAGATTCGCAGTATCTCTAAAGAAGTGTGGCGATCGTCATTTGATAATTGGTTTAATCGGATAAAACGTTGATAGAGTGTGGGGAGAGTACTTCGAGAAGATGTGAAGGTAAGAACTTGTTATCTCGATTTTAAATATAGTATTCTCAAAACTTTTGGAGTGACCCTCGTAATACACAACATTTTTAGTCATAAAACATTTACACCTTCTTCCCAAAGGATGGTGTCAACTGGAGCACTGAAAGTTAAAAGAATTTTAAAAAGCACTACGGGTGTATTCGGAAGGGAGGATGTAGTTTTACTTTAATATTCGGTCAATTCTGCGAGTTCCTCGTATTTGAAAATTATTTTTCGTCTTTGCTATGAGGTGGTGGGGTGAAAACATCCCTAATCATGAACCGAAATATCACAGTTTATTTTCAGTATTATCTGTTTTGACAGCAGAAGTAGCAGACCTGAGAAAGTTTGACAGCGAAAGTGAAAGCCCTACTTTTGAGGACAGACAATTGTGGACTGTTCATAATTCTAAGGTCCGTACGCAAAGAAAAAAGGCAGACATGTTAAATATTTGTTAGAGTATGGTTAATAACATAATAGAGAGGTATAAGAAAAAAGACCGGATTGAATCCATACCACAGAGGGCGTCCAGTCCAACGGGGAAGAACGTGTGTTTTTGCAAAGGGTCAAGAAAAATCCCCAGTACTCGAGAACTACAGGCACTCCCAAAACCATTCGGACACCCGCGAGTTTCTGGTATTTACAATGAATTTCTTCTCTATTAGAAAACGTCTTTGGGCGCCCCCTTGAGGGAATAGTTCGATTCTGTTTTCCTTATTGAACCATCTTATAATGTCACTCACTGAACTCTTCATGAACAATTTTTCGGCAGCTCTTACCTTTCCATATGGTGAAATACAACCAGCTGATGTAGTTCGCAAGTACTGTTTCTCCCTTTGCGACTCATGTTACATCTTCACAGTGGTTCCCACGATCCAAACCCTACGGTGACGGGAGCAAACTGGCTCATGGATGACCAGCATTCGACGTTCGTTGATTTCAACCGTTTCTTTTTATATTTAAAGGATTTATATTTCAGTTCAGTCGCGCTCAGTCTGAGTAGGTTTGAGGCACACAGTGTGTGCTGTGTGTGTCCAGTTGTGTAACTGATGATTCTTCTCTCCCATAGTCATATATAGTTTTTACTGTTTTTTTACCAAATAAATTAAATGATTAAAAGGTCATTTTGCTTTGTAGAGCTACTACTATTTTAGGAAGTCGTTTTCGTTATTTTCGCGGCTAACTCCGATTTATACTGAATTAAAATAATAATAATAATAATAATAATAATAATAATAATAATAATAATAATAATGTATTCTGTATATAATAATGATTTGTGTATAAAATTTGGACGAAATTGCTTAAAATTAGCAGGTATCCGAATAGTTCTGGGAGTGACTGTATCTGTCGAACTGCGTTCTTTAAATGGAACGTTCTTCCATCCGGACACTGTGCCTAGAGTGCTAAGAAATGTTGGATATAATAGACGAATTACTAGGAGAAAGCCTAGTTAATTACTAGGAGAAAGTTACAAGTAGATCAGCTAGACAAACAGAAACAAGAGCTTGCAACTCGCAAAGGAATGCATATATAGACAAAGACGAAGAATGGTCGGAAAGTGTCGTATTTGTGGACGAGAGTAAATTTGAGGTGTTCGGCTCAGATAGGAGTCAAATGGTGAGGAGAAAGCAAAATGAGTCGCTTAATAAGAAGAATCTCATTCTAACAGTAAAACATGGAGGTAGGCACGTCATGATTTAGGGCTGCGTAACCGCAAGCAGAACGGGAGAAATTGCTTGTATCCAAGGTACCAAGGACAAAATGCAGTAACCGAATATTCTGAAGGAAAATTCGCACAGAAACGCAAAGAAACGGGATTAGAAATGGTTTTAAATTTTATGAAGACAACGAACCTAAACATAAGGTCCATGTTGTGAGGGAATGGCTTCTCTACAATTGTTTCAAGATACTTGATACACCACTCCAATCTCCAGACCTAAACCCAATTGAGTATCTTTGCAGAAATCAGAAATTAGGATTCCTAAATATATTCGGTCAAAAAATGAATTATAAGAAGGAGTACGTAAAGAATGTCAAAAAATTGGGAGCAATTATAAAAAAAATAGTAGCTTCAATTCCACGAAGATAGGCGTTAAAACAAAAGGGACTAACTACAAAATTATAAGTTGCAGTTTGATGTAAATTTATCACCTTTTCTTATGTTGCCCGAGTATGAAAGTGGTTGGAAAATTGCGTATCGTGTAAAATTTGTACAAACTTGTTTACGTTATTTTGTTTATTGTAATGTAAATATAATTTCATTTTGTTAAGTAATAATAAATTAATATTTATATTTGATGTACAGTCGTTTTTCCTTCAAATAATCATAAATCATAAAACATGATAACTTCATGTTTGCCCGAATATTAATGTGACTGACGGTACGTAATTTTCTGAAGACATTTCAAATTCCACTAATTATTCCAGATATTTTATTTTTAATGTTTACTTGACAACCAGGTAAAACTTTCGATGATCTTCCACATAAAACAACACAATTGCTTTTACTTCGTAGGCTTACCTGCTATCATTAGGGCATGACAATCCCACTTATTTTTAAAACTCATCTCAAAAATGTTAAAACCGTTTTTATTATCTTCTTCATTAAAATGCTCCTCAATGTGACTTCTGCCATCTTTATTATCAGTTTTATTGATACTTCCCTAGATTTCTCTTAGGTACCAGAAAAGGGGAATCCTGGAGCTGCTAGTTGCCTGATATCGTGCATTCAAATACCGCTCGCTGAACTAATTCGTATAAATGACAGCAGGGGAAAGAAATACCTCTCTCTTCATTTTTTGGATGGGAATAACACTTGTTTCATTACAGCAATCAGTATTTGGGGTTATTGCGTCACAACACATACTTGGCATAACAACTCAGTTTCTAATTAGGAAATTGTTTTTCCTGCATCTTCAGATAATGGTGATGGAACCAGAGCTGAAGTCAAAGAGGCGATAATTGGAAGTTTTTAACGGTGTCTTCTCATTTTTTCCCTTAACGATTAGTAATGTTCCAAGAGATAACAACCACAAAGTCTCTTCAATCCTTATTAACCATAACAGATTACCACAATATCTAATAAAAAACGATCGAGCCGTTTTTTGAAAATGTTCCAAGGGCTTCTTGTAAAGTACCTCCAAAATTAAAATCTCTCGATCAGGTTTTAATTTAAAATTAAAACCATCTCGATCAGGTTTTTCGTCCAGTTTCCCTGATCCATTGAGCAAATGCTGAGATGGCCCCTTGTTTTGCTTCTGGACATAAATGTAACTTCATTTTCTGTGCACGTCTTCTAGAATTCAGTGGGAAACACAATTCTTCAAATTATCGTTTCCATGTTGTCGCGGCAGGAAGTAATAAGAGCCAAAATTTATTGCTTATTTATCCTTGAAAATAGATTTTATTACATGGAGTTTTGTTGTTTTTTCTCCCTTTCAAAATTAAAAATTTAAGTAGTATATGACTTAGTGTAGGGATCACAGAATTTTGAAAATGTGCACACAATTCACTTTTTCCCATAGCACGTCATACGCAGTTTTTAACTGTTTTTTTTGACGTAAAATAAATAAATAAAAAAAAATATAGATTTCAAATTCAAGGGGCCGCAACATCGCCAGATCGATCGATTTTGGAGAAAATCGGCTGAAGGGTTTAGCCGCAAGCGTTGTTCACAAACGGACAGAAAGACGGACGGACGGGTAGACAGATGTTTTGCTGCAGCACGACATAACTTTCCCTGTGCTACGTAAGTAGTACGTGAGAAAAAAAATAGCTTTCGGTTTTAAATCTTAGATTATTCCCTCCCATAGGCGAGCACAGCCTAAAACAAAAGGGACGGCAACTATCCTGAACTATCCGGTTTTCCTGATCTTTTGAACTTTCTTTCCACAAGACGTACGTTAGTAGTAAAAACTTAAACACACCATAATTTTGATGCTAAAATTAATAAATACAATTTATTTTATGTCAAACCATGTACACGGTTGCCAGATGGCTTGTGGAGGCTCTTCATCAAACGTCGTATAATTCTTACACAAACTGACAGAAAACAAACGGCTCCGCTGCTCGTTTGGCAATGCCGCGGGAGGGGCCACGCCCCCGGAGGAAGGCGCAGTACTCACGTGCAGGTGGTCGTAGAGCGCGCAGTAGCCGCGCTCCGTGAGGTAGCGGTCGGCCGGCGTCTGCAGCAGCCGCGCCAGCTCCTCGAAACTGCCCTCCGACGCGCCGGCCAGCAGCGACGCCAGCCCGTGCTGCAGCAGCGGCGTGGCGAAGCACACGTCGCCCTCGCACTCCGCCGACATCGCCTGCGACCACCCACTCACCCTCACCGAGGATACGGGAAGGAGACTCAACGCCCGGGGTGGGAGCTTGTACCTAATGGCAGCTACTTGGAAGAAGAGAAAGAGAAAGAGAGAGAAAGAAAGAAAGAGAGGAAGAGAAAGAAAGAGAGCGAGAGAGTGAGAGAGTGGGAGTGAGAGGGAGTGAGCAACAACACCCCTTTTACTTCGGCGGCATCACGTGGCGAAAGGAATCTTTCAAAGCAGCCAATGTTCGAAAAGCAAAGCGTTTCCGCAGGAGGCAATAATATATTTATTTATTTTTAAAGGTGCGCGCTCTTGATGATGATAACAATAATTGATAACAATTATACTCCGTACCGGCGCCAACTGACCGAACCTGGAACCAACGAATTTTGTCGATATTTTGTCGTGATGTCGCTGAAGCAAGAGGGGCCTAGTTTTCTTTTACTTTTCAAGTAGCTGCCGACGTTTTCCGTATATACCCGCACCCTGCCTCCGACACCGGAGTTGAGTCTCCTTCTTGTATACTTCGTGGTTTCCGTATACTATACAGAGTGGCTGAAGCGCCGCCATCTTTGCAGTCAAAGCAGCGCCCTCTGGCCAATTATTCAATATAATTAATTTGTACTATTTGAACTTTATGAAATATAAATCGAAGTCTGTAGTAGAAATCAGGACTAAGAAAGCGTTTACTTGAAAAATTATATATCTGTGGTTTGATTACTTCTACTTTTCCAGTTATATGCCGAACTTACTGAAAGTATTTTGAGTGCATGTGCAATTGTTATTGTATCCACTAATATAAATCAAATACAGTTGAACGAAAATAACAAATATATAGAAATAAGATCTCATACAAACAACACGTCCAGTCAGTATAACAATAGTTCTATATGCCACCACCCATACGTTTTGACTGCAAAAAACATAGAGGCCCCTAGTTCAGTGAGTATCCACCAAAATCGCTGAAACAATAGGGTCAGCCCTTCGAGCTGGGCAGCCACTCCACAGGATAGGCCAAAAGTCACTACCCACTAATGTGACTTATTTATTCAAGTATTTATTCTCATCATTTATAGTGCGTTGTTTCAATTTGTTTTCCCTTTACATCGACACATTTCCAAAGACGATTTGGGACACAAGCATATTTCTTCACATAGCTTTGGATTCGAATAAATGTTCTGAAAAGCATTATCAATGGACGTTCTTAGGTCCTCGATTGGGGTTGGATTTGAAGCATATAACATATCTTTAATCGATCCCCCAAATGAAAAATCCATGGGAGTGAGATCCGGTGATCTGGGAGGCATTTATATTTTCCCTTGCAAGTTACTAACGCATAGCCTCCTTCGTACCATTTTAATTCAAACAATTATTCTTTCCACAACATATCAACAACATGAAGACAGAACGTATGTAAGCAAATCTCTAAACATCTGACAACGGATGATTCAGCAATACACTCTAGTATGTCTGTAACTAATTATATGTAAGAATGTGACAGGCAGGATATTGATTCCATACAAAATTGAAATCATAATAGAGCAGAAGTAGTCATGGTTAGTGACTTTTGACACACCCGGTATGTATTGTCCCGGACGTTTTCTTGAGGCCTCATTTTACTAGATTCGAGAAGAGTGGGAGGTTCATTATTTTGTTGACAAAACTTAAATGAAATTTGTGGCTCACTTTTGGATTAAAAAATAGTTTCTATTACAGGGAAACTAACATTTCTGGTTATTAGCTTCTGTCAAGAAACCTTGTTGCTCTGAATTCAATGAATATGAATAAAGGAGAGGGGGTAGTTATTCCAAGGCTCAAGAAAACGTACGCGTATACTAGTATATTCTAACTCGTCTGCGACCCAGCGCTTCTTTCACAAGTTGGCCAAGGGGGAATCCCCCCGTCCCACTCAGGAATTCTGATTGTGATTGTCTTATAATTAAATTTATATTTTTTTGTTGTGAAATAGTTACAGACTCACATATATACAAAACTACAATGATAGATCTGCTCCTACAAGTGAAGCCCAGCAGGAGAAGGTAAGAGGCAAATTTAAAACGAATTTTTATTTTCAGTTGGGTGGGCGGTGGGTACTTTATTTGGAGCTCCTATGAATAATTTGCTTTTTCATCTCCTCAAAAATGTTTCTATTTTTCCTTTCAATCCCCCTCCCCAGAATAGAGCAATGTGCACTTATAAAAATGGCCCAGTTCCGATTTTCATTTTCTCACTTTCCAAATAGTGTCAAAGTTAAAATATTTTTGAAAATAGCAAAAAATCATAATTTTTGGGACACCTTTCACAACTACATGGTAAATATAACAATTTTCAAAATACGAATAGGTTTTGGTAATTTTTAGTAAAACCGTAACACAAAAAAATCTTAAATAAGGTTTTTGCGAAATCGGCTCCAATTTTTTGTTTATGTTTTTTTCTAGAGTTATTCTACAGTAAAATGTGCATGTAAGTATTGCATAGGTTTAATTTTCATTAAAATATCTGAAATGTCTAAAATTAGAAAAAAAGTGAAACCTTTCTTTTAGTTTAACGTATTTTGAAGCTGGATCTTCACCTTGAATATGAAATCTAGAGATTTCTTTCTTAATGCGATCTATTCCTCAATATTAGATCTGTAGTATATTTCATTTATTCCGAAATATTATTAGTTTTCGAATTATTTTGAGTGAAATTGAGAGAATATTTTAGGTTCCACTATATCTGGTTCTACACAGTCCAGTCACATTAATGTGACCACCCATCAAAATTCTGATTAACCCCCTTTTTCAGCACTGACCGCTGGGAGATGTGCAGGAAGAAAGTCAATTAGGTTCTGGATGGTACCGACAGGGATATGGAGCCATGCCGATTCCAGTGCTCTGTCCAGCTGCGCCAGGCCCTCGGTTGCGGACCCATGGTGCGAACAGCCCGATTGAGATGGTCTCACAGATTCTCTATTGGGTTTAAGTCGGGGGAGTTGGGTGGTCAGGGGAGTACTGTACCCTCATCCTGCTGCTCTAAGAAACACGCACGTACGCTCCCAACCGTATGACACGTTGCGTTGTATTGTCGGTAGATGCCGTCTTGCTGAGGAAAAACGATCTTCATATAGGGCCATCAAGGATGGCTACATACTTGTGTTGTGCCTTCCAGAATGACGAGATCACACAGGAAAACATTCCCCAAACCATTACGCTCCCTCCTCCGGCCTGGATCCTTCCGGCGATTGTTGCAGTGTGTTTGCGTCCAGACGTTTCACGCCCTATACGCCAACGATCATCCGTTCGATGGAGCAGAAAACGTGACTCATCCGAAAAGGCCAACTGTCGCCACTCACTGGACGTCCAGTTGCGGTACTGGTGTGAAAATTGCAGCCTTCACTACCGATGAACAGCAGTCAGCATGGGTGCATGAACCAGACGCCTGCTGCTGAGGTTGATAAAAAGCTAAGTTCGCTGAACGGTTGCTTTGGAGACCCTGTTGGTAGCCCCTTGGTTCATCCGAGCGATCAGTAGGTCTACAGTTGCCTGTCTATCCGCCTCTTCACATCTCTGCAGACTCGTTCTCCCCTGTCATCTATGGCCCATGGTGTGCCACAGTTGACTCGGCGCCGGTTTTGGATATTGCTATTTTGCCATGCAAGGTATTCTTTAATCACAGCGGCACGCGAACATTTTACAAACGTAGCTCGGCCCGAAAGCCAATGGTCATCCCTTTTCGGACGTACGATAAATCGCTCCGTTTCTGCATTGCGACAACTACTGCCCTGTTTTCCGCTTCTACCTGACACGCATTACATACCCCCATATTTAGTGCTGCCACCTACCGTCTGTAAGGTGTTATTGCATGTTTACATCGAACGTAAGTTAATGTGACTGGACTGGGTATATTAAAATAGGTTGTGGTGCTGTAACCAGGCGTTAAAATAATACTCCACGAGGGGTCAAGGCGCCCGAATCAGAAGTTTAAGTGTTGAGGTTCAAATCCGGGTCAAAACAATTTTTTTTCTTTAAAATGTTTCAAAGAAGGTTGTAACAAACCAAATTCAATGACTGAAGTGCCATTTTAAAAACTTGAATTTTCAGAAATTGGAGATATGAATGTTTTTGAATCTCTCTGGCTTCGATTTGAAAAAAGTTTTTCCAAAGATGGCTAATGTATCAATCGAATAGAAGTTGCTAAATTGTAACTTTACAAAATCTTTACCATTAATTCCAGAAATTATGAGCTGTTACAGAACCATTAATTTTCCTTTGATTTTATTGCCCTTATACTAACCAACATGTTTAATCCAATACAATTGATGCAACTTCGTTCCGAATTTTAATGAAATCTAAGCATCGTTACGTAATGTAACCATGTAATAAATGCTAGTTTAGAAGCAAAACGAAGAGTTCATCCATCTGAGGCAGATTTGATCTTCACTGTTGAACCCACGATCCCAAAGAAATGTACACATAGAGCGGATTGATCACATTATTTACATTAAAAATGCTATGAACTAATATGTTATAATCATCATCCTTTACATTAAAAATGTTGTGAACTGAAATGTTATGCCTTTAACATTAAAAATGCTATGAACTGAAATGTTATAACCATCATCATTTACATTAAAAATGTTGTGAACTAAACATGAATATGAAGTTGCTGAGCCACGAAGCTTGCAGCTAGTGTCTGTAATGTTGGAATGTAACATATCTTGCAAATTTATTTTCAGTGGTGTGTAGCTTTCAAAGACCAGTAGTTACAATTTCAACATCAAAGTTTCAATGTCACAATGCTACATTTTTGGAATAACATATTTAAACGCATTTTCTGATTTAGAAAATATTTGTAAGACTCACTTGATAGAGTTTCTGCGTGAAACTGTAGTTGCATTTCAAGATATCGGCAAGTGCCTTTCTACCTTCTTCATCGTTGAAGAACGAGGACCAAAAACCACCCATGATGTGATTTTAGTCTGTTTCCACTGTAAGAAAGACAGAAGGCGCTACATTATTAATGATTTAAAGGGCAAATACAGAAAGTACGCGATGGTCTCTGGTAAATAAGAATTTTAAGAAAGCGAAATGCAAGGAAACTGATTTGCTATTTCAAAATCAACACGATATAGTAACAAGTATCGAGACAAATATTCGATTTAGACATTTGATCTGTCCATGCACTAATTGCCATGTTGGCAGAACCTAGACAACAGACAAATCTTGTTGATTAAAGAATTTCTTGCTGGGCGTACTCAAATAGTATGTGATAAACAGTCACTCAAAGCCGATGAGATATTTGGGGTCCCCCAGGGGAGTGTGTCAGGCCCACTTCTATTCTTGGCGTTTATTTATTTATTTTACGTCAAAAAACCAGTTAAAACTGCGTATGACGTGCTATGGAGAAAAGTGAATTATGTGCACATTTTCAAAATTCTGGGATCCCTACACTAAGTCATATACTACTTAAATTTTGAAGGAAAAAAAGCTCCCATGTAATAAAATCTACTTTCAAGGATAAAAAGGCAATAAATTTTGGCTCTTATCCATGTTGTCCTTCGGAATAGAACTTCCTGCCGCGACAACATGGAAACGATAATTTGAAGAATTGTATTTCCCACTGAATTCTAGAAGACGTGCACAGAAAATGAAGTTACATTTATGTCCAGAAGCAAAACAAGGGGCTATCTCAGCATTTGCTCAATGGATCAGGGAACGAAAAACCTGATCGAGATGGGGGTCATTGACCCGGAGGCTGCAATACAATACTTGTTACAGGTTATTTATACAGTTCAAATGGTAAATAATGCATTATGTATCATTGTTAAAATTAATGTTACTTTTCTTGTGATGCTCAGTATAGTCAGTTTTTAACTGTTTTTTGACGTAAAATAAATAAAAAAATAAATAAAAAAATAAAGATCCAATCTTAGAATCTATGACGTACCAACTTTTGTTCCCTTGTGGTCAAATAAGTTGGTACCCTGCACTGTGACTTAACACGAGACATGAAGGCCATATAGAAAACAGATGGGAAAGATAAGTCAAATGCAGTACTCTGAATGTAGTTCTCCAAAACGCGGAGGAATTACTTTTTGCTTATTATTATTATTATTATTATTATTATTATTATTATTATTATTATTATACATTGTTTTTCTGGGTAAATACCGGATTTTTATGTGACTTTGTGTCGGGTTAATAACCAAGAAACAGGTCAATTCATGTTTCGTCGCAATTTAGGAATTTTCGAACAATCCTGCATGTGTTCAAGATGATCGATTTTTGCATAATTTTATAGGTAGTATATTTTGGTACTTGAATAAGTTCCAGGTTTTTATGGATGTTATTTGGTAAAAATTCTGTGCACGAAATGATTAGAGGAACAATATGATCTTTTTGGAAATGCCATAGCGCCTTGACTTCAGCTGCTATTTCTGTATTCTTTGTTTTTTTTCTGCATGTGCTGTTTGAAGATTAGCTGTTTGTAGAACAGTTATGTCAATCCAATCTTTTGCCGTTTGTCTACGAAAGTTGTGTATGTTATGACGAATAGTTTTATCTGTAATAGTACAACGTATAGTTTGAATTTTCAAGTACAGTATCGGGAACATATTTGTAATATAGGCAGGTCATTTCTTGTAGGTGAAATTTGGCTGCCACCTTCTGGTGAATAATATTTGCAACTTGATTGTGCCTATAGGTGTAATCTGTATGGGCCATTAATTTGCATCCTGATGTGATGTGCTGTATGCTCTCAACTGTTGTATGGCATTTTCTACATTTGTCACTACAAGAGTCGGAAAGGTGCGTACGTAATGTTCCATCATTCCAGAAAGGTATTTCCACTATCTGAGATCGTTGTTTAAGGTACGAACATAACCAATCTAGAGCAATACCACGGATTCCATATGAAGGTAATTTTGAAAGTAAAATGTCATGATCAATGACGTCAAAAGCTTTTGAAAGATCTAAAAATAATCCAATAGGTGCCTCGTTTTGATCCAATGATGAGGCGACATCTATAAGAAAAGAAAATGCTGTTTCCGTTGAGTTTGATTTTTTAAATCCATGTTGGCAATCTGAAAGCGCGTCGTGTTTACGGAGAAAGGTTTCCATTCGTACGTAAAAAAAGTCTCTCTAGTATTTTTGAAAAAACTGATAGAAGAAAAATGGGCCGATAATTTTGTATTTCATTTTTGTTGCCTTTTTTGAAGAGTGGCTTAATTTTAGCTGTTTTGAAAATATCTGGAAACGTTCCGGTGCATAACGATGAATTAAATATGTGAGTTAACGGGTGTATAATGGCATACGCACAGGTCTTTAACAAAGAATCCGGGAATTCATCTAAACCGGACGAATATTTATTTTTTATTTTACCTATTATTTTGAGAATTTCATAGGAAGACGTTTCGGAAACGAACATCGTGTCTAAAATTTTGGGTGAACTGTCTGTTTTTGCATTTTGTGGCTGAAGACCCTTAGTGAGATCGGCAGCAATTCTCGAAAAGTATTGGTTAAAGAGACTAGCCAGTGTCGCCGGATCGTTCACATTTATATCGCTGTATTTTAAAACGACATTCTCTACAGGGTTTCTAGTTGATTTGGTCGTATTTTTTATTATAATCCACATTGCTTTTGTTTTGCTATTTGAGTTCAAAATATCCTGATCGTTATTCATGATTTTAGCCTGCCTTATGACTTTTCGTAACAATGATTTGTATTTTTTTAAAGTAGATAAGGAAATTTTGAGATACGTTATGACGTTTAGAAAAAAATTTTTTTTTACAAGATAAAAAAAAAATATGTATATGCATAAGAAAAATATCATTTTATTTTACTTTTTGGAAACAATCTAGTCATATGTGAATTATTTATTGTGTCAGTGATCGCATTTCTTATAATGGTAAGAATTTGTGCATCGAGGTCACTGTATCCTAAATCGTTTGTTTCAACTTCATATCTAGTAGTAGTTTTGTTGATTATAATTTGATCAATGGACTTCATCGAATTTTGTGTGATCCATGTAGGTACATCATTTGTAATGTCTAAATTGAAGGAATTAATTAAATTGAGAAACTTTTCTTTCTCACAAGATTCGGCCAGAAAATCAATGTTAAAATCTCGGCATACAACAATGGATTCAAAAGAGCGATTGCTGACTTTGTTAAGTGTTATCTCCAGGTTTTCTAAAAACAAAATATAATCTGCAGTTCTCTTTGTTGGAGGTCTGTAGATGCAAAGTATTATCACTTTTAGTGAAGTAAGATGTACAACAGAAATTTCTAAAATATTTTCAATGGAATACACATTTAATTCCGCCAAGGAGATAGAATCAGTATTATTTCTAACATAAATACAAGAACCCCCCTTATTTTCCAAGCGTTCATTAACGTTATTGTGTTTTACTAGAAATAAATCTAAAATAAAACGTTTTGCTGATAAAGCTGTTTGCGACTCGGATTTCTAAACTGTTCCAGGAGGGTTGGAAGTCGCCTGAGGGGCAAAAACATCTAGTAACGCCCGTGATGCATACAAAACTGAATTAAAGAGAATTCGAAAGATTTTATAATTGTTCTTACGTCTAAAGTGAAAAAAGATGCATTGAAATTGTCATTTGTCAATATGACGTCAATAAACAAAACGTATCTAATTACCATTGCCTAATCGTTATTGGATTTATTTGTTCGTACAAAATGAAAGGATATTGTAATATTGTGAAGTTTCTAAGGAAATTCTCGCAAAAGCTAACAAAACTACGAAGAGTGTTTTTCAGTAAAATTACGAAAAATATATGAAAATGTTTCTGGTGCATTTGAGAGTTATATAACAGTGTAAATTGCGTTGATGAACGCTACTTTTAGGTTACTTGCTTCGATTACTAAGTGGAATTTAGAATATGTTGTAACACCAAAGAATAACATTTCGAGGATGTTAGCCGATGTGCCTTATACACCTTATTACTACGAGTAGTACTGCTAGTCAAGAAGCACATACTATGTCTCTAAAAAAAGGGTGATACGTTACAGTAAAATATGAGTGACTGATGGCAATTGTATATTCACGGGATTATTCCAAATTTGCAATTTTCATATCAATTACGCAAAATAACGTTTATAACGAGTTGTTTTACTTATTTGAGCATTATACCATTTATTTATTGTATTTGATTGCATCGTAACTTTAATGAAGCAAATTCAAAAAAATGTATATGTTGTGTTGGTATTACAGCGGGCCATAAAGTATTCAAAAGACCCGACAGCATAAAGAATCAGAAAGGTCCTCAAGGGCATACAATTGCGTGTTTTGTTTGCGGTCAGTAAACACACATCAATGAACTAGTAAACCATAAAAGTAATTTTATTTGTATTTATAAAGAATTGGAGTAATGAGTTGTTTGTAAATATAGAAACCATGACAACGGCATCTATCGTTCCACGGTTCACAACGCCGTTGAGTGAGATATCTAACGTACGTTGTAACCTCTAAACATAAATCGATACCAAGTTTTGTAATTATTACTCCTGCTCTTGTTAGCCAATGGCTATAAATACTATTTCTGTTATTTGCGCAAATTCCAAACAGTAAAATTAAAGTAAGCGAGTGTTAAGATTTGTAACAATATATTTTTATACTAATTACTACGTCTTATTATAGTTTTATACTCATTACTGTCGCTTTTGCGGATAGTTTGTGTAAACGCTTTTAACATTCTTCGTCCGACAGTGGTGGCGTGAGGTAGTTAGAGCTCTGCTGTGCGACCCTAACAGATCTGTTGTCTTCTTAATTGCCTAGCGTATTTTACATAAAAATAATGTATTCATTTGACGCCATTTTGAAAACAACTTCATTTTAAATGTCCCGGTCGTCAATACGCGCCACCTCCATTGGTAGAACGCCGTTCTTCGTTACTTCGCTGTTCACCACTCCACTTAACGGAGTGGCGGGGAGTCAAGCGTCGCATCGCGACAATATTGACTTATAAACTGGTGAAGTGAACCATAAAAGTGATACTGATAAATAGTTCATCGAAACAACTTCGGTGAAGTGCGACTCAGTACAAATCAGTGTAGTGAATGGCACCCAGCTATGACCCTCCAACAAGCGAAGTCGTAAGCATTGCTTGTTCTTAATAGCAGTAGGAACCACTCAGCAACAATGGAAAGTTTCATCCCAGATAAGTCAACTCATTTCACCGAAGACAAAGTGGCATTGAACTAACCAATGAATCGTAGCAGCTATTAATGTTATATTTCGCTCAAAAATTCCCAACACCTAATGGCCTTGTATATTACTCCCATACGGGATATGAACGGGTAATATTGCAATTTCAAAATTATAATGGCTGTAAAACATAGTTGCAGGAATGAACAATGCAAAAAGTTAGAATTTAACACACCTTTTTTCACAAATATGAACATAAATGATCACCTGTACCCTGTTCTTCTGCGTTATTCTCTATTCCTATTATAAGATAATTTTTAATTAGTTTGGAGACTTCTGACGCAAAAGGATTTCCCTGAGTCGTTTAACACATCCACACTTTTGTCCCCTTACTTTTTTTGTGTTCGGTAGGAGAATATATGTAACCATTAAAACTTACTATTTTGTATGTTTATATGAGTAATGTGAATAAGGTGTAAGTCACATTAAATTGAAAATCGATCTTTGCACTCTTAAGAAATGTATTTTCTCTAGTCTTGTACTTACATTTCTGGTTTTCTTCTTATTTAGTTCATAGTCTTCAAATTCAATGTTCAAAGGCAATTTGCAAATTTATTATATAAAATACCCTTGAAATATTTCGTATCTTACAAATTCTGCCGCGCGATTTTCACTTCATATGGCTAGTTTGTAAATAATCAGGGTGCCAACCTCATGGAAGAAAATTATGGTGCCGTGGACTAAAAATAACCACTGGGGTTTAATCAACACCACCTACATAGATCTATTTACATGGCATTTTAATGGCACATCATATGTCTCGATTGGTGCACGGGAAGGTCTAGTTGATTTATTTATTTATTTATTTTACGTCAGAAAACATTAAAAACTGCGTATGACGTGCTATGGGAAAAGTGAATTGTGCACATTTTCAAATTCTGTGATCCTACACTTACTCATATACACTTAAATCTTGAATTTGAAGGGAAAACAAAACTCCATGCAATAAAATCTATGTTCAAGGATAAACAAGCAATAAATTTTGAATTTGAAATTGAAAGGAGAAAAAAAAAACAAAAACTCCCATGTAATAAAATCTATTTTCAAGATAAATAAGCAATAAATTTTGAATTTTGAAGGGAGAAAAACAAAAAAAAAAACTCCTATGTAATAAAATCTATTGTCAAAGATAAATAAGCAATAAATTTGGCTCTATTACTTCCTGCGCGACAACAAGAAACGATAATTTGAATCATTGTATTTCCACGAATACTGAAGACATGCACAGAAAAGAGAGCTAGACGTGAGTGCCGGAAATCGAACGCAAGCACATCTGCAAACTCGGGAGTTACTCAAATATTGTATAGGGATTTCGTATGTCGTTCAGAATATAAAAATATCATTTAGGGATGACAGGCTCATGAATATGATGGGAGACTTGGTAGCTTATTAGAAGTACAAGCAATTGGACATTAACCAGGCAAAGCAGGCGCGTTTCCCAATCGGGTAGACTTGGACAATTTAATTATAACCTACACTAATATACCATTATATTATTTAACATTAAAAATAGAAGAAATGAGAGGCTATAGTATAGTTATGATGAAATACTGATTGTGATATATTATGAGAAATGTGATACAGTATTGCGAAAGTTTAGTGTAACATATGGTTTGCAATGAGTCACTTCCCATGTTTGCTGCTAACGCCCATGGGCAATAACAGAAATTCCGTACATAATTTGCTCAAATATAAAACTTACTTTTATAGAGTGAAGATGAATATGTAATTTTCCGTACATAATTTGCTCAAATATAAAACTTACTTTTATAGAGTGAAACGTCTTAATCAAACAAATTTAATTCCTTCGAAAAATTGCGATTTAGGGAAGTGGGGAAAACTCAAGTTATACTTCCGTTTCAATGTGTTCCTATGTACTAAGATATAACGACAAGGAAATTAAAAGCGTCATGGTTTTATAAAAGGAGTGTCCAACTTGCAAGGTCTCAAGGGCTACAACTAAAACCTTTAATATCGTTGCGAGCCATATTTTCATTATGCGAGCGATTCACACGTGACCCATATTATTGATCTCGGCAGCTCGCCCGACTGCATGTTTTCATTTTCCCCTAGATTTGTGAATGGGACTAATTTAGAACTCTCTGATTGGTTAGTGATGGTGGCGCGCGAAACGCACGTTTCGGCTGCTGGCTCGTTCTCGAAACGTTAGGTGGTACGGGGCTTGTGAAAACAGTACGTATATTTGTAATGTTTCTAGAGGTTTCTTGATGTAGAAATGAATTTAGATAAGCGTGATAACAGGCTGTACCATGCATTACGCAGTGAAACCCATTGAGATGATATTGAATTTCTGACTTTACTCGAAAAAAAATCTTGTAACTAATCTAATCTATTTTTACATTAAGGGAATGTGCGGTAGGCGCGCAGAGTTCTCACCCGTCATGATTGCAAGGGACTTTTACATTTGAAGTATTAACCTTTAGTGGAGCACAATAAATGACACCGCGGGCCGCCAGTTGGACAACTATGCTTTGTAATAACTTAGTACTAGATATAAATCGGTGTCGTGTAAAATTTGAATACAAAAACACAAACTCAATTGGTTAGGTTTGAGTGAAGATTGTCTCATGTAATTTGTTGATACCTGAACCAAATTAGACTCATTAAAAATTTAACTATCAAACGTCCTTTTTGTGGAAAGGTTCTTTTACGCATCGTAAGTCTATCAGGCATTGTCAACTTTAGTTTTGTTCCCGAAAGAAACAAATCCAGGGATTTTCGCGAAGACGCACGCGCTCTTCAGGTGTGGATCGTGCAATCTGCGCTCTCCGCGGGAGGCGACAAGAGCGATGACCTTACCTGCCGTGCCGTGAGGGCCGTTGGCTGTGCTGGCGAGCGTCGTCAGGCGCGGGCGGGGACCATGGCAGCGACGTCTGGCAGGCAGGGGCCGGCTGGGCGGCCTGGGCCTCAGCCACCGCCGCCGCCGCCGCCTCGCTCCAGACTTCCTGCCGCCGGGGCTTCACCGCTTATCGGCGGCGTCTGCGGTCGCAATGACAGCGCGGGCAACGCAGTGTGTGTACACTACAGTCGAATTTAGATTAAACGGCAATAAATGACGAAAAAGCTTTTAAAATAATCCAGCCAACTCGATTCGTTTCCGTTGCACACGCCGCGCCGTGCAGGCAGGTGATGCACCGGAGGTGTTTGAGAAATATTAAACTGATGTCGAAGGGAAGAAGTAAATTTTGCAACCGGCCATTTATACTTCAAATTATATTTATTATTACTTGTTTTAATACATTCGAATGCAAACGACCGTAAAAATCTAAGATGGTACATGAAAAATCATTGTAAAGGTACAGACTATTTCCCTGATAAAAATAACATCGATCTGCATTTTTGGGGTTGTTGAGAAAGTTGTTTGAGATGTTTTAGCTACCGGTAGCGGTAGCTCAGAGCATCAACTGATGTCACTGCAGCGCCTCTGACCGGGAGGTCCTAGGTTGGAGTCCTGACGGCGGCAGGATTTTCGACACTAGCTTTTCAGCTAGGTCGAATTCAGTCGCTGTCTGGAGGAGAATTCTAGCGGCCGTTTGCTCTGATCGGTAGTTTTCCGTGGTTTCTTCGATCAAGACCAGGCGAATGTCGGAGTAGTACCCTACCAAACGGGCCACGGACCGCGCGATCTGTCCTTCCTCTTCCTTGTCCTATCCTCTCCCTTACACACACACACACACACACACACACACACACACCCACACTACTGCTACCACATATTCCGGGAGACCGGTCGGAAGCTTAGAGCTTGTCCTGGGGCGGTGCCCCGCTGGTGGGAGAGTCCTGGTTAGGGGGAAACCTCACTAGCCGACGGTAGGTCGGCGCCGGATCTCGCCATCCAACGGGGGAAGATCACCGCCATCTCTCGAGAAAAAATATGCACTACACTAACGGGACTAATGACCGAAGCAGTTGACGCACCCGGAAACACGAAAAATCAATCAATCAATCAATGTTTTAGCGGAACTTTTTTTAAATTTCTGACATCAAAACTGTTTTCTTCTAAAATATATAGTTTTTTTGGTTATGAGCAGAAAACGTGAGTCCTGAGTACGAGAAATACATTTTTATTGGCCTTAAGAACTGAAAAAATAATTTTAAAGTTACAATACTACTTTATTAGCTCACGAGACCTTTTCTTCTTTTACTTAACACTTTTTCCAAATCCCCTTTGTTTTCAGGGTGTTCTAAATTTCAGCCATGAGCTTTGAATTTTGTCGTCTCTCTTCAGTTTCGAAATCTCACGAAGGGCGAAAGCGGAATTGAACAAGACCGCGTGAAGGCCGTCTCTCATGTCAAATCCATGCATGCTTATTTGTAGTGCACAATAGCTTCGCATTTTCCAGGAAAACGCGTATCACTCCTCAAGCGAATGGCCGGCCGCGAAAGATTGAGGACGTTGTTGGGAACGCAGATTTGAGCACTGAATGTTTCTTTTTCAAATCCCGATGAATTTAAACCTTATTTTTTTATCTTGGGATTAACTGTAATAGTCCAACAAGTAATTCATTCATTTTTACTTTCTCGCATGTTCTTCGTTAAGAAGATAAAGAATTGTAATCTTGAGCCGGACAGTTGACGGAAAATCTCTTATTGCTGGGCTCTGGAAAGGAAAAAGTGGGCAAATCGTGTTCCTCTATGCAGAGCGTCCATGTACAGGCCACCCCCATAATTTCTAAACAATTCACGATATCGAAATACTTTTTTTGCTTATGCTTTATATATTTTATGCTTTGCTTATTAACAATGATGTTTCATGGGTTAATGTTTTGATAGTAATTTTAGTATAAAATTATACTTTCTGACATGTGATTTTAAGTTATATGAACAATATTTCCTGCAGCAGTCCATGCAACTGTTGTCTTTGGGGAAAGTGGCGTTCGCGGCGTCGACTCTGTTACGGGGTGAGGGAGAGACGGAGAGGGTTGGCAATGAGGGAAAAAGGGCTGAACTATTGAAATCCATGGTCTTGTCACGACGGACACGGCAACAAAAGTCAATGTTAATTATCAGAATGACAATGTTTTCCGTTGATTCTCAGAATTCAACTCTTCTTTTTATTGGTTATTTAAGGTCGCATCAACATCTAGGTCATTAGCGACAACTATTGGGGTTAACGGTATAGTAACTATGAAGATGATACGATATGGTGATGATAAGGGGTGAAAGGACGAACACAAATACAATGCTCGAAGCGGGACTCGAACCGGTGATCCTTCCGTCCGATATCGATTTATTTTATTTCTTTACATTTTCAATGAGAAGTAGAGTAACAGCATAACATATTTTAACAAAATTTCTACCTATCTCAAATCTGATGAATTATTTGGAGATCTTATAGTGACGTTTCCCTCATTTCTGTCCATGTCTTAAGACATACTAAGCAAGAATATATTAAAATCCAACCAATCCCAAATGTCTATCGCCATGCGATTATCACTTTCTTTACCTTTTGCACTCCGCTGTCATGACTTTGTTTACCTTTTTAAGATAAAGATAGCAAATGTTTTAGGTTCATAATAGCTTGTGAGCATCAATTAAATATTAAAATGTGTCGTTTTGGTAATGTTTAAAACTCTGAAATATAATCTATTATTAACTATTCAGTATCAAAAAACAGGAAAAGAAACACAGAAAGTGTGTGCAAGCAATTTTAAAAATTTTGTGAAGAAAAGCAAATGGGTATCAATAACTACAAATGAAGAAATTATACATATTTTAGGCAATTAATATGCGAAGATTAGATGATGGAAGAGTACAAAGAATATGCTATCAAAACTATGTGGAATGTTACAACCAAAAATATTCAGAAAAATATTTAAATGAGTACACACGTGTGTTCAATCAATTCGAAACTGACTAATCCCGCTGCTAATTCAGCTTGCACATCTTCCATTTCAAATACCAAGACATGGAAAACTTCACTTCCTACAACTTTAATAATTGTGTTATTAATATATGTTCTAGTAAGTAGCTTGGTTATAATTGTTTTTTGAAAGTTTTATTACCATAAATTAGTAACGAAGTTGAATCGTCTTCTGCATTAAACTGTTATTCACATTTTACTTGATTATAAATTATTCCAGGAGGCAGTGATAACTCGGAGTCGAATGATATTTTCACTTTAAGTTTTCTTTTTACACAGGGACATTGATAGTATTACCTAAAACATATTGTGCTATGTTTACAAATTGAGGCAATTAGGCGAACTATTTCACTGAAGGCATGTTGTTTCCCGACGTAACGAGTGTTGGGTTATTCGGTAAATGATCATGCTTTTGAGTTACTAATACTTGAAAACAACAGCTTTTCGTTATGGTAAGATCCTGTGCGTAATATGGCTACAAAAGAGACGTACCTGAAACAAATTATCTTCCGAGTTGTGACATGTGTTTTGAAAATGTATGCATATCTATTTCAATTTGGAGCTGCGCGATAGTCGTACAGTGTGCCAATACGCTGGTTCCGTGCGATTGTGCGAATGGAACATTCTTGCATGTTTCTAGAGTCGAATGGAACCGATTGCTGAGCACATGCGCGAATGGAAACGCTTTGAAGTCTTTTATATTTTCTTTAGTTTGCCCGATATATTTTTTGGACAATGTGCATCTCAATTTATGAAACATTTTCCATTCAGTGTCGGAATGGGATCATTTTATTAGTATTTATAAATTGCGTATTAATATTGTATATATTATTCTCCGTTTGTTATTTGAGGAACATATTGTTACCTTAAATGCAAAACCTCGGGTTCGGGAAATGTGTGTGAGTATGTGATGTGTGTGTGACGGTATTCCATGAAAATTGGGTGTTGAGAGCGGTTGCTGCAGGGCGGTGTGGAGACGAGCTTTGGCATGATGCGTAAGTATTTTTGGGGCCCACCTTGCGCAGAACTCGTTATATTCCAAATTTCTGTCAAAACCTCATCAAAAGTGGTCTTACTGACATCAGAGATCATGTTACAGAGCTCCCGAACCGTTACCCGTCTATCTTCAAGCATTGATTTGTCATGTTCGGCATTTGTGTTGTTAGAAACCGATGGCCATCCGGCACGCTGTTCACCATTGGTTTTCTTCGTTCGGTTTTACATTCTCTGGTTCATTTGCGCACTTTCTCGCGCTCAGTTTTCCGTACACTTTACATAGCTGAGAATGAATGTCTACCGGACTCTGTTCTTTGCCACACACACACACACACACACACACACACACACAAATGAATGACAAAGGTAATTGACACCTGGAAGGTGCGGCGAGTGGAAGTTCCTTTGCGAACGGCTGCCATGTCGAGATTAAGTGTCGCAGAGAGCTAAGTATGGTAGGGATTTATAGTAGAACCAGGCCACACGCTAGTATTGCTGGATTGCACGTCTTCCTTGCGACCACAACGTCTTGAATACCTTACTTAGGGGCAACCATCGTAACCCGGCAAGCAACACTGATCCACCCTTTATCACTTTCAGGGTTATCCGACCACATCAAACGACTAACACTTCAGGTGAGTCACCTCGTTAACCATATTACAGCGAAACCAACACTTACTACTCGGTCACGACATTCAACTTCATGTCAACTAACGCCTGCTTCCAACCACAAAATCTGCTGGTATCACCAGGATAAGCACACAAGTGTATCGACCCGTGTAATATACACAAGGGAAACAGACAGGACCTGTACGGAGGTAGATGATTGTCTAACTTTATACCGCTTGTTCGTTTATGATTGGAATCATAACTTAACATTTCTCGTTGATACAGGTTCTGAAGTTACCACGATTCCGCAAACAGCATCTCCCTCAGGAAAAACACAGAATCTACAACTTTTAGCAGCAAATGGTTCACTAATCAATACATATAGAGCTCAACATTTAGTTTTCAATTTAAATTGAAATGATTGAAGGCAATGTCAACTATAACTCACCACTAAACCAAATTTCAATTTAAAACTTGTTGATTATTAGTTTCTTCCTTAGCACGTTTCCTTAGGTTCTTTTTATAATTCATTATCTTTCGTGATTCCTGTTTGTAGTGGCGCGGATCACTTGAATCACTCATTGAGTGTTCGAGAAAAATTGTGTTGGCATTGATTTATTTTCTTAGGTCAAACATAGACATAAACAATATGACTACGGGTAAAAGCCATATGAACATTTTGCCATTACTTCTTTTCTTCTTTATCGTTATACATTTAAAATATCAATTCACATTTAAAATAACACTTCACTTTTTCTTAAAAGACTTGTCAAAATGTGGGTTTGCTTGTTGCTTGAACTGAAATATAAATATACAGATGGGCTAAAAATTAAAAAGCCATATTAAACTATATATTTTTATAGCTGAAAATTATAGTAATTAACAAAACAAGTATATAAAGAGAATAATTGCATGAGTGGTGTGTTCAAGAAAACGGACGACGATAGGAGCGAGTTTTCTTATATACAGTGAGTGCAATTGTACCCCTTTATCCATATGTTACGTTCAATTCATTTCCATTTAAGAATAATTTAAATTTTAAGAAATTCAAGCACATTTCTACCATCCGAGACATACTTTATGACGTACTATTGCTTCAGAAAAAGTTATCTTTTAGTGAACCTTTTATTGCTTTTGTTTCCACGAAATATTTGTAAATGGAAGGTACTAGACATATTGCGGATAAAATAATAAAGCTGGAAAAGTCATGACAACATTTGGCTTCTTTTCTGAACTCTGATTGGTAGGTGTGGAGTTTTAATTGAACGTGTGCTATTAGCATAAAGATAACCAACGATTTTTCATGGATTTAATTACCATATTTAGTTAACTAAACGAAAAAAATATCATTAATGGTGAACACGATTTCTCAATATTTGGTGTGGAATTACCGGTCTTTTATTGCATTAAAAAAGTTTGTATTGCTTACTGTGATGGGTGTTTTGAATGCTGAATTTATTTATAACTTACACCGACAATTTATTTATAACTCGAGGTGTCATACGCATATAAAGCCGCGGAACAGGTTGTGGTACATGGTTTATCAGCTGTAATGAAATTGAAGAGGGTCGGGGAGAGAGGCGAACCTTGAGGTACCCCGGCCTAAATTATCTTAGGGGCGGAAAGAGAGGAACTTATTCGCACCGAAAAGCTTCTATTTTCGAGAAAGCTGCTGATGATTTTGACAAGATAATCGGGAGTGCCGTAATTCCTTAATTTGTAGAGCAGACCTGTATGCCAGACTTTGTCAAAGGCACTCGCAAAGTCTAAAAGGACTGCACAGCAATATTGCTGATTTTGAAATGCTGAGTGGTTGAATGAAGAGAGCGGAATCCGAATTGAAAATAAGGGATAGCTTTTGTATCTTAAAGAAATTTATTAAGTGTGATTAGAATAAGTTTCTCGAAAATTTTAGACAGAGTGGGTAAAAGGTTTATGCGTCTGTAACTAGAGGGATGTTTTGGGGATTTTTTAGTTTTTAATATTGGGATTACAATGATTTTCCCAGCTTGCCGGGAAATAGCCTAATCTGAGGCAGCTGTTGAAGATGGCAGTTCGGTAAGCAATGGAATGAGGAGGTAAATGCTTTGGAACTATGTTGGGGATACTATCTATTCCTGGAGAAGATTTGTTTTTTGTATTCTTAATTATTTGTTTGACATTTGAGGGAGAGATATAACTAATTGTTATTGGAGCAGTATGGTATGGGAATCTTAAAAACTCCTCTACAACGTTTTGGAAATTCAGATGTGTGCAAATATTGGGATAAAAAAGTATCTTTGAAATGGTTGACAAGCATTTTTAATTTGTCTGCTTCCGTGTAAGCAATATCAGAATTGGCGGATAATGGAATTGCTTCATTGGGATGGGAGAAATGACGACAGAGATTACACAAAGTATTGGAATTTTTATTAATGTTTAGAAGTAGTTTTTGGAAATTTTGATAGCGAAATTTATTTAACTCTTCGTGCATCTTATACGTTATCTGATTTAAAGCGGTTTTTAATTGAGGTAGCCCGAGTGTTTGCCATTGTCGCCTTATATATCGCTTTTGTCTAATAAGATTCAGAATGTTGGGTGGAAGGGAAATTGGTTGGGGTGCCTCTGTTGGTTATAATTGGGAGTAGCTGTATTTATTGCAGAGCCGATGGTGTTGCCGAAGAAAGAGATAGCTGAATCGATTTGATCTGGGGTTTGTAAGGAAGGTGATAATGGGGTGGATGTAGAAAGATATTCTTCGAATAGTTTCCAATTTATATTCTTATGAATATGAGGATTGGGGTGATTAGATACTACGAGATTAGCGCCACAGGAAAGAAGCACAGGGCAGTGGTCTGAGTTTCATTCTCCTAGAACAGATTGGAATAACGGTTTCGTAAAAGTTTTGCAAACTGCAATATCTAGGATATCCGGAAGGATGCGGCGATTATAAAGATAATGCGAGGGTTTAGGTGGAGCAGAGACAATTAAATTATTGTTAATAGCATATCTGAGTTAAAAATTCCATTCGGGGTGCGGGTTCCAAACACTGCATCTCCATGCGGTATTTGGCGTTGAAGTCGCCTATGGCTATGGGTAGTTGGGTTGGAAAACAGTGTTAAGGTGAGTTTGTTTCAGGGGGATATTAGGAGGCTTGTATACTGCAATTAATGTGATTGGCGTACCGTGTGACTGACGTAGAGCTATTGTTATATTTTTAAGTCCTGGGGCGATATATGGTGGCAGAGGATCGTGCCTAATCCGTTTTTTAATGAAAATTACAACTCCTCTTGCTGCAGGTCGAGAAGGTCCGTCGGATTTGTAAGCCAAGTAACCCGGAACATTATTATAATTATTTAAAAGATATTTTATAAAATTGAGTTTTTGGATGATTCCGATTATATTCCAGTTTAGGAGAGTGAGATAAGTTAATTTATTTTGAGACATGTTCTTGATTGTTTTGAGTATTACTGATCTGAAATAAATGTGGATGTGACGCAAGAGGTATTTGGATTTGGTTGTTGATTATGGAAATGAAGGCTTTGATTACTTGGTTTATTTTATCTGAGATTTATGGGTGTAGGGAGGTGCTGTGGTGGGAGGGGGAGAAAGCGGAGGAGGAAGGTATTGTTGGGAAGGAGACTGACGATAGTCGGCACTAGCATGAAGGGGGGAAAGTAGGAGAGGGGAGGGGGAGGGAAATTGTTAACTGACTATGAATAAAGATAAATGAATTTCTTTGCATGAATGCTTCTAGTCTGGAAATATTTGCGTTATGACACTAGATGAGCTTGGTTACAACTTACGTAAATGGGATTAAGTTGGGGGTTTAAGTTACGGTACATGTACCATTAGAGTTAGCGCATATTACACATTTTTGAACTTTCTTGCAATAATTATTCATGTGTCCAAAGTCCTGACATCTTTTGCATCTCATAATAAATTAATTACGGCGTCTGAGTTCAACTGAAACCACGGCACTGAAAAGTCTATTGATGCTTAATGTCATTCACTAAAACTGCACGTAATGAAATGAGAGATTTATCAACTCTTCACAAGCGGGTTAATTTGACGTTCTGAATATTAGCCTTCATGAATTTCACCTTCTTCGTAATCGATCGGCACTCCACGAATAACTGCAGTAAAGGTGTTGACTGATGGGTCTATGAACATGTAATATTGACACTTATGCTGATCGAGAAAAGTGAATAGTTTTTTCTGATATCTATTGAATAAAGAATAGTTCTAACTTTTTAGGTGTGTGATAAAGTTTTCTCCTATCTCGGAGGTTAATTTACTAACAAGTTATTTATAGTTTGTAATTTCGTGAATAAATATTGGAGGTGGCTTTTTGATCGTAGGCTCTTTTAGGTGAGACGAAATTTGGAGATTTTCCTCGCAGTCATAGTCCGTCTGATGATGGAGCTAGGCAAATCTGTTCTTTGTTGGTAAACCCATTACCCTTGGGAGGGAATTAGCCTTGCGTTTGGCGTCGGTTACCAAGACTGCGTTTCCTCGGGTCCGAACTTAGTGCTTGAATGTTGCTGTTGACGATTGAGTTTTGATAGCGATGATGTTGATGCATTGCAGAGACATCTGGGATGGGATGTCCCCTTAGGGGGGCTTGGATTTTTTGAGCAGTATGTAGCACTACGAAAACTTTTGTGCACGAGCAGAAATAACCACTGCGCTGAATAAGTTGGGCTAAACACTAGTTGACTGAGACAGACTTCGTCGCCCAGCAGTGTGAGCACCTCTGCGGTCGGCACAGAAACGACACTGAGTAAAGAAACTTCGCTGGTCGGAGCTAGTTGTGCTGCATGGAGCGGAGCGATCCGCACAGTACGACGGTCGACGAGAGAATGCTAACGTTTTTGATTAAACTTTGTTATTGGGTAGTCTAAAGGACCTTAGAATGGCGCAGGTCTCATGTTCCTTGAAAACTGATTTTCGAAAATTGAAAAACTTCAACATGCTTTCGGGGTCTTCCTACAACTACAGCTATGAATATACAATTTTTTTTCTGAATAAAATGTGTTCATCAAAAATCGATGTTCAAATAAGGGCATGTTGAATTTTTCGAATATCTGAGTAATTTTTGTGTAATTGGACGTCGAAATTTGTCGTCCTCTCAAAAATTCTACGCTTTGTGATTATAATTTTAGAAGTGTTTTGAGGCAGTTGGATGGTACGAAAGTTGAAATGTGTAAATTATTTCATGTTTCTTTGTTCGTTTCTTACATCGGAGCTTTTGTTATAGGTTTACAAATTAATCTTTTAGAAATTATTTAAAACCTAATTGAAATATATGAAATAAAAATTGCTAGCCTTCAGGGAATATCAGATTAAATGCAACAATGGCATTCCGTATCGCAACTCGCGAATGTCTGTGAATTACGTCTCATTGTTGAGACACAATTTAGCTGTGTGAAAAGCAGTTATAATTGTCAAATTTGTGGTGATATTTGCTTGAAAATATTTAGTTTTCGCACCCAATGCTCTACTATTTGTAATGAGTTTCACAAAAATGACGACTGAGATGTTTTAATTCGGAGATAAATTGTGGTATAATAGTATTACATGACCATTACTAATGCCTCATTCACAATGCAAACTTAAACGTAACGTAAGCCGTAAACGTATGCAGTAAACTTTTCACGTAAAATCGAGCATTCACAATGGCAAACGTAAGCTGGAACGTAGGTTTTGCCTCAACCAAAACCCCTTGGCCTCATTCACAATGCAAACTTAAACGTAACGTAAGCCCAAATATATTTAACGCCACGTTCAGATTTTGTCATGGAGAGAGATTTGGGCGTGCAGCTTGTGCTGTTGCAAGCTTCTGCAGCATTAATTTTAGGGGCGCTTTATTTAAAAAGAAGAAGGAGGCGCTTTATTTGCCATTTCGAATCAAAACTTCGCAACTCGTACCAAAACTCCACAAACTTCTCTGCTCTACCTTTCAACTATACACATCAACGCACACCAATACACACGCATAAACAATCGATCTGGAGTTGACCTTACTTCTCGCGGATTTTGTTGTGCATTTGTTTTTTTCATGCTGCTCTCTGATTGGTCTTCGGTAGAATTTCGACGTAAACTTAAACGTAGAAGCTTGGAGCTTGCGAGCTCTTTAAGTTTACGTCTCACGTCTATGTTTACGTCAAGGCATTGTGAATGATCTCGCTTTAAAACCCATTTCTAGGTTTTGCGGCTACGTTACGGTTACGTTTAAGTTTGCATTGTGAATGAGGCCTAAAGGCGAGAACGTACGTGCTGTTTTAGCACTACTACTTTAGTTTTAAAATGCGGGGTTTGGGAGGCGATGGCCTCCCAACAATAGAAGTTTAAGAAGCACATGTTTATGAAATATTAAAAAAATATATATTTATTGCGTTAACATTATAATTTTTACTAGACGCGATTAGTACGTATAATGAAGGAAGTTCGTGGAATCGATTCCTCTCAAATGAACTGAATCAGTGTTTCAAAGAAACTGTGCCATTCTAGACAGACGATTCAGCTTAAAACTACGTAGAAACTATCCTTGGCGTTTTAAGGTCTCCGACGTAACCACTCCAATTTTAGGATCTGACTTTCTATTACATTGCGGATTGTAACCAGATTGTTCTACCTGTTCACTTATCTGTTTGAAAAAATATTGTCTAATTTTAAAAAATGCAGCAAAATGAACTTTACGTCATGTTAAACAGTGGAATTAGCACTATCCATTGGAAAAGTTTGTAGAGAAAAATTTGAGTGATTTTTGAGAAAAAGGCGTATGAGCTTTTCTGAAAATGCGAAATTTTGAGCTAATTTTCAGAGAAAACAGTTGAGTTATCCGAAAACTTAACATGACTATTTTAAGCAAGTCATTAATTCAACATTGTAAACAAATTGCCGCAAATGTAAATATTAATGACGTGAACAAGTACAAAAAGTACACTTTTGTAATTTTTCAAAAAAGAGAAGAATTTTATGTGTAAAAAAAAGTTATATCTTCAATTTTGTAGTTGTGGGAAGACGCCGAAAAAATTTAAACTTTTGCCGCAAATGTAAATATTAATGACGTGAACAAGTACAAAATTCACAGTTAAAACTGCGTATGACGTGCTATGGGAAAAGTGAAATTGTGTGCACATTTTCAAAATTCTGCGATCTCTACACCAAGTCATATACTACTTAAATTTTGAATTTTGAAAGGGAGAAAAACAACAAAAACTCCCATGTAATAAAACCTATTTTCAAGGATAAACAAGCAATAAATTTTGAATTTTGAAAGGAGAAAAAACAAAACTCCCATGTAATAAAATCGATTTTCAAGGATAAATAAGCAATAAATTTTGAATTTTGAAAGGGAGAAAAAAACAACAAAAAAACTCCCATGTAATAAAATCTATTTTCAAAGAAAATAAGCAATAAATTTTGGCTCTTATTACTTCCTGCGCGACAACATGGAAACGATAATTTGAATAAATGTATTTCCCACTGAATTTAGAAGACGTGCACAGAAATGAAGTTACATTTATGTCCAGAAGCAAAACAAAGGGCCATCTCAGCATTTGCTCAATGGATCAGGGAAACTGGACGAAAACCTGATCGAGATGGGGGTCATTGACCCGGAAGCTGTAGTACAATAGTTGTTACAGGTTGTTTATACTCATTTATACAGTCCAAATGGTAAATAATGCATTATGTATCATTGTTAAAATTAATGTTCCTTTTCTTGTGATGCTCAGTATAGTCTCTAATTGTATAGAAACAGTTATGCAGCAGAAACGATTTCACTTGAGATTTAAACTTTTCTATTGAATTTAATCGTTTAATGTCATCTGGCAAAGTGTTGTAAAATAATGTACATGTATTGTATGTGAATTTTTTGTAATGAGCTGTTGATACTGTCACCTGATGAATATGATTTCTACGTCGAGTGTTATAGTAATAGACTTCGGCGTTTTCTGAAAATATATTCCGCCCTTGAGCAAGTCATTTTACAAAACCACTGATTCGTAAATAAAAGACACGGTAATGGTAAAATTCCTAGATTAATGAAGAGAGGCTTACATGAATCACGTGGGTGGGATTTGGTTATTATTCGTACAATTCGTTTTGTAATCTAAAAGTCTGGGAGCTATAAGATGTATTTCCCAGAATATTATGCCATATCTCAGGCAAACTTTTGCAATTTTCGAAAATTCAGAGATAACCACGAAAATCGGACCTATGCCACATTTGGAAGTGTATTTTACTCTTACAAAGTTCTTAAAAGAAAACAATTGGAGCCGTTTTTGACATTTTCAAAATGTCCGGGGGGTTTCATGTAAAGAACCCTCAAATTTTAATGAATGTTTTTCAAAATTTCAAAGCTTCAACTAGAGCCAGAAAGACAAATTTTTTCAATTTTGAAAAAATTCTTCGCAAGGTTTAGGCGTTAGTAGTGTTGACAGACGGACTGACAGACAGACGTTTTGTAAAAACAACAATAACACTTTTTCGGTATCAGGGAACCCTAAAACTTGTATTTCCGTTGAAATCTCGAAATCTATTATTACATAACTTTTTCTATACTACGTATATTACTCCATATGTGCACGCGAAAGTAAAAAATCAGATTTTTTTGTTTGCAAATCACCTTTCTAGGGTACAATGTTGCACCTAAAGGCGTTACTCCACTTCTAGACAAAATTAAAGTATTACTGTATTCCCTTCCAAAAAGTGAACTACGCAGATACTTGGGTCTCGTGTAGTTCTACAGAAGATATTTCCCTCATTTTGTTGTATTTCAGACACCTCTGATAGAAATAATACATTCGTCGAAGGGTAAATATATTATCCAACGGTGGATATCGGAATCCAAGAATTCTTTTCAGGCATCTAAAGGGAGCTGCCTATCTCAAGCCACCTTGTTCAACCATCCGATACCAGATGCGCAATTAGGTTTATTTTGCGATTCTTCGTCTTTGGCCGTCATTGCAGTCCTTAACCAGCTAGTAAACAACTTGAGGGCGCATTTTAATGAAATGTTATTTTTACTTTCTCGTATACGTACGTATATACGGACTATAAGATACGTAATATGGAGAAAGTTATGGAATGTTGCGCGAAAAAACTGCGCATTTTTGAAAGAAAAATATTCATGGCCGGACGCTGAAAACAAGAAAGTGTATAAATCCAGTTGATAAATTAAGAGAAAAAAATTCTCTAACACGTGGTGTACCCAGAATATCAGTTTTGTGGGTCCTTGATGCCGAAAAATCAATTGAAAGCAAAACGTCTCTCCGTCTGTCTCTATCCGTCCGTCTGTGAACACTACTAACGCCTACACCATTCGTACGATCTTTTCCAAATAGAATTATCCCTTGTCGACCTTGCTCTAATTGAATCTTTGAGATTTTCAAAAACATTCTATTATTTTGGGGGGTACATTACATGAACCCCCCGGAAGTTTTCAAAAATTTCTCAAAAACGGCTCCAAATTTTTTCTTCAAATTTCTTTTAAGAATAGAATATAATACACTTATAAATGTGGCATAGGTCCCATTTTCACGGTTAACTCTGAATTTTCGAAAATTGCAAAAGTCTGAATTTTTTTCGGCGTCTTCCTACAACTATAAAATTGAAGTAGAGATTTTTCCTTCGAATAAAATTTGTTGCCCATAAATAGTTCTTTCATTAAGGTCATGTAGACTTTTTTGAAAATTTTAGTAGTTTTCTCGAAAATGCAAGATTTTCTCGAAAATGGCTCCAAAATTTTTGCTTTAAATTTTTGGTAGGGGTAGTACCAAGTGCATCTTATCTGATGACAAGAATGCCATATTACTCTATTCTTTTGTTGTTTCAAAAATTACAAAAATGTGATTTTATGACTTGTCTCTTACGTCGGTAAAATTTACATTAGGGGCGATTTCTTTACATTATTGTAGTTATGAGTACATGTGCTTTAAATAATGTCAAAAAAGGTGTCTCGAAAACTCAAATTTTCTATTAAAATGAACTAAAAAATTCCGCATTTTCAGCACGCTCAAACGCCATTTTCTCAAATAGTCTCCAAATTTTTCCAACAGGTAATCGCATATTTAATATGACATGGAGTTTATTTTGGTGTATTCTTTTGTTTTTTCAAAAATTACATAAATGTACTTTTTTAAAATCTCTCACACTGTTAATATGCGTATTTTCATTGATTTGTATACATATTACATTTGTGAGCGGAAGTTTTTCGAAAAGTCAATAGATTCCTGTAAAATGAGCTTCAAATTTTGCATTTACAGTAACGCTTAACGCCATTTTGTTAGAAACGGCTCCAAATTTTTCAATGAATTACTGTTTAGAATTTGCTTTTTGCCTTCTTTAATATTATGGAAGTAATATTTCATTTCTACTATTAGGGAAGCAAAAAGTTGAGAAAAGTTTAAAAAAATGTACTTTTGGCAGCGATAGATGGCAGCAGGCAAGGAGGAGGGGCAAGACTGTACAGTACCAGTCCACACCAAGAAAAGTAGAAAACATTACGAGAAAGTCTGTGCCGTTCTATAGCACCTCTAGTTTTCTTTATAATAATGCGTTTTAATAGAGATTATTTCTGTTATAACAAAAGGAAACGACCGATTTTTATACGGCATTTTTTCTCCATTTTTCGTCGATTTTTACTGTGCCATTTTTTACCCTTTTCCGACATTTTTAAAGCATTTTTGTTATGTTATTGTTTGATAAATAAGAACAATAAACTTGTATTAATATAACTTTATTATACAAAGAAGACGCTACAGCAACCACGGTATAATCTGAACTGCACTGGCACATACGAGGACTAGTCCCAGTTATCACTAACAGTGGTGCCAAATATAAAGGCGGGTTTAGGGAGCGTTCACAATACACATAACAATTTTTCGCTGATTTATTCGATTTTAACATTTTCGTGGTACTTGTTCTAATAATACATTAGTAAAATATCAGTTTGAGTTGTTCATCTCAACGCGTTTTGAACAAATTTTTTACGTCATTTTTCTTTCCTATTGGGTCATTTTTATAACATTTTATTGTTCATTTTTGGTGGTTTTATGTCATCAAAATCCGCCCCTATTAATAACAAATGGCAATTGCTGTCTTTCTTCTCCAAGAAACTTACCGTTGAACAAACTACACGGCCAGAACATTGTGCTATTTTTATGGCAGTTCGACAATTCCGAAAGTTGCTTGAAGTGCAACATTACTTCATCTTTACAGATCATATGCTACTAGATTACGCTTTTACTCAGAAGCATGACAAACTGCCACCTATGTAGAGTAATCAATTGTCATTTATTTAACAGTTCTACAGATATCAGCACATTTCCGGCAAGATCATGTCGTAGCTGATGCTCTGACACGCACTTTTAACGTTTTGTCTATTACCGATTTCAGAAAAACCTTGTAGGCTCAATGTACAATCATCAATTCAGCCCGCAGCCCTAAAATTTTTGATCCTGGAAATAGTGCTTTATTCTGGCAGAGCAAAAAGCAGAGTAATACAGTAATTTCTTATAGTTTATGTCGTAGTCATCTTGCTTTAACTGGTATTTTACATGAAATGGCGTATGAATATTTGTTTCCGAACCCTTCCATGATATTCACAAAATACATGCATGCTCATTCTCAAGTAGCAATTGTGGTGATGATGTGGCCATCACATTGAATGCGAAACCTACATGCCCTACAACTACATGTTCAAATGTAAGATCGGAAAAGTTATCTTGCGGATTGAGAATACACGCAGTACTATAGGTGGGGTCAATGCGGTTATCTTCCAAGTGAAGCAATCCATTGCACTCGTTACTCGTTTTGTTACCCGACAGTACCATAACAGAGCTGGAGAATGCAATAGTGTCTGCGATGGAGCGGAAGCATGTTTGAATTTCGCGCCCGGAATTCACTTGTAAAACCAATTTTCGAAACCAAGAAACGTTTTTTCGAAATAACCGGACCTTCCATTCTTTGTTAAAATGATCTAGAAACTAATTTTGTTTATCATCTTAGCTTTCGGACACCTATATTAAACTAATATAATAGTTACAGACTGGAGGGAAGCATACAACAAAATTCTTAATAACACAGTGAAACTTGTGGAGTTCAGATATACCACAAATGCACACAATTTTATAAGAACATACACTGATTACTTAACTAGGACGCTTTCAATAATTATCTAGTTTTCTAAAATGGAAGCGTGATGTTAAACAATGAGTCCAATGAAGCTAAAAAGGTAATAGAAACACTATTTTTCAAATTGTATACACAATAAAAAATGTACGAATTTTTTATTGTTTTAAAAATATAATGGAATTCATATACAAATGCTATTTGTTAACAAACAACGCTATTACTTGAAATAAATCTGTAACAGATTTCAGTTACCAGTCTTGATAGTATTTTTTGGTATCAAGTGCGTACAAAATAGTACAAAACTGATGATACAGCATTGGTATTTACGTCACTTCTTCAAAATATCGTATTATTTGCAGGCGCAAGTATATGAAAAACAATGCTACAAATCTAAAGATGAATATAAATATAAAAAAGAGGAAAATAATAAACACACCCTGAAGTGCATATTTCATGAATCAAGGAGAAGATAAAGCATACAATATTTTAAGTCTCTTCCAGTACATTTTATCAATTTCATTCAAAACAACTTTATCACAGTTCACTTCGAAATTATTTTGTTAGAATGACAGTCTGATTAGCAATCGTAAAGGTAAAACAGCAGCTAGTAGCTTAAGTAGCTCATGTAGTTTCCGAAAGAAATTCATACGAAGAACTTTGTAATAAAGTAATACCATCAAAGTAGGAAAAGGAATGTATAAATATTTCATATATTTGTTTCGTGTTCACATGGATTCCTTTAAAGTTGTAGGTTTTTTGCATAGCTACTTACAATTTCTTTCAAAAGGGCAGTGACGCCGGTGACAATAAATTGAAGAAGAAAAATGGTTATATGTAGATTACATAGTGATATCATACTTTTATGACAAAGAAAATTTTAGTAGATTTCATCTTTTGGTGTTTGATTATGCCAGAACACATATGAATAATGTAATCCAGTCAAACTTATAGAAATAATGGAAAATGGATCTAAAACATTATCGTAATAAAATATCGGTCTTCTTCACCCAAGTAATTATCGGCAGCCCAGTGGACCTGTAACAAAAAATCAAGTAATCACAAACATGGAATGTTGAAGCACACCTGGAGTTTTGTAGAGTAATTCAAGAAATGACCAAACAATGTGCGTATTAATTAAAATAATGAAGTGTAATAAAACCTATTTACTTTGTAATCCCTCTTTGCATCAAGTAGCAAAAGTGTCTAAATCTACTTCATCCGAAACTTCAATTTCTTTGTGAAATATGCGTGAACTCACACTCGATAAAAAACTAACACAATTCAGGAGAAAACTTACTATTTTTACCAGAAAGCATTTAAACAACGTTCGTATACTCAAATAATCTTTCCTTGAATGCCACTGTGGGCGGAAATGGAACGGTAATAACAACACATTCAACGTTTGACAAATCAGATTTAGTTCTGAATAAATTACTCACTTTTTGAAGAAAAGAACGAAGATAATATTAAAAGGAAGTAGCACTATCTTAGTGTTCAATAATTGGAAGTGCAATTAACAATTAAGAGGATGGTTTATGTCGTACCATATGCAGTTTCACCTTTATTATTATTATTATTATTAATCCCACCTAGGGACCTTGACGTTGGGGGAGGAGCTTGAGTTCCTCCATGATCCTAAGGGCTATGCCGGCGGTAGCGTAGCTACTGGTAGGGCCTCCCTGGCCGCACAGGTCGAAAAGGAGGGGTCAGACGAAGTACTCCAGAAGAGGACTTGAGCAACAGTTTCGGTGAAGACGTTCTTCGTCATGGTGTAGAGAACCTCAAAATTGTCCTGTATCTCGAGGTTAACCGAGGTCCTTTGCACAGGAATACGCTCCGTGAAGACTTCATCGGAGCAGCAGCCATGAAGCTGGTGCAAAGAGCGGAAGAAGCAACCCTTTTCATGGGGTTAGTATATGGAAGGGCTTGTCCCCTAAGTGGTGGCAGCCCCACCAAGGGACTTAAGGCCGCTCCACAATAGCCCGCGAACGGAAACGGGAACGTGAAGGCGAGGACGGGAACGGGAGGTACGTGTGCTTCACAATAAACGCCAATGGGAAGAGGAATAGCGCTATGTACCAGTACCGGCTTAAACGAGAACTTTAAGAAACAGTTGCCGAAACCAGAGCACTTCTAGCTATGCTACTGTTACTCTTTGCATTGCCATCTGTCTGATGTGTTTGCGTGAGCTGCTATGAATAAAAAATACTTTAACGAAAGAATATTAATTAGAAAATATAACTATAAGTAAAAGAATGCCAAAACTACTACGAACTTACCGAAAATACAACTACGAAAAACTAGAATCGAAGAGAAAATTGCGACAACTACAGAGGAATCAGTCTCTGAACACAGTCTACAAAATTTACGCTAAAATTATAGGAGGATGAATGTCATTAATGAAGTTCTTTTTGGAGAAGAACAATGTCGATTCAGAAGACCCTTCAGGAGGCCCAATGTTCCCTTTTTTTTATATATAGACAATGCCGTAAAGGAATGGCAGAGAGCTTTACCAACAGAAAGCATTGGAGTTTCTGGAACAGGCTTAAGAACAATTTTATTTGCTGACTATCAGGTTATTGTGGAAAATACGGAGGATAGATTGCAGAATGACATCTATACCTTCCAAAATGTACTACAGAATTACGAGTCTTTATCAAATCGAGTACTTCAGATCTTTATCAAATCGGATATCACTTCAGAAAACTAAAGTAATGGCTCTTCTGGGTAAGCATCATTTGAGGTGCAAAATAGTTGTAGAAAACACCATACTAGAACAAGTATCAGAATTTAATTACCTGTCATAACAACTCCTATTGCGACAACAATGACATCCAGAAAAAAAAACTCAATAAATTTCACGCAATCTGTGAAACAATTCAAAGAAATCTTAAAAACAAGGTAAGAAAGGACATAGAAATGAAATTTTACAAGGTGATAGCGGTTCCTGTACTTGAATATGGTTGCGAAAATTGGAGCATGAATAGTTGAAGAACAGAAGGAAAATTGAGGCTGCTGAAATGCGAGTTCTAAGATCTGTTGCATGATATACGCTTCTAGAACACATAAGAAGGGAAGACATCAGAAGCGAACTAAAAATATTCAACCTCAATATGAGAATCCAAGTGCGAAAAGAGAAATGGTTCCATCATATCCAACGGATGACTCGTGAGAGACTACCAAATAAGCTCCTCAACTACGCACCCGAAGGAACTTGAGATCCAGGTAGACCTAGAAGAAGATGGAGAGACGATCTTCTTGGCGACGGAACAGGCCATTTGGCCTAGTCCTTGCTGATGATATTATTATTAACATTAATATTAATATTAATATTAATAATAATAATAATAATAAAGTATTAAAATTTTCTCACGATTTTTATCAAATCGTGAAGAAATATTCTGTACAGTCAGTGATGAATGATAATTATTCATTGAAGTTTGGCATCTCTTCTTTCAATTTAAGGCACTTCAAGGCATATCATTAAGACATGAATCAATAAACGAAAAGATCACGCTCCCCGTGATTAAGGCAGATACATATGTGGAATTCACAGGCAAAGAGCGAAAGTGCCCCCCCCCCCAAGTTGTAGTAGATATGACAGGAAGTGTCTGTTTTTAAAACTACCTCCTTTAACGTCAAACGCCTTTTCCGACAACCTTTCCGTCCCCTCCCTTTCCTTTCTCAACGAAAGCAGCTTTTACTCGGCTAGTCGAAGGTACGAGAGTTGATCTCAGCCAAGATAAGTTTAAAAATGGTCGATGGAGTAGCAACTTCGGTTGTGTTGATCTGTGCCAGTATGCGGAAGTGTGTTTTGTGAGGTGGTTTTTTTCTATTAATTGTACTGATTTACTTTCGTGCTAGTACTCTTAAATCACAAATTTTGAGTTTTAATAACTACTTGTAAGTACGACACGAAAACACTGCATTAAATCTATGTTCCGCGCTCTTTTCATAACTTATTAGTCTGACGGCATGTTTTCTTGCATAGGAAAAAATTAATGTAATATAGTTTTCAAATTAATAATCACCGCAATCTTAGTTTCATTAAATGTAGTTCAAGTTAATTAATAAATTATGAAAATAAGCACAGAAGAATTTAAAAGATAAAATTTGTGATGGCTTCGCTTAAAACTCTCGACTTTTGCAGCTAATTACATCTTAAACGTCGCATTGAAGATCACGAAACTCTTAATCGAGCAAGAACGAACTTGTTTAGAAACCTTCGACGCAAAATAGATGGAGGGGGGGGCGCTCAAGGCGAGAAACGCACATTTTATCCGAGTACAAATTCGAAACTCGATTCGGCGGAGAGTCGTGGATCGGTGTCGATTAGTTCTACCACAGCGGAATTTAAAGAACCAAATAAACAAGCAAAGCTCTCCCCCTAAACAGGTAACGTAGGTTGACCAATGGTTAGGATATGTCGAAAGCAGTGAACATTTGGTGTGCTCAATTAAGAAATGTTAACATGGAGCTTTTCATGGCCTTAGGATTTTCATATTTGTTAAAGAAAAATGAAAGCAATGTAAAATTAACATATTGGCGCAAATCCACGAGCCATAAATGCAATTAAAAAAAAATTAGTGCTCATAAAAAACGGGTACCAGAAAAATTACGTTTCACTAAATACACCAAAAGAGACAAATACAATGTTCTTTTCGAATGTATTATCTACGGTCATATTTTCTTTTCTGAAGTTCCATAGCCACAGGCACTGGCGATTGTAGAATAATGTCCCTTCAATAATTATTTGTTAAACTTGGAATTATTAGTTTTTGTCGTGACCGGCCGCACAATTTCGAAGGTGCCGCCACAGTAGGGCGTTACCGCCCCTGGCGGCAGCGGCCAGCGACAAGCGCAGGCCTTAAAGATGTGCGGCCGCCACGCCTGAGCGAGCGGGGCGAGTCCCAACCTCCGCCCCTGCTGCGCCTGCCAGCCTGCGGACCTTGCGGCCCGGAGCGAGTATAGCCGGCCGTGGGCCCGGGGAGAGGCAGAGAGTGAGCGGCCGAGTAACTGTGAGGTGTGGCGATAAGTGGTAGAACTTGGAAGATTGCGATTACGAAGGACAGTGCTGCGACCACGGACTTTCCCTCTACGGAGAATTGGTGACTCGGCGATATTTTGGTGCTTCTACTGGTTACGACAACTCGGCTAAGTTTCTTTGTACATTCTCCTGGATATTCGGCACTATAGCTCTGTACCTGTTTTCTCTATCAATAAATTGTTTATTGAATTTTGAGTGTGTTGAATTTGGACACATCAGTTTTGATGTTAGAAAAGCGATTACAAATGAACAAATTTCAGAAAGTCTTAACAAGATGGGAAAGCCTTCACAAGGATAAGAAATAAAATACTATATTTTGAAATTTGTTGACATTTCTTCAACCTATAGAATACAATAGGCGAGACAAAACAATTAAATTTTAATTGAGTATCAGCCAGTCAGCTCTGTGTCAACAGACAAACCAACATTCCAATAACCTGACAAATGGCGGTTGCAAAAAACTTCAGTTTTCTGCAAATATTCTAATTATCTAAAACATAAAATTTTACAAATTTAATTAGAATTTTAGTTAAAAAACCTTAAAACATTTTTTGTTATTTCACAAACAGTTTACATTATGTATAGTAGGTTAAGTTAATTTTTTAAAAAATACTTAACTTATATTTCCACCATATAGTTACAATTTAACATTTAATGTACGTATACCCCACTCCAAATTCTATTAGTGTTTTAAAATCAAAATATTATTTCTTTCAAATGCTGGATATTCGATTATGAACTTATTTCAAATCATACCAGTGGCCTGCAGCATCAAAAAAGCTGCTGCACAAATAAAAAGGTTTTCCAAAAAGTAGAAAACACAATATACTCTCTTGTGATATTTAGTATTACATTATACACTCTATCACATATTTTACAAAAAAGGTTTAGGAATACAGCAATAACATCGTGGTGAGTACTTGGATACTCAGTATAATAGCTCCCTACACATCAAGAATTTCAAGAAAGTTATATAGATAGTTAAGTCGAATTCAGTGGCTGTCTGGAGAAATGTCTGTCTTGAAAATTGTAGCGGCCGGTTCATCTGTATTTTTCTGTCATTTCACCGATCAATAACAGGCCAATGCCGGAGCAGTACCCTAACAAACGAGCCACGTACTGCGCACGATCTTGCCTTCCTCTTCCTTGTCCTGTCTTCACCCATTACCTACACACAGTTACACTTACATGCACTACACTACTACACATGTCGGGAGAACTTGTCCCAGCTGGGGCGGTGAGACGCTGGTGGGAGATAGCTAGTTGGAGAAACCGCTGCTAACTGACGAGTAGGTCGACACCGGATCTCACTGTCACCGCTCCAACCATCAAAAATATGCGCTACATTTACGGACGAGCAGCGCGCGATGCGCGAGCGAGCGAGAGAGAGAGAGAGAGAGCGACATAGAGAAAGATAGGGAGGTAGATAGATAGAGCGACATAGAGAAAGATAGGGAGGTAGATAGATAGAGCGAGAGAGAGATTGATTAATGTTTTATTATTAACCCCTTTTTGGTTATACAATACTGTTTTTTGTTAAGACAAAAAAAAATAAAATTTACACAGATGAAGCAGTAATACAAACACTACACAAAGAATACAGGCACAAATACAAACACAAAGTATACATACATGTACATCAACTATCATTATGCAGATTTAAACAGAAATTTGTTAACTACTGTATGTTTTACAGAAAATTGATGCCAGTCTTTTAAATGGTTTTGGATTTTTTTCTTTTTTGATATTTTCTGGCATTGTATTGTAAATTTGTAATCTTTATAAAATATACTTTTTTGGGCACGTACTGTTCTTCTACCCTGAATATATAATTGTTTTTTTCCTTTATATCTTTTCCCGAAACATTTCGGAAAATATTGTGCTCTAGCTTATATATAAACATAATTACATTTAAAGTTATTTCTGTTCAACTGATAAAAATTGTAACATGTCTCTCATTAAATTACAGTTAGTATATCTACCAAATTTTCGAATTATCCTCATTGCTCTATTTTGTTGCACTTTAAGCTTATTAATTTGTTCTTTATCTAATCCTATCATTAGAGTTGAACAATATTCTAAGTGTGGAGATTACACACACACACACACACACACACACACACACACACGCACGCACGCACGCGCGCACGCATATATATATATATATATATATATATATATATATATATAGAGAGAGAGAGAGAGAGAGAGAGAGAGAGAGTGTTTAATGCCTACTAGACCACGGCCCTGCAATTACTTTCAATGCAGGCTTTCGAGATCTCAATAGATTTTAGTGAAAGTAGCTTCAAATTTCGCATTTACAGTAATGCTTAATTGCCATTTTCTAAAAAATGATTGCAAATTTTTCATAGTTTCTATTTAGGACAATGTTTTTCCTTCTTTAATATATTTGAAGTAATATTTCGGTTCCACTATTAAGAAAGCGAAAGTTGTCAAAATGTCAAACCGGGAGCGGTAGCTCAGTGCATCAACTGCACAACATGTCACTGCAGCGCCTCTGACCGGGAGGTCCTAGGAGGTTAGAGTCCTGACGGTGCGCCGTCAACGGCGGTAGGATTTTCGACATTAGCTTTTCAGCTGGTCAATTCAGTCCTGCTCTGAGGAGAATTTAGCGCTGGCTGCTCTTGATCGGTAGTTTTCCTGGTTTCCGATCAACACTAGCAGTGCAATGCCGAGTAGTATCTACCAAACGGCCACGGACCGTTGCCCCTTTCCTTCCACTCCTTGTCCATCCTCTCCCCACACACACACACACACACACACACTTACACTAACAGGCACTACACTACCACATATTCTGGGAGACCGGTCGGGAGCTTAAGCTTGTCCCGGCTGGGGCGGTGCCCTGCTGGTGGGAGAGTCCTGGTTAGGTGGAAAGCCCACTAGCCGACGGCAGGTCGGCGCCGGATCTCGCCATCCAGCGGGGGAAGTTCACCACCATCTCCCGAGAGAAGAACATGCACTACACCAACGGGACTAATGACCAAAGAAGTTGACGCGCCCGGAAACACGACAAAATCAATCAATCAAAATATCAAAAAAAAGTTATTTGGACGACGAAAGATGGCAGCTGAAATGAGGATGGGGCAAGACCATAAAGTCAGTCCACGCCAAGGAAATTAGAAAACTTCAATACGAGAAGGTCTGTGCCATTATGTAGAACTTCTAGTTTTATTAGTTCTGCAATGAGCCAACTGCTGGTAAGAGAATTCTTCGAAACAAAAACTAAGTTTCGAAAATAAACTTTAATTTTCACTTTTTCACTAGTTCAGTTCATGATCTTAGATGATATTTCTGCTATCACTGATAAGTAAATATAATATTATTTTCTTTTCACCAGTAATGAAATAATTATTATATTTAAAAGTGATAATAAAAGATGTAATTTTTCAGGAATGTATTCTCTTTTTAATCAGTAGAGAGTATTAGATCTTTGAGGAAGATGATTTGTCGTCAACAGTAAGAACAACACTTGCACAATAAATATCTCTCGAGATCTTCCACACACCCACATGATCGCGACAGTTCACTCAGTCACGACCGTTCACGGAGCTCGCGAAATGACCGGCGGCCCCGTGTGAAAGATCGGCGACAGAAAGAGGGACTTTCCTCTTTCACACTTTATACAAAAGCAATCACATCAAATGCACTTGTGGAATGAACAAAATAAATTCCCCCAGACATTATAAGTGATGCATTCTATACCACCAACAATGGACTAAACATGTGTACCTTCAATAACGGGCGAAATTCATAAAATTAAGTTGCAGCTAGTTTCAGGTGAAGACAGAAAATGTGCAAACATGTCACCTAAGCACAGCCCCCACTAGAAGTGGGAATTCAAATTTAGTTTTGTGGTATTCATTAAAAATGTGTATCCAAAAATTATGTTTCACCATGAACTTCATAAGAATTAACCAGTGGCGGCTCGTGTTTAGGTTGCACGGTTGCACTACCCTCAGATAATTGAGAAAGATCTTATAATACCACAGGAATATACATTTTTCTTTTAACGACATTCCATACTGAAGATTGCAGCATTATCGATGTAAGAAGAAATAAAAGAGGTCATCTTCGTCAACATATCAGCTTTCTTAAGATAGCCGGCTTTCGACGGCTTTGCCGTCATCGTCAGTCTTCGCTGCTGTCGGCAAAAGTCGAGCGACTGTGTCATCGTCAGTCTCGCTGCTGTCGGCAAAAGTCGAGCGACTGTGACTGGCACAGTCGCTCGACTTTTGCCGACAGCAGCGAGACTGACGATGACGGCAAAGCCGTCGAAAGCCGGCTATCTTAATAAAGCTGATATGTTGACGAAGATGACCTCTTTTATTTCTTCTTATAAGAACGTCAACAACATCCAATCAGAATTCCCACAATTATCGATGTATATGAAATCAAACGAACGATGAGTACCGAATGTTCAGAGTATCGCAGTTTCTCAGTAGACCAAAACTTCAAGTTGCTGAAAGATTGGCCACGCCCCAGCATCGCCGGGACATCGCAAGCCATGGCACGGCCAGGATGGCGTGCGCGAGGTGACTCCCCGGCAGGCCCGACTTCCTCGAGAGAGAGCGAAACGCTATTCAGCGGCTCTGACGGCAGAGGCGGCGCTTCCTTCCTCCGATAACAACCAGGATTCCCAGGGCCACGGAAAGCGCCACGCGCGCAGCTGCCCTCGCCACGCACTCGATACACGCGTGCCCAAAAGCGAATTATGGAAGTTCTCAATACTTCTTATACATTTTATTCACACAAATAAATAAATAAAAAATATAAAAGTATTACAAAATCAAAATGTATTTACTTTCTGATCTAGTTTCGAGGAAACCAGATTGTTTAAACTGACTGTTTTCCAATCCGTTCCCCGGGCGATTACCACCACCTTGCTCCCTAAGCACTGACTCCGTGAATAAGGAATTTATTCGAGAGAATAAACACTAGATGCCTTCAAAAATTGTTCTCCCGGACCGGACAATATTCCTAATATCTTGCTTAAAAACCTAACTCAGGAAGGAAAAGATATCCAACTCATAATATACAATTGTATATGGATGGAAAAGACATTCCCCAAGTGTGGAAAGCGGCTACTGTGATCCTCATTTCTAACTCCGGAAAAGACCCAACACTAAGTGGTAATTACAGGCCCATATCATTGACTTGCAACATGTGCAAGTTTTGGAAAAAATATTAATAGTTCGTTCAGATGGTATCTGGATTACAAGAAGATAATATCCAATAATCAGTTTGGATTTAGACCAGGACACTCAACGACCTCCCATCTGTAAGCATAGACACCTATATTCAAAAAGCTGTTGCCAACAAACAACATGTGTTAGCCATAGATTAGCTATAAGACAGCTAATACAGCGCGATGACATCGTTATTCTTCCCGCAGATAAAGGCAACGCCACGGTGGTTATGGAGAGTTCCGACTACCACATTAAGATGACCGACATTCTTAGTGACAGCGATACGTACCGGAAACTGGACAATAATCCTCTTCTGAAAGTGAAGCAAAAAGTTATGGCCATCATCGCTGAAGTGTCATCCATTAATGAGGAAGACATGCCTTAAGCTGGCCAACAACAATCGCACTCCTGGATCTATGGTCTCCCTAAAATTCATAAACCTGGCGTGCCTCTCCGCCCTATAGTGAGTGCTGTTAACTCACCTTCTCAGCACTTAGCCCGTTTCCTTGCCAACAAACTGAAACCACTCACCAACAACCTGTCTTTCGTCGTCCGCAATTCCGAACATTTCATTGAGCTTATTCGCTCTATTAGAACCAGTCCTGGAGATATCCTGGTAAGCTTTGATGTCACTTCTCTGTTTACGATGGTCCCTGTCAACGACGCACTCAGAATAGTGGAAGATAACCTCGGGAAACACCAGCTGCCGACGGAGTGGGCGAAACTGGCGGAGGTATGCCTGTCTACAACTTTCTTCCAGTTCCAGCAGGAATTTTACGCACAGACGGAAGGCATTGCCATGGGCTCTCCGCTCTCGCCTGTGGTGGCGAATCTCTTCATGGGAGCCTTTGAAGAACAGGCCCTGGATAACGCGCCTTTAAAACCGACGCTCTGGCTCCGCTATGTCGATGACACCTTTGTCATCTGGCCCCACGTCTCCGAGTCACTACCTAATTTCCTTGCGCACCTCAACAGCATTCATCATCGCATCCATTTCACTATGGAAACAGAACTACACGATCAGCTGCCTTTCCTCGAGGTCTTAGTTTCTAGACGTCTCGACGATACCCTCGGTCACTCCGTGTACCGAAAGTCTACCCACACGAACCGCTATTTACACGCGGATTCACTCCATCACCCTGCTACAAAACAGGGAGTCCTCACGACCCTGACTCACCGGGCCGCCCTCATCAGCGACAGCAACAGCCTAAAAGAGGTACTGAGGAAGACATTCCTGGCCAATTGCTACAGCAGAAACGCTATACAACGCGCTTTGAGGAAATTCGACGCACGAGATGACGATGCAGCACCTAGCGCCACCAACAAGACATCGAGCCCACCTCGAAAGACAGCTCAACTCCCGTACATTCAAGGTGTCACGGACAGAATCGGCAGGAGCCTGGTCAAGGTAAAAGACCGCCTTGACCCACGGGATAACGCCGGTGTATACGAAATCCCTTGCAGCTGCGGGCTAGTATACATAGGCCAAACGGGTCGATCGGTAGATGAACGCATGCGCGAACACATGCGCCATGACCGACTAAAGAACACCCAAAAGTCGGCCTTAGCTCTACGCGCCGCCGAAACCGGTCACCTCATTGAGTTCAACAAGACCCGGACAATTAGCTGCGACGACAGTTGGTGGCCACGGGTCATTAAAGAGGCCCTAGAAATATCAAGGAGGCTCATTAACCTCAATCGGAACGATGGTCTGCGCCTCAGCTTCACCTGGAAACGGGCTTTCACGACCCGCAAATCCGGTACCACTCCAAGGGGACACACCTCCACGGTCGACCAATGACTGTCGCCGATTCGCTGTTTTGTCCTTTGCCTTTCAGACGGCTTTACACAACCAATTTTCGGCTCTTTTTATGTTAATCCGGTTCAAAATGTCTCCCTCATTCTGTTGCCACCCTCCCCACGCCCTCCACCTGGCCCCCCTTTCCCGCTACAGCTCGGTTCTTCCTCCGCCAATTCCATACCATCTGCCGGCTTCCTATTAGCCGATACCTTGACCAATCCTGGTCACCCCCTTCTCTTCCTTATAAGGCGGTCCCGCAAGACATTTGACAGCACAAATACTTAAGTGACTGTCTCCTCGCCTTCCCTGAAAGGCTAAGACGGAAACGACTCGCTCTCAACCTCGATAAATGCGTCGCCGTCAACTTCACGCGCAAGAGGGCCGACCCCGATGAAACGGTGAGCTTGGCCGGCGCGCATTTACCGTGGCAGAGCGAAGCGAGATATCTGGGCGTGTTGCTTGACAGCGGTCTTCGTTGGCACGCGCACGCTCGATATCTCGCGACGAAAATCAAAATTAGAACTCTTCTTCTGAAACCTCTTCTCCGTTCACCCGATCTTTCTCTTCCTCTAAAGCGGCGCTTATTCACCGCGTGCGTGCGCCCCTTGTGGGCGTACGCGTGCGAGGTTTTCGCCGCCGCTCCACCTTCCACTCTGCATCCCATTCGGGTCGCAGAAAACAGAGCGGCGCGCCCGCATCTTTCTAATGTTCCTCCTGACCGCACTCCCCGAAACGCTGACGTGTTCGGAGTTCTGGGCGTGCGCCATCAGTTCCCGGCGGAGCTTCAGCGGCAGGCGGAGACGGCGCTTGCAAGAGCGCTGCGACCGTTCGCTCCGCGCATCCTGCGCGAGACCGGCGTAGCGGCGAACAGCGGCGTGCACAGGGCCTTCCACAGAAGAAAAGGCCCAAAGCACGTCGCGTTCACCTTCCGCGCACTTCCCCCGCACAAGTTCTCTGAACGCGGGGGAGTAGCTAGTGCGTGGGAGGCGGGCCGCTCCCAGATGGAAAATGAAAAACAAAAAAAATTGACAGCAGTACACTCTGAGGAAGGCCATAATATGTTGGCCGAAACGACAGCTACGAGCAGATCGACGCGGCTGGTCCCGGATAGCCAAGAGACATACGTAATCATAACATGTGTTAGCTGTCAACCTGGACATCGAAAAGGCATACGATATGGTATGGATGCATCGAGTCCTACATAAGTTGAGCGAAATTGGGGTTCGAGACAACATGTTTCAGTTTATCAAACATTTCACGGAAGATCGGGTCATGCAAGTTAGAGCAACTGGAATATTATCTGTGAAGAAAAGAATAGAGAACGGCGTACCTCAAGCATCCATCCTAAGTGTTACACTTTTCTTACTAGCAATAACTGACGCGGACGAAAAAAAATCAAACAATCCACGATCATTAAGAAATACGCCGATGATATTACTGTGCTCTATAAAGGAAGAAAGATTAACTCAACTTAAGAAATTATACAAACAGCATTAAATTGTATTTATGAATGGTCACTGAAATCAGGGTTTAAATATTCACCTCAGAAAACGGATTGATTGATTGATTGATTTTTTTTTTTGTTTCCGGGCGCGTCAACTGCTTTGGTCATTAGTCCCGTTAGTGTAGTGCATGTTCTTTTTCTCGAGAGACGGCGGTGATCTTCCCCCGCTGGATGGCGAGATCCGACACCGACCTACCGTCGGCTAGTGGGCTTTCCCCCTAATCAGGACTCTCCCACCAGCGGGGCACCGCCCCAGCCGGGACAAGCTCGAAGCTCCTGACCGGTCTCCCGGAATGTGTGATAGTGTAGTGCATGTTAGTGTAAGTGTGTGTGTAATGGGAGAGTATAGGACAAGGAAGTGGAAGGAAAGATCGCACGCGGTCCGTGGCCCGTTTGGTAGGGTACTACTCCGGCATTCGCCTGGTGTTGATCGGAGAAACCAGGGAAAACTACCGATCAGAGCAGCCGGCCGCTAGAATTCTCCTTTAGACATCGACTGAATTCGACCTAGCTGAAAAGCTAGTGTCGAATATCCTGCCGCCGTCAGGACTCAAACCTAGGACCTCCCAGTCAAAGGCACTGCAGTGACATCAGTTGATGCAGTGAGCTACCGCTCCCGGTCAGAAAACAGAGGGTATAATAATCTCAAAAATGAACATCAATAAGTTACCTACGCTTAAAATTGGTAATCAGATCCTGAGATTTGTCACCAGTACCAAAATATTATGCACTTCGACAATAAACTGAACTGGAAGTTGCACATATTAAACACTAATAATGAATGTTAAAGAAGAATCAACATAATGAAATGCCTAGCACACAACAACTGATAGCAGATAGACAATTGCTATTATCAACATAAAAACACTTGTGAGATCCAAAATAGACTATTGATCAATAATATACAGATCTGCTGGTAAAAGTGACCTCAAAGAACTGGATACAGTCCGTAATCAAGGTCTCAGGATATGCACCGGACGTTTTCATACCAGTTCCATGGGCAACATCCTAATGGAAGCAAATGATCACACATTATCTCGTAGCAGAAAGGAACTAATAATTAAATATGCTCTAAAAGCAGCCACGTCCATCAATCCAACCATAGTACAGGATATATATCCTAAAAAACAAGAGTACATAGAGCATTCGCGTTTTATGCCATTGAAAAAAAACTAGAAAAGTACTTACAGAACTTAATTTGGATCACAGAAAAGTAGAAAAGAAGAGAAATAACAAAACTCCTCCTTGGATATACTCGAATATCTCAGTAGACGTATCCTCAGGCAATTATGAGATGTTTTATCCAGTTTATGTAAAAAATAATTAAAAATAGATAAGGAACAGAAGCAACAGTGCAAACGCAAGATGCATTGGTTAAACACCGACTTAACTTCTATGTCAGCTGCCGAATTATGTGCCATCTTCACCGCCATGAAACTTATTAAAACAATTAACCATCCAAAGTTCAGTTTATACTCCAATTCCCGCACTGCAATAAATAGCATCAACAATAACGAAACTTGCAGTGAAATGATCATTACAATCCAAGAATTGTATTATGACATTACCAAGTCAGGTAAGGAATATTGATTTGGGAAATGAAACAAGATAAGAAAAGCAGAGGGAAACTATCAGTGTAGTTAATAGAAGTACAACTGATAATAAAACTAGTGAAATATGTTGGAAAAATAATGGAAGAAAAATGGTTCTCCATCTGGACAACGCTTAAAAGAAGTTACTTTCATAAGAAAGTTACCCATTATCAAAGTATTAAACAAAATAAATTGGTAACCCACAAAAACCTTAGCAGAAGAGAACAAGTGATCATAACAAGAATACGGACGGGACATTCAAAATTAAGCCACCTTCACCTACTACAAAGAATCCCCCCCGAACTTGTGATGTGTGCAGCTTTAATCTTACCTTGGACCACATCATAGTGTCCCAAGATCTCCTTAGAGCGGAAAAATATCTTCCGGGGACTGGACGTAAGAGCACTGTTACATAAATTTCCGGACTATCAAAACCAAGTGATTAAATTTTGTGCTTACTGGTATTATATCGGAAATTTGAGAACAAAACAACGTGCTAATTATTGTAAACACTGTTGTATTGTACTAATGTAGAATTATGCTATTACAACAATGTAATTTTGTATTAGAAATCTAAATGATCCTGTGTATTAGATATTGTAATTGGTGCGGTCGCTAATGACCTTTATAGTTGATGCAACCAAAAATAAACTAATAAAAAAAAAAAAGAAGAAAAAGCCCAGCGGCTAAACCGTTCAGGTAATTTTCTTCAATCGATCTGGCTGTTGTCACGGCGTCTCTGAATTTGAAATTGATATTTCAACTTGGGGGGGGGGGTACTTTACATGAAGCCCCTCGGACATTAAAAAAAACAAAAAAAAAAACGGCCTAATCGATTTTGATTAATTTTTGTTATTCGATAGTCTGAAGGACGTTTAAGAGAATGACGCTGATCTCATGTTCGATGAAAATATGATTTTCTGAAAATTGAAAAACTTCAAAAAAATGTTTGCGTCTTCCTACAACTACAATAATGAAGATACATTTAATCTTAATGAAATGTGTTCATCAAAAACAGATCTTCAAATAAAGTCTCGTTGAATTTTTCGAAAATATGAGTACTCTTTAGTAATCGGGCGTCAAGCTTAATCGCCCGCTCTAAAAATCCTGCGTTTCGTGATCGTTTTAGATCTGTTTTGAGGCAGTAGGAATGTTATGTAACTTAGAATATGCATATTATTTCATATTTCCTTGATCATTTTTTAAATTGAAGCTTTTGTTATACGTTTACAAATTAATCTTTTAGATATTATTTAAAAATTGTTTGAAATAAATATGAAATAAAGATTGCTAGCCTTCAGTTGCACGCTCCCAATTTTCGCAGTTGGATGCTAAGTTAGAATTTGTATATTTCATATTTCATTTTATTAGTATTATTATTTATTATATTTATATTATATTCATATTATTATATTTATTTTATTTAATTGGAAATTACATTATTTGTGTTAAATGTGAAAACGAATAGATGAGCTGTCATTATGGGTTGTTGTATGTTCGAGAGTGCATTGAAAATCTGACACAATGAATTCAATTTCAGAAATATATTTCCATTTAAAGTTTTGAATAAAACATCTATTGCTTGAAACTATCTAATTTTCGCTTCAGACCATGTAATACACATTTCTAATGGCGAGAAAGTACGTTCTAGCACCACTAGTTTGTTAATGAAATGTATTAATCGAAAACTGATCTTCATATAATGTCATCTTCAATTTTTCGAAAATATGTGTAATTTTGTGTCAAACAGAGGAAATTTTTATTTTTACATCATTTTTTTCTTAAAAAGCGGCTCAAATGTTTTGAGTAAATTTGGACTTCAGGTAGCGTAAATAACGCTTAAAAGAATGGCGCAGATCTCATGTTTGTTGAAATGCCTGATTTTTCGAAAATAAAACAAAAAAAATTAAAAATTTTCGGGGTTTTTCTACAACCACAATTGTGAAGACGAGATTTTATTTCTTAATACTACAACTACATTTTTATTTATTAATGAAATATCTTCAAATACTTTAAAATACTTTGAAAAGTAATTTTATACTTTTAAAAGTATTAAAATACTTACAACTACTTTATAATACTAATTAATACTTTTAATACTTACAACCCATCTTACTTGCTTACTTGCAGAGTAAACCAGTTGCGAGATTCACCGCCAGAAAATACGACACCAAAAGACAAAAATTCTGCTCAACGGCTAAGTCAATGGGAAGTAAAGGTCAATCGACTTGAAAGGAATCTCCGTGGTAAACGTTTGTCGCTATGAATAAACAGTAACTCCCGTGCAACTTTGACTGTTTGCTATTAACAGAGAGATAAATACTTCTTTCTAGCAGAAAGCAATCAACAGCTAAGATATTGACACTAAGGTATGCAGCCAAATCTTCCCCGCCAACTCTAACGACGCAAAAGTTCCTTCGACTCCAAAGCACACACCAGTGAAATATCTAGGACATCTTAACTGTAATTCAACATGAAAGGAATACATATCTGTTCAACTCAAGCAAGCAAATAAAAACAATACCAACTCCACCCCATTAATAAACCGAAATTCTTCTCTTCCTACCTCATGCACCGTTCTTCTAAACCTCTCCTAACCCTCTTACGATCTGTTATTATATTCTTGCCCGGTCTGGTACAATGCCGGTCCCACCCATATTCTCAAACTCCAAACTATCAAAAATAAATTCCTATGAATAGCCACGAAAGCATCTTTGTTTGTAAGAATCAACACTCTCCTCTCCGACTTAAAAATTCCCTTCCTCCCAAACTGCATTTATTCCTTGTCTCACAACTTGTATATACTTTCTCGCATACTACGTACGTAGTACAGAGATGGTACGTTAATGCGTCGGCAAAATTCGCCGTTTTTTGCAGACGCACTACATTATGTTTACTACGTAAGAACGTAGGTAATAAGAGAAAGAAGAAAAGAAGTGAGTCATAAGGAAGTACTGAAGGTCCAAGATTCGAAAGAGACGTTCGCGGAACGGAGGCGGTTGCAGCGGCAGCAGCTTCAGCGGTGGCGTTTCTTGCGAACTAATAGGGTGAGCGACGCGGTGACGTCACCGTGCCCGCACTGGGTCAGCCGCGCCAGCAATTAACGTCGTTGTCGCCAATTAAGCTTCTTGCGCGTCCGCCGCTGCGGCCGCCGCCCACGCCGCCCGCACACTCGCTACTCTGTAGAGCGGTGGACCGCGCACTCTCAATGGGCAGCGCGGGACTTCCTTATGAATGCCTCGGGTCAATGATAAGGCTACGCGCGAATGGCCTTGTCCTTGGAAAATGGCTACTACCAAAAAATAATATTCCTCATTAAGCACTTGGAGTGCGCTTTCATTTTCGAATATTCTAGGCAATGCGTATAGACAAGTAACTAAAATTATGCGAGTCATAAGAGAATATGAAATCAATACTATTTTGGATTTTCTACAAAATACAGACAGTGGGCAAGGTGTTCTTTGACAAGAAGCACTAGTCCAAACTTTGCGATTATTTGTTTTTGATTTTTATTAGAAAAATGCAGACCAGTTTACAGCAGTTATGAATCTGAAGAAAATAAAAAAAATGCAATTAGAAGAGGACATACTGCAATATGAAATCATCTTCAATCTCCAATCTCCCCAGTTCCTTCAATAGAAATATTGGATATAATGAGATATCTTACCATTCATTTATTCAATATGTCAATAGAATAAGCTGTTCTATCTGCCCATGTACGATAAACGAGTGATAGGTCATTGGAAAGTAAGCCATGTGATTTTTTTAGGGATGTTTTTAGGTTGGTCGTTATTATTAACACTGAAATAATTGTGGAAACTGCAATAAGCAGATAGTTTTTTTATAAATATACTGGATATATTTGTAACGATTTCGTAAGATTATAATGTTGTATTCTGTATCCTCCTAATTCTTCTACAAGAGAAGTGTGGAATATTCAAACTTACAATTTTTTTCAAGGTCAAATATTTTAATGAAAATCTGACTTCCACCTTACTCCAATATGGAACAGTTTCTACACGAAGAAAACATTTAAATAAATTAAAGTTTTCCCTCGGGACTCGAATCCCGATCTCCAGGTTTGTAAGCTAGACCAGCGTCTTTTTTTCAGTATGTTTGTAGTAAATTTTTAAGTGTGGAACCTAACCAAATCCTCGCTATTTAACTAAAAATTACTCCAAAACTAGTAACATGTGGAAAGAAATGTAGATAAAATGATTTAAAGACGTAATGTTGAATAGATTGTGTTGAGAAGTAATTTCAAACTTCAATAATGGAATTCTACGAAACTTCCAGATTTGCTCATCTGTGACTGTGCTCCAGAATTGATCAACTGCACAAATTAAAACTAGTGGTGCTATAGAATGGCACAGAATTTATCGTATTAGTTTTCTATTTGCTTTGGCCTTGGCTAGCTATTCTGACTTGTCACATACTCGGCCGGCTGCCATCTACCGTCGCCCAAAGTACATGTTTTGAACTTTTTTTTCGGTTCCCGAATAGCAGAATTGAACTCTTCTTCTTCTTCTTCTTCTTCTTTCATTCACGGTTTAGGCCAGAAGGCCTGTTCCATAAGACTTCACTCCATTGTTGCCTTGGACGACCAGGATCTTTTTTTTTTCAGCTAGTCGATAATGGTAGGCCATTTTTGTGAGCCTATCATTTTCAATCCTTTGTAAGTGCTGTGACCTTGCTGAATATATCTCCTTTATTTTGTCTAATATGGAGAATATGTTGAGTTTTTTTCGGATGTTTTCGTTTCTGAACTAGCCGGAGGACCCTATAGCCTTTTACTGCTCTTAGAAATCTCATCTCGGAAGCTTGTGTATTACTACTTTTCTTTCTCGTCAATGCCCATAACTAGCTCCCGTACAATAAAACTGGGAGTGACATTACTTTGTACAGTTTTAGTTGCGTCTCTCTTCTTCGAGACAGTCCGTCTTATTGTGCCGCACATTTGTGGGAACCGAATGTCGTTCTCGTAATCGCAGCTCAAGTGGCAGCAAATGCGACTTTGTGAAATATCGTACTTGTTCCAATGTTGAATTGAAAATACATATTTTTGATCTGACGGAGAATTTGCTTTAGAAAGCCATTACTTTCCTTTTATTGTTAGAAATTATGAGGTTGTAATCTTCCAAGATATTACTCAATATATGAGCATTTTTCTGGAGTTCACTTTCATTTCTGGCAATTAAAACCTGGTCGTTGCAAATAAAAGAATATTTAAATAATTCCCATTTCCCAAATAGATTCCATCTGAACATTTTCTCTTCCACACTCTAAAAGCGCCATCTACATACATATAAAAAACGTTGGGGACAAACTACACTCCTGTCGTACTCCTTGATTTACTAAAAATATTTTGCTCTTTAGGATACATACTATCTACGTTCCACTATATAATGACTATATACTTGCAATTATTTGCTTGAGATATCCTCTTGTCTGCTATATTTTCCATAGCTTTCTTCTTACCACTCTATGAAAAGCTTTCTCAATGTCTATGAAGAGAAGATGGGTTTCCAAATTATATCGGCTTCTCTTTTCAATTATCTGTCTCAGAATAAAGATGTTATCAGAGCACGAGCGGCCATGTCGGAATCCAGGTTGTTCATTTAATGTGTCCTTCGCTAATAATTTTTATTCTAGTGTTTAGCCTTCTGGCATAGACCTTAATACCGGTATTGAGAACACTGATTCCTTGGTAGTTTCCAGGTTCACTCCGATCTCATTTCTTCAAAATGGGGGTAACGTCTGCAGTCGTCCAGGTTTGGACCCGTTAAAAAAAAAGTTTGAAAATTTCTGAAGATGCGGAAATTTGATCTCGTTTTCACAGAAGCGTTTTGAGTTTTCGAGAAATTTTACACGACGATTATTTGAAAAACATGTACTTATAAACGCAATAGTGTAAAGAAGTCGCCGCTAATGTAGATATTAACGACGTAAAAAGCTGGTCAAAAAAAAATTGGTCGCGTATTGAATCGCGAGTGAAGCCTAGTTTTGTGTTAGAACGTGAGACGACTTCTATCACGGCTGTGATAATACTAAATATACTGTAAACTAGTGTAGGATATAGTTGCAATTGCAGCAAGTGATCCTACCACTATGGATTCTTCTGAGTACAGGAGAACCATAACCTCTAACCTGCCTGATAAACAACATGGAAATTCATCAAAGAAATCATAGGCCAGTGCCATGACCTCAGATGTATTCCCATCTGAAGATCAAGCAATCGTCATTGAAGCACAAGCAGGGCTGCATATAAAGGACTACATCAACAAAGTTGAGTCTATTGTGGACTCTAAAGAAATAAGGTTCGTGTCACGTATTTCTAATAATAGAATTTGTGTTTTTTTCTCTAGTCAAAAGATAGCAGAAAGTTTTACTGATAACAAAACAATTAACATTAATAACATAGAATTAGGTGTCAGACCACTTATTAGTAAGCACAAAAGAGTTATCATTTCCAATGTTAGTCCAATAATATCTCTTGATGTAATAGAAGCAGAATTTACCAAGAGGAACATAGTAACTGCTACAAAGATTTCATTTATTAAAGCAGGATTATCACAACCAGGACTGTCATATATAATGAGTTTCAGGAGACAGGTGTATATTGAATCTGATAACACATTATACCGTATTTTTCTGTCTACCGAAAACATGTCTTGTTTCATTTGTAGACAAGAAGAACACATAGCTCAGCTGTGTCCAAATAAACCTAATATAAATGACATGGAAGCATCTGAAAGTCCTAGCCGGCACATACCTAACCTCAACATCTGTACAACCCCACAAACAGTAAATAATGCAATGAAGGAAATAATAAATAACAATTTCCCTCCCCTTCAAAAACGACAACTACCTTCAGAGTCATAAACTCAATCAGAAAGTACTTACAGTAAAAAGTCTCAGGGGGACAAGAACACAAGGCAGAATAAAAAGAAACTTGAAAATACTGAAGAAACTTTAAATAAGCAAACAAAAACGGATGAAGAATTAACTGTAGAAATTAGGAACACAACTGAAACCAATGGGGATAAATACCCACTATCCTATGAACAATTTGTAAGCTTCTTAGAAAACACCTTTGGATCTAAGAACCCAGCGATGATTGCAAACGACTACACCACAGACATACAAGGATTAATTGCAATGATGAGTGAGACCTACCTCTTACTCTGTGATATATTTATAAAAAATAGGTTTACAAGAATATTAAATGAACTTAAAAAAAGTATTGAAATACAGAACGAATCTGAATATTCATCAACAGATTAGTAGCTGCCAAACTATTCTTGGCATGCTCATCCTACAATGGAATGTGAATGGATTCTACCCTATATATTATATATATATATTATATATATATATATATATATATATATATATATTATTCTAGATAGGTATATACAACCTGGTGGCAGAACTCTACAATTAACATATTACTAATATTAACTTTAAATTACTTAACAACGTAACTTTAAATTATTTACAATAATAGCATTAACTACATTTTATGGTTGACCTGCACAGTTTATTAAATACAAGATTACACGACTTTTTAATTATACTTCACTTCACTTCACTTCACCTCACTTCACAACACTTGAAATTCACTTCTATTTCTACTTCTATACTGCACTACACTGCACAACACGTCACCACACTTCAATACAATACTAATTTGAATATAATTATATATTTAGAACAGGAACGCATTTAATAGTAATATCACAATAGTAATAGCAATAAAATATTCATAATAATAAAATTATAACTGATATAATAATCCAACTTACTAAATTAATAAAGTTTACAAATACCATTCGTTAATTTATTTTTAAATCTTTGAACACCTAGAGGAAAGGGTTCCAAGGCTGTCGCAGGTAACTTATTCCAGTCCGTTATTGTTCTATTTGTAAATGAGAATTTTCCAACATCTGTTCTCTGTGGCCTAAACTGAATTTTGTGCTTGTAATCCCCCCCTACTAAAGTACGAAGGTCTACCCAATCAGATGTAGATATCTTTCCAAGCTGGATAACCGGCATACGCTTTGTACAGGGCACAGAGTCTTGCCTTAACTCTCCTAATTTCTAGAGACTCCCATTTTACATTCTTCCTATTCCCTCGGAAAGTAAATGTATACGCTCTTCTCTGTACTCTATTCAAATATTCCTTTTGGGAATTTCTATAAGGGTCCCTACAAACAGTCCCGTATTCCATTAATGGACGAACTAGAGACAAATAAGCTAATTCTCTTGCTTTCGCAGTACTCTTTTTTAATATTCGCATAGTAAAATGCAAGGACCTACAGGCTTTCCCTACGACACAATTTATCTGATTTTCCCAACTCAATTTGCTATCAAAAATTATCCCCAGGTACTTACAAGACTCGACTCTTGGAATGTTTTCGTTGCCTAAACGGTATTGAGTTTCATTATATTTGCGGCCCCTACCAAACGTGATAGTTTTGCTTTTCGAACTATTTATTGTCATGTCATTTTTTTCGCCCAAAAATTTAATCTGTCTAGATCACCCTGCAAAATATTCTCGTCTACATTTCATTGAATAACTCGATGTATTATACAGTCATCTGCAAATAGCTGCTTCTTTGAATATAAATTGTCTGGCAGGTCATTCACAAATGCGGAGAAACAGGAGAGGTCCAATAACGCTTCCTTGAGGGATCCCTGAAGTTACTTTTGCTTGAGTCGAAAATTGTTGTCCAACTCGGACTTTCTGTTTCCTATCTCGAAGTAGCTCATCAATTCACGCCACATCTCTGGGGTCAATACCTGATTGCATTAATTTATGAACCAGTTTATCGTATGGAACAACATCAAATGCCTTCGCGAAATCTATTATTACGGCGTCCACCCTCCCAATATTGTCAACTTCATCAGCTATATCCTGAAACAATGATATATCTGACTGTCGCAAGAGAAACCGTTCCTAAAACCATGCTGTCCCTGAAATAGCCATTCTTTTCTTTCCCATTCTTGTCTAATATAGCTAGTTATCAAGTGCTCCATTAGCTTACATACAACTGACGTGAGACTTAATGGTCTATAATTGGCTAATACAGTTGTATCACCACTCCTGAAAATCGGAACAACTTCCAATCATCGGGCACGCTTGAATTGTTGATCGAAACCTGAAATAATCTTGTTAGATACGGTAAGATTGCCTCTCCACTGAGTTTAATTATGTCCGTTGAAATGGCATCTGGAGCCCGCGACTTTCCATTTTTTATAGATTTAATTCGTTTTCGCAATGTGTTTACGTCTATATTAAACTGATTTGGCACAGCCTCCTTCGATATCTGAGCGAGTTGAGATTTTGTTTTAAAAACGGAACTGAAGTAGACATTAAAAGCGTTTGCTTTTTCCCGATCCTCTGTAAGTAACCTATTTTTGGTATTTTTAACGATAGGAATAGAATATGAAAGATTACAACTATTGTGCCACCAATATAAACCTGATGTCTTATACTTGCAAGAGACTAACTTCAAAAACAACAAAAATAGTAAAATAAAACACTTTAAATGCTTCAACAAGAATAGAGAGAATTCCAATATTGCATGTGGAAGGGTTGCAACGTATGTAAAAGAACCTTACTCAGCTGTTGAGTTGGATATTGATACTGATGTAGAACTGGTGGCTATCCAAATATCATCCCCAGTTCAAATCTGTATATGCAACATATATTTACCGAACAGCCTTTTGAAATTTGTGAGTTCATCAATATTGTAAAGCAACTTCCCAAACCATTTTTAATATTTGGAGATTTTAAACCTACTGATTAGCTCATAACCTCACCGTTGATGCGACTATAAATAAATTTAATAAAAACAACAACAAAAGAATACAGCGAAAAATTGTTTCTGCCATCTCATAGTATACATTTTACACTATCCCTACCAAAAGTTTAAAGAAAAGTTTCGGAGCCTTTGAGAAAATAATGTTTTTCTTATTTTTTAAAATTGCAAACGTTGCACGCAATATTGCTGGAAAATAATAAAAGTTACAAAAAGATATATATATATATATATATATATATATATATATATATATATATATATGACCTTACTAAAGGAACTAAGTATGGAGAACAAATTTAATTTGAAGTAAAAATCTCTATCTTTAATTTTGTAGTTGTACGAAGACGCCGAAAAAATTAAAATTTTGGCAATATCGAAAATCCTGAGCCAACAGTCAAAATGGGATCTATGCCACCTTCATAAATATATTTTACTATATTTTTACAAGAAATTTAAAGAAAAAAATTGGAGCCATTTTGAGAGAGTTTTGAAAATGTACCAGCGGCTTCATGTAAAGTACCCCCAAAAATTTTCAAATACCAGAGCTTCGACTCAGGCAAGATGGACAGTGGTTTCTTCAATTTTGAAAAACTCCTATGCTTAGTTTAGACGTTAGTGTTTTTCACATACACCGGACGGACGTTTCGAAAAAATCTTTTTCGGTATCAGGGGATCCCAAAACGTGTATTTCCGTTGAAATCTCGAAATCGATTTTCTGCAGCATTACGTAACTTTTTCAACACTATGTATATTACTCCATATACCCGTAATACGTAAACGAGAAAGTTACTAGAGGCGTTACAGAATGGCACAGACTTTCTCGTAGCAATCTTCTCTAGTTTCCTTAATGTGGAATGACTTTAAGGTCGTCCTCCATTCTATGATCAACTGCCATCTATCGTCACTATAGTAGAAACGAAATATTACGTCAAGAATATTATATCTTTTTCACAGGAATCTATTGAGTTTTTGAAAAACTTCATTTGAAGTAATTTTCCACTTACAAATTTTATAATGTATACAAATCGATGGAAATGTCTATATTAATGGCAAGTGAGATTAAAAAAATTACGTTTGTGTAATTTTTGAAAAACAATAGAATATTTTAAAATGAACTTTACGACATATTAAACAGTACAAACGTTGGAAAATATTGAAGAAAAAAATTTGGAGCCTTTTTGAGCCAATCCCGTTTGAGAGTTTCTGAAAATGCGTTTGGACTCATTTTAACAGAAAACTGTTGAGTTTTCCAGAAACTTTATTAGACATTATTTAAAGCACATCTACTCATAAGTACAATAATGTGATCAAATCTTCTCAACATTAATGTTACCGACTTAAGAGAGAAGTCAAAATAATTACATTTTTGTAATTTTTGAAGAAAAAAAAGAATAGAGCAATAAGGCGTCTATGTCATCTTATACAGTGCATTTAACCCTATCCGTACCAAAAATTTAAAGAAAAAAATTGGAGACGTTTTTGAGAAAATTTTGAAAATGTCCGGGGAACTTCATGTAAAGTACCCCCAAATTTTAAAGAATGTTTTTAAAATTTAAAGCTTCAACTAGAGCCAGATGGACAGGGGTTTCTTCAATTTGGAAAGATCGTACGTGTGGTTTAGTTCACATACGACAGCTGCTTTTTGCGGACGTTTTGCTGTCAATTGTTTTTTCGGCATCAAGGACCCATAAAACACGGATTCTGGCTACTCCACGTGTTAGGAATTTTTTTCTTAATTTAGCAACTACATTTATTCACTTTCTTGTTTTCAGGGCCCGGCAGCGAATTTTTTCCTTGGAAAATTCAACGTTTTTCGCGCAGCATTACATAACTTTCTCTATACTACGTATATTACTCCGTATATATGTACGTATATGAGAAAGTACAAATCAGTGTTAGTTTTACCTTTAGGGGAACTGTATTTTCGAGAATTATGAAAAGTTAACATTCCAAGAGAGATAATTTTATCTTAAACGAAGTGTGCTCCTGGTGTATATTCGCTTTTAAGAGATAATGCGCCATTTCTTCTTATTAGTACATATTTTTACTTTCTGGGTAATGCTGCGCGAAAAAACTGCGACTTTTCGGCAGAAAAATTATTACTACAGGACCCTGGCAACGAAAAAGTGGATAAATCCAGATGCTAAATTTAGAAAAAGATGTACGTGATGTAGTGATGTCCACGTGATGTAGCCAGAATCCATGTTTTGAGGGTCCTTGATACCGAAAAATCGATTGACAGCAAATCATCTCTCCGTCAGTCTGTCTGTCTGTGAACAACGTTAGCGTCTAAACCGTTCAGCAGCACAATTTCTCCAAAATTGATACTCTCCAATCGATCTGGTTGATGTCGCCACCAACTGAATTTGAAACCGATATTTTAATTTTGGGAGAGAATTTTATATAAGGTTCAAGGACCTTTTCAAAAGTAAAAAAAGTCTTCAATGTTTTTTATTACACTTCGTTATTGGAAAACCTGAAGGACGTTTAAGAGAATGGCGCATGCCTCATGTTCGCTGAAAATCCTGAATTATCAAAAACTTAAAATATTCATTTTTTTGCGTTTTCCTACAACTACAATTATGAAGATATTTTTTTTTACTTTCTCGCACTTACTAACGTAAAAAAAGTATTGCAGTCGTGCACCGGAAAATGGCGAAATTTTGACACAAAAACTCTGATTGCCGGGGACTGATAACGAAACTCATTTTCGTTGAATTTCCTGATTTTTCGAAAATTGCAAAAATAAGTAAATAAAATTAAAACTACAAAATTGAAGATGGATATTTTTGCTTCTAACAAATTCTGTGTTCAAAATTAGCTATTCAAAAAATGATTTTACTATTTTTTTGAAAAAAAATCGTTTTTGCGTAATTTTCGCATGAAATTTACGAATTTTGTCCTAACATTTCTTCACTTATGTAATAAGAGACTGTACAAAATATCATGCTAGACCTATTTTCGAATATCGTTCGGTTTCTCAAAAATTCTTTAAAGAAAACAAAAAATTGCCTATATTTCACGCAAAATTACGTGAAAAGTACTCAAATTTTCAAAAAAATTGTACACTGTCCCTCACAAAAATTGGCCGTCAAAATTTATACACGTTCATTTAGAAATTTCTAGACTTGTGTAAATAAAGTAGAATTTTGTGATGTGTGGTTCTACTCATGTGATCTTTCAACATACAAAATAAATATTTCTTTAAATCAAAATTGTAATATTCCATTTCTCCAAACCAATAAAGTTTACAGCAAACAGCTAATAGTATGTTTCCCTATTTTTTTTTGGTATGATTAAACAAGAGGAACAAATAGTTTCTAACTCTCGGTTTTATCTTCGACCTTTGAAAAAAATTAATAATACAACTATTCGGTTGTTCAACATCCTTTTGATAGAAAAGCAGAAACTATCGTTTCGATGTAATGCACCTTGAAAAATAATTTGTTTATAATCAATTTCCTCCCTATTTGATAAATATATCTACCTGCAAATTGAAAAACCTAAAAGAGAATATAAAACAAAATAAAAGTTTTGTTGATACTCACCTAATAAGAGATTTAACATAATTAAATTGGCCACAGAATTTATTTATAAGCTGAGTGCTTTTTAAGCGTAGCAGGCAAAAGCGCGACATTGAAGAACTGTTTTTGCAGTATGCTTGTGTTAAGTGAAAACAAATTGGGTCATTCTAAGATGTTAATTTCTTATAAACAATTACATATATCTCGAAAACGAAATATGATAGCACCAATCGGATTCCGGAATTTTGAATTGTATTTAAATGTCATTCAGATGAAAAACATTTGAAATTTAAAAAATTTCCAACTTTTGCAATTCCGAGACCCAGAGCCGAAAATCGGAATTAACAATTTTGCAACAATTTATAATTTTATAAACAAATTCGAAATATACATTAGAACGGCCGGGAAGGGTCCGTAAATTGTGCCTGAAATGAACATCTCAAAATAGTAGTTTGACAGGAGTTACAAATCGATTGGTAAAAGAACAATTATTGCTAAAATGCTAAATATTTACTGGTATATTGATAGTAATTCTGGACGAAAAACAAGGGCAAAATCTCTCCTTTGGCAGGGAAATATGACGATATTTCCGCTTCGTACGTAAACGAACTAGCCCTCTCCCCCTGAGACAGCGTGCTTTCTACCCCTTGGGAAGTTGCACCAATCAGAAACAACTGTGGTTCTACCTGCTAGCGATTGGTCAACGCGTCCCTCCCACTGACCGTGGGGTGTCCAAGGAAGATAAAATTTTGCCGGCCAATTTTTGTGAGGGAAAGGGAACATGATCTTATTTCAAAATCGATCTTTAAGGAATAGATTTCATAAAGGCTAAAATCTTTATCTTTATTATTTTAGGTGAAGGAAGACGTCGAAATATTTTTGAACTTTTGCATTTTTCGAAAAATCAGGGTTTTTAACGAACATAAGACCTGGACTATTCTCTTGAACGTCCTTCATCCTCCATCTATGCAACAAGAAAAATAATCTCAAATGTTGGAGCCACTTTTTTAAAATTTGGAAACGTCCGAGGGGTTTCATGAAAAGAACCTCCAAAATTAAAATATGTTTCAGGTTCAAAGGACCGCAACATCAACCAGATCGAATGGGGAATATCAATTTTGGACAAAGTAGCCTGAACGGTTTAGTCGCTAGCGTTGTTCACAGGCAGACGAATGGACCAACGACCGGACGGTCAGACAGACGTTTTGCCATCAATCGACTTTCCGATATCAAGCACTCGCAAAACACAACACCAGCGAACGCATCGTATGAATTTTATATTGACTGGGAAACCTTTAGAACGCCGATTCACCTGGATAGTGCTGCGCCCTGTTAACAACGGCGCGAAGTACTATTTTTCATGCAAATATTTCTTGCGTTGGTTTTTACTCTGCAAGGGGATTCGCGGGTTTTGGAACGAAAAATACTATCTTAAATCCGTGATGTTTAAAATGCTTGATCTTAGCTCGAATTTGTGAAAAGGAGAGCTTATAATTGTTTATACTTGGGTTTTCGTAACGTGACGGATGACATTAGGCCATTTTTACACCTCCTGTCTTATAAAATAAATCTTTTTAATTAATTCGCGAACGTCTTTCTCAACGGGACTCATGGCCTCAAAGATGTGTTTATCACTGTTATAAAGATTCATTTTATAAGGCAGAAGATGTAAAAATGACCTAATGTCATCGGCCACGAAAACCTAAGTATATTTTGAGGTTGCGCGCTAAATTTAAATAAAATGCGTGGCAATTTATACACCAGTGATTTCATTCTGGTTACCAATGTCTCTTAACATGATTATTTACGTCACATTATCTTCGTTAATTTAATATTTTATTATTACATTATCTGATTTTAATTTTGTGCAAATTGAATGTTGATTATAATTCCAATAGCAATTTTCAATTGCACGCAATTGCAATATGGTTCAACACCCACAAAGAACAATACCATTCACCTGAGTGGGACATGTTTCAAGATTATCTCATCGATTACAAGGATATTTTTCTCAAATGTTAATTTGTACGCCTCCACTGTACACATCAACTCCTTTCCTCGCACTCACCACCTCCAAAACCAAATACACTAAAAATTAATTGGAATAAATTCAAAACCTTCACACCGAACCACATATCAAAAATAACTAGTGGGACTACAGAAATGCACAGACTTTCTCTCAGTAGTTAGTTTTCTACTATGATTCGTCTGATTTTCGGTTTTCTCCCATCTCTTCTCCCGGCTGGTTCCTATCGGCATCAAAACTAATTTGTCGCAATTTATTAATTTCTCGGTTCCCTAGTTGCAGAATATAACTTGTGGTGCTACAACAACATTTTTGCGCATAATTTATAAAAAAAACGTAAATTAAATAATTTAATACACGTAAATTAAAAAGATAATTTAGGAAACATTTTTGACACATAATCTGATTTCTCATCTATTTATTTATTCTCATATTTGCCACGCATTTGATACGCATTCGTGACATGGCTACTATTCGCTATACACTTTCTACTCTGTACACTCTCAAAGCCGACCTTCTGAAAGCCTTCACACACGTAAACAATAATTTAGATGAACATATCCGAAGGCTCGAAAAGGTCGTTCAAAACTCAGACGGTTGGACAACAATAGGCAACGCCGCAGAAACTTTCAACCGTCCATCCGCGAAAACAAAAACACAATCATCACAACCAATCATGACTCAAAACAGATTTGCTGTGTTAGATTACGACAATGATTTTCCATGCCTTCCCAATCCTCACTACCCCCTCCCATCATCGACACGTCCACCCACAAACCGACGCAAACAGGCTAGCAAGCGCAAAGTAACAAAGACACGTAGAGTTGCGCAACCTGGCCCACAAGTAAACAAGGACATTCCTACTGAGCCCACCAAAAAGGTACTAATTTTAGCAGATAGCCATGGGTGACAAATCTCTTCCCTGCTCAGTGGGAAACTCCCATCCAATTTCTCTGTCATGTGTGTGTTTAAACCTAACGGGAGGTTTGCCGACGTGATCAGTGAATTGGACACCCACACAAAAACTCTCACCAAACGGGATACAGTTATCATCATAGGAGGGCAGAATGACATCAATTTGGGTGGTCACTTTACACCTGAGCAACATGTTGACAAACTACAACGTGCCGCCCAAAATACGAACATTGTAATCTCGACTCTGCCCTTCTGGTACAACAAACCAACACTGTGCAAAGAAATTAGACACGCAAACAACAATTAAAACTGCATCTGAGAGGCACACATGTTAAATTATCTGAGCTTAACTTTCTCTCAGAAAAACACTTCACCCGGCATGGTCTTCACTTGAACCTTGTCGGAAAACATGCACTCGGTAGCGAACTTTTTTTCACAGTTTCAAAGCGAAGTTTTTTCAAAAATATTAGAGAGACTTTTTTACGTACGAATGGAAACCTTTCTACTAAACACGACGGCTTCAGATTACCAACATGGATTTAGAAAATCAAAATCAACGGAAACAGCTATATTTTCTTTCTAAAGATGTCGCTCTATTGATCAAAACGAGGACAATTGGATTATTTTAGATTTCAAAGCTTTGACGTCATTAATCATGTCATTTTACTTTCCAAATTACCTTCATATGGAATTCGTGGTATTGTTCTAGATTGTTATGTTCTACTTAAACAACGATCTCAGAAGTTAAATACACTTACTGAATGATGGAACATTACATGTTAGCACCTTCCACTCTTTGCCGTTGCATGGAGTTCCTCAGATCGATTTTAGGCCTATTCTGTTCCTACTTTACGTAAACGATATGCCCTCGACGATTCGAATAGGAGGAACGTTCTCTTTGCGATGATACGACATCCTTGCAATAAATAACGAAATAATTATCAATATCAGATGTTTCAAATTGGTTCCGAAATAACAAATTAATACTAAACTTGAAAACGTTTTAATGCAGTTTTCCATTTCAAATAACAATTTAGTGTTCCATTGAGAATGAATATTACCCTTGACTTATGTTAAGGCAACAAAATTTTAGGTTCTCAATTCAGTAACCTTAAATGGAACGTCCATTTAAATGAATTGACACAAAATTAAGTTCATTATCACGCGTTCAGAATCTGCAAATTCAGTCAGCCCTCATACTGCTTTGATGTATAAATTCTCAGAATTTCATTCACGACTGAGATAGGTATAATATTCTGGAAATACATTATATCCAGACTTTTAGATTACAAAAACGAATTGTAGAATAATAACAACAATCCACTTACGTGATTCATAGTAAACCTCTCTCATTCATCTAGAATCTACATACGTGTCTTTTATTTACGAATCAGTAGTTTTGTCAAAATAGCTTGCTCAAGAGGCGAATATTTTTCCAAATGCCAGAAGTCTATTATATAACCTCGACGTAAATCATATTCATCAGGTGACATTATCAACAGCTCATTACAAAAATTCATCATACAAACATGTACATTATTTTACAAACTTTTGCCAATGACATTAAACGATTAAATTCATAGAAAAGTTTAAATCCCAATGAAATCGTTTCTGCTGTCATAACTGTTTCTATACAATTAGAGACTATACTGAGATCACAAGAAAAGTAACATTAATTTTAACAATGATACATAATGCATTATTTACCATTTGGACTGTATAAATGAGTATAAACAACCTGTAACAACTATTGTACTACAGCTTCGGGTCAATGACCCCCATCTCGATCAGGTTTTCGTCCAGTTTCCTGATCCATTGAGCAAATGCTGAGATGGCCCCTTGTTTTGCTTCTGGACATAAATGTAACTTCATTTTCTGTGCACGTCTTCTAGAATTCAGTGGAAATACAATTATTCAAATTATCGTTTCCATGTTGTCGATGGCAGGAAGTAATAAAAGCCAAAATTTATTGCTTTTTATCTTTGAAAATATATTTTATTACATGGAGTTTTTGTTTTTTCCTTTCAAAATTCAAAATGTATTGCTTGTTTATCCTGAAAATAGATTTTATTACATGGGAGTTTTTGTTTTTTCTCCCCTTTTAAAAATTCAAAATTTAAGTAGTATGTGACTTAGTGTAGGGATCACAGAATTTTGAAAATGTGCACAAAATTCACTTTTCCCCATAGCGCGTCATACGCAGTTTTTAACTGTTTTTTGATGTAAAATAAAATAAATAAATAAACTCATGTAATTTTCGAAAATTCAACGAAAATGGATCGTTTTTAAGAGTCCTTTGCTCTATCCGAGGAAAACATTAAAAGAAAATTTTTGGAGCGGGTTTTGAGAACAAAAATTTAAATTCGCCTTTGCTTAAAGTATTATTTCAAGCAATTTGAAACAGGGAAAGCAATAAGTAATTACTACAGTCTAACTACAAACGATGCAAAAATGATGAACACAAAATATATCTGTGAAATCTGAATTAATCTATTCAACTACTTACCTACGTAGTAGGAGTAATGATAAAATGATTCTAATGGATGCACATGAAAAAATCACTACGTAAGTAATACTCTACGTCTACGATAACACTTAAACCAGAACACGAATTTGTATTGTGACACACACACACACACACACACATACATACATACATACACACACACACATGTAATATTTTTCCACGGATGATAGCTCGTGTTTTTAGACTGTATCAACACATTGTTTAATAACAACGTTCTTGTCATGGTAACCGTTCTATTCCTAAAACACAGATAAAACCTCTGGGCGAGCGAATGCAGGAAATCACATTTGTGGTCATATTTACAATACATCGAGAAAATGTTATAAAAGAAAATATTAAAATTTTATTACAATTGACACGATGTTTTATTTTTTGTTTTTCTGCAGTATATACTTTTTAAGCTATTTATTATTTAAAAACACCTCCGTTTTTCAGCATTATTTTGATTTTGAGACCCCTAATATTTTGGAAAAAATCAAGCTTTTGAAATATCGAAGAGAATTGAACTCTTTTCCGTTGTGGAGAACTTCGGCGAAAAATTCTCCTTAGTTTTTGAGAAAATTTTGTTCAAACATTTTAGAAAATTCCTCAATTCAGTTTAATCCTACTCAACGATTATGGTGAACTTACGGACATTTCAAAAAACCATTAGAGATACTTCGAAGCTCGTGTGTTGAGAAACGCATTGAACAATGAAATACATCTGTAATGTAAATTTTAACGACGGGAGAGACAAGTAAAAAAATTATATTTCTGTATTTTTTGAAAAAAAAAAAAACCACAACAACAAAAGAATAGAGTAACATGGCGTTTGTCATCGTATAGGGTACATTGAGCACTACCCCTACTAAAAATTTAAAGAAAAAATTGAAGCCGTTTTTGAGAAAATCTAGTTTTTGTTATTTTTTAAAATTGCAATTATTGTATGCAGTATTGCTGGTAATCTACTAAAATTTTCAAGAAATTATACTACACGACCTTAATGAAAAAAACTAAATAGCGAGAAAAACAAATTACTTGAAGGAATAATCTCTCTCTTCAATTTTGTAACTGTAGGAAGACGCCGAAAAATTCAACAGTTTGTAATTTTCGAAAATTTAGAATTAACCCTGAAAATTAGACCTATGCCACCTTAAGAGTGTACTTTACTCTATTCTTTCAAAAAAGTTATAGCAATATTAGGAGCCATTTTTGAAAAAAAAACTGAAAATGTACGGGGGGCTTCATGTTAAGTACTCCCAAATTGTTAAGAATGTTTTTCAAAATTTCAAAGCTTCAACTACATCTAGAGAGATACGGGTTTCTTCAATTTGGAGAAGACCGCACGAACGGTTTAGGCGCTAGGAGTTTTCACAGACGGACGGACGTTTTGCTTCCAATTGGTTTTTCGGCATCAAGAATCCACAAAGCAGGGATTGTGGCTACACCATGATTTTTCTCTTTTGATGTTGCAACTGATTCTATGTACTTTTTCGTCACCAGAACCCGGCAATGAATTTTTTTCTGCCGAGAATCCGCAGTTTTATTATTTATTCGCGCAATATTACAGAACTTTCTCTATACTACGTATATTACTCCGTACGTAAACGAGGAAGTAAAAACACTACCAATCGCACTAAAGACAGATCAGGAAAAGCACATTAAAATTATATGATCAAAATTGCACAAAAATCTCGAAAATAATAACTAGAAAGCTAAACTTTGTTCATTCTTTAAGTACTAACGAAAATTCCATATGGCTTTCCGTAAGAAAAATGCCACCTTTCCGCCACTTGATACAAAACGCAAGGAAAGTGTTCAAATCAGAACAGAAAGCAGAAGAACTAGTCGAATTTTTCGACATGTCTTTCACAACAACTTCAACAAAACCGTGCCCTTCGCACAGAACAATTACTAAATCAAATGACATAATAATGTACGGCCCCCATGCTAAGATTGGATAAACATCTCCAAAAGTAATCAAAGATATTACAAAAGCATTACCTATAAAAAAGTTACCGGTCACGATAAAATTAATAACAGTAACTTAAAATAATCCGGTGCATATCATGGCGTATATTACGAACATCGAGATCTTGTGTTTACGTACACGATATTTTCCATAAATATTGAAACACATAATTATTTTCCCAATTGTCAAGTGAAATAAAAAAGCAAGTCTAGTAGAAAATTATAAACTAATCACTTTACTTCCTCACGCTTTCTAAAATTCTAGAAAAAATTATCTTAAAACGTTTAAACACGCATATTTGCGCCACCAAAGTAATTCCCATAGAACAAACAGGATTTACAGAAAACACCCCCGCACACCACCAAATACTTCGCATGTCAGAACACATCTACATCGCCTTTCAGAAAAAAAACATCAAAATATCGCCGTCTTTTAGGTGTTGCCCAAGCATTCGACCGGATCTGACACAAGGCATTAACCCACAAACTCAAAGAAATAGGCCCACATTTTATCTTATCCAAATAAACACCAACTTCCTGGAAGATAGAACCTTCTCGGTTACGGTGAGTAACCACCGACCAAATCCTTAAACTGTCAAAGCAGGGTTATCACAAGTGTCGCCGCTTTTGCGAACGTTTTCAACACTTACCCAAACTCAACTCAATAAAAATAGCGCAGTCTGTCAATGATACTGCAATCTAGAGCAGACGAAAGTCCTACTCCAGTTATATCATAACCTTATAATAAACAGCTTGCCGTCCAAAAAAAATCAAATTAAATCCAAACAAAACTGCTATAAAAATATTCACCCTGAGATCATATAACCGACCCACTTCACATACATTAAATCAGGAAGTAATTACCTGGCCCCGTCTAACAAACACATGACATATCTAGCATTATTAATGGATATAAAATTAAACTAGAAACAGTATATCTAATATATAAAAATCGGTTTGTTGGTATTTTATACGCTGCGGTACCGTTCATCTGATTGCGATAAACCTTTGTTAACTTATTGCTTGCACTTGCGCGAAGAATGTAGAAATAGTGCAATGGAATGTGCGTAAATCTGTCGAACATTGACGCGCATCGATGATTTTGTGTTTATGCTGACTAAAGCCCCTGAACAGAAGCTCAACGAACCCGCCGCACCCTCAAGTATGAAGTGCGTCTTCGCTGCACATTCTACCCCTGCCATTGTGGATCATCGGCAGGAATTATTACTTAAACGTTATCTCAGACAAATCAAATTTCTCCAAGACAGTGTCATAGCGAATGCATGCTCAAACTTGAGAAAGGACTTTTAACGACAGGACACTTACCAACTATATCCAAACCAGATAATTGAACAACCTATACTCGCAAATAAGTCTTTCATTCATTAAAGTGTTTTGCAGAGCGTTGGTAAAACTGATTCACAATCATGTGATCAGCAGCGAGTGAAGAGTAATACATTGCAAAAGTGAAGCATTGCGAGTCCACTAGTAAATAATAAAATATTACAGGCTAAAGCAAATCAATAAAGTCCAATACTAAACAGGTCAGCCACACTTGATATAACACAGACATAATATTTAAAACCACAATTAGACCACTTTTATTATATGCTTGTCCAGTATGGATGAATGCCGCATAATCACAAAACACACACGCACACATGCACCGCAACGCGCGCACGCGTCGCAACCGCGCACGCGCTCGCACATACGTGCGCACGCGTCGCACATACGTGCGCACGCGCACACGCACGCGCGCGCCACACACACACGCACACACACGCGCGCGCATACACGCACGCGCACGCACGTACACACACACGCGCGCGCACACACACACACGCGCACACACACGCGCGCGCGCGCGCACACATACACACACGCGCGCGCGCACACATACACACACACACACACGTTCAAATGCTCCGTTCAAACCCACAGCTGCACAATTAAATCCAACTCGAATCTATAGAAAATTTTCCCTCCGGTTATGCTGTTACCCGTATTAAAAATAGATTTCCGTTCTATACGTTCCTTACAAGTTTTCCGAAATGTAACCCCTGAGATCTCCCCATAAAGCATTCCACCCCGAACAAATATATTTAAAATTAAGTAATTAGCATTCAGTTTGTATTATGTTAACAATACAAATGTAGGGTGTGAACAGAACTTTGTAACATCTGAAAATGTTTATAACAAAAGTATCAAAATATTAGTACTACAAAAAAATTACAATCTGTAACTGGATTTGGAAATTTTAAAACAGAATTGCAACAAAACGCTGCACAGTGTGCAATTTTGACGATCTAGAAAGAAAAAATTAATAACTTTCTTTGAAATGAATTTCTCAGTTTATGGAAAATATTTGAAAAATAACCTTTACGACAGTTTATGCTTTTCAAACATAATTGTTTAATGTTATTGGATCTGAATTTTACAAAATATACTATACAAGATAAAATGACAGTGTATAGAAATAAAAAGACGAAAATAAAAAATTCAGTTGATGCACTGAGCCACCGCTCCCAGATATTTAAGATAAACTACTCACCTTATCGATGAACGTTTTTAGGCACAAGAAAAATCAATACGTAAATAATATTTACATAAAAATGATGGTAAATACATGAAAATTACTTCTGGTTGGCACAAAAATCACAGAATCAGACAAGCGGTGTGTCACGATCCAGAGAACTTAGCGTACTGTAAATCGTCATTCGGTGCTGAGCCCTCCCGGAGCGGCGATGAACGTGTTTGAACATGCACCACGGGGTTCATGTGAACTTAAAGAGAAGACAAACCCCATTCTTACATAGCTGGGACATACTACAACACAGAAACCTAGCAATTGCGCTGTTTCAAATCGGTCGGAAATTTAATTTTTTCCAGCTAGATGGCCAAAATTACACACATTTGCGCTGTTTGCGCAGCACTAACTCCCACTCGCTAGTACGTGTACGTCGAGTTCACCCCCTTCAAGGGAGTTTCGTCTGAAACAGAGGACACCCAGTTGAATTCCTACCACGAATGAACACATGGTTTTGAGTGAAAACCACAAGAAAGAGAGGGAGGCTGGAATTTGAGGAGTTCCAATTAGCCGACGGCCTTTCAGCGGCCCGCGGCAGCCGCGGCAAACAGCGAAAGGTCTTCTCCGGAGCGAATTGCCTCGTGCCAATCGAATACGCCACCCACTCGGCGCAAAAGCGCACCTCCACGCGTTTTATCGACGGGGCAGGCGATGCGTTAATGATGGAAACGGACTGACGCAGGGCTCCACAGCCAAAGCAAATATCAAGCGAATTCTAATTACAAAATCCCATTTACGTAAACACAGATGTTCTTGTTTATAGCAAATTCATACGTTATAATAAAAACGGAAACTGAAATTGTCATAGACAATAAATAAATTGTGACCGAGATTTTTCACTTCTGTTGTAATTAATCATTTTCCACGGAGATACTAAATAATAATACTTCCACAAGTCTTGATTTGCTTTCAACAGATGATTTCTTTTTTAGAAGCATACTAGCAGGACTCGGCAGACGTCCTGCTCTCTCTCATCCCTCTCTCTGACTTCTCTCCTCTTTCTCTTTTCCTCGCTCTCGCCTCGCGTCGCACGGTAACGCCCAGCAACAATGCCCAGGTGGATTGGGTCTTAAATTTACCTGAAGCGCCTCCTTGTGTTCGGCGCCATCTAGTGGAGTTGCAGCAAAATGAACAGCATAAAAAACCTTGTTCGTGGAAACAAAAACGTAATGTGCCAAAGTAAGTAAGAGATAAGTCAAACGGGATCGGGGTTCATTGATCTCGAACATACCAACATCCATTATATTTGATTATATATTTGTATGCTGTATCGAAAAATAGAATACAATGGCTTAGCGAACAAAGTTAGTTTTTGATGCAAGAACAACATCGAGACCAATAAAACTGTTTTTAAAATCAGTTTAGGGGTGCCACAAACTCCATAAACACACCATTTTTTCGGCAGTTTTTGGCTACTTTTTTGAAAATAACGAATAAATATTATTGAATAGTATTTTTATCAACTGATGTTTGGCTGAAGTGGTGGTGGTGGCCACGTTACCCCCATTATATATATATATATATATATAATAAATTGTAAAAATGTATTTTTTTGTACGTTTCCTGTTTGATTTGTGTCTATTCTACCATTTAAAAAGTTTGAGATGCTGAAATAAAACCTAAAAATAGCACCTAAAACGGATATTTTAAAATTCTCGAAATCCGCGGTGTAGTCATAATATTTCGAGAAACTACATCCTAAACCTCCCTATCTTTTAGATCACAGACATTATTTCTACGAACAATTAGAAAATTTCACCACGTGATCTTGTGAGCCTCTCTCTATGAAACTCCGACTTCTACCATTGCCTGGCCTCCTGATTTAAGAGCGATTTCTTTCAAACATGACTTACTCAAGAGGAAACATGTTTTTAGTCATTACGCTTATCTATAACATTCGATGTAGCATCATATTCAATAGGTGTGAGTATCAACATCTCACTGCAAAACAATTTCAAATAATATACGCACATTATTTCACAACACGTTGGCAGATAACATTAAACGATTCAATTCTATACTCAAGTTTAATACAAGTAAAATATCTTCTGCTGCATAACTGTTTCTGTAGTATTCAATCAAAGACAAGAATTCGTAAAATAATTTTTATTCAAGACCAGGTACAATTGCTGAAGTGCCGAATCACAAGAAGAATGTACCAAAAGCGAATCCGTGTTGTTGTAGTCCAGAAGAAGTCCCAAAATCAGCCAAGTCGTCGAATATCCCCAAGAGTGTTCCACGTCAGTAGCACAGGTCGTCGTCGTCGTCGTCGTAGTTGCTCTCCACACCTCCCTCGCCAATTCACATGCCAGGATACAATCACTAACACTGCCGCTCGCTATCTGCCCTAGCGTCGGGTCGGTGCCCTCTTATAGCCCTCTAGGGCTATTCGCCCGCCGACTAGCTGCGGAGTAGGGGCGGTGGCGAGTCCCTACCCGCTTGCTCGGGTGTGACGGCCGCGCGCGGACAGGCCAGGCCAGCTCGCACCGGTTGCCTTCTTCTCTCGCCAGGGGCGGTAACGACCCGCTGACGTCACTCGGCGGCGGCTCCTTTAAACGTGTGCGGCCGATCACGACAGTTTCTTTGCAATTAGAGGCTATACTGAACATCAAAAAGGAAAATAATATTGTTTTTATTAATTATATTTAGAGTATTAATTACTATTTGCACTGTATAACATACTAAATAATCTGGGAAAAGTATTGTACCTCGACTTTTCTGGTCAATGACCTCCTCCTTGATCGTTTTTTCGTCAATTTTCCATAATACTTTGAGCAAAAATTGAACTGCCCTTGTTATGCATCTGGACATACAGTAAATGTTGTTGCACTGTATGTGCACGTTCTCTTGAGGTCAATGGGGAGTATAGTAATTTAAATAAATAATTCTTCTAAATAACATACAATGTAGGCTTTCACGGCCGGTTTCTACATTATCTGACGTTTCCGGGTTTGTAGGCCGTGGTCTAACGGAGACTTGTCCATACGTTTCGCCTGCAACTGTGGCAGGCATCCTCAGTGGCGTTGCTGGCGGGAGCGAAGTGTTCTATCTGGAGGCACCGCGTTGTCTGACGCTCCCGCGGCTCTGGCTCTAAATTATTCTAAATGTTCTCAGTGTAAGCAGTAAATCGATTTCATTACGGAGGGCATGACAATTCATATTAACCAAATCTGTAGCAGATTTTCCTTTGAAAATAGTTTTTATTATATGGGATGGAATATTTTCTTATCAATTCTCGCCAGGAACGTTCGTAGCTACATGTATTTATAATTCAACTTAATATGTATACGAGATAGAGTAGAGATTCCAGAGCTCAAAAAAATATGCACAGATTGCAATTCTCCGCACAGTACGTCACACAATTTTACGCTCGATACAACTTTTTACATTAAATAAATAATTACGGGACAATTCAAGAAGCTTGGAGAATGTCTCATGCTTGTGCGATAATGAATAGATTGAAAATAATGTGCATGTGTCTATCTTCCTAGAAAGAGGTTGCTTTACGTACCACTCCTCAGAAGCGCCTCCGGTTGTCCACGGGGTAGCCGTGGCCGGCGTCGGGGCCGCTCCCTCGATAATGGCTGTCCGCCGGCCTTCTGCGCTGGGGCGCGCCGTACAATCCCGCGGAGATGCTGCGTTGGTCCGGGCCTTCGTCTCCGTAGGGCAAAGGCAGCCCGCTGGGCGTCCTGAAATACGCACACGGCTGAAACGCGGTATCGCAAGCGCAAATCGTTCGGCCCACTTTTGTCTAATATTGTCCCCCCCCGCTTCCAAACTGTGTTGGTTCGAATTTGGAAAACGACAAGTATATTTTTGAAATGGGGAAACAGGAAAAAATGTGGGAAGAATAAACTGGACGTTAATCAGGAATAGAACAACAAACACAAATTCGTTATGCTACAATAACACGTATGTCCTCGAGAATATACGTGAAAAGAGAAAATACGTAATATTATATAATTGAACTGCTAACATTTTAGTCCTCACTTCAAAAACTCCAAACCAAAAGGAGTGTCTGAGCTGTAAGAATGCACACGGTATTTATTTTCTGAAACTAACCAAAGAATTGAAAATAACATGAAATTGCTCAGGCTGAGCTCCTATCTGAACGCTGCAGATGAGTATCGAACGCTCTACTTGCTGGGCCTTTTAGACATCCGCGAGAGGTGTAATCGCTTACTGCGCGAAAACACTCGCAATGTTCCTGTGGTTCTCAATTAAACTCAAAATTTCGAAGTAATCACTAATATTATCAAAAAATATACACCAAGTGATTTACACATCTAATATTGAAGAGTACCTTTCTTTAAGAAAGAATTGTCTAGCTTCACTATTAAAGACGAAGGACGCCATTGAAAAACATTTCAACTTTATATTGAAATGATTTTTGAGGTAATCAAAACTCATTTCAAATACAATTGTATTTATTTACACCTAAGAATATTTTTTACAACTTTTCATAAAAATTGTATTTTTAAATCTTCAGGTTTGATGGTTTAAATTAGATTGGAAATCGTTTCTATGTAAAATAGAAAACGAGAATTTTTTTTTCTTCAGAATAAAATTTGTTTGACAAATGTAATTAATATAAACATGAATATAATGACCAAGTGAAATATATAAAATATAATTTTAGCACACGTAAAGAATGTAATAAGGTCTTTTTTTTTTTTTAAATTTACAAAAAAGTCAAAACCGTATATGACGTATGGGGCAGAAGATTATCTGCGCACGTTTTCTTGAGTACCAGAATCCTATCCCAATATTTTGACTATAAATAGTTGAAAGATGAATGAAAGTTAAACAACAACAATAATAATATATTTCTTCCTGTTTATAGATATATTTATTACCATTTCTGCAAATAAGTTTGAGAACTTGGTGGCAGAATACACTAACTAAACATTAAAGAACTTAACAACTATACAAACTTTATAAATTAATATGAACATTTCACTGAGAAAGCTTCCATAACACTCCACATCACCACACTTCACTTCACTTCACTTCACCACACTGCTGATCACTGAGTTGTAATGTGTTTCTTACACACTCGTTTCCCTCAACTTCACAACTCTGCACATAATTAATAATAATAATAATAATAATAATAATAATAATAGTGATAATACAGCATACTTAATATTAAATATATAATACACATATCAACATCTAGGAATCTACTTTATTTTTAAATTTGCTCAGGCTTTGAGGTAAGGGATCAAAGATTGTAACAGGCAAACCGTTCAAGTCTCTAATGGTTCGATTCGCGAATGAATATTTCCCAACGTTCGTCTTCTGAATTCGTGTGTGAACTTTGTGCATGTGATCCGCTCTGCCGGAATACGTACTAGGTTCCCTAATAGATTTCGAATTTCTTTCCAAGCTCGAACGCCTGTGTACGCTTTGTACATAGCATAGAGACGCGACTTGACTATAACTTTCTCCTCCTGACTATAACACTCTCCTTCTTTCGAGTGACTCCCGTACTTCTTTATTCTTGGTACCCCTGAAAGCAAATTTTAATGATCTACGCTGGACCTTTTCTAAATTTTTTTGCTGCAAAATTCTATATGGGTTCCAACACATCGCGCCATATTCAAATATGGGTCGCACTAATGATACATATGCTTCTTCTTTGGCTCTCACTGAACTCTTTTTCAAAATACGCATTATAAACTGCAAAGATCTCCAGGCCTTCCCTACAACGAAATTTACTTAATTTTCCCATCACAGTTTACTCTCTATCTGTATTCCTAAATAGTTTCAAGACGTGACTCGAGGTATAACATTATTATTCAATTTATACGCGGTTTCATTGTAAGTCCGACCCCTACCAAACATAATGGACTTGCTCTTTGAACTGTTTATTTCCGCCCAGATGTGTAATTTATCTAAGTCTCGCTGCAAAATATCCTCGTTCTTCTCTGAGTTAATAATCCTATAATTTATGCAGTCATCTCCAAAGAATCGTACATCAGAAGCTAAATTTGTCGGCAAATCATTCACGAAGGCAAGAAACCTGAGTGGTCCGATGACACTCCCTTGTGGGATTCCTGATGTGACGTTTCTCCAGGTTGATAATTAACTCCTGATTCACACCTTCTGTCCCCTGGCATGAAGTAGTTCGTGTATCCGCGCTACCACTCTAGGGTCTAAACCTGAATCTATTAATTTCTTTATAAGATGATAGTGTGGAATAACATCAATAGCTTTGACAAAATCAATTACTATTGCGTCGGCCCTACCACCTTCATCACCGTCGGCTAGGTCCTGTAAAAGGGAGACAAGCTGATTTTCGCACGAGAAACCATTCCTGAAACCGCGCTGACCCTGATAAAGCCACTCCTTGTCCTTCCCTTCATTACTGATGTAGCTAGCAATTAGATGTTTCATAAGCTTGCATATGACTAATGTAAAGCTTACCGGTATATAGTTACTAAGTATTATCTTGTCACCACTTTTAAAAATACGTACGACGTATTCTTAACAGACAGCTTCCAATCTTCCGGTACACAAGCGTTGCTTATAGGATACATTAAACTACCTAATTAAATATGGTATAGTAGTCTCTCCACCTGATTTAATGATGTCTGCGGAAATAGAATTTGGGTCCCGTGATTTCTATCTCTTCATTAACTTTATTATTTTCCGTAAATTATTTACATTAATATGAAAAAGACTTCTATCTGACAGCGTTGGTGTCTGAATACCGTTTGATTTCTGCTTCAAAACCGAGCTAAAAGACTCGTTAAAAGCTTTTACTTTTAATAAAACTAGAATAATAATATAATATATAATAATTAATAATATATAATAATATAATTAAAATAATAATAGAGTTAAAAAATCGCGAGATTAGCAACATTTGAAAAATTAAGACATTTTCGTTCCTGAGTTATAAAGAAAGAGTATTTGCAACGGTAAACTACTTGCAGATTATATATTTTTGCAGTGCTAACAATATATCCACTTTATATTGCAATATTCATTTTGTATTTGCAAACGCTGTAATTTTCCAACATTTTTCATTGCAGAAATTATTTAATAGCATAAATAATTTGCGCTATTCATCTACACTGTCATTTGGTGATATTGTTTTAACTAAGAAAAGCGGGTTAAAATATATCGATTATAATCTCTTTGCGTACGACAAATTACAGTTTTGCAATTGTAAATAGATTATGATTATATAATGCATTATAGAAGAAAAATTACCTTTCTACAATGTATTTCGAAAATTGCAACATCTCCACAATAGAACGAAAATGCTGTTAACTTGTTCGATTCCTTGGTGAAAAAGATGCACAGAATGCACTTTCAAGTTTAATGTTACTCGTGATTTTTTAAATTTAGCGATCGAGTTAAACAAGTTTGATGCAACGGATCATAAGATTATCTTACAGAAAGGATTAACAATGACCTCTAATTGGCCTCCTTCTTGAGGAAATCTGTGAATACAGCTGAAACGTCGTGCCTTAGACAAAAAGTTCCATTACCTGAGCGAATAGGTCATGACTTTTAATGCTCACCAGAAATGGGCCATAAAAATAAATGTTTTACGTCTCAACACAAACACCACCCGAAATAGCCTCAAAGATGAGAACTCATTTTGTGAGTTAAAAGCACTGAGCTATAGCACGTGTCGGCGAAATTGTTTCACTGAATTTGTAGCAACTGTACAGGGTTATGACGTCGCATTTCATGACGCTACCCAACATGTAGCATTAATTACAGTAAACTATGCACCAAGCTACCGCTGGATATTCAAGTAATCTAAAATATTAGGGTTTTGATTCGAGTCAATTAAAAGTCTAAAATTTTTAAACATACAAAGTATATAAATTAATCTAAAATATTTAAAATGTCTGCATAAACTATTTCTCATTCTTGTACATTCCTCACATTTTTACATTCATATGTTATATCTTCGTAACATTTATTATTCTAAAGTGGAAAAAATTGCGAAGCCACTGAGAATTCAGCAGACGAATTTCGCTGCGCCCAGAGAAAGATGGGGTTTGCATTATTGTTCAAAGGAAGGCAACAGTCAGGAATAATGGATTAGAAAATTGGTACAAACAATACTTATTGCATTGTAGGAATGTCAAATGGCGGTCGCAAGAGCTACACGTCCACCTAGGAAGCTCAACGTTCCTGCGGGCGGGGGAACTTCCTCTGACTCCGCTCTCATTTCCCCTCCAAATCCAGAAAGGGGTCTACGTACACCACAAGCTGAAGAGGCGCGAGGCAGGGAATAGTGACTTCATACGAAAATTTGTTTGCAAGATTTGTTCCATGAAACAAACAGTTGTGAATTATAATTACATTCTTTATTATTTATTACTATTTCATGTTTATTTTATTTTTCAATTTTGCATTGAGTAATCATTTTTAGCATGTGAGAAGAATATGAAGAATATGTTTGAATGGCGAATTCTTTCCCTTTTTTTGTTTTCTGTTATTAAATAATTCCGTTATTTCTTGTATGCAGCAATATTTAAAATCTGTTAAAAATGTCATAACTTGTTACTCGCTTACGAGCTCTTTTAACAGACAAGAACATTTGTAAGTAATCTCTTGTACACAGATTACGAAATCAAGATACTTTCTACTCAAAATGTTTAATTTTACTCTCAATTGACAATCTGAAAAATGACTGGTGTAATATGTAACTTCTTGGTTTAGTACAGGAATTGGAAATTAATACAGCTAAATTTTTGGCAATAAATGGCAACTGACTTCTCCGAAAGTCAGTCATGGTCCAGATATCCAGTGATGTTCAGACTCTGGAGGCAATTTGTACAACCGTCACTTTTAAATTCCGCGCCAGTTTCTCTGGATACAGCGCCCACGAACTCAAGTGAGCTAGTGACGTTGCCCACAACCTTGACATGCCTGCATTACACATACATAACGATAAACGTAAGTTCGGTGATTGGACGTCAGATTTGCAATCACAATTTCCTAGTTAAGTGCGAAAGTCCTTAATGATGCATTGGGACTATTCAACTTATCTAATTTCCACATTCACTCGTTACTGCCGATTTTGAGGTAGTCGGGAGTCTCAATGGAGAGGTCATTAATAGTCAAGAACCTCACGGAATGGTGATGTGATGATGATGAATGTGATTGCGCGATGAGTAATACCGGATTTTGAGCATAATACGAAATCGTATTGAGCAATATGCTCCCCCACTGTCTGTAGAGAAGCTGTAAGTACAACATATAACCGTTAATTTTACATACAAGCAGTTTTAAATTTTTAACTCCATCTGTTACAAAACGCAAAATGCGCAACCCTGCATCTAGACGTCATCTCTGCGTAAATGACGTAACGCCGCAGGCGGGGCGGCTCTTTTAACAGAAACTCTCTCGCTCTGTCGACCGGTCGTTTTGGAAGCCACGCTGCAATGGTTCTTGTGTAACACTGCTATATAATTGTTTAGTTGATGCGCTCCTGCAGCGTCATGGGTCACACGGACGCAGATGGTTCATCAAAACAATTTTGCATATAATTAAATGCTGGTTTTTCATATTTTGCAAACGTATTCTGTGTGTGCGAGCATTCTGTGCAAGAAACACGTGGACACATGTATCTACAAATATCTTAGTACCGGGAGCAGTGGCTCAGTGTATCAACTGATGTTACTGCAGCGCCTTTGACTGGCAGGTTCTAGGTTCGAGTCTTTTCTTGAAAACGAGACACAAGTAATTCTGCTTGCCTCTTTGAAAGATTTACATCTCTTACAAGATCGTTCGATATTGCCTGTGATAATGGCTGTGGTTGTAGCCGTGCTGCAGATAGCATGTAATCAATATCTTCAGGATCTATTGGTTTGTCACTACTATCGTCGGTTTTATCTTTCATTGTCCTTTCCGTTGGTTGTTTTAGAACTGGGAGAGAACCAGAATGCGGAACTGGGCGCATTGAAGATTCCAAATTTGGGTAGGAAACAGTGTGTTTTGATTTACTCCAGATTTTTTTAACTTTCGTTAAACAAAAGTAACATTCTGTAATGTGGTCTCTACGTTCCCTCCACAACTTTGGTATGGCAAATGACACAGATGAGTGGATCCATGCAAACAGCCTCTTAAATAGCAGGAGCAACATGAGCAACAGTTCTGTGGTGACCAACACTTACTCTCATCTTCCTTTGATTTAAAATACAACTCGTAAGCTTTTTTGATGATCGGAGAAATGGGATGTCTTTGAGACTTAGTCGTAAACTCGCCACAACAGAAAATATATAGTGAATTATAGACTTCCTAGACATAGTTGAGTATAAGAAACACAAAAACATACACAAACAGTATTCTTCAGGTTAGCGGATTTACATACTTCGAGAATAAATACTGTGTGATCTCACTATCGATTGACTGATGCAAGGGCATCTTCCCTTTACCTACCTCAAGAGTCCATCTCCCCCTCCCTTCTCTACTCCCAACACTAGGCTAAAATATTCCTAAAATAACACATTGTGATAAGCGTCGCGTAACCGTAAATAACACAGACAAGCGCAGATAACATTGCGTTCCAGAAGAAAGTTTAGGTCACTGATGTCAAGGTCTCTTATTGGTGGTAACTCCGCCATTATCCAACTTGGTGCAATCTCTTGTAAAAAAGGATACGCACAGAAAATAAAAGTAAAAATACAAATAAAAATATCAACGTTCTTAAATTTATATATCTAAATCCCGTCTAATCGTATTTCTTGCGTAAAGCGTAAAAGCATTCAGGGTGACTTTGACCACCTACTGATTTTTTGTGGCCAGATGATCAACCGCGTGGCGGAGTGATTTCGTCGTGCTCTCCGTACCAGGGACTCCCGCTGGTGGCATCAACCTTGAAATCACTGGTTTAGGTAATTGCGAAAAATGGTTTTCACGGTTGTCATTTCATCAACAATCACTTTTTTCTCAACAATCACTTTAATGAAATGTACAACAAAATAATATCATGAACGCACATTTGATGTACATATGTATTTCAGGATGCAATAGTCAAGCTTTATAATCCCATCTGGAGGAAATGAATATACGCTCCTGATGAACTGGTAATTATGAATATATCATACGAATGTTGATAGGCAGTGGAAACCAGAGAACATCTACACTGATTTTAATGTCAAATCACATTAAGAAGTCATGTGATTAAAGAAGTATGAATGAAGCTGTCGTAAAACTAAATACTAAAAAACAACAGTATTCTAAGAAGAGATTTCGACTAGTTACCTAAGAAACAAGACAAATTATCGAAATTAAAAACAAATTAGATAATAAAAAAGTTAAAATGTGCGTTGGGGTAGTCTATTTCCGATAGTCTATTTCCATCAGTGTGGTTCTCCAGGAGCATAGAAGATAAGCGCATGCGTCACGCGCGCTCTTCGCTAGTACAGGACCTTGAGGCGCATCTCAGCACCGGCGACTCTTCTCATTTTTAGTGGCCTGTGATGTGTCGGCAAAGTGAATCCGCAATAAGAACGGGCTTTCGGCACCAGTAAGGAGTCTCCTTGCTTTGGGAGCGAGTTCTTTTAACTTTTTAATTGAGCAGGCGAGCGGAGGAGTGCCTTGCCGCTTCGCTACTTACAAGAAGGGGCGGGGGCGGGGGGGGGGCGCTCGCCTTCTTCCGCCACCGCCCCGATCGCATTACTACTTCCTCGCATCTCACTCCCAAGCGCTCTGGTTTTGTTTTTAAAATGAATCGACACACTCGTAGCAGGAATCAATTTCCACAAACATCCCTTCCAAATACCACTTATAGCGTTTTCCATTTGTCGCACTAGTGCGCACTCAGGGCAGCTTTCGTGTTCCATTCCACTGCTAGGGCGCACCAGTGCAAAGAACTGCGTGTTCCATTCGCACGTCGACACGGACCCGGGGCGCCCTAAACTGCACTGATGATCGCGTCAGTGCAGTCCAGGGCGTCGGGCCATTGTGAGGTTAGGTGCGGAATTTATCCATGCTGATTTAGATTCGTGGTGAAATTATGAAGGCAATTGAGGATCTTCTATCACGCAGGGATACTTCGAATGATGGAGTATATTATGTTTTGCAAGAAATGTCTTAAAATAATGTTTGTGGTTTACACGAAGTTCGGAAAATCAGATTGTGTTCTCCGAAAATGTAACCTTGTATAACTTCATATTAACAAATCCAGTGCTATTTAGAAACTAAAGCGATTTAGGTACGACTCAATTTCGAAACGCTAATAAAGTGAAAATAAAAATAGTGACCCTTACAAAATCATTCAAATATATATGCCAAGAAATGTTTCTCGCACGCCCATGCATATACCAGCGGAAATGTTCATGTTAATATTTTTATTGTTTTCAGTAATCAAACAATTCTGCAGAAGCCTTTCGGTTCAAAATCTTGTGTACTATATCTTCATTGGCAAATCTCGAAATATGAAATTACGAGTCATACGCATGTGAAGTTTTCGTAGTTTTTAAATAAAGAAATCACACGTTAATAATTTATGAATTAAGAAGTAAGAATTACCAAAAGACGGCATAATAACGACGATCGTAATTCAAAATTATTATTTTTCGAGTTCCATCAGTGTGACTGACCAAGAACAGCTGTGTATAATTTCACTGCGTCGTGCACAAGCACTGACTCAGTTCCGGAATCCGTTTCATTCGTAGCTGCCCTTTACGCGTTGCGGAGCGATGCACTGTTGCGGAGCGATGACGTTTCTGCCCTGCACTAGGGTGGGTTTCAGTGCAACGAATGGAAAACGCTATTAGTTTATTTTTCTTCGAGACCGTCTGGAAAGTAGTTCATGCCAAGTGTCCTGTACGCTGTCTCGAGAAGAATTCTAGCAGCCGGCTGCTCTGATCGGAGCCGGCGGTAGGTGGGAGCCGGATCTGGCCATCCAGTGTACGAAGATCGTCGCCACAGCCCGATGAAAAACCATGCACTACACTTACAGTACTAATGACCTCAGTAGTTGACGCGCCCGGAATCAGTAACAATCAATCAATTTAAAGCAGCTCTGGCAACAACGCACGGAAGCGTAAACTACTGCCGTTGTCGCCGTCTCCGCTGCTGGTGGATCGTATATTTTGTAACTTTTCATTATTTTACTTTCTCTGTAATATACTGCTTGCGCAGAATCTTATAAGGCTAAAAAACTCAGCGGATATATTCGTAAATTAACAGCATACTTTTATACAATGAATTCAATGCCAGAAATGTATTTTCATTTAAAGTTTTGAATGAAAAATATACTGATTGAAACTAATTTTCGCACCAAATGTTCTATATACAATTTGTAATGTTTTACAAAACATGATGACTGAGATGTGATAATTCGGAGCGAAATTATGGGATAAATAGTATTACATTACCAAAGGCGAGAAAGTACTGCATGCTGTTTGAGCACAACTAGTTTTAAAGTGGCCGATGACAATACGTCATTGATACACCTGTTGCCTTATGAAATTAATCTTTTTAAAAGTGTTCGCGAATTAATTAAAATATTCATTTTATAGGGTAGGAGATATAACAATGACCTAAAATTGCAAATTGCAATCTTATATTGTTTGTATTGTATTTACTGTATTGAAGGTATTGTAATAATTGTATTGTATCGTATACATAATATTTTCTTACTTTTTTGGATAATGAAAGAGGGTTTTTTTAAATTTCACATTGTAATTGTAAAATGTATTTATTTATTTAGTCGCTAATGACTTTGATGTCGATGCGATGATAAAGAAATAAATAAATAAAACGACCTAATATCATCGGGCCTTTAAAAAAGGACTGGCAGCCTTGGCAGAGGTTGTGTTTTCAGCGCACCCCGCGCACTCTCTTGGCCATCATCGCAACTAGATAGGTTATGTTATACATTTCATGTCAGTGATTATTTATTTACAGGAAAATATGGCTAAAAGGGTTTAGAATAAAATATTGTATATCACACGGGGATATTGCATATCAAACGTGTGTATATATATATGAACACATTTACATTTACTTGTAAATGTATATAATTTTTTTGTATGTTTCATTTAATGTAATAGTATTTGCATGACTTTTTTTTCCTCTTCAGAATCCTTCACATGCCGCCACTGTCGACTTTTCTGATCCATGTTTTTTTTCGATCGCTTCCACGCGAAAGCTGGAGCAAGCAACTTAAAGTATGGACCACGGAACAAGATTGTTCCTTCCTTCCCTATCCTTAGGGCCGAGCGATTAGTTAATAATTTACCCTCGCATGACCAGTCCATCCCCCACTAATCTGTGATAAAAACCTTCGTCAAATGTTCTATGGGCCAAGACAGAACTATTAATGCTATTTAGCCATACAAATATAATATTACTTATCCGTCAAAAACAACATGACAAAGTACATGCTCTTGTAGCATTGCTAGCTATTAGTTTAGATAGATTGAGCAATTTCAAATGTCATTGAAGACGCGTTTCGTGAGAAATATTAAAAATGTTCATATAATCTGAATTTTCTAGCAGTTGTTTAACATACGGCAGTTACGTATTGATACTGGAATGCTAAATTTCATAGAACGATGTAGTGACCGTGCAGATTAGTGGCTGGAATACCTCGGACGAGAGAGATCTACGATAGTGTGGTCCAAAATTCAAAATGTCGACATGTCGATATCCACAATTTTATTTTGTTAAAAATAACATTGTGGGTATCGTAAAATTGTGGGTACTGTGGCTTCGTTTGGAGAAATGATTTAACTCTGGGAGGGGGGAGGTCTTTAGTCAACCAAAGATGTTACGATCTGGTGGAAATTCATAATTGTAGAGACATATGTCAGATATGCGAAAATAAATATTGAAAAAATATGTTGGAAATTGAGCTTTTAGAGTTTAATGGAAGGGACCAACAATTAACCACCTTCAATCGCGTTTTTTGGCGTACTTCGCACGTCACTGTGCAGAACTGTCAAGTCTCACATTATCACACAGTATGATTCTTTATCAAAGGGTTCTGAAAGAAAACAACTGAACCATTAGAGTCATATCCAAACTCTTAGTGAGCGTAAAGATCAACCTACAGCCCGACCCACACACGGTGAAGCACGGAAACCACACGTGTTCAAAAAGAGGAAGAGATTTGCAGGGGCTAGTGTGCGGGTGGGGGTGGGGCCTGGGGGCGGAGGCCGTCCGTCTTCCTCGCGCGACGGCGCCACCTGGCGCGGAGCGGCGCGGCAGACGTGGGCCTGGCGCGCGGCCGCGAGGCGGGGGTGGGTGCGGAGGCTGTTGGCGCGCGCCGCCCTCCCACCTGATCTACGGGGGTTCCGGGCGCTGTGCCGTGCGAGGAGAAAAAGCCACGCGAACGAGGAAAAAGAGGCGGACACGGAGATGAAGAGCAGGTTGCAGCCGTGGAAGAGGAAGAACTTTGAAAAGAGGACCAAGTACCGCCTTCCCGAGCACCTGAAGCGCACGGAGTCAGCAATGCTGTTCTTTATAGGAGAGAATTTCCTTTCGAGATACACGAGAAATTTGGCAACGACGGCACAACACACATCGTCAGTTTCTTTGACGGCCTTTCTTCTGCAACTCGAAAGAAAATCTTTTCTCAGTGATCGAAACTGGGACACTTTTTCATGCTCTATTGGAATGAGGACGAAACTACGATTTTTTAAATTGTTCTTTGTATTATTATAGAGTTGTTAATATCAGTTATTATTTCCAAACTGCAGGTTAACGGAAATCGATTTAAAACCTATGAATCACACACAAAACTTAAAAACGATCATTCGGCTTTGGAAGACTACTGCGATCATATAATACACTTCAATTCCGACAAATTCCTTCACTTCGAAAAGGAAACTTCAGAAGGATCGTCGTAAGAAGAACTTCTGACTCGTATATCTTCGAGATACTGAAATACCTGTTCGGTGAGATTCCTTTACGTTATTACTTCTAGTCTCAAAGATCCGTAATAACGGTATTCATTATTTAACAATTGTAATGATGTGCTTTTCGCTAAAATAGCACGAATGGAAGCAGATCAAACAAATACGAATCCACAAATACAACTGTAGTTATGTATTGAGTAAATAGGGCTCTGACGTGACACCTACAAGGGAAGTTAAAATGCAGTATATGATTTGTTTTTGACGGAATTCGTCGTGAGTATCTTTTATCTTATTTGTTCAGTCAGAAATTCCATGTGTTTCAGTTTTTACTATTTATTTATTTATTTATTTATTTAGAATAGGGAAAGTTATGCAATGTTGTAGGAAAAGTAATCCGTTCTCACTTCGTGTAGCCAGAATCCATGTTTTGTGGGTCCTTGACACCGAAAAATCGAATGGCGGCAAAACGTTTGCCCATCTGTCTGTGAACAACGCTAGCGGCTAAACGCTATTTTCTCCAAAATTGATATTCCCCAATCGATCTGATTGATGTCGCGGCCCCTTGGACGTTTAAGAGAATGGTGCGGGTCTCATGTTCGTTTAAAAGCCTAATTTTTTTGAAAATCGCAAGTTTAAAAGTCTTTCTACATTCAAAACATTGAAGATAGAGATTTTTCCGTTAATGAAATATGTTCTATAAAGAAAGATTTTAAAATAAGGTCGTGTAGAATTGTCCGAAAAATTGAGAACTTTTGGCGTAATTTTGCGTGAAGATACAGAAGAGAAAGTAGCACTCTTTTAGCATCACTAGTTTCCTAAATGAGGTCTGTTATTTAAAGAGAAATATTGAATGAGCTCTTGAACAATTTTTCGAAAATATGAGAAGTTTTCACGTAATTTTGCTTGAAAAGTAGGCATCTTTTAAAATTTCTGACGAATTTTTAATTTTTCGCTACCGCTTTCGCAGTAGAGGGAAAGTTATGTAAAGCTGCACGAAAAAACCGCGAATTTTCGGCAAAAAAGCTTTTAATACAGGGCTTCCCAACGAAAAAGAGGTTAAATCAAGTTGCTAAATTTACAAAAAAAAATCCTCTATCTCGCGGTGTATCTCGCCCAGCATTCATGTGTTCATGAAGCCCCTGGGACATTTTACAAATTTTCAAAGAAATGGCTCCGTCACTTTTGATAAAATTTTGTTGTGTTAGGACGTTTAGTGTGAAGGACGTTTAAGAAAATTGTGCAGATCTCGTGTTTGTTGATAGCTCTGATTTTTCAAAAATTAAAGTAGTATTAATTTTTTTTGGAGTCTTTCTGTAAGTAAAATATAGAGAGATTTTTTTCCCTTAATGAAAAATGAATGAACATGTTGTGTAAGTGTGTATTTGTACGATGTTAAACCGCAAATCAAAGGCCAATCAATCCTGCGTCTGTCTCGGCCTACAAAAATTCATCTCTTTATTTGCGCATTTAATCCAGAAACACGCGGTATATCATCTAAGAGAAATTCATGATTCTTGCCTCAACGTGTCCCCAGTATCTTAACACGGTAATTGTAAATAAGTCATTCTAAAGTGTATAAGTGCAAAAAACGTGTTTCGTAAATTTTTCGGCTTTTTCAGAAACCCAACTTAAAATTCTCCTGACGAACTGCTGCAAATTCAGGCAGCAGCGCATGGACGATTCGCCGTGACCTTTTGCTTTGCGAACGCGTCAGAAAAGTAAGCTTCAAACCGCCCTTGGTGGTGGAGTGTGGACACCGCTGCTTTAACGGGGCGCGAGGAAGAGAGGAGGTGGGCGGGGCGGCAGGAGGGCGAGAGAGCGCCCTCCTCCGCTTCCGCCGGCCCCGCCCCCCGCGCTCCGCTGACCCCGTCGCGCCGCGCTCAACCTTTCATTGGGGCGCGCGTGCGCGGGCGTAGGCGCGGGCGTGGGCGGGCGGGCGGGCGGCGCGGAAGCGCTTCAAAGGGCGCGCGGGGGCGTCGGCGTCGGCGCGCGTGACCCCGGCTGCCGCTGGCCCTTCGGTGCAGCGACTTCCACGTCCCTGGGCGGCGGTCCCGCTCAAGCCTCGGCCGAAGCTGTACCGTCCACACAATGCCTCAAGGGCTCTTTTGGAACTCTTGAGAGGTCTTGCCCGGCTCGGATAAACGCTTCAAAGTTGCTGCGGGGCCGATACTGTCAACCGAGGATCAAATCCCAGGTTCGCACGATATCGGAAACTAAAGATCTTCCTCAGGTTTGGGGGGATATGATGAAAGAATCCAATCGTGAGGTATGATCACACATGTGCAATATGAAATTATATAACTTCTATCTCTCAAAGTCGGTTAAGATGGTTGTAATTTTTTGCAGAAATTTTACCGTTGCTAACTATGCTCTCTCTGCCCTCAATATTTGGAATTCAAAAATGATGTTACGAGATGAGGGCATGAAGACAGAGGATTTACATACCCTGCCAACTCCTTTGATGAGAATCATTTTTCCTTCGCTCGAGAATCGTTTGTTGCAACCGCATGTGGCGAAAACATGTCATATTATAATTAAAATATCGATTAGATCTTTACAAACTTACTGCCATACGAGATCATTACTTCGATTGTGTGCACAGAGAAAAGAATCCATTAACCAATACACTAATTCACATACTTTCACTACTGTAGGTTTCTTTAAACCTTCTCAAAACAAGTTTTTTTTTTCTAAAATTCTTCTGTATTATTCTTGACAGATCCAGCTAAAAATAGTGCAAACTGATGTGTCTTGAAGAGCGCGTTGAGAAATCAAATGAGCCACTAATATCGTCTTTAGGTGATTTAGAATCCGCCTAAATGCGTTTCATGTGGTTAACTCCCTCCTCCAGCATTTGTTTTCGAGAATTCGCTTGAAACATTCTGAAAATATAGAAGAAAAAATGATTAGTGGTTATAAGAGATTTATTTTTTAACGACCTTGTTATGTATTAACACATCGGTATTACGAAGGCTGTTTCATAAAGAATTACATGTTTAGTACAACGTACATTTAATAATCCTCGACATGGTGATAATAGTTCTCATAGTAGTTCCCATTTCAAGCATTACATTTGCTCCACCATTTTTGCCACTTTTGAAATATTGTTTAAAATCTTCTCTGAAGCTTTTACCTATGATAATGAAAAACGCTTTCCACGAAATGGTTTATTCACATTGAGAAAATGAAAAACGTTAGATGGTGCTACATCCGCTCTCTAGATGATGTATACCATCCGACTTTTGCAATATAGTCAATATTCCAAACATGCGGTCTTGCATTATCGTGGTGCAGCCCTCAGTGTGTTGTTTTGAAACGTGACCCTTTGTGGTAGATACGGCTTCCGGGGATTGTAATATATCTGTACAGTAATCTCCTGTTACAGGTCCGCGTGTCTGGACATACTGATATACCATTCCCTGAAAATTCAAAAATGATATAACCATAACTTTCTCAGAAGTCGCCACGTCTGTATTGTTTTGGTATTGGTAATGGCGGACATTTGCTTGCAGATATATGATTTTCTCTCAGAATCTTAGTAATGAAGCCAAATTTCTTCACCAGAATTTTTTTATAGAAAATCATCTTCCTGAAGCATCAATTTCACCCGCGAAGAAACGTCCGCACGTACAGCGTTTTGTTCGCGTATGAGCAGTCTCGGAACCTGTCGCCCACAGGTAGGTATTTTACGTACATTTACTTTTACAAACGTGCGAGTAGCTCCAAATGAAGTTTTGAATATTTCTTGTATATATCTATCATAGACAGAATGGCGGTCTATACATCATCACCTAGGAGCGCCGATCTCTCCAAGCTATAGCTTAATGAGTTTCTTGTTTTAAGCTATTTTAGATTTTTATTGAAAATACGGTGCGCCACGTACATCGACGAAGCTCTTTTCACTATCAAAGAGTTAATTTTCACTTCTGTAAATGCAGTGTCTCGAGCCTCTGGTCCCCTTTCCTTTGAAACTGATTATCTATCATCTTGGAACATTTTGAGCCATCTTCTAGCTATGCTGTAGGGAAGCATAGACTCACCATAGGTCTTCTGTAGATTTACAAAGTAATTGGCTGACGGTATGTTAGGGCGAAATAAATATTTCAAAGCAGCGTAATGCTTATCACATGATTCCTCCATAGTTACCGTACGCAAAACAAAGTCTGAATTTGAACGGTTACAACTGACGTATTACAGAAGTCAAACTCATTTCATTTGTGCCACATAAACAATTAAAATTAAACTAACAAAATTATATACAAACTCACTTTTCTGAGTCACGAAACACCGCTAATAGACTCGAGAATTCCTTCGAGTACCCGGCAACACCTTGCACTTCCTGAGTTCAATTGCTGCATAAACGCACTACAGTTCGATGCAAGAGTCATCATTAGTTCTCAATTGCAAAAATCGCAAATTTGGGTTTTTCGTTTGTATACTAATAATATGTTCCCTTAATGACATTTAGAAGCATTATCACCGATTCAACTCATCATAAGGACTAACTTTTGGACGTTGAGTATCACCAGAAATTCGTTGAGAAACTGTTGTGCAGTATCAAAGAGTTTCTCAGTAAAATGACATACAATTTATATTTTCGACCTTCATTGTGGGGAGAAAAAAAGAAAACAAATCGCGTTTTTTACATCCGAAATGACTCATCGTGTATATGTTGGACCTTTCTCACACATCGTTGGACACACAGTGGGGTTCAAGAATTTTTTCATGAATGAGAAACGCGATATTTGTAGAGTCATTAACACTCAGTAGTCACAAACATTTTCTACGGCTTCTTTGCGCTTCCTTCGTGTATACAAGAGCTGCAGAGAGGGAGCGCGGACATATTTATTGCCATCGTCACGAAGAAAGGGCACCTAGCATCTTCAAGAACACAAGTTTTAAGGCGTTGGAATGAAAGTGGGAGATATTACACTTACGAACAATAATTAATGTAATGTAACTTAATGTAATAATGTAACTTCATTATCTGTGCACGTCTTCTAGAATTCATTGGAAATATAGTTATTCAAATTATCGTCTCCATGTTGTTGCGGCAGGAAGTATTATTCCTTGAGGAAGGACATCATGGATAAAAGCCCAACATTTATTGCTTATTTATCCTTGAAAATAGATTTTATTACATGAAAGCTCTTTTTTTTAAATTCATGGAGTATATGACTTAGTGTAGGGATCACAGAATTTTGAAAATGGGCACAGAATTCACTTTTTTTTTTTTTTTATTTGTTGCGTCTACTCCTTGACGCAACGCGTCTCCAAGCCCCTTAAGGGGCGTTGAACGCTTTGCCCTTGGGAGTAATCCTCCATTAATGTGCTTTATTATTTTTAATATTAGTCAAGTCTCGTCACGTTGCAGTCAGTCAGTGCCTTTTATCCCTTCGGCCAGGGGCTCGACGCCGTTAGATCACGGGGTTCCTGGCCGGTCACCCAACCACGAACCCGCGAGTCTCGAATTCGCTTAACCTTCGTGACTTCACGGAGCGTAGTAAACGAATTCGGCTAGCGCCGCCGGCTCTTGTCCCCATAGCACGTCATACGCAGTTTCAACTGTTTGTTGTTGTTGTTTTTTTTGACGTAAAATAAATAAATAACATAATGAGCAACTGAAAACTAAAGTTATGAGAAGGTTGGAAAAGATTTTCAACTACGTATGGTGAGGTTGATTTAAGAGTCGACGACAGTGAGGGACCTAACGTTCTATGTGTTTTCGACTCCGGAGGTCTCGGATGCGAGACTGGGTTAAATCATCAGATCCATTTAATAAAATTAAGAACACTTTTGATACAAGAATTCGGAGGATTGTATTCGTATTGAACGACATTCTTTTGTTCCCATACTAATATGGAATTTCGAGGTTAAGGGGGCTGCAGCACATCTTTCATCCCTCATCTCTTTTGTGGAGCAGGCCAACACGTGACAACAGGCATAACAGTGAAATCGTCCGAGAAACAGGAGATTTAGTCTAAATCAGAAGTTTCTTGTTAACAAAATAATATCTCGCAATCTATGTTGCGCATATTTTTTCGTAGGAAATGCTAGAAAAATAGCACATTTTCACAACTACGCGTTGATTTCGAGCGGAAAAAGTCGACCACATCCGCACAGCGCCTACAAAGATCGGCTGTCGTCGCAACTTCCGAAAGAAGTCCCTGCGAATCAGACTGCGGTACCTGTTGAGTCGGCGACCTGGCGGTGCCCTTTGACCAATCACGGGAGCTATTTTCGTGTCGCCGCGGTCTCGTTCCCCCAGCAGAGCCGCCGCCGAGGGTGAACTCGAGGCAACAGTGGGGGTGGGACACGTAGCGGAGAAAAGCATGGAGGCAGAACGATGCGGATGGGACGCGAGGAAAAGGGAAACCAGGAAGGTGACTTGGGGACGGGGAAAAAGGGGAGCAAAAGAAGGTGAGTCGAGGGAGGGGGAAGTGAAGGCTCCGCTCGGCCGCCGCCGGCGCTTTGATCAGTGTCCTGGGCGACGCGCTCGCACCTCGCGCCGCGGGAGGGAGCCTCCATGTGACCCGTGACGTCACGGGTACAACGAGCGGAATTAGCAGGGCGTGGACGGCGGAGGGGCGAGAGGCAGCGGGCCAGGAGCGGAGGAGAGGCGCACAGCGACGCGCGCGTTCGGAGCCGCGCGAGCGCGCTAGCTCGGTCGCCGGCTGGCTCGCTCCACCGGGCAATTGGGCGCCCCGCCGCCCCCGCCCCCGCGGCTGCCGCGCCGCCGCCGTCGCCGCCCCCCGCTGGGCCTCCGCCCACCTGGTGAGTGCGGTGCGCCGCGGGGGGGCAACGCTTCCAGGGAAGTGATGGGCGCGGGGCCTTATCGGGGACCGGCTTTGAAAGGTGCCCTTGTCTCGCACGCGCCATGGAGTGACTTCGGAGCTCACGCCTCCCTTTGGAATATTTCAAACATTCCAACGACAAACGCTTCTGTACATTGTATTTTCGTTTCATGTTTGATTTTCCCAAAACGTAGCAATGTGCTGAACATCGCTTATTTCATGTTTTATCAGTGACTGATTTACCATTACGTATAATATCACATTTCCTCATTTAATGTTTATTCTGATATTTTCTCTTATTATTTAAAAAGCAGAACATCTCAAATGCATTTTCACTTATTTCAGATATCTATTTTTCACGGTATTAAGGTTTTCACATGTTCGTCTGTAAAATGTGAAAGTTTAAACATTGTACCATTCAAATCTATGTGCCACAGTCTAAGTAACCTGAAACAACCTTTTCTATAATGCAACGTCAGTTTTGTTGCGGAATTTCGTTACATCATATTCTGGTAATGAAAGCTTCAGAGTGTTTTTCACACACACACACACACACACACACACACACACACACACACACACACACACACACAATCTCCATTTACTGTAGATACAATTCATTAAGTCTTAAGTTTAAGTTATCTGAGTATATATTCGAAAGAATATCTTTAACTAACGTCTTTTCCGTGTGTATACGCAACTAAAACTGAAAATAACAATTAAAAAATATGTAAAAAGACTTCAAATCGAATATAAGACATTAATTGAACGTCAAAGCTTTCTACGCCCGTACAATCGTACTGTACATCGTACAGTACTTCGTACAATGGAAAATTTAATAAGGCGAAACAATGCAATGAGAGTTTGCCCGTGTTTCAGAATGTAATAACGTAGTTAAGTATTCAAATCGTTTTATACTCCGTGGCATTGACTGTGTTGATAAAACAATTTGCATGTATCATTTATAACTCACTATGTCGATCTTTTTTTAAAAGCGAGTAAGTTAAACTTTGATATAAAAAGATAACATGTTTGTTCTGCGGAAAAAACGTAGGGGAAATAGTGTGATATCCCAGGGGACATGCTATTTACAAGAAAGCGGAAATTTGTTCTTTTCGCTCAAAATAATTTTCATTCTTTGATGTCATATTTCGAAACTGCACAGCTAGAACATCATGCAAGTGTTGCCTATCAATATATTGTTGGCTCCAAAAGTATAATACAAATTGATGAGAGAAATTCTTGACTTGCTTTAAATTTTTGAAATTGGTAGTTATATATATATATATATATATATATATATATATATATATATATATATATATATATATATGGGTCGCGGTAATTCTTTTTCTAGGTAATTATTTCCAAAGGTCCCTTGGATATAAAAAATAATTCTTATTATTAAAGTAAAATAGTTTTTTTTCGGTCGTTTGGCTTCTTTTTCTCGTTCACCAGTATGATCTTTTGTAATATTTTTGCGGTAGCCAAATAATTTAAATCGAATTACGTTTATGAAAGAAACTTTAACCACTTCAATAATTTAAAAATTAATTTTGTTTTGTTTTTTTTCGACACAAACTACTTTCAAGAAAGATACTTCCGTTCATTTCAATTGCAATAATGTTTTTAGTTGTACGCAAGGCGGATAATTCTCAACAAATAAAAGTAATTATTAAGGAAATTGTGTAGGCGCTCTGTTTAGTACCAAAGCAAGTGTACTCAATATATTTCTGAAAGCATTCAGCTTAGTTATTTAATTTTTCTATGCTTCATTCACTTGACGATATAAATGCACCAATAATATTGGTTGTGAGCTCATTCCATTACTTTTATATCCAAATATTTTTTATTAATAGATTAGAAGATTTGAACAAGAGAAGAGTGCATAGTTGAAACATGTGAGCTACATCCATGAAAAGAAACATACCCAATTTATACATTAATATGCGAACATTCTCTTACAGGGTAGAATATCATGAATATATTTTTGTACGGATTGAAAAAGAGCAGTAAATGGGCTAATGGGCATGAGTGACACGAAAACTTAATAAGATCCATGAAATAATATTGTTAAGACATTGAAGAAATGTTCGTGAAAATAGTTCTTACAGGTTTAATTCTGTAACCTGTGCTTTTTAACTGGCAGTTCTCAAGATTATCTCGAACCGATTGGTTGATGTTTAGGGGAATGAAACAAAAGACATTTTTTTATTCTATAGATCGCTCCTTCCTGCAATGACGTATGCTCGCATATTTACTACTTTTATTTAGTTTATTTGAAGTCATTGGCAAATGCTGCATTCTGTGTTTCTGAAGTTAGAAGTAGAGCAGATTTATGACCCCTGGGAAGGAATCAGCGTCAAATGCTGTGACGCCCCTTGGCGACCACTCGTGTGGATGTCCGGGCTGCGCGAAGACAACTTGGAAGAGCGCGCGCTTAAACGGGCAGATAGCCAGTAATCCGCGGAAAGCGCTGGTTAACAGCCACCCGCTTAATGTCGGAGGCGCTGCCTATCGCGCGCAGGGATCCTCCGCCCCCGCCCCGCACTGCCGCTCCGGTGCGATAGGGCGCGGCCGGCGCGCGGCAGGGGAGGGGATGGGGAGAGACAGCGGGGCGGAAGCGGAAGCGGGGGAGATAGCGCAGGTTACCTCCCAAGCAGAGGTGAGAAGCCGCAGGGCCACGGGGACTCACGTTCCTGTGTGTTGATATACGGCACTGGGGTCGCATCCTGGTGAGGCTTGCTCCCAGAAGAAAACTTAGAAATACTTTGGGACTAATGCGACCATAACAGGACATCCTGCATACTCCTGATGATGATAATACTTTCAATTTGAATTCGTAATATCGACCTAGTAATACTAGCAAAGCAACCCACTAAGTACAGCTGTCGTGCCAGAGCGGCGCGGCCTTGGCGCGGTTAACGCTAAAGCGATGACGTACATGACTATATGATTACGATATCTTTTTCCCAAACATAAATATATATAAACACACTATCTTGATTTATAGTCGCATTGACATCGAAGTTATTAGCGTCTAAACCATGATATATTTTACAATCAAAATACAGCGTCAAAAACATTAATGAGAAAAAAAAAAAAAAAAATTTTATAATAGTTCTACTAAATGATGTTTTAAACATTGATTTATTTAACGAAAGCAATAATTTTCTTTAGATAATCTTTAAAATTAAGAATGTTATTGTTCCCGCCATCTACTTGGCTATTGCATTGAGGGCAGTAAATTAATATGTGCTGCACATTTAAATGAATTTTACATTGATCATATTTGGTAGTTTCTTTCAGTTAAATTAGATTAATATAATCACCTGATCTGGACAAGAGAACTCTTTGAATCATTTTAAGAATGTGGTGTTGAATTTTTTGTGCGCATCATTAGTCTTCAAAATCGATTTCCATCTTCAATACCAGATATTTTGCATCTGATTAAATATATGGATTCACCAGTTCTTGAATGTGTTTGAAATTTTCGTTATGTAACGATACCATTGAGGAGCGAGATCCTGGACAAAATGTCTTGTTATTTTGTGGCTAGATCATATTGTATATAGATATATTATAGTTGGTGAAATTTGAATCATTCTACTTCATTTTATGTTTTATGAAAATTGATATTAGCTAACTAACGAATCATGGTAGATGTAGTACAGATACCATGAAGAGTTTGATTACACACGTCGCTTCTCCAATCATAATTTACAAGAAACATGTCTGTTTCGTAAGTTTGTATCTTTCTAATTTTGTTTGTTTAGATTTTATGTTTAATAATAATAATTGATAATTTCGAAATTACAGGATAAAATTTGTCTCTCTTTAGAAGAAAACCCTGAACCTCATGTTTTTTTGGTGTTTATACACTGGGCATATTCATCTCTTGATGTGGAGTTGTGAAATCCTGTTGAAGTTGAATTATTCACCACTTTTAATCGTTTGCATGTTGTTTTTTTTTTTGTTCCTGGTGTAGTGATTCTGCTAAACCTTTACAGTTCATGCCACCCTCAATTTATATCCATAAATACTGGAAAACAGAACCTCTAAAGAACAGCAAGATTTGATTCAGTATGTCGCTACATACATCGAGTTAAGATTTGAGAAATAAACAAACTTCAATATTCTTGCTCAGTTGCTCTTCTGAAACCTGGAGAATAGTAAGAATTATTTTTTGTTACGGTTCTGCTCCGGCATACACCTAGTGTCGATTGGATTGATTGATTAATTAGGGTTTCCCGGTGCGTCAACTTCTGAGGTCATTAGTCCCGTAAGTCGTGCATGTTTTCATCGGGAGGTGGCGGTCATCTTACCCCACTGGATGGCGAGATCCGGCGCCGACCTACCGTCGATTAGCGGGGTTTTCCTAACCAGTTATCTTCCGTCAGCGGGGTACCGCCCAAGCCGGGACAAGTTGTAAGTTCCCGACCGGTCTCCCGGCATATGTGATAATCTGGTGTGGTGTGTGTATGTATCCGTAAAGGGAGAGGAGAGGACAAGGAAGAGGAAGGAAAGATCGTGTACGGTCCGTGACCCATTTGTTAGGGTTCTGCTCCGGCATTCGCCTTGTACTGATTGGAGAGACTACGGTAAACAACCGATCAGAGCAGCCAAGCGCTAGACTTCTCCTCCAGATCAATTTGACCTAGGTATCTAGTTGGTGTCGAATATCTTCTCACCGTCGGGACTCGAACCTAAAACCTCAGGGTCAGAGGCATTGCAGTGATATTGGTTGATGCCCTGAGCCATCTCTCCTGATAATACGGGCAGAAATAGGACACCCATGTTTAGAGTTCAGAACAAGGTGACAAGAAGGTTCCACGAAGGGAAATAATACAGGGCATGTAGGATTGTAGAAGTGATGCAGACACATGGGGGATGTGATTAACGGACCCGGGAGAAGCTGGAGAACGGATAAAGAATGCAGAAGGTACAGAAAGAGATAAAGAAATATTATGTGGCGATGGAGATGGAATGGGTGAAATTATAAGAATGCAAGAGAGAGGATACTACGAGAGGAAGAAAGGCAATAACGTAGGATTAGAAGTTGGGGAGTAGAAAGTAGTAAGTTTAAAGGTGATTTAGTTTAAAAGGGGCAGGTGGGGACATGTAATAGATGTGGCTGTGGACGGGGATTTGTATAAATAGGAATATGTGTAGGGGAGGGGGAGAATTTAAGGATTTTTTATAATGAAGTTTGCGATTATGTATTAGCTGAAGCTGAAAGTAAAGTTGAATAAATGATGATGATGATGATAACATGCTACGTTTGGTTACGACTTTGGACGGTAGTCTTCTATCGACAACGGTTACACAACACGCATCTTAAACGTCCTTAACTCTTGTTCGTGTGGTCCTGGTACAGCGAGGCTACGATAAGTAATGCAATATTATTACATAGGTGAACTGTACATAGCCAGTCTCGTTAGCATAGGAGCCTGAAGCAGCTTCCGAGTTCTCGCCATGGGTGTTTTGATCGTGTAGTTGAGGCGTTGTTGGCTCCTGACTCTATCAAGGTATCCTATCTAAACAATCGTCCTGGCTTCCTATCTTCCAGGCAGAGGAAGTCAAATGTAAACCATCATATTGATTACCTTTCCAGGAAAGAGGAAGACACAAATGGATACGTTGTTCCCTCACCTACGCACATCATTTCAACAGAGCAGCAAAGTACGTGATATAGCTATTTAATGCTCAATTTATACTACGCTAATAGCCTCTTCAAATGGACAAATTAGTTTTTAATAACTCGTTTGTATGAGCTCTCTATTTTGTGTTTTGAATCATTGCGATATCTGAATCGGTATTTCTTTTCAGAAATTAACATATTTATTATTATAATATAATTTTTGAGTAATTCATTCCGACCTCGTCATAAAATACACGTTGAAGCAGGTCCTGCTATAAACCTCGCGAAAAATACAGTATTGAGAATGCAAGCAACTTGTAGTTTTTCAACTTCATGAATTTTTTCTGTGAATGAATAATTTTCTCTGGAGTTGCAACGAGCTAGTACAGTGCATGTTAGCGTGTCTCTCGGATTAATAATAAAGTAAAACCCTTGTTTCCGATAAAAATGTTCGAGTTTCAGGCAGGAACAATTCATTTGGAGTTGTTAAAGGCCAAAATCGGCTTGCGTACATAATTTCCTGCCGCTCCTCCTTGTAGTTAAATTACAACACAATTTCCGAGTTCTCTACTATTTCTTGTTCGCTTTTTCATCATATTAGACGCTTCATTACATAAGCAATATAATGCAACTCACATTAAAAAGAAAAAGAATTGAGATTTTCACAACAAACGCTCATGTAAGTGGGATAATTGTAGAGTGATTTTCACGAAAACGCAGGACATTTTACAGCAAATTCGTAGCTGTGCTCGTTTGTCAGCTACTAGGAAATCAGTGTCTTAGTATTTGACCTATAGACTTTTGCAAAGTTAAAATACTTTCTGTAGAAATTTTACTATAATTTTGGCTCGCAGTTGTTCCCAGCAGTTTCGAGTTATGAAAGACGGAGAGAATGACGGTAAAAACACAATAAAAAAATTTAAGATATTGTTATCCGAACTTGGCCGAAAATTCGTCATGTGGAAGTATAATAGGTGCCGAGAGAGATGAAGTATATTTAATACAAGGAGATATTAAGGAAACAGGTGTATTGAGGATCAATTGCACATTACTCTTGGCACTTATTCGTGTTTTCATTCTTCTATTTCTATTTTTTCGTTCCTGTCTTTACAGAAATTCTTTCAGTGAAAAGGGTCCCTCCCAGTTCGAATCCCTCTTTTTGAGGGATAAAAAGAAATCTTGACTCTTTCCTGTTTTAAACCTGAGTAACCCACTTGTAAATGTGCACGCATCTGAAATATAGCGAGTAGCCAGCACCCCTTAAAAGTAGTGACCTCAATATTTTTCTCCTCGCAGTTTCGAAAACTTGGCGCAGCTTCGCTGAGTTGGAGAGTGGTGCAAGTGGTCTCTCCGCGCGACCGACGCAACCTCTGCCTCTTGACACAAGAGGAGGCAGAGACGTCTCAACACAACGAAACGACCTGTGTCCTCAGCTCCTTCACCCCCTTAATAGCAAGACACAGCTTCTTCTCGAAACAATCAAAAACCCTCTTCGAAAGAAAAGTACAACCTGATCTGATTAAAAACACCATACTGCACCCTTTGGTTACCACATCTGTTTAAAGTACTTACGCGTTAAACGTTATTTTTTTATTCTGACTTTCGGCAATGCTACAAACAGACGTGTATTGGACAAACGACAGCTGCGCAAGAATTTCTCCCGCTTCCTTCTCAATACAAGCGTCGATGGAGCAGGGAGAGTGGGATATTCTCGAAGGGGTTCTTTTCCCGATCTCTCTCTCGACTCTCCGATACATCGGCGCCGGGAACGCCTCGTGGCTTGATAATCCTATCCAGCAACATTAAAGATTCCGTGGCCTTTCAGTTCAAATCCCAGGACGCCCGCCCCCGCTCCGCCCGCACGCGCCTGCCCGTTTCTATTCGGCGGCCGCTGGCCCTTCGCCAGTGACGGCTGGGCGCCGAGGGGGGCGGGAGCGGCGGCGGCGGCCTCGGTTCCGGGCAGAGTGGACGCACGGCGCAGGCGGGGGCGGTGAAAGGCGGAAAGAAGGCTCCCATAGCGCCAAGAGAACGCAGGGAGCGCGGGGGCGATCGACGGCACGACCCGTGGCCTCTGCGCTTTGGAAGCCTACGATTTGGCCCGGGGACCTGTCATGTGTGCGACCAAGCACGAGGTGACTGCGACTCCCGCTGAAGCGCCACCGTCACAGCGTCGCTGCCAGAAGACAGATTACCGCGAATTTATAACCCGCTCGTCAATCCGGAAAAATGGCTGTTAACTAAAAAACGCACGATCGGGATGGTGGCGGAGAAGCGGTTTCGATCACGCAGTGTCGGCGGCGCCTGACGGGAGAACAGCCTGGCCTGAAATATTTTAAAACATGTGCCGTTAAGCGAAGCTACGTATTCATTTAATGTTTTACTCTCTGATAATTTAGAAACAAAGCAGGAAGGAGGCAACATGCGTCAACAGTTTTAGTACTCTTGTCTTCTACTTTTACGACAATACTTTCGGATAACAGCTTTTTATGAATATTCATATGGTATTCAGACGTACATCTTTCAAAAAGACAGTGAAAATTAGAAATAAAACATGCTGATTTTTATATTTCTTGTAGTTTAACAGTACTACGATCCAGATAGGTCAATAGTCGCTGAGGTCAAACTGCATGACAAAGATATTTGTACGAAAAATGCATATGCATTTTTGAAATTTGCTATGTCCTGATTACAAGTACGTCTTTAACGACAGTTTTCAAAAATAGTTTTTATTTCAATTGGCAATGAAACCAATATAAAGTATGTTGCATTCTCTTTACGATAACACTCACCAAAGCACTTGTTCCAAGTATTTGGTCAAATTAATGGTTCATTTCGTTTTAGTAAACAAAGAATAGCAAATATGTGTTGGCGGTATCAGTAGGGAGTAAATTCAGATCCACATCACGCGACACCTGTAAATATGGATGACCAAGTCTCACCTCCTCACGGCCATGATCTGATAAAGCTCGCAGAATTTTTGTGAGTCTCAAAATCGAGGTGATGACGTACGACATGATGTGTCAGAATGAAACGAGTTTCCGCATTTCAGTCACTATAATGAAATGGTGTGCACTCTTGCATGTGAGATCCGAATAGTTCAGCGCAAAGCATTCACTCAATTGCATATCCACTCATACGTGTTCGAATAACAAGCTCCAGCGCAAAGGAAGTGATGTATTATTTGCGAACACGATGTTAATCATCGGGACACAACAACACATTCATATTTCTCCAATGCAAATAGACGCGTGTCAAAATTTATACTATTAAAAACATTCAATAAAAACCGAAACCAGTAGCATCATGTTTTTCACAATAGTGGACAGTATATTCAAACATAATTATTTTTATTGCAAATTCGATGCGTTATTTTGAATGTGCATTTTAATTACATATTATGATTTTTTTTCTACAAAAGCTCACAATTAATTGCGTAAAATCCATTTTCCACGTGCGCTTTTATTTTTAAGGTTGACACGTTCAATCACTATAACGAAGTGTTGAAATATCTCTGGGCTTCGCATGCGCGCGAATCATTCGATGCGCGATGGACTCTTTCTCTTGCAGCGTGAAGTGTGTTGCGGGTTGCATTGCAGTGTGTTTGTCATAAAATATTCTGATTGATTGATTGTTAGTGATTCCGGGCGCGTCATCTATTATGGTCATTAGTTCCATACGTGTAGTGCGTGACGTTGCTCGGGAGGTGGTGGTAGTCTTCCCCCGCTGGATGGGCAGATCCGGCGGCCACCTAACTTCGGCTAACGGGGTTTCCCCATCCAGCTATCTCCCACCAGCAGGGCACCGCCCCAACCAGAACAAGGTCTAAGCCCACGACCGGTCTCCCGGCATGTGCAGCAGAGTAGTGCATGTTAGTGTAGATGTGTGTGTAAGGGGTTTGTTTGGGTACTGCGCCGGCATTCGCCTTGTGTTGATCGGAGAAACCACGAAAAACTACCGATCAGAGCAGCCGGCCGCTAGAATTCTCCTCCAGACAGCGACTGAATTCGACCTAGCTGGAAAGCTAGTGCCGAAAATCGTGCCGCCGAGGGGAGTGTAGCCTAGGACCTCCAGGTCAGAGGCGCTGCAGTGACATCAGTTGATGCACTGAGCGACCGCTCCCGGTAAAATATTCAAATGTTTTTGGGTAAAATGTATTTGAGGAAATATGCTCTATCCACCAGTGAAATTCTTGCTGACTTTTGTGTCGATAATGTCTATAAACCCTACAAAACGGTCATCATTCTTTATGGATGGGTATTAGTAATTATAATTAGCGACAAAAATCTTATAGACCCTTATCGTTAATTGAGGAAGTTTGAAACAATGGGTATCGAACGGGGCTGCGCGGCGACGACGCGCAGACACTGTCGAACACGGCGACACAGCGAAGACGACACTGCCTCAATAAGACAGCGTTGCATCCCCGACACCCTAGGGAGAAAGCGAACCGGCGCTACTAGGAAGCAAGAAAATCACGGTTCCCTCGCTTCGCCAGGACTGCCGCTGTGGACATCACCCCTTCTCATCCACTGATGAGGGGTGTCCCAAGTTCCACAGTACACATTTTACACATTTTCTTGCTTTGTGGACAATATTTGCTTATAACTGTTTTCCACCCGGAGTAGACAGAATATTTGTTTCAGAGGACTTTCTCTCAAGAGTAAGAGTCAGAAATTGAAACGAAAACTTTTCCCACGTAGCCAGACGATTAACTCATTAGCTTTATTCTGAAGCATCCTTGACAAAGACTGCATAAGAAGTGACTCTCTTCCGCAGAAATATTTGTTCCGGAAATTGTTCATCTCATCTCTGAAACATAGAATTCTGCTCCACTTTCCCTTCAAATTGTTGTATGGAAGGGTATATGGATTTCGATTCATCTCATTCATGCTAATGCCTAGATCGGTACGGCCGAGCATGTACTTTTAGCACGTACTTTGGCAGGGCGCTACCTTACTTGGCACAGTTAAGTCTTATCTTAACGCAATGCTGCTTTGTATTAAGCCTTTCACTACCATAATGAAAGAGATGTTGATTGATGGTAAACAGTTTCAATGTTTTTTGAAAAATTCAATTCTGACAGCTTCGGAGAGAAAGTTAATATTAATATAGGAGAAAGTTGAGATATTTCAAGTAGAAAACAGTAAAAATTAAAGATATCATTTCTTGAAGATGAAATGAACTTCAATTGCTTTTCACACTAATGTAAGAGTTTCCGCATACACAAGACAATAATCTATGTTGCCAGATGTCTCTTAAATCGGGATTATTCTGCGTGAGGTAATTACAGTTTCTGTCACGAATTTCACTTGCAGATTTCAAGTAGATTAATGAAATTCGTAATATGCACTGTCTTTCTGATTTGAGTACTACGTTCATCCATGACTTTTGAACCAAGAGTTACCTGTCATTTTCGAAACTCCAGCAAAACGCTCTTGCAGAGTAATCAGTGTGAAGAGAATTAATGTCAAGTATTTTTCATTAGAACGACGTTGCTTTTTACACGTCACCAAGCGTCGAATGGGGCTGCTTTGTTTGCGTAGTAGCGGGCCGACGCTGTTCCAAATGCAGCTCTCACGTCAATGACGGAGCGGCTGGACAGCCGACACGCATTGAGAAGGGAATGGGAACGGCGCGAGAAATATATGCAAATGAACAATTCAGAGAGGAAAGGGAGTGGAAGACAAATGCGAACGATATTCAATGCTGCAGGCATATGACAAGCCCAGTAGTACATCATCGTTCACACAAACTTTTAGCAATGACATACTGTAAAACATAATTGCTCCATAGTTCTCTAATTAGTGATCTTACACTAGAAATCCTTGGCGGTAATTCTCAGAAAAATAATTTTTGTTCGGGTTAACAGGATTCACCCACCCGGTTGTTTCTAACATTCAACGGAAAAGGGTGGTTTCTAATACCAAATCAAAGTAATTAATGCAAGTGCAAACACACAGTGCAACATACACTGAGATTACCTATTCTGTTTTCTCCTCGTGATTGTCACATAATTTATAATTATCTTAAATACTCGCTCTCTGCGAGTTGTTGATTCAATTTTTAAGTTCTATTATAAACCATAACTCGTAGTAAATATATTCTTCCAAAGAAGAAAAACTAAGGTTTCTCTGGAAAGAGACAGACTCAGAAATTCATAAGTAGTTTAATGCATCTCAGAAGATTTCAAATGTTACACAAGAATTGCGATATGGGACAAGGGCCATTTCAATTACTTTGATATTCCCGCTGCTCTGGAAGTTACAGACAGGATTCCTAATATGCTCGGTGTTCCCAAAGACCAGTTAATATGTTGACAGAAACAAAACAATATGACATGGTTTTTCTCATGAACTGCAATGAATACAATCATCGTTTTACTTCGATGACATAGGGAACTCGGGTTCATCGGTAACGGAATGAAATGTTTTTCCTATGGAGTGCTGTAACATAATTTTGCGGCGGAGCGCCCAGCCAATTCTGCGGCCGAAGTTCTGCTAGTGTACTAGAGATGGGTTGGAAGGTATTATTCATTTGATTCGTGGTGAGGTGTAGTTGACGTCTACATAATGGAATGATTGAAGCGTTGTCATTGTCAACAATAGTTGACAATGACAACGCCTAATCATTCAATAATATTATTCAATAATCGTTCGAAATAAGAGGTAATGAAGAATTCAAAAGTCACAAGTTCATGTTTCCCTATCTAACATGGCTGCGGATGAGGGCTAAGAGTTGAAGTGAACAGCGTCAACCCTGATAGCTGTAGTGAGTTTGCCAAGAGTTCCACTTACTCGAGTCAAAATTCTATGGTTTTCTATTGCACTACTAACATGGAGGGAAACAAGAACAGGTAATATAAATTAGAGACGTCAGAGGTTGGTTGGATTTTTATGGAAGAATTATGTCTTGAATTTCCATTCTGTACAGTTTAACCAATGTCTAAAAAGTTATATCACATTCACAGAACAAACATGCGCTCTATTTCTCTATCAGTAAAATAACCCCTATAACTGGCGGCAATACTTAACACCAAGGAATCAACACGTGATTTGCTGCCGTGAAAGCGTTATCATGCAAAACGGCTAAAGCTGTGACTGCTTGTAGCCCATAGAGGTATTTATACCACAAAAAGTTGCAATGCAATTAATTTGAGCGGTGCTAACAGAAAATACCAGTTTTTGCAAATGACTGTTATTGCGCGTAACGCTTTTGAACGATGAACTGTCAATAAGCAAGAGCTTGGCTGTTGAGGCGTAGCAAGGGCGAGCGCGTTGCGCCGGTCAGTGCGGGGCTGCGCGGGGCGGCGGCCAGCAGCTGCTGCGTCAACGAGGAGCTTCCTCCGCGCCCAGCGGCCGCTGCGCAGTGGCCACTCGCTTCCCGTTTCGCGCATGGCGCCGCCGCAGCCCCTCCACTTGCGGGCCGCTTCGCCCCGTGCCCGCTGACCGACCCCCTCCGCCCCCTCCCCCGCGCGACCGTAATCCGCTCATTGCGCCGCATGCCACCAGCCGCCTGTTGACGGGCTCCTTCTCCGCCAGGAATGTGGACTAATTCAGCCATGTTTCAACGCGGCGAGGGAATGCTCCCTTCAGACCGACTAACTGCCCAATTCGGGCCACTGCACAGCCGAATAGCTCTGTCAGATGTCAAGGTTTGACTCCAAGCGGTTTGTTGTCAACAGGCAGTACGTTGTAAATATTAGATGATAACTACTAATGCGTTATGACTCGATGCAGCTCATCAGTGCTGCCAGTATTCTATACAGGACATAATACAGAGTAATGGCCTAATAATTAACTTAAGGGATATTAAAAAAATAATGACGTTAAAAACGAGGGAGTGAAAGAAGAGTTCAACCAATTACGCCGCCAATTTATCTTTTCTCTTGCGTAATTTCTGAAATGTTGTCACCAATAAATGATATATTTTTAGAAAGAACTATGAACAGATACTTCTTCATATTGCATACGATCACATTCCACATCAGTCTTGCGTCACAATCAAGGAAAAGTTTCGATCTTAAGCAACATCTTCTACGTTTTAAGTATAATTTCTTCCTTCATTCGCTCAAAGAATTTTCTTCCTTAGTTGTACGTCAGCTTCCTCATTAAATTACCCTCCCTCAAATGTAATTAATGTAGTCGCGTGAGCGACCGTGTTGGGCACATTCCAGAAGTCGCCAGGCGCTTTGTCGATTGCTACCCTCTAATAAAGCGCACAGTTCCAAACCACATTTAAGGGGGTTCCTTTTAGGAGATTACTCCAGCAGACCGGTCGAGAGGACACGGGGTAAGTGCCTTTCTGGTTTTTGGCACTCGACAAAGGAGGGGGTCGCAACCCGACGCGCGCCCGTGAGCGGCGGGAGGGGAGGGGCGGGGCGGGGGTGGGCTGCGTAGGCGGACTCGCACTGAGTTATGGCCTCCTCGGCCGGCTTTATTCCCCCTCCCCACCCCGTGCCGACGCCGCCACAGCCTGATCATGCGTCTCGCTGGAAATAGCTGCGCTGTTCCCGCCGCGACACAGTGGTCCCACGTGCTTATTTACACGGACACAGACGAAACGTTTTCGACAGTATTTCTTTTAAGCTACATTATACGGACATGAAAAAACAGATATTTTTCTAATTGTGATAAGAGCAGTTGAGAATTTGAAAAGTATTATAATCCCGTAAGTCAATGCCATCAATCGCAATGTCATAACGCACGTAAATGAAATTTCGATTAAAGATTTTAGTGTGGAGTTTGTTAAGAAGTGTTAGGTTATTTCTAATAAATATGTTTCAGACATATTGAATGCTAAACAAAAATCATTCTGATTTATAATGTTTTGAATATATGCAATTTCAAGTACTACATGATGTGCCGTTAAAACCAGACATTAATCCATACGAAATATTACTTATTCCAAGGATATTTGAATATTATATGATTATTTGTATTTATCGTGATTTGTGTCATTTTTTAGCTCCGTGATAAATAATAACTAATGGTCCTAGAGAATGCTTCCGACTTTCTCGTACTTGTTTGCTTCCTTATCTCTTTAGTGGTATCGTTTCGGTTATGTTCCACTCTCTTCTCAGCTGCCATCTGATGGCGCCTAAAATACATTTTTTGTCGCGTTTCTTTAATTTTTCCAGAGGCCTCTTATAGTAGAATTGAAATATGATTTCGAGAATATTATGGAAGGTAAAATCTGGTCGTCTGTGCACATTTTCACGGAAAGATTTGGAACCTTTTTAAGCGAGATTCGTTCTCTGAAAATGTGCATTTTCGAGCTGATTTTTATCCAACACTTTCGTGTTTTGGGGAAACTTCGTAAAAATTATCTCAACAAATTGTACTTGCAAATGCGATAATATATATGTAATAACCATAATGTAAATATTAACGGCATTAGAGATTTAAAAAATACATTTACGTAATTTTTTAAAATCACAAAAGAATGATTCAAAGTGGCATTTATGTCTGTCATTCACAGCATTTAGCACAATGTACAAAAACCTTAAAGAAAAAATTGGAATCGTTTTTGAGAATAAGGCTTTTGCGAAAATGTACAATTGAGCTACTTTTCACAAAAAAACTGAGTTTTCGAGAAACTTCGTCAAGAGCATTTAAAGCCCTTGTATTAGAAAATACAATAGTATTCAAGAAAACCCAATTGTCAATATTGTATTAGAAAATTCATTTAAACGCTTCTTTTAGAAGTTATTTAACGACATATACTAAAATCTGCCGAATGATGCAGGTTGCATTTGAATATTTGGTTTTGTCCTACAGCGCCATCTAGTAAAGTTACAACATTAACACCACATAACCTTCTGAGTGAAAAACAAAGAAACACAGAGATGTCCAACTTCACTATATATACACTTCATACACAAATATATATATATATATATATATATATATATATATATATATATATATATACACACATACACACACATATGTGTGTGTATGTGTGTATAATATAGTGAGTTATAAAACTATATATATATAATATTGAGTTTTAAAAGTTTAGGTTCCGGAACGCGTCCTCAATTTAAGGATTAATTTAATACAAGTAGTAGAATATTTATATTAGAATTTTATAATTTAATAATTATTCTAGAGAAACGCCGTTCCGTTGCGATCCGCCAGAAATCAAGCCCTGAATATATATTTCATAATACTCAAAGAACTTTTAAAAATTGGAGCCTCTTTTCAGAAAATTTTGAAAATGTCCATGGGCGTCATGTAAATGTAAAAGAACAATTTTAAAAATTTCAGTTGGTCAAGGTCGATTGAAAAAAACATTTTTCGGAATCACGGTACCCCAAAAAACGTGTATTTCCGGAGAAATCTCAAAATAGTTTTCCACATATAACGTCCTCTACATTTATACGTATGTATACGAGACAGTAAAAATATTTGCTATGAACGATGAATTATTATTCAGAAAATATTAAATAGATGTAATCTTATAAAATTTAGAGAATGCAATACGACAAAAGTTAGAAGTTTTCAATTATATCACACAATACAACTGCATTCAGTGCCCCATAAAAGTACATGTATCTCGTGTATAAAGCTTCTTGTCAAAGAGCCGCCGCAACTGCCACGCAGCCGTCGAGGGGAAGCCGGGGGTGAGGTTTGTGCCCCGGGAGAAACGCGCGCGGGCCCAGTGTGCCAGTGATGCCACCCGCCGCCCGGCGCTGCGCCGCGTCCCTCCGCCCCGACAGCCGCTGGAGATGCCCGCGGCGCGGCGCGGTGCCCGTGGGTGTCTCGCTGTCGAATGTAGGTCGATCGATGGGAGCGGGCTTTTCGCGGGTTTACCTACGACTCGAAAGCATGGCAGGACGGGCGGCTTGACATACTGCGAAGGACTCACCTTAAAGTTGGTTTGCGTTCCGAGAATTTTTTTTTTTTTTTGACTAACGGCCAAAGCAAATGGATAAATGGTGCACATTGTGCTGGTGATTCAAAAAAGTTGGACGAGTTAAGGTAATTGGATTAGGTTAGCTTATCAAAACAATTGCCAAATGGGCGCGGTCCGTTTGATCGCCTTCGCCCGCGCCGCGCCCTCGTCGCGTCGCCGAGGCTCCGGCCTTCGGCCTCCGCGATTTTATTAAAACATCCTTAAGCCCAATTTCGCAACGCAACATTTCTCAAAGCAGTGTGCACAAAAATATAGACACGGCTTATCCCGACTTTCTCCCCTCGCGTAACTCCTATTTAGGTATTTCTACTTAATTAAATATGCGCATTTCAGCACTTGATCTGTTTATCCATTTGCTTCGGAAACAGACAGTTGTATTGAAGCAATACATATTACGAAAAAACATCACTTAACAGGACTGCGTAAACTGGATGCAGTGGGTGCACCCAAAACATACAAAGAAAATCTGTGTAAAATGCTCTTTTGATGCGGACACTAAATCACTACAGAATGTAGCCTCCAAATTAAGCAAGTTTGAACATCTGTTTTATTTATTATATACAAGGCAAAGTTATAAAGTGCTCCAAAGTATGGACCCTAAGACATTTCCAAACCACACTCTATACGCATATTTATGAGTACATTGAATTACATGCACAATATATCCAAATTTGTGTAACATTTCGAATCATTCCTAATATGTCAACGTTAGTAAAGTTTATAATATTTTGCAACTAATCTCTGCTTTAGATGCTCTCACCTGTCTACATATCAAGTATCGAAAAGACGATGCATTTTAGAAGAACGTTAATACGATTTGTTTGTTAAATGAAGTACTAGTGTAATCCACGCGACTTCATGCGACACGCGTGAACTCTGTCTTGACGTTTTATTATAAAAGAAAGGGAATTACGAGCGAGCTCACGGCCTATTTTACTCCTCAAAGTAATGGTGTCGCAGAGCGTGTCAATCGTACAATTATTGACACAGCTAGGACCATGCTTTTAGAGTCCGGTTTACCGATGGTTTGTTGGGCTGAAGCTGTTAGAACTGCCGTATATATCTGTAACATAACCCCCTACCTCAGGAGATAAAAACATCGTACCATTGACATATTGGACAGGCACGATATCTAGTATATCACATTTTAGAGTTTTTGGATCAAAGGGTTTTTTCGCCAACTTAAAAAAGGACAGACGTAAATTTGATCTACGTGGCGAACAAGGTATATTTATTGGATATTCGCGTTGTCGAAAGGCGTATAAAGTGTACAGTCTACACCAACGTGCTATTGTCGAATCAAGAGATGTTGTTTTCAGGGAAGAAGAGAGAGGATATGTCGACAATGTTCCAAACGCTCATGATATATTAAATTGGAACTATAACTCGTTGGCACAACTAGAATCGAATGAAATGACGTCTTTGAGAGAGGTAGAACCTCAAACATGTGATATTCCTATCTTAATCGACAGTTCTTTGCGAAACACAAGTCATGCTCCGTCAACGCCGATTAATCTTGAACGTGATTCAGGATCTGCTTTACTTGACGGAACCGACGAGATGGTCACTGAAAAGGAAATACCGATAGAAGACCCCACGATTCATTGTTTTCCTTCGAAATATGATAAAGAAGATGTTGAAATTCGAAGATCTACAAGAATACCTACCAAGAGATATCAAGCGACCGTCGCTTGCGAATCGAATGTTTGTAACAAAAAATTGCCTCGTACCTACAGAGATGCTATTACATCCAACGAAGGTGAAAAATGGAAAAGTGCAATTTTCGTGAATTAAATTGCTTGAAAAGATATAATACTTGGGAAATAGTGGATGTTTCCGTGTTAGGTGATCGCAAACTTGAATAATAAATGGGTATTCAAGAGAAAACTCACTGATGGTGAAGTGAAATATAAAGCGCGACTTGTGGTAGATGGTTCACGACAGACTTGCGGCTTAGACTACGATTCAGCATATAGTCCTGTTATGCGGATGGATACATTTAGAACGTTGTTAAGTATTGCTGCTATAAAGAAATACATCGTACGCTATATAGATGATGTAGTATTCATGAATATACCGGATGGCATAAATGTTCCCAAAGATAAGGTGCTCAAATTGCGTAAATGACTTTTTGGTATGCCAGAAGCTGGCAGGTGTTGGTTCAAAATGTTATGTGACACATTAAGAGAATGTGGGCTTAAATCCTGTGAGAGTGATCCGTGCGTCTTTACAAATCAAAATCCTAACGAATTTGTTAGTTATTACGTAGACGATTGTTTAATCATTGGTCAAAATCATCATTTAATTGACGATTTAATTTGCAAGCTTAAAATGAAACTTACAATCAATGAAATGGATGGGACTGACACCGAAAACGTTCTTGGAATTAGAATAAAGAAATGCTCAAACGGATTTACATTGGATCAAACGGAGTACATAAATGAAATTCTAAGAAAATATAACATGGAATCGTGTCATCTTGTGTATACCCCAGGAGTAGTTGGACAAAATGGTGACAATTGTTAGGATACTGAAAGTGTTAACCAAACCATGTACCAAGAGTTATTAGGTTGTTTGAACTGATTAGTAACTGCTACACGTCCGGATTTGGCATATTATTACTGCAGCCTGTCACAGTATTCGCAAAACCCAAAAAATGTTCATTGGCAAGGGTTGAAAAGGATATTGAGATAATTAAAGGGTACAATGGATCTGAAATTAAAAACATATGGTACGATCGGAATGTTGAACATGAGCTCCGACGCAAGTTGGAATACTACAAAGGTTAGTAAGACGTTTGCTGGTTACGTTGTCAAACTTGGAAATTCTCTGATAGGTGGAAAAGCAGCAAGCAGAAAATCGTAGCCTTATCTACCATGGAGGCTGAGTTAACTGCAATTCAAGACGCTATTTGCCAACAAAAATGGATTGTATCGCTACTGGAAGATTTAGGTTTTGGAAATTTAGCTAAACGTCCAATCATATTGTGCACAGCCAGTAACGCGGTGATAGATCGGTCACAGGACTTCAAAATAACCAACCGTAAAAGACACATGATACGGAGGCTTAATTTTGTAAAAGAGAACTTGTTGAACGGCGAAATTCAGTTAGAGCATGTGAAGTCAGCGGACCTGGAATCGGACATTTTTACCAAGCACCTAGATCGGACCACTTTGTGGAAACACATCCAATCTCTTAATTTAATTAAATGAATATTATTTTTGATATAAAGTTTCGTTCGAGAATTTAACGAGTTATTTTTTATGAATCAAAATTCTGCGAACGACAATGGGGGAATTGACAGTTGAAGGTGATAACTGGTAACTAAGTACATGTTTTGTTATGTATAGAGCAGTCGGGAATATTACGAAGCGTATACTTTGCGCGAGAATAAACTCCTGTTCTTACTGGATGACATCAGGATGTGTATCATTTACTAATACCAAACAACAGTTACGTGTTCCTTTCTGTTCAATTTCGAATTCATTAAGAATTATTTTATTTCCACTTTATTGTAAACTTTCACTGTGTGGAATGTCTGTTTTCACTTCGCACATAACAAGCAAAGTTTTTCAACAAGAAAGTACCTGTCTTTCGTTGGCCACAACTTTGACATAAATTATTAAATATACATAGAAACTTAGGTTGTCATTATCAATACTTGTCCCAAGGGTCAACTCCACCTCAACAACTTCATATAATCTATGTATTCCCTGGGCATCAAGGCTGAATAGAGAACTGTACAAGAAATAGTTTTATTTCTAAATGCAGCCTTTGCAAACTTGTTACACATCTAAATTTTATGGAATTAGACTCGCTCACATCAAATGTTTTGTATATTAGAATAACCGCTTAATAACAACTTAATAATTTGTATTATCATGTGAAGACACAAAAATTTGCTTTGACGTACTTTTCCTATTTAAAAATTCGTCCACAATTAGAGAATAATTGTTTCAATCTAGTTATTCGTTTCTGATATTAAGAAGATCATTGTTAATGGTTCCACAAGACACCGAAGTAGCATCACTTAAATACACTGATTTTATGCTATTCACATAATAAATTCTGTCCAAAGAAGATATTATCTCTTGAACATAATTTGAGGGCTATCAACGATTAAGTAATTGCGATTGTTCTAAAAAAATTCCCGTTCTAAATGTTCCACTGATATATCAGGTTGTAGACGTAGGATTCACTTCCTTTGTGTGCGAAAAAATCATATCTTTAGGTAGAGGAGGCTGTCTTTTCTGAGATCAGAACGAAGTAACCAAGGAAGCAGACGAACTACTTACATATAAAAGTTTGGACATTTTGAGATTAGCTGTACGTGAGGTCCCACCGATAGATCGGAGGATATGTTTCGCAAAAATTTACGTAACAATTCGTCAAAAAATCGTGCACACTCAAAAGACTGGGAAGTGCGAGGCACCGTTTTTTAGAATAGCCCATATTTTGTACAGAGTATTGAAGAGACACACATGGGATCTACTCCTTAATAAGAAGCTAAAACAAAACAACACAAAATAGATTTTCAAAAAGTAGCCCGCACACTTCTCAAGAAGAAAACATATATGCCAGAACACCCTTCACGTTACATACCCCCACCCCTACAACCAGTCACAAGGTTAAACTCTATCTCCTCGACACTTTAAAATAAAGTTGAACATAACCATTTGCAATTTTCTAAAATTCAGAGAATTTCAATTAAATTATTTCACGATATAGTGAAAAAGAACAGATGTCGTTCAGGAGAAAATCATTATCATCAACGTTGTAGTTTTGTAATGTTAATTTTGTTTGCAATTTTCGAAAATACAGAGAGTTCGCCGAAAATGGGCTCTGCACCATTTTTTAATCCCCCATTGCTCCACTCTAGAAAAAATTCACAAAAAAATTTCGAACCGCTTTTCAGATAACAATATAAATTGCTTTAACTTGGTGCAAAAATTATGCAAAGTACTTGTTTTGTTCAAAAAAAATTGTACGTGATCGTATTTAAAGATTTATTTTTTGGGACAGATTTCGTTAATAAATAAATCTCTATAGTCCCGTATTTGTAGTTTTGCAATGTGGAGTTTGTACAATTTTTTAACTCGGAGGGTCTCATCGTCGTCTACAAAGTTCGGAAAAATCAATTTTGGATAAAATCATTTCAACCGTCTAGACCTAGCATTGACCACATAAATATTTTACCGTCAACCATTTTTTTTTTTTTTTTGGAATCAAGACCTTCCAAAACGTGGTTTCTGACTACACTATGTATTAGAAGAGGTAATTACTACACATAGGAACAATATTTATCCACTTTTCGATATCAGGGCTTCAAAATACAAAGTTTTCTTTAAAAAAATTGCCCAAGCCTGCTACTGAATCACAATATTATCATTTTACTATGACAGTACGTGATAAATCGTGAAAATAAAATGTTACTGCCCCATAACACAAGTGATGAGTAGCAAACATTTAACGGCGGGCGGCATTTTCCTTGAGTCTTGCGATCGCGTGATGTCAGCCATGTCAGCAGCGTCGCGCGGAGTAAGAGAATTCAGTACGATTGTGCAGTACAAGAGTAGGCAAAATAAGACAAATATTTGCATTTTTCAGGCAAAATCGAAACTGTTTCATTGTTTTTGGACTTTTCCAATTGCCTGAGTATCCTCTCCTGAGACATCTCTCATATAATCGGAGCTGCATGGTTTTCTTTCAATTTCTGTGCGTATCGGAAATTAGTAATATAATAATAATAATAATAATAATAATAATAATAATATAATACTGCCAAAGATCATGTTGTCAAATGATACTAGGAAATAAACAACAGATTCAGTCTGGTAACCTCGCATGTCCAAAAAGTGTACTAGAAAAGCTCCAACGTAAGAGACGGACGGACACACACAGGTTACTCAAACTCATATGAAACATTATGGTGTTACCTCGCTTTCATTTCACAATTAAATTCCTAGAGGATTTGTAGAAATTTCTGCAAATACGATTATTGATTCCAGACAAATATATGAATGTGGTTTTACGCCATTTTTTAAAATCCGGGGCTTGGGCTTACATCAAATAGGCTGATTATTTTCCGTCGAAAATTCCAAATAAATGTTTGTAAATATATTTTTATTAGCGATGTTTATTAACGATTCAATAAGGGTATATATAGCTATCATTCTCTTCAATATAAATAGCTGACGATTTACAATATGAAACGAATATAAAGATTTTAAAATGGCTTTGAAAAGTATTCCTTCGGTTGTAGTGTTGATCACTACAAAACCACTAGTAATGATGTCTAGAGGGCCAGAATAATTTGGACGTCACAAAGAACTTGGCACTAATGACGTGCCTGTTTTCTTAGTAGACAGAAAAGACATTAAAAAGATACGATAATACAGCGTTCTCTGATGTTTTGCAGAGAAGAAAGTCGGAATATTTTTTGTTTAACAAATAAATCATAAAATTGGTCGAGAAAACTTGAATAAAAAGTTACATCACTTCAATGATATAGTTATCGGAATTTGATCTCAGACAAATATATGAATGTGGTTTTACGTCATTTTTTAAAATCCGGGGCCTGGGGTAACATCAAATAGGCTGATTATTTTTCGTCGAAAATTCCAAATAAACGTTTGTAAACATATTTTTATTAGCGATGTTTACTAATGATAATGATGCATAATTGACAATGTCACTTTTGACGAACTACCGAACGACAATGATTGTCAAAACGCTTATGGTGCACGTGCCGTGTTTTTCAACAACAATCAATAAAGGAGAAGGATTATTTTAAAAGGCGTAAATTATGTAAAAATTGACTAGAAATAGTCACGCAGACTCGAGTGATCAAGCATAACATACTCCAGTGAATGATTCAAGGTTCGTAGATAAGGACGCTTTAATGTAGATTGCATTGTAATATTAATGTAAAATGTAAAATAATTAAATATGCTCCCTTTACTTCGAATGTATTTCCCTGACTAAAGTCAAGCCTCCAAGCAAACGAAGTTGCGGGTACGGCTAGTAATAATAATCTAAAAACACTTATGTTCCTCTCCCGTTTATTTTTAATCTTTCCGTATTAATGAATGAGCAGCACATTTATGTAATATAAATCTTGCGAATTACATGCCAGCACGAAATATTCATATTAAGATATCCTTTTTCAAATAGATTTGTAACGTTGGAGAGTAAGCAAGAGCTTATTGTATTGAAATGTTTGTGGCTCCATTCATTCCACTTTATGCGCCGTGGGTGACTTGGGGAAAACGAAAGACTAACACACGTTAATAAAATATGAAAGGCTAGCCCCCATTTTGCGGAGCGCACCGCGGTGGAAATGGCAGAGGTCGCGAGGGGCGGCGACACAGCAGGCTGTCGCTGCGGTTGAGTCTGCGTCTGCGGTAGCGGTGGGTGGGGGTGAGGCGGGGCAGCGGGCGCCTCTGCCGCTGCAACAACCTGCGGCGCGCGCTCTCTTTGCTCTGGCGAGTACGCCCCCTCTCGGCGCGTGCCCTCGCCCCTTGGCGCCTCGTTGCGCTCCGGCCGAACACGCCGGTGGCTCCGAAAGCTTTCCACTAAATATTACTCTGTGTTCGCAAGTATGCGATGGACATCTACAGAGAGAGAGAAAGAGCGCGCGATAAAGACCAGCAAACGGATGTAGTATTCATAAAACAACAAAGGATTCCCTATATCGCCCAACATGCGCACTTTTTTTACCGTTTCAGTACATGTAACGAACCGCTGATGTTCTGAAATATTTTCTCAGCAACTCTTTTAGTGCGTTGTCTTTTACGTGAGTGTAAATATTTTGGCACACGCATTTTCAGACTAAAATGAAATAACAAACATAAAAACGATAACCCCGCGGTTAGGTCAAAAATGTGATTTATAAAACGAGAGAATCCACGAGGGGTCTCCAAACCATGGTCCCGGGGCCACACACGACCAATGAAAGGATTTATCCCACCCGCGTTGCCTCCAAATCACGGGTTTTCCAAATGAGTGACGGAAAAATCACGAAGACGGTGATGCGCAAGAAACTTCATGAAGAGGAAGTGGATATAGATGGGAGAATGGAGGCCCTGGACGTACAGACGGCAAATACGGCGAGAGAGGTAGCAGCTGACGGCGTTCTAAGATTTTGAGATAAAATCCATTTTGACACGTTGCCAGAATATCGTGTCGTTGATTGCACAATTTCTGTTATAACAATAGGGAAAAAATGTAATTTGTTTCTTTGTTCATTGGTTCTCCTTAAAATATGCATGATTCATTTTGCTGTAAAATGAAGGAAGTTCAAAGCGTGGAATTGGTTTGCGGTTCAGAGCTTTACCATTTATGTTCATACACCCCCTTATATTTTTTACTTTCAATTTCTCAGAGGCGGAAAGAAAGGAGGACATTCTCATATATTTTCTTCTTTTGAATGTAATTACCGAATAAAATATTTGCTTCGATCTCTGAGAAAAAATGTAATTTTATTAGTAGATGGGTGCATATGAGAAAGTTCACGTGAATCAATTTTTAAACGATCCTTGCGCTTTTAGGCGATCCGAAAACAATGGATATTTTTCTGAGGAACTGTGAGCCGTTTCTTCTCTCATGCCCTAATGGCCTATGTCTCATTGTATTCATTTGGCCTGAGAACTTTTTCAATTCAGTGCTGCAGCTCGTGTGGAAAAGCTCTTCCTTGGATGGGTCATCTCATGTCTTTTTCTTGTGAGCTAATTTTTAAAGGTTTCTTTATTACTAAGTGTGAAGATGAACGTTATAAAAGCTAAAGAAACTTTCGAGCAGTGATATCATGGCAGGAAAGTCTGCGGTATGACATTTAAAAAATAGTTGCTACTTAATCACATATGACTTCCTCAAAAAGTGGATTTTAGAAGATTTTAGAAAATAAACATGTACTGTGTTTCAAGTAGTTTGATGCTGAGAATGAGTTTCGTAAAATATAACGAAAATATTGGTGATGAGTATGATGATGCTGACTAGATACCGAAGTATATATTTTTTAAAGTAATAATTGTTTTAAGAAAAGTAACAAATAAGAATATCTGCGTTATGTTGTAGCAGCAGCAATTTAAATTGTTGAGCACGTCTCTGACGAAGTTTCTTAAGCATTTAATAACGAATTAAATAGCGATTAATTGTGAATGGTAAGAAATAAACAACACGCAGGGCAAATGAACACATTTCCTGAAGAAAAAGTATTTCTTACAGAAATTAATTGTACGAAAATCGAGAAGCATTAAGGCTGTATAGATAATTATTTTAACCAACATTATTTTAACTACGATATAACATAAAAACGTTTCAGTCACAAGATTTGTATCAAGCAAATACTAATAACCACGCGTGAATCCTCTAATGTCTTGACATTCACAGCAACCTTACGGTAAGAGCCCCTTGTGAGGGAGTGACAGCATTCATTCCTTCCCGAAACCTTCCTGTTCCGTTCCTAGACATTATTTCTCTCGCAAGAAACCTCACACACGGGACAAATGGTGCCGTCGCTGCCCCGCGACCCGCATCGCATTACATCGCCGCAAAGAGACGGCTCCAACTTTTTTTCCCTCGGAAGTAATCTTTTTGGCGAGAGGCGCGCGCCGGCCTTTGTCTTAGCAGCGCGCGCATAAACAAATCCAGGAGCGGCAGGGAAGGGACTGCACACACGTCGCGGAAGTAATTATGCTTCGTCCCCTGCGCGGAATGCGACTTCCTTTGCGCGCAAATATGAAAAAGGTTCGCGGGCGCCCGACGCCGCGCCGCGTTTGCGGACCCTGAGGACCACCAAAAACGACAGCAATGCACTCGGTGTAAACACGGCCGGATATGTAGTCGGGAGCTGTGTGTGGAGCAGGGTGTCTTTGAATTAATTCTTTTATTTATTCTCGTTTGGCGTTTTACTTTTTGCCTATGGACACTTGGAATAATTCATTTGGGACTTAATAATTGCGGATTAGGCGGAGATGAGGGCAGTTTCAAAGAACACCGAACGCATTCCTCAGTCTTGCAATCCAGTCAGCTCCCAACTACAGGTACCGCGAGGTCCCATTACAAAATCGTTGAGGCTCCTTCGGAAAAATCATCAAGATTAACTAAAAAATTAATTAAAACACAACTTGTTGTACAAATACAAGTGAAAACTAACAAATTGCTGACAGACTCGAGTATATATATTTTTTATTTAAATTCACTTAATTTTTTTTATCAAAGATACATGTTTGATTTCTTAGAGATACAAACGTATTTTATGACTTCTTTTTCTCATGAAATTTTTTGTGCAGTAAGGGCTCCATAAGCAACTGCTTGTTTTACTTGTAGGTGGATTTACTTCTAGACGTACTCATTTACTACTCACCTTGGTTTGAAGCGCGTTAATGTTCAGTCTACCCTTAATGAGTAAAATGTCTGCAACTTTTATTTTAAAATGTTATGAGCATTACACATGCGTACACATGGGAAGCTAAGTCACTAAAAACATACAATTTACGCGCCTAAAAAGTAGTAAAAATTCAGAACGTTTTCGAGGTGGCATTTCTTCTTTCGGGAATCTTATCACAGTAAAATAAAAAGTGTCAATTCCAGTACTGGTAACACATTTTATTCAAACAAAATTTTAATGAGATTTCTTTGAAACATGTTTTATTTAATTTTGTAATTAAGGCAGTTAATACTTTATCATTCCTAATTTTGTTCCAAAATACTGTTCTAAATATCTTGACTGAAATCAGAACTTCAGTTTTAACATTAATGAAAATAAAAGCTTTTAAAGCATGAGTAGGACGATGTTTCTCCCTTTAACACTTTTGTGAAGTATATTCTAATGTTGAAGAGTATGTATTTTCATCCACGCCGATCTGGATGGCGGAGGTGGCTAGAGCGTGTGTCGACTCAGCACTTCGGTCCGAAGGGTCGCAGGGTTGAGTCCCACCGTGGACATGGTTGTGTGTCCCTTGTCTTTCATGTATGAGAGTTGTCTCGGAAGGCCTTGTGAGCCTGCTGACCACAGACCGATGAGACCGCACGTGTCAGTGTCAAGTGTAAAGGTTGAAGACGTGTCGCCATGAGGAACATAGTGAATATCCGGCATGGTTAGTCGAAACTGGCCTCCCCTGAAGCTGAAGGGGAAAAAATGAAAAAAGGGAAGAACATGTATTTTTACACAGTTTTACTGTAGATTCTCTCTGCATATTTAGTACATCTCCCTCCAGAAGAGAATTTCTCCATTATCAGTACGAAGCCGCATTAGATTGTTTCACATTTTGGTATATTAACACGATTGAACTGTTGTATTGAGATATTGAAAGAAAAAGTTAGGTACTCCGCGTAACATAAAACTTGCGGTATTGAGATTAGGAAAATGGAAAATTATTTAAACGTCTATTTTTAACGAAGTCTAGTTGGAGAAATTAATAAATTTTATGCAAAAAGGTATATGCCTAGAAAAGAATTTTATGAAAAAGGAAAATAATATTGTGACAAAATGCCTCAATTTTTCATATAAAGAAATACGTAATTTATTAAAATTTTTTATTTTTAATAATAAGAATATTACATTTTAGACAAAATAAATATATTCATTAGTTGCTCCATCTATGTTGCACGAACTACTTGTAGTTTTTTAAACAGAGGACTCATTGGCTCATCATTCGCTCTTTAAAAAATCGTAAAGGTTGATACATTCTGCTTTGCTTTCAGGACATACAAAAAACTGAGAGCAATTTGCTCTTATTTACACAGCACGTCTTGTCAGATCAGAGCAGTTATAGATAGGCGTAATGTACGGGAGGTCCATTACTCGCCGTGAAGGACGAGGTACATTGGCCGACAAAGAGAACACGAAAGTCACATCTGAAAGCAATCGTAACGCTCTTGAAAAGGCGAAACTACCAGCCACGACAGGAGACATGTGATAGCGCGAGGTGCCGATGAAGAGGGCGGCAAGCGGCGACCGCGGAGCTCGAGTGCCATGCGGAGGGTGGCGGGAGGCCTTTCAGAAGCCAAGAGAGGTGAGGGCCCAGCTTCATCGACGCCCACTCGAGCAGGCGAGGCGGTGCGTGACGCGTGGCCGCAGCGCAGGCGCGTGCGGGAGGCGGCCGGCGGCCGGGAGCCGCGAACCGTCACAGTGAAAAGCGCTGGTGGGAGGAAGCGAGCCGGCGATGCTGCAGCAGGGTGACGCGGAGCGTGCGGGCGGCCTAAGGCGCTTACGGCTTACTGCAGACAGCCGGGACGCGGCGGAGAGGAGCTGGGCTCGGCTCAAAGTCGAGATGCCCAAGCGAGGGGTGTCCAGAGCGGGCCTTGCCGCGCGGGACGTCCTCGCATCCTAAGCTGCGGTGCTGTAATCCGCTTAGCCCTTCAAAGATGATTCCTTCGAGAAGCAAAAGCTTTTGTTCACGCTCTTGATTCGAGATTAAAGCAGTCGCGCGTGAAAGGGTCCCCACCTAAAATTGATAGATTTACTGGCATCGTTTCACATGATGTGCCCATGATTCTTTCGCACGGTGACAGAATTTTCCGTTACAAGACATCGATTCGTCGAGGTTTTATCCCCCACGAAGAGCAGGCTGATTTACTGGAAGTCACCTACGCTCTTTACGACATCACGTTTTATGGGGTCGTTCTTCAAACGCGCCACGTCGAAGCGAAACAGGGTGAGGTAAATGTTTCGTCAATATCCGGAAAATAGTATCAATTCCTAGGAAAAGGAATCTCAACATAAATTTCGACATGCTTCGAAGCGAGGATTCCATAATCCTCTCAGATGAAAGGACAGAACAGCCGCGAGAGCCTCTGCAAGCACTTGGGGGGCTTCTGCCTTTGTTCCGTGGCTGCCCACGCAAATCCGCAGCGCCGGGGCGTGGCGCGCGCGAAAACACCGGGCCACGCGCGGAAGCTGCTCTGTGCGCTTAGAGGGCATCGCGGCAGCCACTCCGTAATAAACTGGGATCAAGTTGCGGGCTCGCCCAAAATCAAAACGAAGCTCTCACTTCAGCCCCGGGCGGGAGGCGCAGTCGGAGAGGATTCTTTCCACTTCCGCAGCGGGAACGGGCACGAGGGTGTCGGCAGGGGACACGCCCAGCGCAAATAAACAAATACCCACATTCAATCTGCGGCCGCTTCATCCCGACCAATCACCGAGTCGGGCGCGCCGAGAAGCGGCGAAAACGTGATTGCCTCGCGTAAACAATGGCGAGCAGCCGATGCGCGGAGTCGCGCGGGCCGCCGCGCCGGATTGGAAGGGCCAGACGAGCCGTTTGTCGCTCGGCAAAGGAGTCTGAGCTCCGCGCGAGCCTTCCCAGCACGCCCTTTCATGATGGAATTTGACGCTTCGCTCGCAAAGCTAATTCTACGGCACGAACTATTCAGAAAATTCGGAGCGACCTGGTGGTGTTCTAAGGACCACTCAATGAGCTTTGTAATTCGAAATCCCCATGCCTGTGACAGGAATATTTTATTGATAATTTGTCTTCACCTACTATTTAGCTAATTTACAACTCTAAAATTAAAATAAGATTATGGAAGTAGAAATGTCTCTAAGTATCTAAGAAGCAATTTTATGTAGATAATTTCAAAATTTGATAGTTAAAACTATGAACTGTTATTCACATTTTATTATTTCAAGATAACTTTTAACAAAACAAAAAATCAATTTCTTCTCAGAAACTCCGCTGAAGAGGTAAATTATTTTGCGATGATAGAAATAACACGTTGGTAAGTGAAGTTTTAAGGTGAATAATAGTAATTATATTATAGTAGACATTTTACCTACAAAACTTGATCATGAGCGACAATACAAGTGAGTGAGGTATCTGTCACGAGTAGATTTGATTTTCTTCCAAATTTTAGTAAAATGGAGAACGTTTGCTACCTCGAATGTTCTTGGCTATCCGGACAGCCAAGAACATTCAGACTCCGCCGACTGAAGCCTACATTCTCGTTTGCTACCCTGTCCACAGAAGCGCGTGCGTCTCCGCCTCGAAAGCCCAGGAGACGAGACTGAATTTTTCTTATCATCCTTAAGTGATAAAGAGGAACTGTAGCATACGATTGACTATTAAAAATCCTCTTTAACTTTACAGATAAAATAAAAGTGTAGTAAAATGCTGATGAATCTTTCCCTTCGTCAACGACATTAAGTAAAATGAAGAACCTTTTCGGTATGAAGCGCAATCAGTTACATTTTTCTCTACATATTAGAATCATTTTTTCTCTATGGAACTTCAATCAACATTCTCTTTCATACCTCTCCTCAGAAATTAGGAAAAGCGAACAAATGAGAAAAAAATCACATGTAGACAATTTGATGAGGACAAGTAATTCTGCATTTTGGACTCAGAATTCAACAACCGTTGGTCTAAGACGATAAAATGGACTAAGAATAGGCGGAAGAGAAAAAATAAACAAAAAGAACGGCAAAATTAATTTAGTAGTGTGTATTAGATTAACTCTTAAAATTAAAAGTAAGTATGGCATTCGTTTAATACACAATTAGCTTCAATGATTTAAAGACAATTACATTATTACATTGAAGTTTAATTGTGTATACTCGTAAAACTGATGCAAGAAATAGACACCTCGTGTACCTTATAAAATAAATTATTGCATTCATTTTGTAATTTGCCGTGTCTGATATTAGTAAGATGAAAAAAAAGATGCCTTATGCTTCTCTAAAAAAAGTGTGAAGGTGCTCTTCTATTAAGAATGATCATAATTCGCTAGTCAGTAAAGAAGAATAAAATTAACTACGCGCCGAACAAGAGACTCGTACACAAAGAGTCAGAAAACTATCTACCCGAGGAATGTCTTAAACGAGGCACTCGATTGCCCTGACGAACTCTGCGAAGGAACGTGGGCGGGCAGCGCTGGCCCATGGGCGCCACCCGTCGAGGGGGCGCGCCGCTCGTGGGGGAACGGGGGCGGGGGCGGGGGTTGGACGGCCGCGTCGCGTCGCATCGCGCCGCACCGCGTTTTCCAGACGCGCGCCCGCGGGTGTCGGCGGCAGCTTTCATCGCCGCTGCGGCGACAGGCCACGCGCGTCGCCCGCGTCGTGTATGACGTCACGGCTGTGACGGGTGCTCGCGCACCGCGCCCTGCCGCGCCGCCTCCACAACCACCGCCGCTCCGCTTCCTGCTACGGACGACAACGGGCGCGCGTAGCGCTGCCAATAAAACTCAACAACGAAAAAATAAAATAAAAAAAAATCACTCTGGAAATTCGTGCCGGATTCCACGAAAATAATACCGGCGACACACAAAATGAACGGTTTAAAATCACATGCATCATTTATTACAAACGTTCATTTTTTGTGTGTGTTCCCTTTCGGTGAATATTCATGGCGACACGCTTTTAAGCCGGTCGCGATTTTTTTTGTAAATAGAGTGGTAGCCGTGAAATCAAACCCGAAATGTCAGGCAGGGTGATAAAATAGCTTAATGAAATCGGCGGGCGGAGTGCGGACACCACCTCTGGATAGCGCTGACACGCAAGGCCGCACAAGGGACCGCCGCGCCGTGCCGCGCCGGGGAAGGGGTGGGGGTGCAAGAGAGGGGAGGAAAGTGGTGGCGGGGAGAGAACGCGCTGCTCCCAAGAGGCGCGATGGAAGCGGATTCCACGCCACCGCCGCTGAAATTGCGCTATTGAGTCCGTCCCAAACGACAGGGCCTCTCAACTGGATTACATTCGATGTAACGATTCTCCGCTGCCCACAGCGTGTTCGTGTTTGCTGAGTGTTTTTGTGGAACAAACTCCAATTGATTGGTTTTCTCTTGGGGATCTGGGACTGTAAACGTCTCTCAAACTTCAATGGAACTGATCGCGAGGTGGATTTTCAGTAAAGGATCTGCGCTTTGAGTCAACATTAGATAATGTTAAGTAAGTGATGGTATTGTGGGAAAAACACTCAAAGATATTTCAAAACAAAGCTTCCATACATTTGTCTTCGAGTACTCCTCTCAGTACAAGGCAACAACAGCAACCCTGTGGAGTTTCAACAATAATGAGAGCATTCTTCAATTATTATTATTATTATTATTATTATTATTATTATTATTATTATTATTGTTGTTGTTGTTGTTGTTGTTCTTTTTTTTTGTTATTTCAGATTGCATCAACATCTAGGTCACTAGCGACCACTATTGGAGTTAACGTTATGGTATCTGTGGAAATGAAACGATATGGTGATGATAAGGGGTGAAAGGACCACAAATTCAATTATGTCCGAGGCGGGTCTCGAACCCGCGATCCTTCGGTCCGAGATCTCTACGACACTACTGCCTTAGCGATGTCGGCCATCGGATTGGCAACCTCCATTATTATAAAAGCTGTTCAGTAAAATCTCTTGAAAACACAATTTTTCGTGAATGTTTAGTCTGGTGGCGAAACGAGAAACGAAACAAAATAAGTCGTGTAAAAGACTTATCTCGAATTGAAAAGACCACGATCCACGGTCACCAACGGCGAAACTTCAATATTTTTACAATTAAACAACAGACGTCCTCGGAGGAGTGAAATCCAACCAGAAACTTGGTCGCGAAGCGTCATCAGGTGCCACTTTCGGAATTGTCAGTTTTATTTCGTTCAATAAAACTATACTATGTTTACTACATTGCTTTTTATTCGAGCACATTTTTATGTCTGACAGCCTCTCCCCTCTTGATTGATTCGTGTTTCCGGGCGCGTCCACAGCTATGGCTATTAGTCCTGTCCATGGTGTGAGTGCTATATTCCTAGGATAGCGGTATTCCTGAACCGCTGAGCGTGAGATCCGGCATCGGACTACACGTGCGCTTGCTGGTATTTCCCTCCAACGGGGCGAGCTTCAAACGCCTGACTGGTTTCCCGGCATCTATGGCAGAGAAATACATGCAAGTGTGTATGTTTGAGGGTGTGTCGGTAAGTATAAGGGGAGAGGTAGTTACAAGGATGAGCAGGAAATATGTTAGAAACACTTAGCTCTTCAGCTAGAGTCGAAAAATCTGCCACGGTCGGACTCTTCACCCAATGATCTCCAGGTCAGTCACTGCAGAGCCAACAGGTGTTGCTTTGAACGCAGTCGGTCTCTCCTCTCTTCCTGACGCAATCTACCGGCAGTCTCCATCACAATTTTATTATCTAGTTTGTTCACCGTGGAACGGATATTACTGAACAAATCGACCAGAGAATATGTCCGTTAGAGGGAAGAGTAACCAAATGCACTGCAGGGATACCTAAAAGGCAACACTCGCAAAATTATCAACACGTTTCTACCGTTAACCGTGGAATTCCAAGGTAAACTAGTTACCAAGAAGACACGGAAGAGTGTGAAAGCGCTTCTGGCTGCATGCGCCCCAGTCAGACACGTTTTGATAGCGCAGCCTTTATTCGAGCCTCTCCTGCATATCACTGAGACCCCTCCTCTTCAGTGTCCGGGTCGATCAAGGAGAATGTTGACGCCTGATCAAAGATACCAGAATGAAATCGGCAGGTTGATAAGTCAGGGGAAACCTCTTTTCCCATGAACAGCAAAACAATGGAGTTTCTCGCCAGGTTATAGAGGAGTTACTCTAAGAAGGGATCACTTTCTTAGGTCGGGAAGCAGATGAACGTGATGCAAGGCAATGACATTGCCAGGTATAGTGATGAAGCCATTTAAAAATGTGCTAACTATAAACGAACGCACTGACAAAATGAGTGCATGGGCATAACCTGCATTTACGTTGCCAGCAGTGACCGAACAGAAGTTGTACAAGCGGTCCCTTAGTTTAGTAATCTCTTTATACCAGAAGATCTCGTCGTAAAGGCTGTCACATCAAATAGATACTGCAAGGCCTCTACAATACTTTGCGCAAAATACGGGTTGTTCGCAATACAGAAATGTCTCACACTTCCCAGTCTTTTGAATGACCTGGGAGTTTAGCCAAATACACATGCCCTACATTCGGATCGATTTCCAAACTCTTGTTTATCTGCCTCCTTGATTACGTTTTCATCGCATGGCACTTCTACAAGTACACGTATTTTTCACCAAATCTCGAATAAAAAAAGTCCGTTTTGTTTGCCGATATCCTGCGATTAGTTTGAATTAGTTGGTCTTACAGTATTGTACACAGTCAAACTGACGTCATCGGTTTGGGGGAATGTTCGCACCTCTTGGAACCTTGTGTTTCAAATTTAGAGAGCGTTGCAGATCTGCCACTGTGGTAAATACACACTCTATCGTGTCTTTTCACGTATTCCGCATTTGCTAGAATTGAACAAGCTGAGACAATATGATCATTGGTTTCTACTTGTTCCTGGCATATGCAGCATTTATCTTTGGAAATTCTTTGAGAACGGCCCTTTCATAATGTGTTCTTAGTGCCTGATCTTGGTACAATTTCTCCTGATTCTGGCTTCTTTCTCCCCCTTTTGAGCCATTTAATGATTGATCTTTATTGATCTGCACCTTGTCCATTTTTTTTAGATATTGTTCATGGAGTGGTGTGTCTCTCCAGGATTTCTTTAACAATTTTTGTGCCACGCATTTCATCTCAGGAAGCATAAGAAGATTAGTGTTTGTGCTATTTTCCGTGTCTTTCATAATTTTCTTCGCAATGCTTCTTGCTATACTTCCAATGTCCCTGTTCACCATTCCTCGTTCAAATTTAATGAATATCCGTACTAGTGAGTCATCTTAATGCCTGACTATACTTTCCCATTCTATTACTTTAAAAGGTCATAGGTCTTTGGCATTTCTTGGCTCTAATTCCAAACATTTCAAGAATTTCGCATAGCACTTTCCGAGATGAGCGGCCTCTTGGGAGTCAAGAATGCTTGGGGATTCCATCTTATATAATATGTGGGGAGAACGTGACTCCGGAGGCAGCCGACCATTCAAGAATGATTGCTCTCATTCTCAACGTACATATTGTGTGGGGTAATGCAATTCTTCCAAGTAAATTAAACGTACGGTGTACAGCAAGCACTAAAATGATTAATGATTGCGTGCACATCAACTGCTAAGGAAATTAGTGCCCTAAGTGTGGTGCATGTTTTATGGCGAAAGGTGGAGGTGATCTCCCCATTGGATGGCGAGACCTGGCGCCGACCTACATCGACTTGGGATTTTCCCCAACCAGGTACCTCCTAGGAGCACGGTACCACCCCAGTCGCGACAACTAAGCTCCTGACATGTGTGGCAATATAGTACATGTGAGTGTAAGTAAGGGATGAGGAAAGGACAAGGAAGAGGAATGAAAGATTGCGCGTGGTCCGTGGCCCGTTCTTAGAATACAGCTCGGGCATTCGCCTGGTGCTGATCGGAGAAACCACGAGAAATTACCATTAAGAGCAACCGGCCACTAGAATTCTCCTATAGAGAGTGACTGAACTAGATTTGGTTGGTTGGTTGATTAGTGATTCCGGGGGCGTGAACAGCTTAGGTCATTAGTCCCGTAAGTGCCGTGCACGTCTTTTCTCGGGAGATGACGGTGATCTTCCCCCGCAGGATGGCGAGATCCGGCTGACCTACCGTCGGGTAGTGGGGTTTCCCCCTAATCAGGACTCTCCCACTAGCGGGGCACCGCTCCAACCGGGACAAGCTCTAAGCTCTCGACCAATCCCCCGACATGTATGGTAGTGTAGTGAATGTTAGTGTAAGTGTGTGTAAGGGGAGAGGATAGGATTGGACAAGAGGAAGGATAAATCGCGCGCGGCCCGTGGCCTGTTTGTTAGGGTACTGCTCCAGCATTCGCCTTGTTGATCGGAGAAACCACGGGACACTACCGATCAGAGCAGCCGGCCGCTAGAATTCTCTTCCTGACAGCGACTGAATTCGACCTATCTGAAAACCTAGTGTCGAAAATCCTGCCATGGTCGGGACTCGAACCCTGGGACCTTCCGGTCAGATGCACCACAGTGACAACAGTTGATGCCCTGAGCCACCTTTGCCAGTAGTAAACACTATAAAATTCATTTTTCGACCTAATGATAAAAATCTTCACAAACTTCATAGAATTAAAACTCTCAAATCGATTATGAGATATGAAGAACTTAATAATAATAATAATAATAATAATAATAATAATAATAATAATAATAGTAACAATAAAAAATAATAATAAATTCAATATCCGAGAATAATTCGTCCTTAACCTCTATAAACGAGCAAACATTAAAGAAGGATTTTGTAGTTTATGGACTCGTGTAAAGACGAACACAAACCATAATTAACTATTTCCAAATAACAACCTAAATATCTCAATAGGCGTAGGTAATAATTCTGCTTCATATTTGTCTCAGCAAAAAAAAAAAAAAAACGAGTTGGAGAAACTACGTGGTGCGAGAAACTATCAAATTATGAAATTCAAAATTGAGAGAAATATTTCAAATTTTCCGAGTGCTACTTCAAAGCCCACAAAATCGATTTACATTTCTGTTGCTGATGCTAACACGGAATTTGTTCAATACAATATCAGATTTCATTATTAAAACTGAAATTTAAACGAATTCAAACTCGTAAAAATTAGCATAAGGTATGAATGCATAAGGTATGTACCATAATGCTGAATGACAAAAATAAACAAATTTTCGTCAAAAAAAGTTTAAATGCTTGAACGTAATTGAGGCACGATGGAAGATGAAATTGTTTCATGAAGTAAGAAAACACTCAGACTAGCCGTGAATTGGTGACATGCAAACATATTGGATGTGCAGAGAGTGGAAAGAAATATAGAGAAATGCCTTTACATATTAATGTTAGAGAGATAAAATACAAAATAGAATTTGTTGAGTAATTGAGGAGCTTTCTACAAAAGGGGCACATAGACCTAAATGATTTTCCGGAAAGTTCAATAATTAGTTTATTGAATCTACTATTCCTATTAACTATTCGAATTTAAATAATTTTCCAGTTCTGTGATTCAACAAATTGGTAATCCAAATTGACACATGAAAATCCAAAATTTGCTATTGCTAGAGTGTCGAAATTTCACGCGCGAGAAATTATGTTCCGTTAGATCACGTGAGTATTGAATTAACACCCTCGCTACATAAGACTGTAACCAATTATAAAGTGCATTAAAGTGATTTATTTGTCTGACGTGTATAGTTTTTAATTATTAACAAAATTTACTATGCAATTCATTTCATACATTCCATATAATTAATTGGAGGGGGAAGGAATTTGTCCAGAACGCTTTGTATTCTGCAAAATCGGGACAAGTTTTAATACATTCATTGCAGATCAAACGATCAAATAATAATGAACTTGAGTTCTTCACCAGTAGGACATGTTTGATCATCAATATTTATTAAATTAAGTTCACTAATGCAGCATTCTCATCACTTGACGACTCGTTCGAAACATTAAGATCATTGTTGCGAGTCGATTCCCCACCAGACATCACGCAAAATATCACATCAAAATAGTCGTTAAAGGCCCACGAAAGTGCTGTAATTCAAGTTTGGGTGATAAAGAGCTCATTATTCGAAGCCCTTCTCGTAAATGCTGTCCATTAAAAGGCATCGGCAGAGTCGGATCTTGGGCGCTATGTTCCTCGCGGCCTCTCGAGCACACGTTTGCAGCCGAAGTTTGGAGACGCCCACCAAGTCGTAAATTATCCCTTAAGGGCCTCGGCCGCCGGAGGCGAAGCAAGCGCCGCGACCGCGTGCCCTCCGTGGGCGGAGGTCAGGGGTCAAGGCGCGGTGCGTTGGCCACGGCGCGCCGCTACCCGGAAGCCGCGGGCGACCGCCGTAACGCTCCGGCTGGGACGGGAGCAGGCTGCGTGGGCAGCGCCTTCAAAGCGCTGGGGTCCCGGCGAACAGCCGCCGATCACGGAAGGGGAGGGTGCTGTCATCATCCTCCCTGGCACAGGGAAGAGGAATGCTATGCGACAAATTCTAAACGTCCTGTATCTCTAACTCTTACCACGGACATGAGCTCATCTCTACAACTTGATAGCTCCAGCGAGTTCCATAATGTCATCACATGTCATCATAAGAGTTAGAGCCACACTGTGCGCCGCTAGGAAGCAGCCGTGATGCGGTCCCGCCCCGTCCGATGGGGAGAAATGAGGGGAAATGGCGTCTCCCCGTGTATAAAAGTTCACGAAACCAGTAGAGCTGTCTCACTTCTCACTCGCTGCTCGTTTTCATTTTCACGCTTTTATGGTTATTACGCTCGTGTTAATTGAACGGTTGCACGTGCATTGCGTGATGCAGACTTACTGCTACTGCAGGAACACTGCATTACAGTGCTCCCCGAATTACGCAACAGACTGGTCATTTGTTGCCACAAAATTTAGAAATGTAGTACGGTATCCGCATGCCGCGATTTTTGACGATAGGAAGTCGCAGATTAGATTGGCCACACTAGAACAACTTAGATCTCTGTAAGTACATTTTATTACTGTGTTACTGAAAGTTAATTGGATTTCAATAGATTACGACAAAGAAAACGTAAAAATTACATGGAATTTTATCGCGACTACGATGTGGGCATGGGGCCAGTTCTTGACACCGCCCACTACATCAAGTGAACAATGTAAATGTAATGAGATGATATTTGGATGGGTTCTGGGAGGGGGATCTTATTAATTTTTTAAATTTTCTGTTGTATAGATTATGTTAATTTATGAAATAAATTATTACAGAGTGTGACGCATTTCTGGCAAATCAAAAGAAACCAGTCGATCTTGTATTCATGTTACATGAGGTTTGACGAAGCTCCCAAAACATTTTCAAACTGATGATATAGAAATAGGTTTTCTGGAAAAGCACAATAGTTTTCTTCAGATACTGGTCCCTAAAAGTGTGTACAGGTAGTTTCAGCTCCGGATTCTCAATGATAATAAGAATAACACCCAAATAATGCCATTCTAAAACGCAATCATTAAGACGAATGAAGTAATTTTTGAGATGAACTCTAAATATTTTGTTATTTTTAAGAAAACTTCTTATAAAAGACTTTATGGTATGTATTTGGGCAACTTCTAGCTATTGCTATAACACATATTATAGATTTAATTTAAGAATATTTTAATTTGTAATAGATAGGAAAGAACTAGTTGGAGCCACATTAGCTCAATGATTTGTTTTGTTCGTTTTGAAATACTACGCGTGCGTGAAGGGACATCCGCGCGTAGCTCCAAGCGAAGCAAAACGCAAGGACAACTCCGGGAGTGCGAGAGCCTCTCCCAGCGGGGCGCAGGTGACGCAAAGAGGCGATCGATTAGCGCTGATGGGCCATCGCGTCGCGAGGGCGCCGTGGCACGAAGCCACAGGTCCTCCAGCGGCCTCTGGGAGTCTGGCGCGGGGGCGGGGCGGGGGCGGAGCGGCGCCGTTGATTGCGGGCGCTGTTCCCGTGCGCTTTACGGCCCCGCGCACGCCCACGCCCCGCCTCCCGCCAGCGACAGAGGTGTTAATAATGCCGCCTTTGAAGAGGCGCTGTGGGCACGGCGAATCAAGAGCAAGGCTCGGCGCAGGCGGCGAGGAAGCGCAGGACGCGCTCGGAGAGCGGCTGCGGCGCGGCCGACAAGTGGCCAGGCTCCGAAGTGGTGGTCAAGGCGGGGCAGCGCCGACAGGAAGCATTTGCTCTAGCGGGGTTGGTAGACATTCCACGCACTTATGTAAGGCTGATGCCCGTCCCAGTCAAGACTAAGATCAGACAGTGACAAATCCAAAGTACGTAGCTCGACGACCGGACTGACTAATCACTTAAGTGAAAAGAACTGTTAAAAATAGAAGTAGGAGTGTATGGGATATTAGAGGAGAGTAAGAAACATAGTAGACCCGATAGGTCTGCGTGTCGGAACCTTAGTTACATATGGTGAGGCATAAAACTACGTACGAGCAGCAACGTCACTCTCCAAACCTACGCAAGTGAAGAGGAGGTCGTGAGGAGCAAAGAGAGTAGGAGTCGATGCTGGTGAGCACATTGTTTCAACCCCTCCCCCAAAATGTATAAGAAGAGGGGTTGAAACAATGTAATGAGCATTGTAGTGCCACGAACCTCGACGTCATAAGTGAAATGTCCATTTTGTAGCAATGAAAAGAGAGGGTGTGCGAACCCCGTCGGGAACGAAAGAGGATGGGCTGTGTGTGGTAGATGCATTGAAGCAACGGATTAGCGGCTGGGAAGCGGTCAGTGGTAGTGGGTTTGGCGAAGTGGTGCAGATGGCGGCAGTCTCGCGCGCCCGTGACGTCATGCCTGGCGTCACCGCTGGCCCCGTTTGTCGAGGGGGGGGCGCACGGCCGTATCGCGGTAATTCGCACGTTTTACGATCGGAAGAGGCGCCGAGCGACGTTGGAGGAGAATGGGGGAGCGGGGGCGGGGTGTATAGGCAACCCGCGGCGTAGTCCGCTCACGCGCGTCCCCGCTTCGGCCTCCGCGTGCGCCCGCCGCGCCACGCCGCGCCCCGCCGTCTCCCCGCACTTCGAGTCCGCTCGACCGAAGAGGAGTCCGCTTGTTCCACCGGAAATTATGACGTTCGTTCTGAACGTTTTACTCCTCGTCCCGCTGCTGCCTGTCGTCTTTTTCGTGGCGTGCGCGAATCCTCCCAGATGCTTTTTCTTCCAATTCCAACTGCTCTTTTCTTCGCCGCAAATCCAGTTGCACTAAAATGTTGGCACGATGTGAACGTAAAGAAATAAAAGCAGCGACTAGATGCCCGGAAAACGGAACCGTGCATCTTGTAAGAGGAATGAAAGGATAACCACACTGGAATGAAATGTTTTAACGTGTCTGCAGCAAAATTAAACTTTTAAAACTGGTAACGTTTAACTGGAATATTTAAAACTGTCTTAAATGAATAAAACACAGAAAATTCTCCTCTTTCAGTACTATAAATAAAATAATTTTCGTCCTTTCATCTGAATTATACTTTTATATGGTTCTAGGAACAATTCATAAAGAATTAAGAAAGGGTAAAATCTAATACTCTATGCCTGATATCTACAATTCTTTCATTTTTGAGAAAAGAATTACAATGAGTGAATCTCCTACTCAATATTATTTAAACATTTCACTCAGAAATACAAACGAGTATTAAATTCACCACCGTCATCACCAGTCTCTGCAATTCATCACTGTCATAATCACTTCAATCGCATTTGGAATTGATTTTGCCTCCTTTGCTCGCGCTTATCCAATAAAGATCTCTCCTTTGCGTATTTTCTCCTTTAATATAATTTGTCGTGACAGGAGAATGGTCTCTCTTTAGCTTCTTTCAAGTTCTGCATTACTCCTACTCCAATGATGTTCAAGCATTTCTTGGCTTCTTTCATATATCATCTTTCGATTGCTCTACTTGTCTTCACCATGATTGAGTAAAGTAAGCAGTGGGTTTTCGTATTGAAATTTTATTTTTATTTTTATTTATTTTACGCCGAAAAAAACCTTAAAACTGCGTATGACGTGCTATGGGGACAAGTGAATTCTGTGCACATTTTCAAAAATTCTGTGATCCCTACACAAAGTCATATACTACATGCATTTTGAAAATTAAAAAAAAGCTCTTATGTAATAAAATCTATTTTCAAGGATAAACAAGTAATAAATTTTGGGCTCCTAATGATGTCCTTCGTCACGGAATAATACTTCCTGCCGCAACAACATGAAAACGATAATTTGAATAACTATATTTCCCAATGAATTCTAGAAGACGTGCACAGATAATGAAGTTACATTTATCTCCAGAAGCAAAACAAGGGGCCATCTCAGCATTTGCTCAATGGATCAGGGAAACTGGACGAAAAACCTGATCGAGATGGGGATCATTGACCCGGAGGCTGCAGTACAATACTTGTTACAAGTTGTTTATACACATTTATACAGTCCAAATGGTAAATAATGCATTATGTATCATAGTTAAAATTAATGTTTATTTGAATTTAATTGAACTCCACGTGCAATGGGTGAAGAGTCGCAGAGGTGCGTATGTAATATTTCATCATTCCAGTAAGGTATTTCCACTCTCTGAGATCGTTGTTTAAGGTACGAACATAACCAATCTAGAGCAATACCACGAATTCCATATGAAGGTAATTTTGAAAGTAAAATGTCATGATCAATGACGTCAACAACCTTTTGAGAGATCTAAAAATTATCCAATATGTGCTTCATTTCGGTCCAATGATGAGGCAACATGTTTAAGAAAAGAAAATATAGCTGTTTCCGTTGATTTTGATTTTCTAAATCCATGTTGGCAGTCTGAAAGCGCGTCGTGTTTACTGAGAAAGGTTTCCATTCGTACGTAAAAAAGTCTCTCTAATGTTTTTGAAAAAACTGATAGAAGAGAAATGGGCCGATAATTTTCAATTTCATTTTTGTTTCGTTTTTTGAAGAGCGGCTTAATTTTAGCTGTTTTGAAAATATCTGGAAACGTTCCAGTGCATAAGGGTGCATTAAATGTGTGAGTTAACGGTGTATTATGGCATACGCACAGGTCTTTAACAAAGAATCCGAGAAATCATCTAAACCGGACGAATATTTATTTTTTAGTTTACCGATTATTTTGAGAATTTCACAGGAAGAAGTTTCGGAAACGAACATCGTGTCTAAAATTTTGGGTGAACTGTCTATTATTGAATTTTTTGGCTGAAGATCCTTAGATCGGCAGCAATACTCGAAAAGTATTGGTTAAAGAGATTAGCCACTGTTGCCGGTTCGTTCACATTTATATCGTTATATTTTAAAACAACATTCTCTACAGTGTTTCTAGTTTATTTGGTCGTATTTTTTATTATATTCCACATTGCTTTCGTTTTATGATTTGAGTTCAAAATATCCTGATCGTTTTTCATGATTTTAGCCTGCCTTATGACTTTTCTTAACAATGATTTGTATTATTTAAAGTAGGTGAGGAAATCTTGAGATATGTCATGACATTTAGAAATGAAAGAACGAATTTGCTTGTTTTTACAAGTTGTCCTAATCTCTTGTGTTATCCAAGAATTGCTTTACCGTGAAGTATTTAATTTTCTTTTTTGAAGAGGAAAGCAAGTGTTAAAAAATGAAATGAATGATTTGAAAAAAAGGAATTTTATTTGTCTTTTGTATCACAGTATTATAAACCGCTTCCCCCAAGTAATCAATGAATAATTTTATTTTACTTTTAGTAAACAATCTAGTCATACGTGTATTATTTATTGCGCCTGTGTTCGCATTTCTTATAATGGTAAGAATTTGTACATCGTGGTCACTGTATCCTAAACCTTTTGTTTCGACTTCATATCGAGTAGTAGTTTTGTTAATTATAATTTGATCAATTGAATTCATTGAATTTTATGTGATCCGTATAGGTACATTATTTGTAATGTCTAAATTGAAGGAATTAATTAAATTGAGAAACTTTTCAATGATTTCGTTTCCCGTGATCCCAGGTTATCTGATCATATCTGACGATGAAACACATTCTGAAAGTTTCTTATAAGGCTTCAAATGAAAAGGAATAAGGATATTCACAAAATATCTTGTAAAGGTCTTCACTAGTTAAGCAATCTTCACAGTAATTTCTGTCAACAAGCATTTCTTGAGAAGAAATTGCACTTTTGAATGATTAAAAAATGTTTATATAGCGGGTAATTGAAGAATGTGTGGTAATGTATGATAACAATTGGTCTGCAGAAAAATCTGAACAAGTCGGTTGAATGTGAAAAATACCAGAAGAATAAATAAGATTTACCAAAGGAACGCTTAGAGAACACAGAATAATTTGAGGAGTCAAGTGAAAAGAAAGGGGTTGGTCGATGAAACTGAAACGGTGTAATGTTCAATAAGTGCATTGTAATGTGCGAATACGTAGTGAAAGTTCTGTGTGAAATAATGAGGTGGAAGCACAGAATTAAATGAACTAAACTCTACAAAGAACGTTGGACTGGAGTAACAATTAAATAATCAGAGATGTGTAAAGCACTAAAAGTAACCTGTTAATTTCTTCGTTTAGTTGTTTTTTCAACCAACATTCATTTGATGTTTTGTAATATGACATTATTAGTTATATCCGTTGTTTTATATTATTCAATGTTTATTTTTGGATGGAGAAATATTTTCAATCAAAACAGTCTTTTATTTCAAGTTCTTTAAAACAGAAAGGGCAAACGAAACGACATTGTTGTACTTCCATGGTAATTCACGAATACACAAAAACAACAACAGTATCGATTATAGATAAGTATTTAATAGGTATGATGATTAAGTATTTCGTTTCAATACAACTTAAATATGCAACGCAACTTTTTTTCTCCCGAATCTGTTTGCGTTGCTAAGTCGCCCCTCGTTGGAGTTGCTCTGGTGGTTGGCGCTAATGCGGCCGGGGCGCCCGCGGGGGCGTGGAGCGCCCTCGAGCGGCGGCCGGGCGGAGGCGCCGGCGCCCTCCAACTATCGGCAGACTCTCGAGTGACGCGCCGCGCCGCACTTGCCCTCGAGAGTTCGCCGTGGCAATTATCGACGAGGGCGGCGCTCTCCACCTGGCCTGCGGTACGCGGCGTGCCATCTTCAATTTTGAGGGGCCCGGGAGCGTATACCTCGCTCAGACGTCGTGTTTCTACCCCGTACATAATCGATTCACACATTAATAAATGGGGTTCATGCATAAGTTTGTAACGCTTTTTTCTATGTAGAAAAAACCGTACACATTTGGGATGAATGGAAGAGAAAGTGCACAGACCCTAACGTATATTCAACAATTTATTTAAATATCCGGAAGGTCGTAGGGGTGTCCTTTTGACACATCACAATTTATTTTAATTTACGATTAAGAACTTTTAGAAAGGATCTCCTGAAAAAACTTTTTCATGTCACTGATAGAAGTTAGGGGTTACTCCTTGCGGCTCGGGGATACAATCCAAGCGGTTTGCACAGTCCAAGCGGTTTGCACAGAAACGCTATATATATATTAGGTAAAACTGACTTCAATATGGATTAGTATTGATTTAATTATCCACAGTGCCTCGCACCTTTACGAGTCATGAGCGTTACCCTGCAACTGAGTAGGTAAAAGTGTTGTGGAGATTTCAGAAATAGATGTAGTAAAATCATGACAAGATTTAAAAAGCAAAAATAGAAAATAACGTGTACCCATCTTAATGACACCCGAACCGTCAAAATTACTGTATACCATTTTTTTGTAACGGCTATCATAAATTAATGAAACATTTTTACCAGTTTCCATTCGCCAACATCACATACCATACCTACCCTCCTCGCAAAACTAACTACCGTCCGTGTAATGAACCCATGGATCAAACATGAATAATATAAATGAATTGGCTTTCGAAATGGAATAACATATGCGCCATCTCTGAAAATCTCCGCTCCCAAACAACCAACTACTCCTATGGCTCTTAATAATTCAATCTTACTTAATTCTAATTATATGCAATTTGCCATGTATCTCACTGTCGGGCAATTATTGACATATCCTAAAGCAAATCATGTATTCTGTTTTACAAATGCTAAGCAACTATGCTGCAGATTTGGTTTGAATTTAAATAGTAATCTTCTAATTACAAAACTAAATTCTAACTTGTAAAGTGGATATTGCTAAAAACAAACATTTTACAAAAGTAAACGCGGAAGTCAGGTAACAAAACATTTACGTATGTCAAGTATAACGAAGCATGCTGAAGAGAATGCAAAATGCAATACATAAATGTTTCCTCAGAAAAAGAAACTTCCAAAGTAACACATTTCATCCAAGTTGATCTATTATTTTCAATGATAGCAAAATTGCGAACTTTCCGTTAAAATTTGGGAAGACGCATTATACCTAATACAAGTATTTATACTATGTTTTCATCGTCAGAATAAACTACAAATTTTAGTTTCGTTTCAACTTGTCATTACAGATGTCCTGGAGATATAGATGATCACACCGCTTCCAAGAGCGTTCTGCTCCTCTCCATGGCCGAGCCAAATACAAGTATAGTCGATATAATAATTTCGAATCGAAAACAAATATTATTTTCATGTGTGCATAAATATTGGAAATATAAATAACTTGGGTATTATAGACCATGAAAAGAAACGATGGAGGAATAATTTTTGAAAAGTATCTAAAAGAACATGAATGAGCTTTAACTGAATCTAAGAGACATCTAGGTACAATGCAGCTAAACGGAGACTGAGATCCGAGGTTACTTTTTTGAGGAGGAAACTGGTACTTAGGAACTTGACGAGGAGCAATTAAATACGCGTAGATTGATTTATTTGCGAGTAAGCTGTTTTGTAGGATTGTAGCCGTAGGTCGTAGTTCCGCACCCGTGTATTCGTTCTAGCCTTCCTTTGAAGCTTACTCTCAGCGCGGGTCTTGGGACGCGTTCGGACATGCGTGCCCCGTGGGCGCCACTTTAATGTTTGGAGTTATATGCACTCCCCCCCCCCCGATGTTGATCTCAGTTAACTATATCCGTTTCTAAATTGGGTAAACGTAAGTCCTCATTACAACGGGAAATTGTCGGAGGATTTTAATTCTGCCAGACAGCTATCAGGTTCTTTGACAAACCACAAGCATGAAATAGCCACTGAGAGGTTTTCCGCCCCTTTGAAAACCCGCGCGCCTCCGCTGGCATCGAACCAGCGCACGGGGGGGGGGGACGGCAGTTAGCTCACCACTTGCCCACCAAGGAGCGCATACTCACAGAAATATTGCCCTCTAACATGCACAGATGCTACAACAGCTTCTAAGATTTCTTTTTTGCTGGAAAAGGATGTGATTGTGGAGATCCCGTAAAAAGCTTCTTTAGGACAATAAAAAAAACGAATGTTTGTTTTACGTCATTAAACCTGAACTATAGTTGTTAAGGCTGCAAAATAACTTCATCGGAGCTTTTTGGGACAGCCAAAGACGACGAATCGGTTTGGCGACCAGCATTTTACCGTTTCCTGGCTTGTCACAAGGGAAATTCCTGAAAGACAATTAATGAAAAACTATTAGTTTACCTCAGCGTAATAATTCTTGAATTTTGAAGTTGTCAATGTTACCTTGGCGAGAAGAAAATCGTTTTCTGTCGTAATTCGGGTGTAATGCAATTTCAGGCGAGTGTCCGCCCCAAAACACCTCTGTGCACGAAGTCTGCACGGTTGTAAGTTAGCCCCCGCTACCAACAGTCATAAATCTAATGTTTTCAATCCAGCCAGGATGTGAATTTCTTCTAGGCCTTTTTATTGATGAGGCGATCTTTTGTGAACATGCTCGGCTGAATAATTCTTCAATTGACTCTGGTGACGTCATATTAAGAAATGCATTAAATTCCCAGAAATGCCAACAATGCGCGTTCCCAGCAACTGGCGCAATCGCGCGAGCGTCCATGAAAGCAGTTCAACTTTTCAAAGCAGTTTGTCCTTCCAAAGAGTTTCACACGAAAGACGTTTTTGCCTTGCTCTCTGAAAGCCAGCCCGCGGTTTAAAAAAAAAAAAGTAAGTTCAACGCAAGACGTTTAAAATGCATGCCCTTTGCTGTTAATTAGCGCCAAGTAATAGTTATAAATGATAGAATTTAAAGTTAGGCGCCAAATTTGAATTAATTTTGGCCGCCTACGTGCCAACAATACTTGTTATTTGAAGTGCTCGAATCTCCGACATTCTGAAGGAAATGCGCCCTCTGGAGTGGTAAGACATTTTAAAGGCAAGGAACACATGTAACGTTCAGCGAAGGAGAAAAAGATGACGGATGAATGTGAAAATCCAATACGTTATTTGTCAGAAGGATCATGGAGCTTCTCAAGGCACAAAACCTCAAGCGAAGAGACTGCGACGAAGGAAATGTCAAGCGCAGGGCTTGGCTGCTCGGTTGCGTCGCGAGGCGTGGCTAGCATGGCGTCCCAGGCAGGGGCCCGGGCCCGCCCTGCCCTGCGCTGCCGTAACTGATTGTGAGCGAACGCGTGCGCGCGCCGCGCCGTTTCGCGAGGCCCCGCGCGCGTCGATTCAGAAGCGCATCCGGCGATCACGGCGACAGGGGGCGGCGCCCGCGCCCGCGCGGCTTCGAGCCCGGGGGGGGACGGCGGGGCCCCGGGGGCCGAAACGGCTGGTGTTGGGGCTGTGACATTCCCGGTGGTGGAGCGGGCGCTGGCTGGCTACGCACGTCGAGGGGCAAAGGACTTGGAGGCTTTAGGGTGGGAAATGTCACGACACATGCAACCGCAGAGGAGCGGGATACGGCTGTACAGACGCTCTTTTGTTAATAAATAATAGAGCGAGTACAAAATACTAATGTTATTAAAGTAGGTAACAAAAATACAGATGAAAGGAACAGAATAAAAGAGGAATAGTGACCAAGAATTATTAAATTTCAAGGGAAAAGCGTCCTGTAATGTCATCGCATTTCCTAGACCCCCAACGGTTACGCTTCGCGTGAGGTGACTGAATCGAGATCAATAGGAAGTCTTTCTTTCCGTCGTCTTCAAAAAATAGCAGATCTACAGGGGCAAAATAAGCAAATAATGGCTCCCCCCCCCCCCGAGAGCCATTTTGCTTCTATCATTTTACTCAATGTATTCAAAACAATTAGCATATTTGAATCGCATCACAGCAAAAGGAATACACTACGTTATGAATGTATAATTGTAAGTAAACAATTAAAACAAATATTGTTGCAAAAATATTTATGGGAATGGGAAATGAAATTCCCCTACTCCCTGAAATACTGTGTGAGCCCCATCAGTTTTTTACGATCATTTCTCTTTTCGGTATGAAACCCAGTGTCGTAACACATCACTATCACACAGACGAAACTGAAATAGTTCCAAATTATTGTTTCACGAGAACTGAACTTTGCTCTTGAATACGAATATAAGACTGCAATGTACCCAGCCCAAGGCGCAATATTGAGGAGACGAGAACTTTTCTCGAAATAGCAGGATGGCTCGTCCATCACACGAGATCCGGGGTCCCAAATCCATTGCGGCAACAGCTCGTGGGTATCAAGGAGATTGTATCCGGCATAAAAATATGTGTGAAGCGCCACGCTAAGAGATCCGCGCCGAGCGCCAGCGGTGCGGAGCGGGACGGGAACGACGCGTCGCGCCGTGCCGCGGGGGTGGGGTGGGGGCTGGGGCGGGGCTCGAGAACGACGCGAACCGAGGGTGGGGCGGCCGGGGGCAGGCAGGGATGGGCGGGGACGGGCAGGGGCGGGCGGGGTAGGAGGCGGAGTGAGGGTACGTGAGGTGGGCGGGGCGCCGGAAGAGGTTGGAGTGGCCGCCGTGGGCAGGGGGGTGCTCGGCCTCCAAAGGCAATGTGTATGCCCGCAGCATTGCCCGGGCGGTGACGTGCGCAATGTTGCATCGGAAATGGCGGAGGTGTGCGTGCGGAAGCGCGTGGGGCTGGAGGCGGCTGGCCAATGACGCAAATGCGACGAGGCGCCGAGACCACACACGAAGAGCAGAGGTTGCGCCTCATCGAATAAGCTTGCATCGTACAAAACGAAAATATAACAATGTGTGTAAAAATACATATAAATATCGAAGTAAACAGTTTCAAAGGTACTTCGCAAAAATATTTGTTACATATGAAACATTTGTATTGATCCCATGAATTGAAAACGTCCCTTTTGTATGTAAAATGTATAATATTAAATAGCAATATGATATAGAGTTTGAGTCAACAATTTATTTATAAATTATGAACACTAAATAATAAAATACAATAAATATAGTTAAATGTATATTGCATTTACTACTTTAAATACAAATATTTAATGCATAGTAAAATAATGTCTCTTTTAAATAGCATTTCGCAGCTTGATATCAAACCCTGTACTTTTTGGTATTTTCCCATTACAATGAGTAAAGTTTATATAATGTTTAATAGAAATATAATAAATTTGTATAACTATTATTATGTGACAGCTTAAAACATTTTATCACTTTCTACTTGTAAAAGCACATAAATTATACAGACAGCGCAAAACCTCGCTGTGACTGATGTACCCGGGAGGGTTAATTTCAATTCAGAAATAAATATGAAAAAGCCAGACGAAAACACAGCTACCATATTTGAGAATAAAACGTCCGATTCAGATTGAAAAACGCTCTTCAATAAGCGTAAAAGCATCGAACGCTCTGCTGTGCCGGTGCGACTTTAACTCCGCGTCCCCGAAGGCAACGCTTCCGCCGAGTGTATGCGATTTCCGCGAAACCGGCTTCTGCTTCGGCCGGGGAAGAGTCCTGAGGCAACAACCATGATCCCGAGGCTCGCGTGGATTCATGTTGAGAAAGCAACGCCCACCACGCCGAAAGAGTCTCGAGGGAAACGTGAAGTTCTCGTTTAGTGCTTCATTCACTAGATGCCTGCCATCGTTTCGTGTTCCATAAAAATATACGGCGTCGGTGGAAGAGACAACTTCAAAAGATACTTCATAGGATATTTCACCGTAAATAACACAATTAATATACATGGTAAGGTGAAAAGTTCATTTTTAGATAATAAAAAATAAACATTGCGAGATTAATAGCGTTCTTCAGTTCGATAATGTGTAATAATTTAAAACATAATGCAACAAATATTAAAAAGTGACGTACTGCTTAACAAACATGGTACTTTTCAATTGTTTTAGATATAATGAGATGTACAAGGGTCACTCCAAAAGTTTTGAGAATACTATATTTAAAATCGAGATAACAAGCTCTTACCTTCACATCTTCTCGAAGTACTCTTCACCACACTCTATGCAACGTTTTATCCGATTAAACCAATTATCAAATGACGATCGCCACACTTCTTTAGAGATACTGCGAATCTGATATTCATATGCAGTCACTGCAGCCTGAGCTGACTCGAAACGATGACCTCGATTTTTTCCTTTCACATAAGGGAAAAGAAAAAAGTCACACGGGGCCAGGTCTGGACTGTAGGGTGGATGAGACAGTGTTTTAACCTTTGATTCTGTCAGAAATTCAGTTGTTGCTCTGGCTGTGTGGGATGAGGCGTTGTCATGGTAGAGCAGGATTCCACGCAAACCTGATTTTGGACGGTTCTTTCTCAGCTCTTCAAACAATCTGGGCAAGCAAATTGTAGTGTACCATCTTGCAGTGACTGTCTTTTGTTCCTCGAGTGGCACTGTCACAATATGGCCACTGGCAGAGAAGAAAGAACAAATCATCATTTTGCTAACCCTTCTGGGTTTTCTCACTTTCGTCGGTTTCAGGATCTGCCTCACTGCTGCTGATCCAATATTTAAAGCTTCCTGGATCTAAGCATATGTACAACGAGGGTCTTCCCTTAGCAAATGTTCCACTTTCAGCACTTTTTCATCCGCTGTTGCTGCTTTGGGCCTGCCAGAACGGTCTTCATCTTCCAGAGAGTCCCTTCCCCTCTTGAATTCGGCAAACCATCGATAGACAGTGGCTTGTGAAGGGGAACCATTGCCAAACGCACACTGTAATCTCACAAGGCATAATTTCTTATCAAATTCACCTTAAAGTCGTACAAAATCATAGCTCTGTAATGCTCTCTCTTGAGGTCCATCGTTACTGGCAGAGGAATAACAATTGAACACAAATGCCAATTAAAAATTCCGAGAAATTACTTTTACAAAAGTTCCACCTAACAATGGAAATAGTTCCATTGTTGCTCATTCTCAAAACTTTTGGAGTGACCTTCGTATGATATACACAACTTAAATGAATTTTAAATGCGTCTTTTTTCATTTTGTAGGAATAAAAGGTAGTATTTTCTGTTCAATAGATACGAGAATTATTTCTTCTAAAACATACACTAATATGATACAATTACATGACATCTGATTCAATAACATTCAAATATGCCATTATTTGAGTTGCACCTTTTGCGACTCTCACAGACAACCAATCTTTATCAATGAGGTCTTTAAAGAAATAGAATTTCAGGGAGACGTGATAAATTGCAATTTGACTGTAAAAATTTGATGGATTTGTTGAAAAAAACAAACTATCTAAATATTCATATCAAATGCAACTCGCAACGCTCGATAGCATGGTCAAAATCTGTATAGTTAAATAACTCCTAAAAGAAGAGCCTTAAAAACTAAAATTTTGAGACGAAAGGCCTCAAAAGAACGTTTCTCACACCGTAATCTACAGGATGAGATATTTTTGATCATTCTATTAAATATTTGCTGGTTCGGCGCTTATCGATACTACCAATGTCACCTATTAGCTATAATTTTGGCTCTTGTTGCTAGTGGCCATCTTTGTGACGTCACACTCCGTCGATTCCTCCATCAAATATTTACGCTTTCTGTGTATATTACAATGTGTTTTGCGCAGACTGACGGGATTTATTTGCACCATCATTGTATGTCAAAAAGAAGAAAGAAACGATATTGGCAAAGAATGGACGATTGTGTACAGTTAAGAGAGAAGACTGTGTCTTGTTAGGTTTGATTTGTGTTTTACCAGTGCCAGTATTTTCGTTATCAGCAGTGATTCGGTCAAATTTTTCAAGTCACCGCGCGCAGTCATGATATTGTACTGAAAAAGCTGGGAAATAATACTTTCCCTGGAGTGATAAATACATTTTCAATAAGTTAATTTAAAGATCTATCTTGGACAAGTTGCAAGAAAGCTAGGAGGACTATTTTCGTCGTACATTCAGTGCTGTAAATGCTATTTTGAGCAGGTTAGAAAAGAATCTAGACGATATGTACAAGCAAGTTAAATTTATTATTAAACTGATGGATTTATTAATCGCTGAACAACAGTGTTACTGATACAGTGCTGAGTTGTCTTTTCACTACTTTCGTTTTCTATTACCTCCATGCGCACAAATTTTTGAGAACAGCGGGATATGTTGTCTCTTCACAACTACGAACAGTAAGAACAAGCAGAGAAGAATATTTTGAAGTGTGCTAAGGAGAAATTCAAAACACTGCAGAAATGAGATTGCAGTTTCATTAATATTATGTGGATGGAATGTGCGTTATATCAAATCTTTATTAGACAACAGAGACTGACACAGACTGACAGGATTTATTTGCACCATCATTGTATGTCAAAAAGAAGAAAGAAACGATATTGGCAAAGAATGGACGATTGTGTACAGTTAAGAGAGAAGACTGTGTCTTGTTAGGTTTGATTTGTGTTTTACCAGTGCCAGTATTTTCGTTATCAGCAGTGATTCGAACAGTAAGAACAAGCAGAGGAGAATATTTTGAAGTGTGCTAAGGAGAAATTCAAAACACTGCAGAAATGAGATTGCAGTTTCATTAATATTATGTGGACGGAATGTGCGTTATATCAAATCTTTATTAGACAACAAAAGTGAAAATATAGTTGGTACAATATACGAAAATCCAGATGCTGCTACTTCTCCTTATTTTATTGTTTATATTATATAAATCCCCCTCCCATATTATTTCTGTAGTACAGAGGAGTTTTGCAGCTCTCACATGCCACCGATTTGTATAAATAAGGTCTCTAATGAAAGGGAACTTCGCGGTGACGTGAGGAATTGCACTTTGGCTTTAAAATATAAAGGAAATCACCACGAAGATGCCCAATTCTGAAAAATGTGTAGTGCGTCTTGCAAGAGATGTATGGCGGATGTTTCGCTGTAAGTCCGCGTATTGATAGCTATGTCGTCAGCATAAAGCGCCTTTGTATGTTTGTCTCGAACAGGTATATCTGAGGTGAATGTGTTATACAAAGTAGGACAGAGCGGGGATCCTTGGATTCTTCAGCGAGGATTATTGAGGAAGGAGAAATATAATTGTTTAATTTGACTGAAAAAACAGCGATTTCAAGGGTTTCTTGGAAAAAAAAATCTAAATAATCACGTCAAATGCAAACCGCAACACTGGTAGCATTGTCAAAATCTATTCAGTTAAGTAGTTTCTAAACAAAGCGTTCTAGGGCCTTAAAATGTGGATGTATAAATATGTTTCTTGCACCGTAATGTATAGGACGAGAGCTTCTTGGACTTTCTATTACATTTTGCTCATCCGGCGCTTCTCGATACTAGCCCACGTTTTCAGAGACGTGCAGAATCTGCAACTTTATGAGAAATTAAACTAATTACTGGATAGCGATTAAATTACACGGCTGTACTTTTCAGTTCGGTAATAGAGTGAAATAATACTCCAAAGAGTAGGGTTGTATTTGCTCAGTCCTTTATTTTCGCATGGACAACTTTATGTAGCTTTCTTAAGAGTAAAAAGCTTTTCAAATATTTTATGATTGTCAGGAAAGCGAAAAGTGAACTGTCGAAGCTAGGTTGTCTAATTACTTCATTTTTTAAGGAATTCTGTGAATGTTCAAGAAAATCTGTCAATAACGAATAATTATTCAAAATTTTTTCAAAATTAATTTTATTATTTGCATTTTTTATTTGATACTATAATACATTGGACGTTGCCTTTGAAGGTTTTTAAAAAATCTGTCTAGTAAGTTGTCTAATTACTTCAAAAAAATGGAAGGATAAAGAAGAGGGTGGATTTTAACATGCGAGAGTTCTAAAAAAGGTACGCTGGTACATCTTTATACAATGTATAAATATAATAATAATAATAATAATAATAATAATAATAATAATAATTAGCTTTTAAGAATACTCAGAGATTCTAGAACTATTTGTAATGATTTAGATACTTTTCACTAATGTTTGTTAAAAATATTAAATCGTTCATGGATGGATACTAGAGTTGTTTACTTACACTTAATGAGATAAGTTCTAAATAGGAGCAGGCATTTACAAACAATTATTTCTACACAAAGAGAAAGGCATGTTTTTTTGAGTAATTTATTTAGTCTTTAAAAACGTAAAATGAAAAATCTAGTTGAGAGACACTGCAATTAGATATGCAGAAGAGGAAGATGAAAACTATGTGTTATTGAGAACAGAAATAATGCTGCAATATTTGATAAATGGAGGCTGTAAAAAAAAAAGATTCATGTAGTAATTCTAAAGACGAATCTGAGATCTCTAAATCATTATTTTTGAAGAAACAGTTCGCTTTTCGTAATTATGTACCAGTTTCCACCTGTTACAATTCCACTTAGAAAAAGAAATCAATCTTTGGATACTGGATGTATATTGTATTTAATTTCAGTCAGCTTTTGACATTGACATTGACTGAAACATTCGTAGCGCCGAGGCCTAGATATATTTTTCGCAATCTCAAATGTCAATAACCGCGAGGGTGGCAAATTTTAGAATTGACTTTTCAATTTCAACTAAGGTTGACAGGCTTACAGGGGAATCATGGGGTACGAAAAGATAATGGAGGAGGATAAGAAAACGCACGCACCTATGCTAAAGGTGTAACTCAAACTCAAGATTCCTCGAACCTAAATAGTTATCAAGATCAGTTTTTAATCGCAATAAATACAACAACAATCAATCGTGTTCGAAATCATTTAGGAACTTCAATATTCCCTTCCATGATTTTATAACCCCTACCAGAACAACGAGCCTTCTATTAAAAATAATGTGAGAAAATACTCTTTCCCAGAATAACGCGCGTGTACTTTAGGGGAGGAAGGAATGTAAACCAGTGGCGAATCCTGAACATTATATTAAGTTCACAGCACTTTATGTAAGCTACCTCTACCAGTGTCTTTTATTTTGAGCTTTTCCGAAAACCCAATACTATGAAATTCCGTCCTTAATAATTGTTCTATAGGACAATTACACAAATCACTAACTTCCGCAACATTAACACTCTCCATTTTCACAAAAACTTGAGAGAAGCGTAACTTACGAACGATCAGAGGAGAACGTTTCACCACAATATATTGCGGTGCCTACAGACGCGCATCCTCCCCTCTCCCTGCCCTTGAAACATGAGGAGCCCAAGGTTATCGCAGCAGGCATACTGTGCCTTAACCTGCGCTAGGGAATTCTCTGGACAGCATCAAGAACCGTTTAAAACTTCTCACTCAACCGACTTCTTAGCGCTTACGGATGCGGAAGACTGGCTCTCGGTAGCAAAACGGAGTTATTTTTTTCGCATCTGTATTAAAGCCTTCTAAATCTCAATATGAGGATTATCAAACTTATGAAATATTTCTTATACACTTCGAATTACTATGTATACCGGCGGTATACGCGGTGTATCGGAGAATTCGCCACTGCTGCCAACTCCCCAAGGCTGAAGGCGCTGTGGAGTGATGGTAGGCCGTGAAAGGCGCGCAGGCGGTCAGCGAACACGGCAGAAGGCAGCGGGCGCGGCGCGCGCGTTCGCGTCCGCGAAAGCCGGCCAAGCGGCGTGCGAGATAAGCCCCCGCGCGCGGCGGGGTTATCGGCGCCTGGCCGCCTCGCAGCACCGCGCGACCCGGCGGCGCGTGAACGCGGCGCCCGCAAATCCATCCCACCCACGGCCACTGCCACCGACAACCAATGCGCACCAGGAGCGGTAGCTCAATGCATCAACTGATGTCACTGCAGCGCCTCTGACCGGGAGGTCCTAGGTTACACTCCCCACGGCGGCTGGATTTTCGACACTAGCTTTTCAGCTAGGTCGAATTCAGTCGCTGTCTGGAGGAGAATTCTAGTGCCGGCTGCTCGGGTCGTAGTTTTATGTGGTTTCTCCGATCAACACCAGGCGAATGCCGGAACAATACCCTAACAAACGGGCCACGGACCGCGCGCATCTTTCTTTCCTCTTCCTTGTCCTACCTCTCCCTTACTCACATACTTCGTACACTAACATGCACTACACTATCACATATTCCGGAATCCCGGTCGGGAGCATAGAGCTTGTCCCGGCTGGGGCGGTGCCCCGCTGGTGGGAGAGCCTGGTCAGGGGGAAACCCTCTAGCCGACGGTAGGTCGGCGCCGGATCTCGCCATCCATCGGGGGAAGATCACCGCCATCTCCCGAGAAAAAACATGCACAACACTTACGGTACTAATGACCTAAGCTGTTGATGCGCCCGGAATCACCAACCAATCAATTTGTTCTCTCCACCAACACCTATCCCCCCAATCCAAATAATACACAAGAATAACGATAACCTGATATTTTTCTCGTTTTAATACCTAGAAAAGTACCGCAGAACATAATTTTTAAAAAATCTCTATCTTAAGACGTTTAAATGTCTAATCTAATCTATCATTCTTAAAAGCGAAACTCAATAAAGCTAGGGAAGCTGTCTACAACGCTCTCTACCAATATCATAGGCATACATTTTAACTCTTCGTCTAATTTAGATAAAAATGCGAACCACCTTTGGAAAGTCTGCCGACATTCCACCCGTCCAAACCAGACAATCCCCCCGCTTACAACTGAACAAAAATTGGGCATATTTGCGCAAATTGATCCTGGAAAAGCTAGACTCACTCTCTGCACACTTAAAATCTGCGTACTCACCAAATTCACCCCACGAGGAAAAATCTGTAGAGAAAATCCTAAATGAACCATATATAACAACACCGTTACCTGTAGATTATATCTCTCCAGCCAACGTAAAACAATCAAGAAAATCAATAACAAATCTTCCCCTGGAATAGACACAATATTTAATCTTGCTTTAGACCTTTCACCACATGCCCTTGCTTATCTAACCGCTATCTTCAACAATTATCTAAGACTCAGATTCTTCCCCTCTTGCTTAAAAAATCAATAGTAATTCCCATTTTAAAACCGAATATATCCTCAAAACTTCCATGAAGTTACAGATCAATTAGTCTACTAGCAGCATTTGCAAATTTTTTTCGAAAAGCTTATCTAATTCAAATTAAACGCTTACTTTGAAAACATCAACGCAATTCCACCACATCAATTTGAATTCCATCCTCTTCACTCATCAACCCAACAACTATTAAGAATTGTTGAAGAAATTGCTCTAGCTTATCAACGTAAACAATTATGCCTAGTAGCCTTCATATACTTCGCGCAGGCATTTGATAAAGTCTGACACAATGGATTATTATTCAAGTTACGTAAACTAGGAATCCCAGAATATCTGTTCCAAATAATAAAGAGCTTTCTGGATAATAGATTCTGGACAGTAAAAATGAATAACATCTTATCCTTACCTACCCCAATTCTAGTCCCGTTTTTCAAGGGTCCCCACTCTCTCCGAACCTCTTTAATAGCTTCACGGCAGATATTACTCAATTATTAAACGGTGCTACGGCTCCCTATGCTGACAACACAGCAATCTTCATGTCTAGTGACTAAATCTCTGAAGCAATAAATGACCTACAGACTTAAATACTTGTTCTGAATAGATACGAAAATGGGGATTATAGCTAAATCCGTCGAAACGCGAAACTACAATTTTTACCTCGCGAAGAACAAATACCCCCCCTTTAAAAGTAAATAATTACATGGTCCCCTGCAAATAAATAAATCAAATATCTAGGCGTCCTCTTGGATACTCGTCTCACTTGGAAATCTCATATTATTAATAGACTGAATAAAACTTATGGAGCCCTACTCAAATTATATTCCCTTATTAATAAAATTCTTAAAACCCTCAATAACTAAGGCAGCCTCACTCTGGGGACTTGCCGCTTCTTCCGTTATGAAACCCTACCAACCTTCCAGAATAAAATCCTTCCTATAATTACCAATGCCCCGTGGTATATAACCAATAAACAACTTCACAGAGAACTAGGCATAGCACCAATAACAAATTAAATTTCCTTACTGTCATCAAAATTCGTTTCCAATCTCCAAACTGCCTCTTGCACCAGCCACTGTAACCTCGGAATAGCCAGCATTGCTCCTACAAAAATTAAATTCGTCTCCCAAAAGATCTGTTAGGTTTGCCATAACCTAAATAAATGTTTGTCTCACTTCTCACTCTCTAATCTTGCTTTCTTCTTCACAAAATAAACAACAATCATCATAGAGGTACCTAATGGGGATGTCCTCAATCAAAAATTGGGTTATGGAAGTGTGCAAATTTACAGTTACTCATAACTTCGGGCCACTATTGATTATAATATACATTAAACTAATATTTACCTGTTAAGTGGTAATCCCACTGATGTGGTTAAATAAAAATATATATTATTCATACATACTAATATAAAAGTGACGAAATAGTTATACACTTGTACAATTCGTGGTTCATAATCTGGGTAGGTGGATACGTTGATGATTCATCAAACAAAAGATAATGGACCAACAAAATCCAGTCTCAGAAATCCAGAATGACATTTTTAAGGGAAGAAACGATTATATCATTTAACTTTATTCCGCGACCCAGTGGACGGTACAAGCGAAAATATTGACCAGATCATAAAATGAAACGAATTTGTGTTGTGTAATTATAAATAGAGAGATTAATTTTTATCCAAATATGATTATTTTTGTCAGTTATTCATTTCTGTTGGAGAATAATTTACTCAAGTATACAAATATCAGCATTTGAAATAAATAAACAGCAATGGATTTCCATCCGAATATATTAGGAAAATATATCGCCCCCCACACGGTACATTAATTAAAATTTACATCAAGTTTTACACCTAAAGAATTCATCATTCGCCACAAAAAACATTCAATATCACAAAATCAGCTACTCGTCATCAACTGCGCCCTGCGGTTTGGGACCCCAACTACAATCTCCATACCCCGGGGGAAATTACTTTTACAATGTCACAATTTTACATTGAAGAAATTAATGTTGTATGGAAATTTGTGTATTGTGTACTTTCTCAAAATTTGCGTACTTCGTCAATTCTAGTATAGTTTTTTCTTGTTTTGCTGTTTTATCTAACCAATCACTGATCGGATGCACACGCCAAAGTACAACCCAAGGTCCTGTTGGCACGTTTTGATCGCATCAGATGTCTTCTTTCATTTGCTATGATGCCTTGGCCTGTGGTGTGACTCAGTGGGATGGACTCTCGACCTGTAACCTCTTGTGTCTGTATCTGTGAGATGTACTGTTTCTGAGAGTTATAAGTACTTCGTATCTGTTGATAAGTTTATTAACTGGTACCCATTTGATTAATTATGTACTATCTTCTACTTCTATATATAATTGCGTATAAGTGCTAGACGTATTTTAACAGTATTACTACTTTATTCGTATTACCAGCCCTGATGATGGAGTTAAATATTCCCAAACATTGTCAAACTTTAATGATTTAATGTTTTAATTACTCTGGCAAAAGGCCATGATCAAAATCTCCAGCACTGTTTTTCACGGTAGTGAATCTACAACAGTTAATAAAAACGTGACAAAACATGTATTTAATGTGAACAATGACCTGGAATTTCCTTAGAAATTTTAAATATGTCAGTCTTGTGTCGTTTTTAATTTCAAGCAGAATTCTAGGTTTTCATCAAGACGATCTCTCAATTTAATTTTGATAAGATTAATGCTTAAAAACATTTATTCGCTTGAATATGAACTGCCAAAGAGAAATTACAGCAAATGCTAGTTTTCTTGACAATTCATATGCGTTAGGAATACTATGTCATGGTTTGAAAATTATGTCTTCCTTCTTGAAAGCAGTGCACTTTCTCTTGAACGGAGCTCATTCCTTTTTCTTCCATTTTCCGTATCATCAGTAAGTCTATTATGTCAGTTTTTTTTAACAATGGTCGTCCTTATGCTGTTTCTGAATATTTTAAACCTCCAAAGAAAAGATTCCTTCGTATTTAAAATTATTTTAAAATAGTGAATGTCAATAATCGAGTTATTTGCTTGGAGATGATTCAGCAGGTTCTCAAACTGAATTAGTAGTTTCACTTCCAAAATTTCTAACAGAGAGGAAAATTTGTTTTTTAATAAAATGACCATCCTACAACGAAAAATGTTTTCTTTTCACTGTAGTTTAAGTTTAAGGTTATTTCGATGAGAAGTAACGCCTACAGTGAGTGAACTGAAATGTTTGGATCTACAGAACTTTTGTTAGTTCAGAATAGTCAACACTTTCCTTCAGGTGAAATACTTTCATTTATAATAAGGAAGAGAAACGTTTCAAAACGGATGCTATTCAAAGTCAACGTATCTTAATATACAGCAATGTAGGGGTCATCTATTGTAGATTTGTTAAAATCATGAATCATTCGGATGTCCAGATGGATTTTCTCATGAAAAATCCATTAGCTAATTTTTTATTTGCTGACGATCGGCAGAAATCGCATAAATTCTGGTCGTGAATTTATTAAAAAATATCAACTTGGAGAATTTCAGCATCTAAAAAGAGCCTCAGTCAAGTAACTCAAGAGCCGCATGCGGCTCGCGCGTCGCGTTTGCCGACCACTGCGCAGGGGATTCAGAGGACACGACCAAAGGAAAGAATCCCGTCGGACTGCGTTCTTCTCAATAAAAGACTTAACGCTCATAAAATTTTGAATAGCAGGGCGCTGGGAAATATACTACATACGCACAGCAGAGGACGCCCCCGCCGAGTGCCACTGGACGTCGCGGCCGGCGCGGCACTCGCGAAGCAGAAACTACCCTAACTTGGGAAGGATGCAGTTTTCTTTCCATTTTAATTAGTTAGTGATTCCGGGCGCGCTAAGGTCAAGAGTCCCATAAGTGGAGTGCATGTTTTCCTCGAGAGGTGGCTGTGATCTTCCCCCGCCGACCTATCGTCGGTCGGCTGGCGGGTTTTTCCCCAACTAGGTATTTCCAGCGGCCACCGCCCCAGCCGGAACAAGCCCTAAGTTCCCGACCGGTTTCCCGACATGTGGTAGAGTAGTGCGTGTGAATGTGTGTAACTAAGAAGTGAGGAAAGAACGAGGAAGAGGAAGGAAAGATCACGCGCGATCCGTGGCCCGTTTATGAAGGTTCTACTCCGGCATTCGCCTGGTGTTCATCGGAGAAACGAAAAACTGACTGTCAGAGCAGCCTCTAGAATTCTCCTCCAGACAGCGACTGAATTCGACCTACCTGACAAGTTAGTGTCGAAAATCCTGCCCCGTCCGTACTCGAACTCAAGTACCTCCCGGTCAAAGACACCGCAGTGACATCAGTTGATGCCCTGAGCCACCTTTGCCGGTAGTAAGCACTATAAAATTCATGTTTTGTCCTAATGATACAAATCTTCACAAACTTCATAGAATTAAAGCTCTCAAATCGATTATGAGATCTGAAGAACTTAATGTTCATGTACCAGTTGCTCTAATCGGTAATTGTCCGTGGTTTTATCGATGAAGACCACGCGAATGCCGGAGTACAACCTTAACAAACGAGCCGCGGATCGCGCGTGATCTTTCCTTCCTCTTCCTTTCCTCACTTCTTACACACACACACACACACACACCCTACGTGCACACGCATTACACTACCACACGTCGAGACCTGTCGGGAACTTAGGGCGTGTTCCAGTTGGGGCGGTGTGGTTGTGGTTGAAGGAAAATCCAGGCAGGCCGACGTAGGTCGTCATCAGATCTCGCCATCCAGCGGGCAAGATCACCGCCACCTCTCGCGAAAAAAACGTGCACTTCACTTATGAGACTCATGTTAGAACTGACGCGCTCGGATTCACGAGTCAATCAATCAATCAAAACTTACGTCTGGACCTTGCCTCCCAGACTGTGACTCTGTTACTGTTACTCATGCCCTTGACACGTTCATTAGATTGAAAAAGAAGCCAATAGATGGTAGTTCAAAGGAGGAAGTCGTCTCCACTTACAGTTTAGCATCATTAAACCTTTTCTTTCTGACCGCATGAGCATTGTGAGATATGAGCAATTAGGGAAGGCTAGGAGTTCCTCCTCGATGTGACTTCGACTAATTTCAATCGCTTTTGAGTTGCTTAAATTCGTGTGGCGTTTAACACACAAAGAAAATAGATTTCCTTGTAGCTTTTAGCTCAAAAACTGTTAATTCATCATTAAATATCAAAGCAAATATTTTATTTGCTAATTACGTCCAGAAGAAGGAAATATATGAGAAGTTTCTTACCTCGAGAGACCGTCAATACTTTGGAGCAGAGATTCTTTCTTTGCAACACTTTCGTTCGATATAATTCGGCTATTCGGGAAATGTGTAGTATGTTGGATGCCCCTTAAAAAGCGACCCGAAAAGCTACTCCGCAAGCCTCAAATTACACCCATCGCTTATTTTCACAAATTTGAAATATTTTATGCGAAAAATAAAGAATTCAACTAATTACTGAAGGAATGAATATACAATTTTTTTTTTCGCAGCTCCCTTTAAAAAAATACATTTTGATTATTCTTGAATTCTGATCTTCATACATAATGTTTACGACAAATCTCGGTAGCATAATATTTCAACATTTAATTTCGGATGGTGGGAATGTTGCGTTATCTGATATCATTGTTTTCCTCACCTGGTGGTAAAGTTGGATTAGCAGAATTTTTTATTAGATCCGAGAGGAGAGATGTAGTTTCATGTGTAAACGATAAAATAATGTATCTTTAATCTCCGCTAAAATCAAAAGTAGCAGATGAATATCGAGTGATGCCCGAGTTTTTGTCTGCTCTTCAGGCATTATCATCCAGTTCGGTTCGAGCCGCTGAGGCGAACGCTTCGTGCCCGAGCAGCTCTTATCGCTTGCTGGAAACAGTCAACCCTCAGCGATCAGTGTACAATTGTGCGTGGTGTTAGTGAAACCAGTATTTTGGTAGTTTGAAACTGTGATAGTGACAAGCCAGAATACTGTATCCTCTGCTATTAATAAGTGAAGAGGTAAATATAATTTGGCGAGCTAGATGTGAGCTCATACCTCTAAACTCTAGCCTCGGACATAGTGATATACGCCAGACATGGCGGAAGCTAACGAAGAAGAATATGTACCTAAAGCTGTTTAACATCAACTATAATATATTATTCAACAGCAGGAACTACAAATTAATCATCTACGTCAACAACTACAACAACTTCAGCACGTCCAAAGTAACCAAGAAAATTGCCAACAACAGCACCAGCTACAGCAAGGTCAACCTGGTCAACCTTATGGTATGCAATCTATCACAAATGACGGGGCAGCAACCTCAACTTCAGTATTTCAGGGCAGTAGCTCTTCAACACACTGCTCACAAACCCAATAATCATCTTCTGTATGTACTAATACTAATAATTATGGAAAGGAATCCAAGAAACGGAAAATGATGCAATCAGGAGAAAGTTGAAATGCAACTGAGTACAATATCCCAGTCAGTTCACGTTATACTACTCTAGAACAGCTAGATCATGAAACAATGAATGTCTGCGAACCGGATTCAGTCCAAATTAAAATTCCCCCAATAAACATTCACGCGATTGATAATTATGCAAAACTATTAGAAGACATCAAAAATATAGCCGAAAATGACTTCACAACTAAGCCAAACAAAGACTCGGTTAAAATAATGTTCACCGCTATTGACGACTTCCGAAATTTTAGCCAGAAGGAAGAATTCAATACTATTCATATAAAGATCCCACCGAGAAATATTTATTTGTGGTAATTAAAGACTTGCTCGTCACTTACTCTGAAAAAGAAATCAGTGATGAACTAATACGGAACAATTTACCAGTAATCAAAATGTGTAGATTGTACAATAAGGAAAGAAAACCCATTCCAATCTGCACAGTGGACCTAACAGACAATAGAGAGAGTCGGACTGTATTCAACCTAAAAAGTATTTTATATAGTGTAGTTAGAGTTCAACAAAGAATGAAATCTAGAATTATAATGTGTAAGAAGTGTCAACGATATGGCCATTCACAAGCTAATTGTGGTTTCGAAGCGAGATGCGTCAAATGCGTAGGGAACCATCTCTATTCCGAATGTAAAAAATTAAAAGACGCACGCCCTCAGTGCGTAAACTGCAACGAATTTCACGCAGCTAACTATAGAGGTTGCACATATTATCAAAAACATGTAAATTCCCTTAAAAATTTTCCTTCAAATCTAAACTTCATCGAATCAATTAATTACAACTGCAATTTGTCAAAGAACACCCCTACCCCACCAATATTCTCCGACTAACATTTCCCATCACTACCACAACGTCCTTATTTAAAAAGTAGTCAAACAAGTACCGCAGCCCCGATTATCAACTGGCCCAATATAATGTCTTCCATTGTCTCCCAAGTTATCAACGCGATTATTCCTCAAGTGCAAAATATGGTTGGTTCAATATACCGAAGTAATGGTAAATGAAAATGAAATAAATAATATTTTAAATTGGAATGCCAATGGTTTAAAACGACAGGAAAATATGTTTAGAGTATTCTTACACCAACATATAAAAATCGCGTGCATCACAGAAACACACCTAGCGCCTGGCGACAGGTTTAATATTCCAGGTTACAACTCTTATCGCAACGATAGAGTGACTTCTAACTTAGCCTCAGGCGGAGTAGCAATATTCATATCAAAAAATCTTAAACATCAACAAATTCCGACACCATTTTCCGCAAACCTTGAAACAGTCGGAATTTAAACAAATATCAATAATAAATCAGTAAATATAATATAGGCTTATAAGCCCCCCCAATATAACTTTCCCAAATTAATTCATATAAACAAATATTCCGTACCAATAATACAACCATCCTTTTAGGAGACCTTAATAGTAAAATACTACTTGGGGTTGTATTACTACATCTTGGTACGGTAAAAAGTTATTAGAATTTGTGAACAATAATAATAACATTGAGATTATGACACCAAATGAACCGACACGATATCCATCTAATACAAATGTCATACCTGATATCTTAGATATTATCCTAAGACCATAAATTTCCCCCTCTATCAAAACGTTTTAAAAGAACTTGATTCAGATCACTATCCAATAATAGTATCATTGACAACCCTAATAGAGAAACTCCCCACTAACAACATTATAAGAGGAATCACAAATTGAAACAAATATGCTAATTTAATGACCTACAATTATTCGTACCTGCATAATATTAAAAGTGTTACTGATATCGATAACGAAATTGAAAGATTCTCTAATGCCATCATTCACTCATTAGAACAATCCACCATGCCTTTCCGCCAACTAAAAATCAACTCATTACCCATAAACATTATTAACCTAATTAAATCCAAAAATAATCTGAAGCGTTACTGGCAGAGAACTAGGAGGACGGACATTATAAAAGAAAAGTTAATAAATTAACAAGGCTCATTAAAACCCATTTAGATCAATTAAGATATTCCAATTATAATACTTTTATTGCCGGAAGACACCCAAATTCCAGACATCTATGGACTACGGTTAAACGTATCAACAAGGATAAAACAAAAATTCCTCCATTATCATTAGGATCTAAAATAGCTTATTCAGACAAAGACAAAGCCAAAATTATAGTTAAATTCCTGGAAGATACGTTTAAACCCTACCCAGTGATAAACATTACTTTTAATGCCGAAATAACAGAATACTTAAATAATGAAATCCCAACCGCAGCGTCACCAATCCAATTTATATCACCCACCGAGACAGCGTCAATAATCAAGTGCCTTAAATTTAAAAAAGCCCCAGGAATTGACGGAATCAACAATGTTTGCTTTAAGATGTTAAATAAACAAAGTATTGCAGCATTAACGGCTATTTTTAATGCTTCCCTACGTTTTAACTATTTCCCAACAGCATGGAAAAAGGCAATTATAATTCCATTTTGCAACCCTAACAAAGATTCTAAATTAGCTGAAAACTATAAGCCAATCAGTCTTTTATCTACACTATCAAAAATATATGAAAAATTGATATTAACTCGATTGAACCTTTTTCTAACCTCAACGATCGCCATACCATCCGTTCAGTTTGGTTTCAAAGCGAAACACGCCACTACCCATCAACTTCTTCGATTAACCGAAGCAATCGCTCAAGGATTTCACGATAAGAAGCACACAGTAACAATATTTCTAGACTTACGCCAGGCTTATGATAGGGTCTGGCACTCAGGACTCGTATACAAAATGTTTCGACTGGGAATCCTCGAATACTTAATAAAAACATTCAAAGTTTCATATCTAATAGAACATTTACCGTTAAAATCAACAACTCTACTTCAGAATTTTACCCAATAACTGCAGGAGTACCACAAGGATCAGTACTCTCTCCAACATTATTCAATGTTTATACCCATGACATACCAATTCACGCTCATTGAAATATTGCATTATACGCGGATGACACAGCCCTATTTTCTACAAATTCCGATATCTTATTAGCGAAAGATTGCGTGCAAAATCATCTCGATGAGTACATAAACAGGATACAGATTTGGAGAGTTAAAATTAATCCAGATAAAAGTGTGGCAAAAATCTTCACCCTTTGTAGACTACAAAATCCAACTGAGCTCTCAATACTAGGAACGAAAATACCATGGGCCTCCTCACCAGTAAAATACCTTGGCATTTTATTTGATAAAAGGTTTACATGGAAACCGCACATCAATGCGGTTGCAAATAAAGCAAAAGCAAAAATTTCAAAATTATTTCCAATATTAAACCAGTGCTCTACTTTGAAAATCGAATGCCGACTGCTAATATTCACATCGATAATCCTTCCTACTATAACCTATAGATGCCCAATCTGGGGAGGTGCAGCTCCTAGCAATATTAATAAAATTAAAGTAATTCAAAATATATTTCTGAGAAATACTCTAAATGCCTCATGGTACATTACAAATGAACAAATTCATCGATAATTAAAAATTACAAAATTAGAGGAAACCATAGCTAAATTAGCTAACAATTTTTACAACAATCTGCATACCTCACCAAGTACCATCATTTTTAACATGGGAAAAAATGCGGTCCACCCACGCATAAAGTCAAGATTCCCCAAAGACAAATTCAAACCCCCGTAAGCCACTATACCTCAGCTCCTTAACATAATCAATTCCTTTCTCTTCTTAATTAACAATAACATTAAATCAATAATTATGTCAGAGTTTAAACCTCACTTACCTTATGGATGGCCAATCCAGAATTGTCATATAATAATCTTACGTATTTTTAAACCCCTTGAAAGACTGTATTGTCGAACAAGAAGAAATAAATTTTTAAAAAAAGGCATTATCATCCTCATGTGGTTCTACCTCGGTTTCATCAAACAAACGTCAGTGAAAACGATTCTCGATGCGATTAGTCGAGTGATTTTTGCGTCGGGAGTTGTTAGAGCGGGTGATTTTCGCAAACATACTTTCAATCAGCCCGCAAACCGCAGGAGAGTTTGCCTTCCCCAACGTTCAGTTAAAAGCTGAAAGTGCATACAGCATAAACGACCAAAAATATGCTATAAGCAGTTTCACGATTTACTCCGTTTGAAGAAGCCAGTAGAGTGTGTTATTTTTTTAAAATTCGATTGCGTGGTTTTACATTCACTTTCCATAACCAATTATAGAGTATGAATGGAATCGCGAAAAATCATTAAATAACTGATTGTGAATTCATCTATAACACAATTTTATTTGTCGTATTTATTCGTTGATGATAATAAGATATCAAAATAAATACTAAAGACAAAGAAGTTAATTTGAGGTTTTTAGAATCAATTTGCCCGGTTGTCTTCTACAGGAGCTACTCTTGAATTTACAGAAATATATTGCATGATGTTGTAAGGTGTGCCAAGTGTATATTTTTATTAGTCGTTTTTTATGATGTGGAAGAAAAAAAGAAACATGAATAGCCTGGAACTAATATTTATTGATCGGAAATAAAAAAAAGGGTAACGCTACTAATTCTGACAGGTTACATACATCTCACATGCAAGAATAATTGTTTATAAAATAAGCATTCTAGTGGTAAGGGTATTTCACTAAAAGATGAAAGTAATAGTCCGGACCCTAGCTCCAGGAGGCAAGTCTAATTAAATACAAGCACATTTGACATGTGTATTTCAGAAGGTAAAAAATGGAAATTCTAGGGGATTTATTAAAAAATGTTTTTCTTAAATATATGTTATGAAATGAGTTTGTTTTATGATATTAGAGTGTTAGGATGTTAACAATAGAAGACATCATGAGGTCTACATTATGAACATTAGGGGGTTGTTAAATTTGGGTTTTAAAAAGTTGGAACAGAATAGTGACGTCAACTTTAGGTTCTGATTATAGTTTTGTCCTTTTTTATTGCATTAACTAGTAGAAAATATCAAAAATAATAGTCGTAAGTTTAATAGACAAATAGTTCCAAAAACTAATGCTGACATAGTGTGTCAATGTTAGATTCTCAGAATGGTAGCTTTCAGGAAGAATTTAATGAATGTGCCCCTGCAAATTTAGATAATAAGGCACTACCCCAAAGAAAATAATTCTATAGTTCACAAAGGAATGACGCCGTGAATAGAGGGAGAAGGTAAAATGCAGCAGTGAAAGAGTTTGGTATACCGCGTGCAAACACTGATGTCCAAGCATAAGGGACAAATCCCAAACCAAACCTATGATTCTATACAAAATCTGTATTCTCATCAATTGGAGTGTAAAATAGGGAGACTTTTCTACCTAAAAACACGCCACTATTTATTATCTATTGACATCTTCCCAGTGATGTCGTCTTCACAAAGTTGTTTGATAATGAAATATCTTGCTTTTGCATCGCAGCTTTCTCGTTCAAATCTTTTTGAGTAACTTTTAAAATTCGTGAATGATTTATTTGAATGGCGTGACTCTAGATAGTCCTTTGCTCCAAAGATTTCATCCGAGGAAAAAACAAAGTTTCAATTCGCTGTCTCTCGCCAGAGAATAAAGAACACGTATTTTCATTTGTCACACCAGCATCTCCACGCTATACAAAATGTTCTAATTGATACGGCGAGTATGTTGACTGTGATTATCTTAATTTTAACGGAAATGTGGCATAAGATTATCTAGATCCAAGCCCTTCAATTAAAGTTTCACAGCTTTCACTCAAAAATGTACAGTATATTTCATAAAACATGAATATTCGCAACTTAACACGCAAAACATGATATGTATAGAAAGTTTACCATATAAGAATCGAAAACATCAAATGTTGAGCAATTCAGGAAGTGTGTTCTTGTCAATGATTCTCTAAATAGAAACTGTGCTAAATAAACCTACTTTTAAATACAAGTTTTAAGTTACTCATTTAAAGCACATCCTTGACCACATTTCAAATGAATGAAATGAATACCTACCAACGAAACGCATGAAAGACAACCCGTGGATTCGTTCCGCTCCCCAATCCGTCAGGAAACAAAAGGAACGCGCTTTGGTCCGGGCCAACGTTGCGAGCGCCCTCTTTAAGTGCCGCGCGCGGGGGCGGAGGGGTGCAGGGGCAGCGGACGTGACGAGGGCAGCGCGGGTGGCAGGTGTCCGCCGCGCGCGGGGGGCGGGACGGGGCGGGGGCGGGGCGGGCGGGGCGGCGGCGCGCGTGGAGCGTCGTCGGGCGTGCTCGGCATCCGGCGCTAAGTTGTCACATCCTGCCGGCGACGGCGACGGCGCGGGCCCCCACGGCACGAGAGGAGCTGCGGTGACGCGGCGGTGGTCGCTCGCGATCACGTCGCACAAGAAGCAGCAGCAGTAGCAGGCGCCGCCCGCGCGCGTTAACGAGCCGTAATGTGTCGCGAGCGCCGCCGCCGCCGCCCCGCGGCAGCTCCACAGCTCTTCCGCTGCCCACCGCCGCCGCCAGGGGTGACCACGCCCGCCCCACCCGCACGGGGCGGCCGCCGCGACGCCACGCCAGAGGACGCTGCCCCCGAGGCGTCCTCGGTCGTCATACCCGCGTTCCGCCCTCCGGTTCAACCACGGATTACGTGGGCTGCTATCACCGGACGTCGCGCCATGATTTACAGTGTAGCTCATTCACACTTCTCAATGGAATCTTACACGTGGGAATCAGAACCTTCAGCGATATAATTTAATGCAAGGAAAGTCAATTCAGTTCTCCTGTCGATGAGATTCTTCGTCTTTCGTTTTGGAACCCAACACAAAAACTGACTAGTAGCTTCAGGCTGGGAAATATTAATGAAATAATAGCAATGACGAAACGAAAAGCTATTTTCTCACTCAAAGACAGTTTTAAAATTAGCGATGTTTTATTTTATAATTATCGATACATGAATAAATTTCGCTAATATTTAGCAGAAATGAAGACTGTGAAGATTCATTTACACACGTTATAAAACAGGTGAAAACGATGAATCAAGTTTGCAAAGAGCTTTTCTATCTCGCACATAATTGTTTTCATTTCGAATTGGAAACATTCTCTTCCTTCAGAGGAGGGATATCGAATTGAAAAGTAATTTTATAATTTTTTACACCAAAGTATTGATATTACAAACATATTCAACACAAAAATGTGTATCTGCTTCGATTCTACACTATTTCACCATGTTCACCATCAATCGATAAAAACCTGCCCTCGCATATTACATGCACAAATCCGTCTCCTACTAAAGAACATATCTTACCTAAAATTAAATTAGATCAAAAAAAAATTTGCGACCAATTTAACTTTCACAGCTTTTAAAGCCATATCGCTTTAATTCGTCTGAAAGATGGTATCAAGATACTCTATTCCCTAAGGTGGAATGCTGCTAGGTGAAAACGTGAACTGATGCTAGACTTCATATAAAAAGTAGTGGTGCTGAAACAGCACCCTTAGTTTCTCGCCCTATTTTCACGCACATTTACGCAAAAAGTACCCAAATTTTCGAAAAATTGACCGTGAGCAATGGCTCAGTGCATCAACTGATGTCACAGCAGCACCGCTGACCGGAAGGTCCTAAGTTCGAATCCTGACGGCGGCAGAATCTTCGACACTAGGTTTTCAGCTAGGTTCAATTCAGTCACTGTCTGGAGAAGAACTCTAGCGGTCGGCAGCTCTGATCGGTAGTTTTCTGTGGTTTCTCTAATCAAAACCAGGAGAATGCCGGAGAAGTACTCTATAAACGGGCTACGGACCGCGCGCGATCTCACCTTCCTCCTCCTTGTAGTATCCTCTCCTCTTACACACACACACACACATACACACACACATACTTACACTAACATGCACTATACTACCACATATTCCGGGAGACCTGTCCGGAGCTTAGAACTTGTCCCAGCTGGGGCGATGCCCCGCTGGTGGGAATGTCCTGGTTAGGGGGAAACCCCACTAGCCGACGGTAGGTCTCGCCATCCTGCGGGGGAAGATCACCGCCATCTCCCGAGAAAAAAAACATGCTCAACATTTATGGCACTAATGGGCAAAACAGTTTACGCGCCTGGAAACGCGAAAGAATCAATCAATCAATCGAAAAATTGTATATGACCTTATTTCAAAACCTATCTATAAGGAATAGATTTCAATATGAGAAACATGTAATTAGTGTAGTTGTAGGAAGAGTCCAAATTTTGAACTTTTACAATTTTCGAAAATTTTCAGAGTTTTCAAAAATGAGAATGAAAATGAGACCTGCACCAAACGTCCTTCACACTATCCAGCAACAAAATGAAATCAAAAACCAAGATGCCTTTATTTTAAAATTTGGAAAATGCTCCAGGATCTTCATGTAAAGTTAAAATAAAGATTTCAACTGAAAGGGGCTGCAACATCAGCCAGATCCATTGGGAGATATACATTTTGGAGATAATAGGCTGAACGGTTTAGCTACTAGCGTTGTTCACAGACGGACAGACAGACATTTTGCCGTCATTCGATTTTTCGCTATCATGTGGTAAAAAACGAATTCTGGCTACACCACGTGTTAGAGGATTTTTTTCTAAATTTATCAACCAGATTTATCCACTCTTTTGCTATCAGGGCCCTGTACTATTATGAGTTTTTTTTGGCGAAAATTAGCCGTTTTTTCGCACAGCAGTACATAACTTTCTCTCGAATCCGTAGCGAGAAAGTAAAACTGTGAGAAGCATATGCACGACAAACTATTTGAATGTAATGTCACTTTGTTTCAGGAAAATTAAAAGCGAAATGTGTCGGTCCTTTAGCTGTAATCTGGAAATTTACGTTGGCACATCCTGTCTGGGTTCGTCAAGTGAAACAGACGGGAGTGAGCTTAAGAGGGACGCCGCAATCTTTCTCAATCTTCGTCCTCCGCTGTTACAAGGAAAATTACGCAGACGAACCGTGCTAGAAGGAACGTTTTGCCTCGATGTGAAGGCGAAGCTATGAAAACTAACAGCGCATTACCTCATATGAAACCATTTCCCCCTGTGATATTTGTAACCCTAAAACATTGCGATGGTCGCCAATTTGTATATAAAAGGAAGAATAATGAAAAATTTCGAATTACGATTGGGGATAAAATATTACGAACGACGAAACTTTAGACACGTTTATGTCTGATAAAAAAACGATGATTTCATCGAATGTGTTTTGTGGAAACGTTAGCTTAAATTATTATTATATTAAAAGATAAAATTGACTGCTGGTAATAAATATTTTTTTGGGCCTGGTAACAAAAGCCATATTGCAGCAAAAGTGACATAAAACGTTTTATTTTCATAAAAGGTTAGATATCTCTGTGAAGAGAAAAATGCCACAACACAATGTGTAATCCAGCTAAACCACGCGATGTCGCTTTCCGGGAAAAACCGTCAACATACTGCACACGCAAGTAGCAGAGAGCGCTTTTTTGTATCATCCTCGTCTATGTTGTGTCTCTAGATCTAAAAAGCGAAGTCAGATTTTATACCCTAATAACTTGTTCATGCACTCTGTGAAGCTAAGGTTTTATTTCATTGTCTAATTAAATATTCATCGGAGATGCCCAAGAAAGCTCGCTTTCCTATTCTAATACCAGTCACGCCGTTGAAATACGTGATTATAACAATGGCTGATTATTAATCTCATACTCCACAGAGGAAACTTCAGCATTCTCATTAATTAAAATTTACTTAATTTTCACTTCCTAATAATTCTTGACATTGGTCAATGATTGATTAATTTTTTCGGGTCTCCAGACACGTCAACTGCTTTGGTCATTAGTCCCATCAGCGTAGTGCATGTTTTCCCTGGGAGATGGCGGTGATCTTCCCCCGCTGGATGGCGAGATCCGGCGCCGACCTTCCGACGGGTAGTGGGTTTTCCCCCTAACCAGGACTCTCCCACCAGCGTCTCCCAGAATGTGGTAGTGTAGAGCATGTTAGTGTAAGTGTGTGTGTAAAGGGAGATGCTAGAGTAGGACAAGGAAGAGGAAGGACAGATCGCGCGCGGTCCGAGGCCCGTTTGGTAGGGTACTGCTCCGGCATTCGCCTGGTGTTGATCGGAGAAGCCACGGAAAACTACCGATCAGAGCAGCCGGCCGCTAGAATTCTCCTCGAGACGACTGAATTCGACCTAGCTGAAAAGCTAGTGTCAAAAATCCCGCCGCCGTCAGTACTCGAACCTCGGACCTCCCGGTCAGAGGCGCTGCAGTGACATCAGTTGATGCACTGAGCTACCGCTCCTGGTAGACATCGGTCAAAATGTGGATAAATGGGAAATGAATGATTGGGATTTGAACAGAAGTTCTCTTGCTCATTTTCTCCGTATAATATAATAAGTCTCATTTCCTTATAAATATTTAATCATTCTTCAGTATGTCTTGAAAAACACATATGTTTTGCTACAGTATATAAATTGGATACTCTAAAGAGACTCATCAAAAATATGGCGCATGTGCATGCGATTTCTTAAGACATTGAATTCGATGAGGCCGAAAATATGTCAGAAGACGATCGTACACATTCACAGATTGTATTTTGTTTTTTAAATACGAAACTCTTTTCGATACGAAGTAAAATCTCTTAGTAGATAAATCAGAGAAGAAAAAAATGAAGTAGAAAGGTGAGACTTCCGGTAAAGGGGGTGTGTCCGTTGAAATGGTACAAGAGGAAGACGAACCGAAGGCGTGTAACCTGTCCATCAGCCTGCGGGCGTCGCCGCCACGTCCCCCAGCCGGCGCACCTCTCCCCTCCCAGGGGACGGGCGCGTTCCAGAGCACACCGCTCGCCTCCGGCCCCGCCCCGCCCAGCAGCGGCTCCATTAGCCAAACTTCGGCGGATCGTTCCGGGTGCTTTTTCACCCTCCGCCCGGCGGGGGCGCGCCAGGAACGCGAAACCTGCGGGAAAAAGCGCGGCCGCACGAGCGAAGGCCGCCCGCCGCCGCCCTCCTGTTCGGCTCATAAAACCTTCCGCCCCTCCGCGGCCGCCGCCGTCTTCGCGTCCCAACTTTTCCCGAGTCGGCGGAAAGCAGAGGAACTTGGGCGGCGGCGACCTCCTTTCGGAGTGTGCCCCGCCGCACTTCGCGCTCTCTTCCACCTTGGCCGCCGCCGATAAAAAATGACCGCCCGGAATCGTTCCAATTACGAGGGCTAAGGGCCCCCGCTGTGGCCAGCCGCGTCGTTCGCTCTCCGCTTTTGAAGCGCCCGCGGCCGTGGCCGCCCCGCCCCCTTTCAGCGCCTCTCTGTAATGGAGACGGGCGCCCGTTTGTTTACGCCCGTTCTGGGGGATGCGATGGCACACTTTGTGAGGGGGTGACGCGCTTCCGCGAGGGCGTATCAACTCATCTGCGCTATTAATAATAGCCTACGCTTCGCTCTCGGAAACGGCGGGAGCTAGTCACGAAAGAGATCCCCACACCCAGCGAGCATGCGACGGCAAAACATCTTACGTTCTCTGAGAAACGCAATAATGACACACGTGACATTCATTAACACTACACAAAACACTCATTAACACGAGTTCCTAGACAATAGCATCATTGAAACTTTATCAACACCACGCACGCACACGTGTATATATATAATATAATATTTGGTACTTGGTTCCTTTACATCGTTCGTTGACAGTCGACACACCCCACGTCAGCCAGAGCCAACTGCTGGTGCCCAAAGTCCCACAATAGGTGGTTGAATTTTCCCCCGCCAACCTTGGCACAATAACGCGATACGAGGCGGTTCAATATGGCGTTTCCATTCTATCAAGAGATGGTTTGATTAGTAAGAAAAAAGCTTGCAAAAGTCTAACAGAGGGACGAGCTCTAGTTAGATAGTTCCCGAGGGGTTGGAGGCGAAAAATAGGGCACTGAGAAGACGAACGAGCGTGGGCTATTTTGAGAGCAGGAACGAGAACATGAAGGAGGGTTCAATAACGGGTGAGGGCGATGTGAGCGTCGCAGCGCGGCTTAAGAGTGGCAGCCGGAGCGACTGCTGGTAAAGCGAATGGGGCGAGAGAGGCTCGGAACTAGGACGCGAACATGGGCAGAGGGGCGGTTTCGAGCAAAGAGGAAAGAAGGACTGAGGACGTTTGGCAAATGTAACCTGCAACCACTTCTACTTACCAGGGCGGAAAATTGTCAGACTCCACAATTACCAGTTAAATGGAAGTCACGTCCCTGACGCAGCAATTCTCTCGCTACTGTTTTCACAACATGCAGAAGATACAGTTCAACACAACAGAAGACAATTATTTTATGAGTTTAATTTTGGTACTTAGCTAATAAAAATAAGAGCATAATGGCATACATTTCCACATATTTGGAAAATGAAAACAATAAAGCTCGTAAATGAAAGCTCACAGATCTAGCCACCTGTGTCTTTTCGACGAACGCATTCCACTAATTTGTGACCCAATTCAGTCGTTGCCGCATGAATTCGCTTCTACAATAAATGTGTTTCTTGCATTTTTGGAGCATTAATGGTCAAATGAGTCACATGAAATATAAGTATAATGAAAGATAGATGTGTACATTAATATTAAAATAAAATAACAAATATTTCCTTGTTTAAAACATAATATCAAAGAACATGACTTATTACTCTATCACTGTTCTCATATGCATTTGAATTCCCACGAAAATTGTAATACCTTACTTTCTTTTCTTTGACTAATTGAAGTACTTTCTTAATCATTCAATTAAACGAGGATTTTCTTACTTTTTTCTAGGGCTTTTATCCACCGGACAGCCGGTTACCCTTTAAGTCCGGCTGAGGCGCATATGTGACCATACACTAGACACCAACACACTTACGGGCACCTCTGATCTGAGGACAGAAGAATGGAGACTCCCTGCGCCATGCCCGAGGCGGGACTCGACCGAAGCGCTAAGTCGGTCTAACATGCTCGTAGCCATCTCCACCATTTAGATCGGCAGATTTTCTTAATTCAAGACGTATAACAAGTTTTATTATGGAAAGAAACAAAAATTTAATGTTTCCCTAAACTCCTGGAAAGCGAAAATATTTGTGTTTCTTTTTACTGCAAGGAATTTAAAAAATCCATTTACGTGAATGTCTTCTACAATGTCTTGACAAAACCTGGTTTAAGTTCGCGAAGAACGGGAACACATCACATGAAAATTTCATACACATTCATTTAAACTTCATATATCATCAGCAAAATAATCTAAAATGAAAGTTAATCGACATCAAAACACTTAAATCAAACATTAAATGACGTATCGATTAAATTGACGTATTGATAGTTTAAGCAGTGCTACATTTTAAATATTACGCAAAGGTACTAATTATTTGGTGTGTTTAAAGAATGTAAAACTAATGATGCTACAGGATGTCACTGACTTTCTCGAATTAGTTTTCTATTTTCTTTGGTCTGGCCTAGCTATGTGGACTTGCCACAAACTCTTGCCAGTTACCATTTATCGCAGCTCAAGGTACATTTTTTTCAAATATTCATGATTTTTCGGTTTTCTAATGGTAGAAGCGAAAAATTTATTTAAGAATATTAAAGAAAGGTACAGTACCTTGCCATATTATTAGACCCAAGCTGAAAAATAACAATTTTCACTTTTTCTTGTTATAATTATTAATTATGTACGCAGTGAATGCTGCGGTAGTTGCTCAGAATCTTATATATAGTATTTTAGCGTTTGTGACACTGATTATATATTTAGTCGGTTGGGAACACTGTTCAATGAGAAAATGCTATATAACCTAAAAGACAGTGTCAATTGCATCGTGAAATTCGATAGTTTGTTGTGATTAAACAAGTCCAAGTTAATTGAAATCGCGTCAGGTAAGTTCTTTGTTAACATTTGTTCACAGTTCGATGTATATATTAAGAGATTGTAGAGATTTGTGAGTAAGATACAATTTTCAGAATGGAAGAAAGAGTGATTTGTCGCCAATGAAAGTTGGTCGAATTGCCGGCTTGTTGAAAACTAAAACATGACTCAATACAAATAGCTGAACTTGTAGGAGTTTCACGTAGTTCAGTAAAAATATAAAAGAAAATCGATCTTGGTGATGATTTAAAAGCTAAACGCAAAGGTGCAGTGGTCGTCATAGAATAACATCAAGGAGAAGTGACAGAACAATCCGAGATATTTCGTTAAAAATCGAAAATGCCTTTAAAATTTCTAACAAAAGAAGTTTCTGAAGCAGGCATTTTAATATCCCAAAGAACATTGCAGCGATGATTAGCTGAAGAAGGCCTAATCGGTCGAAGACCAGCACGCAAACCAAAACTTCACCAAGCATGATCAAGAAATGTTATCAATGGCACAAAGATACAAGAATTTCACGATTGATGAGTGGAAAAAGTAATTATATGCTATATATTCCTTTTATTATTATATTTAAATGTTGATTTGTATTTGGGTAAATATTTTTCATATTTTACAGGTGAATTTTTCAGATGAATCACTTTTCCAAGTATTGGTCGATAAATCTAAGTTTGTCAGACGAAGGTCCATGAAATACAAACCAGAGTGCATTGTACCAACCATCAAACATCCTCCTTCAGTCATGGTATGGTCTGTAATCAATATTAAGGGTCCAGGACCCTTGCACTTTTAGAAGGTACAATGAATGCTAAAAAATACGAGACGTGTTAAAAACACAGCTACTACCTCAAATGAAAAAGTGGTTCAAAAAAACAGAAAAATCTATTTTCATGCACTATGGTGCACCATGCCACAGAGCTAAAAGGATAAGCACATTTTAGGTAAAAGAAAATTACTGTTCTCGACTGGCCAGGAAATTCTTCTGATATGAACCCTATCGAGAACATTTTGGAGTTTATGAAATCTGAAGTTAGAAACAAGCACCTACTACCAAGAAAGAGCTCATTCGGGTACTAATCAGACTGGCAACATAGCCCAGAGATACAAATGAAAATTGAAACGTGTATAAACAGCATGCCTCGACGTATTCAAGCTGTGTTAGCAGCTAAAGGTGGCCATACAAGTATTGATTCAAACAAAAAATAATTTTCAGTGTATTGATTACTTATTTTCATGTAAATAAATTTTTTTCCCAATAAAACGTGCTATTTTTCATTAGTGATAGATTATTTAACCAAAAGTGCTGAAAAATTATCGTGCTGAAAATGATGAAACATTATTTTTAAGTTTGGGTCTAATAATATGGCAAGGTACTGTAAAACCCCCCATAAGGAAATTTTTGTTGAAAACTTTGGAGCCGGCTTCAAGAAACTGGTGTTTAACCGTTCCTGTTAATCAGAAATTTGAAGTTCTTTTTCACAGAAATCTTCTGAGTTTTCGAAAGTCTTCATTAGAAGTCGTTTGAAGCACTTTAGTCTAAAAATGTAATGATGTTTACAAATCGATGAACAAGTGCATATTAACGGCGTGAGAGATACTTCAAAAAATTACATTTCTGTAATTTAAAAGTAAGAAAAACTTTGGAGCCATTTTTGAGAAAATGGCATTTGAACTTTTCTAAAAAAAGCGTAATTTTGTACTCATTTTCACAGAAAACTGTTGAGTTTTCGAGAAACTTTATGTGACATAATTTAAGAAACATGTACTCGTAAATATATTAATGTGAACAAATTACCGCTAGGGTAAGGGGACGGGATAGACAAGTCAAAAAATTACATTTTTGTAATTTTGAAATAAAAACAAAAGAATGTAGCAATATGACATTTAAGTCACCTCAAAGCATACTTTTACCATTACCCCAACGAAACGTGTAAAGAAAACATTCCGAGTAGTTTTCGAGAAAACCCTATTTTGTTATTTTTTAAAAATTGCACACATTGTATGCAATATTGCCCGAAAACTACCAAAATTTTAAAAAAAGTACCTGACCTTAATGAAAGATCTAACTGTAAAGAAAAAAAAATACTTAAAGTAAAAATCTCTATCTTCAATTTTGTAGTTGTAGGAAGACACCGAAAAAATTGAAACTTTTGAAATTTTCGAAAATTTAGAGTTAATACAGAAAAACCGACCTATGCTCTATTTATAAGTGTATTTTACACTATTCTTTAAAAAAATAAAGAAAGAAATTGGAGCTATTTTTGAGAAAATTTTGAATGTCCCAGGTGCTTCAATTATAATTTTAAAGAATACTTTTTAGAATATTAATAACAAATTTTAATAAATATTTGTCAAAACTGCAGCGTTTTGAGTCGAGCCAGATCGTCCGCGGAATACCCATTTTGGAAAAAAATCCTATGTGTGTTTTAGGCACAAGTAGTGTTCACAGACGGACGTATGTTTTGGATGGAGAAAAAATCACTTTTTCGGCATTAGGGGACCCCAAAACGTGTATTTCCGTTGAAATCTCAAAATCGATTTTCCGCAGTATTACATAGCTTTCTCTATTCTACGTATATTCCGTGAATATATATATATATATATATATATATATATATATATATATATATATATATACACACACACACGAATGCTAACAATACTATCACCACCACTCCAACTGGACTCAGTGCATCAACTGATGTCAGTGCAGTGCCTCTGAACGGGAGGTCCTAGGTTCGAGTTATCTCGGCGGCAGGATTTTCGACACTAGCTATTCAGCTAGGTCGAATTCAGTCGCTTTTTGGAGGAGAATTCTGGCTGCCGGTTGCTCTGATCGGTAGTTTTCCCTGGTTTCTCCGATCAACACCAGGCGAATGCCGGAGCAGTACCCTAACAAATGGGCCACGGACCGCGCGCGATCTTTCCTTCCTCTTCCTAGTTCTATCCTCTGCTCTCTCTCTCTCTCTCTCTCTCTCTCTCTCTCTCTCACACACACACACACACTTACAACATGCACTACACTACCACATATTCCGGGAGACAGGTCGGGAGCTTAGAGCTTGTCCCGGCTGGGGCGGTGCCTCGCTCGTGGGAGGGGAACCCCACTAGCCGACGGCAGATCGGCGCCGGATTTCGCCATCCAGCGGGAGAAGATCACCGCCATCTCCCGAGAAAAACATGCACAACACTTACGGGACTAATGACCAAAGCAGTTGACGAGCCCGGAAACACGAAAAAATCAATCTATCAATCAAAAAAACAGCACTCCAAAGCTTCGGTAAAAGCGCCCCTCAATGAACAATGATGCTCAGACGACCAACTCTGGGAAGTGCCAACGAAGGTGCGTAGGGGGGAGGTGCGGGGATGTACGGAATGGAGAGGAGCCGGGCGCGAGGTGCTCGAGGCCGGGGATCGAAGCCAGTCCCCGGGCCGGGCGCAGGGCATGCGCGCGCTCCGCTTGGTTCCTCTCCGTTCGACCCACGCGACACGGGCCCGCGCTGGCAGCCGCACCGCTTCCCTGCCCGCCAGCGCCATGCTGCTCCAGGCAGGGCGTTTCGCCAGCGCGCACATTTCCTCCACTTCCTCGCCAGCGCGCTCTAGGAGCCACACGTCGCGTGCACACTTCAGACTATCCACCAGGAAACATTGCATGTAACTCACAAACAGACAAAGTGCCATTTGTGGCAAATTCCTCGGCCCAGACCAAAGATAACACGAAACGGCGTTACTTTTAACAGATTTTAGGAAAGGAATATGAGTCACAGTCGTTTTGTTTCCACTTGTCTTGGTTTGAGTTTCATCGTCATCAACAGAAGTCGATCCCTTGGTACTTTTTATCGTATAATGAGAAATAATACTATTGAATAAATTACAAAATAAAATGGTTATCGCATTTTTCCTTTAAACTTTCAAAACGTCTCTGTATTCTAAATGTGTAGCGTCCAAAATTCCGCCAGTGTCGCCAATCACGTCCGATCAAAAAATCCTGTTCCACACAACCCTAAATGCGTATTAAAATAGTACGTTGGTAACCGTTTGTACAGCTGAAAGCGGAATGCTTTCAGCCGTTGGCTCCGCGCCGCGCCCGCCGATTGTGTCCGTCGCGGTGGTGCCCGCCGCCCGTGGGCTCTCCACAGCCGCAGCCGCTGGCGCTCGTAAAAGCGCTCGCTTATAAAGGCGGAGGCTGATTGAACTCAGTGTTCAGAGGGCGGCGCCCGGCACAAGGGCGCTGTCGGGATGACGTAGAGCAGCATGACGTTAGACGCGCTCAACAAGCAACGCCCGCACTCCACATTGCAGGTGCGTGGGCGGGGCGGGCGAGGAAGCACACTGGCGTAATCGCAACCTAACTAACGAGTTGGCATGTGGAAGAGGCAAGTTGTAAGGTTAGATCGCCAGTTGCATACATGCAGTCATACGTTTCAAAAGGCCACACGGAGTCTTTTAGGGCCGTCGAGACAAAATACAGATCATGTACTACATTTCCACTTTCATTAGATAAGTCCATGTTTCTTATGCCACACTGCTGTGAAGTGATTTGTTCTTCTATGCGTCTAGAAGGTTGTGAACAACTGAGTCCGAGCGCTGAGTGTTCTAAGGTATCGCCGAAAAATCTCTTTTTGAAGACCATCGATGGAGAACCAAAAATGTAGAGAACCGGTATTGACGTGCGTTGACAGCCCAAGCGCCCGACCTCGTCAGGTTGTCGTCTGCAATGCGGCACTTACACAGCGCTTCGAGTGTTAGAAATACCCAAATTAATAAGTTCCGGTGAAAGACAGGCTGTGACGAAATCGAAACATTATGAAACCTACTTTCTAAGGTTTGTATTATGACGATCCGGCAAACTCTTTTTTCACTTGAACTGACTCATCCTATAAAACGTCAATGATATGAGATAAATATACTTAAATTTCACTTTAAAGTCTAACTCAAATTGTGTATTTTGCAGCATTATTATTTGTTCTTGATTTATAGGAAAACATATTTTTATGTAGTTTGTTATCCAAAAAAGAATCACGTAACGGTTCTATTTCCAGGAAAAAAATTGGAAAATAAATACTCAGGCATTGCACTGCCTACGATTAAGAGTGTTGGGAATTTGGGATGTATTTTACTGCATTTACAGATGATTGTATTTTACGAGTTTCTATATCCGAACATAATTGTTTGTTAAAATAATTGGTTCACAGAACATTTTCAAATGTTTATTTTCCTGAAGAGACCCTCTAATAAAGTCTACTATTTCTCTAAAAATATAATTGTTACAAAACTATCATCGTTACAATTTTGAATGAAGAACTCCAGAAATAAATAAAATCCGAAGACCATAATAAAAAACTTCTTATACTGGTTAGCAATTTTCAATTCAGTAAAAACGGAAATTTATGTGTTATAATTACCGTTGTGTACTAATCTTAATGGCATGATATTCTTCATCACCATCTATGATACTTTTAAAAATATGATATATCAGCAATTATATTATTAAAGTATTGAACTCTCTAAACATTATCGTCTCCTATATTATCAGTAGTATAATACCTTTTGCGGCATTCACACGTAACCAATTTTTAAAAATGAGGTCTTAAAGACAGGAAATATCACGGAGACAAATTACAGAATGGCTTTAAAATTATGAAAGGTTTGTTTTAACAAATGTATTTAAATATTCATGTCAAATGCATTCTGCAACACTTGGCAGCATTTTTGAATCTATATCGTTAAATATCTGGTAAAAGAGGCGTTCTAGGGAATTACAAGGTGACATATAGAACAAATGACGGACGATATGAGGGTCTTGAAGAAAAAGATATATTACAGGCTTAATATGGAAATGGAAAAATATGAAAGAAGGTGAGTACATGCGAGAATTCTCGCACGGGTAAGTTAGTTATCAATATATCTACGAGGTATCAATACACACGCTATTTCCATCTATATTCAATTTCAGAAACATTTCAGACACTACTAAATTAACCTTATTTTCAATGGAGTAATTCCATCTTATTTCTGTGTAAATAGTTTAAGAAATTGCAAAGGTAACCTCTGGGATGCCTCAGGGGCAGCTAGCTTCCCGTGGTGTGGTCCCGGGTTCGATTCGCGGTTGAGGCAAAAATATAATTGTGGCTTTCCTTTAAAATCGGCCCATTTTCTGTAGCTGTGTGACGAAGAAAAACTCAAGAAGGTAGATCTCGCTTGCTACGGTGAGAGAATACATCATGTTTGCCTCATGTCGCTGCTCTTACCCCCAAGCAAGGGTATTTAATTAGGCTCAGGCATGGTTATACCGTTATCTTGCCGGCGAAGTCGGACTATCGACCACAAATAACAAATACTTTCAAATTACAAAAATTTCCTTAAAAACAGTTTTCTTGTCCTTTTAAGTCTCAAAGAAGCGGACCGTCAACAGGAAGTGGTGAAGTAACCAGCTGCATGAGCATCACAGCCGTGACCACGAACACAAGCAAATTATATCACGTTTACATTCGCTCTAAGATGTATCCAGTGACAAAAGCGGCCTGTACGTTCATTTTTCAATCTAACGAACTTGTTAGATACATTTTTTTTATGTGTCTAGTGTGGCTAATTGATGCTGTAATGCATATTAAAGTAGAGGATTTATTACTTTCATTTCGCGAATGTCATTATATTGTGAAATATTACTTCTGGCAGTTGCCACTATTGTATAGAAAATTACGCGCCACCGGAAACATGGCGGCTAATCTCCCAAAACGTGTCAAATATAGGAAGCACTGTACAGGTCAAGGTCGTTGCTCCCTGCAATCTTCTAGTAACTGTTCTGACCTTCAATTACTCAAAGCTTAATTGCTTCAAAGGAGTGACTGCAAATATATTTAGTGGGAAATTGTAAAGACTTTAAGAATATTTTTTACATAAGTAAATTTCCTCATAGTTTTGGAGGTACTAGTGAAAATCAGAAAGAAAGTACCCTTTTTGATTTAATGGGTTGAAGAAACAGATGGAAGTAATTTGACGCGATTTCAGTAAACAGTAACTTTGTTCTAGGTTCGCGAGAGTACAAAATGTCATTAAGCTCGGAATAAACCAGTAATGTTCTTTAAAAAACAAATATTCTTTATACGCTATAAAATAATGATTTGATAAAAGTAGCCTAATATATGCTCGACGAACCGTTTCAATTTGTTTTAATTAGTAATGATAATACAGTCGTTGTAAGTGTGATCTTAGTTTAAAGTACATCACTTGTCAACAAGTTTAATCTTAACCTGTAAATCGACTGTATTTTTGTAAAAAATGACCAAGTGTTGTTCCTCGAACCTAGCTAATGCGTTGTTCATTGGAACTGGTCAAAGTACAACACGTCTAATAAAATTAATATAACCAAATAAGTTTTCATTATATTCAATTATTAAATACTTTTATCTCCATGAACGAAATGTTCGTACGTATGTGGCCTATAGGATCAAAAACTATTCGGCCAATTTAGACCAACATTTTAGTTTATTCTCAATGTTAGTTTCAGGAGTTTTTGAGATTAGCTTAAACGAACTCTGTATACTGTTGAATTCTGTATAAGAATGCGATGGCGTAGGGGCAGCATTCCGCAGGTCGCTGACCGGGAGGTCCTAGGGTTTGTGTCCAGAAGATGATGGAACTTTGACACTACTTATAAAGCGAGGATGAATTCAACCGCTGGAAAAGAAATCCAGCGACCGGTTTCTCTGCTCAGCAGTTTTTCCGTTCAATAGCAGATGAATGCCGGTTCAGTATCTTAGCAAACGAGTCACAGACCGCGCGCGATATTTTCATTCTCAGCTTTGTTTATCCCCCCCCCCCACATAAACACACACAAACCCATGTATGCACTACACAATCAAACATGTCGGAAGCTTAGAGCTTTTTCCCCGTTAGGGCAATGATCCACGGGGGAGATATCTGGGAAAGGAAAACCCGTCCTTCCCCACGAGCAGGTCGATGCTGGACCTCAAGTTCCACCGTGGGACGAACACCGCCACCTCCCGGCATTTAACATCACAACGTCACACTTAAGACTAATGATCTCGTGACTTTAATCAGTAGTTGACGCGCCCGGAAAAAATATTTAATCGACTGCCGTTGAATTGGTATTTTGCTGTTCAATATCGATTTTTATTCGAAATTTGCCTTCTTATACATTTTGTAATATAAGGTACAACAATTACATTTTGAATCAATTTTCACTTTCTCGTATACGTACGTATATACGGAGTAAAATACGTAGTATAGAGAAAGTTATGTAATGCTGCGCGAAAAAACGGCGGATTTGCGGTGGAAAACAAAATATATTGACGGCGGCGAAAATGTGCATGAAACCAGTTTCTAAATTAAGAGAAAAAATCCTCTAACCAGTGGTGTAGCCAGAATCACTGTTTTCAGGGGTCACTGATGCCGAAAACCAACGTCTCTCCGTCTGTAGAACTCTACTAGCGCCTAAACCACACGTACGATCATTTTCAAATTGAAGAAACCTACGTCGATATGGCTCTTAATTAAAACTTTGAAATTTTGAGAAACATTCTGTAAAATTGTTCACAAGAAACCACTCCATATTTCTTCACAAAATTCGCATAAAAAGATTGCGAAAATTTCAATCATCTGATCTTAACGTCGTGCACATTGCAATGATTAAAGAAAGACACCACGATCGGAAGGAATGTAACCAAGAAAAAATGTATGAAATACTTAAAAACTCCAATAAAATTTGATTCTTTAATGGCCAATTACTATAAATAATTTTCTTTAGAAAATTTGCAAAGAACAGTAGTAAATAAACTATTAGAGTAACAGTAACGTAACACAATATGTTACAGAAACGTAAACTATATGTTGAACACAGAATTTTCCACGATATAGTTAGTTGAATATGTACTACAGTGTGCAGAAGTCTGTAACATTCTAATGTAATGTGATTCACTAATGTTTGTGAACTACGATTTCTGTTTCCTTCTCCAATAAGGGTAATGTATTGTGTGTTTGTCGCAGATCGCCCACCCGTCGCGACGGCCGGAGCTGCTGCTGGACGATGGCAGCGTAGTGCGGGGCAGCGTCCCCGCCTTCGCCGCCCCCGCCCCATGGCCCAGGGCGCGGCGCGCCGCCCGCTGAGAGCGGCGCGCCCCGGCGCCATGCCCCGCCCGCGCCCCGGCGGCGTCGCGGCTGGCGCCCCGCCCCGCCCTCGGCCCGCCGCCACCCTCGGCGCGCGCCCTTCTGCTGCTGCTGGCGGCGGTGGCTGCGGCGGCGCTGCTGCCCGCCGGCGGCCTCGCCTCCTCGCCCACCCTCACCGAGGTCAGCGACTGCCACGGCGTGCCGGCGCAGTCCGCACTCAATTTGGACAAGGTGAAGCGCTCCCATCTCACTTACTTTCTCACGCCCACTACTAAGCGGCCCTTTCAGGGCATCCTAGCGGGCTTAAAGTTCTTTTCTACTCCCATTGTATAATGCTGTCATTTGATGGCTGCAATCCGTTGCATAATGATACTCTTTACGATACAGATTTCATTTTGATACAGGCTCTTGACCAATCACAGAGAAGCTTAAAACCAATTAATGACACTTAAGATTCATTGAGAATCGCTCTAGTAAATGTTTTGTTCGATTGTACATAAAAATTGCATTTGATATTATATTATGCCCCTCAGTTTTAATTTATTTTATTATCAGTAATTGTTTCGTGGAATATTATTTAAAATAAATTGCATCGTAATTTCACTATAAATGTTCACTGTAATTTGATCCTATTGCACGAAAGCAGTGGTAGTTATTGGAGGAACATTTGATTGACGTTTAGATCAGAGCACAAATTATTTTGTTATATCATCTGTGGTGACCGTGTGATTGTTCTTAAAACCGGCCTTTTTTAGTTTAAAACGTCTTCTGAATAAGAGGTTGAATTGTCACCTCAGAAATAAGAGAAAAAACAGAAATGATGACGTTGGAATTATTCGCAATTTCTGTACTCTCTCGCAGGCGGTCTGTCAAACAAGGCTACCTGCGGTCACGTAGGAGTACCTGTCCGCTAAGGGTCATCGTAGGGTAGCGGTCCCCGGCCTTGGCTGAATTCTACATGTCAACTCCACGAAACAATTCAATGGAAAAATTTAACTTACAGAAGTCGTAGAAAATGATCTTATGAGAACTCCATGAAATGGGTATTAATTAACTCGTGAAGTTTACGATGCTCGCTCGTATCATAATATCACCTCGTCCCCCATCAGGTTTCGGAGGATCCCGGTCAACAAAGAATACTTACACCTACTGGTCGACCGTTTCACAAGATATACTTATATTTTAAGATCAAAAACCAAAACTCTGATGAATTCATATAACTAACTGAGGTGGTGACAAAAAACCATGATGCCAAGATGGTACTAACGGATCAATTCCCAGGAATAAATTCAAAGGATTTAAACTCTTAGTAAATAATATTTCTTCTTGATTGTCAATATATGTTTACAAATAAAAGTATCTTATTTGTAGATTTAAACTTTTCCCTAGAAAGAAAAAAAATAAAATGCATTTTACTGCCGTGTATGTATGTTTCTCCAATAGTCTCAGTGAAAGATTAAACCAGACTTTAGTGAATAAAATAAGATGTATCATGAGCAGAGCGACAAAAGGTTTCATGGAGAACTATTGCGAAAAACCATAAACCGAGGTGAAACATAAGTAGCAGGTTCTCACCAAAAAACTTGTTGGGGGGTAAAACCATAAATATTCATAGCACATGAATTACAAACAAAATGTACACAGGCGAAGATTTAGAAAGAGACAGGAAAATAGCACTCGAGAATACAATAAAATCTCATAAGACAACAAAAAAGGTCATCACAGGAGACAAATTGAATTAAAAAAATCTACATAGAAAAGGAAATCGCCTGAATAGGAATAAATTAGATGAATTGACAATTGGGCCATACTGATATTGGGAAAAAACTCTAACTCAATCTATTGAGTCGACACCCGACACAGGGAAAAAATCAAATTTCTATCATATAACGAAAACTAACTCCAGTAGTAGAAAGTTATGATAATTGAACAATCAGTAGCATTGTTCATTTCCAGGAGGAGATGACAACAAAAAGGGAAGAAAAAAAATGAAAGCACTTGTGGCTGTCATTGTTTCCTTAAAATTCTAATCTGCCGGGCTACTGACCAGTGACTGATAAAACTGACACTGCATGGGAGGCACCTGGTGACCGATTTCAGAGACAGAAAGGGGAAACGATCATGTGAAAAGGGGACGCGTAAAACAGCTATTAATTAACATTCATTGAGTAAAAACTTTAAATGTTGTTTTCTGTTTATATTATTGGTAATTTATTTACCCATTGTGATTATTGAAAATCGTGAGACATATCAAATTGTTTTCACTACAGATACAACTGAATATATATATATATATATATATATATATATATATATATATATATATATATATATATATATGACACACCCCCACCCCACCCACCCCATACCCACCCACCACCCACACCCACACCCACCACACCACCCACCCACCCACCCACCCACTCACACACACACACACACACACTTGTCCTTTTCCAAACATTACTCAATGTCTTACAGTAGTTGGTAGTATTTCCATGGAATGTTTTGAAACTGCAATAACATAAAAATGAAAAAAATTTAAAAGAAGTTTCAAACACGACCAAAAATATTACAAAAGCACATTATTTCTCTTCCAAGTCTCAGAATTAGCACCATGTACGTGAAGTGAGAACGTCAGTCGCAATAAAATGAAAATGAATACAAAAGTGACAATCATTAACATTAAAACCATATTAAATCGAAGAATTTTTGATAACCAAGATATGTTTAGATCCTTTCGTACCAGTATTTTCGCAGTATATATTTAATTCGCTTAGTGATCGTATTAAAAAGTGACTAATAATTGCAGGAAAATCTTGTTTTACGATTACATTCATACGATGCTAGGAACATACGCGACAGTTACAGAATGATCAGTTAAGAAGAGTTGCAAACAATTGCCAATAAAACAAGAGCTACAGTTGGTAAACTTTGTTTCAAGTCGGAGAAATTCAAGTAATGTAGAAACCTGTCAGAGAAAAGAACCTGAGAAAATGAGAAGACCTTTCGAGGACATTTTCAAAATAATTAACAAATAACATAAAATCGGCTATCCGTCTTTATAAAACATTTTGATTATCGAATTTGATAGCTCTGGAACCTATAAAGGATTCACGAAACACAAAACAATGTTACGCCCTTCATGGGAGAGCGATACATCCGTCTGAGTGAAGCACTAAAAGAAGACACCTTTTAAGTTCTTCTTTGGAAAGTGCCAATGGAGAGTGGTTCATAATATTATCATTCACAAATTTGGAGAATACAACTTCATTATTTCATAAAAATTCAAATTCAAGAAATAAGACGCTTTTCTTGCAAATAGCAAGGAGATTTTCTGATAATCGTTAGGAGAGTAGCTGTCTCTTATAACAGCACAAACTTATTTACCTTAAAAAATATTTCGGTGATTACGCAACCTACCCTTTAAAATCTTATTTGCAGAATATATTCCACATTATAGACGCTATTGCAAACGTTTTCTTTTAATTAGAGCTTCCAATATTGAATATTTACATATCAACCTCAAAATTTTAATTCTCTAAATGATAAATGTAAAAGTCTCGAAACAGTATCAAGAATATATTGCATCAAATATTTGGAGGAAAATATTAAAACACTCACACAATCATACTATTTTATAACAACACGTACGCCGACACGTTGAAACATGCCCGACGTTGACTGGTACAATATGAAACATAATTATGACTAATAAATGTAATTTGGGCCAGAGGTTCTCATGAAACCTAGATTCCTACGTAATTTAAATATCTCTCATTCCAAAATTATGTTAGGCTAGCTCAGTTAATTCGGTCAAGTTCATAATTGTTGCTACTTACTCTACAACCAATTATTCAATCTGCCATCCATACAAAGTGGCGAGAATTTGAAAATCTTATTAAAATGCTGGATTGCACGTAAGGGACAATGATAATCAGCTTTCTTTCAAACACAAATTAACTTAAATTAAAATTAAACTAACAATCTTATTATAATGATAATCAAAATAAATCATTCTTTGGTCATGCCAGTTTTTCTCTGTATTACAATAATTATAAACTTTGTTATCCATTCGTGGATCTTCGCGCGCTGTACACTTCTTCGTTCGATGGAACCTTCTCGTCGATGCAGCAGAATATTGCTTCTGGATGAAGTCATCGCCTACGTGTCCGTGATCTGATTCAAAATTCTCCGGCGATACTATTATAATCCGAGATTTCCCTCACTAACGTCTCGGTGGACACCTAGAGACGAATTTTACTTCCTACAAGAACGCTCAATCCTAATATAAAAAAACGATAGTTAAATTAAACAACTGTCAATTATTGTCTTTCCTCGATCTAGTAAATATATCACGAGCCGACCGCTCATCACCGCATTGCTCTAGCGAATGTATGTTCTTCTAAAAATTCGTAAGCATCCAAAATCTTTTCTTTTGTGTCCTAACACAATGCTTATCCCGCCTCGCTCTGTCATTTCAACCTAACGACAATATCCTTAACGTCGGTTGTTTATTTGTCACATAGCGACCCCCCTCACGATCGTCAATTGACGTCCCCATACTCTATGTCATATAAAATGACATTTGCATAATAAAAATGGTTCGTCATTTTCATCACAACTTCCTTCTTCCAAAGCGTCATCTTATTTGCTTCAGACAAAATAAATGACAAGACCCATAATAACCCTTTTAATTACACTCCCAGTTTGTCTTCGTACCCTATTGCGTACTAGTGTACACAGCACGATACCAAAATCACTTATTCACTGCACTGTCTTCTTTCTTTCCAGACTTATAACTATTTACATCAATCTTGATTGCCAAATCTTTACATATATCTATTTCATTTGTTCAATAACATAATAATAAAAGATCTTACACATATTTACTGTATTTGTAACCAGCTTTGCTAAGTCTTGGGTTAATTAATCATACGTATCGTCCCGTTTATAGGTTTGGTGTTGCGATAATTGTAAGTGCCGATTTGTTTTCCCTCCTCATCTTTTAATATGGCTGCATTTTTACTTAAAACTTTGTTTATTTTATACGGCCTTTTGTACACGGAAAAGAATTTATGAAACATTTTGTCGACTTGAGGTACCTTGATCATTTTGGTATATCACAATGTATTTATGCATTGTGTTCTTTGATATTGTCTTCTTCTTCCTATGAATCGTGTTCGGTCTTAACAAAGAAAAAGCATGATACATTTCAAGTATTTCATTTTTTTCATTAGTTGGTGTTTGATACCAGTAGCTGATTAGCCGTTTTACTTTGTGACCGGTATTCAAAACAGAGATCCACCTTATCATGGTTGAATAACTGGGTTTATCTTATTTTCGAAACCCATTTATTAAAACTAAAGAGTGATGTGTATGGGAGTGAAGAAGATTGATAGCACGGAAGATTTGATGATTTGTAACGGAAGGTAGAATGAAAAGCTCTTTCTACGAAGATTCGTAAAACAAGCATAATTTGCGTAGCAGTTGCAGAAGCAAGCGGCACGCCCCTCCAGCGCCCAGCCAAAAATCGCCGTGGGGGATCCTGGGAGGCCAAGAGCGCGGGTCAAACGCCAGGTCGGGCCTAGCGCGCTGCTGTGACCCCGATGCCACCGCGCTGGCCAGGGCGCTTCCCGTGGGAACTGCCAAGCGCGCCCTTCCGGAAGCGGCGCGGCGGGGGGGGGGGCAAACGCGTGGGCGGCTGCGGAAGGCTCCCGCGACGCGACTGTCGTAAAGCCATTCCGCTCCCCGCCCCTGGCCTCGCCGCGACGCCGCCTCCGAATTCTGCACTTCGTCCGCGGCACGGCCCGCTTCCAGTTCGACCTTGCTCTCGTTGCGGAGGAGCTTGGGACAGCCAGGCTGGATGGTTCCCACCCACTGCTCGCTAATAGTTCCAGGGCAATCTTGATACTCCAAGTTTGTGGAGTACCTACTCACGAGTCTTCGCAATGTTATTTCATTGCTAACTGCAACTGAGACGAATGTTTCCCGGCGATAACGTCTTCCCCAAAGGAAAAATGAATCTCTTCAACTCTTTAAAACTTGTAGATGATGTTTCCCACATTACATAAAAGAGTTTCATATCCTGTAAAAGTTCTTCTGCATCTCAAAGAGCAACACAATTTTATCTGAAGTTTCGTGAGATAAAAAATTGCAGAGTAATTCCAATCAGACACTATTATTGAATACTTTTAGACAATCATTCTGCAAACTATACAGATGATACTCTGTGACAGCGAGCATTTTATTCAGAAAGTCTCTGAATGCCATTAGTGAAGCCCTATTAACTCTGTATAATAGTGACATCAACGGTTAAGTGCCAACGACGCCGCAAATTGTGCTCCTCGATGAGGCCATTGAAGCTGGCACGGCCCCGCCCGTGAACAGTATTGCAGGCACCTCGGGGGAGCCCCCTTCATTGGATCAACATACAGTACTGTGCATACTAGGCGTTGAACTGAAAGAGCTGATGTTTTAGAATTTCAATTAAATTTTCTAAAAATTATTGATGACTTTATTTCATGATTTTTAAGAATAATTTCATTAAAAACAACTATCTTCAATATTGTAGTTGTAGGAAGACGCCAAAAAAATTATCAACTTTTGCAATTTTTGAAATAACGGGAATATCAACAAAACTGAGACCTGCACTAATCTGTTAAGCGGCATTTACGCTACACGAGGGCAAACTTCAATAAAAAATTACAATAATTTTTTAAACAAATTTAAAAATGTTAATGAGGCTTCGTGTAAAGTACCCCCCCAAAATCCAAGTATCCATTTCAAACTAAGAAGGCCTTTTGAATCGATTGAGAAATATCAATTTTAGAAAACCGGCTGAACTGTTTAGGCACTAGCGTTTGCCATAGACGTTTAGATGTTAGTCGTGTAAACAAAAGCATGAATTATGACTACAACGTGCTAAAGGAAGTAATTTACTACATTTAGGAACAAGATTTATCCGAGAGTTGCCGTATCAACGCGGTATTCCTAGTAACGTTCGCGTACCTTCCTCCCCCGTTCCGGTGTTGTTCGATGGTGAAGTTTATCTCGTGCCGCTAGTTGAAACTTGGATCAGTGATTAGAAAGGTTTTATGATAGTTTCGTGTATTAACTCAACTGATTCTGAAACTGTTAAGTTTGAGTTATGCATTTTTCTGAGTACAGACGTACAGTTTATCCCAACCTGCATCTAGAATCAGGCGTAAAAATGATTTACGCTGACGTTACATCTACTGATGCCTTCCCCTGCAAGGAACAAGTTGTGATCGAGTTTTGAGATGGATTAATACTCAACAGCTACATTGCTAAAATAGCAAACATCATTGACTCAGCGATATAAGGTTGTAATATATATCTAATAATAGAATATGAGTTTCTACGTAGGATGCAAGTGGAAAAATACGTATTAATGTAAACTACAGCAATTAAACATTAAAGATCATATAGTAAGTAAAAGACCCTTCATCAATAAACCCAAAGATGTCATTATCTTAATGCTTGTCCCATAATACCCCATGACATATCTGCAAATAAACTCACCAAAAGAATCATAGAAACGCATTAAAAAATCTCGTTCCTTAAAACTGCAATACATGCATTCAACTTACACTTGTACAATCCTTGAAAAAGTAAACCAACTCCCTGAAACAACAGAATTCCACGAGGGAACAAGTTACAGAATTTTTATCTCATGTTTCTATACCGCCTGTTTTCTTGAGCAAATGCCGGGCATCTTGGTTGACAGTGCCCCACATACACCCCAGTTAGCTGAAATACTCCTCCTGATGAAGAAAACAAATGTCCTACAACCCAATCACCGCATCCTACTCCTGAATCTATTGAAAACATAACCACTCTGAAGAACCTACAATCAACAACATAACTTCTCAAGTCTACAAAAAAATCCATTACATTCATTCTCTTCATCACAGGAAAGAAAATGACAAATCTCCAAGCGGTAATAATTAATTTAGAAAACCTACCAAAGAAGAAGAAAGAGAAGAAGAAGAAGGAGGAGGAGGAGGAAAAAAGTGAAGGCAATGCTATACACGAGTGTATCAGGAAATGGGGGGCATTGTACCCATTAAAATCTATTACTAAAAATTTTGAAAATTTTTAAAAAACCGTGGAAAAATTCGATTTTGCGATCCTTGAGAAGATTCATTAATGTTTCCCGGGACGCGTAAACATAAGCATTAGCCCCGTAAGTTTGTAATTTTTTATTGCGGGAGGTGCGGGACCCCGCGGGTTTTGGGAGATCGGCCCGATCTCCCCTCGGCTTGCGGGTTTGTTACAACCAATTCTCACTTACCACCCACCGGGTCAACATCAAGCTCGCTCTTCCGATATGTGTAAAGTGGAAGAAGGGGGTGAAAATAGGACAAAGAGGGGGAAAGGGAAAAGATCACCCCCGGTTTTTTGGGGTACTCAGGTTTTCGCCTGTCGTACCCAAAGGTCTACGCTAAGAAAACCCCAAAAATCAATAAAAAGTGAATGTGGTTTCAAAGATTTAGGGGAACGTTTTCATATCCGTAAGACCATTTTTAAAAAATTTCCCTACCGCAATGGTTTTAAAATGATAAATACGACAAAATACCGGGGAATATGATGAGGAGAGGTACAATGATGAAAAGAAGAGTCATCATCACAAAATAGTTGAATATCATACGCGAAACCTACAGACATCAAGTGCAGACTAGTCACAAGTGGTGAAGAAAGAAGTAAATCAGAATACTTCGTCTACATCGTCTGTCAGAACCAATACATATGAGTATCAGCCACTAGTATTACGACAAATAGAACATACTCAAATTCTTTCTATATTAAAGGATTTTTTTCGGTATAATTAAACAAATATGAAGTACATAAAATAAGATATAATTATTTTTTATTAATTTTTGCTTAATTCAATGTTTAATATTTGAAAGTTTAAAAATTTTTTCTGTAACATGAATTTTAATTGTCTTTATTCTATTTTTCTTTGGATCCATTTAAACATTTCGAAATTTTGACTGTAATTGATCATTTGGAACGCTTACAGAAAAAATGTAAAAGAAGAAATAAGAACATGTGCGCATTGGGTGGTACGAGAAATTACAACACGGGAGTAGACTGACTGGCAGTAGTGAATAGGCGCTTATAAGAAGGGGTAGTGTACGTGACGAATGTAAGGAATGTGGAATAAAAGTGAGATTTATATGAAGACTCTGTTGTTATTTCTAGAGTTAACGTTCCATTTTAAAGATATAACCGTAAACAATGTTTAGTTTAGTTTGTCCTTACAGAAAAGCAATAGAGTCTTTGTCGAGAGCCTGTGAAAAGATCAATATGCGCTGGAATGAAATGAATCCCTTTGCAAGTAAAGAAACATCCTCATAGGCGAAATGCACCAAATCCTCGGGCGACAGTGCCGTAAATCACTGGGCCGGTGTGCTCTCGGGTGGCCGCACGGGAGCGCGTGCGAAGGCCGCGGCAGTAAATAACGGGCGTGCGCGGGGGCGAGGGGGCGAAGGGGCGAGGGGCGCGGGCGGCGCCGCGCCGGCCACTGCCCAATTGCGCCCGCGCACCCGCCGCCGCTAATTATCCCATTGGCGCGACACGAACCGATTACCCGGTGACGAGACGGACTTTCATGTAAAGGACGCGACGAGAATAACACACGATGCCCTGCCATGGGGCTGTCTCAGCCGGCGGAGGCGAGAGCCGCGCTTGGGCGGCTAATCTTCGGCATCACAGGCGGGTCGTAAAGAATATTTTCATCTCGTTTCGTCGCTTCTCCTCTCCGCGGCAGAGTACACACGTCTTTCTAACCAGTAGGACGAGTGGTGGAAAACGGAAGACTACGACAAAGTTTATTCCATGATAAAATGCATTCTCACTATTTCAGGAGAAATGACAAAACTGCTTTTACTCCAAATCGGATATTTCTACTTGGACATTTACTTTCTTTCGTAACCTACGTACATACATACTGAATACAGAGAAAATTATGAAATGCTGGGAAAAATCGATTTATAAATTTCAAAGGAATTACACATTTGTTGGGTACCCTGATACCGAAAAAGTGGTTTCATTGAAAACGTCCGTGCAAATGTCCGTGCAATGTAGGCTTCCGCGGCCAGTCATGTAAATGATCTTGGGTTGTGCGGGTGATGCCGCGTCGAAGACTGTGTTGCCGAATGCCTTATTGCATTTGTAAGTAGAAATGCTTCAAATTATTTCTGATTAAGTTTCCCCAAAACTCCAAAATTTTTCTGTATAAATGAGCTCAAAATTGTTCATTTTCAGTAAGCGAGAACGACATTTTCTCAAAAATGGCTCCATATTTGTCTGTAAATCTCTGGTAAAGATAGTGTTAAGTACACTAAACAACATGTTATAGACCGCCGTTTTTGATGTTTTTTTTAAATTACAGAAAATATTGTTTTGTTCCTTCTCTTCGAAAAAATGACTCAAAACTGGATTGTAGTCTGACTTGAATTAAGCATTCACAACTGGTAGCGCAACACATGTACTGAAATTTACTGTATAAAATGGGAGAAGGTGCATCTACTTCTACAAAACCAAACTTCATTACCTTTTTTATCCCTTAAAAAAAATCATGTATACAAGTAGTTACTCAAAATTTGGAAAATTATGGTGTATCAATTGTTGATATAAAATGTAGGAATAACTGCTCATAAAAATAAATTCACCTGCCAACGCAATAAAATAGTATATTTAGAGAATTTACTCTACGAGTACTATCACAATTCTCGGATACCCAAAAACAATTAAACAGTCCTGTTAAAACTAGAAAATATATAAACCCCCAACTAAAAAATATCTTGCCCGTCAACTAAAACCAAATTTTAAAAATTCATAAAATAAATACCCATTTCTTCTTGTTTCCTGTTATTTCCCGTTTTCGTGAGAAAGTTCTATATTTTCTTTCTTTGTTCTACAAATAACACAAATTTAAATTTTTTACAAATTTTATTACCTGTAACCCAATTAAATTAAATAGACCTTTTTCACCCCCAAAAAAAAAATTTGATACATTTACTTTTCAATTTTTAATTAATTGGAATTCTTTCTTTTTTAATAATATACAAAACATTCGTTGTTTATAAGCAACCGCAATTAAAACTCTTCAAAGACGAATATTCTTTTTAAAAAAGAAATTTTTATTTCCGCGTTTTGGGAAGGAAAATGAAAATTTTTTTTTCTTCCCCAATACCTCCTAAAAAATTTTGCACCGATAAAAAAAAACTAAATCAAAGTACCCAACCTTTTTTTCTTTTTGTAGATCATTTTTAAAATTTTACTTTTTCATGGTTGCTGCTACATTTCCCCATTTTCCCCAAAATTTGTGAAGATAAATCTTTTTAAATTTTTTTTTATCCGATCGACCATAGGGCCCTTTAAAAAGTGGGAACATTATTTATTAATTAACTTATGAAATTTCCCTAAATTTTTTCAGTGTTCTTACTCGGCAATTATATAATATTGTAATTTATTTTATTTTTATTAGCTTTTGGAAAGATTTTGGTAATTTTTATGGGTATAAAGGTTTAAAAAGATTTTTTGATTTTTTTTTAAAAATTTTGAAAATGTCTTTAGAAATCGATTTGATTCTTTTGGGGGGTTTGCTTGTTGTCTAGTTAAAAATTGTATTGGGGCAGGATGGAAAAGAGATTGAAAAATTTGGAGGATAAGTTGATCAGATGATCAGTGATTGATGGTAGGAGTTCATAATGAATTTTTTTATTGGTATAAAAGTGCGTTAATGGTCTTCTGAAATTTTTTTTGGGAAAGTTTGTAAAGCGTTTATTTCGGGGTTTAACGTTTATCCAGGCTGGACAGGCTTTGTAAAGGGTGGGTCTGATAATTTTTGTGGGGGCAATTTAGTTTCAATTTTTAAAAGTGGAAGGAATTAAAAAGTGGATATTTTTGACTGTTTTTGCTGTTGCTTTTGTAATACTGTTAATGTGTTGCTTCCATGTTAAACGTCTATCTTGTACTCCCAGATATTTTGTGGGTGTGGAATTGTTTAACCAGGAGTTGTAATTATTTTTTTTTAAAGGTGGAGGTTTTGGGGTTTCGGAGGGTGAAAATCTTTTTTGTTTTTTTGGGGGATTTATCTTGGTCGATTTTGGAACCAGGTGGTGAGAGTGTGGGGGTGGGATTGAATATGGTTATGCTAATAAATTTTGATGAGATGAGAAAAATGCTGTATCATCTGCATATAAGGTTATTTAGAATCGTGATGTGGGATGATCTCTGTATAGATTTTGAAAGAATGGGAAAATACAGTCCTTGAGGACACCTGCAAAAGTTGTGTTGGAAAGAATGTTTTTCTGACCTAAAAAGTTCTATTTGTAAGATAACTTGAATAATTTTTGAAGATAATCAATTCCCTTTTGGTAATTTTTATAGAAAACCTTGATGCAAATGTTAAATGCTTTAGTTATGTCAAAAAAGGCTATTGTGTGCTCTTTTGAATAAAACTATTTGCTATATGTTCATAGACGTAATAGGGGGTGATTTGTTGAATGTTTGGTTTGAAACCAAATTGTTTTTTGGTATTGTCTTTTGGGTTTTAAAAGAAATGAACTAGGCGACTGAGTTTTTTCAAAAATTTTTGTTTTGGGGAACAACTAATAGGCCTGTAATTTGAAGGGTCATTAGGTTAGTTTTGGTTTATTGTTTGGGTTATAATAGCGTTTTCCCAAGTTTGAGGAAGAATTCGGGTGCACATTGAAGGTGGCTTTTGGCTCAATGCAGCAAAGGAAGTTTTTAAGTGTTTGGTTTGAATGTTGTCGTGCCCGGTGATTTTTTTTTTCAGCTGTTTGATGATTTTTGGGTTTCTACGGGGGAGATAAATGAAGGGGGTGTGGAACTTGGCGTGTGTTGTTTCATAAATTTTTTATTTCTTGTTGAATTGCTTTTAAATTTGAATTCGGTTTGAATGTTTCAGAGGTGTTTCTTTATTTCGGCTTTTGATTTTTTGGATAAATTAAACATTGTTTGAAATAAGAGGAGGAACATTGCTTTTCTCTTTGTAAGTTTTTTTTTGCCATTGCTGTCGAGTTTGGGTGGAGTTGTTGAAGATGCTCGAATTTGACATTTTGTGATTGGTAATCTTGTTTTTAATTTCTTTGGTAATTTTGTTTAGTTTCTTTTTGTCTTTTCTTTTCGGTTTAAAATCCATTTGCGTCTAATCCCCGTTTATTTTTAAGGGATTTATGATAAATAGGGGTATCAGCATTTGGTTTTTAGTTGTAATGTGGGGGTATTGATTCGGTGAGTTTTTGTGATTGTTTGAATGATATTCTGATTGAGTTTTGAGATCATCATTATTTTGTATAAGTTGGAAAGATTATTTTGAGCTAATTAACTTTTTAAAATATTTTCAATTGGTAAAACCCTTTTTATTTTTTTTTGATGGTGAATAGTGTCATTTGATATGTCAATGGTAATTTTAATGGTGGTGATCTGAGTCTAATTCTGTTACTATTTGTTGTTGTTTGGTAGAAATTTTAGTTATAACAAATCAGTATATCAGGGGGTACTTTTGTATTGTTAAAAAAGAACGAGAACGGAGCATAAAATATATATATTTTTGGAAAGCCTTTTTTGAGTAGTCTTTTGCCATGGTAATTCGTTGATTCACCCCCAGGCTTGATTTTGCAGTTGAGATCAAAAATTAAAGTTAAGTGTTTTTAAAAATATTTCATTTAGTTCATTAGTAGAAATTTTTTGGTTTGGTGGTCTTAGGCGGAAATAATTTATTGGCCCTTTTTATAAATTTGGTTGCTACAGTTTCAAGGTTATTAGTTGTAGGTGAATAATTTTGAGTTTTTTTTTATTTTAACATTGCTGTCCCTCCTGAGGCAATTAGTCTGGACCTGTCACTTCTATTTTTTGTAGCCATTCTTTAGCTTTTCTTTTGGAACAAGATGGGTTTCACTGTGCAGGCAACGTAGATTTATGATGGGTAAAGTGGTGAAAGAAATATCCTGTTTTTAATACCGTTAGCATTGAAGTTAAGAATAGTTAAAACTCTTTGGATTATCCATTTTGGATTGTTGGATTGTAAAATATTGCTAATAGGCGGGGGATATAAGTTAAAGAAATTTGAGGTTCAAAATTTATTGTTTTTATCCTTTCGGGGATTGTAAAACGCAAAAAAATTTTTGGAAGTTTGAAATTTTTTCCAAATATAAAACATAAATTCTTCATGTTTCTAGATCTATTTTTAAGATAAGTGAACTTTTTGGGAAAAAAGGGGAAACTTTTGGGGGGTGATTAAAAGTATGTTTATTGGGTTGTATTATCCATGTTGATTGATTGACAAAAAGATTTTGAATTTGGGTTAGCGTTGACAGAACGGTAACTATTTTTGTAATTTTTAGTTAGTAAATTTTCTGGTTACTTTTGGTTATTCCATTGATTGTTGAGGCTTTAAATTTGGGGGTTTTTGCAATTTTGGTCTATGGAGTGGAGAAAATGTTGACTAAAGTTTGTGTTTTAAAATCAGCTTTGGGGGGGGAAAGTGATTAAATGTATTCATTTTAGGAGGTTTTTTTTTGTGTTTCGAGTTTAATTTGGTTTTTTGTTCAAGTTTGGATAATTTTTTGTATGTGGACCCCCCTTTATAATTACTTGTGGTTCTAAAACAATTAACACATTTGGGAGTTGCTTCTTTTTGGGTTTTACATTCTAGTTGATGATTACCTTGCATCGACCTTTTGGGCTGAGCCCCAGTTGCTTTAGTGGAAAATGCTTTTTTTCTTGTATTGGACCCTGTTTAGTTCTAATATATACTTTAATTCTACAATAATATGCTCACTGATTTAATTTGTCTGGATTCTTCATTGTCAATAAGATTTTTGCCACTGTTTGCATAGGTGTTTTACTTTGTTTAAAGTCTGGTGCATTTTAATACTAAAAAGTTTTAATTTGGTTCTTTTATAATATCTTCGTCTTTGAAGTACGTGGACACCCTGAGAACAACTGCAAATTTTTGACTGTAGGGCCTTAAGTAGAAATTGCTCATTTATTTCACATTAAGTTTCTAAAACTCCAAATTTTTCTTATAAATGAGCTAAAAATTGTTCATTTCAGTTTTGAAAGACATTTCCTGAAGGTCATATTTTAATCTTGATAAAGGATAGTATTGTCACTAAACAACATTTATGATGTTTTTGATGTTTTTTAAATTCAGAAAATATGTTTGTTCCTTCTCTTCGAAAAAATGACTCATAAACTGGATTGTAGTCTGACTTAGTTAAGCTTCTCACTGGTAGCAACCTGTACTGAAATTACTATAAAATGGGAGAAGTGCATCTCTTTACAAACTCATTACCTTTTTACTGCTCTTACAAAATGCATGTCATCACAAGTAGTTACTCAAAATTTGGAAAATTATGGTGTATCAATTGTTGATATAAAATGTAGGAATAACTGCTCATAAAAATAAATTCACCTGCCAACGCAATAAAATAGTATATTTAGAGAAAACCCAATTAAAACCTTTAAATTCATACAATGAAAATATCCATTTCAAGACATCTATTCTTCTGTGTTTCATTATTACTTCACGTTTTCGTGAGTAAGTTCTACTATATTTTCTTTCTTTGTTCTACAAATAACACGAATTAATTTTTTACAAATATGTAGTACACTGTAACCTTAATTAAATTAAACTAGACCTGTTGTCATCACCCAACAAAATTTGATACATTTACTTTTCAATTTTTAATTAATTGGAATTCTTTCTTTTTTAATAATATACAAAACATTCGTTGTTTATAAGCATACTTACTGCGAATTCAAGAACTCTTCTAACGACTGGAATAGTTCATTTAATACAGAAATCATTTATTTGCCGTGACGCGAAGAAAGATGAAATTGTTATCTACGCCCTAGTTACTCATGATAAAATTGCCGATGACAACTAAACTCAAGTATCAGCCTTTTTCTGTAGATCATTTTAAAACTTACTAGTTTCGTGCGACCTTGCTCGAAGTTTCTGACAATCTGAAGTCAAAAAATGTGAAGATAAGATCTAATGATGGAAATTTGCATCGCGGCTGAGTTCCTACTCTAAATTCGTAATAATAAAAATAAGATATTTCTTGTGTTCTATTTATTAAAATATATGATTACAGACTTCACAGAACTCAAATTAAACATTAATAATGTGCCGTAACTTCAACAATTAAATAGTAGTATATTTTAATGGAAAGGATGTAATTGATGGATTGACAGCATATAATATAATATTCCGTTTTGAAGGAATAACCGCAAATCTCCCCGTTATATGATGTTCGTTCTGCTCCTATTTTTTTGTTCATAGGATTGTAAGAACACTAAAACTTTTTTGATACGATATGACGAGGGAAACGCTATCAAAAGTTTTCTGGCAATTTCTCACAGCCCAGGAAATTTTTCGGGTATTTCGACTGAAACCAAAATGTTTAATAACCTTGGTGCTAAGCTCGAGTAGCTCCTCCAGTAATACCACATTCACCACTTCCGTTCCATTGATTGATTGATTGATTTTTTCGTGTTTCCAGGCGCGTCAACGGCTTTGGTCATTATTCTCGTAAGTGTAGTGCATGTTTTTTCTCGGGAGATGGATATGATCTTCCCCCGCTGGATGAAGAGATCCGACTTACCGTCGGCTAGTGGGGTTTCCCCCCTAACCAGGAATCTCCCACCAGCGGGGCACCGCCCCAGCCGGGACAAGCTCTAAAGCTTGCTGAAAAGCTAGTGTCGAAAATCCTGCCCTCTCAGGACTCGAATGTAGGAACACTCGGTCAGAGGCGCTGCAGTGACATCAGTAGAGGCACTGAGCTACCGCTCCCGGTACTTCGGTTTCATCAAATGGATTTATGATCCATGGTGATTTTACATCGTCAGTATATCTTCAAATCTATTTCTAAAGTCATCATGCAGGGTAATTAAAAGTTGAACGTATGCCTGATGAGTATCTTCATCAAGACATTCTATCTGTGACAAGTTTGGAAACTAGGAGAATTCGCGCCGGCTAATATTTTGCTTCATAAATTTCAATTTTCAATAAAAGCAGAAATTGCATCCTTTGTTTTTATAAAATTTAGGCTGCCGCCTTGTAATTGCAAGTTAATGTCATTTTTTTAAAAATCTGTCAAATACGCGATGTCTACTTTCAATTTGATCAGGTTTTCTTTTAAATCTGGATTCTTACTTTCCAGAAACTCTAAAACTGATCCAAAAAGTGAGTAAAATCTTGATAAACATGCACCTTTTGACAATCAGCGTTCTTCAGTATGCAAGAGCAATCGTTGGAAGTCTTCATCATTTTCGTCGTACAATTGTACAAATAAACGGGTATTCATCGCATTACTTCTTATTTTGTTAGCTGCATTAATCTAAAATTGAAGCAATTGGTGCAGTCCATCACTCTCTTCCGCTTCTCTTCATAGCAGTTCTTCATGGATATCTTCTTCCATAACAAATCGAACATATGCCAATAACGCTTCGTTACCAGGCCCTGTTGAATAAAAAAAATGAGTTGTTTGCAGATAATTTATACAAGAAGCCTTCGACATCACAACTCATTTCATCAATACCTCTTTGTACAGTGTTGTTACTCAAAGGAATTCTTTTGAGTACGTCAAATGAAGGTTTATGCAGAAAAGTATTTAAAACCTCAACAGAGGGTAAAATTAACTGTTCTCTGATGGCGTGCCTTTTTCCAGACTTCGCTATACGCAACGAGATATTGTAAGATGCCCGCAAGCCATCATCGTTACTTTGCCACGCTGAAGCGAACATACTGTGCACGGTTGGTCTCTTTTCATATTTTTCCTTCAATGCTTGAAAATATTTGAAATATTTACCTACTTCATCAGGATGACACCTTAGATAATCTTCGAGCTAAAATGGTTTCTTAGAATCATTGCTCAAAACTTTGTTGCATAAAAGGCACATGGGAAATCCTTTGTCTGCGATTGATGGAAGAAAAACCAAATTTCAAATAATCAACATTGTACTGTCGACATTTCTTCTTAGATTTAGCTATATTTCGTATCAGTTACCTAACAGTAAAGAAACAAATGTTTGGTTTAGTAATCATAAGGCGATTTTAACAGAATAAAATAGGATTACTTAATTATTGCAATGAAAAAAATGCCGGCGGCAAAACAATTTTAATAATTAAAAGCAATATACCGGTAAGACTCAGATAGAGGTTTTCACAAAATGGCTGAACCTATTTCAATGTAATATAAAACATTGACTAATTATATTTTGATATATTTCCGAAAATTCGAGAGAAAATACTTTTAAAGAATATTTTGACATCAAAACTCCGCGATTTTAATGATTTATTTATTACTTCGATGCACGTTACGAGTGGTACATAACGACAGGTACATTTTATGAAAATATTTTTAGTCATTTAGCATTACCAACTACGAGGGCACTGAAATATGCACAAACATGCAGGTCAAACATATATCTTTTACTTTAGTGAATCACCGCAGTCGGAGGAAAAATTATAATACAAAGTTCTCAAAGGCCAACTTTTCTCGTCTTTCTGTTCTATTATAGAAGTATCGAATAATGACCCTGTTCAATATTTCATTTTTATTACGTATCTACTACACGCAAACACAAGAAATATAATATTACAACAAAAATATGTACAACAAATACGCAGATACTTACTTTTTTCGGCACTGGCAAACAGTGACGATTCACTCACACTTTTCTTCTCAAAATTCCGGAAACAAATAAGTAACGTTTGTCTTAGGCATTCGTAATTATATTGGTGAAGAATCAAACAAGTTCATTCAAGATTGCAACCACAGCACAAGTCGTATTTCGTCCCTTTGCACGACTGAACAAGCGTTGCGGGCAGGCGGACAGCCGGTGCTTTGCGAGTCTCGACATGCGTTCTACTGAATATCGAATATGCAAGTTTTTACGAGTAATAGTCGCTGACCTTCTTGGAATATACTACACAAAAAAATTAAGTGAGGTTTTAAAAAAGGAAATTACTGTTAAATAAACAAGCTAGCTGATCCATATACCGGCCTAACTGAAAAACAAATTTCAAACCCGAGGACAAAAATAAAAGCAATATTATTTTTTCGCGCTATTTGTTAGGGCTGCATAACCAAAGCTCCTAAACAAATTTAGCACAAAAATCTGAAAATTAGAATCTTCAAGCTTCAAAATGCTTTTCTTAAGCCTCAATAGGCCATTTTCACCGAAATACCTGTCAAAAATCACCAAAATATTTGGAATATTTCTGCCCCCTTTATTTTTTTGAGAAGTGTATTATCTGCCTACATTGATAGATAAAGCCAAGCCAATATATTTGTCCCTTACTATCGAAACCAGGTAAATTCTGTGAAACCCCATTTTTTTCACGGCGACGTAGACCCCTGTTGAGTCTCCCGTGGACCCCTGTGGGTCCACCTGGACCACTTTGGGAATCACTGACCAAATTACACAAATGTGCAAAAGCTTAATCATCAAGCTCAGAAAACACTATTTGCTTCCAAGAAAGAGTGTACATTCTTTACCCAGCACTGTACCGTGCTCGGACGCAACTAGGACTTATTGTATTCGTAAGTTATATTATGCTAATTATCGCACCGAAGCGCAGCTTTTCTAGTCTGTCGCCCCCCGACCGGACTGTAACAAACAACGGACTGTAATTAACAAAATTGTAATTATTGTTAATTAACTGCCCGTTGCAGTTCAAATAAATGAATGAAAAGTGACCTCTCTGAGCAGATTTACGAGTTCCGTCTCTTCCGTTGCAGATGCGAGGCATATGGTACGTGGTGCAGATAGCGGAGCACCTGCCGCAGGGGCCCACGCGCGCCACCGCCACCATCACCGCCTGCCCCAAGATTGACTTGGGGCCCACGTGGGCGCCCGCGCCCGACGTGCGCATGCGCCTGCGGTGGCACGAGAACCACGAGCACGTCAGCTACAGCCTGCGCCTGCCCGAGCCCGACACCCACAAGGGCTACTGGCTCGTCGACCAGCCGCAGAACGGTGAGTCACCAACGCTTAACATTCATTCGACAAGGGAGGAACTGCCGATCCGGTGGCCGAGATCGCTAAGGCAGTAGTGTCGTAGAGATTTCGGTCCGAAGGGTCGCGGGTTCGAGTACCGCCTCGAGCATTGTATTTGTGTTCGTCCTTTCACCCCTTATCATCACCATATCGTTTCATCTTCACAGTTACCATAACGTTAACTCCAATAGTGGTCGCTAATGACCTACATGTTGAGCGACCTTAAATAACCAATAAAAAGGGAACTACTGCTCGCCCAACCCCGAGCAGCCGATGTGCTCGGCGAATGTTTGCTTTCTTTGATAAGTCTAAAGACGATCTTTGATAAGTCTAAAGGCACGCGGAGGGTAGGGCGACCACCGTTCGTCGCTCGTTCAACAGCAAGCAACTCCTCCACACTACTTGGGATTCGGTGAGATGTCGTTCGTTACTCGCCGAATACTGAAAGTGTGGAGCCGCCTTAACTGATATGTGCAAACTAACTGATTCAATTAATAAATCTTAAGTTATGAAAATGTAGGTAGAAAAGGGGTTCAGGCAAAAGGTTCGTTAGTGCGGATGAGAAAAGTGGACTTACAGTTTTCATAAGAAAAAAATTAAACCCACGCCTTCAAATCATAAGACTTGCCTATTATCGTTTTCCATTTGCCGCACTGGTGCGCACCCAGGGCAGATTTCGTGTTCCATTCGACCGCTAGGGCGCACCAGTGCAAAGAAGCGCATGTTCCACACGGAAGAAGGGCGCACTCGGAGCGCCCTAAACTGCACTGACGATCTAGTCAGTGCAGTCCAGTGCACTGTGCCATTTTGAGGTTAGGTACAGAAGTTATGCATGCTGATTTGTATTCGTAGTGAAATTGTGAAGGAAATTGAGGATCTTCTGTCACGCAGGAATACTTCGAATGATAGAGTATATTATGTTTTGCAAGACATGTCTTAAAATATTTTTTGTGACTTACGTGAAGTTCGGAAAATCAGTTTGTTTGTTTTTTTCCTAAAATTTAACATTGAATCATGTTAACAAATTCAGTGCTATTTAGAAACCAAAGTACAAGTATGTCTCAATATCTAAACGCTAATAAAGTGAAAATAATAATAGTGACCCTTACAAAATAAATTCAAATATATGTGCCAAGAAATGTTTCTCGCACCCCCATACATACACCAGCGGAAATGCTCATGTTAATATTTTTATGGTTTTCAATAACCAAACAATTCTGCAGAAGCATTCCGGTTCAAAATCTGATGAATTATATCGATCATTGGCAAATCTCGAAAACTGAAATTTCGATAATACGACTTTGAAGATTTTGTAGTTTTTAAATAAAGAAATCACATGTTAATAATTTATTATTTAAGAAGTAAGAATTACCAAAAGACTTCATAAAAATTAGAGCAATGATCATAATTCAAAATTACTATTTTTCCAGTTCCGTCAATATGACAAACCAAGAACAGCTGAGTATAATCTCATTGCGTAGCGCACAGGAACTGACTCAGTTCCGGAATCAGTTTCATTCGTGGCTGCCCTTCACACGTGTAGGGGTCAGTCAACTGTCCTAGTCTTCTGACACAAGTATTGAGAGTTATTTATGAGCATAAGGATTTAACAGCTATTTTCGTCGACAAGGATATTTTAACTAGGATTAAGTTTATATAGAAAAACATAATATGAATATAATACTGGTAATTGAAAAACAATGTGTCAGAATCTGAGCAAATAAAATACTACGAATTGGGACTTTTGATTCGTTTGGGGTTATTAACTCAAGATTACAGGGAAAATATGACATTTTTCTTTTATGTTTTGAAAACATACGAAGAAACACACGAAAACATTTTCTTGGTCAGTAGTTCACCACATTATAACTTGATAAGCAGTTTTTTGTACTTTATTCAACGCACGATTACTTCATGAAAGTCTGTCTCCAATGCAATTTAATCACACGTAGGATTCATCTGGCAAGACGATTCTTAAATTATATAGCAAGATATTAATAACTTAAATAAAATTCTGTAGCGTTACTGTAATATTAATTCCCCACTGTAATTCAATGTTGTGAGTTAGATGTAACGTGAAAGACTCCGACAGTGGCCAACTACTACTTGAGTGAGACCAAGGGCTTAAGGCTCCTAGCGCTTTATAAACGTATGATTTAAAAAATACATCCTCACAAAAACACTAAATGGAAAAAATGACCGTCTTGGATAGTCAAGATTGGGAAGGCAGGAGCATCTACGCCGGTCTCTTCTTGTATGGTCGCGACCTCCAAGTACACTTCCTTCCCGTTCCGTATCATGATAACCTTTCCTAAAGCCACTTTCCAAACCAAGATGTGCCTATTAAAAGGGAGTGTCAGTTTTAACCAACTGTGACGGAGACGTGTGGAAGTACACAACTCTTATAACAAGAGTCATTAAAAAATTAAGTTTATGGCCTAATATCACTCAAGTATAATTCTCAGCTGGTGAGCACATAGTGGGCGGAAAGGAACTGCGTAAATTGGTATTACACTAGAAATCTGCTTGTAAAAGTCGTTAAAGTGGTCGCTTAGATTACTAAGGTAGAATCTTGTGGAAGCCAAGGTTAGGGAAATACCGAAATTGAGGTAACTTCCCAGAACAATTATCGGCACTAAGTTAGTTCCTGGGACTCAGGAAAATATCTTCCCTCAACCACCTTTGACAAAAGGGAAAAGGGGATCCTCATTATTGACTTGTCCCTTACCACTTATATAGGATAAATAGTTTTATGCTTCCATTTTATTTATTTATTTATTTTACGTCAAAAACAGTTAAAAGTGCGTATGACGTGCTATGGGGAAAAGTGAATTGTGTGCACATTTTCAAAATTCTGTGATCCCTACACTAAGTCATATACTACTTGAATTTTGAGAAAGTTCCCATGTAATAAAATCTATTTTCAAGGATTAATAAGCAATAAATTTTGGGTTCTTATCCATGTTCTCCTTCGGAATAATACTTCCTGCCGCGACAACATGGAAACAATAACTTGAATAATTCTATTCCCCACTGAATTCTAGAAGACGTGCACAGATAATGAAGTTACATTTATGTCCAGAAGCAAAACAAGGAGCCATCTCAGCATTTGCTCAATGGATCAGGGAAACTGGACGAAAAACCTGATCGAGATGGGAGTTATTGACCCAGAAGCTTCGATACAATATTTGTTACATATTGTTTAGAATTATACAGTCCAATGGTAAATAATACATTAAATATCACTGTTAAAATTAATGTTACTTTCCTTGTGATGCTCAGTATAGTCCCTAACTGTATAGAAACAGTTATGCAGCAGAAACGATTTCACTTGGGATTTAAACTTTTCTATCGAATTTAATCGTTTAATGTCATCTGGCAAAGTGTTGTAAAATAATGTACATGTATTTTATGTGAATTTTTTGTGATGAGCTGTTGATACTGTCACCTTATGAATATGATTTCTACGTCGAGTGTTATAGTAATAGACTTCGGCATTTTCTGAAAATATATTTCCGCCCTTAAGCAAGTCATTTTTTACAAAAACCACTGATTCGTAAATAAAAAGACACGGTGATGGTAGAATTCCTAGATTAATGAAGAGAGGCTTACATGAATCACGTGGGTGGGATTTGGTTATTATTCGTACAATACTTTTTTGTAATCTAAAAGTCTGGAAGCTATAAGATGCATTTCAGAATATTTAGCCTATACTCGGGCAAATAAAATTTTAATATACACAACGAGCAGTATGAAGACTGACTGAATTTGAAAGAATTCTGAATGCGTAGCATAATGAACTTAATTTTGTGTTCAATTAATTTAAATGGACGTTCCATTTAAGGTTTGACTGAATTGAGAGACCTAAAAATTTTGTTGCCTTAACATCAGTCAATGGTATACCGTTCATTTTCAATGGAGTACAGAATTGTTTATTTGAAATGGAAAACTGCATTAAAACCGTTTTCTTTTCGTTTACTATTAATTTGTTGATTTTATTACTATTAATTTACATGATTTTAGCCTGCCTTATGACTTTTCGTAACAATATTTTGTATTTTTTAAAGTAGATAAGGAAATCTTGAGATACGTTATGTCGTTTAGAAATGAAAGAAAGAATTCGCTTGGTTTTACAAGATGTCCTAATCCCTTGTGTTATCCAAGAATTGCTTTTCCGTGAGATATTTAATTTTCTTTTTTGAAGAGAAAACAAGTGTTAAAATGAAAACAAAGATTTGGAAATATATATAATATATATATATATATATATATATATATATATATATATATATATATATATATATATATATATATATATATATATATATTTCGTTTGTATCAACAGTATTATGAACCGCTTCCCATGACTCTTGCATCAAGTAATCAATGAATAATTTTATTTTACTTTTTGTAAATAATCTAGTCATACGTGTATGTTTATTGTGTCTGTGATCGCATTTCTTATAATGGTAAGAATTTGTGCATCGTGGTCACTGTATCCTAAATCTTTTGTTTCAACTTCATATCGAGTAGTAGTTTTGTTAATTATAATTTGATCAATTGTCTTCATCGAATTTTGTGTGATCCGTGTAGGTACATCTTTGTTGTAACATATTCAGCTGTTTATTCGCGTCCATTCTACCTGTAGAATTTGGTAGTTTATATTAGTTACTTGGAAACGTGTTCGTGAGTGGCGATACGGAATTATTGAAAACAGGATCTAATGAGGTCACAGATGAGACCATAGTACATCATGTTTTGTATTTGACTTGTATGTTACTGACGTTTTTATATAAGCCAAAAATTATTTAAATCCAATCGTAAACTATAAGAAAAACGCTTAGTTGCCAGATGCACTGCATGACTCGCATACATTTCCAAGTATTTCTCTCTTCGTTTGTTTAAAATTCTGGAAAGTTTGAATATGCTAATACGTTTGATTTTTTAATACATAGTGCATCTGAAAAGAGTCTTAATCTTACACATTCTTATTGTGACGTATTAGCATTAAACTGAAACTACTCGTTTATAGAGAGGAAAACGTTTTTTCAAAGATAGTCATAGTCCCACCAACGCTATTCCGTCGATTCAATTCGGGTTCAGGACCAATCACTCAACAACGCACCAACTACTACGACTCACTGAAGAAATAGCACAAGGCTATCACCAAAAGGAACATACAGCATCAGTATTTTTGGATATAAGTCAGGCGTACGACAGAGTTTGGCACTCTGGTCTAATTTATAAAATGCGACAACTAAGAGTCCCGGAGTATTTACAAAAGGTTATCGAAAGTTTCCTCTCTAACAGATCGTTTATTGTAAAAGTCAACTCTTCAACCTCTTACCCGCGCACCATTGATGCAGGAGTACCACAAGGATCGGCACTCTCTCCCATTCTGTTCAACATTTTTAGCTACGATATCCCCACTGAGGGTGACTCCAAGTTAGCGCTGTACGCAGATGATGTCGCCCTCTTCGCAACGCACAGCGACATTGCCGTAGCCAAGGACTATATTCAAAACACATTAAACGAGTATGTTAACTGGACTCAGAAATGGAGAATAAAAATAAACCCGTTAAAATGTCAAGCAAAAATCTTCACGTTACGCCGCTCAAAAATCCTACTGAATTATGCCTTCACAATACATTTATTCCGTGGACCTCCTCACCGATAAAATACTTAGGAGTGTTGCTTGACAAAAGATTGACATGGAAACCACACATAAATGCAATAGCAAACAAAGCATCTGCCAAAATTTCAAAACTCTTCCCTCTAATCAATGCACATTCTTCATTGAAAGTCGAATGCCGATTGCTACTATTTAAGTCCCTAATTCTACCAACCATGACTTATGCATGTCCAGTTTGGGGTTGTGCAGCGACAAGCAATCTCCAAAAATTAACAGCCATTCAGAATGTATTTTTAAGAAGAACTTTAAATGCCCCCTGGTTCATTCCGAACATCCAGATTCGCAGAGAATTGAAAGTGCCGTCATTAATCGATCACATAACTCAAATAGCTCAAAACTTTTACCAAAACCTTCACACTTCCCCATGCTCCTTAACCTTCAGCCTAGGTCGCAATGCTGCATACACACGTATTAAATCCAGGTACCCTAAAGACAGATTCAAACCACCGTAATCCCCCATAACTGTCAATAGATCAACTGAAACAGTCTTCTACCACGCTTCATTTACTTTAGCCCAATATTTATGTTATTCCGAGTAATATAAACCACTGATTATGGATGGCCATTCCCAAAAAGTAACAAACTGTGTATTACATAATTTAACCTCCTCGAAAGACATGTATGTCGAACGAGAAGAAATAAATAAATAAAAAAAAAAGATAGTCATATATTATACATACACTTTTACAATTCCTATCTGCATTGACGTGCATTTAATTCAGTCATGCTTATTTAGTCCTGGAGTTTACTTCAAGTTCTCACTTCACTTACGTTTTACTTAAGAAACTATGTTCCACGCAATTAGACATAAATGAAACTGATCCGCTGTAATTATTGAAGATGACACTAATCCTCCTTTTCGTTTTTCAACATTTCATCAGTTTTCGTAATTTACATAATTAGTAGTATTTTATAATACAAAAATCTTCATAAATGTGTAAAATGGCAGAAGAATATAAAAATCCTTCGTTAATTCGCATCAGACATTGAAAGTTTTTCATTCAAATTTTCGGCACCAAACTAATTCACTAAACTGCTAACGATGCAAATACCCGTGTTGGTGAAACATGGATATTCTAAATACAGATACTCCCTGTTTGTTTGGATTACGAGTGCTTGATTGCATTCAAGAGACACGATCGAAGTTTCATTAAATAAATGCCCTGCATAAATAATTTACTTGTAGCGCATGAAGAGCTACATTTAATGCGGCGAGTACGAATTGATAGTAAATATTTTAGCAGTGGGATCATGGCTCATTTTGAATAGCCCAGTAATTTTTTTCACCTCAAGCTAATATCCATATTTAAAACTCCAACAGTAATTAAAATTCTTAAGTCAGCAATAACTTATTCAAACTCATAAAAAATACTCTCTCTTCAAATCATTTTGAATTTCGAAAAAAATAATTGTCTGAGATAAGAAAAAATCTGTGGGTAAATAGTTTTCTAAGAAAGATAAAAGGTTAATGTTCTTGGTCAAGAATTATATTCTAATTCAAGGTTATATTATCCACCATAAAACCGCTTCTTAACTACTCTCTTATTTACTTTTGTATTTTCGGCGAGACTGCACATTGGTCGTGGTATTGAGGGCGGAATTTTCAACATGACTGTCGTTGAATCTTTCCAAGCTTTTTCCACGTGTTTATTATTCTGATTAGTACCCATGGTTCAGTTTAACATTGCAAACTTTTTCGCATGAATCTTTCCAGTAAGGAGTTTGTGTTGAGATGCAAAAATGATAATTATGTTGTAATGAGCAAGAAGCAGAAAACACGGTGAAATGAGAGACAGAGGAAAATAGGAGGGCTTCGATAAAACCTACTGTGTACCCGCTTTGCCCATTACAATCTCTCAAGCAGTTTGCGCAACTCCAAGTCGTTTCACGAGAGACTTGATTCTATTTTTTTTTTTTTTTTTCAAAAATGTTGAGCTGCCGGAAATACGTCTACACAATTTACCCGCGCGGGGGGGGGGGTCCTGGTTTTCGAAATAAAATAACTGGTGGAGAATTACAAACTCCCGTCGGGTGCCCGGATTTGCGGTGTCATTCACATCGTGTGTTTAGATGGACGCGGTGAGAGACGCTTTTGGAGGGCTACGTGACCTCCGTGATACAGCAACCAAAGTGGCCCCCGATTGGACTCTGTCTTTGTCATGACAAGTGGAAGTGTCCTATTCTTATTTATACGTCGTCCACACCATTAGTCATTCCGACTAGGAATCGAACCCGGGAGTGTTTACATGAATCTTTTGTGCCAACTGAGATAAAATGTTGTTCTAGTTCTAGATTCTGATGTTCTAGTTCTAGTAGAGTCCTTAGATTATATTGAGGGGACGGTGGATCACAAACAATAAATAGATATACTGAAGACTCATGTAAAGCCTTGTGTTGAAAACTGGAAATTGGTGATGATTTCATATCTATTCAGGATAACGATCCTAAACATACCCTTAAGTACTCACCTCTGGATACTGTTGAACAACCGACCCAACCTCACGATTCCTGCTCAGTCACCAGACATCAACCTCACAGGACCTCTTAAAGATTGTCGGGAAAGAAGGCTTCGAACAAGACATATTTCTAGTAAACTGACACTAAAAAAAGCTATTCTACTCGAAAAATGGAATAATACTTCGGCCAATACGACACCGAGTTTGGTCCCGAAGATTGGAAACAATAATAAAGTCACGTGGATATGCAACTAAATATTAGATTTACCAGCAAAAAACTTTATTTTAAATTAATATTTTATGAATAACTATCACATACTTCTACGAATATTTCTTGTGCTTCATTTCTGCAAGATAATTTTGTTATTAACAATTAACACATTTATCTATTTCTAATTTGTTATTTTCCATTAAGTATTTGAGAAATCTTACTGTATGATGAATAATTTTATGTATTATATTTTAGGAACATTAATTAAACAATGTAGGCTTTCACGGCTGGATATATTATTAAAAATACCTTTCGGACTACATAGCCGTGTCTATCGGACATTTTGCCCAAACGTTTCGTCCGCTACTGCGGCAGACGTCAGTGGACGGAGTCACGCAATGTCCTTTTACACAACTCACTGGTGACTGGTAATCATTTCTGCTTTGTTCACGGCGTTCGGGCGCTGGTCATTGTCGGCTGTTGACGTTTAGGCTTCACTCGACGGAGTTCAGGTATCCATGTCGAGTGTACTTTTATTCGTTCTTCTTTCTTACTAAAATTAAATGGATGTTTATAAATTTCGACGGCCTCACGGTGATGACGGGCATGATAGCGTTCCATACAGGATAAAACATCAACATCTTTAAATCATATATCGTGCTCACAACCGGAAAAATCGTGTTCGGCTACAGCAGACTTTTCAGTTTATCCAAAGCGACAGTTTCTCTTATGTTCGTAGAGACGGGTGTTTATGCTCTGTTGGTGGTCCCAATGTATACCGAGCCGCAAGAACAGGGAATTGTATAGACGCCTGCAGATGATAGTGAGTTGGTTTCTTGCATCCTTAGCCGATATAAATAAATTGCGTAACTGGGTTGTAGGCGTGAAAATGGTGATGACATTGTGTTTTTTAGAATTTTCCCTATGCGGTCTGTAATTCCATTCAAGTACGGTAGAATGATTTTCTGCTTTTGAGTATTTTTATTGTAGGATGTGCATTTTTTATTAGGGGGAGAGCTCATTCCGCGCTCGACTGTCGAACCGAACGGATCGTTCTTGTCGGTGTGAACAGTGACAACCGTGCGACTTACTAAAAGTTGTGAACCAGCGCAAATCTTGTGGTCTGTGGAAACAGTCCACTAGTGAGTGCTACGCATTATGTACAATGGATACTGCCCGACAACCGGGCAGCTCATCAATAATGCACTAATAACTCTCAATAGTAATTATTCCATTCAAGACCTAAACACATCGATGCTGTACGAACAAGCAACGGCAAACGTCAGTGACGAAGTTACATCAATGGAATCTCAACCAAGTCAAACGACAATGGAACGCCAACCAAATCAACAGACATCGATGGGGCAGCAAAACCCGGATACTCTACAAGGTAACGCTTCAGGCCAACATGCCGCAGGGCAAAATTTAAAGCGACCTTCAGATAATGATACCTCGTCTAGCGACACCAAAAGGTCTAGTCTGCATTCAAAACAAGACAATATAGACAGTTCAACCCAGTTTAGTTATTCGGTCCAAACTTACAATAGATTTGAAGAACTGAACAGAATACCAGATCCCAACAATCAAAATAGGTTTAGTTACATTAATGAAACATCGCCAAGTGTGGTAGAATCAGTTAAAATCCCGCCAATTTATGTAGCAAATATAACTAACATCACGAATTTCAGAAAGGGAAATCAATACAAAAGTAACAAACAGTTTCACACTTCAATTCATAAATAATAAAGTGAAAATACAACCTGAAAAAATCAGTGATTTCAGAGACATAACCAAATATTTAATTAACACAGGAAGACAGTTCGTACCTACAAGGACCCAGCAAATGAGAAATTCTCAGTTGTATTTAAAACCCTACACACATCCATCACAGAAGAGGAAATCTACACTGAATTGAAAGAAAACATCCATCACTCGTTAAAGTAACTAGACTCCGAAAAGACAGTAATCCAATTCCAGTAATAGCAGCCGAATTCAACGGGGAAGAAAACAGAAAATATTTTAGAAGTAAGACAAATTTGTAATCTCATTGTAAAAGCTGAAAGGAGAAAAAGACCTAAAGGCCCCATTCAATGCATGAGATGTCTAGATTTTGGTCATACAAAAAATAATTGTAACCACAAAATAGCATGTATTTACTGTTCCAAAAACCATTATTCTGCAACTTGCCCCATAAAAATGAACCATTTAAATGTTATAACTGTCAAGGAAATCACAGAGCAGACCTCAGAACAGTAGAATGCCCCTATTATAAAAAAATAAGCCAAAAACCTAACCTCAAAGATCCTCCAATTAGATCTAGAACCAATGGGTCATCTACAGTACCACCCCAAAATAACCAAACTAACTTCCCCAGGCTGTCTAACACTCAAAATATCCCAAACTTTACACACACTAACAACACAAACACAGAACAACATAATAATCAATTCTATAACTCTCAAAATCGAAATCTCAAACACACTCGAACGAAAATAACTTTCTCAACTCCCTGATCAATACAATAGCCACTCACATAATCAATATAATCAACTCAATTATCCCAACCATAATAAATAACATCCATTCATCTATCTCAGCATACATTAATAACAATTACGCAACAAACACAAATTAATAAGATTACCATACTCAATTGGAATGCCAATGGTATAATCAACAAAGTTAACGAACTAAAATATTTCATGGAAGATAAGAAAATTGATTTTGCATGTATAACTGAAACACATCTAAACAATAGTACAAAGGTCAGCATACCAGATTATAAAGTAATCAGAGCAGACAGACCAAACTCTAATGGAGGAGGAGTAATGATACTAATAAGGAGCACAATACCATTTTATCCAATAATACTCACCAACCCCAGGTATCGAAACAGCAGCAATTAAATTTAGTAATAATAACTATCTGGAAACTACACTCATAGTAGCATATAAGCCCCCAATGTGAAAATTCAGGATACCAATATCATGGGTGTTATTGATCAACACACCCCAACAATTGTCCTAGGTGGTTTTAATGCAAAACATATAAAGTGGGGATGTAAAAATAATAACTCAGCTGGGACACAACTACTACGGTTAATAAACAAAAACAAATTAAGTTTCATAACCCCAAATGAACCAACCTACCCATTTGATCACTCTAGGAACCCTGATCTGTTAGACATAGGCATAACAAATATACAACAAATGTTTTTCTCCACAGTACACCATGAAATGGACTCAGACCATCTACCAGTAATAATCACTACACAACAGTCACTCCCCACACATTCACCCACTCCACAACTCAATACTCACAAATTAATTGGCAAATATTTAAAAAAAATGTTAAAACAAACATCCCAAAGTTCAAAATATTAAATACCCTCTAGAATAGATCAAGCAATCACAATACTTAATAACATAATATTAAGAGAACTAGAGAACAGTAAACCAAATAAATCACCTACAAATACACAGAATAAAAACAATGAACTACCCAAAAGCATAAGAAATCTAATTCACATAAAGAATAAAACAAGAAGATTATGGAATTATACTAGACACCCTGAAATTAAAAAGGAACTAAATCTATTAACTATATTACCAAAAAACACTTTTCACACACAAACAGCAACAATACAACACCATATTCAAACATTAAAATAACTAGACACCCTGAAATTAAAAAGGAAATAATAAACATAATAAAAACACTCCCTAATAAGAAGGCTCCAGGACATGACAGAATAAACAACAAAATTCTAAAAAATTTGCCACATCAAGCCATAGCATTCTTAAATAATATTTATAACTCTTCATTAAGAACAGGTTACTTCCCACTATTATGGAAACACTCAATAATAATACCATTCCAAAACCAAACAAACACCCATCGAACGTAGAAAATTATCGACCAATCAGCCTGTTACCCTCCCTATCAAAAATTCTTGAGAAACTTATTCAGAAAAGACTTAGTAATTACCTCAATAAAAATGACATCATTCCCAGACACCAATTTGGATTCACAGAAAAGTTATCAACCACACATCAATTATTAAGAATCACAGAACATATCCATACAGCATTCCAAAGAAAACTACATACTATATCAACCTTTCTAGATATTTCACAAGCCTACGACAGAGTATGGCATCAAGGTCTCATGTACAAACTAAAAATCAATGGCACACCCAAATACCTAACCAACATCATCAATAGCTTCATAAGCAATAGAACCTTTTCAGTGTCAGTAGATAATCATCTCTCAAACCCCAAACCAATATATGCTGGTCTTCCTCAGGGCTCCCCATTGTCACCTGTATTATTTAATCTTTACACATCTGATATTCCTACATCCAACATAGTCAAAACAGCACAATTTGCAGATGATACAGCATTGTATTGTTCAAACATATCACTTGACAGAATAAGAAACACATTACAGCAACATCTAAATCAAATACAGTCTTGGTCAAGCAAATGGAAAATTAAATTAAACCCATCTAAGTCAACAGCAAAAATTTCTCATTAAAAACAATTTCAACACCACCACCTCTCACACTGAAAATAACACATTCCTCCAAAAAGACACCAAACTCAATTGGAAAGAACATATAAACATTAAAACACAACAAACAAAAGCCAAACTATTTCAATTAAAGCCACTAATAAACAACCACAGCAAAATAACAATAGAAAATGCCAAACTCATATATACAGCCATAATTAGACCTTAATGCTATATGCTTGCCCTGTATGGATCAGTGCAGCAAAACCAATATACATAAAATACAGGTCATACAGAACAAATTCCTTCGAACAATAACCAAAGCACCTGGTTCATTTCAAACAAACAGCTTCATAAAGAAATTCAAATAAAACCTATCATACACCACATCACCAAGTTATCCAATAATTTTACAATAATATGTCAACAATTACACAACTATCCAATTACAATTTAGGCAAAGCACCCATGAACCCCACCAGAATAAAAAATAGATTTCCTAAACATGTATTTTACATCCAATTTGCTGATTTAGATGATTCCTTGTGAGGTGCTCAGTGGGTTTTCCTAAGTAATAACTGTAAAGTAATAATAGTTTAGTGTTTTAAAATAGATCATAAGCATCAAAAACATGTGAAAGAGTTTGTAGTGTAAAACTGAACCATGTATACCATTCAGAATAATAAAGTAATTGAAAAAAAAAAAAAAAAAGGGGGAGAGCTCTCTTGAGTTCAGTAGAACAGTATCCATTATATTGTAGGGCTTTGTCAAAGTGAATGAGTTCCTCATTTGTTTTCTGCTTCATATAACGGTTTGCGCGATCAACAAGGGTTTTCATCATGGCTCTCTTCTGGCTTGGGTGGTGGTTTGGCATTTTGCTCAAGTACCTGTCAGTATGTGTTGGTTTTCTGTATACCGTGTGTCCAAGAGAACCATCCGCCTTTTTACTAACACATCCAAAAATGCCAGTTTTCTGTCCCGTTTTTTCTCCATAGTGAACTGGATGCGTGGATGAATACTATTTAGGTGAATCAAGAAGTCATTGAGAGTATCTTCTCCGAGACTCCATATCACGAGGGTGTCGTCAACATAACAAAACCAGTACATGGGCTTGTGTGGCGAGGTGTTCAGAGATTAAGCTTCAAAGTTCTCGATGTTTAAGTTGGAGACTACTGGACTAAGGTGGTTGCCCATGGCGACACCATCCTTTTGTTCATAAAATTGATCATTCCACATAAAATGTCATAGTGAGCACATGTTTGAACAAGGCTGTTATATCATCCGGGAATAGCTTCTGAAGTATTGTCAAAGTATCACTGACTGGCACCATCGTGAAAAGAGAAATGACATCAAAGCTGATTAGAAGGTCTTCCGATCTTATTCAATTGTTTTAAGTTTCTCAATAAAATGCGTAGTATTTGAAGAAAGAATTAGTCTTACCGATGAATGGTTTCAGCATATTGCAGAGGTACGTCGACACTGTATGTAGGAGAGCCAATGGTGCTGACTATGGGGCGTAACTGCACTTCTGGTTTGTGAATTTTAGGAAGCCCATATAGTTTAGGTGGCAATGCTTCTGATTTTTTAATTTTACGTTGTTCTATCTCGGGGATAGATGACGCCTTAAGGAGTTGGTTGGTACAGCGCAATATTCTAGACGTTGGATCTCGAGGAAACTTGGAGTAAGTCTCTGGGTCTAACATGTTCTTCACTTTCTTCTGGTAATCAGCAGTGTTAAGACAACTTTGTCTGACGATAGAATGAGAATGCCTTGTTGTTGTTCAATTTTTTTAAGACTGTCTTTTCTTTGCTGGTAAAATTGCCCTTGGGAGGGATTGGTCCGTTGCAAAATCCTAGACGACTCTCGCTGAATTTCCTCAGCCACATCTGTATAAACTGAACGTTTGCCAGATTCGATATTCGAGATGATATCTTCTATTGGTATCGTTGATGGAGTCGCTGCGTAGTTTCCTCCCTTAGAAAACATAGCAATTCCGTCCGTGGATAGTTGGTAATCGGATAAGTTGACAACTATACATTTTTTTGATTGGACCGAAGCTGATTTTGAATTGGCCGTTAACCGATGATATTTCTGTATTTGTTTCTTGGATAAATATGATATCCTGACCTTCATGAAATTGTATGTGATATGGTTCACATTGTCCCAGTCCTGTACCTGAAAGTTTTTGCTGATATGAAGATGCAACGTATAAAGGTCGTTGTCAATAGTAGCAAGTTGACGGCGAGATTGATACAGTCGTTCTCAGAGAAGTGCTTTCTCCATGCGATCATAGATACGATAAGACGCAGCCGTAGAGAAAATGCGTCTTTGCTTTAAGAATCTTGGAATAACACCAGTGTCACGGCACAAAAAAGTCAATCCACATAGCAGTTGTGCCTTTTTCTTGCGTAGTCCTTCAAAGAATTTTAAGTTTGTATGTATCCTCCACGTAAAGGAATATATGGAATATGTGATAAAATTTAAGATAATAAAAGTTAATAAAACTGATGAGGCTACAGCTTGAACATTAAAATATTTGATTGTAGATTCTAATATATTATATTAACTTTTGAAGACATTAATTGAATAAAGGCTAGTAAATTAATTTCTAGACATATTCACGTGACTGATCATGAATTGGAACATTCTTTGAAAATTCGGGGTCCTTTACATGAAGTCTCCCAGACATTTTCAAAATTTTCACAAAAATGGCTCCAAAATGTTTCTTTAAATTTCTTGTAAGAAATGACTAAAATACACTTATAAAGGTTGCATAGGTTCGATTTTCATGGTTAACTCGAAATTTTCGAAAAATGCAAAAGTCTGAATTTTTTCCGGCGCCTTCCTAACAACTACTCAATTGCAGACAGAGATTTTTCCTTCAAATGAAATTTGTTGTCCATAAATAGTTCTTATATATGCTTATATAGTAAAAAGGTCATGTAGATTTTTTGAAAATTTATTGAAATTTTTTGAAAATTTTTAGTAGATTTCGTGCAATAGAGCGTGCAATATTTGCAATGTTTAAAAAAATTATAAAAACAAGATTTTATCAAAAACGGCTCCAAATCTTTTCTTTAAATTTTTGGTAGGAATAGTACCAAATACATCCTATTTGGTGTCATAAACGCCATATTGCTCTATTCCTTTGTTTTTTGAAAATTACACAAATTTAATTTTTTTCACGTGTCTCTCACGCCGGTAATATTTATACTAGAGGCAATTTCTTGACGTAAGTAAATTTATGAGTACATGTGCTTTAAATAATGTCAAATTAAGTTTCTCGAAAACTCAACCGTTTTCTGTTTAAATGATCTCAAAATTCCGCATTTTCTCAAAAATTTATTCTTCAAATTTTGCAACGGATACTTGTAATAGCACTGTTTAATATGATGTAAAAGTCATTTTGTTGTATTCTTTTGCTGTTTCAAAAATTACACAAATGTAATTTTTTGTAATATCTCTCACGCCGTTAGTAAGCAAATTTCCATCGATTTGTATACATTACTACATTTGTGAGTGGAAGTGCTTTAAGTGACTTTAAATGAAGTTTTTCGAAAACTCAATAGATTACTGTGAAAAAGAGCTTCGAATTTCACATTTACAGTAATGCTTAATTGCCATTTTCTTAAAAACGGCATTAATTTCGATAACAAATGTATATTTAGGTTATTTTACTCTTCCTTAATATTCTTGAAGTGATAATTCGGTCCTTCAATTATGCAAAATTCAAAAAAGAAAAAAAATCATCTATTTTGGGTGACGATAGTTGGCATCTTACCAGAGAATGGAACAAGACCTTAAAGCCAGTCCACACCAAGGAAATTAGAAAAGTTTGCTCCGAGAAAGTCTGTGTCATTCTGTTGCACCTCTAGTTTTATTTCTGGGTTATTTTTTCTTTCTAAACAAATAATTCATTTCTTGGGTGTTTCTATGCTTCAGCAAAGCACATTTTTGCCTAGAAAGCATTTTATCAAACCAACTTTGAGTGCATATTACTGTTCAGTCATTGAGAATATCCAAGTTCTTTATTAGACAAAATATGCTAAAATTGTCTTAAGAGCTGATTTTTGAATTTTCGAGGTTCCTTCTCCGGACACCTGTATTCTCAGTGTAGGCAGTTTCGATATATTACGACTGTATTGCCATTACCAAATTACGCATTTCGTAGCAACAAGAAAAGGATTTTTTAGTTCTACATTGCGGTTCTTTATAATTTGTATTTCTTGTATGTGGATTTTATCGATGTCAGTTCAAATGATAAAATTAATTAGTGAAGTAGTCATAAATAATTTATCAAAGACGAACGTTACGCCATTAATGCCACAATAATTGACCATATCAAAAATAATTTTACGAACACATTTGAATTTCTGCAGAAATTTGTAACTTTTTATAGGTAAGAAATAGGTTACACGGACTTAGTGCTGGGCCTTTTGCCAAATCCGTGTCCCCAAGAACTGTTAGGATCACAAAGCACTGTCGCGGTGGCTACTGAACCGTTGACCTGTGATGGATGAGTTCATGGGTCGTTCTGTACGAACAGGAGCAAAAAGCGCGAAGAGAAAGGTCAATGACCCTCTCTGACAAATCGCGACCGTCGAACTCTGACGTTTACAAATGAGTAAGTTTTCTCTCTCAGGGGCTGTTTCCATACTCGTGAAATTTTCCGGTGTTTGAATTAATAACATTGAACTGAAATAAAAGTGAATTATTGACGTCTTTCACAAATAATTTCCTACGAATAAACATTTATTCATATTTTATGAGTAGTTAAATTTCATAGAGCAAAACATAGCTTCATCATTCATTGGGAGTCGCTAGCATTGTTCACAGACTTTTCTCAATCTCACACCTCTTAACGGTTTCTCTTTAGGAAAATTAAATGCTACGTAGATCCGCATTGCACAATTTTTTTTTTGCTATCAAAAACACAATACGAATCAATTTCAGTTATAATACGATTCCAATTAATGCACTTAATAGTAAATTATTATGTAAGTAAAAACTAGAGGTGCTACAGAATAGCACAGACTTTCTCGTAGCAAATTTTTCTAGTTTCCTTGTTGTGGTCTGGCTTTAAGGTGTTGCTCCATTCTCTGACCAACTGCCATCTATCGTCGCCCAAAGTACATTTTTTTGACATTTTCTCAAAGTGTTGCTTCCCTAACAGTGCAACCAAAGTATTACTTCAAGAATATTGAAGAAGAATAAAACCTCGTCCTAAATAGAAATTTTCATTGAAAAATTAAAGCCTTTTTTAGGAAAATGGGGACTAAGCATTATTGTAAATTCGAAATTTGAAACTCTTTTTCGCAGAAATCTATCAAGTTTTTGAAAACAGTCTTTTGAAGCACTTTACTAACAGATGCAATAGTGTTTACACAATGCTGGAAATATACATATTAACGGAGAGAGACATGTTTAAAAAAATACATTTGTGTAATTTAAAAACAGCAACAAAAGAATATGCCCATATATCCTTTATCCAGATACAGAGCAATTAGCACTATAAAATTGGAAAATCTGAAGAAAAAAATTGGACCCATTTTTGAGGAAATGGCGTTTGAGCTGCTCCGAAAATGCCAAATGTTGAGCTCATTTTCACAGAAAATTGTTGAGTTTTCGACAAACTTTATTTGGCATTATTTTAAGCACATGTACTCATAAATTTAATAATGTGTAGAAATTGCCTCTAATGTAAATAATACCGATATGAGAGACAAGTAAAAAATAACATTTTGGCAATTTTTGAAAAAACAAGAAAAGAGCAATACGGCGTTTATGTGATCGTATAGGGTTCGTTTGACACTACCCCAACCAAAAGGTTAAAGAAAAATATTGGAGGCATTTTTGAGAATATCTTGTTTTTGTTATTTTGTCGAATTGCAAATTTTGCTCCACCTTTGCACGAAAACTACTAAAATTTTCAAAAATGTCTACATGACCTTAATGAAAGAACTATTTATGGGCAACAAATTTTGTTTGAAGGAAAAATCCCTTTCTGTAATTTTGTAGTTGTAGGAAGACGCTGAAAAATTCAAACTTTTGCAATTTTCGAAAATTTCTAGTTAACCGTGAAAAACGGACCTATGCCATTTTTATAAGTGTATATTATACACTATTTTTACCAGAAATTTAAAAAACAAATTTGGAGCCGTTTTTGAGAATATTTTGAACATGTCCGGGAGGCTTCATGTAAAGTGCCTCCAAATTTTAAAGAATGTTTTTCAACATTTCAATGCTTCAACTAGTGCCAGATGAACAGGGGTTTCGTCAATTAGGAAAAGATACATAGTACGTGTGGTTTAGACGGTAGTAATGTTCACAGACGGACGGACGTTTTGGAAAAAAAACACTTTTTCGGTATCAAGGTTTTCCGCAGCATTACATAACTTTCTCTGTACCAAGTATTTTACTTTGTACTAGTGTGTGCAAAAACCCAATGTGTGCGGAAACTGCAATACTGAAATGGCTGTAAAAGTTATTTATGCACCAAGGGCGTTATAAGGGTTTTAATGACCGGCGGCGACAAAAAGCCTGGGCCAAAATCCTTTGACGAGGGCTTTTTATCGCTAGATATCTTCAGCACTGTTAACGCACGTGGTACATGCATCATTTTATTTTATACGTATTTTTTTGGAATTCAATTTGATTTATTTACTAATTAACTAGTTGTCACTTCACTCGGTTTATATTTTCATATTTCCCTCTCATAAATTCTCTCCACATGAGAACATGTTGCATCATTCAACTGCTTGCATATTGCCCTCGTTACCACAATCCTCTCGATGCAGGTAAGTTATGTACTTAGTGTGTACCGAGCTCCCTATCAAAGATCTTGTAATGGTTACCTAACACTATTTATACCACAATTTATTTATTTATTTAGTCAAAAACTGTATGTGACGTATGGGGGAGAAAATCACCTGCGCACGCTTTCTTGAGTTTCAGAATCCTTTCCCAACATTTCAACTATTAATAGTTGAAAGGTGAAATAATAATAATAATAATAATAATAATAATAATAATAATAATAATAATAATAATAATAAATCTAAAAAAGCGAGAGATTAACATTTCAAAAACTAGATATTTTTGTTGCCCAATTATAGAAAACTTATTTTTAGCGGTAAACGATCAAACAGATATGATTTTTCTGTATTGCTAACAAAATAAAATCTCAACCTAAGCTCTACTACCACTACAAGCAAAAGGAAAGTTCAACAAAACGTGCGCATTGTGAAGCTACATTTACGTCCAGAAGCAAATCAAGGGACCATCTCAGCTTTTGCTCAATGGATCAGGGAAACTGGACAAAAACCCGATCGAGATGGGGGTCATTGACTCCGAAGCTGAAGCACACTACTTGTTACAGGCATATTAAGTTTTTAAAAAAATTAAACAATGCATATGTAAACTAATTCATTATACTATATAATTGTTTTGTTAAAGTAAACATTATTTTTCTTTTTGACGATCAGTATAGTCTCTAGTTGTATAGAAACAATTTTGCAACAGAAACGATTTTACTTTTAACTTAAATGTGTGTACCAATTTTAATTGTTTAATTTCATCTGGCAATGCGTTGTAAAGTAACGTACGTATTGTATGTGGATTTCTTGTAGAGAGCTGTTGATACTGACACTAGATGAACATGATTTCTACGTCCAGTGTTGTAACTATAAATATCAGTATTACATGAAAATATGTTCCCACCGTTAAGTAAGTCAGTTTTGACAATTTCTCTCTGAATTAACACATCTCAGTCATCGTTTTTTGTAAAACTCATAACAAATTGTAGAACATTAGGGGCAAAATATAAGTAGTATTTCCAATCAAATATCAACGCAAATTCGACAGTTAAAACTGTTTTATACAGCTAACTCATGACCCAACAATGAGACGGAATTCACAGAACTACGACTGCTGTCTCTCGGAGCGAAATGCCATAGTCGCATTCAATCTTTACCGTAAGCTAACAAACGGAGCATTGGAAAGTAGAAACTACAAAAATACGCTAAACTACTTATATTTTTTAAAACATGTAGATGGCTTATTTTAAAGAAACTGATTTTTAAAGCAGATTTCATTTAAGAAAAATCTCTTTATCTTTAATATTGTTCTTTTGGAATGTTAATTTTGTTTTTGTTTGCAAATTTTCGTGTTCGCCAAAAATGGGACCAGCACCGATTTCTTTGTATTTCTTGCTAGAAATGGGGAAAATTAAAGGAGAAAGATGAGACTTTTTTGGAATATAATTTTTAAAGAAATTCAATATTGCTTAAGATCGTAACGAAAGTCGTAAAAACATGGTATTCAGTTTTTTTTCAATTTTTCTTTAGTTTTACATTTAAATCGTAGTTTTAAGAGAGAAAACCTAATTGGGCTAATTTTAATTAAGGTTTGCGGATTGTTTGAAAGAAACATCAATACATTGAGAATAAAAATACATTCCTCGTAACATGGACAAAAAATATGGATAATCAATATTAGGTTTTAAGTCATTTCGGAAATACTAATTTGTAATGGAATAACAAAAGCTCGAGTGCAAGAAACGAGGAAACAAACCTGAAATAATATACAAATTCTAACTTACGTACCATCCACCTGCCTCCAAATACTTCCAATTTACCGTTCACGAGCCAGAAATTCGAAGCGGAGGACCATGTTTCACGCCAAATTACTAAACAAATACTCATATTATCGAAAAATTGAACATAACATTTTTTGAAGATTTTTTTTGATGAAGACATTTCATTAAGAAAACAATGTTTCTCTTCACAATTGTATAATAGTTGTAGGAAGACATTGATAAATTTAAACATTTTTGCAATTTTCAAAAAATCATAATTTTTAACGAATATGAGACCTGCAATCATTTCCTTAAGCCTCTACCCTATCAGGTCAAAATTTAATCAAAATGTTGGTGCGATTTTTGAAAAAAAAATTGAACAAAATTAAAAATTACCTATATTTTATGCATAATTTTGCGAAAAGTACTCACATTTTCGAAAAATTATACGTGACCTTATTTCAAAATCTGTCTCAGCAACATTTCATAAAGGGAAAAAAGTCTCTGTCTTTAATATTTTAGCTGGAGGAAGACACCGTATAAATTTTGAACTTCTGAAATTTTCGAAAACTTAAGGTGTTTAACGAACATGAGACCTGCTCATTTCTGTGAAGCGTCTATTATGCTATCCCACAACAAAGTTGAATAAAAAACAATACTCCCATTTTTTTTTAAGTTTTGAAAATGTTCCAGAGGCTTCATGTAAATTATTCACAATTAAAATATCAATTTCAAATTCAAGGGCCGCAATATCAGCCAGATTGATTGAGAAATATCAATTTTGGAGGAAACGGTTTAGACGGATGGACAGACGTTTTGCAGTAAATTGATTTTTCGGAATCAAGGATCCACAAAACATAGATTCTGGCTTCATATTAGAGGACTTTTTTCTAGAGTTGCGAGGAATGTATTCTCAATGTATTGATGTATTTTCTTTCAAGAAAACCGCAAAACGTAATTGAAATTAGCCCAATTATTTTTTTCTCCTAAAAATACTATTTAAATAAAAATTGCTAGACTTCAGCAAATATCAGATTTCATGCGACTACGGCATTTCGCATCACGAGAGGGTAGCTGCGATTCTGTGAATTGCACCTCACTGTTGGGAGATGATTTAGCTGTATAAAGTTATAATTGTCACATTTGTGTTGATATTTGCTTGAAAATATTTAGTTTTTGCATTTTATGTTCTACGATTTGTAAAGAGTTTTACAAAAAATATCAATGGGATATGTTAATTCAGAGAGAAATTTTGGTATAAATAGCACTACGTCACCATTACTAAGGGCGAGAAAGTATGTGCTGTTTTAGAACCACTAATTAAATTATGGTTTTAAAAGAGAAAATAGCTTTACGCCGTAACTCAACTTTCGGGGCTTCTGACAATACATGCTACGCGGTAAAGTAACTTTTCAAAAATGTAATAAAATGTCGAAAAAGGTTTGAGTTTGTAGATTAACTCGTGTAGAGTGGACTGCAGTGCACGCAATAGCTCACTATTCCGCTGACCGATAAACTACCACATTCATACCGCCATTCATTTCCTCATTTGGTAGACGCAGGGTCGCGAACAGAAAGCTGATTCTATAAAATTTACGAGCATAAGTTCCAGAAGTGGTTCTCTGTTGCGTAAGCAAATATATGAAACCTTGAACTATTGGATCAGTAATAATTTTGCGGCAACTACTAGGTAATAAGAGTTGATATTTGAATATCGGCCGTTTTACAATAATAGTAATTGTAAACGCGTAACGAGCATAATTATTATGTTCGTTCCACGTTTCTTTACACACATTTAAAGCATGGCTTTTGATGTGTTGTGGATGATTTGTATTGTGAGGATTTTGGAGTTTTGTGTGTGTGTGTGTGTGTTTTTTGTTATAAAAATGTTGTTTACTAATATCATTCCACTAGATATACATTACTAACTAATGTTTCTTAGTGATAAATATAATACCTAAGTGGTTCTTATCTTTTCCATTAATCTGTAGTTATTTATTAACAGTATTAGTAAATAATTCTATTATTTATTCCATTTTAATGTTTTTTTATATTTTAAATATTTATTTAATGGATCACTTCAGTCACTCCTTGTATTAATTGAATTACGACCACTTTGCACGCGTGATGGTCTAGTGGGTGGCCTCGCTCTGAGCGTTGACGTCACGCGACCGGCGGATGGAGGTGCGTGCGTACGCGTGCGCGGCGGCGGGGGCGGGCGGTCGCGTGCAGCCGCGCCGATTAATCGGCTGACGCGGCGCAGCGCGGCGGGGCGCTGGGCGGGGGCGGCGCGTTTCGGGGGCCCCCCCCCCCGGGTTCCGAGCAGCGCGGGGCGGGGGCGGGGAGGGCCATTGACAGCCGCGCGGCCCGGAGCTGTTGCTTCGTCAACAGTTGAGGCCACTCGCAAGGTGCGATGCCGTGGCAACTGGAGTCAAGCCCTCACTATTAATCGCGCAACTTTTCTTGACCGATGGCTTGGAGAAATGCGGGTAGAATGGGGGTATTCGCTACGACATCGATCACTAGTTTTTATGAAGCAATGCCAATCTCTGGAATATCAGTCATGCCTTCGCAACCCTCAATATATTGGGTTCTAATTTTCCCAAGAGTTCGAGATGTTACTATGGATCTGGATCTGCATCTGCTTTGGCCATTTCTAATGATATTGTTTAGGAAAATACGACCTGGAGTTCTCGGTTTATACAGTTAACTATATTTTCTAACACGTCAATGAAGATGTGTTTGGACTGATGTCACAAGTGTTCGCTGCGAGGTTTGGTCTTCAAATGTTTGTATTGTTGTAGGAAGGAAGCAAATTCATTGTTCAAGAAAATGTGCGCGGATAGTTCATACAACATGGTTCAAGATATCCGCTCTCGAACAATACCTGACACTGAAGTTTACCGATAAATTGAATGAAAGGACGGTCGCTGCGAGAGAGGTTTTACAATAGAAAAGGGGTGATGTTTAACAAGCGAAAAGAGTGTAGGCTGAAGAATGTTTTAAGTAAAGAAGTATTGTCATTCGAAGTAAAATACAATCTCTAAAGATTTTTTTGTTTCTAATACATAACATGTACTAAAAATGCGTCTTTGTGATTAATAGTTAAAAATAAGTAATAGTTGTAAATCACAGCGACTTTTACATCCAAACCAGCAAATTTATTTCTCAAATATGGAACCAACAATTGAAATTTTCTAATTGACTAGTCAATCAGATGATTTCAACTACTTTTAATAGAAGTATAAACCTATCTATTTATAATTCTTGTCTGATGTTTGTTTTTGAAAGTAATGGTATCAGATGATTTCAACTACTTTTAATATAAGTCTGACGGAGTTAAGATGTATTCCTATTTGCGTTGCGCAGTTTGTTACAGAAGTGTCCATACTAACGAAGGACATTTTTAGGCTTAAAATCATAGGTAAAACAGAAAAATGCAATTTTGGGTGACTAATTTCTTAGATCAGCATTTCGCGTAATCACATCCGATTGAAGCAAAACTGGACATAAAAAGCGCTAAGAAATGAATTCTACCGTATGAAGTACGGCTGGCGTTTTCTGAAAGACCGCTCAAATTTATTTCTTCAAGTTATTTTCGCGGATGGAAGAAAGGATACCTAAAAATGGCGCGTGTCTCATTTCCGTTCAACTCTAAATTTTCGGAAATTGCAAATTTAGAAATTACGCCAGAAAGTGTGTGCTGTTGTAGCACCACTAATTTCTCCTGGAACCGATTCTGATCAAATATACTTGCAAGTTAGACAACACGTAGGCATTGTCTTTGTGTAGAAACGAAAGGTCTGGGCCTCGTAGTGTCAAAAATCTTAAAGAGAAAGGAAAATAATATCAGTCAAAAATTTTCATTTTGTTCATTGATGCCGATAGGCTTTGTTCGCTCACGAAGAATCCCATCCTACTTATTACTGTGGCCTCTGATCCCTTTTACGACAGAACTCTCTTTATATGATTTAGCCTTCTCAATGTTTGTGAAGTGTAAAAGACCGTAATTCCTTTTAACGGATGCCATTTGAAGATTCAAAAGGGTCACAATAGCATTTCACCGATAGCGAAGTGAAACAAATTCGTACTCATCGTATCGGGTGTGATATGCATTAAAACTATAAAGAAAAGAGGTATTCTACAGTAAGTGTTAATGCAAATTTTGATTAGAATAAAAGAATAGTTATTTTTAGAAAAGATATTTTTTAAATGAAATTTTGAATGTTTACATAACGTTTATATCTCTCTTGAGCAATAATAAATGTATTTTTGCGTTCATAATTAAGATAAAATAAATGTCTGAGCTTCCCAGCTCTAGTTATTACTATTTGTTATTATTTTTCGGAATAAAAGCAACTTGTACATTCAGAAGAGCACGTAAATTAATAAACTAGTTTTTAAAAGTGTACGATTTTTACGATGCGGTTGATTTTACTAAGAGCGCTGGAATCTTTTTACTTGATACCACAGTCTTCTTGATGTTACAAACATAGATGGTCAAGGGAGACTGAATGCAGAGTGTTTCAAGAAGGTCTTTACAAGTTTGAATGCCCATACAAACTCGTTCATACGACCCACAGACCTAGGATTCGCGCCATTTTGAAGGGAAATAGATCAAGTTTTGGCTCACGAGTTACTGTGGTACAGATTCGCGAGGCCGCAAGCGCTAGCAGCAGATTCAAAAAATATCTCCTGATCTTCAGCCTGTCCCTGTCTTTACCAGTCCCGAACGTACTCGCTGCGAGTTTTGGTTTGAAAATTCGAAGTTTGTGATAATTGTCTCACGTAATTAACGAATAGAGAGAGTATGGTAAAGATCATCCCTGAGGGTCTACTCTTTATCAGAGGCATCCGTGTTTTAATGAAACTGGATGACACAGCAAAACCTCTGGCCGACCCCATGTGTCTGACCTCGTAGAAGGCAAAGCTTTGTTAACAGTCCTATTAATTGTTTGATTTATTTTACTTCAAAAACAGTTAAAAACTGTGACGTGCTACGGGGAGAAGCGAATTCTGTGACGTTTTCATGATTCTGTGATCATTACCCTAAGCCATGTATTTTGCCACTTGAATTTTGCATGCAGAAAGAAATTCGTGTTTTTGCAAGGATTGTTAACAATATATTCGTTCCGTTGTAATAAAATCTATTTTCAAAGGTAAATACGCAATAAGCCGACCTGGATGGCCGAGGTGGCTAAGAGCGAGTACCGACTCAGCGCTCAGGTCCGAAGGGTCGCGGGTTGGAGTCCCGCCTTGGGCATGGGTATTTTGCCACTTGACATTGTATGTTGTCGCGGAGGGTCTCGCGTTCTACTGAACCAGATCAGAGAAGCCCGCAAGTGTGTTGTTTTAGTGTATGGTCGAATATGCGTCCCATCGGGACGTAAAGGGTTAGCGGCTGTTGGCTGGATAAAAGCCCTAGAAAAATAAAGTAAATAAGCAATAAATTTCGGCTCGTATCCCTCATCATGTCCTTCGTCAAGGAATAATACTTTATGCCGCGACAACATGGAGAACGATAATTTAAATAACTAGATTTCCCACTGAATTCTAGGTATGCACAGATAATGAAGTTACATTTATGTCATAAGCAAAACAAGGGGCCATTTGAGCATTTCCTCAAAGGATCAGGGAAACTGGACGAAAAAACTGATCGAGATGGGGGCACTGATCCTTTTTTCCCAAAAATCAACCCGCTTAAATAATATAAAATCATTTCCTAAAAACTCTCGACAGCTAGGCGTCCCACATACGACTGTTTGCAGTATGTTGAGAAAACGGTTGCATATCAAAACACACAAGTTAAAAATGGTGCAAGAACGAAAATAACTGAAAGATTGCTCGTAAAGACTTTTGTTTGCGCATGCTACATGATGGTTGGGTCGACGTGAGAAAATTGCATAGTCCTCACGTTCACCTGATCTAACACCCTCTGTTGTTTTTTTCTTTTGAGGGCTCATCAAGGCCACCGATTTTTCTACTCTTATCATGTTTTCTATCAGATCTGCGAGCTAGAATTTGTCTCGCAATTGATCAAGTTACATAGGAGAAGCTGCAGCTGGTATGTCAACAAATCGACATCAGATGGAATGTGATCCGCATGACAAATGGAAGCCACATTGAATCTGTACAAGTAAAATTTGAATCTGTTAATTAAAACTTGATGTATTTCGATAAATATTAACATCAAAATGATATCAGCAAGTTACATGAATAAATCAATAAGAGCCTTCAGACTTGTGAAGTCCTTATTGAAACACTCTATATTAAATCAGCGTTGATTCTTATTTCGTGCGACGGAGTAATGTTTCAAACAAAGAATGCTATATTAACGATTTTGTCCATCGAAAGTGTTTATAATGTTGGTATAGGGAAACAGCGAAAAAGTGATTTCTAAAAGTTAATTTTATGATGTATTTATGCTCCTTATTTTCATAAATAAAAATCTTCCATAATGGCTTTTTGACAAATATTTACTAAAACAACATTATGTATTAAAATTATTTTCAAAAAATACGGTTTTTTAATTTTCTGAATTTTTAAGAACTCGGATTGAAACAATATCCTATTCCGCTAAAACTACCTTTTGAGAAATAGGAATGTCTACTTCCGCCGCTAAGTGAACGGGGGGACCAGGAGAGCGAAGCGAACTCCGAGCATGTAGTACATGTTGTATTACATCCTGAGTAGTACAAATCGTAGTAAGGTTCTTAGAGACTTGAATTATTATTTTATTTGTTATTTGAGGTCGCATTGGTTAAGGTCTAGGTCATTAGCGACCACTATTGAAGTTAACGTTATGGTAACTATGAAAATGAAACGTTATGATGATGATCAGGGGTGAAAAGCCGAACACAACTACAACCATGCCATGACGGGACTCGAACCCACGATCTTTTGGTCCGAGATCACTGCGACACTACTGCCTTAGCGATCTTGGCCACCTGATCGGCTGAGGCTTGAATTTTGTAACATGCCACAAGGGAATTTCGATAAAAATTCGAACTAGTGAAAACCTTTGCCAGGACAAGTAAAGAATTATTTTACGTTTTTACGGAATGAGATTATACAGATTTCAAAACAAATCATTCTGAATGGAATATAAACCTTCAAATTTAACCAACTGGATCCTACTCACAAATCATACAAATTACAAATGTTTCATTTACGACTTTACTTTCTGATTCATTCATGAATAGGCATCCGATTAGAAAATTATGAAGCTGTACAGGACATGACAACTCGTGTCAGAGAACCATCTACTGTTTCTGGAACGAAACTGGGTCATTCGCATTCGCCAGAGACCGTCTCGCTTCCTCTTTCCCATGCCTCAACGTACGTTGCAATACGAGTACAATGGAGAGTAAATTCACTTATTTTCTTTCAGGTTTCGAAACAATACACGCTATTTCATTGCGCGTGCTATTTCCGCGGCATTGGGACAGATTGTCCGCTGGCAAAATCGCTACAGTTGCCGAACAGAAGCGTGCTTTGTTGGCGTTCTCGCGTGCGCGTACACAATTCCCACAATTGGCATTGACGCAGGACTGAGTGGATCGCTGCAATAAGTGGGCTACGAACAGAGTCGAGAATGACCTTGCTGTCTGCAGCGAAACAGGAAACGAAACTACGACGATGCATTGTACTGCATGTGAAAATGAAGATATGGTTTAAAAGTGTTGCCTTACCCATAATTCGGAAGTATACACAAATAAGGACGAAATACTTTTTAACTTTCATAATTATTAACGTCTTAGAGCAACTGAAGAACTCCTTAGAGTAAATAAAGAAAGCAATTGAACTTTGTAAAATGAGGTGTGTAATTCCTCGTGCCCGTTAATTGTGTTATTGACCGCGGGTTGTTCAATAATTCGTAATGACTCCTTCTCATAAGAAAAACGTAAATAAGAAATACATTTGCTACAGCTTTTTGTTTCGTTTGTTCTTAACGGACTGCAACCAGTAAAATTCTGAATGGACGCTGACCATTAGCTTTTGAGTTTTCGTCCTTTTTGGTTGCGTTATGTCGGTTTCACAGTACGGATAGACACCAAGAAAAAGCATAAAAACTGCTATTGAGAGCTGTGATATGGGCCCCTCTTTTAAATTATTTGTTCTTCTAAAAATTTTATCACCTTTAAATCATTGATTCCGAAGAGTGTACGTCTCCCTTACATCCGCAGTGATAATCCTAAAAAAGAAGCATTAACGACAAAATGGTCATAATTTTGGCAATTCCCTACCACCTAAAAAACGAAGAAACGGATTTCTACTCTTTGACGTCACATAAGGTTATTTCTACTTTATCGATATATAAATAAATACATTGGAATATACAGAAAATATGCAATTGAGAAGAGGAGTGAAACGAAATATGCACTATTACACAAAACTCTGAAAACTGAGACTCGGAGTAAACGGAGGCAGTCCTCAAGAAAAACATAAAACAATAATAAAAGGATGTAGCTCACGAGAGTATAAACAATGAAACAATTAGTTTGTCAACGTTTCGGAATTTTTTAATTCCTTCATCAGGGCTAGTGTACAAAAACAAGGCATGAAGACATCTATCTAAAAAGTTTACAATTCACAAAATTAGGATATCAAAATAAACAAAAAACCAAAATAATATAAAATGTACACATTTTACTAATATATTAGAAGGTCAAGCCTTATATCCAGGCTCCAAATCTACTCCAACATGAAGTTGTTGCAACACATGGGTCCATCCTGGGACACGTGTGAATTGGGCCACGGCCCGAACGTACATGAACGAGAACTTGTAGTGTCAGGACCACGCACTACAGCCCCTCATGCCACAAACAACCATGCGTACCCGGTCACCACAAGTTAAAATAGCACTATAACCAGACAACTCGATAGTGAGGAAAACTGATGCAATAGTGCCCCTGTTCAATATTATTGACCAAATTTTATTTATTAATCACCAACTAATTCTTTCATTGCTCATAATTGACCAATCTCGTGAACTACATCCCTTATTTCATCAATGGTCGCGAATTCTACACTGGAAACTTATCACTGAAACACGGAACACAAAAGTGTAAATTAGTTGCAGAAGTAGCCAGCTGGCGTATGCGCTGGACGATTTCGTAAACCAATTTTAGGATCATTGTCTTCTACAAATTCTTCAATCATCGGAGTAACTTGTCAAGCGTGACTTTTTCTTCCACTGTCAGTTTTATTTGTGTCTGCGATTGTGATAATTCATTTATATTAGGTTCTGCAATTTATAATTCAATTTTTGAAAATTGGCATCGTATTAACCGAGTTTTTAATAGTCAATGGTGTCTCAGCCCCTAATTTCATGAAATTCACTAAAAGAAAATTACACCAAAAGAAAATTACAGAAGTGCTGGAAAATGATTCAGCGCTAAACCGTGTTATTATAAGAGAATGCTATTTTTCCCTCTAGGGCTTTTATCCAGTCAACAGCCGGTTACCCTTTACGTCCCGAGGGCATATTCGACCATACACTAGACCAACACACTAGCGAGTTCCTCTGATCTGCGCGAGGCCCTCCGTGACAACACATACAAAGGCAAGGGACAAACAACCATGCCCAAGGCGCGACTCGAACCCGCGACCCATCGGACCGAAGCGCTGAGTCGGTACTCGCTCTTAGCCACCTCGGCCTCCCAGGTCGGCTAATGCTAATTAAAAATACATAATACAGTTTAAGGATGATGTAATTCATTTTCCAGTACTATTACATCCTCTTACTAGGGTGGTGGCGTTCTTTAGCGACTCCTACTGCAATGATTATGGCCGTAAATCCTTCCCTCTACGTCAAATAATGATCACTCGTACGACTTGAGAGCACGTTGGTAAGCCGATCCCAAAAAGGAACAGTCGCCTTTTCTGCGTTTGTGCGCTTTTTTTGAAAACACCTTTATAATGACCTGTATGATGCATGGATGTATAAGGAATAGCGTCAGATATATAAAGAAGATGCGATTTCGTAAGATCATTAGATGGGTTATTCAAAGCTTGGAACAGTTATGAACGGAAATACGTAATACATTCAGAACAGTTTCACCATATGATAAGTTGTGTTACACGAACCATTACTTGCCGTTTTCAAAAACCACTGCATGACCTTCCCACTTAAAGAAATGAACGTAATTGATAAATGTAATAAGAACATCAAAAATGTCAAGGGTTGCTCGATAGATTTTTTAGTTGCAAATTATGTTATGGCTTTGAAATCCATATTTTTCAAGGCGCATATAAGATAATATAAAATAGAAATCACACTATTGGAATTGTTTTTACATATCTTTATCATTCAGAAGCGAATTTTGAATGAAGGGCATTGTTTGGAGTTGAACGTGCTTTCGCTTCCTGTTGCCGCAGGTTCTCTCACCAACAACGCGAAGTACCGGCAGTTCGAGGGCGCCGTGATGGTGATGAAGGCGACGGCCACCCACGTGGTGCTCACCTTCTGCGGCAACCCGGGCGCCGAGCGGCAAGTGTACTCGTTGGTGATGGCGCGCGAGCCGTCGCTGCCCAAGCACGACCTCCTCTCCATCAACTCGATGCTGGTGAACCGCGGGCTGCCGCAGACGGCGCTCAAGACCACGTGCAAGGACTTCCGCGCCAGCGGCGCCACGCCGCCCGCCGCCGCGCCGCCGCTCGCCGCGCTGGCGCTCGCGTTGGCGCTGGCGCTGGCGCTGGCGCTGGCGTGGCCCTAGCCGCCCCGCGCGCCGGGGCCGCGCCTCCGACCCACTCGACACACACACGCTACTCTAAGAAGGGACCGGTTTGACACATCCAGACACAAACACAAGTCCTGTTGGACAATGGCCTTGCAAGAGGTTTTGTCCGAGCCGTTTGCAAATAAAACAACAGCTAGCGAACAACTGTCATGTCAGCGTGGGCAAGTCTGCAGTTTTGATGCCAGCAGTAGCCAATCACAAGCTGTCACAGCGATCCCTTCTTACAATAATGTCTCTATACCTTCTCAACCGACAGCTCCGCCAGACACTATTCAGGCGTTGAGGTGAAATTATAACAATTGATAGCATTTCAGAGAGTTTCGGGTATATTGGTGGTTCAAACACACACAATCCCAACTCCTCTGATAACTGGTTCATAATTTGGCAGCATAGGCAGCGCGAAAGAATGCTACTCTGTGTACCCAGGTTCTCTAGCGGAGGGGGTGACACGGGGCGAGCGGAAGCGGGAGTTGGACGGGGAACCCACGGCTGCTGTCAATCACATTCGACGTCTAAGGACATGCACGATCGGGAGGTACGTTACGCTGCGTTCACGTTTGGCAGAGATGGACGCCGGCGACCGAACGACAGCAAATGGCTGTTCCTTCTTAGAGGCAACTGCTTAAAGAGGGACCTGGCAAACACAGTTTGAACAAGACACACAGTAAAAGCTTGTTTCGCAAAATACTAAAGATAACCAAAAGACAAATATAGAACTCTACTTTATTTTTTAATCGAAAGCGAATCAATAACATGCCAAGGCAGAATATGTCCTTACTTAATAATTTGTGACTTTTTTACAAATGTTCGTCTTGTAATCGCACCGTATCGTAACGTATCGCCAATCGCAATCATCGCTGTCCTGTGCTGCAATGCAAAAAGTCAAAATAATAAAGAAATGGAAATCACGATGAGTCAAAATCAAAAAGCGATTTTATCGAAACTAATAATATTATGATAAATGTAATTAAACTCTGATCTGAAATTTCTCCTTTTCAGCTCTAATCACATGAACTTTCACAACGAATCAATTCTAATTATTTGAACAAAATTCTCTATTCAACAAACTATTCTTTTCTACAGTTTGCGGTCGTAGTTCAAACCATAACCAATTTTTGTTAAAATATAAAAATGGACGACTTTCCATTTAAATCGTGAATTAAATATTTTGAGAGAGTAAATCAAAATTAGAAAAAAATTACGAACTCATAATGCATGGACAAATATTTCAGGTACGATTAGAGTTGTAGGGAGACTATTCTTAAGATCGTGTTTCATGTTCGAAGGTTCAAACTACTTTTACTATTCATTCGTTGTTTCATTGGCTGCAAAGATATCTCAACTTATCTTTGGTTCAGTCTATTAGTCATCTAGTCGCATCGAACATTATCTAAGCGGGATATGACAGTCACGGAACAGTGAAGACGCAACAGTCACTCTGCAACGCAAAACAATACGACTACGACGAAACTGCGTCACTTGGAAAAAATGTTCTTGACAGTGATGGCAGGAACTCTTCCACCATCATTAGGACTCTAAATTGACTGAGCACATTTCTTAGAAGTTTCGTCTTTCCAATAGGACATACCGAACATATTGGCAATCAAACTTGAATCCGGGATTCATACATTTTTGCTTTGATGGCATTTTCCTTAAATGAGAATGTGAGATTGTATGTGATGATAATAGCAGCAACAATTTGCTGAATATAATACTACACGAGGCAGATGATAAATTCCTAAGGTTTCCAACTCCCCGGGATCCAAAGTAAAAGTAATACATATAAATAACAATTGAAAATATCAAATCATTATTTGAGAGGACACGATATTTAACGTAAGTTGGAGGAAATTATGTCGAATAATTAGCAAGATTGTTTAGAATAAAGACCCTCAAAATCAGAATTAAAAAGAGATTTATTCTGAGTAATATCTATTTATCGAAACGGCATTGTTCTTTAATAACAGACCTGGTTTTATTATTGTATCAATATTGTCGAAAAGTAAATAATAAAAGTTCAGACAAAACCTTAAATAGCATTCTTTAAGTGTAAAATAAACATTTTACTGTCTAAAATGTTTCTGATAAAAAATATACATGAAATAAATCAAAACGTCATAAACGATACTGAACTGTTTGAAGAAATGAAATAGGTTAGAAAAAAAGTGCGATGTATGGTATACAATCGTGATAATGCAATTACTTATGAAAGTTGTTTTACTATAATCTGGAACTTGAGATAATGGGCATTTTTAATAACAGGGAGGAAAATATTTCGATATCTGCAATCCTTTTCCCAGAAGCGCGGAGGTGGCGCGCCACGGCGGCGCGGCCCGCGGCGCGGCGCGGCGGGTCGCAGCAGGTCACTTCCGCGGCCAGTGACGACATGTATGTAAATACAGCGCGGCTCAGCCAATTGTCGCAATGGGGCTGGCTCTTCGCCCACGGCCACCGCCGCCGCCGCCGCCGCCGGCGCGAATTGGGGCTCAATTACCGCCCCTCCGGCCCCCCTGCGCGTTGGGCAAGCGTCGCCCCGCGCGGGGAAGCGGCCGCCGGAACAGCGCTGCGCTCATCTCCACCCCTCGCCCGCTTCACTGCAACTCGCGCAGCACTAGGTCGCGGAGCTCAGCAGATACCGGGCAAACTGTTATTTCTTCGAGCCAATATTTACTATTCTTCTTTGCGACTTCTTTGTCTTCTGTGTTGTCCTGCTCCAGTGTGCTTCTGTGCCAATATTGAACTGACCCAATCTCTATTCTTTCCTTCTGCTCGCGCATGCGTCATGCTCTCTCAGATGCAAATTTAAAGTGATTTTATACCGATCCCAGTAAATATTTTTATGTCGCATGCAAACGCTCGCGCAAACAGTTTATCAGACTTCACACATCATCAACCCCTTTTCATCCACGACTATTTCGACGAAGCGATAGTCTTCCGTAAGTGTAAGCGGAAGTGGATTTCGTAGCCGGCTGACGGGACGATCGAAATTGAAGAAAATAAAAATTAAAAAACAAAAAAACAACCAACTCTTTACTTTGTTAAGACCTCGTGGGCGTGGGCCTAATATTTCTCCATCTTGCCCTCGCCTTTTCGCACGTGTCGAGCAGATGCTCGTCGCCGGCCCGCGTAGGCGCGTGAGAGGGGGAGGGAGAGGGCAGGGCAAAGGCGCGAACGAGGAAGAGCCCACTTGTGGTTCCTTCCATAAGTAAACAACGGGTGCGGCCTGCGGCAAGCACGGGAGGGCACGGCCGCCCCGTGGGGGTCGGGGCGGCGCGGCGCGGACGGGCGATTCATCTCTCGGTTCGTTAGCGCCCGTCAGCCTCCTGAGCGTCCGCCCCCGCCCCCTTTCCCGGCCTCCATCGATCGACCGCGCGCAAACCGCCTGGGAGCGGGTCGCGTCGCGGCATCGGCCCCCGCCTCCCTTGCGGGGGAAGGCGTCGCCGGCGCGGCGGCAGGCGCTCATGAACCCGCGAAATGACACCACTTAGCGCCGTGACAGGCCCGCGCGCGTGCCGCTCTGCGCCGCCGCCGGAGCCGGAGCCGCTGCCTGCTCCTCCTCCGCCGCCGCCGAGCGAACCGGAACACGACAGTTGATTTTAATTGGGGGCAGACGTTAATTCGGCTCCGCTGGGCCGTGCCGCCGCAGCCGTCTCACTGGGCGCTCCCGCACGGCGGGGGTGGAGCATTCCAGGCGACGACAGGTGCACGTTGAAGCGTGGGGGTCACGTCTTAGGACTTCTCCAGAGATAATGATAATATTATTGCCGGTGTATCTACTTTATTAACGGGTTTTAAACATGAATTTTCTTTTCCAAATTTATTCACCATCAATATCAATCTATTGCTTTCAATGGTCTGTGTTGCATTGAAAATAATATTATAAAATAATGCTTTTAATTTTTTTAGGTTGCTACCTGTTGGTTATTAGACGACTACCATCCCAGCTACTTCCTCTTTTCCTTGCGAGTTTCCGTGATCCAGGTGCTTTCCGTAATTCCTAATTCCAGTCGCGTCGCCCTTCCATATTTATCCTGCCGCGATGGGGCTATTATATTATTTTTTTTTTCACAAAGCACTTGTCATAAAAAATATAACAGTATTGCCAAATTTATTAGCAATCAATGTTTAAAGCTTACAATTCATGTATTTTACAATTCGTTTAAGAGAAATAAACTTCATATATTTATCTCAGATGACTGATATAGCACACTTCTTGCTTCAAGGTTAAATGCAGTTGCAAACATGACACAAAAACAATAGCAGTCAGGAAAGCGTGTTGACAGTCAACTGAAAAGCGAAAGGATGTCTGCACCAAATATGCCGGGTTCAAAAAATAACACTACAGATAAGTTGATTGGAAATTCGCGTCCAAATCGCATTTTCAGACGTCATATCCCATCAGAATGTATCTTTTCGCAGCGCCATTCCCGTTTGCGCAGCTGAAGCCAATTGAATCGAATTGACTGGACGGCGCGGCGCCCGCGGCAGCGCGGAGGTCCGCGGCGCGGAGGCAGTGGAGGTACGAGCCGACGCCGCGTCACAGCGCAACTGGACGCGTGACATTTCCCGACAACGAGCCTCTTCAGATGGGGCAGCCGCAGGGACAAAAATAACACAAAACGGAGGGACAACCGAAATGTTGCAAAGAGCCAAACGTATGATGAAACCTACTGTAAGTGTCAATCGCAATGTATGTGAACGTAACTTGCCTACCCTTGCAATTTGGTCAATTTCAATACAAGTTTCAATAACGTCTCTCTTTCCCATTCATCAGTTTTCTTCTTTTGAACCATTTCAGAATAAACGATTGTTGATTACTGAACAATACAACAAATAAAAATTCTATTAAATTAGTCGTTTCATTTCCATAAAAAAATTTCGCGGCTCAATACATTATACAAATCTAAGTAGGACTGCTTTAATCCAAGATTGAAAGATAAACACAATTGTCGTGTCGGCCCAAAATTACTTAATTTGTAAATTTTGCTGTTAGATGGGTCAATTACCAGGATACAAGGAAGCGTCCATCAGCGTTTCCAGATTATTTTTACAAATGCCTGTATTTATTCGCGTGCGTCGAAGGGAAGAGCGCTGGGGTGGGAGGCGTCGCCGTCGGCGCCGTCGCCCGTGGCCCCCGCTGAGCGGTGACCTGGCGGTGATGGATCGCGGGGAAGGGGAGGTCCGATCGATGGCCGATCTCCGTTGCGCTGACTGCCGCGCGGGTGGCTGCTATGAAGAACAGCGATCGGAGCGAGCACGCGGCGCGGCGCGGCGCGGCGCCGACACACGGTGGAAAATCCTTCTCTCTGGACGGGCGCTCAAGGGTCGATCACGCTGCGCCCAAGGCACGAGGCTTGTAAATAAACACATACGAAAGCAAAGATGCCCACATCAAGAAGCACAACTGAATAAGAATCAATTTTAGGTCGAAGCTTCATTCACATGTTATTAAAATAGGTGTACGTGAGATTGAGATTTCTACTTTTGCAATTGTTACTTAAATTTTAAATGTTGCCAAAATAATCTTAAACTCTTGAAATCAAAGCCATATAAGTCACAAGACATCAGTAAACGTTTGGTCATTCTATGACACAGGTCTTTACAAATAGCGTCGTCTATGATAGGCGAATTCATTGTGAGGGGGCGAATAATTGAGGAAATTTCCCTCAATCCTGCCCAAATGAAGGTGATGCAGTATTTCAGAAGGTAGAACCGTTTCTATGCATTCTACAAACACGCATCAATAGAACTGAAAAGGCAATGGAATTGGTGAAATTGTACACCTCATATATGACTATTCCCTACCACATTCGTCTCCCGTCCTGACGTTTATATGATCAAAAAGCTGGTACTGTTAATCACATATTCTTCATAGAAAAATATGGAAAGAAGAGATGTATTGGTTGAGTTCGCAGTCAACGTTATTGAAGCAGATCAAAAGGCTAAATAATGGTCAATTTAATGAAGTTAATTATCTCAAAAGAGAAATACTAATGCTTATATAAAAAGTTACTAATATAAAATATATAATGGAATTAAAACCACGTCGCCTCGCCATGCCATGACGTTTATTTTCATACAACGGGAAACTAATAACAATGAACGCTTGTGACTTATGGCCAGTGTCAGTTGACGCAAACTCCAAAGTAGGTATCTTCTATCTGTTTACTTTCACATTCGGGTTACAGGCTTGAGAAGGCGAACGGTAATTGGTATTCTAGTCGCGTGTCCAGCTGTGATGAGAAGCTTCTTACTCCGGTTCGCTTGGCGTTGGGTTGGGTGGAGGCGCAATCACCCTTCGCCAGAGGCTCCAACCTGAAGAGGGTTGCCGCCCCCTTGCGGGTGGGTGGTAGGCGGCTTTCGCTCCGTTCCCCGCCCCGCTCCGCAAACCCAGCCCCGCCCTGTTTACTGACGCCACCGGCGCCTGCGAGGTTCGTCATGCTTCCCGACCACCTGCCGTCACGCGTATGCTAGGCCGATAGGCATTCTCTGAAATCCTTCAGAATCTTAATTATGAATACCTTAAAGCATTTAATAAGATACACTTTAGAATAGTAGTAGAAGGTATCAAGAGTATTTTTTTAAATTATGAATATTTATGTACAAATCCATGTTCACGTTTTCTGTATATACATGTAAAGATAAATGTTCGTTTCTAAAAGTCAGAAGTGAATGCAATTTTCAATTTAAATAATTCAACTTATTAGACAACGCTCCAACAGCGTGGAAAAGGAAGGCAATATAATGCTTTCTGTCTAAATAGTGTTCTACGATATGACAGCCATGGGACTTCTGATTAGGGCGAGTCAAGATAAAGATAACCTCACAAAAAGGATGACAATTTGTGGGTATCCAACCAGCTTTCGTTTCTGCTCCAAACAACTTACAGGTAATTGCAGGATATCAATTACCTAAATGCGTTTTATGAGAACGCCATGCAATGTACATAGCAATAACGCGAAATGTAAATTAATGGAAAGATATATATGTATTGTTTGTTTGGTTCTATATAGTTTATATTGTCTTCTAACACTGTAAGAGTACAAGTATAAATACAGCTTGCGGTTTGACAGTTTATTGGAAGTGTAGAGAATATAGTATCTTGCTCTTAGCAAGAGGTTCTAGGCCGTCGTTGCAATGAACGCACGCAGAGCAGTCAAGTGGCACAGGAGCTCAGAGCGACACCTCCAATGAGTGCTATGTAAAATGCATTACGCCAATTATACTGTAAGATAAAATACATACATTTATCTTCACAAAAAGTTATTTTTATTTTGAAAATGCTTCATGTTCAATGGAAAATATAATACTAATCCCTATCCCTATCTCCTTCGCGAGATATCAAAGTCGCAGACTAAAATTCTACAAAGAATAAGAGTTACAGAAGCCAAAAGGTAAGATTGTTTGAAAGGTAAGTGCAATTTACTTCTTTGTCTCCTATCACATTTTTACAATGGCACATGACGCAATAAGTACATAATAACGTATTTTTTACACGAATCTCATTTTTGTGATAAATGTACATATCACAACTGATTTTTCTAAAGGCTTTAAATCAGTATATCCAATTCAACAGTGGACTTTCCTATACGGAAAAATAACACGGAGAGAAGCTAACATGGAAAACTATTCCGAAAATTTTGAGAACATTAGCGAATCGCTGCACCTCACAATGTCAATATCAATCTACTGAAATGAAAAATGACACTTCAATTGAACTGACACTTAAAATAAAAGTTTTCTTTTTGCCGATAATTCAATTCAAATCAAGACACTACAAATACTTCGTAATCACTGGATGCCTAAAAATACCATTTTTACAAGTGTATAAACTTTCAATTCCTTGAAGATGGAAATTCAATAAATATTTCGGTAAAAAATTACTTTTTCATAGAGACAAAACGATTAAAATATACTTCCTTAACACACTTAAAATACATTTGATAGATCAGTGTTGTCGCTTTATGTTAGTAGGGGCACTTGGCCTAAATTGCCATCCTGAGATATAACGACACTCTTCACATTTTCCCCCGCTTGCTGCCAGAAGCAGCACTTTACCAGAGCAAGTCAGGCTTCGGGGTTGTTACGAGTGTTACACAGGAAATGGCGTTATCTCGTTCGAAATTTTGTCACGAAAATTAAACATTATCGAGGGTCAGAAATTTGCTGAAACTGTTCTTAAAATAAAACGCAATAACAATATTTTTAAATTCGCTTTTAGTTCTAAGATGTTCTTCTAAAATTAGTCGAAAAATTAAAAGCAGTTAGATTTTGGATATTATTAAAGGATTTGTCAGAAGTCTCCTTTCTAAAAAGAAGTTTGCTTTAGTTCCCTTCTCACACTACTCTCCCTAATTGTTTAGGAGCGTTATAGCTCCTGACTAACGGGCGGATGCAGAAGCGAGCACGCTGTCGGTGGCCCCAGGGCGAGTGCGGAGGCTTGCCAAGGGCTCCTAAATCCTGCCCGTGCTGGGAGGGCGGGGCGCGGCGGCGGTAATGCGTTTCCGATTGCTCCCAATTAAGATAATTTTTGCATCGCGCTGATGAGCATGCGCCCAGCGGCCGCGCGCCCTTCATGACACGCGTGGAGGACGCCGCCGGACATTACCCACAGGCGAGGCACCTGCATGCCAATCTCGTAAGCTGCCCTGCACCGAGTGCTGGAGGCCGCAAGCGCTCGCCTCAGCATACTGGATTCAAATACTGGCCACTCCGGCTGGTATTCATCGGCTAAGTACTTCCTAGTTACTTTTTTGCTCAACGATTAGCCGTCATCTATATAACTTTTGATTTCTCCTTTAATATCAAGACAATTCCAAATAAATCTACCGAAAACACATTTGACTCTTAACACTGCAAACTATCAGAGTGTGAATATTGTGACTTGACGTCCGACCATTATCTGATAAGGTCGCGGACGCTATTTTCGATCTACCATGACAACTAACCTCGTTAGAATATAAGTCATCTTCTTTCTACTTTAACAACTATCCGTGCCTCGATGTAAATTTTGGAAATAGCGCCAGCGCAGCAGTCGCAAGCACATATCAAGAAATACTACGAAATCGACACCGATTTTATCATCTCCATCGAGTTTTATTTATATATCTAACGGCAGAATTTGAGAGGATTTATTTCTACAGAGCGATTAATAAATACCTTTACCGTACCTTAGAGTTACCTTTGGACATCGGTTACCACATGAAATATTTAGCCTTACAGCTGTAACTACAGTTGTACCCTCGTACATAATCTGAAAAAATATATGTTGAAGACACAGATAACGACAGTAAAACCCCCTAAATGATTACGCTATTTTTTAAAAACTGTTCATATAATTTCACTTTATTGCCTGATTAAAAGTAGTACTTGGCAAGGCAGTGAAGAAGAGGCACGGTTAACCAATTGTGAGATTAAATGTTTCAAATTGAAGCTCCTGATCGAATAATAGTGTTCCCTCTCCTAGCTTATCGCCTTGCTAACAGTCAAGTACCTTTAACAGAACAATACTACGTATTTCTATTTCAATTTTCACATACGTCAACAATACGCTAAAAATACACAATAAATATATTCGCGTCTCATTGACCGATATTTTCCATTTCAATTTTCACTACGTTGTATAGTTTAACACTGTATAATGTGTAACCCTGTTTAAAACTGTATAATAATATCTATTTATTGTTATAGTCTCTCTATTATATGTATTTAATTTATTAATATCAAATTACGAGTTTAATAACTCACGCACTCAATGTACCCTGTTTCTGATGATATTCGTCGTGACAGTACCATTTGTCTTTTCCCACATCGATTCTTAATTTTAAGGGGCCGTCCATAAATTACGTGAGGCGATTTTGGCGATTTTCCGACCCCCTTGGTGAGAGTAAATTTGGCTCGACCTCTCTCCCCTTATAATCTCACGTGAGATTTTTCAAAATAGGTATTTTTCATGTAAATACATTAATTTGTGATTGATTGCATAGGGATTTATTAAAAAATATAATTTCTTTCATTATATTTAAAACTAGATACGACTAGTGTTTAGAAAATAGAGTGAATGAATTCCAATGAATACTATTGCACTTCTAAAAGCACTCGCTAATTTTTCTTTAAAATTTCTGTAAAAATACAGGTAATGAGATTTATCTCATTAATGATAAAAAGTTTGGTAATTTTTGTTAATTATTTTTCTCGGTATACTATGCTACTTATTGTAGCATAGTACAATAAGTAGCATAGTTTCACAAAAACCGCGATAAAAATTATTGTGCAATATTTAGCCACAGTTTGGTATGGAAACGTGTTTAACTTAAATTGTCTCGTTTTCTCTTAATTTAGCACTGTTTTTAGCGAAAATAATTGCCGAGACCCCCCCTCTCCCCCACGTAAGATTAGGTGAGATTTGCTTGACCCCCTCCCCCTAAAGACATTACGAAATTTATGGTTGGCCCCTAATACTATTTTCAGTCTACTTTTCTCCTAAGGTCTCAAATAAGTTTCTCAATAAACATCCAGGCAGTAGATATTAGAAAAGAAAAAATCGAATACTATTTTGCCATGCAGAAATGCCGGCCAAGTATTTCTAATATTCCTCGCCAAAAAATATATTTAATACGTTAACATTGAATCAATTAAAACGTTAAACATGGAGTATCGTACAAAATAATCAAAGATTGTACATTACAGGTCAAAACTTGGGACTGATCTCACACGCAACAAAATTCAACATCATGTTTGGTAGGATGTCTGTTTCGGAATCTTTTTCATATGACATTTTCAAAATAATAAACTAAAAATATAAATGTTCGACAGGTTTAGATAAATTTCCGGATTGTTTAATAAAGTCTTCAGCGGTGGTTATTATATACCGGTTTACTTACTTTACGCATCCTAATGGAAAGCAATATTTCCAGGTATACAGCTTCACAAACCATGAGGAACACTCGCATGTTAAGCCCCACCCTCTTCCCTATTTTTCCATTTCCATATTACACCTGTAATATTTCTTTTTCTTCAAGACCCTCCTATTCTATTGTCACTTAGTTCTTAGTCACTTGATCTATATGTCTCCCTGTAATTGATAACAATACAATACAGCCTTGGCAAAAAAAACTATTCTTATTTAACGATATAATTTTATTTTTCAAAATTTTCATTAATTTGCATGTTTCAATATATTTATCACATGTAATTACATGTTTATTAAACAAGATGACATACGAAGCAAAAATCATTGTTTTTCATTTGATCATTCACCTTTATCAATCACTCACAATTATTTTAATTTTCTCTGCTTATCAGGTTTTCTTTTAATCTCAGGCCTCCGATGAAAGCATGAATCAAATAACATATATGGATATTTCAGTGTATCACAAATAATAACGTGAATAAATGCTTATATTTATTGAATTGGTTTTATAATAACCTGGGAAAACATGCGGTTTCTAAAGGTTTTTTGAGATGTTAAAAACATCCAAATAGTAAACGCATTGTTAAGCTGGTGATCATTAACATAAGTTGATGCGAATTTTAAAATATCCTTAGGTGAAGTTTAGCTGAACTTTTCAACGATTGAACATTAGAAACCTTGAATGGCCCGTTTTCTTTTGATAAACCGCTACGCGCATGCAGTACAGATGGTCGAGCTAAATTCAAGGTTTCGGGAGTTAAACAAAATGGAGAGTAGCCTCCAACAAACCACCTTCGAACTCTGACGATATTTCTGGGATTGAAAGTGAAATGTAGCCTGTATTGAGAAAATAATATAACTTCACCACCAAGTTCGTTCTAAATATTTTCACTGGAAAATGCTACAGCATTTATATTTACTAAACTGTAAACACAAACGCCAAATCTCTTTGAATTGATTTTATATGTTGTTTTTTTGTTTTGTTTTGTAGTAACATTTCGTTTTACCAAATACGTATCATTGTTATATTTTAAGACGCTACAATAATTGAATTTTAGAAGTCTTTATTTCAAACATATAGGAATTCACGAAATTTCATTGAAATGTTCACCAATCTAAAAATTGTTTTAAATATAATTATTCATATTGTTTAAAAATATGTATAAACAATGCAAACAAACACAATTTTGCAATGAAATTTCATTGTGGATGAGATATCTCTTGTCTATCGAATAAGATAGTTTAACCTTGGCTATTCTCTTTGAATGTATTAACAATTTGCAATGTTATTTCATATTGCAATGAAGTGAATAGTGAATAGCCCTAGTTAATTTCTGTTGGTTAACGTTAGAATTTCAAAAAATCTGCAATTTTACTGAATTTATAAAGAACGAATATTTTAAAATTCGCAATGATACTTACGATGTCCGCTATCGATCTTTACTTTTGTAGCGAAAAGTCTTTTTGCAAACACTTCCTGATCTAGAGGAAGAGAGAAGGTAACGCGATGTCATTCCAATAATGCGTAGATTGAGCACATGTACTCGCAATCTAATATTATAGAACAAAAACATCAAAATAACTGTTTTAGAAAGATGATCCTGAATTATTGAATGATAAATTTAATTGAAAATATTATCTTAATATATCTTAAAGTTTATATACGTTCATTTAGAAATGTCTATTCTCGTGTAAATAAAACAGTATTTTGTGATGTGTGATTTTACTCATGTGCTTTTTCAACACAAAAAATTGAATATTTCTTTATTTCAAAACCTTAACATTACATTCATCCAATCCACGGTATTTGGAAAAAATAATAATAATAATAATAATAATAATAATAATAATAATAATAATACAGCTATTCGATTGTTCAATAACCCTTTGATAGAAAAGCAGAAACTATCATTTTTGCGTAATGCGCCTTGAAAAATAATTTGTTTATTAATCACCTTATATGATAAATATATCGACTTGTAAATTGCACGACTTAAAAGACAATCCAAAAACCAAATAAAAATTATGTTTACACTCGCCGTAAAAATATGGATTTACCGTATTAAATTGGCGACAGAATTTGTTTGCAACCTTACAAGTGCTTCTTAAGCGTATGTGGCAGGCAAAAGTGCGACATTGTATAATTGTTTATCAGTATGCTTGTGTAGAGCGACTGAATGAAGTGCAAACAAATTGGGGTATTGTAACATGTTAATTTCTTATAAACAATTACACATATCTCGAAGACGAAAAATGATAGCACCGATCGAATTTGGAATTTTGTATCGTGTTTAAGCGCTATTCAGACGAGACAAAAATTGCAACATTGGCAAATTTATAAACTTTTGTAAATTTAAAGGGAGGAGTCTCCTGATGTCCCAGAGCCGAAACCAACGAATTGACAATTTTGCAACAATTTACAATTTTATAATCAAATTCGAAATATGAGTTAGATTGGGCGGGAAAGCTCCATAAATTGTGCCTGAAATGAGTGTTTCAAAATAGCATTTTGACAGGAGTTACAAATCGATTGCGAAAAGTCAGAATAATTGTTGCTAAAATGCTAAATATTTACTGATCTATTGACAGTAAAGAGAGCTTTTTACAGTTCTTATGAGCGTTTCTCGCACTCTACAGGCCACTGCTTTTTATACCGCCTGGAATCTTCTATTCTTCGTTGTCGAATCGCTGTCTTCCAAGCCTTCTATGTTTTCTTATTTCAAAAGGTATCCATTCAAATACTATTTTTGGTATTCAGTCAGCGTGTATTCTCATTCGATGGCCATACCATTGGAGTTGTTTGAATTTTACACTTTCGATCACATCACTAGCTACATTATCTGTCTAATAACTTAGGTTTTCAATAAACAGACTACTGACAAAATCGTCTCCAAAAATTCATTTCCATAGGATTTAACATCATAGTTTAGTGCATCTGTTTTACTCACAAGTTCTCATCCATACGTAACACAACTCACTACCACTGTCTTGTATATTTGTCTCTTGGTTGCTTTCTAATATTCTTGTTCCATAAAATATGATGAAGTTTGCCTGTAATTGCATTACCCTTCCCGACGTATTTATACCTAACAATTTTAATGATATTCCATGATTATTTCTTTCAATATGCCATCGAAAATTACCTTTCAAAGCGGTTCATTCCAACTGAACCATAATAAATTCTTCTTCCTATGAACTGCATTCTGATGAAATTGGCAAATAAGATTATTCTGTTTCATTTATTCCTTGATTCACATGTCGCACTGGCAACCAGTCACATTTTATTGTAAAGTAAATGGGAGCACCCTGGTCCACATTCTACGTCATCATTTGGGGAAGGCCGTATTAACCAGATTTGGAACTCGTTATTGTCACTCCAACTGCCAGCTTGTGGTTCACACCGATCAATAGCTGAAGTGTGAAGCAGTAAATCACTCTATTTTCTGTCTCCGTTTTTATCAACGCGGCCACCGTAATTGAGCAGATATCTCTTCAAATGAGAAATTCCGTGCGTTCATTGTATAAAATCGTATTTAATTGGGTAGAGTATGGATATTTTTTCCATGAAGTATCAGTTGCTTATAAATACTGTACTGTTCTGATTTTCTCAAGCGTTTAAACGTGTATTATTATTGCCCAATATCTTTTTACATTTGCTAATTTTTACTCTAAATCAATTCGGTAAATATCGCGTCAGAGATAACAAAGAAAATATATATTACACGGATAGTTTACAATGTCAATGTTACACAAAAGTACCTGAAATAAAATTAAATCAATTGGAAGGGAAATGTAGGCTATGATAGTCTAGCGCCGTTGCACGTCTTCAATATTTCTCGACATCTTGATGTGACTATTTAGGCTCGCCTAATAATCTTCCTGCGCTGCTTAATTTCTTATTATAGTTTTAATCAATTATATATTCATTTATATTTCAAAACCTTACCACAATTCTCTGACACGTGTGGAGCAATTTCAAATTTCGTACACATGAAGAATACTTGACCGAATGTATCTTTCCTTATCATGAGCTATTCCTTAGCATTAGCGAACACGCTTATGCGCAATGTCGTTTCTCGGGTTCCGCGTTCACCTAAACCCCGATACTTCGCTGCACTGGGAGGTACTTTTCCATGGTTTCTCCGATCAATAGTTGAATGTTGGAGCAGTACCCTAACAAACGGGCCATTGTTCGCGCTCGACCTTTCCTTCCAAACCTTAGACACACTTACACTTACATTCTCTACATATGCCGAGAGACACGGCGGGAGCTTAGAGCTTATCCCGACTGGGGCGATGCCAGTGGTGGGAGATGCCCGGATAGGGAAAACCCCGCAAACCGACTTGAAGGTAGGCACCGGATCTCACCATCCAGCGGGGAAAGAGCACCATCCCATTCCGCAATAAATCATGCACTACACATACGGGAGTAATGACCATAGCCGTTGGCGCGCTAGGAAACACGGCATAATCAGTTAATGAAACCAAATGCTGGGCGAGGCTTGTTGAACGTGGGGGGCACAGGTGGAGAGGCTGCTGCACGGAGTGGGTGGGTTGGGCAGATAACACCGAAGGGGTGCACCGGGAGAGGTGGCTGAGTGCACAATTGATGTTATTGCAGTCCCTCTGACTGGGAGGTCCTGGGTTCGAGTCCCTAGCTAAATACCTAGCTCGAATTCACACGGTGTTTGGAGTAGAATTCTAGAGGCCGGATGCTCAAATCGGTAGTTTTCCGTGTTTGTTTTTTTATCAACACCAGGCGAATGCCGAAGTAGTACCTTAACAAACGGGCCACAGACCGCGGGCGATCTTTCTTACCTCTTCCTTGTCCTATCTTCATACTTACATACACTTACACTAACATGCACTACACTACCACACATGCCGGGAGACCGGTCGGGAGCTTAGAGCTTGCCCCTTCTCGGGCGCTGACCCGCTGGTCGGAGATACCTGGTTCGGGAAAAGCTCGTTAGCCGACGGTAGGTCGGCGCCGGATCTGGCCTTCCGGCGGGAGAAGAACACCGTCACCTCCCGAGGAAAAACATGCACTACACTTACGTGACTAATGCCCTCAGTAATTGAAGCGACCGGAATCACTAACAACCAAGAGAAGGGGTGAACGAGAGGGGTTGGGTGGAGTGAGGGGGTGAGAGAGATGTGGGTGGAGCGGTGGAGTGGACGAATGTGAGGGAGAGGGGGAGGCGGAACTGTACAAATAACTATACAATTCCAGGTAATCGACTACTATAAAAATTAAAATGAAGATTAGTACCGATGTTAACAAAAACAACACTTTTCTTCATCTCGCTTAACAAAATATTACTTAACCACAACCAATATTGCTACAACATTATTCGCTAAAAAGTAAAATAATACAATGTTCGGGAACATTAATGAACTCCAAGAATATGCAATCAAATACATGCATAATGTGTTTAGCAGGAGTGAGAGACCGGACATTACTAAAAATCAAGAGTTGGCGGGGAAACAAATTACTTGTAGTCTGCAGACTCGACAATGTCAACATGCACGAAATAATACACTGGATTAACGGAATTGAAGTAGGATCATCCCCAATGTTTTCAAACAACACCGGATGGATTACAGAATTAATATAATTACGTATTATGTAATTGTAACCAATAACACCACAATGAGGAAAAGGCAATACGAAGGCATTTTGGGTATGAAGAGGTGTGATAATGCCACATTTCACAAAAACACAAACGATGAAATCTGGAGACGCACAAAACACACAATGTGACACAAAACACAAACGTTGGAATTCCATGCAAAACACTAATTGATAATATTCAAGATCGTCTATCAACTACTCACTCTCGAATTCTGCTGCGACAGAAATTCCCAAGAATATGCATGCGACTGTTACTTACTGTATAAGCTGGATATAATGGCTGCAACAAAACAGACAAAAAATTTAATTACACATTTGACTTTCCTCTAACAACATACAAATAATCATCTACCAATCGAAACATTGGAAGATCATGAATTCATGGCATAGAGGAGTTGAAGGACAATGTTCACGGTACATAAATAGTTATCATAACGAAAGAATCAATTATAAAAACAATTAGAAATACATCACAACTCATATATGCGGAAGACATCAACATATCAGAGTGCAAATATTACACAAACGATTTATAAAACACTAAAAATAATCTCTAAATATTCAGTTTGGTTCCATTCATTGTAAGAAAGAAATCAATCGTTTCATTTTCTTTCCTTTGAAAAGTATGAAACGAACAAAACCAGACATTCTTACAAGATAAACGTTTCACGTAAAATAATGTTCATTTTTCACAGCCCCTAGTGAAAGAAGTATGACATATAACGCAATAAAAAAGCCATGGGAACCTCTAGAAACGAGAAGAAAAGGGCGAGGCTTTGCGCTCTTTATAAATCGTACGTAAGTCAACCAGCTTGGAAGGAAATTCAGGTTAGACTAGAAAAACCAAATTATTTCGGCCGAAGGGATCACACCCACAAAATTCGAACAAGGAGACAAAATTCAGATCTCGGGAAATTTTCCTTTTGTAACAGAACAATTAAAGATTGGAACAGTTTACCCGCAGAAATTTTCAAAGCTTTTCCTTTAAGTGTCCGAAGCTTTAGAAATTAGTTAGAACAATATGAGAGTAATACACATTAAATGGGTAAGTGCTGTGAAGTGCTGGTCAGTGTAATTCAAAGCAAAAACAGTGTAGTGTAGTGTAGTGTAGTGCAGTTAAGTGTAGTGAACGCGTTCAATGAATAAAAAAAAACTTAGCCAAACTTATGTAGCTTGTATTAAATTTTAGCATCACCGACATATAATTACTGGATATCATGACAGAGTTGAAATATTTGTTATAATATTTAATATTAGTGATAGTATGATTATTGCATGTTCGGCTTGTACTGTACTCTATTATTATTATTATTATTATTATTATTATTATTATTATTGTTGTTGTTGTTGTTATTTAACTGCCACCGGGTCATACCCAATTGCAGATGGGCTCAGAAACACACCCCGCAGTACCCGTCGCCGCCTACGGCTGCGGGCGTAGTGAAAACAATGCCGAAGCGCCAGAGGGCTGTGCGGGATTTCCCCCCCTCCTCCCTTCCCCACGTACTGCATATTTCTTCGTTGCTTGGAACGGCACTCTGCGATGTAGCACAGAGAATTTTTTATTTGGTTGCGTGTGTATTATTTAATTAGCTCACTACGTTTTTTAAAAGCATTCTGCCTTTATTCACTTTTTGCGAAATGCGATTATTAATCTCGAATTCCAAAGGGTAGGAGGAAACAAGGTCAAATGGGCGGCAACTTTCTAAAGAGTGTATTGTTTCTCTTACAACAAGCTTTCTTGTTGATTTGTACATTTAAAATTGTTTGCTTAATGTTATTACTTTTATGTTAACTTTTCAGAATTCAGTGAACTATTAATTGGACTTCCGTAAAAATAAGTAAATCTTTCTTTTCAAAAAGAAGTGAATTGGAGTCATTTACTTTTATTATTTTATTTGGAAACTGAATTAACAAAATGCTCGGAAGATCTACATTATGTTACATTAGATTAAGTGAGGCGGATCACTTTGACATAGTTTACGTTTTGCACTTTGAAAGATAAAAGTGAAACACTTTCAAATTAGGCTAATTATAATATTAGATATCGACTAGTTTACCTGTACAATCATTGGAAATCACCTACGAATTGGTACCATGGGAACACCCTAGGAGATGTGTATTGTGTTCCGATGATTATATATAAACTTCGGAACATACGAGGTACACATCTACCAGTGGTAGGAGAAGAAACCTACGAAACGTTTTTTAGGTGTAATTTGCTTTATTTTCTGGACATCAAATCAACTTTTCCGATCCATTGGAGAATTTTTACGATATTTTCTACTCACATCAAGGCGCATTTCTCTCTAGCCGAGGTTGGAACGACGGGTTCATTCTACCATCAAGGACATTTCGGCAAATTTTTTATTATTAAATTTAAAAATAGTAACTAGCGAGGGTGGTAACTTTCGTTTTAAGACGAATTTGAAGAGTCAAAATATTTTTACTGAAAGAGACAAAAAGGTTTCTTGCATACTACGGAAAAATGTAAATGACAAAGGTTCACAAAATACTGTCAATTAAAATTCGAATCGCATCGTCATCTCTACCTTCAGATCTACTGATTCAACACAGGCGATATTTCAGGAGTTATTTATGAAGCACTATTAACGCCTTTAAGAACTTTGATTTTCTGTTCCCTACACAGGGAATATAATGGTAGTTTGTGTCGGGAAGATTATTTCTGCTCTAAATTTATAAGTTTTACAAATATTCTAGAGAAAGGGCGTCAAATTAATGCTCTTCTTCAATTAAGAAGTAATAAAAAAAGAAAGAATTCGATATAGTATGTCACAAAAGGTGAGAGATAACAAAAATTAGCATAGAAAAGTGCAGCACTGGGTAAAGAAGAGAATGTATATTCTTATAAAATTATCTAAAAGTATTTTATTTTATTTTGAATAGTAAATGGTTTTACTATTCAACTAGTCGTTATATTAACAGATACTTTTCATTTAAGGCGACATATTCATTTTGCTTAACATACGAGTAAAGTGGCCGAGAGTCAGACGGTTTTGAAGAGAAAAATAAAGTACTTCGTTGACTTTTATCTAATTATGGAATCAATTCCTCACAAAACTAGATATTAAGTGACAAATTATAGTTTATACTCAAAAGAAATCCGATGTTTTTGATTATGTTTCAGATTTGACTAGTGATATCCAAGGAAAGAACTCTCAAAAGTCCTGATGAATAGGAAGTCAGTTCCAGCCACAAATTCCGAAAAACAAAATAGGCGTCTTAATTTAGTTTTTTTTTAAATAACTAAAAAACTATAGGCCTAAACCTTGCTACATACAAATTGAAGAAGATAAAACATCCAATGAAAAGGTCACCTATATTTCTTGTATCTAATATTTTTTAGATGATCTCACTTGGAAAATAGTATATTTTTCAGTTTTGTCCTAACAACAATTTTCAATAGTACGGCTTATACATCATGAGCCATTACACTTATAGGTCACTTCATAATAAAATATGTATATTTCTACATTTTTCACGTGGAATTAACCTATCAAATAGGTACAGGAGTAAAAATACCATGCAACATTTTATAAATAAGCCGACAATAGGGGGATTTTGCTAGCGAGTGGTGTCTCCCGAGTTCGCAAGCGGTGGTCAGTAAAATGACAGAACGGTCCAGAAACGAGTTACTGTCCGAAAGTTTAAATTGTACTCACAAAAAACGTAGTACACTTTGGTTAGTTTGCATTATCAAAAAGTTAAGTTTTGTGAAATAATTACCACTCTGGAAGCGATGCATTGTGGTATTGCAGTTATTTGTTCCTGGGTACTGTACATAAACCTTCGGTTTTTGTTACTTTCATGCGATCTTTCCTCGAAACAAATCACATGTCGTCAGCTCAGAGAGCATTAACCACCTGTAATAATTCAGTATCCAAAATCGCAAGTCACGGGGAAACGTAAACTGTGTGTGCTTAATCTCGAATTGATAGTTTCCAAGAAAAATAGGATTCTCTGGGCTGCACTATCTGTGTTTTTATGACTGTTATTGTGGCCACGTGTTTCATAAGAAAAGAAAGTTATGAACGGGTGAAGCCCACTTTCAAAAGCAAAATTGCAAAGCGCAACATAGCAGGAAGATCGACAGGAAGTAGTTCATACCCAACGGTTTCTTTGCACACCTTCATCTCGAAAATCTGTCTTCCCTTCTTCGCACACTCTTTGGAAATATCTCGTGAGCAAGCACTGTAAAGATTTTAAGAGGATAATGTTGAAGCCATAATCGAATGTAATGCAATTCATTTTGTCTAGATATTGTACCTACGGAGTTTTCTTGCCCACCAGTGCACCCTCTCGCCTTCTCTTAGTTATTTCCACAAGATTCTCAATTGTATTGAGACGTGGAGTCTGATTCCTCGAAACTTACGAATAAATTTCTGCTGACACTTTCTCGCTGATTTCCACTTTACATAATGTAAACACACATTTTCTGCTTCAGAACTTTCACCAAGCCATCACAAATCGACTACACACAAGAATGGAAAACAAGCCCTCGTGCAGCGCACTTTCTGTAAACCCTACGTCCTGATCGCGCCGCGTAAGATCGCCAGATTAGCGCCTCTTTCACCAGCGAGAATCGGCCCGTGCGTCGCTCGTCCACATTTTAGAAGCGTACGACACCAGGATAAATGCCCACTTCACCAATGCTTGTTAACACTCTAAAGAGACATTACGAAATAGTTGCGATTCAATAAACTTCAAACCTCATTTGAAAACCTACCAACGAAATTAGGGGAATTAGCGGATTTCTCGCCCCACCCATATGGCTGAGAAATACAACGGAGACTGGTCTCGTGATCTCAACCGTCAACAGAGCACATTCCTGAGAGAGTCATATATACTGTCTTCAGTAAATTTTTTATATTAATATTAGGTAGCTTTAAAAACATCTAAGGTCATTAGCGACCAGTACTTTTTGTATATGTGTAATGCTATGTTAAGTGAAAAAATAACACCACACGGTTGTAAAAACTAAGATTGTTCACCGTTGTATCGTTCAGATTCTTGCAAGCAAATCTTCATCAAATTTCAACCACTTGATTCTTGTAAGAATCGCGTGGTTCGAATTTGCTTATTATTCTTACAATTCTTTTTTTAATCTAAAAGTCGGGGAGTTACAGGATGTATTTCCTCGGAATATTTTGCCATATCTCACGCGGGATTGAACATTCGCGAAATATACACAACGAGCAGAAGGAAGGCTGACTGAGTTTGAAAGAAATCTGAACGCTAGCATAATGAACTTAATTTTGTGTTCAACTCTTTTAAATGAACATTCCATTTGAGGTTTGACTGAATTGATAGACCTAAATATCTTGTTATCTTAACAGCAGTTAATGGCACATCGTTCACTTTCAATGGACAATAGAATTGTTTATTTTCATAAATTTTGCAATTTCAGAAATATTGTCCCAAAAGTCAAAGTGCATATCTGTTTGCAACTCTCATTGCAGGGCCCTCATAACGAAAAAGTGGATAAATCCAACTACTCTAACGCGTAATGTCGCCAGAATCCACGTTTTGTGCGTCCTTCACACCGAAAAATCGATTGACGGCATAACGTCGGTCTGTCTGTCCGTCTATGCATAACGGTAATGGCTATACCATTCATCCGATTTTCTTCAAAATTGATATTCTCCAATAGTTCTGGCTGATGTCGCGGCCCTTGGAATTTGAAGACGATATTTTACTTTTTGAAGGCCCTCAGACATTTTCAAAATTTCAAAAAATGGCTCAATATTTATTGAAATTAAAATGTTTGTGGCAAAGGTTACCACAGAAAATGCTGCATTTCCATGAATATTCACATGTTTTATATTTACCCATGAAACCATGAAAATTCACATGTTTTATATTTACCCAAGAACTTTCCACATGTATACATGGATATTGTTTTGGCCTATATGGCGAACTTTCCTTATTGTGATGACTGAATTGTTTAATGTAATCACTGAAATTTTTATGTAATTTATGTAATTTTGTTGTTTTTTAAGATTAATAATCACAATTGGACTACGGAACGTTTGTCAATTTTTGTTATTTTTAATTGACAGGTAAAATGTTTTGATAGACCTGGTGGTTAATGATATTGATTTGATGATAATAAGAACATTAATGAAAGAAAGATCAGGAGCATGATATTTTATTTTGTTGTAAGCTGAATATTTGTAAGCGTGGTTAATATTCGGTAAGTTGTTAGCTGATAGTTCTGAAATGGTAAGTACTATTATCTACAGAACGTTGTGTAAAAGATCCATATACCCATCACATCCAATTTTTTGAAATTAAATTTTGTTGTTGAATAGTGCAAAGGTAGTTTAAGAGAATGGTGCACGTCTCATTTTCGTTCAAATCGCTGATTTTTCGAAACTTACAAAAAATCAAAATATCTTGTCTTCCTCCAGGTAAAATATTGAAGATAGATTTTTTTCTTTAAATTTTTCCTACATATGTAATGTGACATACTAATATGTGGGACATTGTATTGCGTCACATTGATCATAAACAGGGTGAATGGTAAAGATAGACATATGTAAATATGGCGGCCTAGCAACGGTGGACGAGTTGTCGTCAAGGTCAACAAATTTCATTGCTTCGAACCACGGGGCGCGGCTAGTTGATAAAGTAAACTGTTTGGGGATTGGCCGAGAAAGCAATGGCAGTCTGGGGCGCGGCTAGTTGATTTTGTAAGTAATTGAGGGATTGGCTAGGCATGGAATGACAATGTATTTCGACAGAAGCGGGTCGAATTTTTTCTGACAAGAAACAGTAGAAAGTATGGACCGAGTTTTAAGGGCTGAAAGAGGGGAATAGGAATACATTCCAACTTATGCCGTGGTGCTGTGAGGATCTGTGTAGATAATTGATGTTGGGAGTTTGGAAATTGTGAACATCTACTTTAAAGCGTATGGTTGTCGGACTTAGAATATTGATGTAATGTGCGGAAATTGGAACTTGGAAATATTTCGATTGCAGCAGCTAGAATTTAAACTGTGAACTTAGGGGAATTTGTCGGCAACAGGACTGGGAGTATTTGAAGCAGATAATAGTTTGCTGAACTTTAATATTTTAAGTATACGCGTAGAAAGAACTGGGGACTTTTAAAAGGAAAATTAATTAAGTCTTATCAACTTATGAGGTGGTGAGGATCAGTGACGAGTACACTTGTGCCAGGACGGAAGAAAAGAATATGGTATTTGGACCTGGAGCCATCGACACCGGGAAAAATTGAAAATGGTTCTACGCGGCGACATCAGTCAAGAGCGCGCGAAGACGGGTACTGCAGTGTAAGTTTTGAAACTTACACTGCAGTACCCGTCATGAACGAAAGTACGTTTCGTATTGTTAAAATTTCATAAACATTGAATAAACTTACCAATTTCTGTGAATAGAAAAGATGATTTTCATTTAACCAATTCCAGCAAATGAGTAGTTAGAAATGTATATTTGCTTTTCAGATTCCTCGGCCACTCTGTACAGATGGCAGATCGAATAATCGGCTATTGGTAGGCAATAGCGATTATTTCTTATAAGATCCATCGACCCAGTTAGCCGGATATTTATTGGAAATAGCAGTTGAAGATTAATTTTAAGAATAGAATTAACGTAATATTTTCCTGGCGCCCATGTTCTTATATATTTGGAACGGGTTACGTTGAATTTATATTTAATAATATTAGAAGGCCAGAGGAGATATTTAATTTAAAAATGAAATTAGACAGTTTGTTTCAGTAATAAGGAACAGTAAAAAATATAGTGATGGTCTCATTTTCGAGTATTGCTCGGTTTTTCGAAAATGTAAAATAAAAATCAAAACTACAAAATTGAAGATAGATTGTTGTGCCTCAGACAGTCTGTCGTACAAAATTAGCTCTTTGAAAAAGGCAATGCATAATTTCCTGAAAAAATGAATAGTTTTTGCGTAATTTGCACTTGCAATTTACGCATTTTCCCCCTCAAATAGCTCTCCAATTTTTTCTTTAAATTTTGTCCCCGTACGTAATAAGGGACGGTAAAAAATATGGTACTAGTCCCATTTTCGAGTGTTGCACGCTGTTTTGGAAACTTTTAAGAAAATTCAAAACTACAAAATTGGAGACAGAGAGTTTTACTCGAGACAAAGTGTTGTAAAAATATCAGCTCTTTAAATAATATAAACCACACTTTTGTGTAGAAGGTAGTAGTTTTCGCGTAATTTCTGTTTGAAATTAATGAAACATATGGGCATCTCGCCAACTATGAGCCACAAGAACAATTTTCGGAGAACAAGAATGGATCAAAAGAATATGCAAAATAATTAGTGTTATTTTAATTATATGGAAAATCCCAAATTCATTTGATTTTACTGCGGCCTACAATTTGTAATCCCGCTCCTTATTTCCTGTGCTTTGTGAACGTAATTTGATGTGTTCCTGACTATCGAAATAAACGCAGGTATGCACCAAAGGCGCGCTATTTGAATTGCGTGGATTCGGATTATATTATCATTATTTCTAATACTTAATATGAAAGAAAAATTGAAAAAAATTGAGTATCAAAAAGTTTTACAAGTATTTTAATTTTATATTACCACCGTATGCTGCCTTGGGAAACAATGGAGCACTGTATATTTGAGATGTTCATTGCTAACGGTTGTATAGTTCAGAAGTTCAAATTTAACATCAAAAGATGGATATGTTCCTGAAGACACTGAATACCTTATACACTGAATTCAATACGAGAAATATATTTTCATTTAATTTTTTAATAAAAAAAATCTATTTTCCACTTTTCCTTTAATTACGAGATAAAGAGATATTTGAAGTACAAGAAAGGCAAAAATTAAGACATAACAACAAAACGATAACAAAATACTGCGAGAAAGTACGCACTGTTGTAGCACCACTGTTTTTTTTAATACAACACCGTTCTCGATTAAACTGGAAACAACTGTACGCCTAGACAACACAAAAGCGGTCATGTTTTGTTGTTCTGTGAAAGCGAACGCTCTAGGGACAGATTGTGTTAAAATCTGTTAAAGGAAGATCACATCAGTCCAGAATGTTTTTCATTAATTCCGACAAGCTTTGTTTGCTGATGAGGTGACCCATACTAGTACTGAGTATGACCTCCGAACCTTTTGAGGACAGAAGTCCTTGAATATGATATACCCTCTCAGTGTTGGGAATTACACAAGTACAAAGAACGAAAAATATAATACCGTTTTCACTTATTCAACTTCAAGTTTCAAAAGGGAGTCCACAATACCATTTCGATGAGGCAGCATCGCGAGTAAAACAAATTCGTAGTCACATCACGTGGTCATGAGGAATCAACATTTCAACAAAGATATAATTTCTTTACTCGTAAGTGTAAATGCAAATATTAGAGTTAGAATAAAATCGTTAATTATTTTACTAATTAATTTTACATAGTTCCTTTTAAATGTGAATTTTCATTATTTACATGCCCATTTGCACTCTTTCCTTACATGCTTTTCTGCTTGCCTCTTGCAGGTAAAATGAATGCCTGAGCCTCAGGGCTCTCTAGTCATCAAGTACGCGCGTATGAGACATCCCCTCTCGATGGCCACAACTGAAGAGCGTTCTTGTGTTTCCGTGAATAGAAGGCGTGTGCACGTGTATTTGATTTTCGTATTCCCTTATCTCCCGTAACTGGTGATGAATTTCACCGCTGGCAGCGGTGGGACAGGTGTCCGGTGGCGTGCGCTGAGCCGCCCGGAGGCGCTGGGCGGCGCTGCGCAGTTGGCGCGCGCTTCCCGCACGCGCGCGGTGCCCCCCACTCGCGAGCGAGGAAGCGTGAGTCAGACGCGCGGGGGCTCGGATTTCCAACAGGGGCGGCAGCGCCCGCGCCCGCGCCAGTGAGTCAACTCAGGCAGATAGTCACGCGCTGTGACACGCTCCCTGCATTCGAGGTCATGCATACAGCATCATGGAATTTTTTAAAAATTCACAAATTTGCTTTGAGTGACTGCCGTATCAGGTGAAACAAAATCACACGCGGCGCAATGGTTTTTATAAAAATTAATGTCCGTCCCTTCTACCAACCTTCACGAGTTCACGATGCGTGAGACTTGTGAAATGAGAATATTAATCTTCTCATCACTGGAATGCACATGGCTCATATCATGTTCGATTTCATCTCAGTGTCAGATTACAATGCAAGCGGACATACAATTTATTAGTTATTGACACTATAAACGTTCTTTTTAATTAAACGTTTATTTACAATCTGTTCGTACATCAGAACAATAAGTAAATTTTTGACTAGGTAATTAACAATGGTTGAAGAAGATACTCAGTAGTATCTCTCCATTAACATAGTTGATTACACATATAACTATACTTAAAAACCTGTGAGGTAAATCTAAAGGTTTGAATTTCTTAAGACGCCTCACTTCCAAACTGTTATCTTATAAATTTATCGCTAAACTATTGGTATGACTTTCTAATTTTTTAATATATTTACAACTATATTTTTTTTATTTCTTTGTTAACTGTTTGCATTTTAAAATAGGAGTGAATTACATCATATAGAACATATCAGGGAGCATTGGCAATGTTTCTTAATACTTTGGATTGACACCTTGGAATGATTTGGATATTGGACTTGCTACTGGTGCCCCCGAGCTGTATGCAGTAAGTCCAAACAGGCTTTCAGAATGATTTATAAATGAGTAATTTATTGTCTAAAGCTAACATTGATTTTCTACCTAACAACCAATACAGTTCTTTGTAATTCAACTTCTTCTTTTCGTTTACACATTATATGTTTTTTCCATGTGTCTCGTATCAAGATAAACACCTAAATATCTCACTGAATCTGTTTGTGGAAGGTTAGTTCTGTTCAATTGCACAGGGAGACAAACTCTTCTCTTCATGGTGAAAGTAATGTGACTTGATTTACTTTTATTTGCACTTATTTGCCAAGTATTTAGCCATGCTTGTAGTTTGTCGAGCTGTTCCTGAAGCAATCTAGAAATCTCTAGTGAATCACTGTCTGATTCAATAACTGCTGTATCGTCAGCAAATGTAGCTGATTCTTGGTAATAGGCAGGTCAGAACTGTATAATACATAGAGCACTTGACCCAGCACCCTTCCCTCGGGGACGCCAGACAGAATAGGGTAAAAGGAAAATGGTTCGTTATTGTGCTTAATTTCGAAGAATTTATTACTCAGTGAGGATTTGACTACAAACATGACATGAAAAACTCGAAATACATCAAATAATGAATCCAATACCTGAAGAGAAGTAAACCTGCATACGTAGCGCTATTTATAAATCGTAGGATTTTAAAGATAGTGTATTGTGACGTACTGGGAATTAATAACACCGACGACTGTTTCTAAAATAAAAAAAATTACATATACAAATATTTACACAATAATTTACAAGTTGAATTTACTAAACGAAAAATCTCTAGCAACTTTTCTATTCCCTTAGCCGCGAAACCACGCGACCGTCCCCAGGCCTAGCCCTGGACCAACGCCTAGTGCGAAGCTGTCGGACACCGAGTCCCTTAACCCCCGTTGTCACATGGCCTGACGCCAAACCGGTCTTCGCCTGGAAGGCCGTGTGCTAGGATAGCACCGGAGATATCACTAAGTCTTTCGACCCTCTACATATCCCGCTTGGGCGCCGTCGATACCGCCTTAAGTACCCTGAGGGCTAGCCCCTCCCTTCGGCGCTCCAATGCCGGCGGGCGTCACGAAGGCTCGGCGGCCAGCTTCCTCTAGGTTCTTGCGACATCGTCCCTGCCTCTAACGCTAACCTTTTGTCTATAGTTATTTTCGAGCGGGGCTTCCCTGCCCCATGCCCTTGGCCTATTCAGCGCGTCCTCGACCCGGTGCTTGCCAATCGCCCTCAACCCCGTATCCGGCTTAAGCGTGGGGGTGTAACGGTTTTTCCCGGCAGACTCGCTGCCCGACGCCACAGCATTTAACACCGGCACTGACGCGCAACTGCCATACGAGTATTTGGTCAAAAGCTGTTGGTGCTACACACGAGTAGAAAAAAATACCGTCTCTTCGAAGACTTACAGAAACAGGACAGATTGCGAGTCTTCCTGCGAGGAAGCACAAGGTCGCTGTACATCGGCTCTGGCCAACGACATCGCCATCGATAGTTCAGAACTGGGAGCATATTGATAGTTACTTTTACGCCATTATTTGTACTAATAAGCTCGTGACATGCCACCATGGCGAGAGCAGCGGTACTGCCACGACCAAACTTAAAATATCTAGTGTACGATGATGTCTCCACAACATTAATGTGGAACTCTCCAATGTTTTGCGGAACATTTCACAGGAAAGAACTATCAAGGCCAAAATATACGTATGCTGCGATAAAGGCTGAGTGAACTTACTAGATATTAAAATATTTGTAATTATCACAAAACTTGATGCAAGACTGCCATGAATATTCAAAACAAATTCATATTAAAATGGTCGTTCCATTGGTATTCTTTGACGTTTGCTTCAATGGGTACAAATATTGTTGCATCGCCCGATCACATTTCATGGTGCTTCGGAATTCACGGGCAAATTCTCTACAGACGGAGCTTTACACCCCCAAAAACTGACTACCGGAGAAAGTTTGCTTAATTATAATCCTCTTACCGAGTCGAAATAGCGACGCATCCCAAGATGATTATTACTGAAAAATGATGTGGTCAATAGAGTACCCATGAATGTTCTGAATAATTTCATAACTAAATAAATTATATATTAGGTCAATGTATAAGTGTGAAGTTTCCACTGTTAAATTAGTAGCATTTCCTATTAAGTAAGTTATTTAATTGTTAGTATTAATAGCAATTGTATAATAATAATAATAATAATAATTATTATTATTATTATTATTATCATTTTATTAATATTTATCTAATGTAGTGCAGTGTTGAGTTATGAAGTGGAAGGAAAGGAATGCGGAAGACATGCGTCGCAGTTAAGTGTTGTGGAGTCCAGTGAAGTGGAATAACGCTTTCGCGGTGATATTATGTAATATTTATTATTTTAATTGACTATTTTTTGTAACTTGTTATTAGTCATGTAAGCTTAATGCATGTAAAGTTAGAGCAGCACACAATTCAGAAAACCGTTTAGGACCATCAAAAGTTACCATTGTGTATTATGGATCAAGTTACCATTATGCTAACCACGAACAAAGTTGCCACTATGTTTCAAAATAAAGATAAGAAACCACCCCCCAAAAAGGACCTATGAAATCAATGTCAATTAGTGAATGAAAGACAAAAACCAAACGTTTTCTGGATCAGGAAACTGGAGAAGTTTTCAGTTTTCAGGAATTAGAACATCGTGTAAAAATAAACGTACTCTCTACTTTATTTCTAAACGTCATGACGTATCTCAAGATTTCCTTATCTACCTTAAAAAATACAAAACATTGTTACGAAAAGTCATAAGGCAGGCTAAAATCATGAAAAACGATCAGGATATTTTGAACTCAAATAATAAAACGAAAGCAATGTGGAATATAATAAAAAATACTACCAAATCAACTAGAAAACCCGTAGAGAATGTTGTTTTAAAATATAACGATATAAATGTGAACGATCCGGCAACAGTGGCTAATCTCTTTAACCAATACTTTTCGAGAATTGCTGCCGATCTCACTAAGGGTCTTCAGGCACAAAATTCAAAAACAGACAGTTCACCCAAAATTTTAGACACAATGTTCGTTTCCGAAACTTCTTCCTATGAAATTCTCAAAATAATTGGTAAACTAAAAAATAAATGTTCGTCCGGTTTAGATGAATTCCCGGTTTCTTTGTTAGGGACTTGTGCGTATGCCATTATACACCCGTTAACTCACATATTTAATGCATCTTTATGCACTGGAACGTTTCCAGATATTTTCAAAACAGCTAAAATTAAGCCGCTCTTCAAAAAAGGCAACTAAAATGAAATTCAAAATTATCGGCCCTTTTCTCTTCTAACAGTTTTTTCAAAAATGATAGAGAGACTTTTTTACGTACGAATGGAAACCTTTCTCACTAAACACGACGCGCTTTCAGATTGCCAACATGGATTTAGAAAATCAAAGTCAACGGAAACAGGTATATTTTCTTCTCTTAAAGATGTCGCCTCATCATTGGATCAAAACGAGGCACCTATTGGATTAGTTTTAGATCTCAAAAGCTTTTGACGTCATTGATCATGACATTTTACTTTCCAAATTACCTTCATATGGAATTCGTGGTATTGCTCTTGATTGGTTGTGTTCGTACCTTAAACAACGATCTCAGAGAGTTGAAATACTTGTACCTTACTGGAATGATGGAACATTACGTACGCACCTTTCCGACTCTTTGCACGTTGCATGTGGAGTTCCTCAAGGATCGATTTTAGGCCCTATTCTGTTCCTACTTTACGTAAACGATATGCCCTCGACGATTCGAAACGGAAGAACGGTTCTCTTTGCGGATGATACGAACATCCTTTGCAATAAATAAACCGTAAATAGTACAATATCAGATGTTTCAAATTGATTCCGAAATAACAAATTAATAGTACACGAAAAGAAAACGGTTTTCATGCAGTTTTCCATTTCAAATAAACAATTCTGTGCTCCATTGAAAATGAACAGTGTACCATTGACTGATGTTAAGGCAACAAAAGTTTTAGGTCTCTCAATTCAGTCAAACCTTAAATGGAACGTCCATTTAAATGAATTGAACACAAAATTAAGTTCATTATGCTACGCGTTCAGAATTCTTCAGCCTTCATACTGCTCGTTGTGTATACTTCGCGAATGTTCATTCCGGCCTCAGATATGGCATAATATTCTGGGGAAATACATTGTATAGCTCCCAGACTTTTAGATTACAAAAAATAATTGTACGAATAACAACCAAATCCCACCCACGTTATTCATGTAAGCCTCTCTTCATTAATCTAGGAATTCTACCATTACCGTGTCTTTTTATTTACGAATCAGTGGTTTTTGTAAAAAAATGACTTGCTTAAGGGCGGGAATATATTTTCAGAAAATGCCGAAGTCTATTACTATAACACTCGACGTAGAAATCATATTCATCAGGTGACAGTATCAACAGCTCATTACAAAAAATTCACATACAATACATGTACATTATTTTACAACACTTTGCCAGATGACATTAAACGATTAAATTCAATAGAAAAGTTTAAATCCCAAGTGAAATCGTTTCTGCAGCGTAACTGTTTCTATACAATTAGAGACTATACTGAGCATCACAAGAAAAGTAACATTAATTTTAACAATGATACATAATGCATTATTTACCATTTGGACTGTATAAATGAGTATAAACATCCTGTAACAATTATTGTACTACAGCTTCCGGGTCAATGACCCCCATCTCGATCAGGTTTTTCGTCCAGTTTCCCTGATCCATTGAGCAAATGCTGAGGTGGCCCCTTGTTTTGCTTCTGGACATAAATGTAACTTTATTTTCTGTGCACGTCTTCTAGAATTCAGTGGGAAATACAATTATTCAAATTAGCGTTACCATGTTGTCGCGGCAGGAAGTAATAAGAGCCAAAATTTATTGCTTATTTATCTTTGAAAATAGATTTTATTACATGGGAGGTTTTTTTTCGGGTTTTTTTCTTTAAAAATTCAATTTATTGCTTTTTATCCTTGAAAATAGATTTTATTACATGGGAGTTTTTTTTTCTCCCTTTCAAAAATTCAAAATTTAAGTAGTATGTGACTTAGTGTAGGGATCACAGAATTTTGAAAAGGTGCACACAATTCACTTTTCGCCATAGCACGTCATACGCAGTTTTTAACTGTTTTTTGACATAAAATAAATAAAAAAAATAAAGATCCAATCTTAGAATCTATGACGTACCAACTTTTGTTCCCTTGTGGTCAAATAAGTTGGTACCCTGCACTGTGACTTAACACGAGACATGAAGGCCATATAAAAAACAGATGGGAAAGATAAGTCAAATGCAGTACTCTGGATGTAGTTCTCCAAAACGTGGAGGAATTACTTTTTGCTATTATTATTATTATTATTATTATTATTATTATTATTATTATTATTATTATACATTGTTTTTCTGGGTAAATACCGGATTTTTATGTGACTTTGTGTCGGGTTAATAACCAAGAAACAGGTAAATTCATGTTTCGTCGCAATTTAGGAATTTTCAAACAATCCTGCATGTGTTCAAGATGATCGATTTTTGCATAATTTTATAGGTAGTATATTTTGGTACTTGAATAAGTTCCAGGTTTTGATGGATGTTATTTGGTAAAACTTCTGTGCACGAAATGATTAGAGGAACAATATGATCTTTTTGGAAATGCCATAGCGCCTTGACTTCAGCTGCTATTTCTGTATTCTTTGTTATTTTTTCTGCATGTGCTGTTTGAAGATTAGCTGTTTGTAGAACAGTTAAGTCAATCCAATCTTTTGCCGTATGTTTACGAAAGTTGTGTATGTTCTGACGAATAGTTTTATCTGTAATAGTACAACGTATAGTTTGAATTTTCAGGTACAGTATCGGGAACATATTTGTAATATAGGCAGGTCATTTTTTGTAGGTGAAATTTCGCTGCCACTTTCTGGTGAATAATATTTGCAACTTGATTGTGCCTATAGGTGTAATCTGTATGGGCCATTAATTTGCATCCTGATGTGATGTGCTGTATGCTCTCAACTGTTGTATGGCATTTTCTACATTTGTCACTACAAGAGTCGGAAAGGTGCGTACGTAATGTTCCATCATTCCAGTAAGGTATTTCCACTATCTGAGATCGTTGTTTAAGGTACGAACATAACCAATCAAGAGCAATACCACGGATTCCATATGAAGGTAATTTGGAAAGTAAAATGTCATGATCAATGGCGTCAAAAGCTCTTGAAACATCTAAAAATAATCCAATAGGTGCCTCGTTCTGATCCAATGATGAGGCGACATCTTTAAGAAAAGAAAATATACCTGTTTCCGTTGATTTCGATTTTCTAAATCCATGTTGGCAATCTGAAAGCGGGTCGTGTTTACTGAGAAAGGTTTCCATTCATACGTAAAAAGTCTCTCTAATATTTTTGAAAAAACTGATAGAAGAGAAATGGGACGATAATTTTGAATTTAATTTTTGTTGCCTTTCTTGAAGAGCGGCTTAACTTTAGCTGTTTTGATAATATCTGGAAACGTTCCGGTGCATAACGATGAATTAAATATGTGAGTTACCGGGTGTATAATGGCCTATGCACAGGTCTTTACAAAGAATCCGGGAATTCATCTAAAGCGAACGAATATTTATTTTTTAGTTTAGTACCTATTATTTTGAGAATTTCATAGGAAGAAGTTTCGGATACGAACATCGTGTCTAAAATTTTGGGTGAACTGTCTGTTTTTGAACTTTGTGGCTGAAGACCCTTAGTGAGATCGGTAGCAATTCTCAAAAAGTATTGGTTAAAGAGACTAGCCACTGTTGCCGAATCGTTCACATTATTATCGTTATCTTTTAAAACAACGTTCTCTACAGGGTTTCTGGTTGATTTAGTCGTATTTTTTATTATATTCCACATTGCTTTCGTTTTGTTATTTGAGTTCAAAATATCCTGATCGTTTTTCATGATTTTAGCCTGCTTTATGACTTTTCGTATTAATGTTTTGTATTTTTTAAAGTAGATAAGGAAATCTTGAGATACGTTATGACGTTTAGAAATGAAAAAAAGAATTTTAGATGTTCTAATCCCTTGTGGTATCCAAAAATTGCTTTTCCGTGAGATATTTAATTTTCTTTTTTGAAGAGGAAACAAGTGTTAAAGTGAAATCAAAGAGATAAAAAAAAATTGTATTTGTCGTTTGTATCAACAGTATTATAAACCGCTTCCCATGACTCTTGTATCAAGTAATCAATGAATAATTTTATTTTACTTTTTGTACACAAACTAGTCATACGTGTATTATTTATTGTCTGTGATCGCATTTCTTATAATGGTAAGAATTTGTGCATCGTGGTCACTGTATCCTAAATCTTTTGTTTAAACTTCATATCGAGTAGTAGTTTTGTTAATAATAATTTGATCAATTGCTTTCATCGAATTTTGTGTGATCTATTTATTTATTTATTTTACATCAAAACTGCGTATGACGTGGTATGGGAAAAAGTGAATTGTGTGCACATTTTCAAAATTATGTGATCCCTACACTGTCATATACTACTTAAATTTTGAATTTTGAAAGGGAGAAAAAATCTCCCATGTAATAAAATCTATTTTCAAGGATAAATAAGCAATAAATTTTGGCTCTTATTACTTCCTGCCGCGACAACATGGAAACGATAATTTGAATAATTGTATTTCCCACTGAATTCTAGAAGATGTGCACAGAAAATGAAGTTACATTTATGTCCAGACGCAAATCAAGGGGCCATCTCAGCATTTGCCAATGGATTAGGGAAACTGGACGAAAAACCTGATCGAGATGGGGGTCATTGACCCGGAAGCTGTAGTACAATAGTTACAGGTTGTTTATATTCATTTATACAGTCCAAATGGTAAATAATGCATTATGTATCAGTGTTAAAATTAATGTTACTTTTCTTGTGATGCTCAGTATAGTCTCTAATTGTATAGAAACAGTTATGCAGCAGAAACGATTTCACTTGGGATTTAAACTTTTCTATTGAATTTAATCGTTTAATGTCATCTGGCAAAGTGTTGTAAAATAATGTACATGTATTGTATGTGAATTTTTTGTAATGAGCTGTTGATACTGTCACCTGATGAATATGATTTCTACGTCGAGTGTTATAGTAATAGACTTCGGCATTTTCTGAAAATATATTCCCGCCCTTAAGCAAGTCATTTTTTTACAAAAACCACTGATTCGTAAATAAAAAGACACGGCAATGGTAGAATTCCTAGATTAATGAAGAGCGGCTTACATGAATAACGTGGGTGGGATTTGGTTATTATTCGTACAATTATTTTTTGTAATCTAAAAGTCTGGGAGCTATACAATGTATTTCCCCAGAATACTATGCCATATCTCAGGCGGGAATGAACATTCGCGAAGTATACACAACGAGCAGTATGAAGGCTGACTGAAGGCTGAAGAATTCTGAACGCGTAGCATAATGAACTTAATTTTGTGTTCAATTCATTTAAATGGACGTTCCATGATCCGTGTAGGTACATTAATTGTAATGTCTAAATTGAAGGAATTAATTAAATTGAGAAACTTTTCTTTCTCACAAGATTCGACCAGAAATTCAATGTTAAAATCTCAGCATACAACAATGGATTCAAAAGAGTGATAGCTGACTTTGTTAAGTGTTATCTCCAGGTTTTCTAAGAACTAATCTGCATTTCTCTTTGTTGGAGGTCTGTAGATGCAAAGTATTATCACTTTTAGTGAAGTAAGATGTACAACAGAAATTTCGAAAATATTTTCAATGGAATACACATTTAATTTCGCCAAGGAGATAGAATCAATATTATTTCTAACGTAAATACATGAACCCCCATACGTAGGAAAAGTTTGGAATTTGGAAAATGCTAAGTGCATTAGGAGATAACCAATGTTCTGTGAAGCAAAGAACATCCATTTGATTTAGATCGCTCTGTAGAGCAGCCTCGATAAACTCAGTTTTATTTGAAAGGGATTGAACATTATGGTGAAGAATGTTTATTGTTTGCAAGTACCTACACGAATGTTTTTCTGCTGCATCTGACTGTAGTTGCTATATATTTACTCCACTTTTACCTCGAGTACGTGGTCGAAGGTTGTAGTGTGTACCGACAGTGACAGGTTGTGAGGAAAATGGGGCATCAGGTGTAGATGAATTGGTAGTGGGAATGGGAGAAACGGGAGGAGGTTCAGAGGAAGAGGCAACTGGGTTCGAAATAAAGGTGGGGGGTGGAGAACGTAAGGAAGGTGAAAGGGATGGATTTTTGGCAGGAGACTGCGTAGGACTGGAGTTGATGATGTATTGTGCAAGCTTGTTACCGACTGCATGTTTTCCAGCAAGGTTCATGTGAAGACCATACCGGGTGAAGTGTTTTGCTGAGAGGAAATTAATTTCAAAAAGTGTGACATTTGTTTCTCTCAGTTGCAGTTTTAATTGTTGGTTTGCGTGCTTAATCTCGCTGCATAGTGTTGGTCTTTGTACAATTAGTTTTTGGGCGGCACATTGTAATTTGTTTACATGTTGTTCAGGTGTAAAGTTACCGCCCAAGTTAATGTTATTCTGCCCTCCTATGATAATGACTGTGTCCTGATTGGTCAGTGTCTTCGTGTGGGTGTCCAACTCTGCAGTCACATCTGCAAACCTCCCGTTAGGTTTAAAAATAGATGAGACTGAGAAATTGGAGGGTAACTTCCTACTGAGAATGGGGGAAAGATGGCGGCCATGACTTTCAGCTAAAATAAGTACCTGTTTTTTAGGCTAAGTAGGAATGTCTTTGTTTTCAAGTGAGCTAGGATGCGCAGCTTTACGTGTTTTGGTTTTGACACGCTTCCTAGCCTGTTTGTGTTGGTTTGTGCATGAATTTGTCGATGGTAGAGAAGGGTGGTGAGGATCAGGAAGGCGAGGAAAATCTGTTTCATAATCTAAAACACTAAATTTGTTTTGAGTTGTGACTGGATGCGGTGTCTGTGTCTTTTGTACAGTCACGGGTGTACGGTTGGTATTATTCGCTGTGTTGCCGACTTATACCCAACCGTCTGTGTAGAGAACGACCTCACAGAACGTAGAAAATGTGCACACAATTCACTTTTCCCCATAGCACGTCATACGCAGTTTTTAACTGCTTTTTTGACGTAAAATAAATAAATAAATCTGCTTGAACTATTGCAGCGTGTAGTTCTGAGGTTGCCTGTTTCTCATAATAAAAGTTTCTTAATGAATGGATTTGTTTGTAGCACAAGTTCTTCAGATCTATTAGGCCTCTTCCTCTCTCACTTCGTGGGAGTGTCACTCGTTCTATTGCGCTATTTGGATGGTGATGTCTGAATTTTGTCAAAATTGTGCGGGTAAGTCTCTGGATGTCTTCGAGATCTGTGTCGCTCCACGGTATAATTCCAAATGAGTACTATATACTGGTACTGCAAATGTGTTGATTGCTTTTATCATGTTATTACCTGTTAATTTGGTTTTCAGGAGTGCAGTGATTCTTGATTTGTACAGTTTTGTTAGAGATTGTTTGATTGCCTTGTTGTCTGTGATTGCTTCTTGATCGAATCCTAAATACTTATATATTTATTCATCGCCCATTGCCCCTATTGTCGTTTGATCACTGAGTATGCTGTCTAGCTTCTGTAACTTTCCAGTTTTGTCTACGTGAAGCGTCTTACATTTATCAATACCAAAAGTCATATGAATGTCTTCAGAAAAAGTTTGTGTTATTTCAAGGAGATATTGAAGCTGTCTGTCTGTTGAACTGTAAAGTTTAATGTCATCCATATACATCAGATGTGATATGGTGTGGACAGTTTTCTTATTTTTACGAATTTGGAATCCATAGTGAATACTGTTAAGTTGTGTTGACAGGGGATTTAGAGCCAGACAGAACAACAATGGGCTTAAGGAGTCTCTTTGGAAGATTCCCCGATTAATTTTGATGTCTTTTGTTGAGATTGTTAACTCTTGCTGCCTTAAGGACAATGTTGTTCTCCAATGAGTCAAGAAATGTCCCAGAAAGTTGATGATGGTTTCATTAATTTTGTATATGCGGAGAACTTCAATAAGTCAACTGTGAGGAACGCTATCAAATGCTTTCTTGTAGTCAATGCCAGGTGCAAGTTTCTATGGTTTTTGTGTGCTTGTTGGAGAATGACCATATCTGTTAGTTGTTCTTTACATCCTTATGTAATCGACTGCAACCTTTCTGTTGTTGTCACTATTTCTCTGTCCTCAATATAAGCTTGGTTTTTACTTGTAATGCATTAAGTCAAAATTATGTACATTGTGGGAAGGCAAGCGATTTGGCGGAATAGACATGGGTTCTGTGTGTCTCTACTTTTGGGTTTCATGTATGTAATGCCTTTGGTTAGAAATAAAGGCATGTCTTCGGGGCTGTTAATGACTTGTGTGAATCACTGAGCCAACGTATGGTGAAGCGATGTAAACTGCTTGTAGCAGAAATTGTGAACGTGTTCTGGGCCAGGAGCTTTCCAGTTGTGGGTTTTTTCAATTGCAATGCGTACGTCTTTTACTGAGATATCTTGATAAAACATTGATCTATATTTTGAACATTATTAATTTCATCCATAATCCAGTGTGCCTCACTTTTGTGATGACTAGTTTCTGACCAAATGTTTGACCAGTACTGTTCTAAATTTTGTTGATCTGGTGTACCGTTGTTCTCTTGTTGGAAATTGCAATTTTGTCTGAGTTGTTGATAGAACACTTTTTCATTCTGATGAAACACTGAATTTTGTTGTTTACGTTCTGTTGTTTCTTTGTATCATCTAAGTCTTTGTGATTTAGCTGCAAGTTTCTGTTTCAATTCATCTAAATGTTCAGCTATTACATCAATGTTGTTATGTTTCTGGATCTTGTGTTTTCTTGATTCATGTTTTCTGATCTTTGCAAGTGTTTTCTTAATTTTCTTGGCTAATTTCTGGTTGTTTGTTGGTTCAAATATTGTGTTACTCGACCTATTTCTTGTCTGAGATACTGAATTTGATTTTCGAGTCTTTGCTGCCATGGTGGTTTCGTATTTTTCTTGATTGACTTCTCTTTTTCACTTTCTGACTGATCCTTTAATTTAAAACCAGATTTTACAGCTACGGTAGCAGCTGCACAGTAAACTATAGTACGTATATCTGTTAATGTATATTCTTCTTTGATCTGACAGGGCAAAACATGTTCATTTATATATTGAATAATTTGAACGAGCCTCTTGTTTCTATTGCTGTTGAGTTTAGGAATTCTGGGGCGAAGTGTTGGATTAATCCTGAGTACTTGAAAAAGTTCCTGGTATATGTCAATTACGTCTGATATGTTGTCTTCCTTGGCACCTAGTGTTGATGGATCCTGATTTGCTTAATCTAATTGGGTTGAATTTGGAACTTCGTGTGAATCTGTGACAGTTTGTGTCAAGGGGCATCTATTACTGGAGGAAGAGATTTATGCTGCTACTTCCTGTTTAATTTGTTCCAACCTCACTTTTGGGATTAGATTGTTTTTAAGTATAGTTCTTGTCTTATCTACAAGCCTCTGATCTGTGACGCCAATATGATGAAAACTTTCTCTGAATTCAGTATGCAGAGATTGTCCGTATCCAGTCACTTCTGTTTCTAAACGTGTGGCTCTGTAGTAGACGCGCACAATAAACTCATTCAAGTTATTTGTCCACTCCATACGTTGCTTCACTTTCCCCGCCTTGGTGATTGCGAGCAGCGGCTCGGGCAAAACACTGTCGGCAGGTGAAGACACAGATTGTGGATTGTTTCTTTGGGATTTGGCTGTAGTTTGTTCGGGTGACCCGGTAGGCGCCCGCCTGTTCAGCGTCCTACCACCGCGACCGGTGGCTCGCATGCTGTCACGCTCGGCACCGGCTCCAGACGTGCCCCGGCGCTCCCCGGGCAGCGGCTCTTTTCCGAGGCCTTATGACTTCTTAAACGTCTCTCCATATCAATATGGGTAATTGCCATTGCACCAAGCACCTTTATAATCGGTGACAACTGCTTGTTCCACGTGGCACAGTTGTTCTTGCTAACAAGTAGGGTTGGACTTAAGAAGACTTGCAGGAAGAGGGGAAGGGAAAGAGGGGGATATTTTGGAGAGTTCGTATTTCACCTGAAGAAGGGAAATGACGAAGGACAATTTAGGACAGGGTAAGAGGGATAATGAGAGATGGATAAATTTCACAGGAAGGGACAGCGGACAGCTGCTCCGGTTAGTCGCCTCTTACGATAGGGAGAGATCCCGTGGTGCTATTCTACTAAAATCCCCGGTCACTACACGGGATTTATTATTATTATTATTATTATAGTAGAAAGATGCCACATTGATACCACACAGATACAATATCAAAGCATGGTAGCACTGACATATTTAAAATCTACAAAACAAATTAAGGCATTCTAACCCAAACATAAAATAACAGTTTTGAGATGTAATAACAAATACAATTTCAAAAAATGAACTTTCAAAACCCAACATGTCCTCCCATGAATCTCCTGACTAGTAAGCAGGTACTGACTATAACCGACTTCTGGAAGCCGATGATAATTATCTTCTCCAAGCGAGTTCTTCCACCGATCTGCAGAGAGTTTTTGGTATAACACCAGTTGCTGACAGTACAATTGGGATTTTATAACTTCTGACACTCGCCATTGTTCTTTTACGGCAAATACTAGTTCTCTGTATTTGTCGATTTTAATCTGGTATGTTGTTATCATGTTGCTGGTATTAACGACTGCAAGATCAATAAACCAAACTTTTTTTGCAGATTTGTCCCAGAGAGTAATATCAGGTCTGTTGTGCTGAATTGTCCTGTCTGTCAGAATACTGCGGCCCCAGTATAACTTACGTGTCTCATTTTCTACTACAGCTTCTGGATGATACTGGTAATATGGTGCATCCACGTTCAGAGGTAGCCTGTATTTCTTGGCTAGTTTGGAATGGATGATGTGGCCTACTTGATTCTTACTCGTGTCTCACTTTAAAGTCAGTGGGAGCTAGACAACTACAGCCTGAGATAATATGCCGAATGGTTTCATGACCTCGACCACACATACGACATTCATCAGTTAGTATTCCTGGGTCTTTGATGATATATTTTAGGTAAATCTTTGTGGGAATCACCTGATCTTGTATTGCTATTATGAAACCTTTGCTCTCAGGGTACAAATATCCTATACTGAGCCATTTGTGCGACATTTCCTGGGCGACATTTGGATTGGCTACTGCAGCAGGATATACACAGTGGAGTGCTTTGTTTCCAGGAATCGATCTTTTGCTGTAAAGAGAGCTGATGAACTTGCATATCTTGTTTTAGATTGAGGGCGAGTAATTGTCATCTGCTTGCACAAGTACCTTGCGGAGTCGAGACCATGCCTTTTCTGCGAAACACTTCCTCATGGCTATTATCTGTTTGGCATGAAGATTCGTGAATTCCACAATACCACGCCCTCCCATTTGTCGAGGCAGTGTGTCCCTTTGGATCGCACTTTTAGGATGGTGACAACCGAAGTGTGTCATTTGAACTCTTACAAGTCTCTCCAATTCCTCTAGGTTGGTTGTGGACCATTTAAAAATACCCATCGAGAAGGTGATAATGGGTATAGCATACGCGTTAATGGCAGTCGTGAGGTTTCGAGAGTTGAGGGAAGTCTTCAACACTGACTTGAGTTGGTTGGCAAACTCTGTTTTCAGCATACCCTTCAGTTGATGATGTGCAATCATATTTCCTTGCTGTATCCCAAGGTATTTATAGAGCTCGTCAGCTTCCAGAGCAGTTATTGTTTCTCCATTTACAGTCTCGTATGTGAGCTCACTAATGAGTTTACCCATCTTTATTTGTTGTATTTTGCATTTATCAATGCCCAGTTGCATATTTATGTCCCTGGAGAAGTCTTCAGTAACTTTCATCTGAATGTTAAGCCACGCATCGTACCAGAGTAGAGTTTGATGTCGTCCATATATGCTAAGTGGGCTATTTGCAATCTTTCAGTGCCTCTCAGTTCGAAACCTAATTTTAAGTCTTCTAGGAGTGTCGACAACTGGTTCACTGCCAAGAAGAACCAGTAAGGGCTCAGGCTATCGCCTTGGAAGATTCCGCGCTTTATATTTATTTCCCGGGTAACCATTGTTTCATTTCTCGAAGTGACACGAATAGTTGTCTTCCATTTGCCCATGATGGATTTCAGGAAATTCACGATTGTCGAGTTCACACGATATAGTGACAGCACATAGAGGAGCCAATCGTGCGGAACTATGTCATAGGTCTTTCTATAATCAACGAAACAGGTGAATAAATTGCGTTTCTTCTTACATGCTTGCGACATGACCACACTATCGATGATAAGTTGCTCCTTACATCCAAGGATGCCCTTGCTGCATCCCTCCTGAGCTTCGGCTAAGATAGAGTTTGCTACACAGTGTTTCTCGATAACCATTGATAAACAACTTGTGACGACTTTGTAAAAAGTATTGAGACAATTGACTGGTCTATATTTCGTAGGATCTGTAGTGTCACTGGTTTTTGCTTCATATATGTGACACCTTCACACAGAATGTGCGGCATTTCTTCTGGATTGTTCAGATAGTGGTTTATGAGATTTAGAATATTCCCATGGAGGCAGGTGAACTTTTTGAACCAGTAGTTATGAAGACCGTCTGATCCAGGGCATTTCCAATTTTGAAGTTTCTGTACAACTTCATGTAGAATATCTAGGGTGATTTGACCGGTTGTCATTTCGGTGATCTGTGCTGCTACATTCCTGATCTGTTCTAGCCAAGCGGCGTTGGCGTAGAAGTGATTTTCCGTCGACCATATTTTACTCCAAGTGTCTTCAAAAGTAGATTTCTCTGGTAAGCTGTTCACTTCTGTATTCCTTTCACTCATCTTTCTGTAGAAATTCTTTTGGTTCTTGAGAAAATCTCTGTTCTCTACTTTCCGCTTTCGACTTTTGGTGTAACGTCTCATGCGTTGGCTGTAAACGCTTAGTTTCTGTTTTAGAGTATCTATAAATTCAAGCAGATGACTTATCGGGATTATGGTGTGTATGTTTACGATGTTTCTTCTTAATGGCTTTTACTTTTTCAGATATTTACTTCTGTCTCTTCTTTGGAAGGCTTCGAGTGTAGCGATGTCTGATCGGAGGCGTTCTATTCTCTTCTGTAGTCTGATTGTCCATGGAGGGTTTTTGATGTAGCTGGGAGTTCCGTTGTGGGTGAATTTCAATTATTATTATTATTATTATTATTATTATTATTATTATTATTATACTCCCCCTTACTATTTACTCCCTTGGAAATATATTTCGCATCGAAAAATGCCTTGGCCCCAGACGATGATGGCGAAGTATGATAGTTGTGATGGTCATGACAACAGATGTAGTAAGTTCGAAGTTCAAAATCAACAAGAAGAATATGTCGAGATCTTCGGAAGTACAGATTGGAACTACTGTACTTTTTTGTAGAGGTGCTAAAGAATGGCACAGACTTTCTCGTAGTAAAGTTTTCTAATTTCCTGAGTGTCGACTGGCTTTACGGTCTTGCTGCGTCCTCGTGCCAACTGCCATCTATCGCCGACCAAAGTATATTTGTTTGAAATTTTCTCAATTTTTCGGTTTCCATGTAATAGAACCGAAATATTATTTTAAGAACGTTAAAGAAGGATATAACCTTGTCCTAAATAACAATATTCATTGAAAAATGTGAAGCCGTTTTTAAGAATATGGCGTTAAGTTTTACTGTAAATGCGAAATTCGAAGCTCTTTTTCAAAGGAATCTATTGCGTTTTCGAAAAACTTCATTTGAAGTAATTTAAAGAACTTCCACTCACAAATTCTATAATGTATACAAATTCAATAAAATGTGCATATTAACGGCGTGCCAGATATTAAAAAAAATAACATTTGTGTATTTTTTGAAAAAATAAATGTTTGCACCAAAATGAACTTTACGTTATATTAAACAGTGCCATTACCACAATCCGTTGAAAAAGTTTGAAGAAAAAATTGGGGCCATTTTTGAGAAAATGACTTTAAGCATTTCTGAAAATGCGGAATTTTGAGCTCATTTTAACAAAAAAATGTTTTCGATAAACTTTATTTGACATTATTTAAAGCACATGGACTCGTAAATACAATAACGTGAAGAAATAGCCACTAATGTAAATATTACCAACGTGATAGAAAGTAAAAATGACATTTTTGTAATTTTTGAAAAACAAAAGAATGTGTGCGTTTATGTCGTCGTATAGGGTTTGTTTAGCACTAACCGTACCAAAATGGACATTGAATATTTTATATGCTATCCATAAAATAAATTTAATCTAGAAAATTCGACATACAGATCTAAAACTTCGTCAGTGTAGGTACATCACCATCAACCTCTCGGGCCAAGGGATTTCGACCGGAAAATATGGTTTCCATTGCGTTACATAGAAAAGAGAACGAATTGTATTGTCGCGGGCCGAACGGGCGATTTTGGGACAGAAATACTCATATTGCCTCATACACCAAATTTACTCATATATAACAAAAAAGTGGATAATTTTTTATGCTGTACGTTGTAAATTACTTCCTCTAACACTCGTGTGGAACAGAATTATCGTTTTATGCATCGGTGATAACCATGGGCGTAGCCAGGTTTTTCACTAGGGAGGGGCAAATCATAATTTGTAATTATTAAATACTATAAGGTTAATATAAGTGAAGTGAAATTATAAATAATATAAATTAAACTAATAATAAATAAAAATATATATTTAAACAATAATATTAATAAATAATCAATGAAGTTTTACAAATCTTACAAAACTAACAAACTGTTAAACTAAAATTAGTTTTCGTGGATTTTCTGCAAATCTCTTAAATATTTCTTTTTTATATATTTCCTCTTTTCCTAATACAAGTGCCCTGTGAACACTCATTAAACATAAACCATTTAATCGTTCTCCTGTCATTGTTGATCTTAACCAGGATTTTACTCTGCGTAAATTACTGAATGATCGCTCTACAGTACAAGTGGTGCATGGTAGAGCAAGTGAAATGAGTAATGCTTTTTTTGTTTCAAGGTAAAAAAATTCGGCTTCTTTAACTAAATCCATCATTTGGATATCTTTTACTTGCTGTTTACTAATTTTTTTTCCCCCCATGGAATACCATAATTCGATTTCAGAATCTAATCCTTGCAAATCATAAAATCTTGAAAACTGTTTGTTTTTTTCTAAAGTCATCAATTGTCATCTCCATCATATTCTGGGGATGAAGATTCAGTAGTGAAAAAGCAGCTGAATGGTCTTCCAAAAAACGTTGCTCTAATGACAATAAAAGAGAATCCAAATAAGGGATTATTAAGGATCTTCTCCAATATTCTTCTTTACTAGATGCTGGAGGATTTGAACGATGATTTTGTTTTCCGACAATTCTTGGTAGCAACAATTCAACATCACATTTTCAGCTATTGTATTTGCATGCTCCGTGAGTTCTGCTGCAATTTGCTCAGGATTGTTACGATGAACTTTTTTCACACGAGAATTCGCTTAATGTGCTCTAAACATTGTATTAGACCCAAAGATTTTGATTGCAGAGCATTTACCACTGGTTCTAGAAGACAGAATATTTTGCAATTAAAGCTACAGCAACAATAAATTGGGCCGTAGGTGAAGCTGCATGTAACTGAAATGCAGTTTTTCTGGTGTGGTTATTACCAGTCAATGACAGTTTTTTCAGCGCTGCAATTATACCTACAAAATGTTCGTTGAAAACAGAAATACATTTGTATTTTTGAGACCAACGTGTTTCACAGAACATTCGGGACATACTTCCGTCTTAACACAGATTCTCTAAAAAACGCAATAATGTCTTTCACTGTAGAAATTGTGTTACGTATTTCTGGTACACTATTCAAGTCATTGACAACGAGATTTAATTTATGCGATGCGCAATGAAAAAACTGGGCTTTTTTATATTTTCTTCGTAATACACTTTGTACTCCGTTCTCATTACCAGCCATAGCTGCACATCCATCATAACCTTGGCCTACACATTTCTCTGGATCAAGTCCTTCCTGCTCCAAAAATGGTCTATGGCCCCTGCAATTAGTGTGAGCATCTAAAGCTGGTAATTCAACGAACCTCAAATTCTTCCGAATTTTCATCTGCTTTTCATCAAAAATCTTAATCCGATTGACAATTGCTCTTTTCCCGATATGTCAAAGTCTCATCCCAAGTACACTAAATGCATACGCTTTTTGCGTCTTCTATTACGTCATCTTTGATGACAGCACCACCTAAATTAATAATTTCATTTTGTATTTGAGAGACCTATATGTTGCATTTTTAACATTTGATTCGTCAAAATGCTGTCTCAAGTTTTCGTCGCCAGCCTCAATTCGAAATTGAATCAAGTCTTGAAACACACCTCCATCTTGCAGTTTTTCCTCTTAAAGGCAGATCATGGACCCGCAAAATAAGATTGTGGAGATTATTGATTTTACAATTTTAGTATTTTCTTCAACAACTTTTTGTGACCGTGTAAAGTTGCACTCCACTGGAGCGTTGGCCGTAAAATTTCCCTCGCGGCAGCAACTGCAGCTTTGTGCCACTGATTAGAGGAATGTTTTTACAATCTTCATGTAAATTTTTGTACCGTGTAAAAGGTTTTATCATAAATGAGCCAAGAACACCTTTAACAGAATGAATGGGTGGAGAAACAAAACACAAAACACAAAGCCCGCCTTTAAGTGCTTTCGAATATACAAGCCATGGAGTATGTTTCTAGCCAAATATGTTTAAATCGTCTTTCGGAGGGTTTTTACATCTTTACTGAAATCATAACTAATGGGTGGAGACAACAAGATTTCAACAGCGTACTTTTTCTTCTGTGTCATCTGAGAAGATCGCCCAATCAAAGGCCCAAATCATTTTGGAGCGGATCACCAACATGAGACTTAATTGATTCACTAGTCAGACATGTCGATGAAGGTCTTGGTTGGGGGTTTGCAGGATTGAGTGATGGTGTAAATTTAGCTCTCTTTTCGTCACTTTCATTTGTGATTTCATTGTTGTCCCCCAGCTTTCTTTTTAGATTACCTTCAAATATATAAAATTATAAATGTTAAAAATGTACAAAATTAAAAATAGCAAATTTTATATGTTCTTAACAGTTGAAATGGAATCATAATTAGACAATAGAATCTAACAAGAATTAAAAAAACATACATTTTTCTTCTGGTGTCGTCTGAGATGATCCTTCAATCTGTAGATCTAAGTCATTTTGGAGAGGATTTTGAACATGCGTCTCGATTGATTCACTGATCAAATAAGTGGATGAAGGTCCAGGTTCCAGCTCTTTGGAATTAAGTGCTGATGTTAACTTGCTTTTCTTTTGTTATTTTCATTTCTGGTTCCACTTTTATCGTCAAGTTTTCTTTTTTGACTACCTTTAAATGTACAAAATTATGTATACTAAAAACATGTACACAAATACAAAATACCTCTTTTTAAATGCTCTTAATAACTATTCATTTTATTTATTTATTAAAGCAAAATTAAATCGTAATATTTTAATGTAATTTAATTAATTTTAATAAATAATACCTAAATTGGTGATCTATGACATTGTAAAAAGTTATACACAATTATTTACAAAATTAACTTTTAACAAAATGCTAAAATGTCATTTATTTTAACGTGTTTTAGATTTAAAAATATGTGAAACTGCCACTATATGCACTGATATCGGAATACTTACTGATAAAAAATTGTCTTATATCCATAACAAAGTTTTTGCTTATAATATTAACTTTGTGTGAAGTAGCTTTAGAGCAAGACGTTGCAATGAATTCTAAAATATAAAATGATCAAGATAAATTATTAATATTACGAAAAGCAAATTAAAAATTATTTTTTAACATTAAATATTGGTGTTAATAAAGTTGTATTGGAGTAAATTCTATTAAATATACGGGTTTTAGACCAATTAAAATTAAAATTATTTTATTATTATAATATAAAAAAGTAATATAGCTCGTGATGTAATTTGGTACTCACCATTGATGTGATGAAATATTTTTTGGAAGCACTTTAGAAGTATTACTAATGAACTTAATTTAATACACTAATTAAAAAATATGTATTTTCACAATTTTGTTCACATGTAACACGTTTGTCTTTTCCTTAAGCCGGTTTAAGAAAACTACGATCTTCGGAACTAATACAAATGTTGCAATAGGTTTCTGCTCCATTTATCTTATCGCAAAATCTGAAGAACGCAAAAACATTTTCCTCTCTGGGCGAGTGTGACTTGTGTTGGACCGACTATTGCTCTACTAAGACTCAAAAACACTTCCTGCGCACTTCCGCGAATCTCAATGAACCTTCGCGAACGCGGTGGCTCACGACATATAAAACCGCCCTCCCACGCGGTGGTGCGGTCTGATGTGGAGGAGGGGCGCTTGGTGCAACCCGTGGGAAGCTCCCAAAATTTCCTGGAACCGGGCGCGGTCACGCGACGCGGGGCTGACCGTGCCGCCAGCTGGGGGTGTGGGCGCAAACAGGTCATAAACCTCGCCCTGTCAATGGCGGGGTTTGAAGCGCGCCGCGCAAAGCCTCGATGGTGGTCGGTCGGCGGAGTGGCAATAAAACTCGCAAACCGCGCCGTATGTATTTCGCCGACAAATGTCTTTGTCGGCGAAGGCCCCGCGCATCTTTGCTGGGGTTGCAGCCCCGCGCTACGAAACCCTGCGGCGGCGGTGATATTGAATGACAAAGGGACATGGGCGGGCGCGCGAAGGGGCCGCGGCCCGTTGGCCACGCGGCGCGGCCGAAAATGAATTTTCGTGCGTAAACAAAGTTTAAGTAAAAGGATTACATTTTTTATATGTTTTCTGTTTTATTTTATATATTAAAATTGTATTTTTCAAATTTTTTTCTTCTTTCTTAGAATGTTTTAAAAACACAATACTTCGATTTGTTTTTTATACAAAATTATACATGTCCTAAGATTTAGGGGGGGCAACTGCCCTCCCCTGCCCCCCCCCTGGCTACGCCCATGGTGATAACGAAATATTGATTGCCCATAAAACGTCTGTCTGTCTGTGTCAGTCTGTCCGTTGGTGACCAACTCTAGCGCCTAATCCGTTCAGACGGTTTTCCCCAAATTAGATTGTTAACACATTTATGTATTCACAATTTCCGGTTTTCGCGTCTAACCTCTAAGACGATTACAAGCTCTCCTTGCGACCCCAACCCTCTGCTCGTCCATTTTTAGTTAACGGGGTTCGGGGGGTTTACAAATTTTTGACGATGTTTTTGCTTTGGCTTCTTTATTTTTAAATTTGCAATCAATTTTCTTTTCTTTCTCTTTAACTTGCTTATTAAGCGAAGGAACTATGTCCAAATTACAAATAAATGAACAAGGACACCAGAAAATGTTTAATACATGGTGTTCTATTTTTTAAACTTTTATAATCATTTTTTTCATTAGCATATGAAAGTGTGAAGCAATACATTAACTTAATCTATATTATACGCCCACGTTTTCTTGAGCCCTCTTTTCGTTAAGTGCGAGAGGATTTTGAGAGTTAGAGTATTTGATGTTAGACTAGTAATATCAAATTTAAAGCTTGTTATTCGATGCAAAATAGTAGAAACTATAAAAAATAGTTTCTACTATTTCCAGTACTAGTGAACATTTGAGTTCAATTCTAAGCTCAATTTGTTGAAAATAAAGTAGGAATATTTTTATTATTTTTTCATTGATAAGTTAATTTCGTCAGATGCAAATTGAAAATAGTACCAACGTGAAATGACCAGAAAAGTCCAGGGATTCGCATTGTCGCTCTCGCTCGCGGCTTCTAAAAGCGCCTACTTCAATGTATGAACGTTTTCTTGTGCTCATGGTTCGTGGACCCTCAAGAAGCACTGTGCAACGCGTACGTGGCGCTCGAGTTATTACTCTGGCGAACGAATTGGTGTATTGCTGTACTGTCGAAAGTATTTGTGTAGTATAACGAACGTAACTTCCTCTCCCAGCTTCTTTATTTCTATTTAAATTAATAACCAGGTCCCCCTGCGGCTCACCCGTTTCGTCCGCGGGTCCTTTTCCTCTAGTCTAGGTCAGCTATACAAAGTGCATTTGGAATTGCCCTAAACTTTGGGGCACTTTTTCATGTCAGCAGCAGAGTAATGAGGAGATCGGCTCCCCATTCCTTTCGTCGAGAGAGAGAGAGAGAGAGAGAGAGAGAGAGTGAGAGAGTGAGAGAGAGGGAGAGAGGGAGAGAGGAGAGGGAGAGAGGGAGGGAGAGAGGGAGAGAGGGAGGGAGAGAGGGGAGAGAGGAGAGAGGGAGAGAGGGAGAGAGGGGAGAGGGAGAGAGGGGAGAGGGAGAGAGGGAGGGAGAGAGGGAGAGGAGAGGGGAGAGGGGAGAGAGGAGAGGGAGAGAGAGAGTGATGCATAAATAGTGTCTGCGCTAGGCATGGTCAGACCGGGAGATCGCCTGGGGCTCCGCAAATCTAGGAGCCCGATGAGAAAAAAATTTTAAAAAATTGAAAAAGAAATTAGAACTCTGGAAAATCGTTTTCGTAATTTTAATTTTCAATTATTTTCTTACCTTAATTCATTATAATCATTGCTTAAAAGGTAGGACTCTATGAATTGAATCAAATGACGCTAATACTAAAATAGGTTCTACTGGAATTCGTATTTATTATTTCATGTATTTAACAAGTGATTTCATTGAAACACAAGAATTTCTTTTAGCGTTTTAAGCTCACCGTAGAAATTGTATGATTTGATTTCTAAATCCTGTTACTTGAAACTATAATTCAAAATATATGCCTAAAATATTTTTCTGGCATAAACTTGCAATTTTTTTGGATTAAAATAACTTGTATAGATTTCTTGACACTTTTGTTGGGGGGGGGGAGCTACGTTTCAGCATTGCCCGTTCCCAAAATTGCGTACTCCGGCACTGCTAGCAATTGTAGGTGGCGCGTTCTACGCGGGGCCTAGTGTGGCCGTCGGCGGCTTGGAGCGCTGCCGCGCGCCGCGGGCGTCGGTCGTGCGGCGTCGGAGGCCGAGCACTTCACGCGCTCAGTCGGCGCCCGGCCGGCGCGGGGCCTCGGCAGGTCGTGTGGGGGGGTGAACGTTCTTCATGGGAACGCCAAGCATTTCGAGCCCGCGCGCTGGAGCTGCGTCCGCGGCGCCCAGGCGCGCCGAGGAGGTGAGCGGGAGGCCCAGCCGCTCGGGCGGCCCTCCCGCTCCAACGGCTCCTCGGCCCGCGTGCTCCCCTGGCCCCCGGGCAACTCGGCAAGTCTCTGCAAGCGCTCTCAGGCTTCCTGACGTCACGCTGGGGGTCCAAGCGGCTTTGTTCGACGCTCACGTCGGCACCGCTCTCGCATAACCCATACTTGGGAAATAAAGTCGTGCGTGTTACATTTGATTTATTCTTAAAAGTGGTTCCGTTTCGCTTATTGGGTTTCACCAAATGGCATTTGAGTTGACTGTTTGGCTAACACATTACCCCTTGTTTTTTTTGTGGTTGTTTTTTTAATTTTACTATACTAGAAACATTCTTATTTGATTTAATAAATTTTTTTTTTTTTTAACTTGCTCGAAGCATACGTTTGTTTCACTTGTACGGTACGGAACCCTTTTACAAATATCGATGAAGCTTTCATAATTTTAAACAACATAAATACAAAATTACGAAATTTTCCTTTAATGTTGCGCAATTTTCTGAATAGGATAAACAAATATTTTTTATTCAATTTTCATCCCATTTTTGATTACGTATTATTTGTCAACTGCAGTTATTGTAAGTTTATTCATTCATTTATTTTGGAGCACATCGATACCCAAGGTCATTAGAAACGACATAAATTTGCAAAAATCAATTAAGTAGGTACAATATTTTTTTTTTTTTTTAATTCTTGAAAAAAAGATTTTATGTTTTATATTTGAGATCTCTATATTTTGCATTATAATCGTAGAAGTGATGTAACACAATTTATAATTATTCTTGAATCAACCATTATAACATTAACAATTGTCGTACCACAATGATATGAAGAAACCTAATATAATTTCGTCTAGTGTCTATTTTGTCTTCATTGCCTAGATTTTCCTTTCTTTCGCATTTTGCTGCCAGTCAAGTAATTCACGATGTAAAACGTGCATTCCTTATTTCAAGACAACCAATGACAGTCTCATATTGCATTTAACGGCGCAAAGTATGACCCATTCCTATGAAATGATTTCTATACCTATCCAAAGTTACAATGGGTTGTGTCATGAAATTCTTTTCAACACACCATTTATACAGGTATTTCGGTGTAATAATTTAAACAATTGTTGATGTCGTATAATGTGTATTGATTTGAACAAGTTTTACAACTAACAAGAGCATCGGTTTACATACATACCAAAGACGGGAATGAAAGGACTGGATTCTCAAAATGTTTGTCGCCTAAATAAATGCATCACTGTCAACGCCTAAGCACCTGAAAATCGTTACGAGGCAGCCGCGGCCAGATTGAATAGTTGGCTCAGCCGTCACTCAGAGCGCTGTCTCCGAACATCGTTTCATCTCTTCACATTGTATGACAGCCGGTTCCGGGAACGACACGAGTCTCGCCCGGCCATCGCCATCATCCCATTCCCTCCTTCCTCCACCGCGAATTGCGAACGCGCAGGTGACACTTTTCACTAAGGCAAAGAGGAAAAAGGACCATACTGTCTGCAGAAGCTATTGGTGTAAAGATCTCATGGTCTAAAGAGTGTGGCTTGAGAAATCATCCATCATCCATCCATTCTATCCAGACCCATGTTTATTTATTTTTTCATGCGTTTCTTGAAATACTCATCGACATTTCAGCAGTTTGTTTGAGATAATTATTGTCAATGAGTATCAGAGGCCTTCTTCATCTTCAAATTCTTTTGACTGTCAAGGAATAATTTGCAATAGAACAAATTCAATCATGTTTCCCAAACTCAACATCAGTACTTTCTCCGGAGTTCTTCCTCGAATATCAACATATAAATCCTGTATTAGAAAAACAGATTTTTTTTAAGAGAAATTTTAATTTACACTCATAATCAAAATACCAAACTGTTTTTATACAACCGGATTCATTTTCGATAAATAAAATATTTCTGGTCAGGTTTAGTTTTCGATTTTGAATAGCAAATGTTTTGTTCTGGATCCGGTTTCGATTTTGAAACGATCCGAAAGGTTTTCATCAAATAATTTCGAAATTAATAACATTACTAATGACCATCGATTGTATCGATGTTTTTGACCATTTCTTTCCCGTCCAATGCAAGAAAACATCAACACATAAATTTAAAATAAAGAAATAGTGAAACAAATGCAGACGTGTTTTGTAAGTCAGAATACTACGTCACGTCACAAACCGAGAACCCGGCGTAAAATGTTCCTCCAAAATTTTAAAACTATAACCTTTAACTGAAACCTTTCTTCGTTCGGTTTCGGTTCCAGGGATGTTTGTAATAGAGACAATGATCGCTTCGAATGAAATGGTTTTTAACGATTTGAAGCGTAAGGTGTGTTTGATGCCTTGTTAATGTTAATACAGAAGCACCTTCAAGGTGTTGTATACTAATTATTTTCAGTGATGCCACTAGTCAAACTTTCACTTGCGTGAATCGTATAATCAATTACCTGCCCTGATTGACACGCTATGTATTACATACATTTCAATGTTTTCAAAGACACTCCTGTATGTATGTTTCTTTCTTTGATTGCTTTTGGTATTGTAGATTTGCAACAATGTAATTGATACGTAAATTAATCCGTAACGGATTGTTCTTGCGAATTATTTTACCTCTTGATAGAAAATACACTTCGATACTGCAGTAACTCGAATACACTTACAAATTTTCTGTAGTGTTATTTGAATCTGTTAACACAAACTACAATAGTTTACATTCTCGTTAGATGCACAATAGTTTCTAAGAAGAAGTTCCAAATGTAATCGATGAACTAAATTATGTGCCATGAAGGAGATTTCACTGACCAATTTTTTTATCATATTATGAAGCATTACAGCAGTCGACAGCACTTCGATCTGCGCATGCGTAGTTCGCGTTTCGTGTAAACTCGTGCACCTGCGCTTAAGCCAGAAGATCGAGGTTGCAGTCGATTGCTGTACGCTATCCCGTGCAAAACGTCCCTAAAGCCTGTCATTTTTTCATCATTTTCTGTACAGAAACTGATGGAAAAGGACGTTCAACATGCACGGTGTAAAAACTGGATGAACGTGATTCCAACGTTTACACGGTCATTTCTGGTCTGCACAGTAATCGTGATGAAAACATCCAAACGCCGCAAAAAGCGCTGAAAGTTTAACAGTTGAACATCGGATTTACAGAAACAAATTAAATTAGCGGGAAGAATGATCAGGGTAGTTGGCGAATTCGTAGAGTAAAGGAGTAGAAAGATGTGTGAGGGTACGGTGGCTCATTTACAGAGGATCACTGAACGCAAAGATCAACATCACAAACAACACGTGCCCACGCCACGCACCAGATAAATATACTTCCGCCGGAGAACTCACGCAATCGAAGAAAGTTCCATAAAGAGACAACACCAGGGATGCCAGTCAAACTGGATGAAGGCGCTTCATTTTTTTCGTACAAATTACATCGTCTGCTCGGTATCGACGGGAAATGATGAAAAAATGACCGTGTAAAACAGGCTTAACGTACAGATACTGATCAATGACGTCCCTGACGTCCCTACCAATACAAATCACCTACATATTAAAAAAGAACGTCGAGAATTTCTTGAATAACCTCACGTACGTCCGTTTTTCGCCAGTTGCAACCGTTGTGGTCCGTTGTGGTCGGTCGTCTGAGCGAGGCGGGAGTGGAGCGCGAGCGGGGGTCGGGCGGCGGCGGCGATGATAAGCAGCTGTCTCCCGGGCGCACTCGTCTCGTCGTCGGCTCGTCCCCTCCTGCCTGGCGTGCATGAGGACGTACCTGGGCGCAGCTGAAAATAATCAGGCCCGCAGACGACTGCGGAACGTCGCACTCTCGCGCGGGCCTGTGGCTGCGACGTGAGCGAGAGCGCGAGCAAACAAAAAACGCTGGGAGTTTTTTTCTCCCTTTCAAAATTCAAAATTTATTGCTTATTTATCCTTGAAAATAGATTTTATTACATGGGAGTTTTTTTTGTTTCTTTTTTTTTTCTCTCTCTTTCAAAATTCAAAATTTATTGCTTATTTATCCTTGAAAATAGATTTTATTACATGGGAGTTTTGTTTTTTCTTCCTTTCAAAATTCAAAATTTATTGCTTATTTATCCTTGAAAATAGATTTTATTACATGGGAGTTTTTGTTTTTTTCTCCCTTTCAAAATTCAAAATTTAAGCAGTATATGACTTAGTGTAGGGATCACAGAATTTTGAAAATGTGCACACAATTCACTTTTCCCCGTAGCACGTCATACGCAGTTTTTAACTGTTTTTTTTGACGTAAAATAAATAAATAAATAAAACGCTAACGAGGGAAAAAGTAGTACCGCCAGATGGACAGCGGTTTCTTCAATTTGCAAAAGATCGTACGGACAGTTTAGGCGCTAGTAGAGTTCACAGATGGACGGACGGACGTTTTGAAAAAAACAACAACAATACTTTTTCGGTATCAGGGGACCCCAAAACGTGTGTTTCCGTTGAAATCTCGAAATTGATTTTCTGCAGCAAAACATAACTTTCTCTATACTACGTATATTACTCCGCATATACGTATGTATAGGAGAAAGTAAAAAGCTGTCTATATATTTTTCATGTAATATATTGTTAAAAACAGTTATCTAAAAAATGTTTTCCGTCTTTAAAATAAGGACCAAAGGTAGTCTAATAAGCAAATAACTAAAGGCTGATATTTGGAATTTAATGAAAATAAAAGGGAATAAAAAATGCGTACACAAAACTTATTTCTTCCAAGCCCCTCTCCCCTAATTTTGAAATGTATTTGTATCACTAACACCTACAATCGATCTATTTCAATCCTGTTCCTCCTGAAAATTGCAAACGAGACCAAATTCTACCATAATAAACTATTTTATTTCCGTAAATATGTTTATTCCTGACAAAAATGGCGTAGATCATTTTAATCTTTTCTAAAGCTACTTGGTTCTTTTTTGTGGTATATTTCCTAATGTTTGTATCAGATTATATGGTGACGGATACAACAAGCCTGAGAATAATCCAACGTGTTCCAAGAATAAGGAAAGTAAGTGTTTGGAAGGGGGCATTGTGACATCAGAGAAAGTGGTGAGGGGGACTCCATTACGACGTGGCGGGTTGTGTTGGAAGAAAAGCAAAATCGACAAACACTTTTTGACATGCAGCCTGCAATTCGGATGTGGCAATCAGTTGGTCTTGCGATTCGTTCTGTAGATTACGTATGGTTGATAAATGAAGAATTAAGTCAAATAATGTTGGAGCAGAGGACATAAATTTGGATGAATACCGAATTAGAAAATTGTATAAAATCCCAATTGAAAATAATTATTGCAGAAGTTGCCTTTTTTAGAATAAATATGAGTTATACGAGGAAAATTGGTTAATGAGTATGATTTGTTGATAAAAGGTATTGTGCACAATACTAACATTATTTGTTGTAGGAGTGAATTAAAACACATCTAGTTGTCGTATTGCGGAGGTGCCCGAAATAGATATTGTACGGAATTTCCTTCTGTATAATTGGAATCGATTTTGTAAAAAGTTTTAGTTTCTGAAGTTTAATTTATCGAGTTCAAGGATGACAGATTGGGTATTATTTGTTTTTATTGTATTATTTGTACTTATTAGTAGTTAGTATCCTTTCAAAAGTGTTTTTTATTTTAAGTGAATGTGTAATTATTCTATCCCGAATTGGGAAATTAATTGAAATACATAACCGACAGTTCTGCAGTACACGGGGAAGTGCGAGCGTGAGGACGAAAGAGTATTGGCGAAAGAGAAAAGAAAGTGAACAATTTCGTTGTCATATCCCATAAACTGCTATGACGAAAACGAAATATGTAAATAATTGAAGTTAATTGTAGGGCTGGCTAGCCATGCACTGCCTAGATCGATTTCTTGGGGGAGGAGGTTCAAATTCCCCCATGAGTAAGAATGTTTGTCCCATGAGCTTTGGGATTTAGGCTTCGCAAAGGACTCCTCGTTCTGCTGCAAAACCACTCGAAAAAACTTTTATATAAACACTTCAGATTGTTTCCTTTTTCAATTTTTCGTATAGTGTGCTACCAATTTGAAATTGCATGTTGCAATCGAATTGTTGCAATTGCAATTGTGCCTGCAATTGTTCCAATCAAAGAAAAGTATTTTCAATCCAGTGGTGAAAAGGACACATCATTGATTTTTAAGAATAAAGTGTTGAATTTCGGAAAATAATGTACAACTTTTTACTCTTCTAGATTGTCATCTTATAACTCATCATCAGGCGAACTAAATAATGAAAATACAAAAATATCAAATGTTCTTGGTGTAAGGGCAGTTTTAGAATTGATATTGCGTGCTTTTCCTTTCAAAATAATTAACACTTCAAAGATTAACACACATTTATTCATAATTTTTACGAATCTTGTAACAAATGTTAAACAGAATAAAAGTAAATATTTTTTTATCACGATACTCTATAAAGAAAACGTCATGAAACTGTTCTCAAAGCAACAACGAAATTATACCTGAGCAAGGCAATAGGCGAAGATAATTATATATAATTTATACATAATTCCAACTATATATCCAATTTACTGTCTTCAACAACTTTACCTTCAAAAACTTACTTTCCAATCTCCGTGTATGAGGTTATTCAATGTTACGCATAGGGGCGGCCAGAAGTGAGGCAGCTGGGGTAGTTCTCGTTGGTATGTTAAGCCTCGACTTAATTGGGGCTCCGAATATTTTTTTTTCATTCAAAATAAATTAAAATTATCGAATTTACATCTAATTCAAATTAATAGTTACTTGCGTTGCATGGAAAAATGAATTGTTTAGGAATTGGATGGGGAACATTTGTTAGAAATGAGGGGTCCCCGTGAATCTATTCTCTGTCCTCTTGTTTTCGCCGCACTGCTGATTATCCTGGGGGGGCATTTTTTGGAAAACATGGAAAACCGAAAAAAGTCTGGGAATTTCATTGTTCTAGGGAAAAAAATCAGAGAATTTGTAGAAAACTCGTTAGAAGTCAGGGAAAAGTTTAAGAGGGTTAAAAAAAACTAAATAATATTCCTTAAAAACACTAGTTAGAGCCATTATAACTTTTTTCTCTTAATTTGACGAGAAAACAGTGAATTTATACTTTGTCACGACAAAGACAGCTGATCAATTAGTATCAGAAAATATATTCTTTGAGTAATATGAAATTACAAATCTTATCAGAAAAAAAGAAATTAAAAAAAACACTGGAAAACGGAGAAAAGCAAGGGAAAATAGTTTCGAGAAAGAAGTGACCACCCTGTTATCCCTAAAGACGGCATTCGCCGAGCAGCGAGCTAGTGCTCGCCCAATCCCGAGCAGCTGACGTGTTCGGCGAATGTTCGCTCTCTTTGGTGAGTCCAAAAGACCGACACGCGGCGGGTAGGTCGACCCCGAATGTTCGTCACTCGGCAAATAGCAAGCAACTCCTCCACACTACTCGGGATTCGGCGAGCGGTTGCTCGGTGTTCGCCGAATAACGAATGTGTGGAGCCGCCTTTATATCTATGCCGAGCGAGAAGTGCGTCTTCATTCCTCCTGCAGTTGCTCTAAGCAGGTTTTACACTATCCTTTATCGTCCTTTATAATGCACAGAGTATGGATGAAAAACGAACGTTTTGAACAATGCAAAATACCTCCCATTGCCTCTAGTAACGTGTGCGTTTCTGCTCGTTCGTTCGTGAGCACTGTGCGTCGCGACGCGACGCAACGCGGCGCTGCCACGCACTCGCTGCGCTGGCGCCACTCCTCGGCGCCGTTGTAGTACGCGGACGCGCCTAACCTATGCTACGAGTCAGACGGCCATCGAGCTACCGCAAGGTTGCTGTCGATAACCGCACATGGATGAGAGCGAGAGAGACAAAGGCTGCTTTTTGCTTTGTTTTCTGTCAAATGGCAGGCACGCTCTGTTTTTTTTTTTGTTTTTTTTCGCGAAGCAGAGAATGCAGCCGACTGACAGACAGCGAGTTTCGAAATTGAAGGTTTGGCTTCTTGCATGAGGACTACGCCTCGGGAATGACGATATCGCAATTGCGGGGAAGGACCGACTGACTGATTGACTCCTCGCCTACTGCGGCTGTTGGATGCCTTACCAGTTCTTTTCGGAGCCGTTTGTATTGCGTTCACCCCGTGCAGCACCAGCAGGGTGTTGTGCTGCCCAGTGGCTGTAGTTGGCTCAATGATGTAACGTTGCCAAACAACAACTACAACAACAACTATTCGTAACTCCCTGAATCCGACATAAACGTCTTCGATCAAGAAAGAGGTCTCTGAGGGTGGCAGCAGAATCCTCCGGGCCATGTCACATCGCTACTAATAAATTCGAGGCGAGACGAACTTCCCGGCAGCCTATCACACTGTAAGTGGGAGAATTTTGGCATCGGAGTAACAAGAGATGTTCATCATCATCGTCTGGTAGGTAGTTAACGCACTCTCAAGTTTATGAGTCAAACAAAAGAAGAGGGTATTATGGCTCAGTAATTATTGTAAAAACTTGTTTTTCTCTCCCCAATTCCTTTGAATTTTTATTCCTATATATTACTAGTAGCATTGTTGTTATTGTTATCATTATTATTATTATTATTATTATTATTATTGTTATTGTTATTATTATTATTATTATTATTATTATTATTATTATTATTATTATTGATTTGATTATTGTTGTCGATCATCTTCCAAGAACTCTCGACAACGCTAGAGAGATTAGATTATTTTCTTCAGATTATTTTCCTCGGCAGCTGTTGACGTTTAAATTTTGCTTCCTCATTCGCACGCCTTGAGAGTTCTCGAAATGTGTCCAGACTGAACACCCTCTCCCATGACAAAACAAACGAGGGGTGCAGAAAGAAGATGATCCCGATGCGCACAACACAGCCGTTGCATACGCCGTCCACCGTTTAGCGCAGGGCGAACATGCAGCTCGCGGAGGTGGCGCGCGTGCTTGCTGGGACCGCCACTAGCTACTTAGTTCGCTGACGCACGGAGCGCCGATTATGAGCTCTTCCAATACCTCTTTGACATGCATGTGTGCCCGGGCGGGGTGCTACCCGAGTCGCGCTCAGTCGCGCAGTTGGTGTGACGTCGTCATTCCTGCGGGGGCCGCCGACGGATGAAATGCGACCTCGTAAACAAAGATGGCGTCTGTAGCCCTGACACGACATATATATATATATATATATATATATATATATATATATATATATATATATATATAGACACACACACACACCACACACACCACACACACGCACACACACCACACACACACACACACACACACACACACTCAAAAAAGCTATTAATAAATAACACTATAAATACTAATTTTTATTTAGTTCAGAAGGGGACTCCTTTGACGCTATTGAATTTAGGTCGGATGGTGGGAACCGTTCTGTCCTTTCGCTGACAACGGATGTTTAGGGAAATGCCTATTTTTTTCCTAGCGAACTTATTTAAAGGCTGATAATATATGTGCACGAATTATGACAAATGATGACATATAACGAAGTTATATAATGCTTATTTTTGCATTTTTGGCATAAATGCCTGTTTTTGCTTAAATGCCTTTTTTTTAGAATTATTGAACTTTTTGTCTTTTTTATATTATTTTTAACACAATGCTATTGTGTCAGAAAATCGATCATAGACCAACGTGACGATTCATTACGAAACCTTCAATTCACGTCTCCTCCCTTCTTGAGCCAGCGAGAATAACTCACAGCTCCTACGGAAAACGAGAGAGACAGAGCGTTGATTTGACCGACAGAATGCTGATTGATCGCTTCCGAGAAAAACCGATAGAGCGTCTTTCGTTTCGCTTGTGTGGTTTATTTGATCGCTTCCGCTGAAGATTCCATTCAGTAGCAGTTGCACTGTTGCATGAGTTGTGTGTACTATAGCTAGTTTATTTTTAAACCTACAATGCCGAAACAGAAGCAAAGTGAAGTTTCACTACTTCGTCCCTAAGTGACGGAATATCCTTGCTACATCACCGATGGTAGCATTACACTATGCCATCTTTGTGATAAAACGGCAATTTTTGAATTTTAATTTATATTCTTTTTCCTTTTAATTGTTCAAAGAAGGAAAATGTTTATCTTTCCACGATAAACTATTCGTTTTACAATTATTGGTATTATGCATGAATTAGTTGCAAGATGTTTATTTCTAGATACATTCAGAAAAGATATACCACCTTTCGCAACATGAAAAGACCAACATTCATGATGGTAACATGAAAATACTACAGAAGAGCTGTCGACAGACGTTTCTGACTGAATCTTCCACATCGAGTAAAGTCAGTTTTTCTACATGGCTTTGGTGAGTGCCAACATCCCATGGAACGCCATTGAAAACAAGTATTTAAATCCTTCTTGGAAAAGTACTGTAAACAGGCGATACCGTCAGAATGAACTCCGCAAAAAAATTGTTTGGATTCTGTGTAACAAGCTGCACTAATAGATATTCGTACTGACATAAGGGAGCATTGCATTTGGCTGAACCCTTCTATTCTAACCTAACCCATTTGACGTCTTTGTTTATGGTCTGCATCGTGTCGCAGAAGATGTTAGGAAAATGTTTCCTTCAGTAAATAAACTGATTTCTGTCAGTCAAAAGATTTTCTTAAAATCTCCTACCAGAATTAATTTTTTTCGACAGAAGGTGAAACACCTTTTCGCCCGAACTCATAGTAATTTCGATGGTGAAACTTGGTTGAGGGCAGTGGAATATTATAGCAACATTTTGGAACAAATAGCAGCTGTGAACGACCTCTTATGATGTCTATACAAGACGCCAAATTTGTGCTCGAGAAAGTACCTTTTAAAGGTAATCTTGCGTATGTAAGTACAAACTTCGAATTCCTTGTAGATGTAATGGAAAACGAGCTAAAATAACATAGGTCTGCCAATATTGGTTGTAGATTATTAACAAAATTTCATGTAATTGAAATGTCAACTCCCATATAATAAATTCCATTTTACAACAATTTAAATTACTTATTTTACTTCTTTACTACCTTCTTAACTTACTTATTCATATTGTATTACTTATAATAGTTCTTATAAATGTGATGAATAAAAGTTAAAAATTTTGGAAACATACCTGAAATGATGAAGGTGCATAAAATCTTAATGCAACGAGAACTTTTAATAACGATGAAATCGGCAGTCCTCTTTGCGTCGTTGGGACTCACTCGATCATCGGCACAAGTAAATCCACTACTGTGGTTTTATGAAAACGAAACTGCTTTCGGAACTGTTCATCATTGTACATTTCCAATGGATTGCTCACATCTCGAATATACTTTTTTTTGAATTTCGCAGAATAAAAGAGTATAAAATTCAAAATATCCTGCGAAGTCGTTATCCATATCACAAATGGATCGTTTTAAAAGGCTACTTGTAACTAAACACCAGCAAATTCAAAATTTATTATATTTATCCTTGAAAAATAGATTTACTACATGGGCTTTTCCTTTCAAAATTCAAAATGTAAGTAGTATATGACTTAGTGTAGGGATCACAGAATTTTGAAAATGTGCACACAATTCACTTTTCCCCATAGCACGTCATACGCAGTTTTTAACTGTTTTTTTGACGTAAAATAAATAAAATAAATAAAACGAATGCGAATACGAAGGTGAACGCCACGAAAAATAAAACCTAAACTGGTTACGATAACTGGTTACTGGTAAACGACTAATGAGACGAGACAACCATAAGGGCCGCTTAAGGCAGCAAGCTGCCTCGCTTGTACGAATGAGTGCGCACTTAAGACTTCACTCAAGGGCTGTTTATGAATATAATTCGTCCACTTAAGGGAACACTCAGTTTAAGTGTCGACTATGAATTCGGCCCATAGGGCCGAATTTATAGTTACACAATACACAATATACAAATAAATGAATCCGAAGCACGTCCAATGCCATTAACAACACTCTCTACACGTCGGGCAGAGACGGCGTTCGTTCCACGACACAGAAAGAAAAAGAGCGAGGTTAATCCGGACTAGCCAGCGACTAGGCAGTTAGACCGGCTGGTGCCCGGCGCCAAGGAGGCACGAGAAGGTGGCCAGCACAAGGCTTTTCCCAGCGATACCGGAGCCCGGTCGGGCCGGTCAAGGCCTTACGAGTAGGGGCAAATCCAGACATTGAATATGAGCAGGGGCGAATTATATAACGTTATTTTCATTTTAAGAAGGCAATTTCGTCGATATCAGGTAACAAGCATTACTTATTTAATTTACAACCTCATTTTTACGTTTTTAAATTACAATTCTTAATATAATTTATTAATGCAGTAAATATTGTTTATTATTATCTATTTAATTAAAAAAACATGAAAGCTACAATTTTTGTAAGATTAATTATTTACTTGGTAATGGGATAATACCATTACATGACGGTAGCGCTCTCATTAAGTATTGGAGTCATGGAATCGTATTTTGCTCACAGAACTGGAATCTTTGTCGTCTCAGGATATTTAGGATTTCTGCGTGTAATTTGTTGACACCGAATAATGTTATAAATTTTCGTATGGCAGACAAAGACAAAATTTTTCAACGATATTTTAGTACGGCATTGAAGAAGGTACTAGGAGAGGCAGATTCATCGAAAGGAGACATGGGGATCCCCTTTTTTTATTTCACTCACTTTATTCAAAACAGTTACCGCATATTGAATGTATCACATCCAAAGGTGTTTTCCCATTCCGAATGAACGTTTTTAGAATTCAAGCTAAGAGTTGCGCAGAGGGGAGCAGCCCTATGAACCCTGAAAATTTTGAATGTGGTCCCGTGGCCCCACAAAATAAAATATTTTATTTTTGTAATTTTTTTAAAATCTTTGACAAAAACGATGTGCATTACGGTGAGATTCGTTTTAAAATTTACAGTGTATAAAGTTTACAATGTAAGCGGGTAACGTTTACAATGTAAGTTCATTAGCCTATCCGTAGAGCCTACTTAATTTTTGAAAAGCATGAAAATTGAAATTATGCATTGTGTACCTAAAAATGGGACGAATTGGGATGTCAATTAGAAGAAACTTTCAAACCCACCCATTTAAAAAGAAATTATCCACCCATTTAGAAACTTTGAAATCCACCCATTCACCTCTATAAACTTGTAAAATGCATCAAAAAATCTACAACCGGCATAAAAAATCTGAATGATGAATGAAGAATGCAAGAAACTACCCCGAACAAATGCCAAGCTAGAGACGATCCTTCCTGTAACTGTCCCAAAGTCCATTTTAAAAATGCATAAATAAACCGAAATTTGTTGTACAAGTAAAATGTCCTATTACAAAACGTTTATTGTGCAAAGGGCCCAGAAGTACAATTGCTCCCCCTCTTGTTTTAGGCTGATGACTTTCTACTTAGTTTTACAATAAAAATACAAAACATTTGTGGCACCATGAGCCTCAGCAAGAGAATGTCATATTGAACACATACTAATGAAAATGAATTAAAAGGAAAAAACTTACTCAATTTCAAAAATCAAACGTATTATGTTTATTATTTTAAAAAGTTCAGGAGCGATCCTGCGTACGTTGGTATGCTTTTTAGCTAATCCGCCCTGATTGGTCCACTTTCTGCAATGAGTCGCGGATACCCGTCCTTTTATTCGTGATATCTATAACTGCCATCATGGGAGTCATGTTTACATGTTTACTTTAAAACAACAAAATTTGCTGGCCCTGACTAGCTAATGTTTGTAAAGGCATGTAGTAGACTTACTATATTCCACCCTGATTCGAATCACTTCTGGTCGACATCCTTCACATTTTGCTTTATATTTCCTTTGTTTCGTCGTTGTCGCCAGCCAGGTCAGCAGCCATTTTGCGCCCCCAATGGCCTTCCTTGTCTGTCCGCGCAACGTCATGGGCCACGGCGATGGCCGAGTGACGCGATCAAGCCCCTTGATACCCGGCGCACAGGGCAGTACTGGAGGTGTGTGGTGAATGAGAGCAGCGCCACTCGGCAGCAGATGACGGAACTAAGCGTGTCTCGAGTCGGAAGGCTGCTCTTGCCGGGGCTGAGCGCCCGCTCGTTCGCCACGCTGCGTGGAGAATGCGACGCTGTCCTGTCTCCGTCTGGTCCCGCTCGCGTCGTCCTGTTCGCGACAGCCAGCACCGTCGCCGCCGCCGCCGCCGCCGCCCCCTCCTCGCCACCGCCGCCGCCTCCGCCGCCGCCGCCTCCGCCGCCGCCGCCGCCGCCTCCCCGCTGCCGCCGCCTCCGCTGCCGCCGCCAGCGCCGCGGCCGCCCCCTGCTCCCGCCCTCGCCACCGCCGCCGCCCCGCGCCGCCAAGCCGCCGCCGCCGCCGTCGCCTGCCGCCGCCGTCGCCGCCGCAGCCGCCCGCCCTGCCCCTGCCACCGCCGCCGCCTCCAATCCGTTGCCGCCTCCGCCGCCGCCGCCGCCGCCGCCATCGCCCCGCCTCCGGCGCCAACGCGGCCACCCGCTGTCTCCGCCAACGCCGCCGCCGCCGCCGCCGCTGCAACCGCCGCTGCCGCCGCCCACGGCCCTCCGGCACCGCCGCCGCCCGCCGCCGCCGCCTCCGCCGCCGCCGCCGCCGCCGCCGCCGCCGCCGCTGCCGCCGCCTCGCCACCGCCGCCGCCTCCGCTGCCGCCGCCTCCGCCGCCGCTGCCGCCGCCGCAGCCGCCGCCCCTCCGCTCCCTGCCACCGCCGCCGCCTCCGCTGCCGCTGCTCTGCCGCCGCCGCCGCCGCCGCCGCCGCCGCCGCCGCAGCCGCCCCCGCCCCCGCCCCTGCCGATCGCCGCCGCCTCCGCCGCCGCCGCTCCGCCGCCGCCGCCGCCGCCGCCACCGCCCCGCCTCCGCCACCGCCGCCAGCTCGCCGCCGCCGCCCGCCGCCGCCGCCGCCGCCGCCGCCGCCGCCGCCGCCCCCGCCCCGCCCCCTGCCCTGCCACCGCCGCCGCCCCGCCGCCGCCGCCTCCGCCGCCGCCGCCGCCGCCGCAGCCGCCTCGCCCCTGCCCCTGCCACCGCCGCCGCCTCTGGCCGCCGCCGCCGCCGCCGCCGCCGCCGCAGCCGCCCCCGCCGCTGCCTCGCCACCGCCGCCGCCGCAGCCGCCGCCGCCTGCCGCCGCCGCCGCCGCCGCCGCCGCCGCCGCCGCCGCCGCCGCCGCAGCGCCGCCGCCGCCGCCGCTGCCGCCGCCGCTGCCGCCGCCGCCGCCGCCGCCGCCGCCAACGCCGCCGCCGCCGCCGCCGCCGCCGTCTCCTCCACCGCCACCGCCAAGCCGCCGCCGCCGCCGCCGCCGCCGCCGCCGCCGCCGCCGCCGCCACCGCCACCGCAGCCGCCACCGCCGCCGCCGCCGCCGCCACCGTCAACACCACCGCCGCCACCGCTGCCACCGCCGCCACCGCCGCCACCACCGCCGCCGCCGCCGCCACCGCCGCCACCGCCACCACCACCCCCGCCACCGCCGCGTCTCTGCGGGAGGCCACGCTTCCTCAACAACGCTCGCGCTCATGTGTCATGGTTTCTACATATGTTTTGATCTATATGTATCCTCACAACCGCTTTTAAACCTTTACCTGAAATTATACAAATAAACAAACCCGTTTGTAATAATTAATTGTTATCTTTCTAAATGTGGGTTGCGAAGCACCATTCAACGAATTTTTAAGGTCGAGCACGCGAATCGATCCTATACAGGAAATCGAAATAAAAATTATTATTGCTTCGGGAAGAGGTATAAAATTTATTTACTCCGCATTTGCTAGGATATTACCATATAAAATAATAACTCCATAAAAGTTCTATTATGAAACCGAATAAATTTGGTTGGATTTATTCCTTATTCTTTCAGATGTTGGCGAAATTTTCTTCGCTAGTCATAACATCAACTATAGATATAAAACAAAACAAGACAACAAATACATATATAACGCCCATTTATTAACATTTACAACATATACTTCCTTCTACATTCATACAATTAAATTTTCTTATCATCCATACGAATGCACTTTGCCAATTTGATTAAAAACAATTAAATAAATTATGAATAAATGCATGCACGGCCATGTTTTTCTCAATATCTTAAAAATTAGAACATTCTTGGCCTTGCTATAAATTTTGAATGATTGAAATGAATAAAACGTGTTTCTGACCTTCCTTTCTAAGGTACTCGGCAATTTTGCTATCACTGCAATCTGCGTTCAGTGCGTTCCACACAAAACATAAAAGAATACATCCGATCATTTAAAAACATTTCGAATCATAAACACTTTCAGTCCTCAGCGACTCGACTACACGGCGTGTCTCGCAGAGCGCCTGGATCCCTTCTGAGGTTCCCTTCGATTTTCCGACCGCGTGGTTTGATGACAAAAGACGACTTTCCACTATATTGTTACTTTATTTTCGCTTTCTTCTTACGTTAATTTCTTTTAATAGATCTTGTGGCATTGCCATAATTCCCAAAAAATGTTCCGAAATATTTGCACTGTTCGTAATCCCCTTTTAAACACTATTTTCCTTTATTTCAATAAATATCAGCAGTTAAGTTCTTCACTTTTCGAGAACATCTGACATTCTTTTAATATGGAAATGTTTTTTTACCATTACGAATTTTATTTAATTTTGAACGGTATGATTTTACGACATGTTATCTTTATTAGTTTATGCCCTATTTTTATTTGTTGATATTCCCATAGTCCGTTTTGAGCCTCGCTCTTGAGAATGCTATTAAATTAACGAAAATAAAATTCTACTAATGTATTGTTCGTCCCTGTTTACATGAGAAAATTAAGCATCCTTTTTCTAATTAATGTCCACATATTGGGCGCGTTAGAATAGACCGTCACAAATGAGAGGAACAAAGGTCGTTACACAAATGCTGGTTCAAATCAACGTTGTTTGCAAAGTAAACAAATTGTCTTTAATAATATTGATCTACTGTGGTTGCTGTTGGGCTTGAAACACGCGTAATAATGAAAGATGTCATCTTCACTACCAACATTTTCATTCAAAAGAATATCTTATTTCGATGGCTTAGTCACCGCGTACAAATCTTTCAAAATTCGTCTACTCCAGCTTTAATTTGCATCGTGCGTTACTATACGAAACGGCTATACGTAATTGTTCGTTTAATTATTCTCGATGTCCCGTAATACCAGTAGCGCACCCAAGGGGGCGCGGGGCTCATGGGTTCAGCCTTCGCCCCCTCTCCGAGCCAATGATTGAAGACGTTCAAGTGTTCGTGTCTGTGACCATGTAAAGAATGTTAAATAAATTCCACTTGTTGGTAAGTACTTTGAACTATTTACAATAAAAGTGCGTGTGAATTTCAATGAAAATTACACAGTATTGTCAAATTGACCATATTCTTGTAACAATGTGTATAATAACATCGTGTAACAAAACGGCCACTGTCCGTTGTCTCCAGAATGTGGATTTATGCTGACATGCCGGTTATACAAGAAATGTTGGCAGTAATAACTTCAAAGTGGTTAAGAACTTGTAACTTGTGATTTGTAAGACAGAAGTTGACGAAAACGAAACTATGACGCTCTTGACGATTGAGACGTTACATATGTTATTTTCTTTATATTTGTTTTACTTACTGGAGATAATATTATTTTTATAAACATTATTTTAGTTAATTTATAAAAGAGGTAAAGTTTGAGTTTAGGTAATGCAGCTCAAACTTTTATTATGGTTTATATTAAGAATTATTTTCTTCATGAGGAATTGTTGCTTTTTAAATATATTTAATGTTAAAAATATTCTAATGTTTTTTTCAAAACAAACCAATTTATACCATACCAATTTATTTTTCAATAATTTATTTTGTTTAACATTTCCACCCTTATTAGATAACTTTCAAAATTGTAATCGCTGATTCGGATCCAGAATTGAAAGGTCTAAAATTTTTATAAATATCGGTACCATTTCATATAAAATTGTTAATATTAAACTTCATTAGAATAAATGTTGGCCAGGTGATTTTACATGTCCATTGACCCGTAGTTTTTTATTCTTTAAATTTGAATTGAATGAAAAGTTAAAGTTTATGAAGTTGAAAAAACACACAAATAAAGATAGATATTAAAGTTTATTATAAAGCAATTGCAGCAAGCTTTCTCATCAGGTCTACTTTAGTATTGCTATCGCGCGTCTTCTACCAATTAATAATAATACACAGTTAGTCATAACTATAGGTATTATTGAAAATATAATAATTATGCTATTATAATTGAACAAACCACGTGTAAAATTCAATTGTCGCTAAAGACCAACAATGTTGATACGACAAATAATAAAGAAAAAAAAGAAGATTTTGGTAGGAATATCTTTCACGAGTCTTCCAGCTCACGATAATACAAGGCACAATAATGCTAATGCATATTTTCAACATCGTAGCTAAATTATTGACTTTAAATAACTGATTCTATCATAAAATGAATAAACTTTCTTCCAAACAATTGGATGATCTTCCTTCACAATATGACGGAAATTAAGATACAAATTGTTTTAATTGAGGACACTTTTCAAAAAAGCTATGCTACATCATTTTGCATTAGTCCTTTCTTTCATTTCAGGCAACATTGCTTTTTATAAAGTAAAAATGGTCGCGAAATCGTATCTACAGACACTGATCGACCCAGCAACGTGGGTCGTCCGTCACATCTGCTGGTAAAGTCGTCATGTTCGTTGCGGGGTGTTCAATCCTCGACAACTCAGTAATCAGGGTCTCAGAGAGAAGCAAGGTGTATGCAGGCACTTCTATTCTTGCTCGAGTAGTTCCATCGACCGCCACATGGCGCGTTGTCTATGCCACACTGCTTGTTCAACCTGCTAGCTCCGCGTAGTCGCCTCATCGCCAGACCACTGCGGCGTCGGCACACAACCTAACTCAGCCCGCTGACACTGGGGGCGCGCCTGTCGAGGGATCCGCTACCTCCTCGTAACTCCTGAGAGCCGCGCACTCGCCCGGTTTAACTACCCCGGTCGTAGTCAGACCAGAGTTTAACTTTGAACTTCAAATAACGCTAAATTTTTCAGTTTATTGGCACATGAAAAATATTTAGTGGTTGTTCAGTGTATGCACTGGTCGTAAGGAAAAGAAAAAATGAAGAGTAAGGTCGTAGAGGACTTAATCCACAGAATGCTTCAGTAAACTTAATCGGAGGTTAAAAAAACCTGAGTTTAACTCTGAGTATCTCCGACTAACTTCGAATAACGCGGGAACGTGGCTGCAACTTGTAAATATAATTCTGTTTTGCTTTATTTAGTTATACTGGAAATACATGGACAATTTTGAAAGTTTCTAATTCATAAAATATTTGTTTTAATATTATTGTATTTATTTTATTACCCCCAAAATATTCATTTTATTCTTGAAAAGTATTGCGTAAAAGGCAAGTCTGATGATCTTCGATCTTACATGATGACCTTCATTCATAATAAGACGGTAATGAACGTATAAAGAATTTTAATTGAGTACACTTTTTAACTAGTGGAGCTAAAACAGCACAAACCTTCTCGCCCTTAGTACCGATTACGTAATATTATTTATTTATTATACAGCAATTTCAGTCTATATGAACCATCTCAGTCAATAGTCGCTGGTAACAATCCGTGCATGAGGCAATAGGCGCTGCGATCAATGTGCACATATTTTCTTATTATTTCTTGCTGAAACGCTATTCTTATCGTAAAGGGTCATCCGTATATTACGTAACGCTAATTTTCAGTAATTTGAATTCCCCCACTGTAATGTAGTACGTACAGGAGTATACTCGTAATCGTGTTAGAACTTCCCTTAAATAATTATGTGACGCTCCCAACAATCCCCCCTCCCCATTCCCAAGAAATAAAAAGAAATTATATTACAGTAAAAACAATTTGAATAGAAAATAAGTAATAAATTTAAGTCAGAATTAGTTTTCTACCCCGAACAATTAGATTGGGGACAATTTCTAGGCGAAGGAAGAACGCAAAGACGTGAAAATGTTTGACAACAAAGCCTTTCACTCGCCCTCTTGGATGTCGTTTAGGGTCAGTCTTCTTTCTATGCCAATGTAATTGGATTCTGGTATATACATAAGTTTTAATATTTTCTTCCTAATCGTACAGATTGAATAAAAAAATATATTTCCATTTATTGTAATAATTTACACATAATCAGTTGAATTCTTTTAAATTTTCCAAAGAAATTTAAATATTTTTATGTTTTAGTATAAGACTGAAAAAAATAATTATTTCAGCAAATAATCTTATATAACATTGAGCTGATGCCCTCATACCCCGATGTAACGCAGCGTAACGCTGCCTCAAACCCCTTCCCCTGTGTTTGGCGTTACGTAATTTATGGACGACCCCTACATTGACCATATGTTTCAGTTTTCATTATTGTGGTTTTACGAAAGATCTTATAAGGCGTCATTTATGAAACACTATTGCTTGTTTCGAATACATACAATTTTATTGTAGTGATTGATATATTGGATTTTTCTTCGAATAAGTTATTATTAGATGCTCATTAACCATGAAATTGTTGGCTTAAAATGTGCAATATTCTTTGTAGTACAATCTTAATTATTTATTCTTATTATTTGTTTCAAGATCCTATTAATATTCGGGGATATGAAACCCCATTAAATGGAGGTGCTGCCTTCTCCTACTTTACAAGATTTTAAACAGCACACATCATACCATCCTATCACAACGATTTCAGGTTATGAAGCTACATCGTGCCCGAGCGTCACGCCTTATTTGTATTCCGCATCACAATACCAGTGCGTTTAGCAAATCATTCACTGTCACTGCCATCCGTGCTTGGAACAATCTCCCCTCTACTATAAAAAATTGCAGTACATTTCACAAGTTTAAAAAAGAAGTCACTAACTGGATCCATGGAAAAAATACTTAACAATAGTCCTACTGCTCGCTTGCCAAAAATTAGATCTGGGCGGACGCTGCACTACATCAGCGCTGTGAAGTATCTCATATTTATTCCTATTCCAAAGTTCTACCCCATTTCCTAAATAAATACTTTCAAGTCATCCTTAACGCCTTCTCATATCTCATTTTCTCTTTCTTTCTCTCTCTCCTTCCCTCCCTATCTCCCTCTCCTTCCCCCTCTCTCTCTCCGGATAGCAAAAATCCTCGCTCTTTCTTTTGTGTTCTTGTTCTCTCTAGTTTTCATCCTATGTTACTTTATTCTACCTTCCTTCAATTTTCATACTATTATCTATTTAGCTTCATAAAGTAAACTAATCTTTTAGCATACAAAAATATCATTCCTCCTCCTATCTACTTCTACATTTATCACTATATTTAAAAAATGATATCCATTACCTAGCTATATGTCTCTGTAATCTACTAGTACACTCTTTCAATCATTTTTAAATAACATATAAAGAACAAACTTACATCTCATACGTCACTTTTATTGCAGTACGCCATGGCCTACTGTACTGAAGGCCGGAGCACTCAACGTGGCAACGCCGCATAGTCTACATGAAGGGTCCGATGTTAGCCCATCGCAGAACAATTGAAACTTACGAATTTTAAACACTGGTTAAAGCCCTCCGTTTACCGCAACTCTCTAATTTACGTGACGGTTTAAGCATTTTATTATTGAGTAATGACAGTTTAGTTAAATCAAACGAGAGAAAGAAACAATAGACTTCGTTTGCGAAACGTATTGCTCGTAATGACGAAGTGCATTTAATTTTGCACTTGCCCAGTTAGTACATGGGTTGAATAACGCTATTCACAAATTCTTGAAACAAAATAATTTATTCAAAATATTGCATGATACATAATTCAAAATAAGGCATACATAATAAATCTTACACTCCCTCCACACTGTCCTTCTATTTAAATTTATTAATTTTTCTTTTAGAATTATTTGAACCCTTAACAGAAGCTAAGAAATCATTCTGCTCTTTGCAGTAGTTTTTCAACAAAATATTTGAAAAATACGGATCATTTTATAATTACATCGCTCAGAACTGCACCACATTCTGAGCAACTCTCTTCCAAGCCAATAATTTCTGGGAGGATTCATTTAGAAGGGTCTTTGACAATTGTACAAGTATAGAAAATTGATTTTCATTTTAATAAATGTACTCTCATATTTCCCCGAAACTAAATGTTCCATTACCACAAACACTTTCATACACACAAATATTACAATGTCAGATGGTATTGAGAGCCCCCCTCTGTTTAATTCCTCAAACATGGAATTATCCGACATATCAGATTCCAACCACTTCATGCATTGTTGACATGTCACTTTTTTTTGTAGCTTGAAAGTAACATAACCAGAAACATAAATTATGGGGAATTTATCTACATCTATTTCAGACTGGGAAGCAGCTGACTGAACAAGGTCCTTGAATGTGTCTGAGTAACAAGATACATTTTCCATTGTTTCGTCATTGACTTCACAAATTGCTTGTTCAAATATTTCTGTAAGCTTGACCTTTTATATTTAGCAGATTTAATGCCCAAGAGTTGCTGCAACTTAATTTTTTCTGACTCCAAGACCTGAGTCACAGAGACATTATAATTTCCCCCAGAAAGTTGACGATACGAGCTAAATTTTCTTTCTAGCCTGTCAGTAGAAAATTTCCCAGGCAAAACATACTTTACATCAGGAAGATCCAGGGAACACTCAATAATTTTTTCATATTAAATGAAGTATAAATTTAAGGAATGGAAAGTGTCTTCCGTTAATCGCCCCTTTTTGTAGAATCCATCATTCGCCACTTCCGTAACCAATCCACAAACTCCTCCAAAAAAATAGTCGAACATCTCCTTTTGATGTAAATGGCGAGGCATCAATTTCATTTTTTCTTCCAGAATAACACAAGCTTTTTGTATTCATTACTGTCCACCATCTATTGATAATATTTAAAATTCTGCTTCTTGAGAATGACCTGCCTGAGAAACTGCAGCAATTGTTTCTGGATGGAAAACATTGCAAGCTAAAGCTACTTGCTGCCTTTCAATAACTGACGGTACACTGATTTGTAATTCAGTTTCAGAAGCACATTTCAGCAACTGCTTACTCTCAGATTTATACAAATTTCTTAAAACTGAAAAGAAGCTCTGCATAAATCACTACTATGATTTGATTGAGGATCAAATTTGAAAAATTAAAGTCTTATCAGCATCTTTTAGATTTATCCAATTATTGCGAATAGATTTAAGGCAATGCACTGAATCAAAAAGAAAATAAATACAAGAATTGAATTTAGGATTTCTCATTTTCAAAGAATTATCCTCACCTAACACACTGAACATTCTTCTATTGACCTGATTATTATCAGCTATGACACTTAACACATTGAAGTTACGCTTGAACAGTATTTACAGCTCCACTGTCATAGCTGATAACTCATCACTTGTCAGTTCTTTACAGGTATCAAGCCAATAGTTGCTGCCATTGAACCAAATGTGAAGCAATCAGAATGCCAGAATTGTTCGTGCTGCAACATTATCATGATTATCAGCATATCAAGAAACGATCCTGACGTATAGTCAATGGATGGAGTGACATAGATTTCATCAACAAGGAGATTCACATACCTTCCCCTTTCTTACAGATTATCAGAAAGTGATTTAATGAATGCTTGCTGATCTGAATATGCAGCATTAAGGCTTCTCGTCAATCGTTTAAGATGCTTCATGTGTGGCAAAAACGGAAATTTTGAATACTTACAGCAGAATAACAAGACCGAGAAGAAAAAAACATAAATAAATGCAACCTTAATTACAAGGGTGAATACACTTTTTGTTTTCAAACAACAAGCAAAAATGATCAATTAAAAATAACTATTGAAGAATCAGTGAAATCTTCATCTTGATGGGTTTTCCAGAAAGGTCTTAATAACACGGAGCTTATTTTCAACGTAATTAACTAAAAGTTTGTACTCTAACTGAGCGTCTTTTGCCAATTGTTTATCTTCTACTACCTCCTGTAGCGAATGAGTAAATTCTCCAATTGAGACCATCTTTCTAGTTTGGCATGGGGCAATATCCATTTCAAATCTAATTTACCTATTTCACTGGACCCAACATACACTAAACTTCCAAATTTCGAAAAATTTTTACACTTGTACTAACTGCAGGAGGACCTACTATTTCAAAAGATAAAAATACACAGGTCTTCACTAAAATGTACCTTCCATTTATCACACTCAGAATCACAAATAAATGTCTTGTATTCTTTCAAGCACTGAAATCATCTACTTTGTCTTTATTGAAGAAAGCTTGCTCTTTATCACTTTGTAATTTTAATATGCATTCTTTCTTTCTTCTGGATCACGTCTTGGTTGTGGAGTTGCCTTACTAAAACGTTCTGGAGTCCAGGAAAAATTGTAGGCACAGCATCAGAACTGAGACAGGGCTTGTCTCTTTTCCTGATTTTTTCTCCGTTGGCATCTACGTAATGTTCCTCAATTGCGACAACACTTGGATGAAAATGTTTCACATACTACATTGAAGAGGAAGGATACCAGTCAGCTCTTGGAATGTTCCCCACCAAGTGGCTTTCCTTGCCAAATTAGATGGAAATTTAAATACAGTTGTGTACCCCTCTGTGTTTGATGCATAATTGCTCGAGCATCCAGGGAAAACAGCAATGTTTGGGCATCTGAAACCGATAATGTAAGAAAATAACACAATTCAATGTTATAGTTAAGGAAGACATAACCTCAGAAACAACTCAAAACAATGCTACGATTTACACACATAATTCAGAGAAATTTTATTTGTAACTGTAAAAATGCTACTCAACCTGTATCTTTAAAGCTTAAAAGATTGCTGAAGATTTTTCACTGCGCTTTACTCTGAATAATAATTCCCTGACCAAGAAATCTGAAAACACGACTTTCGCGGCAGCACTTCCCAATACCTCCAGATTTCCACGCCGACACTTGTGGACCACGTTACATGTTGCCAAATTTCCAGTGCTCCGGCCTTCAATGGAGTAGGCCATGCCGTCACCCCTGTGTATATCTTCATCCAAATTGCGTGCGTATTTTTCATTGAATGACTCCTTTATTATGTACTATTGTAATATAAATTCTAAATGTGGTCAGGCCGAAGAGCAGGCTAAATGGCCTGAGCCTCGCCACCAATAAAGACATTTATTTATTTATTTATTTATTTATTTAATAAAAAATACTACCAAATCAACTAGAAAACCGTGAGAATGTTGTTTTAAAATATAACGATATAAATGTGAACGATCCGGCAACAGTGGCTAATCTCTTTAACCAATACTTTTCGAGAATTGCGCGATCTCACTAAGGGTCTTCAGGCACAAAATTCAAAACAGACAGTTCACCCAAAATTTTAGACACAATGTTCTTTTCCCGAAACTTCTTCCTATGAAATTCTCAAAATAATTGGTAAACTAAAAATAAATATTCGTCCGGTTTAGATGAATTCCCGGTTTCTTTGTTAAGGACTTGTGCGTATGCCATTATACACCCGTTAACTCACATATTTAATGCATCTTATGCACTGAACGTTTCAGATATTTTCAAAACAGCTAAAATTAAGCCGCTCTTCAAAAAAGGCAACAAAATGAAATTCAAAATCATCGTCCTGTTCTCTTCTAACAGTTTTTCAAAAATATTAGAGAGACTTTTTACGTACGAATGGAAACCTTTCTCACTAAACACGAGCGCTTTCAGATTGCCAACATGGATTTAGAAAATCAAAGTCAACGAAACAGGTATATTTTCTTCTCTTAAAGATGTCGCCTCATCATTGGATCAAAACGAGGCACCTATTGGATTAGTTTTTGATCTCAAAGCTTTTGACGTCATTGATCATGACATTTTACTTTCCAAATTACCTTCATATGGAATTCGTGGTATTGCTCTTGATTGGTTATGTTCGTACCTTAAACAACGATCTCAGAGATTGACATACTTGTACCTTACTGGAATGATAATTTGGGTAACGTGGGTGGGATTTGGTTATTATTCGTACAATTCTTTTGTAATCTAAAGTCTGGGAGCTATACAATGTATTTCCCCAGACTATTATGCCAATCTGAGGCCGGAATGAACATTTGCAGTATACACAACGAGCAGTATGAAGGCTGACTGAAGGCAAGAATTCTGAACGTAGCATAATGAACTTAATTTTGTGTTCAATTCATTTAAATGGACGTTCCATGATCCGTGTAGGTACTTAATTGTAATGTCTAAATTGAAGGAATTAATTAAATTGAGAAACTTTCTTTCTCAAGATTCGACCAGAAATTCAATGTTAAAATCTCAGCATACAACAATGGATTCAAAAGACCGATAGTGACTTGTTAGTGTTATCTCCAGGTTTTCTAAGAACTAATCTGCATTTCTCTTTTGTTGGAGGTCTGTAGATGCAAAGTATTATCACTTTTAGTGATAAGATGTAAACAGAAATTTCGAAAATATTTTCAATGGAATACACATGTAATTTCGCCAAGGAGATAGAATCAATATTATTTCTAACGTAATACATGAACCCCATACGTGGAAAAGTTTGGAATTTGGAAAATGCTAAGTGCATTAGGAGATAACCAATGTTCTGTGAAGCAAAGAACATCGATTTGATTTAGATCGCTCTGTAAAGAGCCTCGATAAACTCAGTTTTATTTGAAAGGATTGAACATTATGGTGAAGAATGTTTATTGTTTGCAAGTACCTACACGAATGTTTTTCTGCTGCATCTGACTGTAGTTGCTATATATTTATCCACTTTTACCTCGAGTACGTGGTCGAAGGTTGTAGTGTGTCCGACAGTGACAGGTTGTGAGGAAAATTGGGCATCAGGTGTAGATGAATTGGTAGTGGGAATGGGAGAAACGGAGGAGGTTCAGAGGAAGAGGCAACAGGGTTCGAAATAAAGGTGGGGGTGGAAAACGTAAGGAAGGTGAAAGGGATGGATTTTTGGCAGGAGACTGCGTAGGACTGGAGTTGATGATGTATTGTGCAAGCTTGTTACCGACTGCATGTTTTCCAGCAAGGTTCATATGAAGACCATACCGGGTGAAGTGTTTTGCTGAGAGGAAATTAATTTCAAAAAGTGTGACATTTGTTTCTCTCAGTTGCAGTGTTAAATTGTTGGTTTGCGTGCTTAATCTCGGTGCATAGTATTGGTCTGTTGTACCAGATGGGCAGAGTCAGAGACTACAATGTTAGTATTTGGGCAGCATTGTAATTTGTTTACATGTTGTTCAGTGTCAAAGTTACCTGAAGTTATGTTATTCTGCCCTCCTATGATAATGACTGTGTCCTGATTGGTCAGTGTCTTCGTGTGGGTGTCAACTCTGCAGTCACATCTGAAAACCTCCCGTTAGGTTTAAAAATAGATGAGACTGAGAAATTGGAGGGTAACTTCCTACTGAGAATGGGGAAAGATGGCGGCCATGACTTCAGCTAAAATAAGTACCTGTTTTTAGGCTGTAGGAATGTCTTTGTTTCAAGTGAGCTAGGATGCGCAGCTTTACGTGTTTGGTTTGAACGCTTCCTAGCCTGTTTGTGTTGGTTTGTGCATGAATTTGTCGATGGTAGAGAAGGGTGGTGAGGATCAGGAAGGCGAGGAAAATCTGTTTCATAATCTAAAACACTAAATTTGTTTTGAGTTGTGACTGGATGCGGTGTCTGTGACTTTTGTACAGTCAGGGTGTACGAGTTGGTATTATTCGCTGTGTTGCCGACTTATACCCAACCGTCTGTGTAGAGAACGACCTCACAGAACGTAGAAAATGTCACACATTCACTTTTCCCTAGCACGTCATACAGATTTTAACTGCTTTTGACGTAAAATAAATAAATAAATCTGCTTGAACTATTGCAGCGTGTAGTTTTGAGGTTGCCTGTTTCTCATAATAAAGTTTCTTAATGAATGGATTAGTTTGTAGCACAAGTTCTTCAGATTTATTAGGCCTCTTCCTCTCTCACTCGTGGGAGTGTCACTCGTTCTATTGCGCTATTTGGATGGTGATGTCGAATTTTGTCAAATTGTGCGGTAAGTCTCTGGATGTCTTCGAGATCTGTGTCGCTCCACGGTATAATTCCAAATGAGTACGTATATACTGGTACTGCGAAATGTTTGATTGCTTTTATCATGTTATTACCTGTTAATTTGGTTTTCAGGAGTGCAGTGATTCTTGATTTGTACAGTTTTGTTAGAGATTGTTTGATTGCCTTGTTGTCGTGATTGCTGCTTGATCGATACCTAAATACTTATATTTATTCATCGCCCATTGCCCTATTGTCGTTTGATCACTGAGTATGCTGTCTAGCTTCTGTAACTTTCAGTTTTGTCTACGTGAAGCGTCTTACATTTATCAATACCAAAAGTCATATGAATGTCTTCAGAAAAAGTTCTAGTTATTTAAAGGAGATATTGAAGCTGTCTGTCTGTTGAACTGTAAGTTTAATGTCATCCATATACATCAGATGTGATATGTGTGGACAGTTTTCTTATTTTTACAAATTTGGAATCCATAGTGAATACTGTTAGTTGTGTTGACAGGATTTAGAAGCAGACAGAACAACAATGGGCTTAAGGAGTCTCTTTGGAAGATTCCCGATTAATTTTGATGTCTTTTGTTGAGATTGTTAACTCTTGCTGCCTTAAGGACAATGTTGTTCTCCAATGAGTCAAGAAATGTCCAGAAGTTGATGATGGTTTCATTAATTTTGTATAGCGGAGAACTTCAATAAGCTAACTGTGAGGAACGCTATCAAATGCTTTCTGTAGTCAATGCCAGTGCAAGTTTCTATGGTTTTTGTGTGCTTGTTGGAGAATGACCATATCTGTTAGTTGCTTTACATCCTTATGTAATCGACTGCAACCTTTCTGTTGTTGCACTATTTCGTCCTCAATATAAGCTTGGTTTTACTTGTAATGCATTAAGTCAAAATTTTGTACATTGTGGGAAGGCAAAGCGATTGATCGGAATAGACATGGGTTCTGTGTGTCTCTACTTTGGGTTTCATGTATGTAATGCCTTTGGTTAGAAATAAAGGCATGTCTTCAGCGTTAATGACTTGTGTGGAATCACTGAGCCAACGTATGGTGAAGATGTAAACTTGTTAGCAGAAATTGAACGTGTTCTGGGCCAGGAGCTTTCCAGTTGTGGATTTTCAATTCATGCGTACGTCGTTTACTGGATATCTTGATAAAACATTGATCTATATTTTGAACATTATTAATTTCATCCATAATCCAGTGTAGCCTCACTTTTGTGATGACTAGTTTCTGACCAAATGTTTGACCAGTACTGTTCTAATTTTGTTGATCTGGTGTACCGTTGTTCTCTTGTTGGAAATTGCAATTTTGTCTGAGTTGTTGATAGAACACTTTTTCATTCTGATGAAACACTGAATTTGTTGTTTACTTCTGTTGTTTCTTTGTATCATCTAAGTCTTTGTAATTTAGCTGCAAGTTTCTGTTTCAATTCATCTAAATGTTCAGCTATTACATCAATGTTGTTTATGTTCCTGGATCTTGTGTTTTCTTGATTCATGTTTTCTGATCTTTGCAAGTGTTTTCTTAATTTTCTTGACTAATTTCTGGTTGTTTGTTGGTTCAAATATTGTGTTACTCGACCTATTTCTTGTCTGAGATACTGAATTTGATTTCGAGTCTTCGCTGCCATGGTGGTTTCGTATTTTCTTGATTGACTTCCCTTTTCACTTTCTGACTGATCCTTTAATTTAAGACCAGATTTTACAGCTACGGTAGCAGCTACTGAGTAAACTATAGTACGTATATCTGTTAATGTATATTATTCTTTGATCTGACAGGGCAAAAACATGTTCATTTATATATTGAATAATTTGAACGAGCCTCTTGTTTCTATTGCTGTTGAGTTTAGGAATTCTGGGGAGAGTGTTGGATTTAATCCTGAGTGCTTGAAAAAAGTTCTGGTATATGTCAATTACGTCTGATATGTTGTCTTCCTTGGCACCTAGTGTTGATGGATCCTGATTTGCTTAATCTAATTGGGTTGAATTGGAACTTCATGTGAATCTGTGACAGTTTGTGTCAAGGGGCATCTATTACTGGAGGAAGAGATTTATGCTGCTACTTCCTGTTTAATTTGTTCCAACCTCACTTTTGGGATTAGATTGTTTTTAAGTATAGTTCTTGTCTTATCTACAAGCCTCTGATCTGTGACGCCAATATGATGAAAACTTTCTCTAGATTCAGCATGCAGAGATTGTCCGTATCCAGTCACTTCTGTTTCTAAACGTGTGGCTCTGTAGTACGCACAATAAACTCATTCAAGTTATTTGTCCCTCCATACGTTGTTCACTTTCCCGCCTTGGTGATTGCGAGCAGCGGCTCGGGCAAAACACTGTCGGCAGGTGAAGACACAGATTGTGGATTGTTTCTTTGGGATTTGGCTGTAGTTTGTTCGGGTGACCCGGTAGGCGCCCGCCTGTTCAGCGTCCTACCACCGCGACCGGTGGCTCGCATGCTCACGCCCGGCACCGGCTCCAGACGTGCCCCGGCGCTCCGACAGCGGCTCTTTTCGAGGCCTTATGACTTAACGTCTCTCCATATCAGTATGGGTAATTGCCATTGCACCAAGCACCTTTATAATCGGTGACAACTGCTTGTTCCACGTGGCACAGTTGTTCTTGCTAACAAGTAGGTTGGACTTAAGAAGACTTGCAGGAAGAGGGAAGGAAGAGGGATATTTTGGAGAGTTCTGATTTCACCTGAAGAAGGAAATGCAGAAGGACAATTTAGGACAGGCAAGAGGGATAATGAGAGATGGATAAATTTCACAGGAAGGACGGCGTGACAGCTGCTCCGGTTAGTCGCCTCTTACGATAGGAGAGATCCGTGGTGCTATTCTACTAAAATCCCGGTCACTACACGGATTTATTGTTTTATTATTATTGTATTATTATTATTATAGTAGAAAGATGCCACATTGATACCACACAGATACAATATCAAAGCATGGTAGCACTGACATATTTAAAATCTAAAACAAATTAAGGCATTCTATCCCAAACATAAAATAACAGTTTTGAGATGTAATAACAAATACAATTTCAAAAATGAACTTTCAAACCAACATGCCTCCCATGAATCTCCTGACTAGTGAGGAGGTACTGATTATAACGACTTCTGGAAGCCGATGATATTATCTTCTCAAGCAGTTCTTCCACCGATCTGCAGAGAGTTTTTGGTATAACACCAGTTGCTAACAGTACAATTGGGATTTTATAACTTCTGACACTCGCCATTGTTCTTTTACAGCAAATACTAGTTCTCTGTATTTGTCGATTTTAATCTGGTATGTTGTCATCATGTTGCTGGTATTAACGACTGCAAGATCAATAAACCAAACTTTTTGCAGATTTGTCCACAGAGTAATATCAGGTCTGTTGTGCTGAATTGTCCTGTCTGTCAGAATACTGCGGCCCCAGTATAACCGTGTCTCATTTTCTACTACAGCTTCTGGATGATAGCTGGTAATATGGTGCATCCACGTTCTGAGGTAGCCTGTATTTCTTGGCTAGTTTGGAATGGATGATGTGGCCCACTTGATTCTTACTCGTGTCTCACTTTAAAGTCAGTGGAGCTAGACAACTACAGCCTGAGATAATATGCCGAATGGTTTCATGACCTCGACCACATACAGACATTCATCAGTTAGTATTCCTGGGTCTTTGATGATATATTTAGGTAAATCTTTGTGGGAATCACCTGATCTTGTATTGCTATTATGAAACCTTTGCTCTCAGGTACAAATATCCTATACTGAGCCATTTGTGCGACATTTGATTAGCTACTGCAGCAGGATATACACAGTGGAGTGCTTTGTTTCCAGGAATCGATCTTTTGCTGTAAAGAGAGCTGATGAACTTGAATATCTTGTTTTAGATTGAGGGCGAGTAATTGTCATCTGCCTGCACAAGCACCTTGCGGAGTCGAGACCATGCCTTTCTGCGAAATACTTCTCATGGCGATTATCTGTTTGGCATGGAGATTCGTGAACTCCACAATACCACGCCCTCCCATTTGTCGAGGACAGTGTGACCCTTTGGATCGCACTTTTTAGGATGGTGACAACCGAAGCGTGTCATTTGAACTCTTACAAGTCTCTCAATTCCTCTAGGTTGGTTGTGGACCATTTAAAATACCCATCAAGAAGGTGATAATGGTAAGCATAGCGTTAATGGCAGTCGTGAGGTTTCGAGAGTTGAGGGAGTTTTCAACACTGACTTGAGTTGGTTGGCAAACTCTTTTTCAGCATACCCTTCAGTTGATGATGTGCAATCATATTTCCTTGCTGTATCCCAAGGTATTTGTAGAGCTCGTCAGCTTCCAGAGCAGTTATTGTTTCTCCATTTAGTCTCGTATGTGAGCTCACTAATGAGTTTACCCATCTTTATTTGTTGTATTTTGCATTTATCAATGCCCAGTTGCATATTATGTCCTGGAGGAAGTCTTCAGTAACTTTCATCTGAATGTTAAGCCACGCATCGTACCAGAGTAGAGTTTGATGTCGTCCATATATGCTAAGTGGGCTATTTGCAATCTTTCAGTGCCTCTCAGTTCGAAACCTAATTTTAAGTCTTCTAGAGTGTCGACAACTGGTTCATTGCCAAGAAGAACCAGTATGGGCTCGAGGCTATCGCCTTGGAAGATTCCGCGCTTTATATTTATTTCCCGGTAACTCATTGTTTCATTTCTCGAAGTGACACGAATAGTTGTCTTCCATTTTGCCCATGATGGATTTCAGGAAATTCAGGATTGTCGAGTTCACGATATAGTGACAGCACATAGAGAGTCAATCGTGCGGAACTATGTCATAGGTCTTTCTATAATCAACGAAACAGGTGAATAAATTGCGTTTCTTCTTACATGCTTGCGACAGCCACACTATCGTGATTAGTTGCTCTTACATCCAAGGTGCCCTTGCTGCATCCCTCCTGAGCTTCAGCTAAGATAGAGTTTGCTACACAGTGTTTCTCGATAACCATTGATAAACAACTTGTGACGACTTTGTAAAAGTATTGAGACAATTGACTGGTCTATATTTCGTAGGATCTGTAGTGTCACTGGTTTTGGCTTCACATATGTGACACCTTCACAGAATGTGCGGCATTTCTTCTGGATTGTTCAGATAGTGGTTTATGAGATTTAGAATATTCCATGGAGGCAGGTGAACTTTTGAACCAGTAGTTATGAAGACCGTCTGATCCAGGGCATTTCCAATTTTGAAGTTCTGTACAGCTTCTGTAGAATATCTAGGTGATTTGACCGGTTGTCCATTTCGGTGATCTGTGCTGCTACATTCCTGATCTGTTCTAGCCAAGCGGCGTTGGCGTAAAGTGATTTCCGTCGACCATTTTACTCCAAGTGTCTTCAAAAGTAGATTTCTCTGGTAAGCTGTTCACTTCTGTATTCCTTTCACTCATCTTTCTGTAGAAATTCTTTTGGTTCGTGAGAAAATCTCTGTTCTCTACTTTCCCTTTCGACTTTGTGTAACGTCTCATCGTTGGCTTAAACGCTTAGTTTCTGTTTTAGAGTATCTATAAATTCAAGCAGATGACTTATCAGGATTATGGTGTGTGTGTTTACGATGTTTCTTCTTAATGGCTTTTACTTTTCAGATATTTACTTCTGTCTTTCTTTGGAAGGCTTCAGTGTAGCGATGTCTGATCGGAGGCGTTCTATTCTCTTCTGAGTCTGATTTTCCATGGAGGGTTTTGATGTAGCTAGGAGTTCCGTTGTGGGTGAATTTCAATTATTATTATTATTATTAGTTATATTATGTATTATTATTATTATTAATTATACTCCCCCTTACTATTTACTCCCTTGGAAATATATTTCGCATCGAAAAATGCCTTGGCCCCAGACGATGATGGCGAAGTATGATAGTTGTGATGGTCATGACAACAGATGTAGTAAGTTCGAAGTTCAAAATCAACAAGAAGAATATGTTGAGATCTTCGAAGACAGATTGAACTCTGTACTTTTTTGTAGAGAGTGCTAAAGAATGGCACGACTTTCTCGTAGTAAAGTTTTCTAATTTCCTGAGTGTCGACTGGCTTTACGGTCTTGCTGCGTCCTCGTGCCAACTGCACATCTATCGCCGACCAAAGTATATTTGTTTGAAATTTTCTCAATTTTTCGGTTTCCATGTAATAGAACCGAAATATTATTTAAGAACGTTAAAGAAGGATATAACCTTGTCCTAAATAGCAATATTCATTGAAAAATGTGAAGCCGTTTTTAAAAATATGGCGTTAAGTTTTACTGTAAATGCGAAATTCGAAGCTCTTTTTCAAAGGAATCTATTGCGTTTTCAGAAAAACTTCATTTGAAGTAATTTAAAGAACTTTCACTCACAAATTCTATAATGTATACAAATTCAATAAAATGTGCATATTAACGGCGTGACAGATATTAAAAAAATAACATTTGTGTATTTTTGAAAAAATAAATGTTTGCACCAAAATGAACTTTACGTTATATTAAACATGCCATTACCACAATCCGTTGAAAAAGTTTGAAGAAAAATGGCCATTTTGAAAATGACGTTTAAGCATTTCTGAAAATGCGGAATTTTGAGCTCATTTTAACAAAAAAATGTTTTCGATAAACTTTATTTGACATTATTTAAAGCACATGGACTCGTAAATACAATAACGTGAAGAAATAGCCACTAATGTAAATATTACCAACGTGATAGAAAGTAAAAATGACATTTTTGTAATTTTTGAAAAACAAAAGAATGTGTGCGTTTATGTCGTCGTATAGGGTTTGTTTAGCACTGAAATGAAAAAATTGTTTGGGCCTACATAGAAAAGAGAACGAATTGTATTGTCGCGGGCCGAACGGGCGATTTTGGGACAGAAATACTCATATTGCCTCATACACCAAATTTACTCATATATAACAAAAAAGTGGATAATTTTTTATGCTGTACGTTGTAAATTACTTCCTCTAACACTCGTGTGGAACAGAATTATCGTTTTATGCATCGGTGATAACGAAATATTGATTGCCCATAAAACGTCTGTCTGTCTGTGTCAGTCTGTCCGTTGGTGACCAACTCTAGCGCCTAATCCGTTCAGACGGTTTTCCCCAAATTAGATTGTTAACACATTTATGTATTCACAATTTCCGGTTTTCGCGTCTAACCTCTAAGACGATTACAAGCTCTCCTTGCGACCAATCCACTCTAAGCTCGTCCATTTTTTAGTTAACGGAGTCCGAGATAAAACTAAGAGGTGCTAAACCAGCATATACTTTATTGCATTATTGAAAATATATACGTAATATTGGAATATTGCAATTTCTGCCAAATAAAATCTCAATTATAACTTGAGAAAGTCAAATGCAATCAATTCAAAACAAGCGCCTGCGATGCATATCTTCGTTTACTTCGATAGTCAGGAAGAGTAGTCATTTTTAACTTTTACAAATAACACGAACACGAATAAATTTAACTGTCACAGTATTAGCAATACATAATACAGAAAAGCAAGAATAATTTCATATAAGCCTTCTTTCGTTACACTGAAGTGAAATTTCAACTTCTCAATACCATAATCAGCAATTAAAACTTCTTAGTTTTTTTGTTTATTTCTTTTCTTTTAAACAAAGACCAGTGTATAAAATACTCTACGTTTATTATGATTGCTTAAATATCTTAAACGTATCCTAAAAGTAAATAATCTTAATTACTACTAGAGGGGCAGAGGTATCTTTAAATGATACTTAACTACTCTACTTGGGTCGAGATCTCAGAATTTCTTTTGGAAAGTAAGAAACGGGAAGTTGTTCTGGAGTCGAGTTTTGTGTACTGGATTATGATGAAGTCTTAAAGGGATTAGATTGGGTATACTTGGGATGCTTTTGAAGAAATGAGCGGTTAAAAAATAATGTGGTTGGTTATAGGTTCTAACTGCAATTCTTTGTAAAATTATGTATTGAAGATGAATGATGTTCGTGATAGTACGAGGAACTGGTTTTGCACTACTTGGAGTTCTTTGGTATTCAATCTAGCTGCACTTATCCACACTGTGCATGCATATAAAACTAGTGGTCGCATGATGGTGTTGTAAAGCAGCACTATAAAGCGGTATTATACGGTAATTTAGCAGTTAATGGTTGGTTTAATTTGGTGTCATTTAAATTTTGTTTTTCTACCTTTATTAGCTAATTATCCGGGCTTTCTTCATTTCCAATCCATGTTAAAGAGGAAAAAGATATATTATATAATAACCATGGCGTTTATGAGTAATAGGAAAACCACTAATAAATTTAAAAAATCGATTCTCTAATAATAACGACAGGAAGAGTGGAGTATAAGTTAAATTGTAAGGATTGTAGTTCAGCCTACGTTGGTCAAACTGGCAGGAAATTCTCTTGCAGAATTAAGGAATACAATCAAGCATGGAGACTACAAACAAGCACTCTACTTTTGCCACATCTCCTTGAAATTAACATTTATTTAACCGATATACATTTTAAAATACAGTATGTGGAAAACAAAGGCCCAAAATTAATCCCTCAGTGACTTAACTATTTTTAAACAGCCCTCTTTTAAGTATCCTTGTAGGCTGCCCTCATGAATTATCTGTAGATGCACGGAAGATGAAGTTTAAAAACCTTGAAACATGTCTGCTATATTTTACTAATTGTTTGGTTAATAAACATTGTTTGTGGATTATTTATTTTCCTCCCGTTAGTAATGTTTCACAATATTTCTCCGGAAACCACAGAGTCTACTTTACAGTGCTTGGTGTTCAAAACCAGAGCTTCCCTTGACTAATGGAGGGGTTGAGAACAAAAGTGAGATAAGTGATATTTGGTTAAAAAGGGGGTAAACACACATTGAGACAGATCACAGTGATATTAATTGGGGAAAAAATCAGTAAGTGATCCCACTGTATAGTAATTTAATACGTAAAAAAATGGACATACTTAACAAAAACCAGTACTGTCGGCCCCGTGGCCGAAATCGCTAAGGCAGTAGTGTCGTAGTGATCTCGGACCGAAGGGTCGCGGGTTCGAGTCCCGCCTCGGGCATGGTTGTATTTGTGTTCGTCCTTTCACCCCTTATCACCACCATATCGTTTCATCCACATAGTTACCATACTGTTAACAGCAATAGTGGTCTCTAATGACCTAAGATGTTGATGCGACCTTAAATAACCAATTAAAACAAAACTAGTATTTTTTATTGAATGTTAAATTTCGAAGTTTTCTCAACAATTTTCCCTTGTCTCTTACCTTATTTTTGTTCTGAGTGCCTCAATTATCATTTATACATTGCTTGTGCGATGTAGAGAAGAAGTTTCACATATTGAAATGGCACTCGAAGACTACGGCGAACAGTCTGGCACAAATGCAATCTACTCCGCTCTGAAATAATAACTAGAACACGAAACTTCGGGTTGTACATTTGCCTTCAAACTCAGCAGCTCCGAAGGCGGAACGCTCGAAATGAGTACGTCATTTTACTTGCAAACATTTGTTTCATCATTGTGTCAAAGCTCACCTCTTTACCCTCAAATACTATTCAATTGCATTATTTTTTCTACGAGTCAATCATATCTCATCTAATTAAATTAAAATTAATTGACAATATTAGCTATGTACAAGTTGGCGGCGCCAATCAGTCGACCATGGGACGTTCGAGGCGCTACAGCCGATCTCATCGCGCTCGCAGAGTGTCGACTTCGAATACGATCAGTTTATATTGGACCCAACTGAGCCGGCTGACGGTTACTTTCGTATTCCTAGGAAGAACATTTATACTATTTTCAATATCAGTTGTTTGTAGATGAGTATTTTAAAACTGTTCTGCTTAAATGATTTTTTTAATTTTCCGGAAAATCATACGGATCCGGAAAATTTTTGACAAGCCGTTCACATTTTTGGTCGTTGGATGACGTATGGCCAAGTGTACTGCGCCTTCGATTGTAGAATATACAAACTCTTAGTTTTGAATATTTTCTTCGTGATTCAATGTCAACTATTGTTTGTTTTCTTGTATAGCTCAGCCGTAATAACGTTATCAACGTATCATGATGTGCTCAAACGTGTATCACATTTTATCTCTAGAAATTTGCTGATCACACCACACAACTGAATTGAATGTAAGCAATGCCTCGAAGTAAATCCAGCGTTCATGTGTTTTGTACTTCTATTCCTTACTTCTAGTCATCGGTTTTTTAATACTAGCACTTTTTTAGTTTGCGTTGTGTGATTATTGCGCATTATTAAGCATGTGAGTGGCAATTTGTTAAATAAGAGAAGTCTCTCAAAACGAAATATGTTTTTTATGAGACTTCAGAATCTTTAAAATGAAATTTGCCTCGAAAGAGTACTATTTAATTGAATTGTTTTCATCTTGGAATTATATTCATCTCAAAACCATTCTGGATTTATTTTTTAGTCTGATACAGGTCTGAATTAAAAGACAAAAGCCAGTCAACTTTTCTGGTATGAGAATATAAAAATGCAATTATTTTCTTGGAAACGTCGCCAAAGGACCTGCGCCCTCAAATAGGGCAATATCCAAACTAAAACTCCCATGGTTTCTCCGTTTCAGAAGAGGACGTGGGGATAGGAAAAGTGTTAGAAGTAAAGGAAGCAACGCAGTCAGATCTGAAATCTTTATTTAACTGAGCATAGCCTGTGTCTAACGTCAGCAGCGAGAGTGGCGGTTGGAGTGCTGGTGGAGGCGAACGCTGGGCCTGGTGGAGTGGGGCGCTGCGCGCAGAGCCGCCTTCGCCCACGCCTGCACCGCGTCGAAGCCTTAGCGCTCGACTCCGCAGCGGTCTCTCTCGGCGACGCGCGCGCCGTCCTCATCTTCCTCATCGTCGCAGATCCTGGCGTCGGCGAACGCGCGAGACGCCTGCCTCACCTTGGCAGCGGCGCGCAACCGCCAGTTCTTCACTAGTTTCTTCCTGGACCTGGAAGCGCTGCTAGTTAACTCCTATACCATTTGCCCCACTTGTAGATAATGGAGACACTTTGAAAGCAACACATTATTGATTGATAGCGATTCCGGATGCGTCAACTACTAAGGACATTGATCGCGGAGGTGTAGTGCATGTTTTCTTCTCGGGAGGTGGTGGCGGCGGTCTTCTCCGCTGGATCGCTAGATCAGGCGCCGTCGGCAACACCTACCGTCAGCTAGTGGGGTTTTCCTCAACTAGATATCTCCCACTAGCGGGGCACCGCCCCAGCTCTAAGCTCCCGACCGGTCTCCGGGCATGTAGTGTAGTGCATGGTAGTGTAAATGTGGATAAGAAAGGGGTGAGGATAGGACTAGGGTGAGGAAGGAAAGATCGCGCGCGATCCGTGGCCCGTTCGGGTCCTGCTTCAGCATTCGCCTGGTCTTTATCGGAGAAACCACGGAAAAAACTACCGATCCCAGCAGCCGGTCGGTAAAATTCTCATCCAGATAGTGACTGAACTCGAATTAGCTATTAGATAATGGAGATACTTTTAAAGCAACATCTTATTGAGTAGGGACTTGGAGCGCATCAACTGCTGTCGTTGGTCCCGGAGGTGTAGTGCATGTTTTTTTTATCGGGAGGTGAGGATCTTGCCCTGCGGGATGGTGAGATCTGGCGCCGACCTGGCCGTCGGCGAGCGGGATTTCCCCAAACCAGATATCTCCTAACAGCGGGGCAAACTAAACACCCCACCAGTCTCCAGGCGACACGTTATTAGCTTCAATTATTTTCAAGAATTTTCTTTCAATTCCGTATGTATTGCATGTTCTAAAACGGCAGGATAGAATACATTGAAATACATCATAAAAGTTGTTTTCAATTACATTAATAAAGCCGCTGCCTGCACATCGAACTTTGCAAAGCATGGTGGTTTGCTAACAGTGTGGAATACAACAACTCATTCAAGTATCTACCTATTAAGAAAAATTGATAAGAAATCGCAAAAGGACAATTCATGATTCCGCCCATCTTCCCTTCCCGCCTCCTTATGTGACTGCAAAACTGCTTTTGAAATTTGTTTCAAAAATGAATTTTTGTTTTATACATTTCGAATACTTTTATAAAAATGCTGAGTATGCAAATCATTGTTGCTTTGGTACAAATTTAAAAATTCGCTCCGAACCTAGGTCGTTTTCAAATCGTATACTTATGCAATACAGCGTTACATATTAAACTAGTTGTATATACTACTAAACAAAATGAAAATATCAAAATGTACTTATTGCTGAGATACTAGCGACGGAAGACTCTCGGAGCTGAACGTAAAATTAAGTTCATTATACTGTAATAGTCTCCACACCGCGAAGGCCATCTTCGCCAAATGCGACCTTCGCAACGGCTAGTCAAGGAAATCTTGTCAGTTTCATTCAAAACCATGTCAGAAAATTCTCAAATTTTATAAAAAACATTAACATATCATATAGCAATGTATTCCTCCTTTTATGATATATCCATTGCTGAGAGATAAAAATGTACAGTTCGATTCGTGATCAATGGTGTTAAAAATTATCGTAAACTCAAAATAGTACAAACAAATATGGCATATTACTTACCCTATGATTCCGCATTGTAGAGTAAAAACTGCATTTCGATATCCTGAACCGTTTAGAAGCTATGAGAATGGCTCATACTTGGGACATTTGGTATACTACTGCGGTACTATTCTACGTTCAGAAGTCTAGCTAATTCACGGACATTTCGCCCAAGTCAATGTATTGCTTATGTGTATTTCTGCTTCAGATGAAATTACATTATTACGATGAAACGCTTTGCACATTAACAATTACATAGCAGATAATGATTAAAACTTGTCCCACTTTCACTCTTTTCAAAAAGCAGAAAATAATATCGTTGCCATAACGTCTCTAATTAATTCTGTGTTCTCTATTCCACTGGATTACTGTAAAACTGATTTACTGAATGTAGAAAATGTCCATTTAATGCGGACATTTATAAGCATATAACATTCGCATAGTACCTGGTAATCGTATTCCTGTATATGTACTAAAATTTGTGTGCATTTCCTCTAGTCGAAGTACCTCAGGGAATCGAGATATTAAATGGAAAAGTATAGTATAGTATAGTATAGTATCGAAATAGTATTGAAGGTCATCGAAGGAGCGTGCGGGGCAACTTTCTCTAAAAGATTGAAGTATATTTATTGTCGTGACTAATGTTTGATTTGATTTTATCCAATTTGTTTAAATAAAATAAAGAGTAAAACAAACAATATTAGTATTGAAGGCCTACATGGAGGGTCACGAAGTAAATAAAAGAACAAAACCATGACCTAAGATCAAAACAATGTGTAAAAAGAACAAAACTAATCTTTGCAAGGTCAACAAGTAATATACAACCCGAGAAAACATTTTTCTATTTTGTAATATTTCTTCCACCTTCATGTCACCACTACCTTATTTAGTACACATTTTGTAACACTGAAGAATACTGCAAAAGAAAAGTTAGCAGGCAGCATTTGTGTATTTTATTTTCTCGCAAACGTCCAACGTCAGCTTGTCTGCGGATTTCTGTTCACTTGCTCCTTCAAACTAGTAATTAATGATTGATATCAACTGCCACCTCGTGTAAAAGTTAATTTTCCGGTCGCCCCATTTATATTCCTTAAACGGCATCCCAGTTTCCTTCGAGTGCGGAGAGGAGGGCGGAAGCACGTACCTGGGCACGCTCTGGGTGAAGCGGTCGCGCAGCTTGCGCTGCATGCCGTGGCTGTCGCTCTGCAGGGGCGGCCGCATGCGCGTGCGCAGCCCGACGCGCTTGGCGGGCGACGCGAAGCCAGCGGCGCCGCGCCCCGCCGGCGCCTCGGGCGACGTGGAGCGCCGCGACAGCGACGGCGGCCTGCGGCACGAGATCAGCGCGCGCACGTAACTGTTGGGGCCGCCTTGGACCCATCCACAAAACAGGATTTATGAATCAGCACAAAATACACAGCTTAAAAAACACCACTCACACTCAAAGGTTCGGGGCAAACCCAATCCTGACGATCGATTAGTTTAACTTTTCTTTGAATAACAGCAAGTGATGCTAAACCAGTATGTACTTTCTTACTACCTTTAGTAATCTTTCAATTATTAGTTTTTAGTAATATTTATAACTTAGTTTTTCTCCGAATTAACACGTCTCAGTCGTCATTTTCTGTAAAATTCTTGTGGTACAACATGTTAAACTCAAATGGTGGAACATTTTGTGCAAACACTAAATATGTTCAAGCAAATATCAACACAAACTAGACAATTATAACTGCTTTTCACAAAGCTAAATCATGTCAAAACAATATGACTAATTTATAGAAATTCGTCAAGAGTCAACAAACAGAGTCGCGTCGCGGAATGACATTGTTACATTCCAATCTGATAAACAGTGAAGGCTAGACATTTTTATTTTATATAATTTAATTAGGTTTTAAATAATTTCTAAAGATTAATTTGTAAACGTATAACAAAAGCTTTAATGTAAGAAACGAACAAAGAATTATGAAATAATATACACATTCCACATTACGTAGCGTCCAACTGCCTCAAAACGCTTCTAACGTTCACGAAACGTAGATGTTTCGAGCGGGCGACATATTACATAAAAAACACTCATTTTCCAAAAACACAACATGACGTTATTTGAAGATTTGTTTTTGATAAACACATGTAAAATGTATTTCACAATTGCAGTTTTAGGAAGACGCAGAAAAAAGTTTAACTTTTTAAAATTTTCTAAAAATCAAGGTTTCAACGATTATGAGACCTGCACCATTCTCTTAAGCGTGTTTTACGATAACAAAGGTCTAAATTTAATAAAAAAAGTTGGTGCCAATTTCAGCAAAGAAAAAGTTTAAAGAAAATTTTACGAAAAATCAGGGTTTTCAACGAACATGACACCCGCGTCATTGTCTTGAACGTCATCCTCACTATCCAATAACGAAGTTTATCACAAATGTCATTTTTTTTAAATATCCCACAGGCTTCATGTCAAGTACCACCCAAAATTAAAATATGTTATAAATTCAAAGGGCCGCAAAATCAGCCAGATCGATTAGGGAATATCAATGGAGAAAATCGGCTGAACGCTTTAGCCGGTAGCGTTTTTCCAGGCAGAGGACGTTTTGCCGTCAATCGATTTTTCAGACCCACAAAACAAGTTTTCTGCTACACCACGTATTAGAGGAGTTTTGTTTTATAAATTTTCCTGAGCGAGAGAAAATACTTCTTGGCCGAAAGGAATACCCAGGGGAAAATGGATTTATCCACTTTCTCTTTGCCTAGGTCCTGTAATAAAGAGCTTTTCTGCCGAAAATTCGCAGTTTTTTGACGCAGCATTACGTAACTTTCTTTCCCCCGCGGTTGCGGTAGCGTGAAAGTAAACTAGATGTGCTTGAATCAAATAGTTTCGAGCGAAAATTAAATAGTTTCGAGCGAAAATTAAATAGTTTCGAGCGAAAATTAAATAGTTTCGAGCGAAAATTAAATAGTTTCGAGCGAAAATTAAATAGTTTCGAGCGAAAATTAAATAGTTTCGAGCGAAAATTAAATAGTTTCGAGCGAAAATTAAATAGTTTCGAGCGAAAATTAAATAGTTTCGAGCGAAAATTAAATAGTTTCGAGCGAAAATTAAATGGTTTCGAGCGAAAATTAAATAGTTTCGAGCGAAAATTAAATAGTTTCGAGCGAAAATTAAATAGTTTCGAGCGAAAATTAAATAGTTTCGAGCGAAAATTAAATAGTTTCGAGCGAAAATTAAATAGTTTCGAGCGAAATTAAATAGTTTCGAGCGAAAATTAAATGTTTCGAGCGAAAATTAAATAGTTTCGAGCGAAAATTAAATAGTTTCGAGCGAAAATTAAATAGTTTCGAGCGAATTAAATAGTTTCGAGCGAAAATTAAATAGTTTCGAGCGAAAATTAAATAGTTTCAAGGGATATAATTTTTATTTAAAACTTATAGGCGCCATTAATGGCGCCATTTTTTTGAAAATTTTGAAAATGACCGAGGGGCTTCAAATAAAGTACCTCCTATAATATAGGTTTCAAATTGAAGTTGCCCCGTCATCAGCCAGATTGATTGAGGAATATCAATTTTGGAGACAATCGTCTGAACAGTGCAGCCGATAGCATTGTATGGGCAGACACACGTTTTGCCGTCAAGCGATTTTGTCTGTCTCAAAATCCATAAAACGGATTCCGGCTACACCATCTGTTACTTTTTTGTTTCTAAATTTAGCCAATAGATTTGCCCATATTTTTGTTAAAGAAATAAGAGTTTTTCTGCCAAAAATACGCCTTTTTTCTCGCAGCTTTACATAACTTTCCCTTCTTACGAAGTTCCTTCTTAAGCGCGAAATAAAGAAATAGAAAAAAGAAAAGAAAGAGATAGAAAAGAGAGAGAGAAAGTAGATAGAGAGAGAAAAGAGAGAGAAAAGTGAGATAGAGAGAGAGAGAGAGAGAGATAAGTGGAGAGATAAGAAAGAGAGAGAAGAGAGAGAAAGTAGATAGAAGAGAGAAAGAGAGAGAGAAAAGGTAGATAGAGAGAGATAAAGAGATAGAGAGGCAGATAGAGAGAGAGAGAAGAAAAGGAGATAGAAAGAGATAGGAGAGAGAGAGAAAAGGATGGAGAAGAGATGGAGGAAAGAGATGGGAGAGAAGGGATGGAGAAGGAGATAAGAGAAAGGAGATGGAGAGAGAGTGAGGAGGGAGAGTGGAGGAGAGAAGAGAGGAGGGAGAAAGTGGAGATGAGGAAAGTGAGGAGAGGAGAGAGGAGAGGAAAGGCTAGATGGAGGAAAGAGATGAGAGAGAGAAAGGAGAGCGAGAGAGAGAAGAGAGAGAGAGAGAGAGAAAGGAGATGAGAAGGGGAGAGAGAGAGAGAGAGAGAAAAGGAGATGAGAGAGAGAGAGTAGAGAGAGAGGAGAAAGTGCAGATAGAGAAGAGATGAGATGAGAGAGAAAAGTGAGATGAGAAGAGAGAGAGAGAGAAGTGAGATAGAAGAGAGAGAGAAGTAGATGGAGAAGGGAGGAAGGAGAGGGAGGAGAGTGGATAGGAGAGAGAAGGGATGAGGAAGTGAGATAGAATGAGAGGAGGAGAGAAAGGGAAGAGAGAGAAAGGAGATGGGAGAAAGTGAGATGAGAGAGAAAGAAGTGAGATAGAGAGAGAGGAGAGAGAGAGAAAGTGAGATAGAGAGAGAGAAGTGAGATGGAGAGAGAGTGAGATAGAAGAGAGGAGGGAGAAAGGCAGATGGGAGAGAGAGAGTGAGATGGAGAGAAGAGAAGGAGAGGAGAGGGATAGAGGAAGAAGAGATGAGAGAGAGAGGAAGAGCAGAGTGATAGGAAGAGGAGAGAGAGGGAAAGGAGAGAGAGAGAAGAGATGAAGAGAAAGGAGATGAGAAGATAGAGGAGAGAGGGAAGAGAGAGGAGAGAAAGGAGATAGAGAAGAAGAGAGAGAGAGAGGAAGAAGAGCAGGATAAAAAGAGAGAAAAGTGGATGAAGAGAGAGGAGATAAAGAGAGAGAGAGATGAGAGAAAGGTGAGAGAGAGAGAGATAGAGAGAGAGAGAAAGGAGATAAAGAGAGAGAGAGAGAGAGAAAGGGAGAAGAAGAGAGAGAGAGAGAAAGGAGATAAGAGAAGAGAGAGAGAAGTGGAAAGAGGAGTGATGAAGAGAGAGAGGGAGAAAAGAGAGATGAAGAAGGAGAAGAAAGAGGAGATGATAAAAGAGAGAGAAAAGGCAGATGAAGAAAGAGAGAAGAAGGAGAAAGTGAGATAAAGAGAGGAAAAGTGAGATAAGAAGAGAAGGAGAAAAGAGAGAGATAAAAGAAGGAGAAAGGAGATAAGAAAAGAGAGAAAGAAGGAGATAAGAAAGGAGAGAAAAGGAGATGAAGAAAGGATGAGAGGAGAAAGGCAGATAAAAGAGAGAGAAAGGGATAAAGAGAGGAGATAGAAGGAGAGTGGATAAAGAAGAGACAAAAGGAGATAAGAGAAAGAGAGGGAGAAAGGAGATGAAGAGAAAAGAGAGAAGAAGGCAGATAAGAGGTGGAGAAAGTGAGATCAAGAGAGAGTGGATAAAGAAAGAGAGAAAAGGAGATAAGAAAGAGAGAAAGAGAGAGATAAGAAGAGAGAGAAAGGAGATAGAAGAGAGAAGTGAGATGAAGAGAGGATAAGAAGAGAGGATGAAGAAAGGAGATAAGAGAAGAGAGGATAAAGGAGATAAGAAAAGAGATAAAGGAGATAAAAGGAAGAGGAAGAAGGGAAGAAAAGAGGAGAGAAAAGGAGATAGAAAAGAGAGAAAGAGGAGATAAAAGAAGAGAGGATAGAAGAGAGATAAAAGAGAGAGAAAGGAGATAAAGAAGAGAAAGGAGATAGAAAGAGAGAAAGGAGATAGAAAGAGTAGAAAAGGAAGATAAGAAAAGAGAGAAAAGGAATAAAAGAAGAAAAGGAGATAAAAGAAAGAGAAGAAAAGGAGATAAGAAAGAGAGAAAGGAGATAAAAGAGAGAAAGAGATAAAGAGAGAAAAGGGATAGAAAGAGAGAAAGGAATAGAAAGAGAAGATAAAGAGATAGAAAGGAATAGAAAGGAAGGATAGAAAGAAGAAAAGAGATAGAAAGAGAGAAAAGGAGATAGAAAGAGAGAAAGGGAGATAGAAAGAGAGAAAGGGAGATAGAAAGAGAGAAAGGGAGATAGAAAGAGAGAAAGGGAGATAGAAGAGAGAAAGGGAGAGTAATGGATGAGGACGGGTAATAGCGTGTGGGAAGACACGGGCGTAGATGGTATTTCTTTTACATCATGGATTACTTAATTCGGTCATCAAATAATATCAAAAACCTGGTACGTATGCTGTGATTGAAAATTTTATGATAATTATAAGGTATATGATTCGTTTGACGGGATAAATACACCCAATTTCCATGCTTTTTATGGGATTCCCAAGCGAGAGAAACTACTTCTGGCCGAAAGGAATACCTAGGGGGAAATGCAATATGATAGAAAACATTGCTATCCCCGCTCGCCCGCAAGGATACTGAAATAAATTTGAAGCACAGGATTTCTTTACGAAGGTTGTAATTAAACTTAAAATCAAATATGTTTTGATTTTGAGGAGTTGCATGTTCGGCTTGAACGATGATCGTATTGATACAAATATTTTACATGGTTTGGGCGCTACATTTGTTCGTAGACAGACGTTTTCAAAACATTTCGGTATTTGGGTCTCACAAAACCCTTTTTCGTAAAAATAGGATGTGGCTTTCGTTTTTCAGCATTTTTTAGCTATATAATACGGTCCTGCCACTTCATTTTCGATTAAATATTAGTATAAATATTGAAATAAATATTAGTATAAAATATATTAAGGAATTTTACCCTTTCACTTCAGAACTGCTGAAAAAGTCATTTTAACAACTCGGAATATCAAAATAATTCGGTAGGTTCATTGCTGATCTTGTTAGAAAAAATCATTCGTCGTACATACTATTTTCAAAATAACAATCTTGCAGGCTATGTACGACTAGAACGACTCTAGAAATGTCATCAACGAAGGGACGGTCTTATATAAATTTATAAAAATGACTCCCGAGCAGTTCTATTGTTTTGGACTTTATCAATTATTATTTTCTTGAATTTTATGAATTTTAGTTATTTAGACGAATTGTCAACTCTTGTGTTTCCGAGCACTGTAGTGTATTTTGTTGCCCACAGTATTCATGTGCGGTCAGAAGATAAAAACTTCATTTAATTCTCAATATGTTTTGGCCTAAAAGAAATTCACATGAACGGCCTGAAATTTGCGGCAAAAATTGAAAATCCGCAATAAAATAAAATTTTGCCAATTAGCAATGCTGCGCGAAATCAATACATTTAATTGGGAAAGGTTTCAGTATTCAATGTTAATTATAAACCACGATACGAGGGTTTCGTAATAATTGATGGGAGCATCGCGTTTATCCTGGAGATGAGTTCATTGCAATTTCATTGAATTGTTAATAAAAGCAGACCGTAGATATTGACTCACTAAACTTAAATAAGAATACAAGTCTAGTAAATGTTCACGTTTCATGTCATTAAGGGGGCATTAAATAAAAATAATTTCAAAACATTTCTTTCTCTGAATACCTACTACTATTCAGAAAAATATTCCGAAACAATTTCTTTCCTGGAGATTACGCATTTCTCTTAATTTCCACCACTGCTATACAATTAGTCTCACTAAAGAATAATGAGAAAATGATTGTTCTAATTTTCTGTGGACAGTATATTTTCTCTTGTTTAAATCTAATTTCAGTTGCTTGGAAACTTAACTTTCATTACCATTTTCCGAGAAATCTTTATTGACTTTTGAGTAACTTAACATAATTTGTATAATTAAATCTTGTCTCTTTAGACATAATATAAAGGATAACATCTGAATATTACTCTAGTCTGCAACGATTTTGCGGCAAAAAATATTTTATGTTGCTTACACCGTATCAAATTTCCCTAAATACACAAAACAACACTTGTGTATAATGTAAAAATTTTACATAAAATGCTCTTTAACACACGCAATTTTGCAATGAAATCGTTTGAAGGAAAGGCTAGATTCAACTCTTCGTAAGTGTTTGAACACCACTATGGAGCATCGTACTCATAACGCCCGGCGACCTCCAACAAAACTGGGCTCTGTCCTTTCCCCTCCATTATTTATAATCACTCCTGAGCTGCAACTCCACACTGGGCGTCCCTTTGGCTCTACATGCGGCAGGAGGCACTGATCGGGTGGCGTCGCCTCGCGTCACCTGTCCCGTTTCCAATGCGTGTAGGAGGTATAGTTTATCTTTTTCTACGAGGAAAATTGCAATCCGAGTGGTTATTCGACGAGGGGCTGTGTAAACTATCTCAACTATTTTTCTTAAATATGTGGATGTTATGCGACTCATACGCAGAAGAAACTTCAGCCAATGATCCGAAATTGTATCTGGACTATTTTAAAGTTAAATCAAGAGATCAAGACAAAACGTTCCACATCGTTTGTACAACTTATGTTAAAAATATGATATTGGTTTAAAGGAAGTCCTTCATCTATGCGCCATTTAAAATTCCTAAGATTTATTTTGAATAACCAGATTATTACAAGAATTCCTATTTGAATCAGAGAAAAATACAAGGATTGAATAAGAACTAGTTGTCCTAAAGTACATACTTTCTCGCAGGGGGGCTCTTCATTAAAAGCTGTAAGGCGGATCCTCTCCTGTAGAAATCGCCTTCCCAAAGAAATTTATAATATATATTTATAAATTTATTTATTTATTATGCAATGACATGACTTTCTGAGAACATTATGTAACTCAGAATCAGGTGTACGTCCTTTTATTTTGCTATAAGCTGAATTATTTTTAAGTGTGATTCATGTTCTGCAAGTTGTTAGCTGATAGAATTTACATGGTAAGGACTATTATCTACAGAACAGTATGTAATAGATGCATGTATGTCGTTCTGTGATTATCACACACTGTACATTTCCACGTACACATCAAATAATTATTTAAAATATTCACTGGGAGGGAGTTGTTCAAATTCCTGATGTACATTCATCGCTTGTGCTATATCTGTGATCCCGAATATTTGTTTAGTATTAAGTGACATTCTGATGACGGGCATGATTTATTGGTAGACATGTTGGCTAATATTACTGGATGTATGAACTACAATGCGATGGGATCTCAGACGCAACAAAGCATTGAGAATGACGCAAGCTGATGATATAAAACCTGTGAATACTCATGGAAACGCAGTATTTTCTGTGGTCTACAGCTCTCCTTCTGTGCGATATAATCGCATGGGTCCAGCTAGTTCTATGAAGCGTCCAGCGGCGCGCGCACTCACCCGTGCGAGGGCTCCGGCATGTGCAGGGGGCAGGGCGGCAGGTCGTCCACGTCCACATCGTACTCGTCCATCTGGTTGGAGGGCGCGCGGCAGCGGGGGCACACTGCGAGGTCGAGCAGGAAGCGCGTGTTGGGGTGCTCGCGGCACGGCTTCATGAGACGGCAGCGCGAGTACCAACCGCACACGTGGCACAGCACCACAGCGTGCGCCCGCTGGCAGATGCAGCCGCTCTCCGTCTCCAGCGCCTGCAAAGCAGCAATTACCATTTGGACGATAGGAAACCTTTCGCAAGCTTTCTTGTACCTTTTCTGACGCTTGGATAAAATTATTATTATAATGAAACAAAAATAATTAGTCGGCCCGATGGCCGAGATCGCTAAGGCAGTAGTGTCGAGGTGATCTCGGACCGAAGGGTCGCGGGTTCGAGTCCCGCCTCGGGCATGGTTGTATTTGTGTTCGTCCTTTCACCCCTTATCATCGTCATATCATTTCATCATCATTGATACCATATCGTTAACACCAATAGTGGTCGCTAATGACCTAGATGTTAATGCGACCTTAAATAACCAATTAAAAAAAAAATAAATAAACCGTAAAACCTACCGAGTTACACATTCGCGTATCTTGGGACATCTAATGCGAATTTTTGTGACACCTAACCAATTTCTGTATTTTATAAAGCAAGGTTTTATTAATTGGGAAGCTACAGGTCTATATTGCAAGAGGCTCATTTCATGAATTCGTACTTTGTACCCTTCATTTGCACTATATAAATTAATACATTGAACACAATGTCTGAACTATAATATTCGAAGTTTCTGCCCTTTGGCGAAGAGTGGCGTTTGGGGATTTCGCAGGTGTAGAGATTAGCGTATGGCAATGTATTACTGAAGTTCGCATGTGAAAACCCGATCGAAGCCGTGAATTTTAAAAGGCGAAAAACTCCTTATACGCCTTCCTCCGGAGGGCAAGTAAAGCCGACTGTCCCGTGTGGTAGACTTCCTGTACGGGAAAGATCCATACGCCCAAAAGAAGCCTCTGAACAAAATTTTAAACTCCTGTTCGCCGTTCAACGGATACCTTTTTTCTCCGTTAGATAGTGGAAGGCGCGTTCAAGAGAAGAGCACGCTTGTAACCTGAATCTCGCCACGTTGAATAAGACACCAATGAATTGAAATAGTTTTAAGAGATTATTAAAGTAGCATTTGATATGATATTTTTAACCATATATTACGTGCGAGTCAGAAATATGAGGGTCATTTTCTAATAATACCATCGCAATTCTGTGTGGCAACAATGAACAATGGAAAATGCAATTCCTGTAAGACTGGCATCTTACTGACAAGGAACAGCAGTACATGTGCTTACACACTATAATGTGCATGGTGTAGCTGAAATACATAACGGAAATTGAGGCTGCACGTAACTGTTGACAGTGAGATAGTGCATCAAGGTTGAAAATCCCCGTGGACAAAACTCTAGACACACTTAACTAGGTGATGTTCGTGGGCTGTAGAGACTAGTTTTCGGTGTACTACTGCTTATCGAAGTTATCATGTGAGCGTACATTGTGATGAAAGTACATGGGTGAGCTGGTCTGGCGCACCAAATTTTGCTCTCTCTGCACATCGCTAGTTTACGTCACGAACCTCAGGGCCACAACATGGGCACATTGCGTGGGCTCATCCATGTCTTTCGATCATGGCGTAGACGATGATAGACCATGTACTTCGAAATGAACAACCGACGAGCGATGTAACTCGGGGGCGATGCTCTTTAACAATTTCCTTGTGCGACATGTGAAGAACTTATAAAACCCACAAATATCCTACCGACGTTAATACACCTAATTCTATTTTAAAAGATTTTTTCGATCAATCCCTCACTTCTCGGTTATTCAACAGCAAACAGACTCCTGGACTACGCAAACGTGCTGAAAGAACATTCAATTTTGAATATCAGGCATTATTGCTTCTGATGAAACTTCAATTAGAAATGGCATCGGAGCTGAAATCACAATCCAACGAGTGGAAAACGTCATGACAAACGAAATTAAAATGGTACAATCAAATGTGGAACAAATTATTTTGCTCATGATCACGATGAAAGGAGTCACCAAACGGACATCCATGTGCAATGAGTCGGAACAGGATTGACTTAAAGATAATTAAATCTGCCACGGACGCATAGTTCATAGACACATCGAAAGTCGTCATTTACAGCACAGTGCTGACAATATGTGAACTGCTTATTTTGTGGGATTTACATTTTCAGATGTGATGATTATATGTTTGCCATGACTTATATGATCATAACATTCTTTGGTTCGGCGGGTGTTTGGTGTTCTACAAAGTTGAAATTCGATCACTAATTTGTTTCATACTAATATGAATGGAAACTAAGTTCAATTAATTTCCATCGGTTGCTCCACAACTTTGCACGAATTGTACGAGACTACTGGAGCATTCGCTAGAAGTGAGCCACCTCTCACTGACCTTGGCCACGCCGGGCCGCCCCAGGGAGGCCGTGAGGCCCGGCGGAAGGCCGCCGCCGCGCCCCACGCCGGGGGCGGGGCCCTTGCGCGGGGAGACGGGCGCCTGGGCGTGCGCCGGCAGCGCCTGGCGGCGGCAGCGCCCGATGGCGTCCAGCAGCGGCGTCAGCGACTCCCGCGGCTGCGGCGGCGACGGCGACCAAGGGGGACCGCCCACCAGCCTGCAACCAGGGCCAAGCTACTGCGTCTTCTCCACCTTCATATTCGTATTAATAACAAACACTTGCACACTCATTTGCTAACGCTTTATGGGTAGCGCCTAAGCTCCTGCTATTCACCAGGCACACGAAAATCGTATGAACCACTAAAAATAAATAAAATATGGGAAAATTCAATTCATTTGATAGAACCTAAACTTTCTTGCCTCGTCTTCGCCCGTCGCACCCAAGTCAACAACAATTACCTTAACTTAAAATAACAAAAAAAAATTCATTCATAATTTATTACATATTTTGAGACCTCGAGAAAATGGAATGATAGGATTACCAATTAAAGTGTTTGGAAACAAATTAGGGGTAGAAAACTAGTGACAAAAGTGTTAGAGTATCCAGTATACATTCGTAATCTTCAAAATCTTAGGACAACACTAAAAAGTATTACTTAACGCAATATCAAAATATGCTTGCGTTATAATTTCTGAGAAGTGAAGAAAGGCGATTGGTGAACTAACTTTTAATTGTGTCGACTATTAATAATTGTTCGCCGATTGAAATAAAATAGTAAGAAGAAAACTAATTTAAAAGTTAATATAACAGAATTTCCTTGCATTAGTGAATTATTATGCACTTCTGATGTAGAGGAGTAATTTTCTTACTACGGTAGATTGTATTGTAATCATTGCGTTTACAACTTAATAACATTAAAACAGCTAATTTAATAATTTACAACAGAGAATCAACGGCAACTAAATGGCTTCACGCTTACGTCTACTTCCATCTTCAATCTTAACTCGAATATAATATTCTTGCTTCTCCTAACTTCCGGGTGTTCAATTTATTTAATACATTCCATTTTACTTTCTCGCATACTACTTGCATAGTATAGAAAGAGCATTGAAATGCTGTAGCCAAAAATTGCGATTTTTCTACAGATTACTCCTGTTGGAAGTGCCTGATATCGAAAAAAATGGATACTACTTGCTACAATGCGTAGTAAATAAATTTCTCTAATGTGTTGTGTAATATGAACCCACGTTTTGAGCGTCCTGATTCCCCAAAATGGGTTTGCGGCAAAATGTCCGTCTATCCGTGAACAACGCCATCGGCTTCAACCGAAAGCAGCATTTTCATCAAAACTGATACATCTCGATCGATCTGGCTGGTGCTATGGGCCCCTTGGGTTTGAAACGTACATTTGATGGAGGGAGGGGACACTTTACATGAAGCCCTAACAATATTTTCAATTTTTTCATTGCATTTTCCTCGAATAGAGAAAATTCCGCTTATACAAATGATTAATGTCCGATTTTCGTTGAACTCTGGATTTTTGATAATTGCAAAAGTTACAAATAATACACGAAATTATGTTATGTCGCACCTTTAGTTAGGATTTTCCACGGTAGGAATCCATCGCTAAAGCAGGACGTGTTCCATCATATTTTTTCAGGGTACTGAGTATGCAATTTCCTACAAGCTTTGGCGAATTTTCACGTTAGTCATTCTCTCTGTCCAAACAGAGAATGAGCTGAAACTACGATCTCAAAGCTTACGTAGTCTTCAATAGAAGGTTTTATTTAATATTTTTGTATCTCCTGACTTTTTGGTTTTGAGCCATTCTTTCGTTTGCGATTAGATTGATGTCGTGAACAATTTATTTAGTATATTCAATTTTACGCTTTGCTATGGTATGAAGCAACTGCTAATGAAGAACGTGTTTCATCCTATTTTTTCACTGTACTGAAAAAACAAAGTTACCTGCAAGCGTTCACTTCAACACTTCCACATTTGTCATTCCCTCTGTCCAAAGTATTTGAGACATCCAGGGGCGAGCACATCTCAAGTACATCTATTCTTTTCATTTTCTTTGTTTCACTTCCCTAGAATAAAACCCAAACGTATTCACAAGCTATTTCCTCTGTTTCATACAGGTTATAGCGAAGGTGAGAAAAAAAAATTCGGGCGGATTTAACTTTATTTTATCTTTCTCATAAAATTTCTTAAACTGCACACTACTTGATATTGTATTGCCGAAGGAGATAACATCCTTCACGCAACTCAGTCTAGTAGTACATTTTCTAACGAACAAAATAACATTTCGCAATATGTTTAAAACTAATTCATTCATGAAAATGCCATCCGCCTACCTAACCCAAATGATAAAAATCTCTTGCAATATTGAAGTGAAGAGGAGGCACGCTCATTATTTGCAAGGAAATTCTTCGATTTACAGGAAAGACAAGTCTAAATAAGCTTTCCACTACAGGAAATCTGTACAAATACCTTCAACTTTTTAGTTTCTTAAGTGTACTCCAAAAGCAATTACAAACTATATGTCGGCTTCCAGAAACTACTACAGGTTGGTAGCAATCAAATAAAGTACTCAGGATTAGAGTTAATATTCAATTTTAAATAAACAAAACCCAAATAGAGTATTTCCACAAATTGTGATTCCAGGCATGCATAGTACCAGTCTCCCCTACCTGCCAGCTCATTACATGAAGGATTGACGAACTTCACATTTTTCATAATTCTGACGCATTTTCTGCCTCTACTAGCTCTAAAATTTAGAAATGAAGGTCTGATATTTTTGGCCATGACATGGCATTTATGAACAAAGTTTTCTGACGTTCACACCGCCTAAGGTAGGTAGTTTTACATGGAAAGTATTACTTATTCTAAATTCCACTCTTTCAAGTTAATCGATTTTTTGTTACCATCTCAGTTCATCTATTGTAGTGACAAAATGAAAAAAATGATAGTAGTTTCTTCTAACAAATCACTGAGAAATTGTATTTGGCGATCAGAGGCAACACGTGTTTTAACAAATTGGGATCACGTGATAAATGAGCATAAAGTGCATACGTCATACGTGCATACGTGATAAATGAGCAAGGATGCCCTTTGAGAACGAACAAACTACCCTTATCACGATGTAAAAGCAATTTCAATCATTTGCTACCAACATTACGAGTTCAAAATTAAGTTTCACTTCTGGATACACAATACAACGGTTGACTTTTTCACTTTCATTCACATTCTCCAACGATTTTTTCCCCTTTCTATTATTACAAAAAATACACAGTTGCAAATAAATTAGTCTTTAAAATGAGCTGTATAAAGTTCCTGTTTATAGTTTTTGGGGAAATGTGTCGTACTGAAAGGTAAAATGACATTCATAATTATCATAAGTTTACTGCCGCAGGAGTGCACACACTTTTTACAATTTAATTCTCCGTTGCATCAATTTTTTTGACAATGTAATCTGAAAGAAATGGAGGTGTCAAGCATTGACACCTCCATTTCTTTCCATGTCTGTGGCAATTTTTAAATGTGAGAGAGGTGGATCGGTAACAAAAGCATACAAATTTGCTACAGAAAATATAATTATTAGTCTTTGGTTTTTTATTTAAATCCACTACACAGGATAATCCAAAATTAACTAAGTTTCGATTACGAGACTCAGCTGCGCCAGAATACGACATACAGACTTACGGCCATATTAGGTTATACATGTAACCAAATGCAAATGATTATATGTAATGTTTATCAAAATGTTCATGAGCCACTGCCACAGCCAGCAAATAAATTTATGATACAAAACGCACTATTTAATTTGCTCGAAATTGTAACAATGCTTCAGCCCTGGCAATGTTACCCCACGTAACCATAATTCGATATTTCAAGCACGTGGAGAACTATGAACTATTAGCTTTGGGCATAAAATATTCTATTTATCAATCTTTGTTCTTTGCAATGTTTACAAAAGTGGACAAATTACGTATTATTTTGTAATGTGTCTCACCATCGACATGCTAATAGACGTGAGTGAATAATTAATATTTAATTGATAAACTGATTCTGGGAGAAGCATACTATCCACTATATTTATACGCAACAAAATGTTCATGTATATTTTAACAGCCCAGCGTCTGCAGAGTCAGAGAAGTCGAGAGGGGAAGGAAGGGGAGTGACGGCGTTCGCGAATTAGTCCCGTTTCACCTCGCCAACTAGCGCTTGCGAGCCAATTCGTCACCAGGGAAACTCAATTTCCAACTAAAAAATACTTCAAGTGTAAAAGAGAAGCTAAATTTCAGTGCCAATACTGCGCAAGGCTGGTTTCAATGTGTAATGTACCATTCCCTTTTAAGCCAACGAACGATGAATGGCGACCAATGAACACTACTGGTTATGAGACTTTTACATTTACATATAATACACAAAATTAGTTCGGATGTTGCTCTGTAAAAGTTTCAATACTCCTTTATTACGGCAAGAAATGGCTACTTTTATACAAAAAAACGTGTGCTCCTCGGACGAAATTTGAATATTTCTCAATCTAACACTTCGCCCCAAAACGCACATTTCGACCTTTAATGCAATAATTACTTTTCTAAGTAATTTCAGTGTTCATAATAAAATAATCGTATTTAATTTCAACGTTCAGTTTAATCTTATCTGAAGAGTCTGATAGTACTAATACAAAGCCGTCCAAATACATTTTCGGAATCAAATTCTATAAACACTGCAGCAAAACGCTTAAATATAGGTAGCTTCGCTCGTGATACGATCTCTCGTTCCTCACCTGGTCTCCGAAGGAGACAGCGGCACGGGGCGACGAAGGGGAGATGTGGAGGATGGCGGCACAGAACGAAACATTGCATTCGCCCTGCAAATGTAACAGTAATCATCTTGTCAACGGCTCGTGTCTAAACGTAGTAATCGTGTTCTGCGTACTAACTACGTGTATCAAGTTCAACTTCATAATCAAGAGAAAAACTACGGTTCTAGTGTTACAGTGTTCAAATGCGAATCGTCAAATCACTTTCTTTCAAATGTCAGGAGGGAGCGAACACATTTTAACATTACCGTTATAACATCAATAAATACGTGAACGGAGTTGAATAAACCTGAAATTAAAATACCAGAATGTCCCATTAATGTAATGCCATATTTTTATATGAAAATAAAAAGCCAGATTAATAATGTAATTCATTTGCTTGCATTGTTTACTTGAACTGCCCCACAAGTTCAATTTTTGAAATTCATTATAAATTTTCATTTTTTCGTTTCCCTTTACCATATAATTAAAGAAATGTCGTTGTTACCTTGCTGAATAATTCATCATGAAAACAAAAGTTTTCAAGTCTCCAATGCCAAAATTATCCAATATTAAACTTCTCCATACAATGACGCGCACTCACCACCTCGTCCAGTGCTATTGCCGGAATATTGGACACAACTGCGAACGAAAGGCTTTGCAGTTATCCCTTCCTAACCACACAAACCTTCCCTCTCTCCTTCTTCCCCTCAATTCGACCTTGAAACTCGGTCCCTGAAAAGCGCTTCTAAACCACCAATCCAGTATTGGCAGGCGCTCCAGACTTATCGGGGGGGGTACAGAATGAAATAATATATATATTTGACGTATGTTATACGTATATCAGATTGACTTAATTATACTTTAAATATATTTGAAATTCAATATACCAATAATCACATCAATTATTTCATATCAGGTATCAATCATGTTATTATTGTTTTGAAGACGTTACAGCACAAATTCGAGTCGCGTCCGTTTGAATTTCGACAATTGTGTAATCAAGAAGTCAATATTAAGATCAATATCTCGATGAATGCGCATTAACGCAAGACCAGTAATCCTTCATTGTAGCCTTAAGCCAAATTTTGAATATCGGAGGGTCGAAAAAGAGCATTCTGCTGTGGCGACACTCACTGGTAGTGTATTCTATATATGGAAAAATAAATACTTAATTATCTTCTAAAAAAATAGAAAATGTAAATACAATGTTTAATATATGTAGTAATGAACAATGACATACGTTAATATACTTTCGAACAACAATTTTTTCTTTTATTTTTTACCAATAAAATGCTAACTTCAAATCAAATTTTAGTATCGAGCTTAAGAGAAAAAATGAGAATGAAAAGAAAAAAAAAACTAAACGTTTCGAAATGAACGTTAATTTTCAATTAAACTTTGTGAAATTAAATCGTATTAAGGTTTGCAAATCGTATACATTTTCCATTTAAGTAAATAATATATTTAAATTAATTGATTAATGTGCACCTTTTGAAGGAAATATATTGTAAATATACGTTCACAGGTGCCCTATTTAACTTGACAAATCGAAGTATCTCGTAATTACGCATCGAATTGAAAAAATGTTCTATATGAAATTTGTTTATCTCGAAGGGTCCATCCAATTATTTCGAACACGATCCTCAATCGTATTGCCTGGGGGTGAGGCAGAGGGTAACTTTGGATTTTTAAACGGTAACCTCCAATTTTTGTAGCAAATTCGCCTTCTACATACAAAAATATATCAATTTTATTCGGTACATTTTTAATGCAAATTTATAAAGTTATCAAGAATAACTTTCAAGTTAGCAAAAATAACTTCAATTTGATGCAGTATGAATCAATTTGTGAAGAAACAGATTTATATTAGAGAAATATGTAATGAAAAAAATCATTAATATTATTTTAAATCAATAATTATAATTACTAAATACATGCATATAATAAATAAAGTAATTTATACATTTACTTTTTCTCAATTATTTTTCTCATTTTCATTCTTCATTTTCACATTTTGTTTCTTTTATAGTGCCATTTCCTATATAAATAAATTTGCACCACATTTGAATCTCCTTCAGAGGTGATTCTTTTATAACAATGTTGTAAACTTCATTATAATTTTGGGGACCACTACACTTAGACATGCAAACATCAGACTGTTTAAATCAATTTCAATAACTGACCTGATTCCTTTTGAATTGCTAAAGCACTTTGTGAAATTAAAACCGAAATAGAATAACATCATTGCAAAACAGTTCATCAATAATGACAGCTGTTAAAATATAATTTTGACACTCAGCGACAACGAAAACATTAAAATAAGATTTTTTAGGCGTCAGATACAATCCTCGCGCAACAGCTGAACGAAAACTCTTTAACCACTTTTCGACAAGTATTAACCCTCTAACCCCTGTTGATAATCTTAACTTGTGCTGAAAACGGCTTCTTACGTTCTTACAAAACCAGAACCAGCATCAGACTTAAATGATCAAAGGAGGTTCGCCGTTACTGATTAGATTAAGTATTTTTACTACTTATTAAGTACTTTTACCAATACTGAATTTATTTATTTTTATTTTATTTATTTTACGTCAAAAAAACAGTTAAAAACTGCGTATGACATGCTATGGGGAAAAGTGAATTGTTACTACGTATTAAGTACTTTTACCAATACTGAATTTATTTATTTTTATTTTATTTATTTTACGTCAAAAAAACAGTTAAAAACTGCGTATGACGTGCTATGGGAAAAGTGAATTTTTACAAAAAAAATAAGCAATAAATTTTGAATTTTGAAAGGGAGAAAAAAAAATCTATTTTCAAAAATAAATAAGCAATAAATTTTGAATTTTGAAAGGGAGAAAAAAAAAAAAACTCCCATGTAATAAAATCTATTTTCAAGGATAAATAAGCAATAAAATTTTGAATTTTGAAAGGGAGAAAAAAAAAAACCCATGTAATAAAATCTATTTTCAAGGATAAATAAGCAATAAAATTTTGAATTTTGAAAGGGAGAAAAAAAACAAAAAAACTCCCATGTAATAAAATCTATTTTCAAGGATAAATAAGCAATAAAATTTTGAATTTTGAAAGGGAGAAAAAAATCAAAAAACTCCCATGTAATAAACTCTATTTTCAACGATAAATAAGCAATAAATTTGGCTCTTATTACTTCCTGCTGCGAAAACATGGAAACGATAATTTGAATAATTGTATTTTCCACTGAATTCTAGAAGACGTGCACAGAAATGAAGTTACATTTATGTCCAGAAGCAAAACAAGGGGCCATCTCAGCATTTGCTCAATGGATCAGGGAAACTGGACGAAAAACCTGATCGAGAGGGGGGTCATTGATCCGGAAGCTGTAGTACAATAGTTGTTACAGGTTGTTTATACTCATTTACACAGTTCAAATGGTAAATAATGCAGTATGTATCTTTGTTAAAATTAATGTTACTTTTCTTGTGATGCTCAGTATAGTCTCTAATTGTATAGAAAATCATCGAAATTGAATTCTTTTATTAATATCATTACTAAGTTTAGCTAGTTTGCTCCTTTTGAACGTCTGAGATTTTTAAGCAGAGTACATATGTTGTAGTCAATTTTTCCAGAATTGTCTCGTTCAATTAGTGACAAATATTCAAATGGAGTTGGCAACACTAGTAAATGCGCACTGTATTTGATTCCGACTTTAGAAATGTTTCTTGTTTAGATACATTTCTTTGTACCAAAAATAGATTTAAAGTGATCTTGAACACATATTGTTTTTATAAAAATTAAATTCCAATTTCTATATAATTTCATTAGTTTCGGCATTTTTAGAAATTCCTGGAATTGTTTGAAAATGTTTCGGTCAGTCCCGTTTCTGAAGCGACATTGGAAAATTTATCATTTCCTCAGAGGTTTTTAGATATGTTAGAGCTTCTCACAAAAATTTCACACAAAAAATTGTGTTAGTTCATCATTTAGGGGGGGGGGTTATGACCCCCCCTGAACTCGCGCCTTAGTATTGTATCCTGATATTATTATTATTATTATTATTATTATTATTATTATTATTATTATTATTATTATTATTATTAAGAGTTTTTCAGGAGGTGTTAGCTTTTATTTGTTTTCTTTGCTTATATTTTTATGTGTTATAATTCTAATATTATTCTTAGCATGTTTAAATTGAACCTAAGATTATTTTTTATCTAATAAAAAAAGGTTCGCGAAAAAAAACTCAAGAAAAAATGATTTGTCTTATTGCAATCAGTTTTTCTTCTCCTCGCAAAAAGATATGCTGCTAAAAATATTCAAATTTATCTGTATACACGGTGACATTGACAAAAAGGATTAATTTGAGATCCTTCTTGTTACTAAAACCTAAAACAGCAAAGTTTTTATTTATCTTTTTATGAACTTTTTTTAAAAGACCGAAATGCTGCTCACAAGTTCGTAATTCCAATGCAGAAAACTAGTAAAATTTGCTCAGAATTGCACCAGCCCTACTCACTAGATTTTGTCTCTTCAATCTATTATCAATGTTAAAAGTTTAACACATTTAATAGAAATTTCATTTTCATCTCATGGAGCAGAGAAATAACAGAAATGTCAGAACAATAACTTTAAGTATACTTATAAAAAACGTTTTCTTAAGTATGAAGAATTACAGTAATTATATTAAATTTGTAGGTGTTTTGAAATATTTTTTTCTTCCATCAAGAACTTATCAATACGGCTTTCATACGGTGTTCATAACTCGTAAAAGGCATTTTTTAAATTGGCGTGATTATGTGAAACTTTGATGTTAAAACTTCAAAAAATTATCGAACTTAAAATTGAAGAAGTTGAGCTTAATTAAAACAATTTCTTAATCGTAATGTTTTTTTGTTGTTTTTTTCTGCGACAAATTTATTTTACATTTCTTTAGCGACATCATTATAACTCACACCACCATCAGTATGGTAATTCATTCGACGTGATTCATGAGTGATATGCACTACAAAATCCAGGGAGTATATATTTCCTACAATAGCTATCTTGACAAATAAATTTAAATATTCTATTTAAAATAGAAAACACGCAATAAAACACAGATAAATCACCAAAACGAAATTAAAAACAGAACAGGAGAATTCATCATAATCTTTAAACACGAATATGATCATTTTGGTTGTAATCAATAGAATAATTATCTCACTATCATATTAGTCCTAAAGAAAGGATCGAATGAGATATAAAATAGAAGTATACGACAAGAAAAACGTATGGCTGAGGTGGCTAACAGCGAGTGCCGACTCATTGCTTCGGTCCGAAGGGTCGCGGGTTCCAATCCCGCCTTGGGCATGGTTGTTTGTCCCTTAACTTTGTACATGTTGTTGCGGAGGGCATCGCGTTCTGCTGACCCCAGATCAGAGGAGCCCGCAAGTGTGTTGGTCTAGTGTATGATCGAATATGCGTTCCATCCGGACGTAAAGGGTAACCGGCTGTTGGCTGGATAAAGTCCGTAGAAGAAAAAAAACGTTTCGAAAAGGAGGAAACGTTTCGATAAAGGAACTATGTAGTAAAAGCACTTTCATGATACCTATTTTCATATAAGTCTAATGATAATATAAAACTGAAGTAAATATTTGTATGTCTTACATTGACATAGCACATTCTTGTTGCTATTGCTATTTGCTATTGATGCTGATTAAAGTTGACGAGACATAAAAGACAACATAATTTCATATGATAACATTCTACTTGTCTGAACTGAATAAGAGAACGAGTGCATACATTTTTCACATATATCCTGTATACAGTCTCTTCTGCTTGTTTCTTAGTCATCTTGTGGCACAGAGCGAAGTTGCTTGCCTTTCGCCGTTGAGATCCGAGTTCGATTCCCGTCGAATCTCATTTCAAAAGTGTTCCAACAAAACGAGTTTGGCTACTTCACAAGGGCTAGACCAACCCTTGTGAAGTGTCCTAGCCCTACCCCTATCCTTATTCCTTCCCAATTGTGGCCGCTGGGTAGTGACGCAGGGTCGCGTGAAGTAAGAGGCGCGTACGCGGAGATGCTACCTGGCGGTCCTCTTTGACCACTGACTGCGAAGAGACATATTATGAAAATATTAGTGGAGGATTATTTCCAAAACGCGCTGATTAACAGAGGATTACTCCCCAGCGCAAGGCGCTCAACGCCCCCCAAGGGGCTTGGAGACGCGTTGCGTCAATTTAGACGCAACAAATTGAGAAAAAACTCGCAGGTTGTGTGAACATAATAAATCTCTTCAAAAGTAGTTCCTCCCTCTCATTTTAAATAGCGTTTAAAGATTAATAAACCAGAAGATCGTCTTAACAGGATTTCATTTTCTCACAAAAAAAGCTATTGGTCAATGAATTTTTGTCTCATGGGAGACCTTTACACTCTTTTATAAAGATCATATATTTTGCTTTGAATATGGTTAAACGTTGATCCGGACCGTTGTGGGTGTGAAAGTGGCCTGTTGTCTGACCATATATCATTTATTATCTATGTCTCAATTACCTCGAGTGCAGCAGCATTTCATTTCTTTGCTCACAATACTTACTAAAGTAGATGAAAAATTCAAACATTTTTATTCTCATGATGACGTTTATAGAAGAAATTAGAGATACAACAGTACATACTTTCTCAAATTATTGAAAATAGTTATGAAATATTGAATTATTGTAATTTCTGCTGTACTAAAAACTCAGTTATAGCTTGAAAAATTCAATTTCAACCCATTCAAACGAAGTGCCTGTGGTGCACACATTTATTTCGATAGCCTGGAACTGTAGACATTTTTTCCTTTTACACATGAGAGAAAGTTAACTGTTACAGTATTTGCAGCACGTTAATACAGGAAAGCAAGAATAATTTCATTAACTCCAGGTGTGCGTGTATGCGGATCCGTCACTCACGGTTTGACCACTTCCCGTGCATCATGGTGGAAACACATTGGTGAGTTACTCGGGAGCACCGATTTTTGCTCTTTCTGCGCACCACTAGTTTGCGTCACGAACCACGCGACCACAGCACGGGCACTTTGAAGAGCCTGTCCAGACGCTGACCGCCATGTTGCATGGTAAGCGAGAAGTGTCGAGAAACATTTTGAAAGTGGTACCAAATGACAATTTTCAACGGTAACCAACCAAAAATATCACGATGAAGGAGTAAAAATGCAATATTTGTAAGAAATGCTATGCTGTTTCAATGACTTGTAACAGCACGATCATTTTGGTATTTGTTCATTGGCAGAAGTCGGATACCACGCGCACCCTGCTCATGTCAATCCAAACATGAGATCTCATTCGACGCGTCTCGATCTCCTATTGGGGATCTGATTATTTGTTTTCGGATCCGACCATAAGATTCTAAGAAATTTCAGAAACCGTTTTTGGCGTGTTTTAGCACTGCTATCCTAGTGCACAGATAGGGGATGAAACGGACGCCATCTAGATCTATCTAGATGGCGTTAAATAAATCTGTCACGTGACTCAGAACGAAGTCGCTTGCCTTTCACCAAGGAGGTTCGGGTTCGATTCCCGGACAAGCTCACGTGAAATTTGTTCCAGCAAAACGCGTCTGCATGCTTCACCAGGACTAGCCCAATCGTTGTGAAGTGTCCTAAATGCTACCTCTTTCCTCATTCCTTCCGAATTCTGGCCGCTGGGTAGTGACGCAAAGGCGTGTGGTTTGAGAGGCACGTCCACGGGGATGTTACCTGGCGGTCCTCTTGACAGCAGATAGACGAGGCATAAATAACAAATATTAATGGATGATTATTTCGGAAAAGGCGCTCAATGCTACATCAGGGGCTAAGATCCATTGCGTCGATTGATGATAAAAGCGCAACAAAAAAACATTATCCCGTGGTCATTTTCAGTCCACGGCACCATAATTTTCTTCCACGAGGATACCAACACTAATTGTTGACAAATGAGCAAAATTAACTATCGCCAGACAGAATTTGTTGTGAATTCGTAAAAATGAAATATTTCACGCGTATTTGTTTTATAATAAATTTGCAAAGTAACTTAGAAAATTAATTTGAAGAACATAAAGTGAATACAAAGAAAACAAGAACTGTTCTGAAACGTCAAAAGATCAATTTTTAATTTAATGTGACAACGTACAAAATAGTAACCTTTTAACATTCGCCTTCAAAACAGAAATCAGTGTTTGTGGAGTTTTAAAATCTTAAAAAGTTAAGAGAGCAAAAATATGGAAATGTTAAGCACCTCAGGGGGATCAAATGTATTTAAATGTTGTTCAGTCCTTTTTAATATAGGACAACCACAATAAATATTTCCGAAATGTTTTTATATCATATACATTTATTTTCTGCAATGCGACGACGTTTCGGAGACAGTTTTGTCTCCCTCATCAAGTACAACTGAAAATTTATTTATCAAAATAGTTCAGAATGACCAAGTCAAATGATTTTGGAAGCAAATGTAATTGTAGAAGATTTTGCGTCAGAATTTCCCAAACTAATTGAGAATGATCTTCTACTAGCATTAAGGATAACGCAGAAGAACAGCTTACAGGTGACCATTTACGTTCATTAGAAAAAAGAAAGAAAGAAAATATACAAAAACAAGAAAGAAAATATAGGTGTACTTGTAAATAGCTGTACTGAAAATATAGCGGATTCTTACTACAGTTGACTCCAGTTATAGTAAACTTCTGGGGACTCACATGTTTCGTTCACTATATTTGAGGTTCTCTATATCCGATGATGTCAAAATTAAATAGAATTTCTTCACATTGATTCGCAATGCGGTCTTCACACCTTCCAATTCCTCTTCCACTGTTCGAACACGTCCCATTCCCCGAAGGACCTTTTCCTCGGCTAATAACATTCGAGATACAATTAACTTGCAGGACGTATATCGTGCGTTCACTATAGCCGAGGTTCAGGTTCATCATAACCAAATCTTCTCATGCTTCTTTGTAATGTAAGTGAAATGGGATCAGTGACTTAAGTTCGCTATAACCGAGGGTTCACTATATCCAAATTCACTATAACCGAAGTCGACTGTATTCGCATAATTCATAACTGCAAGTATTTTTTTTACGGCGATTACAATTTTGAAATTCTAAAAATACCAGTTCATACCTCGTATGGAAGTAATATACATTGGGGTGTTGGGAGACTTTGAACAGGAGTAAAATATTCACGGATATTACGATTAATTGGTAAGTCCACAATCACATACTGTAAGAACATATTTGAACAAAGCTAGTCATGAAAAAAATTTTCGACACATGAAAATACTTTTAAAACAGCGTCGGCGACGCCACATTTAACTAGTTTCACACAACCCTGCTTTGATTACCGTGAAGTGACTTTTCAATATTTGAATACCATAATCAGGGATAAAAACTTGACTAATATTAAGGAAAGAAATTTTTAGGTCTCTCAATTCAGTCAAATCTTAAATGGAACGTCCATTTAAATGAATTGAATACAAAATTAAGTTCATTATGCTACGCGTTCAGAATTCTTGCAAATTCAGTCAGCATTCATACTGCTCGTTGTGTATATTTCGCGAATGTTCATTCCCGCCTGAGATATGGCATAATATTCTGGGGAAATACATCGTATAGCTCCCACACTTTTATATTACAAAAACGAATTGTACGAATAATAACCAAACCCCACTCACGTGATTCATGTTACCCACTCTTCATTAATCTAGGAATTTTAGCATTACCTTGTCTGTTTATTTACGAATCAGTGGTTTTTGTCAAAAATGACTTGCTTAAGGGCGGGAATATATTTTCAGAAAATGCCGAAATCTATTACTATAACACTCGACGTAGAACTCATATTCATCAGGTGACAGTATCAACAGCTCATTACAAAAAATTCACATACAATACATGTACATTATTTTTCAACACTTTGCCAGATGACATTAAACGATTAAATTCGATAGAAAAGTTTAAATACAAAGTGAAATCGTTTCTGCTGCATAAATGTTTCTATACAATTAGAGACTATACTGAGCATCACAAGAAAAGTAACATTAATTTTAGTAACATTAAGTCTTTCAATTCAGTCGAACCTTAAATCGAACGTCTGTTTAAATGGATTGAACACAAAATTAAGTTCATTATGCTACGCGTTCAGAATTCTTGCAAATTCAGTCAGCCTTCATACTGCTCGTTGTGTATACTTCGCGAATGTTCATTCCCGCCTGAGATATGGCATAATATTCTGGGGAAATACATCTTATAGCTCCCAGACTTTTGGATTACAAAAACGAATTGTACGAATAATAACCAAACCCCACTCACGTGATTCATGTTACCCACTCTTCATTAATCTAGGAATTTTAGCATTACCTTGTCTGTTCAACAGCTCATTACAAAAAATTCACATACAATACATGTACATTATTTTTCAACACTTTGCCAGATGACATTAAACGATTACATTCGATAGAAAAATTTAAATCCAAAGTGAAATCGTTTCAGCTGCATAACTGTTTCTATACAATTAGAGACTATACTGAGCATCACAATGAAAGTAACATTAATTTTAATAGTGATATTTAATGAGTTTTTTACCATTTGGACTGTATAGATGTAAACAACCTGTAACAAGTATTGTACTGCAGCCTCCGGGTCCATGACCCCCATCTCGAACAGGTTTTTCGTCCAGTTTCCCTGATCTATTGAGCAAACGCTGAGATGGCTCCTTGTTTTGCTTCTGGACATAAATGTAACTTCATTATCTGTGCACTTCTTCTAGAATTCAGTGGGAAATATAGTTATTCAAATTATCATTTCCATGTTGTCCGGCAAGAAGTATTATTCCTTGACAAAAGACATAATGGATAGAGCCCAAAATTTATTGCTGATTTATCCTTGGAAATAGATTTTATTACATCGGAGCGTTTTCTGTTTTTTCTTTCTTTCTTTTCTGTATTCAAAATTCAAGTAGTATATGGCTTAGTGTAGAGATCACAGAATGCTGAAAACGTGCACAGTATTCACTTCTCACCATAGCACGTCATACACAGTTTTTTAACTGTTTTTGACGAAAATAATTAAAATATTAAACTTCTTAAAGTAAAGAAGTGTGTTAATTTGTAGGGTAAGTTTATTACCTTCCTTCAATGCATTTCGCTTCATAAGAATATTTTCTATATCGTACCATCATTACGACCGACACCAATGGAATGATTTTGAAGAATTTTGAAACAACTGTCGTACAACTGCCTCTGAACTGCTAATGCGGTAAACGCGCTCGAAATTCGAATTCAGAATTCCGCATTTTTTCCAATTTTCCAATGTACAGAGAGTGCACTAAATAATGGAACATGACCATTATCTTTACAATTCTTTGATACATACGACGAAAAAATTTTAAGAAAACGTTTGGAGTTGTTTATGAGAAAATAATTGTTTACGATTTAAAAATTCCCTGTATTTGACGCAAAATTAATCATGTTTTCAAAAAACTGAACGTAGCATTTTTGAAAATATGTTTCTGATGAACTAATTCCATAAATATAAAAAATCTTCACAATTGAAAGATGACGCGGAAAATTTTTGAGGTTTTGCAATTCTCGAAAAATAAGGGATATCACGAAAATAAGACCTGGACCATTCTCGTAAGCGTCGTTTGCACTATCCTAGGTCAAAATGGATTTAAAAAATTCGGTGCAATTTTTTTGAAAAGTTTGAAAATGTCCCTGAATTTTCATGAAAACGAACCCCACAAATTAAATTATCTTTTTCAAATTCAAGGGCCGTAATACTAGCCAGATCGATTGGGGAATATCAATTTTGGTGAAAATTCTGTTTACAGTTTAGCTGCTAGCGTTGTTCACACACGGACAGCCATTCTGCTGTCAATAGCTTTTTTCGGTATCAAAACCAACAAAACATGGATTCTGACTACAGAATGTCGTATCAACTTTTTCGTTACCAGAACTTGGAAATCAGAGCTTTTTTTTTTAAAGAAAATTAGCCCTTTCATACCTTCGCATTGCTAGTGTTAATAAATTTATCAACATTTTAGTTGTAGTTCTTATTCGTCGTTGTAAACTTGGAATACGAATTTTATTTTCACTCACACTTTAACTTGTATTATAAAGTTACTTGTATCCAAAATATTATTTTGTAAAACTCTATCTCGTTATTTTACTTTCTCTCTACTACTTGTGAATTAAAGAGAACGTATTTTTGCTGAGGGAAAGGCCACAAATTTTCAGTAGAAAAACTCCTATTTGCCGGGCTCTGGAAACGAAAATGTACATAAATTCAGTTGATATTTTTTTAAAAATATCCTCTAACACGAGGTGTAGCCAGAAAGCATGTTTACTGGGTCCTTGTTACCGAAAAATCGATTGATGGGAAACGTTTTGCCCCAGTGACGTAACGTTCGGGCCCGCAAGTCCCGGAATGCGGACGGGCCCTGTAAATAAGCGCCTATTTTTAGGGGCACTATTTATTATTTAAGGTACTAACACTACTTGTTTTTGTTATACACTTTTATAAAAGGGGCCCGGATACAAGTTTCGCGGGTTGGCCCGCACACATTTCCTTACGCTACTGTTCTATTCGTCTATGATCAACGCTAGCGGCTAAACCGTTCAGAATTTCTCCAAAACTAATATTCTCTTATCGATCTGACTGATGTCGCGGTACCTTGAATTTTAATTCTGGGAGTACTTTAGATGAAGCCCCTGGGACATTTTCAAAAAGATGGATTTAATATGATAAATTAATAATGCTGAAATAGCACAAATCAAGATTTACAAGGGTATTTATTAGCTGAGGTAATTCTTTTTTAACATAAAATTACTGAAATGCTGAAGGTACAAAAAATGTACACAAAACCATATTGATGTTAAACAAGAAAAAGGTATTGGAATCAGCTTCTTGCAAATGCGCTATGAAATAACAATATTCCCGAACAATTTTGCTAACGCTTCGCTTTCGGGATCTTTAGGAAACCTAAAGAACGATAAGACCTTTAATACGAGTATCAAGTTTAAAATCAAATCCTAAAGAGCACAAAATTATTTCTTTCATTTTTTATTCGTTTGTAGCAAATGACGGTAAAAATATTGATCCTGATGCAATTTTTGGGAAACGCTCAATTATTTCGAAAAATGCAAAAGTACACTAATATTTATTTTATTTATAGTACAAGTTTTTATTCACAACCAAATACGCTCTAATAACTCAAGTTATATCAAACACTTGTGTTAATTACATTATAGTTTCCACGAAGAGCACATCAGAAAAAATATCAATATTTTTCAGCATCCTAAAAAAACTACAACCTAATAAAAATACAAACAATAATCTAGGCATGTAGACCCACTCTCCTCGATAAAAGGAAACATCCCCGTAATAGAAACACGAAGGAGATTAAATAGATTTTTTTTTGTCACCGAATTGAGTAACAGAAACCAAAGATAATAATTTCTATAGTTTACTCCCTACCTCCTAACGGCTAAACGTAATACGATATTTCACGCCTAATGGTAATTTAAGAGCATGGTTCCACTAGTCTATTCAGGGTATCTCGTAAAACGTATGGGTGCATTAGAGGCGACATGGTCGTAGCATTTTAGGTGCTCCGCTTCTGAGCTGTCTGAACCCATTGGCGCGACCTGCATGCGCGGCCTCTGCGAAGCGACAGCGACACCACATGCACACGCATAACTCTAGCGGCGGTTTCCCTAAGCTCAACTTCAGCTCCGCTGCTTGTTCTCTCTTTCGGGGATAGATGGGGCAAAGAAGCAAGCTTTCGCCCAATCACACGACCCTTTACATTGTTGATACACAAACACAGATGGCGTTGTATGCACCTTATTCGCAACGCCGTTTCTTGACGCCATGAGCTTCATCTGTTTTGAAAATGCCAGGATTCTCATTAATAATCAGTAGAGACCGGAAAAACATGTAGTATGAAATATCAAAATATGTACAAAAATATGTAATAATATGTAAAATCGGATATAATATGAAATATTAAAATACTTTCATTATAAAATACTCCTACCTCATTCGAAATTCTTGTAAAAAAATTTCCTAAACAAATTTTAAAAATAATACAAACGTTTTAAAAATCATTTGGAGAGCACAATTTGATGCACATTTTGCACTTTACAATTTTCCCGTCAGGAAAAACTGGATGGCTCTTATGCGTGCGTCGTCTGTTAAAGTACCCTTTTTAATTACTAAGATGGAGAGAAATGATTTTAAGAATGTCTATTGTTTACAAATTCGTATTATCAAAATGACAGCAGAGAACCATGTCTTTACAGTTTCCAGATACAGACTTCCAAGTTTGAGCAGAATAATCCTTATATTTTCCAATTTACCCAAATCTATCGTGAAGAAACAGATCATTATACAGAAGTTAATATCAGAAGCTAGAAAGGCATATATGAAACTCGAAATACATTCATTCTACCCGAGAAATGCAAAGGAACATTGAAAAGAAACAAGAAAAAATTGAATCCCTATGCAGTATATGTCTAACTGCGAGTGTGCGGATCCGTCTTTCACGGCTGGATCATTTCCCGCGCACGAATCCAGACATATGATGTGCCATTCGACGCGTCTCAGTCTCCTAGCGGGGAACTGATCATTTGTTTTCGGATCGGGCCAGAAGATTCTAAGGAATTTCCAAACACGTGTTTTAGCGCTGCGATCTCTTTGATCTCTAATGAATACGATGAAGATAAAATAATGGCCGTTTAAGCAGTTTCTCCATTTGATTGTCCTCGATGCATCTAGTGAAATAAGGGCTCATGAAAACGCGCGCAAATATTAACAAAAGGCTTCAAACATTGTTTACACTCACCTATGTGTTTCGTTTCAAAGTGCATTAAATTGAAATTGAGGTGAAGGTAAATAAGAAAAATATGTTAACGATATTAATAACAAAAAGAAAATTACATAATGGCCTGCTCGTTCTACGAATAGCCGCACGAGTGACGAAATATTATAAAGGAAGGTGATTTTGATTCTTAACATTAGAGTACTGGTTTTAAAATAAACAAGTCCAGAACAAGCAATTTCTCGACAAAAAAATCATTTATATGACTTCTGGAAGATGCTCAGTTCGTAATCAGATCAGAATCAATGTCGAAGGTGGTGTCCCTGCAGATTTCAGAATAGTATCGCGTCCTCCAACGCCGTCACAACAGCATTTGATAGCTTTATGCTTTTGTGCTACAGGACATTTTCATTTTGTCGGCAATTGCAATGGAATTTTGATAACTGCACGATACTTTAAGTTGCACCTACACACGCAGCAGTGTTTGAACTTCTGTGATGCGCGAGTCAAGGACTACGTATGGACTACGCAGTCCTGAACCAGACATGTGGCACTTCTCACACATATGTCACCGGGAGCGGTAGCTCAGTGCATCAACTGATGTCACTGCAGCGCCTCTGACCGGAAGGTCCTAGGTTCGAGTCCTGATGGCGGCAGGATTTTCGACACTGGCTATTCAGCTAGGTCGAATTCAGTCGCTGTCTGGAGGAGAATTCTAGCGGCCGGCTGCTCTGATCGGTAGTTTTCCGTGGTTTCTCCGATCAACACCAGGCGAATGCCGGAGCAGTACCCAAACGGACCGCGCGCGATCTTTCCTTCCTCTTCCTTGTCATATCCTGTCCCCTCACACACACACTTACATACTAACATGCACTACACTACCATATATTCCGGGAGACCGGTCGGGAGCTTAGAGCTCGTCCCGGCTGGGGCGTCGCCCCGCTGGTGGGAGAGTCCTGGTTAGGGGGAAACCCCACTAGCCGACGATAGGTCGGCGCCGGATCTCGTTATCCAGCGGGGGAAGATCACCGCCATTTCCCGAGAAAAAATGCACTACACTAACGGGACTAATGACCAAAGCAGTTGACGCGCCCGGAAACACGAAAAAATCAATCATATATACGTACATTTTCATTCATTATCATGTACTTAGTTAACTCAAACACTTTACTGAATTTGTGCCAAATGTTGAGGCTAGGTCTGAAAATAACGAAAAATTCGGTTATGAAATTCCCTTTTTTCCCGGTTCTTCCCGAATGTTTCTAATTCCCGTTTTCCTCCAGTTTTCAAAAATTCCAGGTTTGCTGGCCATCCTAAACCAGTGTTATATCTCTCTTGGGTTTCATTCTTCTATTTCTTCACAATTTCTTCCGAGCACCAGAAGATGATTAGTAGTTACGTAGGAGGATGACAATATTTCGAGCAAGAAACAACCTTCTACTATAATTTATTTTACGTCCTTAAGACATTTCAATAATTTTCTCCACTGTTATGGAGTTTACATTAGAATTTACATAACCTGATGGTTATTTATTCACCAAGAGCTTTATAAAGCTTCTGATGACCTATCAGTGACAAAAAGACTCGATCATTAGAACCACTTAACGCTCACGATACATACAAGTTTGGTTTTTTACTAGAGTTTAAGGATTCCGATTTACTTACCAATTAACTAAATGTTAACTTGACTCGGTTTGTCTGCTCATATTTTATAAGATAACATCATTTAACATATTACCCTCGTAACCTCGTAACGATCCTTTCGACCAAGCTAAGTGAAGGAGAGTATATCAAGCTCCGTATTGAAGGCAATGACGCATCACTAAACTAGTGGTGCTATAGAATGGCAGAGATTTCTCGTAGTTAATTTTCTAATTTCTTTGCTGTGGGCTAGTCTTTTGGTTTTCCCCACCCTCTTCCCAGCTGCCATGTATCGCCGCCCAAAATCAATTTTTTCACATAACTCTCAATTTTTGCCCCCCCCCCTCCGACTGACAAGATTCGATGCCGAACTAAGTGGACTTGCGGGAACTTTTCCCAAACTTCACTCCTATCAGCGTGCCCCCGCCCCATATTTTCAAAAAAGTCAACATGACCTTATTTGATGATATGTGTTTGATGAACACATTTCAGCGGGAGCGGTAGCTCAATGGACCGGCTGATATCACTGCAGCGGCTCTGATCGGGAGGTCATAGGTTCGAGTCCTGACGGCGGCAGGATTTATGACACTAGCTTTTCAGCTAGGTCGAATTCAGTCGCTGTCTGGAGTTGAATTCTAGCGGCTGGCTGCTCTGATCGGTAGTTTTTCGTGGTTTCTCCCATCAACGGCCGGCGGATGCCCGAGCATACCATAACAAACGGACCACGGACAGCGTGCGATCTATCCTTCGTCTTCCTTCTCCTATCCTCTCCCCTTATACACACTCACACTAACATGCACTACACTATCACATATTCCGGGAGACCGAGCGGGAGCTTAGAGCTTGTCCCGGCTGGGGCGGTGCCCCGCTGGTGAGAGTGTCCTGGTTAGGGGAAAAACCCCACTAGCCGACGGTAAGTCGGCGCCGGATCTCGCCAACCAGCGGGGGAAGATCACCGATATCTCCCGAGAAAAAAACATGCACTACACTAACGGGACTAATGACCAAAGCAGTTGACGCGCCCGGAAACACGAAAAACTAGTAATACTAACATAGCACTTGCTTTCTCGCCCATAGTATCACGAAATATACTCAAATTTTCGAAAAATTGTACATGGCCTTATTTGAAAATATATCTTTAAGGACGGGAGTTAATTCAGGGGGAAAACTGTATCTTTAAAATTTTATTTGTAGGAAGGCTCAAAAAAACATTATGAAGTTTTGGAATTTTCGGAAAATCGAAATTTTTTGAATATCAATTTTGGAAAAAAATCGGCTCAACGGTTTAGCAGCTAGCGTTGTTCACAGACGGACAGACGTTTTGCCGTCAATCGATTTTTCGGTATCAAAGGCTCACAAAGCAAGGATTCTGGTTACACCACGTGTTAGAAAATTTATTTTCTCCTGAATTTAACAACTGGATTCATCCACTTTTTCGATACCACGGCCCGTCAATTAGTTTTTGTGCCGAAAATTCGCCACTTTGTCTGGCAGCATTACACAACTTTCTCTCTACTGCGTAAACGGTAGCGAGAATGAAAAAAAAGGATCCGTTTTTGAGAAATCCTTGTTTATGTTATTTTTAAATATTACTCATTTCACTCAAATTTGTGCAAAAACTAATATAATGTTAAAATAAATATTCATGACATTCATGAAAGAACTAATTGTGGAAATAAAATTTCATTTGAAGAAATAATATTTTTCATCAAATTTGAATAAGTAGGAATTCGCCAAAGAATCAAACTTCTGTTTTTCCGAAATGTCAGAGTAAACAGTGAAAATCGAACCTATGCCTCCTAAGTCTAATTACCTTTTTTTGCCTGTCTTTTCTTCCTATATTTTCCTCTCTCTTTTCCCCTCCTCATTCTTTCCCTCCCCCTTTCCCACTTTTAATAATTTGTTAATATATTGAAGATTTCTCATAGTTCTCTGTCTCATTTCCTCACTCACTTTTCATTATGACATTTTTTAAAAAATTCTGTTCGATTTTTAAAAATTTTCTTTTATGCAAACACACACACAAATAATTATCCAATTTGGTGCAGTCCTCCGAAAGTTATGCGCTTACATACATTTCGGCGGTTCATTTCTATATCTATACTAAGATTAATTCAATATGCTTCATGTATTAAAATTAATGTTTCTAGTTGTGAAACAAGTCGTTTTTTTAAGAGAAAGTCACAGCCACTACCCAGACAGTCTTCACATATTAACATAATTTTTCTTACAAATATTAGAGATAAAGATGTATTAAATACATGAATTTAATTAACCTCAATCTCTCTTTCACTTCTGAGAAGATGCAATTCAATATCTTCAATTGATCCAAAATGTCATGAGATGCTAAAGTTACGACTCATCCAATATGGAAAGGTGAGAATTCTGTACCCATAATAAGAAATCGACATAAAACTCTCGGTATGATGCTCTGATAAGGGAATTGCCCCTCACTACTGAATCAAATGCATCCATAAAAGAAGAGAGATGGAAAAAAGAGAAATCAGGCGCACGCGGAACACGCAACACACTTTATCCTGCAACAGACTTTACCATCGCGTACACCATACAAACAATGCCTCCCAGACCCTTCAATAGGCTGTGGGGATCCTAATTTTTTTCTTCAAGACATTCTTGTCATTTTTGTCCTCGACTCTGTAAATGTGAAAGGATCTTTCAATATTTGGAATATTCTAATGTGTTAGTGTAGTGCATGTGTGTGTAAGTGTGCGTAAGTACGGGCTGAGAATAGGAAAATGGAGAGGAAGGACAGATCGCGCGAGATCCGTGGCCCATTTGTTAGGGTACTTCTTCGGAATTCGTCTGGTGTTGATCGGAGAAACCACGGGAAACTACCAATCAGAGCAGCCGGCCGCTAGACTTCTCCTCCAGACAGCGACTGAATTCGATCTAGCTATCTGGCTAGTGTTAAAAATTCTGCCAGCGTAGGGACTGGAACCGTTGGATCTGCCGGTCAGAGGCACTGCGGGGACAACAGTTGATGCCCTGAGCCACGGAGGAGCGCGGCCCGTCCCGACGTCGGCCGCTTCTGATCGTTAGCCAGTGGCCACTGAAGCGGCGCATAAACACAAGCAAACGTCTGTCCATCACTCACCGCCACTGATCTGCCGACCTGCTACCCTCCTTTGTTCACCGCCACCGCTTTTAAAAGCTGAGTTTCCTAGAGCTGGGGCGCACGCACGTGAGTCATTCACTCAGTCCTATCCTGTTTATAACCTCCTGTTTATCACAATGAGGGGAAATCATTTCTTTAGCACCTTTTCGTTGATCCTACATAGTCATACTCTAAAAGAAATCGGAAGAGAAGCAAAAAATATAGTATTCCAAAAAAAATAGCAAATAAGACTTTTTACAATGTAACATGAATTAAGAAAACAGCATATAGTTTTCGAGACCATCATAGTAATGAAATATAAATTGTAATAATCTTAATTACATTCCGTCTAGTTTTCACACATTGCGTGTTCTTTTACGTTAGCCTCGAGTTCCTTCCTGTATAAAGTTTTAGAATATGAGTACATTTTACGTAAAAAACGTTTCCATAATGTTGTGTATTTTCTTACTCTATACAAAATATTCAATATATATTACAAATGGAAGAAAGCAGACCATCTGTTAATTTGTGTTTCAAATTATAATGCTATATTCAACAAAAAAACTGTCCCTCATAACAAATCTATTTGCGTTATCTATTTCATTTAATGCTTAGAAGAAGCTAAAAATGACTTCACATCAAGGATTCTTTTACATTAACTTGTTTTTTATTATTTATTTACTAAGGTCGCCCATTAACTGCATGGGTTATAAGCATCCACCTCGTATGTTACATACAACTTACATTAATAGATTATTATTTATACATTTATATTTTGAAAGAATATATTTCATGCTAGATAAATATCAAAGTTTAGAAAGAGAATCAAAACAATTTGAATTTCTATTTTACAATTGTCTATCAACTCTTTAAAATGAAAACAGATTCAAAGTAGCTTTGATAGAAATCCCCGATTCTTAGGAAAACGTTATTAACAATTTCGACTTATTTCTATGTCAATAGAAGGTCAAAACAAGTCTTAAGACTCTAGAGACGCCTAGAACCACTAGAAAACGGACTTCTGGTTATACTTCATATCCACGGAAGGTGACAATTCTGACTCACACATTGTGATGGCATGTTGCACTACCAGTAGGAACTTAAAAAACAAAACTGAAGCCACAGCGAATGTGACATTTGTAAGAAGAGCTACGATTCCATTGTCCACAGTTCCCAGAATAGAAAAATGTTTCTATATCAGGAATGTACATAGAGTAGTGGATTTGCGGAAAGCACACGTCTGGTGGGCTCCGCTTGCAAAGGCTTGCCGCCGCACCGCGCCGGCAGGCGTGCTCGGCGTGCCGCCCACCAGCGCCAGGCCCATCCGCGCCGTGCCGCGCCGCCTGGGGGCTGGGCGGCGGGTGGGGAGGCGACAGGAGAGTTGGCGCGCGCCCAGGCGCCGCCCGTGCTCAGATAAAAATACTCGCGGCGCGGCGTGGCGTGGCGTGGCGCGGCGGGTCTTTCGCCTCTGGGGTGGTCCCCCCCCCCGGCCGACGCGCCCGCAGAGCCCCGTGCTTCGGGCGTGACTAGTCCGGGTTCGAGGAGCAGAGCTCCTTCCTCCCCGCCCCCTCGCGCAACGAGAGGCCTGATGTCAGCACTAAGAATCACACTCTAAGACGCATCGCGAGGAGAACAGCCTTTCCTGAGCGCTTCCCTAAGCACATGCCAAGTAAACCCGTTTTTCTTCTCTTCGTTTGACTTGAGATGCAAAGGACATTACTGGCTTTTGCTTCTACACGAATTGATTAAACTTCAAATACGGTTCAAAAATGTGAAGTGCTGCTTTCATCTTGAACGTTTGTAAACAAATATGTAAGTAATCGGGGGAAACGAGTTCAAACGTTTTTTATTTCCTAAACTTGTGTTTAAAATCATGGGTACACTGAAAACAAAAAAATACTGGTTAACACGTAGGAAAATTTCTTAACATGTGTATTTTCCTACTTAACTTCAAAGCGTATTTTTTTACGATTTTGTAAAATGTAATTTGTAAACATAATAGTTAAGGACAATATATGAAATAATAAAATATACGTTAATAGCTAAAAAATAATTTGCACAATCTGATGTTCTCACTTGGAATACACATGGCGGTCTTGTCTCATTTACACACGTATTATGTTTTCAAGCACGCCAAAAACTTTCAAAACATTTCATTTCATTTATTTGATTTCGGAAATAATACTCAAAATGCCCATGTTAAGATGTTTTCGCCAAGGTAATTTAGCCGTTTTATTTTTGAAACTTTTAACTTTAGTAAAAGAACACATCTATTTCCTTCTCCCCTAAATATTTTTAAAAATTTCATCATAATATATCTCACGAGTTCTGGATGTTTAAAAACTGTGCAGTTATTTCATTACGTACAAGAATGAAATTTACGGTTGATAACGTTGCATTTGATATATGGTAATTAGTCAAGAAAAGAATGTGAACAGGGAATAAAAAATACAAGTTTTGCTAGGGTCTATAATCAAAATTAACCTTCAATTACACTGCGTTCCTGAAACAGTATAAAATGTAACTGGGGCAAAGGAAATTACTTTGAAAATACCTGACAAATTCGGGTTGCTCGTAATACCCCTAAGAATATAAAACATTTGCTAAAAATACCTATTTCGTCTAGATTGTAACATTTTAAAAGATTTGCTTGCCACTTACGTGACTGTCTACAATGTGTCCAAATTACAAATTCTTCTTTCATTACTAATTACAAAAACTTTCATTACAAAAACCGGCTTTTAATTAAATGAAGCAGTCCCAGCAATTCCGAATTTGTATTGTTCCTGCACTTCAGCGCGTGTCAATGTTCAATTAAACATTTTACCTGGAGATAACCATATAATGGGTCATTTTCTAATCGAATCCGTTTTATTGCAATGGACCGAGTTGATTTATGCATTTTAGCTTCTTACCCCGTACATTACTCGACTTTCGCTTCTCTTGATAAATTTCGAAACACGTTCCAACGACGTTCGCGCGTTAAATTGCTCCTTAAACACCTCCTCCGGTGCTCCGTCACTTAGGAGCAAAAGGGCTTACGAGTGGTGCGTAAGTCCTTTCCCGTGTTGACGGTGTCAAGTTCGACGCGAAAAGATGTGTCCGCGAGTGGCCCGCCGCCGGACGTGCGTCGCGTCGCGTCGCAAGTCGCAGTGGCAGGCGGCGACGGCGCTTCCGCTCCGCTGGTTGGGAACCGCCCCTCCCTCGCCTTCTCACCCCTCCCTCCCCGCCCCTACAGCCCCGCGCGCGCGCTGCCAAGGCGCCGCCGCCGCCGCCGCCTCGCGGCCGAACTGGGTCAACTGCCTCCCTTGCGCCCGTGCCGGGACTCGAAAGCTGCCCTTTCGGAGAGACAAGTTCATTACACTTTCGCAGCGCGCGCGAGTCAAGTGTCGTGCGGTTCTGCTGTGCGAATCGTGTGCATGACCATAGGGCAGGTGATACACCTGGCGCACTCTACTTACAGAATTCGTAAATAATAACATTCTTTGTTTCTTCGAAACTTATTCTTTCTTAGAAAGGCGATCTCACAGGTGTTTATGTCTGCCACGTAAACATCTTGATTCATTGTTTAAATCTCCTCCAACATGTGATCAATATTGTGATTATTATTGTTTCCATTTTTATTCAGATGAACACGGGTTAATTCAAAATAATGTTTTGAAAGTTCTATGCAACACGTACTCGGACACCCTTATATATACCGTAGGTTTCTGTGTTGTAGGTTCTCAAAATTAGTCGGAGAGAGATCACTAGTTATTATTTTTACTTTAAATACCACAAATAAGTTGCGTATTTTAAAAAAACAACCAAAACTTTCGAGGACTTTTTTAGTTTGCGCAAGGGCTTTAACAGTAATTCAATTCTCCAAAAACAAAAAATTTTATCGGTAATAGAAATCAGAACCGGTATGGCATCCCCTCGGAATAACATCCTGAAAAAAAGGGTTTTAAAAAAAATTGGGAAATCGCGGCTTTTGATTTGGGGTTTTCGTGTAAAAACTGGCCCAAAATTGAAACCCCGGGAAAAAAAAAGTCCGCAACGCAAACAGGGGCGTTTGGGTTAAGGTGCGTTTTGTTGGGCCAAACCGAAAAAATTGCCCGAAAAGGAAAACGCCGGAGGGTCTTTCGCTGCTTTTTGCGAAAAAAGGGCCCCGGGCGCGGCGGGGCCTCGCACCCGGTTCGGGCCCCCGGGGTTGCCTGCCGAAGTCAACGCTTTCCCTTGACTGCCTTCGGGGCAAGAAATGGCAAAAAGGGTTCTAGGGTCCTGTAGATTGTTTTAGTGCTAGGGCAAATGATTAAATCAACGACAAATTTTGGGTCATTTTTAAAAAATCAAATGTAAATCGTCAAACAGAGAAATTTAAACAATTTTACTTTACATTATTGGGGGTAATAAAAAGGGTAAGAAAGAAATAACCTTTTCGGGGTTTGAAAAGGAGGACACGTTATTAATTATCCAAAAAAATTTTAAAATCGGTACAAATTTTAAAATTTTTGTTGAAAAAGGGGATACGGTTTTCAATTAAATTTTTTAAAGTTTAAATCGCCGTCACCCTATAACAACCCTGGGTCGTGCCTTTTAAAATTGGATAAATAAAAACTTTGAACACACACGGATATAATCGAAATAAGGGAAAAATCATGGGTTTCCCCCTTTTGGTCCCATTTTATAAGGCACCGAAATTGGTTTGTGGTATCTTTACCCAAATAAAGCTATTGGGCGTTCCCTTTTTAAAGTTTTTGTAAAAAAATTAAAAGTAATTTTATATTAAATTGGGGTTTTATCTGGATAAAACACATAAAAATTAAACGAGTAAAGGGGCATAATCAAAAACTTTATTTTGGGTTTAATTGGGGGTTTAAAAGTTTTTGGATTTTAAAATCATTATTTGGGGTAAAATTTTTTGATGCATTATTTTTTTTGAAAAAAAAAAAACAATCAAATTTGAAAATTCGCGAATAAAAATAAATTTCCCGGAAATTTTTAATCAAAAAAAAATTTAGTTTTCATATATCGGGCCAAATTGAACTGAAAAAGGGGCGTTCGGACGGAGAGAAACTCAAAGTTTTGGGGTTTTTGGTCCAAAAACTTTTTCTTTTTTTTTATGGGTTTTCAAAAAGCAACCCGACGAGGCGCAGTTCGGAAAATTTGATGGCAACACAAAGGTCTTTTTTTTAAAAATTGTAATTTTAACCCATTATTTTTATAAATACGGTGCTCAAGAAAATTGCTATAAAATAAAGTGGCGCGGGTATTGAAGGCCCCCCGGCTGGAGATACGGATAGGGAAAAAAGACCCCAGAAGCTTTAAGCTAAAAGAAGCTGTTTTAATTGCCGAAAAAAATTTCACTTTTATATGGTATTTTGAATTATTTAGATTAAACCTATTTTTTCAAAACAAAACCAAATTACGGGTTTCTATTTAAAACCTTATTTAAATAAATACAAAAAGGGTTCAAATAGGAATGTTATAAGGTTAAGTAAAAGTCGACAACAGAAAAAAATTAAATCTTGTCTTTTAATTGCAAAGAGAATCCCACCAATGAACCTTAAATTTGAAACCCCAGAAAATGTATTTAAAATTTTCGCCAAAAAGGGTTTTAAAAACCCCCCCTTTTAAATTAAAAATGATTGGGTTTCCCCTTTTTTTGAGGATAAGATTTTTTTTGAAAAAAGGTTGGAAATTCCTGAGGAAACCGAATTTTCAAAAGACATTCAAGAAATTTTTTTGGCAATGGAAAGATGCTAAAAATTAAATAAACATTATGGGTCAATTTGAAACAGGCAGCATTTTACAAATAAAACCGACGGCCCTGGACCTTTCCCATGGTTTTTTCCTTCCAAACAAAGGGACCCCTATTTATAGACCTTAATAGGTACTATGAAAAAAAATTTATTACTCAAGCTGAAATGAATTTAAGGTTTTTTGAAACCCCTTTTGCGCGACTGGTTTTCCCGGTTTGCGAAATTTAAAGGGCAAGTGCCAAAAATTGCCCGAATAAGGATTCTTTGGATCGTTAAAACCCATTGGGGCCTAAGTTTTTAAAAAAGGCAAATAAACCTGCTAAAAATTAAAAATTCTCATCAAAAAACGTAATTTAAGAAATTGTTCTTATTTTGTACCGATGAAATTTCTTTCAAGCTAAATAAAACAATTGTTGTTGGAAAAATAGAAAAACTGCCTAACTGAACAAAATTTTCTGAACAAAAGAACTACGAAAAAAGCCCTTTTCAAAGATAGAAAAAATGTACGATAAGAAACAGGGAAGATTTAACTTAGCCTTAACATTCCATTAAAAAAAACAAAAAAATAACTACCCCGAATTTTCCCAAAATAGGGAATTATAACAAAAAAAAAAGGTTTACGTCAAATTCAGAATTTTTAAAAAAAAATGCCTTTAAAAAATATATAAAAAAACTATAATTAAAACACCAAAAAAAAGTTGGGAGTCAGATTCGGAAAAAGTTAAATAAGAAATATTAAATTATAAAAAACGACTTGGGGAATTTCCCAGATCTTGAAATAAGATTTAAAAACGAACTCTTTACAAACCGTAAAGAAACAAATTCAAGGCTATAACCTTAGAATAATAAAATTTATTTTTTTTTGTGTTCAATTCAAATATTAATTTGTTTTTCCCCCGAAGTTAAAAGGTTTAAATTATGTTACAGATTCAAAAAAAAAAAAAAGAAATGGGGGTTTTTGGCCCCGTCTCGCAGGAATCTAGGTCCCGTGCGAAGACAGTGAGAAAAGGTCTGGCAATCCCCCTTTTAAAAAACGGTGTGAAAAGTTTTTGCTGAGTTAAATTGTTCAAATTACAACCCATAATAATCGGCGAATATTATAAAAGAAAAAGTTCGCCTGTATAAAAAGGGTAAAGATCATCAACATACCCTTGGATGTTTTAGTTGGACACACAGATTTTTACTTTAATGTGCCAAAATTAAAGCTCTTTAAAAGAACGGACCTGATAAAAAAAGCCCCCCTTTACAAATATCTCCAAAAAAGTTTTCAATGAGAACAAAATCTTGTGGATTAATTTTTCAGATAAAACGGGAAGAAATAACCCTGATATTGTCGTTTTCACCAAACACTTAGCAATAAAATATCATGCCCCAAGATCATAATCTGCTGACCTTTGCAAAAAAAAAAAGAAAATATCACCATTTTAATTTGAAAAAACTAGTACAAACTAAAGAGGGAATTGTACCCGTTATTTCAACAAATTTTGGGGCTGAAGTTTGGGAGGATTGTAAAAGAAAAACCCCATCAAAGGGGAGTGGCACTCAGAGCCATGAAGGGGGCCGGTTGCTGGAACCCCCACATTGTCCCGGGGGTTCTCCAAACTTGAAGCGGAAAACCTGGTACGGAGCAGAACTTCACCATCTGTCCCCCATAGGGACCTGCCCTTGAGAACAAAAACTGGAAGACGGGGGGTAAAATGAAATAAATTAAAATTAAAAAAAAAAAAAAAGGCTAGGGGCGGGCCCCATCGGATGTGCCGGAGGGAGGTCTGTCCAATCCCCCGGTTTTCCCTCCCAAAAAAGGGGGCCTGACCGCTGTAACCTCCCCCTTTTCACATTCCCCCCCCCTTCCAGCAGGGGGGGGTGGTTTAGCCCCCTTTCTCCTTTTTCCCCGTTTTCCGCCTAAAAAATTTTTCCCAAATCGGGTCTTTCCCTTTTTTAACCCCATTTCATTAAGCAGCAACTGAAAAGGGGCGGGGGCCAAACAGAAAGAGGAACATAAGGTCACAGATGAGGGAAAATAAAATGGTAAAATTTGGTAATGGACTCTTCGAAATTTTACCAGTTGGTAAAAAATCGATCCCCATACATATGGAAAACACAAAAAAGGAAACCCTCGGACCCCGGCCTGAGGCGCCCTCGAGGGGAATCTAGTCACCTTTGAACGACAGGGCAAAAATTTGGGGATAAAAGCACGGACAGAAGAACCGCCCCTCGTCTGCTGGCTGCCCCCCGTGAGAGGGCTACCAGCAGGAGAAGATGCTGGGCAAGAGATGGACCCCGGGATGAACATTGAAAAATGAGGCCATTAATCAACCAGTGTAAACCCGTCCACTCCCAGGATGAGCAAGCTCCCCCCAATTCCGAAACGTCCCAGAACTTCATCTAAAGAAAAAATGGGGTTGACGAAAGAAAAATTAGAAAATTTTACCCCCAAAGGGAATAGGAAATTCGAGGGAAATTGAAATAAACGTCATCTGTCAGTACAAATGAAGAATGGAACAAATGAATTAAGGGCAGAAGTAAAAATTTTGGCTACTGCTCCCAATGCGATGAACAAACAAGCAAAAAAAGAATACTGAAATAAGATGACGTAGACCCAGGTGATGGACAAAAAAGGAAAAAAAAATTACGTTTCTTCTTACACACCCGTCGATCCAAAAGACCAGCAATACCAATTTTATAAAATAAAAAAAACCAAACAATTTTTTCCAAATTTGCCCTTTTAAAAGGGCACTTGGAACAACGAAATCCCTGTTACTCTTTTTATACGTGCTCAGCCAATTAAATCAACGTGAGGTTACCACGGACAATCATTCGAGTAAAAAGAGAAAAACCGCCGGGAAAAAGACGACTCAATATTGATAAATAGAAAAAAAGGAAATTTTTTTCCAAATTTAAAAGGAAACCAATAAAAAAGGCCCTCAAAAAAAAAATTTTGCACAAAATAAAATTAATTCCACCGTCATAACGGGGAAAAAATCGTTGACAAAAGATAACATCAGACAAAAAAAAAGGGAAAATTTGCCGACCGTAGATAAAATGAAAAAAAAAAGGAAAGGAAAAAGGCAAAATTCAGTTTCCCGTCAAAAATTTCGAAAAATTGAACTCGATTCAAACCCAGCAGTAAAATGCGTTTTTAAAATCATACGGGAAAAAAAGGGGTAAACAGTGGATTGATAATTTGGATCTGGTTAAAAAGAAGATACAACACAAACCCCCCCAAATAATTTAAAATCTGAAAAAACATTCAGTGCCATGGGAAAGACTAAAAAATTAAAAACTCTGACAGATAGACCCAAAAATTTCTGGTTGAAATATTTTACTCATGCTCATAAAACATTGCACGCTTTTTCCAAGTGCCAAAAACCCCTGATAAAATGCCTGACTATCGGGGAAAGGAGCCCTTTCTAATTTTTAAAAAAGGGAAATGAACTAACTCCAATGAAATAAAAATGCTTATAAACCCGTAAAAAAAACTCTTCACTTTTTTTTGGTGAAAAATACCCCTCACTGTAAATAAAAATTTTTGAAAAAAACAAAAAGGAAAAGGAGCTAGGGGTGTAAACATCAACTCATCATTGATTCTGGTCTTAAAAAATAAACAAAAAAGAAACCCCACATTTTCATTGATTAAAACTTTTGACTCCTTCCTACAAAACAAACAAAGTACTGAAATAATAAATCCCCAAATTTAAAAAATTTTTAACATCAAATAAAAAATGTACTTGATTCAAGGAAAATTTTGGGAAAAGTGTCGAGGTTTTGGGGCTTTACAATAGGGTTTTTTGCCTACCAAACCCCCTATAAATCTTTTAAATTTCCAAAAGCAAGATTGAAATGAAAAAAAAAAAAGACAAATTTACTATCAGGGATGATTTGCCTACTGAAACCATGATAAATAGAACCCTTAAAATGTAGAAAATGTTTAGATGACATCGGAATGAATTTCGGTTTTGATAAAGGTATAATAATATTCATAAAAAATGCAAACACAAAAAATTTTCTTGATAAAAAATACCCCCTGAAGAAACTTTCCTTTTTGGAAACCCTGAACCATGGCTGGACCATAAGCGTATCAAAGGGGGAACTTGAATAAAATATCAAAAGCGCTAACAAAGTTTTAAACATAATTTTTAGGGGTTTTGTTTTACATAACACCTGGGCGTTTCTAACTACTCGTTTTGGGATCGTTAAAAGGACTGAATCTGACCTGGGGGGCTGGAAGATCAAAGAAGACTGTTTCATAAATTCCGTTGTCTTTATCCAAACTCCTTAAAAAAATTATTCTATCTGAACGATGGGGGGCAGAGGGTTGGTTAAATAAAACACTTTCCCGGAAAAACAAAAAAACAAGGTCCTTTTAAAATCCACCAAAAATTAATGAAATTAAAGTTAATGAACATTCCTTGTTTAACCTCCCTAACGAAACTTAAATTTTAAAAATTTTAATGCTTTTTGAATGGAAAAAACAAAAAAAATTGGAAGATAAAAAATCTTTTTTCGAATGTGTAACAGACGTTCCCCGGGGGAGGGTTTTGGGGAAAAAAAAAATTTTCCGGATAGGGTTTTAAATTCAAAGACAGAGTTATCAAGACCAAAAATATCAAAGTATTTTTAAAAGAAATGGTGATAAATGTAGGAAGTGGAGCTGTAGGAAACTTAAACACATCACGCTCTCTCTTCCCCCTCAGACGTGCTTGCTTTGGGCAAGTTGAAAAATTACAGGGCAATTGGGAGCATAAATTATTGATGAACAACACCCCCTTCATAATACACCCTCCCCCAGTGGAAAAAGTTCCCCCCTTTTTTGGGACAGACCATTTTAATGATCATGTCGTTCTTTGGGAAAATTCTTTATAGATAAAAAAAAAGAAAATAATAAAGACATCCGGGACCATTATCCACAACAAAAACAGAAAAAAATAGAAAAAAATTTGAAAATGAAAACATCTTATAATAAAAATATTTGGAAAAATTCTAAAACATACCCCTGTGTATCGGAAAAGGAATAGTAAAACTTTTAAAACTTAAAGAACTTAAACTACTAAAACGTTCTAAATGGGGAAGGGGAGTTTGTTAAACTCCCATATCAAAAAAGTTTATCTTAGTCCAAAATAATGAAGTTCTTTTGTGAAACCTGTCCCAAAAAAACCCGGGGGGGTGAATTTTGAAAATAGCTGAAAACGTAGGATGATGATGATGATGATAATAATAATAAAAATTAAAACCAGAAATAATCAAAGCTTAAATTTTTAATTAAAACTGTTGTGAATTTTTACATTTGTTCCTTCCTTTGAATTTTAAAAAAAATGATGGTAAAAACAAAAATTTAATTTTTTCTCAAATAATCATATGATTCAGTTTTAGTCTTTAAAAAATTGGGTTTTTAATGTGACGTAATATATCACAATTCAAAATAAAATTCAACTTTTGGGTGTTTAAAAATTTAGTTGGGAAAAAATCGTTTTCTTTAAAATTCGAAATTAACCCTTTTTTTTTTTTATAAACTCTATGATTTTTTTTATAAAAATATATAGTTTTCCCGGCTAAATTTGCTGGTGTGTGCTGTGATCAGATATAAATGACAAACTTTTCCGAAAATGCCCAATTTTTTGGAAATTTCCCAGTTCCAAAGGGCCCCCCAATGGGCGGCTTTAGAAGAAAACCCCTAAAAAAATTGGGCTCCGGGAAAGAGATTAAAAAAGATTAAAAGGGGGTTCTTTTAAATTTTCCAGGCGCTTTTTCGCCCCCAACCCCTCCACCCCGTTCCCCGTGGACGATAAAAACCTTGCGGAATTCAGCCCCTTCCTTTCTCCTTCCTTCCCCCCTGGGATTAAAGGGTCCCACCTTGTACAGAGGCGTTCGCAACTTGTTTTACCCCAAAAATGCTAAAAGGGCGTTCAAGAGAGCTGATATATTCGAATATAAACTCACTCTTTTGATCTCAAAATTCAGGTGCAAATACTAAATTACAAATTTTACAATTTATAAAATTATAAGTTTTTTTCAACTTTATATAACAACAGTTTGGTAGAAATACCATTTGTTAATAAAAACAGTATAATACATATCCTTTTAAATTAAGAATGGGAAATTAAAATTTATAACATGTCAGCAAAGGGGAAAAATTTTGGGTTTTAGCAATAAAAATGTGGATTTTTTAAAATTTGGTTACCAAAAACTTATGGGTTATTTTTTTAAAATTATTTTGATTAAAATTATAATAATTTTTTTTTATAATTTTTTTTTATCCTTTTAATGTCCCTTGCAGCTATTAAGATTTAAAAACTGTACATTAAAACAGTGTAGGGGGTTTGTGCAGGGTTTAAAGTATTTGGTCATTGAATTAAAAAAAATTTAAATTTATGAAACATTTTTATAATAATTAGTATCACCAACATTGATATATGAAGTTGAAATAATTATAATACTTAATAAATATACTACGGGTTTTTCTTCTTTATGTTTATTTTTTGTTACTTTTAGGTATTTTTGCCCCCCGGGGCATAAAATTTCAGTTCAAATTGTTAATTAAATGTAAATTTAATTTTTCCCAAACTATTTACCAATAAACGTTTTCGGCGAATTGAAATATCTTCTTCTCACCACAAAATAAATATTTGGGGAAAAATTTTCCATGGGAAGGGGGGTTGCTTGCCTGGATGAAAAATCAGCCGGGATGAAACCTGGAAAGCTCCGTCCTAGGGTTTGGGGGGGCTGTGGAGCACCTGCAATAAAACATCACAGATAAAAAACTTGTCATGAATGCCTGGATATTTCAAGGGGAAACGCATAAAAAAATGGATAAATTTTAAAATGGAATGTACAAAAATCCAAACAAAAAAAGTTATCGGGAAAAGATGTGAAGAAATTTTGATTGCGTCTGGTCTGAAACCAAAAAAAAGGCAAAAAAGGGAAAAATGAAAACTTTTTGCATTTACAGGCGAAAAAAAATGCAAATGCTGGGAGTTTCATTTTTATTTGGAAAAACGGGAAATTTAAAAAAGTTGGGGAAAGAAAAGAACGTCTTTTTAAATAGTTTTTAAACAGAAAAAACATTCAAAGGAAATATAATTGAATAAGATCCCCCAAATAGGAAAAAATGATTTTGAAATGATAGTCAAAAACTCTAGTTCAAAAAATATGTACCATTTACTTAAATAGCACGGGTAAAGAAGATAAAATGGTCATGAAAACTACAAATACAAATTAACGTCTCTTGTGAAATAAACGTATCTTTTCCGAAAAGACTTAAATTAAACTATTTAGCCAAACCAATGGGGTAAGAATAAAACATGAAGAATGATTCCCCCTGCAGAGGAGGATTTATGAAAAATTAAAAAAGAAACACAATTTGGGAAAAAGTCTGAAGAAAAATTAAAGGAAAAAAATAAAAAATGGCAGTGACAAAAAAAAAATTGTTTTCATCAAAAAAATAAGTACAAAAGTGAAAAATGGGATTAAGGAAGAATAAAATTTGGGTGGGAAAAAGCGAAAAAGAACAATATTGGGGGGCACAGAAATTTGAAGATAAAATAAATGTTTAAAACAAATAAAAAAATTTCTTTTCAAAACCCGCATCAATAAAAAAGTATTTGGGAAAACTCTGAAAAAAGAAAATCAATCAAACAATGTTTTTTTAAAAAACTTTTTTAACAAGTTTTCCGGGCGAAAAATATATATATATATATATATATATATATATATATATATATATAAAAAAAAAAAAAAATTTTAGGATTGATTACGAAAGGGGACTTAAAAACTTAGATTAAAAGGGTTTTTCCCCAAGTCCGTTTTACTCTCATCCCCCCTGAAGTAGTAATATAAAACAGTGAATATTCTTGGGTTTTTTATGAACACCCTCTTGAGTGCCCCAGAATTAAATTAAAACAAATTTTTTAGAATTTTTCAAAAAATTAAATGCCGAGGGTTTAAAGTTCATTCCATCAAAACAAACAAATTTGGGGTTTTTTTGGGTCGCCCGATTTTTCAAACAATGAGTACTGCGCCCGACGGGAGGTCCAGGCGAGCCTGACGGGGGAGGATTTTCCCCACAAACCAGCTAGGTAATTGCGCTGGAGGAGTTTTGGCAAATGCGGTCGTTGTTTGCCAGGTTTCTCGTCCCCAGGTGATAAAAGGGTATAAAAAAAACCCGGCGCGCGGAACCCTTTCTCTTCATCCTTCCCCTTAACAATTAATACTAACCAATTCCGGGGGACCGGCAGAATTGAGTTTGGTGGGGGTCTGCGTGGGGGGATTCCCCGTTAAGAAATCCCGTAACGGTAGTGGCCCAAGGGGAAAAATCCCGCCCTCCGGAAAAATGCACTACACTTACCCGCTAATGACCTAAGCTGATGACGCCCCCAATCCTAACCCAAAAATCAAAACCGGGGGTTTGACTCGTGTTGTGTCCTAAAATTTTAATAATTAAAAAAAATACCACAAAATTTAAAATTCGACCATAAGCATTCAAATACCTTTTTTTTTCAAAAAAACGTTGCTTTTTTAGACTTTCCCAAATAAAATTACCTTACAAAAATGGGGGTATGCCATTCCCCCAAAATTTTTAAAATTTTATACGTGGTTTTTAGTTCACCAGTAAACCCTTTACTAAAAACATTGGCCTCCTAATAACTCTTTTACCACCTAGTTTGGGTGCCCGGCCCCAAACCTATGACTACCTACAAGTTGAGCGGGTCTCCTTCCTTTAAAATTGCCTAAAAGTTCCTAGCTTAAATTTGCTTCCTCCCTTTTTTACATCCCACCCCCAATATATCGACCCCTTTTAAGTCCTTCAATATGCATCCCTTTTAAATCCTGAAAGACTTGCTTATGATAACGGCTTTCTGAAAAAGAGGAAATTTTTCTCCCCCGGATCCTTCTTTACCTAATGGAGGTTCTAAATTTCAAATCCTGATATCCAAAACCTTTTAAAATAATCCTAATTTAGCCAGTCAAATCAGCCGATGGTCCAAAATCAAAAATCTATGGGGTTTACCTAACCACATAATATCTTTTAAACCTCTTTTCAATTTCCTATTTATGGTTGTTTTTCGTACTGATAACAACGGTTTTATATAAAGAGCATCCTGACCCTTAACTCAAAGTTATTTTTTCTATCTTTGTTATCCTCCAAATGACATTTTAAACCTTGGCCAAAAAATTCAAGAAAACTTTATCCTCCTTCCTACAGGGTCAAGTTACAATAAAAAAGGCTTCCGCCTTTTTTCTTCCAAATTTAATCTAAACTGGCATTTCCTTTTCCTTTAAAATTTTCTCTTTTTTCAGGTGCTTTGGGGCGGAACCGGGGGAAATTTTCCTTTAAATTAAAAACAGTTAGGGAAAATCGAGGGAAACTCCCCTCCGTATTGACTTGAGAAGACATCAATGGTTATAACCAGATTGCATATAGGGCATTTTTACCTCAGTCATAGCACCGGAAAAGTCTTTCCCGATCCTTTCCCAAAATTGGGGCGTCAGTATCTACCAAACCTTATAGTTACTTCCCTGAAAAGACTGACAAAATCTTAATGTTAAGTGATGTTTTTTATACAACTTATTGGGATCTGAAATTTTCCCCCAATGGGCCCGCGATAAGGGTTTGGGAAATTCAAGTTTTTTCCGTTTCAAGGTCTGGTTTTAAATTTTTTAGGTTCCTTCTTTTATTACAAAAAACTTTTTCGGGTTTTTAACGAATATTTCCAAAACTTTTCTGCCCTTTTACTAATTTTAATTTTTAAAAAAGGCATTAAAAATATCTGGATTATTTTTGAAGATATTTACTTATTCAGTCCTAAATGTTTAAAAAATATTTTTCATCCAATCGACGATCCAACCAAGATTAGAAGTATCGATTCCCTTTATGTTTTCCGTGAACAATTTTTTAACAAAAGAAATTTTTTCAAGATGGTTGTCGAAGTTCAAACCCCTGAGTTTAAAATAACTTGAACCACGTCCATGTTCCATTTTTAAGATACAAAAGATGCTTTTTTTTCCCCATTTTACACGAAAAGGGAAAAACGCTTTATAAAAATTTAAGATTTCCCTATTTAAAAACGGAAATTAAAAAAAATTCTTTTTTGGTTTAAACATCCAAAAATTTCTTAATTTTAAATTTTTTAAAAACCCCAATGACTTTGCAATAAAAAAATTTGTTTTCTTGTTTTAGGATCATAACAGTTTTCCCCTCAATTTAAATTAATTTGAGATATCGGGCTTTTTCAAAACAGGTTACTTTCTCATCTTAAAAATTTTTGGAAAGATAAATTTTTGTTTTAATATTTTGATTTTTAAAAAATTAAAATGTTTAAAGATTTCAAATTTCGTCTATCTTATAAAAATTAAAAAGGTTTTAATGACAATGAATAATTATTGAATGTAAATATGAAAGAATAAATTTTAAAACATAAACCATGCGATGGTCGTTTTGATCTCGGGAAAGGCCACGAAAGGGTTAAAACGACTTATCATTTCACAGCCCAAACAAAGGGGTATGTTTTTTCAAAAACCTTTAACACATTTCCAGGTCCTTTAAGATAAAACGTCAACGTTTAGATGTCAAAAAGCCTTCCCCAAGGGTCAGTGTTAATGGGGAAAATTTCTCAATAAATAAATAGTAATTTTAAAAACCCCGTAAAAATTATGCTTGCTGGAATCACCTCCCCTGTAGCGACAAAATTTAACAAAAAAAAACTATTTAAAATCCCCCAAAAAATTAACAATGATCCCAAATGTCAGGGTTCGTCTTTTCAAAAAGAAAAAATTTATGGTTTTATCAGGTCTGAAAGGAATGTCTTTAGTCTTGAAAATTGGTGACCATAATCTAAAAGAACAAAAATTCCCGGAAATTACATTTCTACCCCCGCTGATTGCTCTTTTTACTAACTCAAAAGTTATCTTCCACAAATGGGGGTGGTTTTCCCCAAAAAAATTTTTTTTGTCGTTGATACAACCAAAAATTTGATTATGGAGTAGCTTTTGTTCAACAACCACTTACTAAAAAATTTGGACCTATAATCTCTGCCCCTAAGTTTGGGGGGCCTGGACCCCCCATGTAATGTAACCTCTCTCAGGGGTTTCTTTAAATATTATGGGTTCCGGGTTTATCAATAAATTTTGAAAAAAAAAAAAAAACAAAGTCATATCAATAACATTTATAATTGGGCTTTTCTTTAAAATTTCAAAATCAAAAAGTCAACCACAAACAAAAAAAACAAACATTACAAATAAAAAACATATCCCCAAAAAAAAACAAAAAATTTCCCCAAATTTAAAAAAGCTTTTTTTTGTTTTTGGAAAAATTTTGTCCCTTTTGTTTCTTTTTAAACAAAATTGAAACTAGCATAATCAGTTTCAAAGACAATAAAGAAGTAGATGAATTTTATTAAATTTATCCCTTCCCATTCTTATCAAACTGGTGTGTGTATAAAAAAAATAAAGAAAAATTTTTTTAGGTGCAAAAATTTATTGCAGGTTATTTTTTTTTAAAGACTCAAAAAAACATCCCCCCTTTAAACTAAATGGCGGGAAACTCTTCAAATACTTTTGTTTCAATTTAAACACAAAAACTTTAAATCAAAAAAAAACCCACATGCAAAACATGTAATCCCTCTAGATCAACATGAACATCTTTAAAATTTTCAAATGTTTAAATGTTAAATAAATACATATAAAATTAACCCATTATTTCCCCTGTCATATTAAACTTTTTCATAACGTATAATAGGGTAAATTTTTATCTTTTTTAAGAATTCCCAAAAATGAAAAATAAATATAATGTTATTCCATAATACTCTAATTTTACTCAAGCCTAATTTGCAATTTTGTCAATGTTAATAACATTCTGTAATACTTTTTTGTTAAAAGGGAACTGTGATTCGTTTTTAAAAAACAGACCCATTTTCTGATTTACAAGGGAAAAAATTTTTAAATGTTCCTCATTTACAAAAATTTTGCAACCTTTTTTAAACAGTCATTTAATTTTAATTCTATTTTAAAAAAACTTATTTTCCAACACAACCATTTCAACGAAGCCGTCCCCCTCTTTCTTTTTAACAAAATGAAATATTAAAATTTTTTTCTTAAAATAACCCAATTTACGCGTCGGTACAAAACCCCCTTCCAGTGACGTCCAAAGGGCGGGTGGAAGAACCCCTCCCCCCTATAACCCCCCCTTCTTGGAATAAAAATTTCCATGCGCGGGCCAATTCTTGTTGAAATTGAAAGGTCTTTGCCACAGTTGAAACGGCCCCTTCCTTTTCCCCCGTAAAATTCCGTGTTAAAATTTGCTTACTACCATTTTTTCCCCCAAACCACATTTATTTAACCTCCAAGTCCTCACTATCAAACCTAACTATCCCAAATCTGTAAATTTTAGTGGGGTGAATTTTGGGAGGTCTCATGATATGTGGGGAAAATAACCTCCCCGGGAAAATTTTCTTTTTCAATCGACACGGACGCTTCCAAATTTTTCCTGATACCCAAAAAATATCATTAACAACCTCTTGGGTTCCCACTTTCAAACTCAATTTTTCCCGGATGGATCAACCAACAAGATCTTGGAGCATTTTTATCCACCCTTGAATCTTTATCGCCTCCCCGGATTTCTGTCCACATTGCGTGAATCTTGGGCTATTATCAAAGGATTATTAAATTTGATTAGACTTTAAATTAAAAATTTTTTTTTTTCGACTCCTCAGTTCTTCCCCCATTAAACGACATTCCCAAAAACCAAGTCAAGAACCCAAAAAAAGATCCTCATTCCAAAGGGGTTCTTTTAACGGCAAACCCTTTTATTAAAATCAGGCAATGGGAAAGGGGTACTTTGGGCACAATCTCTCCCAAAATTTATACTGAAACTGGCGGCCCCCCGACAAAACTACCCCTACTTGCAGTTTAAATTTGGGCCGGAACTGGGGAAAATGTCCTTTTAAAATTAAAACAGTTAGGGAAAAATATCAGAATCTCCTCTTCCATTAGACTTAGTAGAAAACAAAAGGGTTATAAAGATTATGGACATTTTAAACTCAGCGGTATAATTAAAAGGCCTTTTTGATCCTTTCCTGCGGGCTGTTTTAAGAAGCATATTTGGGGTTTTTGCCCGGGTGGGATTGGGAAAAAACCCTCATTTGATAAACCTTAACCCCAAATTTTTTTTCGTCAAAGAAATTTAAAAACCCCCCCCAGATTTAATAATAAATAGTATTTAGCCCAATGACTTACATTTTTTGCCCTATGTTAACATCTAGATTGGATTTGGTGTATCCCCTGAAAATTTTAAATAGTTTTGGGAATTTTAAAACTGTATTTTGTAACTGTTTCCCAAAGACTACTTTTTTAAGGGAAAAAAAAAATTTAAAAAAATTTATTTCTGATAAAATTAATAATGGGGTTTCCAAAAACTAAAATAAAAAAAAAAGGAATTTCGCTCAAAATTAACCGATAAAAAGTTGAAAACTTTCAAATGGGAAAAAAGCGTTTTAAAAGCATTGATATTATTCGCCCGGGTCCATTTTTTGACAATGCGATAGTATATGCTTCTTCTGTTTTTCCGAATGCCTGTCAACTGTATTGTTTGTTTGTTTGTGTAGGAATGATTTCCCCATATCAAATTAATGCAGATTTCATCGGGGTTTTATTTGAATTGGGCGTTGTGGGGGTTAGTGGGCAGAAAATCAAAATTTCAATATTATGTGTTTCAATCCCGGGGGAAAGTAGTTCATTGGGTTATTTCACAGTTGAAATACGAAACCATTTCTTTGAGTTTGTATAGAATCCTTCAACAAATAAAGACCTTCTACATATTTCTTGTTACCAATAAATTTGTAAAAATAAATATTTTTGAAATTCCTTGCCCAGCAATTCCCATTCTTTTTTTGATTTTGAGTGTTTTTTTCCAAAAAATAAGGAAGAAAGTCATCCCTGAGGGAACCATGTTTCCCGTAGGTATTTCCCGATTCAGGTAAAATAAATTTTGTTTTTTTTACCTTTGGGTTCCCCCTTTTTTCTACCCGGGTGAATTTGTTATAAGAAGAATAGGGGGTTCCAAAAATTTATCCATAAAAAAAAACCCCGCATCTCAGTTTTCATGAAAACTTTGATTCACTCCTTTCCCCAAGCAGGATCTCATGGGCCCCCTTTTCATTCCATCTCAATAAACTTTAAACTTCATGTAAATACCAATGCTGGGGAATAAAAAAATTTTCTAGAAATGGGAAATCCAGTAAAGAAATGGTTAGGAAACTAATTTTCGCTTATTTAAGATGGGGAAATATTTGACGTAAACATATTTCAATTTTAAAAACCCCTCTGAAAAATGTTTCAATTCAGTTTCAGCCACTAAAAAATTCCTAAATCCATGTACTCCTTTTTTAACCCTTGAGATAACAATGAACAATTAAATGTACAAAATTTAAGTTTAAAAAAAAATTTTTTTGCTGATAACTGTTTTTAAAATTGAATTATTTATCATCGAAAAAAAATTTTTTTTTTAAGAAAACAATGATGGTATAATGTTGCTTAAATTTTTATTTTTATTTTTAAAAAACTAATATCTGTAACAAGTAATTTAACTTCCCGGTCAATGACCCCCATCTCGATTTTTTTGTCAACCCCCGATCCATTGAGCAAATGCTGGGAAAGGGCCAAAATTGTAAAATTTCTCCCCATACGTCACATGAATTTACTGTTTTTTAAAAAATACTTTCAAGTACTTAAAAAAGTGATTTGAAATAGTTTTTAGTGGAAAATCCACTTTTTCAATTTCAAAAAAACAGGGAAATTTAACCCAAAATGGCAAATTTCTTGCCTCCTTTTTGCATCCGAGGCAAAGTTCGTTAAAAACCAAAAGAAGATTTTGAAAAATTTTAAAAAGTTTTAAATTTGGTAAAATTTGCTGTTGTTTAAACTCCCCAAAACCCCAAGACTTTCAAATGACGGGGGTATCAATTTTTGGGGAAAAAGTCTGAGCCTTTGGGAAAAAATTTAAACGGACAGGCAGACATTTTGACATCAATCGATTTTTCGGTATCAAGGACCCACAAAACAATAATTCAGGCTACCACTTAGTACATGCAGTACAGAATTTATCTTCTTTTCGTTACAGGGTCTGGCAATAAGTTTTTCTACTGAAAATTCACCGCTTTCCGGCATACGGTTATATAACTTTCTCTTACATCGAAGTGCGAGAAAGAAAAGGAAACCCATAGTTCCAGGAATGCATGTGGTAAGTACCGAAATGCAATATTTATACAATGTAACGGGCCAAATAAGGTGAGTGGCACTTTATTTGGACCCGCTAGAATCTGCAAACTATTACAGCTCCTATTGCACTGACCTACCAGACTTTTTTATAATTTGGAGATAAATCTCTGCATGTTCAGCAGTGAGGAACTGTCCACCTGTGGTTTATCGCGGTGAAGAGAACTATTTCCAGTCTGCCGCTTAGTAGATGAAATGTATTAATTATCACCAGCATGGAGCGGATAATATAGTGACATTCTTTGTGGGAGTATGAAATGTCAATTATCTGTCAATAGCAGCCCGGTGCTTCGACTGGCAAAGAGAAACGGTGTCAGGGAGAGGATCTATTTATTTATTTTACGTCAAAAAACAGTTAAAACTGCGTATGACGTGCTATGAGGAAAAGTAAATTGTGTGCACATTTTCAAAATTCTGTGATTCCTACACTAAGTCATGTACTACTTAAATTTTGGGGAAAAAAAAAGCTCCCATGTAATAAAATCTATTTTCAAGGATAAATAAGCAATAAATTTTGGGCTCTTATGCATGATGTCCTTCGGCAAGGAATAATGCTTCCTGCCGCGACAACATGGAAACGATAATTTGAAAAATTGAAATTCCCACTGAATTCTAGAAGACGTGCACAAAAAATGAAGTTACATTTATGTACAGAAGCAAAACAAGGGCCCACCTCAGTATTTATAAATTACATGTGCAACATTCATTAAATGTTCTCTTTTGACGGATGTTTTGTCGTCAATCGATTTTTCGGTATGAAGGACACAAAAAAACTGAATTCCGGCTACACCACGTGTTAGAGGAAGTAGTTAACTATGTATAAAAACAGAATTTATCCACTTCTTTGTTACTAGGGCCTGAGAAAATTTATGATAATAAAATGAAGTTATGGAGGAAAACATTATTTGATTGGAACCACTTTTACAGATTATTGTAGAATAACATTGCGTATCCATTATAATCAATACAAGGAAGTATGTGCTATTGTAACACCACTCGTTCGATAACAGAGAACCTTGCGAAACGAGTTTTTTGTTGAAAAATTGCTACTTACGGCCGCATTATTGCAATATTTTCTTTTTACTATGTAAGGACACAGTATGCGAGAATGTAAATAATAATAATAATAATAATAATAATAATAATAATAATAAATATAATAATAATAATAAAAAAATAATGCTAGAAAGCAATTTTTGTTAATGAACACGTTTTGTGAGGTCGTCAAGTTGAAAATGTTTTGTAGTCTTTCTACGAGTACTTTCTCGTATCAGAACAATATTAAAGATAATTTTTTTCTTGAATAATCTGTTTTGAAAAATACCGTCAAGTCCAAATTTTCGAAAATATTAGTAGTTTTCGCGTAATTTCACGTGTAATATCGACCTTTTTTATCGATATTGACTCAAAAACAGCTCCAGATTTTTTTCTTTACAGTTTTTCATCGGATCGAGCAAAGTACGCTTAAATAAAAATGCGCAAGTCTCGTTTTCCGTGAACTGTCTGTATTTCCGAAAATTCTAAAACGTTGACGTTGGAATACTACTATATTAATGGTAAAGATTTTTCCTAATAAAAAATGTAAAATTTTGAATCTTTAAGAAGGTCATGTAAATTTTTTTGAAAAAAAGGATTCCCGTAAGTTTTGCTTGAAATTAAGGTTATTTATAAAATTTATTTTTTCTCAAAAACAGCTCCGTATTCTTTCTTTAAATTTCCTCCTCGGATACACGTAGTGAAACCTAAAAATGGTAGATGTCTAAATTTCTTTGAATGTTTGAAAATTGTTCTTAACTCTTGAAATTTTTGAAAATTACAAAAGTTACAAGTGATGCAAGAAAATTTGAGTCATTGAATCACCTCTAGTTTCGTCTTAAATCTGTTTGTTGCGGGACTGGAGTGTAACTCCCTATTTACCAATAACACACATGTATAGAGGGTCTGTGTACTAAATTGTACCTTCCTTAGAGTGAGAGATGATGATGAGAGATGAACTGGTGTACCGTTTGACCCCCCCTGTCCGTGTCCGCAGGAGATGTAGGAGGGTTCTTACGGTGCTGTCCGCCACTGCACGCGTGAACGGAGCGCCGTAGATCTCTTCATCGGGCGAGGTCAATATTTCTCGGGAGTGGCTTTACGACCTCGTTAAAACGCGCGAGACGGCGCGACGCGCGGCGCACGGCTGCAGGGCGTGTCATGGGTCGCGAAGGAGGAAGACGACGAATTAGGCGGGAAAAAGAAGCGGAAAGGGGAAGAATATGTACTTGGGAGCAGAGAAAAGGAGAAGACACTTTCTGCTCGGCAGAAAAGAAATTTGGAGAGACGAATTAGTTGAGAGATTTAATGAGTATCTTACTCATTAATTAATTACATACGCAAGACGATAAGTAATAAAAACGTGACCAGTGAACAGTATAAGGTAGAATGAATCGCGTGCCGCAGTAAAAGAAGGTTAATGTAGTAAAAATTAATTTAAAAACTGTAAAAGTATTGTGCCTTGATAATATACGTCATGATATAATCTGAAGAAGAGGGCACAAAACAAGTCTTTCGAAAACTCGAATTCAATTATTTTATATTTTGAAAAATAACAAGTGTTTGACATCAGGAAAATAATGTTTATTGGCAGATATAAATATGTTAATTAATTAAAAGAACAGAAAATAGAAATAAACCGCAAATTGTACACTTAGTAACCAAACTAGGAACCTTCCAAGGGTGTCGATCTGTCTTTTGTTCCCGACACCGGAATGAAACCTCCCTAGCCATGGAAGAATGATGAAACAGCGAATAGCACCAGCGGGAGAAGCAGGAAAAACAGGACGAAATGGGCGATAAACGCAGAGCTGTAGTAAGGGGTACGCTGAAGGGAAGGGTGGGGGCGGGGCGGGCCAGGAAGGGGATGGGAGTGGCGGGACGTGTGGCGAGTGAGAGGCGCGCGGCGCAGCGAGCGGGGCGGGGCGAGGCACGCGCTCGCCCGGGGGGCTGCGGCAGCGCGCCACACCACCCTGTACCGCGCCACCCCGCGCGGTCGCGGACGGCGAAAATATCGCCTTCGCTTTCACGCGGAGACAAGTCGACGACTCTTGCCCTTTGTGCACGGCGTCCCGCGATGACAGGCGCTTCAAGTTGGGAGGCGATACGGGTAAATATACAACGGTGTAATCTCTTTCAATGTTCTATCCGCTCGCCACTCGCCGCATTTTCAGTCAGTCTAGCTGAAGGGTGCTCCGTTCACAATGCCCGAATGTTGACGCTCTCGAGATAGCGTCGTAATGATTTCCTCTTTTCATTCCTCTCCGATTTTTGATAGAACAAATGCCAGCAAACATGTCATCGCTATCAACTCATCGTTATTCTTCTTCCTTTCATGGTAATACAAATCATTTCGAAGTGCAAAACAATTACTTGTGACGTCATAATAAGTACATTTTCATGAATTTAGTGATATTAATGTCATAATTATGAAACTCGAAAATTACTATCATATTATCAATCTCCGGCCAAATTTTCTCCTCCTAACTTATTAAAACATTCCCCATAATATCCTTTTTATGTCACGTAAAGTGCTATTTCGTTTCTATCATTTCCAAATTTGGCCAATCTAAAAATTGTTCATTATCTTATTTCTTTCTTTAAAGAAGAGATTTCAAAACGGAATTAAATCAATATCTTCACCATTGTAGCTGTAGAAAAGTGCTAACAAAATTTAAATTCTGCAATATTCGAAAAATCAGAGATTTCAACAAGGGGACCTACATCATCCATTTAAGCGGTTTTATGCTCTCTGAGTACAAACTTTAATAAAAAAAAATTGGAGCCATTTTTGGAAAAATGCTGAGAACGTTGAACAATCAGGTAAAGTAACCTCAAAACTCAAAATATGTTACAAACTTGCATGGCCTTGAGTTTGTTTAGATTGATCGGAGAAGCCAATTTTGGAGGAAATCGGCTGCACGGTTTAGCCTCTAAAGTTGTCCATAGGCATACATATAGACGTTAACGAGATTATGCAAAACGTCTGTCCCCGGGATGAGGCCCCTCCGTCTGTTCATCAATTTTTCGGCATCAAGGACCCACAAAACATAGATTCTGGCCGCAAAACATGTTAGAGTAAGCAAACTGCATATAGAGGAAACAGATTTATCCCGTTTGTCGTTACCAGAGCCCGGCAAGAAGGGAGTATCTGACAAAAAAATAGCCGATTTCCGGCGCACGATTACAATGCAAACAACTCCGGTTATAGTGAACTCGGATAAGTGAACTTAAGTCTCTGGTCACATTTCACTTTCATTACAAGTAATAGCTCACTATAGCCGAGGTTCAGGTTCACTGTAACCGAATATTCGTATGCCTTTCATATTAATATATGATCTCTTATGTCATTAGGCAATTAAAAGGCCTTTGGAGAGTGGGAGGGTGTTCCAACAGTGCAAGAGGCATTGAAATGTGTCATGGTTGCATTACGATACTTGGAGACAGAGGACAATGCAGAATCAGATATGGAAAGAGCACGAACTCTGGATCTAATTAAAAATGTACGAAGCAGACAATTCCAAATACTTGATTTTGTACTGTGATATACCAAAATGACGAACCGTTTTTATAATGGCAATGTCATTTTATTTGACATAGAATATATGGATGTCAATAGACGATCGCGAGGGGGTCGCTATGTGAAAAATAAACAACCGTTAAGAATCATTTTCGTTAGGTTAAAATGACAGAGCAGATATGGAATAAGCATTATTTTGAGAGACAAAAGAAAAAGATATAAAATTTGGATGCTTCCCAATTTTTAGAAGAACATTCATTCGCTAGAGGAACGCGGTGATGAGCGGGTCGGCTCTTGATATATTTTACTAGATCGATGAAAGACTGTAATTGATTGTTGTATAAAGTTAACTATCGTTTCTCATATTAGAATAGAGCATTATTGTAAAAAGAAAAATACGTATCTACGCGTCCACCCGAGACGTTAGTGAGGGAAATCACGGATTATAATAGTATCGCCTGGAGAATTTGGAACCAGACACGGACATTAGGCGAGGACTTTATCCAGAAGCAAGATTCTGCTGCGTCGACGGAGAAGGTTCTACGGGGGTCAACGAACGAAGAAGTGAAGAGCGCGCGAAGACCCACGAATGAATAAAAAGGTTTTATAACTATTGTAATATAGAGAAAACTGGTCATGCCCAAATATTAATTCATTTTGATTATCAATATAATAAATTCCAATTTGTTAAGTTGAAAGAAAGCTGATTATCATTGTGCGATACGTGCAATCCAGCATTTTAATAAGATGTTCAGATTCCTCGCCACTCCGTATGGTTAGCAGATTGAATAATTGGGTGCAGAGTAAATAGCAACAATTATGGACGTCGAACCCCAATTAACTGAGCTAGCCCAACATAATTGTTTAAGGAGAGATATTCAAATTACGTAGGAATCATTAGGTTTCAAATGTAACCTTTTCCTGTCGCCCAAATTACCTTTATCAGTAATAATTATGTTTCAAAATGTCCCTCCAAGTAGGGCTTGTTTTTAAATAGAAAGACAAGGCTTGTTTCAAATTGACACCAGTCAACGTCGGGCATGTTTCAGTACACAAATAAAGATATTGAAATTTTCAGTTTGTGCTGTTAATGAATTTTGCGTTTTATTAATAAAATCATTGTAAAGTAATTCCATTTATTTTAGTCATCATCGGATATAGTGAACCAAAAATGTTAGTCCCTTGAAGTTCACTATAACCGGAGTCGACTATATTTTCTTTTCTTTTGAAGTACGACGAAAGGTAACAATTTGGAAACTTTCTGAAAATTGTTTATATATTGCATTAAAACAATTGTATATGATTTTATTTAACGATATTTTCGAAATTACAAAAAGTTTGCCGAAATGGGACCATCACAATATTTTTTCCATCCTTTGCTGCATACGATGAAAAATACAAAGAAAACATTTGGAATTTTTAAATAATTGTCTATACATTGCCTACAGTTAAGAAAAATTACGCAAAATATATTTTTAAAAAAATTTTTTTCAAGATCTGACTTCAAGCAAGAGATTTTATTAAAAAAATGTTCATTTACAATAATATAATTGTAGCACGACGCCCAATAAATTTAGAACTTTCAATTTTAGAACATTGAGAGATTTCAACAAAAATTAGTTGCGCGCTTGTTTTGCGTTCTTTACCTTACGCAAAGAGAAAGTTTAATAAAAAAATTTGAGCCATTTTTGAGAATATTTTGAAAACATTGTTGAAACTTCGTGTAAAGTACCTCCAAAAATCTAAATATTCGTTTTAAACCCGCGCGGTCTGGAGTCTGTTCAGATCAGTCGAGAAATATAAATTTTGGAGAAAATTGAACAGTTAAGGAACTATCATTGACCAGACAAGATTTTTGTCGTCAATCGATTTATTGCTATCAAGGATCCGTAATTAATCCGTATCCAGGATCCAATAATCCGTATCAAGGATTACGTAAGTAGAAAAGCGAAAATATTGCAACCGTGAGTATGTAGTAAAGTAGTATTTTCTCGTAGAGAAATTTAGAAGAATATTTTCTCGTAGAGAAAGTATGAAATGATTTTTGCTTTTTCATATGCGTAGTAGAAAGAAAGTCATGTAGAGTTCTGGTAATTTTCTTCTGTACGTCGATTTTTCAAACTTCATGGCTTTAGGGAATTGCTGCATATGTTGTGATTATGCGAACGCATTATGAACGTATACTTACGAAATACGTTTGAATATTTTTTACTTGTATGGTTATTATGACAGGACTGGGAATTCTAAGCCAATGGAAGAAATTGTAAAAAATTAATTGAAGAATAAGTTTGAAAAATAATTTTTCTCTTCTCAGAAACCAATCATGAAAATTCTCTAAGTAAGGTGTTTTATGTAATACACTGGGGGTTACGTAATCTTATTGAACGCAAAAATTACCATCGAGAAGTTCAGTGCGCTGTGTATCCTGTCGTGCTCACGTAAGAACTCTGCATTGCACCACGCAACGGAGAAGATATATACGAGTATAATCGTACTAGTGGAATAGTAAAGTAATTAGATTACTATAATAATACTAGTGGAGCAGTATCACTAGAAATGTAATTTCCGACTCCGTATGCAGAATAATATTAGAATGAAATTCTATATCACTAGTCAACAATCGAGATTGACTCGTTCCAACTCAAAACGAAAGCTGTATATCTGAGCCACTGCTATTCGTGCTCGTTCACGAGATGCATGACTTCTTTGTTCCGAAGAAGTGAAATACAGGAGGAGAGTAAATTGAAACCAATCAACCTGTGCTTCGAGCTATTCCCATCTTCATTTTGTAAGCCTTCTGGGCCAAGCATTGTGTAACTTAAAACTGATCCTCTGTTCATTTGCGCCGAACGCAGTAAATTCGTTTCTCCACTTCTCTTCGAGCACAGATGCATTTGCAATGTAAACTCTGTTTTCCAAAAATATGATGAACAGATGACTATTTTTTCCAGTTTCGCCTTTTTCACAAGCTTTAGCCTAATGGTGTATCTAACGGCTCTTGGATCCGCGGAGAGCTAATTAGAAGAGCTAACCAAAGCAAATAATACGGATTGAAGATATCAGATATCAGAAGATATCATTATGCATATTCATAAAATGTTCTTTAAAGTGTTCTTTTCAAAAGTAAGCACAATGTTGACAAGTGTTAAATTAACTCTTTGTTATAATTTCGATGTTGCAACCCACTAAATGTATTTTTTAGTAGAAACTGATTTTCGGCAATGTGGACACAAAAGTTATTTGAATGGAAGGAAATATTTTACGAAAAGTAATGTGAAGAACTTCATGAAAAAAATTCTGTTTATCATGAGCAACCTGTACTTTTGAAAAGGGCCCGAAGTTTATGCCCTACCAAAAGAAAAAATAAGCAATAAATATTAAAATTTGTTAAGTATGTTCCAAAAATATTGAAATATGCTCTTACAATGAAATTCATTAAAACATCCATACACAACTTCAATCCCGTACACTGTAACCTACCTATGAATGTTGAAATCGATTGTTTGATGCTCGGAATCATATATGTATTTAAGTAATTTTCTGATATTATTTCTATTTTTAATATTTATTCTATGAAATATTTTTCGCCAAGAAAAATACCACACACGCAATATCTTGAAACCATTAATCTTGAATGATTTTTACAAAGACTTTTACAAATTTTGATAAAGTTATTGCGGTTTGCTATCTTAGTTTAAGTTATCACAAGCAAAAAACATGAAAAACAATTAATTTGCCGCTGGAATAACATGCCGTATTGATGGCAACTACGCTCTCAGCTTCATTTGTTATAGTCCTTCCGCAACTCGGCGGGGAAATGGACCCGATTACGGGCCATTCACAAAAAGTCTTATTATTGTTGACGTGATGACTTCGTTCGTGGGCGGCTAGGTGCTGGCGAAGCCTGCAGCGCAGGGGGTGGCGCACACTGGGGCCAGAGGAGGGGAAGTTGCCAAAAAGTCCAAAATCAAAATATACTTCAGAAGCTCCATTTCATATGAAAGGGGTAGCAAACTGTCTCCTTCATCGTTCCCTGATCAGGAAAGGAAGAGGGAATCACACCACCCCATTCAGTGCAAGTTTAAACTTGCACGAGTGATGCGCGGCGCACTTCTTCGCTTGTAAGAAGAGAGGTGTGTTTTTCGATGCAAATATTTTTGCTTTCTCGAGTAGCAGGATCGCACGTGCTATGGAAACGATACCTGGAGATACTTTAAATCTGTATTTCTAAAAAACATATTTCTTGAATAATAATTTAGTAATTCTCAGTAAAAACTTCATGGGTCACAATGGAATGAAATTTTAAAATCCCGTTTTTCATATTGTCTTTTAGTTCCCTTCCGGGGGTTTCTGAGCTATGATAATAAGTGAATCTGATTCTGGAATTCATCTAGTTTTGAAAACATTAATCAAAGTTTGCCCATGTTTGCCACGTTTGCATTTAGGTTCTTTTTTATGATGATGTATATCTAGTTTTGTTAGTCTTTCTACCTGCAATATTTTTTCCCCTCTTGATCTGATACTGATAGCTCTTTATAAACAAGGACTCTGTATGGTGTCACAACTGAAAAGAAACACACTGAAAAGAAAAAAAAACGAAAGAAGTGTAACCTAGAAGAAAAAAGTGCTTCGCAGACTGTTAATTGCATCTAACCCACTGATTTCACAAACGGAATAGAGAAAAAATATCACAAAGGCATTGGATCTAGAAGTTACACCAATGTTAATGGCCTCAAGTACAAATTCACTTCTTGAAGAAGAGTCGCATGATGAAAGTTCTGACTTCGAGGTTATGTAAATAAATATTTGAAGGTTAAACAATTAAATAAGATATTATTTAATTATAAAATGTGTTGTATCCCCTAAAGTTCTGAAAAATGCTTAAAAATACTTTTTGTCAACTTTTCCCCTTTGTGACCCCACTGTGCGGCGGTGAGATGCGGACCTGGCTATTTCTCCTTCATCCAGGTGGGACGTGCGACGACGGCGTGTGACCAGAAGGCCCATTGTCGCGTCGGCGATGTCACGCTAACGAGGCGATGTGCTGTATTCGCTTCCGGAATCAGGCGAGAACGCGGTCAGAGTGAGCGGTCTCTGAGCACATGTTACGGCGAACTCAAAGAATGGAGTTCCACGCACAAATTTAGTGCCGAAAATAAACAACATAAATGCGTCTTTGAGATGTCAGTGGTCTCACGTGTTGGCTCGAGGTGCAAGCCACTGTGAATGCATCATCGAAGCCCAAAGTCTATTGAAGAAGTTCATCTACGGCACGCAAAGTCTTATGTGAGAAGTTTGAAATCACGTTCGTGGCACAAGTCAGAAGTATGAACTCAGTAAAAGCTCGAATAGAAGTTAATTGCGAAGTACCGAGTTCGAGCTGAAAGTGTTTTTGGGGCCTCACACGCGACAAAACGAAGGCTTTGATCCCCTCTTCTGATACGAGTGTCTCGCCCTGATGGAATCAGCTATCGGGAGTGGTGGCGGAGCGACACTCGAACCAATGGAGCGCTAGCTCATGTGGCACAAAAAAAATACCCTTGCATTTTTGGTGCGAAAGTTACTACACGGCCCCATGGGGGGGGGGGGTTACGCCGCGGTCGGTGGAATGCAGTGCGGCTGGGCCTCAATCTTTGAAATGATTCTTTGGCCGAAGAACCGTTTGGCCTACACGCATGTGCGCATAGCGAATCTCTGGCTCCAGCAATTTCATGAGAGGGTCGATCCACCACCTCCTAGAGTTATAAAGCCTGCTCACTAGTACGTGACGTCACTAAGATGGCGGCGTAGGTAGTCATGAGGCATGGGTGGTCTAGACGCAGGCATGTTGTTTTCAGTAGAATTCATCTGGTGTTGTCCGTGTGTTCGGTGCAGTTCATACTTTTATTATACTGCCGGTTTGATATGCCGTTTAGATGAGTAGTTCTGAGGTGTCAGAAACTGCGATGAAGCCTGGAAAGCTACATGTTTTTGGTTTTACAATAGATCCTGTTGGAAAAATGAACAGCTGCTTTTGCAGAGAAGATTTTGTTCCTCAAATCCTCGACAGTGAGCTGTGGTTCATATCATTGTAGAACTATCATTTATTATATTTATTATTTATTCAAAGCATAAATTGTATGTAAGTTCTAAGGTTTGACATTGATTTAGTAATATTCTAATGTTCTATCCTTATAATAGTTGTTTGCAATTAGATCTTGACAATTCTCTTGTAATATGATGCTGAACCCTTGCAACTATTTTCTGTATACTGTTAAAGTGAATAGTGATAGTAAAACTTAAACTATTAGATAAATAATCTTAGAAAAGTAGCATGAGATTATAACATTCAATTGTAGAGTGGCGTAAAAAATCATAACCTCTAGAAAACAATCTTGGAGTTTCCTATAACTTGAAATGAATAAGGTACTGAAACAAAACAATACTTTATAATCAAAGGAGTTACCCTTAGGAATTATGAAAGCAAAGTCTCAGTGGTGCATGAATTAATTTCAAATTAAGTTTCTTTGTTCTTTGGTAAAATTGGTTTGATGTGAAATTTCCCAAATTTATTCATATTCAGTATTATTGACCATGCCACTGTACAATTTTTAGTTTACCCTCATGCAACCTCTTATTTTATTATACTATTATTATTATTTTTCTTGTTTCAGGTATGTTATTCATTCATCAAAATGACAGTATTTGGGAAGTTGGTGTGTAGTGCATAGGAAGAAACTGTCATCGAGACTGAAATACCAGAATTATGAAGTGATACTGTACCATCTGTGTTCCCTAACTGTCCAGCTCACCATACCAAGACGTTTTCAGACAGAAGCCCTTGTGAAAGTGAAAGACGGGAATGGAATTACAGAGAAAACTCATAGTTCAATAAATTCAGTGATGTATTATAAATTAGATGTTATACATTGTAAATAATTATAGTTTAATGTATTATAAAGAAAAATGTTTAATAAAACTTATGCTCAGAACAAAATTTTAATCATGCATTGATATATATGTATTTAAAAGGGAAGAAATTCTATTTCTAGAATATACTAGAAGAAAATTAAGATAGAATGGGTTGCTCCATGACTCTTTAATAATGTTTAAAGCCACCAATGGAAGAAATGTTTCTGTCCATTATCTTAAAATATCTGAGAATAGTTCATGATGCTTTGTATAAATAGTCATTCAGTAAATGATTTAGTCAAACATTTACGTTGGAAAGCTATGTATTTTGTGCTTTTTCTAAAGATATGATAGATTATCAAACAAATTGAGAAGATTGAATATTTTCCATAAATTCATAGTTGTATTCTCAATAAAAGCTATAATATACTGTATTGAAGACCAAGTTTATTGAAAAGGGGTTTACCAAAAGAACTTTACCCATGAATTGATAATTTTAATACAAAGGAGTGAAACTTTCCTGAGCGTTGAAAATGCTGTGAAGTTAAGCGAGGACCGATGCTCTCATGACTACCTACGAGTGACGTCACAAAACAGTGAGCAGGCTTTATAACTCTAGGAGGTGGTGGTCGATCGGACGCTCTTTCGCACGGGCGTCCATGACATCGCGTAGTATTTTAGGGCATCACGCCTCGTGCAAATGTAAAGAGTGCTGCGCCCCGTTAACTGCCCTGCCCTTGTCCCCACTCGTGAGAGCCGGTGAACTTTTAGTAGATGAGGCATTAAAAAAAAAAAAAAAAAAAAAACAAGGCAGTTGCCTTTCGAAACTATTTTGTGGCACCTCGTGCGGTGTGGCACGTGGTCGGCATCTCGGGCCTGATTCGCAAAAAATCGCAGCGGCCGGTCTCTGCGGGGGGTCGTAAACTATAGAGCGATTTTCCTAAGGATGAGCCAAAGTGACAGCTAGTGTTGCAATATTACTGAAGGTTCTGTGGTCGTTGTGCCCTAGAGCTCATTAGACTCCCTTCCCGCATTCGTTCGTTTGCAGTTGGCTAACTTGTAAATGGCTTCGACACTTCCTTTTGTCCTGTCCATGTCCGACAAAAATATAGTGCACTGCGAGAAATAATTGATATTAGAAAGAGCAGTGTAACGTGCTCTTCTGTAAAAATTCTTTTTTTCTTTATATATTACACTGAATTTACGTTTTGTGTGATAAATATTATGTTTATTTTAAAATCGAGACTTGAATGCGAGATGCGTACCGGTGCACGTGTTTCCGGCTTAAAATCGTTTTTCTTTCTATTTTCGTGGCAGTTTCTTTTACTCATTGTGAGAGCATGTAAAGAGATTTTCCACGTACGAAATTAAATTTAAATATTTCCCGGACTCGCGTACGTACATATACCTCAGCGAAACTCTTAGACTTTTGCATAAGCATGTTTTCACAGGAGCCATTAGCACTTTGCGAAGAGGCATGACTGATCAGCTGTCGCGGCGGAGGGATACATCTCTGATATACATGTGATGTTCACTTGTTTTCACGAACTGTCACTTTGGCTCATCCTTAGGAAAATCGCTCTATATACGCCCGCGCTGCCGGCGCGGCGGGGTGGCGGTCGGGGGAGAGGTAGTGGCCGGGCCGGGGCGACGGTGGCCGGTGGGGGAGAGACGATGGCCGGCGCCGCGCAGGTAGCGAACCGACAGCCAGCGCTGCGCCTAATGCTTTAATTAAAATCGCGGGTGGGGTTCATCATGTCCATTCACGGAGGGTGTGACGTTACAGTACACATACGATATATTTTTAAAATAATTGGATCTGTTTTGGTGAAATGGTTTTTACCGAATTTTGGCAGAACCTGAAAGAAGGGAAAAGTAAAAACATTATTTCCAAACACGGTAACGAACTGTGACCCTGAACTGTGAACTGGAACCCAACCTCCAACGTTTCTGACAAACTGGTGAGGGTTCCTCCAAAAAGTACGACAATAAATATTTGTTCGTATTATTGGTGATGGGTACATTATTACAATACTTTCGACCCGTCAAAAATGACGGGTCGAAATGAAAATCCTATTTTAATAATTCATTATAACTAATAGATCACTATTTAATTTCTTTAATACTAAATTTAAGGCTTTTATTCATTTTCAAATTTATTTTATCATCAGGTTCTCAAACCACGGTTCGGGGGAGTGTGAGTTTGGGGTAAAGTGATTCTAGGGAGAACCTGAATATACCATCAGATGAAGGTTTGGGCTATTTGCGGTTGTTGGTCCTGGTTGCCAAGTCTCATGAAGATATCGATTTTAGTTACTCTAATATTTGTACATTCGTTTAGGCGCTCTGCTTCCTCGGAATTCAACTTGTGTATATTGGAAATTGGGTTCAATGTGTTTGCAGAAAATGCATAAATAATATAAAATAAAATGTACGTGATCACAGTCCGCCTGTAAAGTCATCTTCCGTACCTCTGCTAAAGAGCAGGGAGCTCGGTCTTATCTGTTTAACATTGCCCTTCTTTGTCAGCCGAATTTTTATTATATCTTTTTCTTATTTAAAAATAATTTTCTATGTAATATGTTCTTTGTAATATATCTTTAATTTTTGGCTTTTTTTTAATAAGTGACAGTGGATTTATATGAAACTGACAGTGCATTTACAATTCGTCTCGAGTAGCTTTCCCCTAATCGCCAACGTAGTACATCTATCTCTAGCGCGCATCGCTATCAAGGATGTATGAACCTTCTGCCTCTGCAGATATCGAGTTCCGAAGTGCACGTTTTGCTCAGTGTGCGCGTGTCATCGACTTCCTGCACAAATGTGCAAGAACGACTGTCGCGCTTTCTAATCCATTCCCTCAATCTGCGAAACAGAATCCTCAGAATATTTATACGATCTGTTAAAGGTATATATAACGTGACAATTCGTAGTATGTTTTTCACTGCTATATCTTTACTTATTTTGAAATCAATCCAAACAATTTTGAGTGCCTTTTTTAAATAATTTAGTGACGTTTTGCCTACCTACTTTGGAGCATTTTAGTGCTTTGCATGTGGTGTCTAGTGATCATTAATAACTTCGGCCCTTTTCCATGCCTAAGTTTAACAGACTTCGTAAATAATAAATCTTCAACGAAACGCTCTCCGGCTTTGAGGAGATGCAAATGCGTTTCGAAAGTCCCTCTGCGCCGCGTTCATACACAACGAGCGCGCGGCAATTTACTCGTGCCCCCGGCCGCGCCGCGCCGCCCTTATCTCGTCGGCGCGTGCCGGGCGGGCAGGGCGGGGCGGGGCGGAAGTCGGAGACAGGGTGAGCACGGGTTGGGTGCGGGCGCTTTGATGTCACGGTGCGGGGGCGTATCCGTAAGTAAACGAAGGCGGCATCTCTGTAATAACCCGTTTGGCCCCTCCGTCCGGCGTGGCGCGATGCGGGGATCAAAGCGGCAGCGTAGGGCGCGCGCGCCAATTGCGTTGCAGGCCGAAAGGCGCGCCGTGCGTGGCGCGCGAAAGGAGCTGCGAGGCTCAGCTGACGCGCACCACACTCGGAGGGAGATAAAAACCAACTCGGGACGCCTGAACACTACCCGGAGCGTGCCGTACAACTCTCTTCACCGCTGGAAGCGCTTCTAACGAACTTCATACTGTTTCAGGTTTTATATTTATATTTAGACCAGTACGTTGTTCCAATGAATTGTTCTAACCATGCACTGCCTTGACACTTGCCACCTGAGAAGAATTCAGCCACCTTCCTGGTAAACCATTGACACTACCACCCCTTATTTTTGTTGTGAATAATTCCGAAGACAGCTCTGCCTTTCCTATTTTAACGATTATTTACATATTATTACAATTATTTTCGGACATTCGCCTTCTTTCGCAGTAGAAAGTGATCGGAAATAGAAACGTGCGGGAAAACAAACTGTTTAGTGAAATTACAATTTTCACAAAATGACTTCTACTCCAGTTACACCTTTTCAAATTCATTCCGGAGAGATAGCAGATCGATTTTACTAACTTGTTTGAATAACAATATTAAGTGACATTTTCGCAAAACTTTATAATATTGTCCTCTTCGGCTCAGCGGGGGATGTGAGTACATTGCCCCGCGCTCCCTGTGGATGAACGCGGCAGAGGGACTTTCCAAACATGCATATGCGTCTTCTCAAAATCGGAGAGCGTTTCCGTGAAGATTCATTATTTACGAAGTCTGTTCAGCTTAGGCTTTTAAAGGGGCTTTGCTTATTAAGATTACCACAGTCCAGTGAAAACTCTGAGCTTGAGTTTCCATAAATTTGTCCAAACCTTAAAGCTCACCAGTTGTTCAATTTGCCTCTTTAGAATGACATTTTTGAGAAAAACTCAAAATGTATTACTTCAACAATAAATGTCAAAGCTGTTAATACATTTATTCCACCGTGAAATGAGATGGTGAACTGAATATTAAAAGCATGTGCGCTACCGACACTGCCTCATTGTTGACCAGTCTCACACGTTTACTGCCGATGCAAACAATTCCAATAAGTATCTCCTCTCAGCTTTTTAAAAAGTTAAAATTTCAAGTGATGAAATCTGAGCAGAAGGGTGGATGTTCATTCAGTTTACAGCAAACAACAATCCATTCTATGAAACATAAGAACGAACTCCTAGCCAAAATGTATGACCTTGCAGCTTGCTAGTCGAAATTGCCATGTCTACAAAAGGACACAATATGACTGTTCCATTCCAAAGAGACGAACTTCAAAATGATTTCAGTTCTGTCGGAATTCAGAGTACGAAACGTTCCCTTATTGATTTTCCACCATTGCGGAAAGCGCTTCACCCATAACCTTTCCCACGCTTACGGTCAAAGGGCAAGGGCAACTTCGGAGGCCTTGCTCTGCGCCGGCGAAGCGACTGCACAACGCAAACCCAAATGAGCAATTTACCTCTCACTCAAAAATAATTGGACATCTCTCGTCGTAAACTAACTTCTCGGGAAGAAATATAACGCTAGTTGCCAGCCTTCAAATGTGTATTTTCTACGAAACGTATTGTAGCTCAGAACTTGAGTCTTTAACTACAGCCTTTTAGTTCAATTATATTTCAGCTCTCTTGGTAAACAGGCAGAACGTTATAATGCAATAAAGTAACTTTTTTGACTCTAAAATATAATTATGCACAAGTCCATCCATTCATTTAATGTCTGTTAGTAATTCACTACTTCAAAAAACTTAGACTGGTTGTAAATTCTGTTGAAAAGAGTTCGCCGATAAACAGAGCCTCAAACCATTTGCCTCGCGTGAATGTCATTGAGTTGCTGACCAATTGCCTTGTGCGTTCACTACCAAGGTCATTTTTTTCGCATATGAATCTTAAATCGTAATAAATATAGTGGGTAATTCCAATGAAAATGAGACCTGCGCCATTGTTATGCCTAATTTTTGCTATTCGAAGATCAATATGTTTAGAAAAATTGGAAAATGTTGCGGCTTTACGTAAAATACTCCCTAAAATCAAAATTTCCTATATAAACTCACATCGAGGCTGTTCCGATCGATTGGAAAATTTCAATTTTAGAGAAAATTATCTGAACGGTTTGTGCGATAGCGTTGGCCACAGACGAACGGACAGTCGTACGGCATGTAGTCAATCGATTTTTCGTTATCAAGAATGTGATAAGGTAGAAAGTAATTCTTTAATTACTTTCTTTAATTATTATGAGATGCAAACTCAATTACACAGCATGACACAGACTTTCTCGTACTTGTTAGTTTCCTATTCCCTTCCGTTCAGGCTAGCTTTTTTTGGGCGGTGCACCACCCTCTTCCCAGCTGCCATCTACTGGTGTCTAAGACACATATTTAACATTTTCTCAATTTTTCAATCCCCTAATCGTCGACTTTGAATTTCAATTAAATAATATTATCGAATGGAAAAGCCTGTACTTATTTAAATATTTTTATTTAAAGTTTTGGAGTCATTATTTGAAAATGCCGTTTGAGCATTTCTGAAAATACCCAATTTTGAAGTAATGTTTACAGAAAACTTTGATATTTGCAGTTGCTGGTGCTCAAAATTGCAATAATGTTCACAAATGTCCGTAATTTAAATGTTAACGACATGCTATATATATATATATATATATATATATATATATATATATATATATATAATATATAATTATCATTAATACTACCCGTCGTCCAAGTATGGAACTACAGCGATGCCTGGCGCGAGGAGGCGAGCAGACGGGTCAGTTTGAAATGCGCTCCATGCCGGGGCCTTAAGTCTCAGGAGGTTCAAGCAGAGTTCGCATGGTGTAGAGGACAGTGTCGATGTTACGTGTTCCATTAAAGCTCGAGTTTTTATGAGTGAGGCAAGCGACTGGAAATGGAGTGATTGAGATCCAGGAGTGTGACAGAGCTGTGTTGGTGAGTATATGGATGTGCTCACCTAGCCGCAAGACATGAGAGAGTAACATGAAATGTAATGATTGAATTTGTTGTGGAACTTTAATGGCACGAAGAGGGTGATATAGTGTTCGAGGTGCGTTGGAAGATGAAGGAAAGGAGACATTTCAAAGGTAACTGGATAAGAAAATGGGAATCTAAAGTGAACTGGTCTAACTGATTAATGTGATGCTAATAAAGCATTTAATTAAAGGTGTTATTGAATTGTGTAGGCGTGAGTTTAGAGATCAATCTCTCCTAGAATTGAGTTGAGTAGTCCAATTTGGAATTGTAAGAAGTATTGTAAGGTAAAAAGTCTGCATTTAAGTAGCAAGGGCTTATTCGACTGTTCTTTTGCCGGATGTAAAAATTCTTAAATCAAGATGTTCGTTGCATTATTTTAGTTGAGACTTAAGAACTGATAATAATTTATGATATAATGTATCAATTTTCAATCAAATATGCATATGTGATTTGAAAAAAGAAACTGAAGAAGGTGTTTCCACTCATTAAGCTAGTACTGTTGACAATTATGTGCTTTCTATTTGAACTTATTTGAATTTACGTACTATAAGGAATAATGTACAAAGTTGTTAATTACTGCAAGGTTGAGGTGAGATCTGCAGTTTCTCTATGGTAGTGCAATATTTTATTGAAGATTAGTCAATAGTCACTTTTGAATTTAATAAAATAGCTAGAAAGGACAGTTACACTGATTTCTACTGCCATAACGTTCAAAAATGTTTATTATGAATTTCTTTATTACAATTTGTGATGGTTTTAATTTCATGGCATGTAAAATTTGGCATGTAACAAGGATTGCTATGTGATCATGCAGGATAAAGTGGAAGGAAAATGTTGCAATGATTACCTGTATGGTAATGAACCAATAATATCATTTAGATAAAAGAATATTCAAGAGTTGTTGCATTTTAGTCAATTTGGGGTGAGACTTTACTTTCTGTGAGTAATGTAAATATCTTATGGAGATTGTCAATACAGATTCTGAAAAATATTAGCTCAGTGGGAGGACAGTTAGTTATTTTACTGCTGTCTGTAACGTTTTTATTACAATGGTTAAATTATGATTTCCTTCTATCATAATTAATATGGTGTGATTTCATGGCAGGTAGAATTAGCATGTAGCAGATGCTAGTGGACCATGCAGGATAAAGACAGAAAATTTGCAATGATTACTTATGGTAATGAACTAGTACTATCATTAAAACTTTGAGTAATGATAACCCTACTTTCTGAGTATTTATCAAAATAATGAAAAGCTTTGTCAGTCATGAATATTTGTTTATACAATTTTTAAGAAAATGTGTGGATGTTTATTCTAAAACCTTATTTTAAAATTAAATTTCTATTAATGTGTTGATCAATGATTGGATGTGAATTTCATTAGTGAAATGAGGAATCGTGATAGGAATGTAAAACTGAACTGTTTAGGAAATGAAGGAAATAAGTGTTGTATAAATTAATTGGAATGATAATACTTAATTCCAAGGACAATCATTTGTTCAAGTTAATAATTTGATTTTCCATTTTTAAAAGGATGTTAGATGGTTATAATTCTCAGAATAGTTCAGAAACAAGTACTTCTTTGTTGATTTGCTTGTTTTTGTTCTTGTATTTGGTACAGAGCAGCTCGAAATCGTACACTGATGTGACATTATTCCTGTGTGTTTCTTTTTGTGATTGTTTAGAAACTTGCAGATGTCTGACAATACAGTTTTCATTAAATGCTCATTGTTTTTGTAACATTGACCTTTCTTTCTTTTCGTGGGAAAGTGTGGACAACGCAGCAAGAACCCTCCTTTAGTCCTCGATTTCCTATTGGAAATTCAAATTATCATATTATTATTGTTATTATTATTATTATTATTATTGCATCTCGATGACCAACTGCGGAAAAAGCTACAGCCCACCCATCCGTTTGATAAAGTTGCGTCACAATAATATATATAAATATAAATATATATATATATATATAAAGAATCAAAATGTTGTAGATATTACAAAAAATGGGTTTCTATGGTGCAGATACGAGATGACACCATAGAACTGCAAACAACGAGATTTGTTTGGGAAGCAAGCGCAAGGTACACCGTAGCAACGCGAAAAAATAGAGAGAAAAACACAGCGAGCTTGAAGGGTGGACCAGATTGGGAATTAGGACATCGACTCGTGCCGTGGTAGTAAGCGAATCGCTTGCGCGTTTTTTCTTGGGGTTAATTATCAAATCGGGACTTGTGATATTTCGTGAGAGTGAACATTGAACTTGAATTTAGAATATTTCCGCATTAGGTGTGCAACGGGAATTTGTAAAATTTACGTGTTGTACCATTGCAATCTGAATTGCCAAGTTAGGTGATAGAAAATAATATTATACGCATATTATTCCGACTGGGAAAAAGTAATCAGTTTGGAATAGGTGCCCACCTGAGCCGCAAGACGAAGAGTATAGGCAGTGTTTGTGAAGTGGTTGGAGGAAGTTTCGACTTGGTCGCTGATCTTTGTGGACTTCAACAAGAAGGAAGATTGGTCTACCCTACGTGGCGACATCGAGCGACGTGCGTGCTAAGTGGCAAGAAAGGATAAAAGTTTCTATAACGCTGTTACTGCAATAACGAGAAAAATGGTCTTGACCTAACGATAAATTGTAATAATGAATGATAATTGATAACTTTGGCATGCATAATAAATTATAATTCAAAGTTTGAAAGAAAGCTGATTCTCATTTGCCATTACGTGCTATCCCAGAATAAACATTTTAGAATTATTTTCTGACTCCTCGCCACTCCGTATGAATGGCAGATTGAGTAATTGGTTGCGGAGTAAGTAGTAACAATTATTTCATAAGAACCCGTCGACCGAGCTAGAGGGATTTGCATTTATTTGTAATATATCCGAAGACAGTAATAGATAGTCACGAATTCAAGTGTAACTTTTTCCTGGCGCCCAAATTACTTATAAATTCGGAAATTAGTACGATTGACATTTACATTTATTATTAGTAATTACGTTTCAATATATATATATATATATATATATATATATATATATATGAATAAATTATTTGTTTTTAAAATAAAAAAGGTTTGCCAATTAAAACCCTTGAAGTACTTGGGCTCATCAAGGTAGTAATGTATAAAGATTGTTCGTAATGTAAATACGAAGGTTTTAACGGAGTCGTCTGAGTTTTAAAATTATTTGTGACGTATATATGGATTTAAAACCATGCTTACTCGTAGGATTAGATACTAATAAAGTCAATTCTTTTTTAAATTTATATTATTTCACTCAATATGGTCTTTTTCCTTCGAAAACACAGGGTATGATTTCTTACATCTTAACTCATGAACCGTAAAACACTTTTTGATGATGATTATTTAGACTAAACTATAGTGCCTGAACCTGAATTATTGATTGATTGTTTTTTTCGTGTTTCCGGGCGCGGCAACTGCTTTGGTCGTTAGTCCCGTTAGTGTGTCATGTTTTCTCGGAGATGGCGGCGTTGTCCCTCGCTGGATGACGAGTCCGGCACCGACCTACCGTCGGCTAGTGGGGTTCCCAACAGGACTCTCCCACCAGCGGGCACCGCCCAGCCGAGACAAGCTCTAAGCTCCCGCATTCACCTGGTGTTGATCTGAGAAACCACGGAAAACTCCCGATCAGAGCAGCCGGCCGCTAGAATTCTCCTCCACACAGTGACTGAATTCGATCTAGCTGAAAAACTAGTGTCGAAAATCCTGCCGCCGTCAGGACTCGAACCTAGGAACCTGAATAAGAACTTTTAAGAATCACTAGTAAGAATGTCAATTAACAAAGCAATTTATTACTGATAATGTGCATTTTCTATAATAATTTAAGGTGTAGGCACAATAATTCACTTTCCGCTATTAAATAAAAAAATGATCATAAAAATATCTTCCAAATTAGAAGAGTTTCAAGTCGGACCAAAGAAGAAAGAAAGTAACTTTAGGGAAAAGCCAGATTAAGATTCATTACTGCTAAAATGAGCTTTGATCACTAAATCCTTAACTACAAGAAATAATTTGCCCAAAAGTGATAATCTGCTTTTAATATAACAATATAAGGACTTTACATTAGTTTAAAATGTATCACAAACTATTTAATTTTTCTTTCATTTTAATCAATCATTTTCCCCTGAACCCCAAATGTCCGTGGGTATAATGCGCCGCGCGCGCGTATTTGGAAAAGTAGCGCTGAATTAAAACTTAGAAACAGTCTTACGCATTGAAAAGCAAACCTCTCAATGCACAAGAAATAATTAAAAACAAAATTCCATCCACGTAAAACCCTTTTTTGCAGACTACTACCTTAAATGTATAAAATATACTTTTCTGAAATTTTTGAAAAATCAAAATACATGAAAATGTATACAAGCCATAAAATTTAAAGAAAATATATGGAGCGTTTTTTTAGAAAACCTTGTCTTTAAAATTCCCCATTTTTCACTCAGATTTAAGCAAAAGCTACAATATATTTTTAAAACTGCACATGACATTAAAGAACTAATTGTGGAGAGCAAATTTCATTTGAAGGATACATCTCTATCTTTAATTTGGTAGTTGTCGGAAGTTCCCCCAAGAAATTAACCCTTTGACAGTCAAAACAAAACCTGTGCCATCTACGAAAATTAAAGAAAAAAATTGGAGCCTTTTTTGAGAAAACGTAGAAACGACATTGGAAATTCATGTAAAGTACTCTCACTATTGTAAACAATATTTTTGTAAATCTCACGATTTTCAGCCAGTGCAGATTGCCCGTAGAATTTTCATTTTGGCAAAATTCATAGGAATAGTTTAGCCGCCAGTGTTCTTCACAGACAGTCAGACGGAAGATACATGAACTTTAAAAACAGAATCTATCAACGACTAAGTATCAGAGGACTGCAAAACGTGTACTTTCGTTTAAATCTCGAAATCGATTTTCCGCATTACATGAATTTCTTTATGCTCCGAATATACGTACGTAAACTAGAAGACAAATGCCAACATAAACATGACAAAATGGGGCATTATTCCTTGTGGTGTGCGTGTTAGTTGTGCTGTAGAAAGATAACTGCCGTGATGACAACTTTCCTCTTGCGATTTTCCTAGCACGAAAAACAAATCTTAATTTACACAAAATGCCCTGATGATGGCAGATGAAGACACGTGTTTAGGGGTACACTGAGACCGTTCTGAATGAAGTATGTATGATATTGCCGCTGGGAGACAGAACTTTACTAAAGAGAAATTATAGTGTTCTACTGATGTCTCTAAACAAATTATACAAAAGTCTACAGCATGCAGAGGGATCAAATGTAGTACGTATACTTTTGCCAATGTCCGTGTACTGGAAAATTACAGATTTTTAGGCAACCCCATATGCACAGATGTGTGGCTAGAAGATGAAATCTCCTTGACTGCGGTGAAACGGAACTGCGAGAAAGAAAAAAGGTGGACAAAAATTGCCCACCCTTTATTACTTCTAAGGTTATTATTATATTATTGTACTTCGATCGTCCTAATAATTCAGCTAACACTTGAAAAAACGTGACTAAATGGAGTGCAAGGGATTTAAAAATACATATCTAGAAATCTTCGAAAACAGCCTTTCTGCAATTGAATTGAGGCTATATTCTTACAAAAAAAAAATTTTTCATTATTGGATTGTCGAGTGAGTTTAAAGAAGACTAAAGATAACTAAATGGTTTTATTTTAAACAAAAATCCATGTTGAAACAAGTTTTTTTCACTCCGACAGTAGGCAATTTTTATCATCTTACCCGATAAGATATTTTCCAAAAAATAGGAATATCAGGAAATAAGATATTTACTAAGTCTAGTAATACAAATGAAAATAGTTGAATTGAAGATAGTGCGAACATAATGTTTGAAGTTTGACAACACGACGGAGAAATGTAGATTGATAGAAAAATTAGGAAGTGAACGGCAATAGAAATTGTCCACTTCGGAATTAAACTCTTCAGTTACTAAATAAAATTATTTGAAATGTAAAAAAATATTGTAAAGAAAATAAAATAGGATTTCATCATATTATCGACACGACTGATACCGTACATGAAAGTTCAAAATATTGAATAAAAATGCGACATTTTAATGAGAAAATTAATGTTCCAACACAACGGTTTATCAGTTGTGTACGAAAACTCAGAAAAATATTTTTAAAAATCTTCAATAAATTTTCACACGATAACATGATTGCTAAGGGTGTGACAGTAACAAATACTGATGAAATTTTTTAAATGATTTTTTAAAAATTGTTTGTAATATGTGATCACAGGCGTCAGATTTCGGAAAATAAAACTTTGTTGATGTACTTGTGTGCCGGCAAATAAAGAAAATTGCGAGACCCAACTACTTTAGAACGCCAATTCTCTCTCCAATCAGTAATATGACCCAATTAAGGTTCTCGTTCGGTCTCAATTAGGCAAATAGCCCACTGGCGCCAAGGCGCAACTTCCCCGGCCATCGCCACGCGCTGAGGGGCTGGCGCCGCCGCTTCCTAATCTGCGCGGAATACTCGCGCGCCGGCAGTAGAGGGCGGCTGCGCGGCCACCAGGCGAGAGGGGGCGTCGCCCTCCCCGAGGAGCTCCAACTCGGAGGTCGCGACGAGCCCAAATAACATTACTGCTAACGCCCGCTTAGTCTCGGAGGGCTTTGGAAGGCGGCGCCGGCGCGCACGCGTTACACTGATCCCCGGAGGCGAGGATGCTAATATTATGACGGAAGGAGGCCGTTTGTGCGAGCTCCTCCCGAATCGTCATCTCGTCTCCTCCCCCCCCTCCCGAAGGGCGCTGAGGCGACGACGGGCGCGGGCGGTAGGCAGGGGGGGCGGATAAACCGTGCAACCCCGGCCTTTGGCGTGCGCCCCGCCCCGCGCGTAGGATCGCGCGCGCGCTCGCTCGTCTCGGCGCGAGGCCGCCAGACTGCGCTGCCGCTGCCACCGTCGCCCGGGGCAACGCTATTTCTGGAGGATGGGGTGCGCGCCGGCGGCGGCGGCGGCGAGGCAAGGGGGGGGCGAACGAGTGAGGACACGCGTTTCAAGCGGCCCCCGTGTTGAGGTGGCGGCCGAGCCGAGCAGAGAGGGAACTGACGGGCGTCCGCGGAGGCGCAGCGTCGCCGGGGCGTGCGCCGCGGGGCGTATTGCGGCGGGCGCGCCGCGGCGTGAGCGGCGGGCGGAGCGGCCCGGTCCCGCTCGGCGGCGCCTGTTGCCGGAAGAGGGGAGCGCGGCGCGCGAGACGCGCTCCATGGTGGCGGCGGGGGGCAGCGGAGGCGGTGGCGGCGGAGCGGAGACGGCGGTGGCGGTGGCCGCGACGCGCGGCGCTTTGTGACGGCGCGGGCATGCGGGCGCTGTAGTGGCAGCGGCAGCGAAGGCGGTGGCACAGGCAGAAGCGGCGCCCTTTCACCTTCGCAGAGCGCGCAACGTAAGTCGATACGCGCCCCGCGCGGGAGCCGAGCGGGGGATGTGGGCTGTTGGGGGCGGGAGCTTCGAGTGGCTGGCGGCGCGCGCGGGCGCCGCGGCCTCGTGCTTGCTCGTGACGTTTCGTGACGCGCGAACGCGGCACGCGCTTGCGCTCCGGCACTCGACCGCGCTCGAGGGCCAAGGCAAGTGAATTGGCGACGCATCGCGAGGACGTTTAGGACGGGCTTAAACGACACATTCACATGCTTAGTCGCTTTTTTCACTGTGCGGAATTATTGATGAACATAAAGACTAGGATGATATTCCTATTGCAAAAAGCTCTTCTTCTCTCTGCAACAACGTCACCACGATGGTGTTATGACACTTGTAATAATTTTTAGGGGGATACTGTTAATGTGTTGCAACCCGAAAATAACATGAAATTAGCATGTGTTGACACTTATACAATAACTCTGAAATTCTAGTTGTGTTGTTATTAATTATTATTATTATTATTATTAATTTTATTATTATTATTCCTGATATATAATTCCTGAGAAGCCTTTCAGTAATGCTTACCTCTTTATCCATCTAGTATTAAACCTGTAATTTCTGCATTTGAATTGCCATCGAACAATTTAAGAAGATTTATATCTTAACTTTATTATTACAATAATGTAGCTCATTGAAGATATGTGATTTGAAATAAACAATATGATTAAGGATCGGTAATATATATCAACCCCAAAGCATATAACAATATAATTTTATATTAAGAATTAACAGCCATACACGTGTTTCAGGAATACTTTCTCCCGTCTTTAGTGGCCCTACAGGGAAGAATATAGGTGTATAACAGATACAACAATAGGTAAACAATCTATCTTTCCAGATAGTTATTGATGAAATAAATTATTTTTGATTGTCATATTCGTATCTGCGTTATGACGATATACATGGCATTTTCATATTTACAGAATATTCAAATCACATATTATTTATTACATTAAATCAAATAACATTTTCATCAGTAATCACAATTGCCCGAATCACGTTGTAGAACATTAAGGAGCAATTTTCGAGTACATGCACTGACTGTTGACACTGAACATCGTACACAAAAGAAACTAACAGTAGTTTGACTGATACTCAAATTCTTGAACACTGTTATTACATCCTAACTATCAAAGCGTAATCTAATTTACCAATAAAATTTTCATATCGAGTTGACATACTATGACATATACAATATAATTATGTAAACATGCTAAATACAAATCTTCAGATTTGTAGAATATTCACAATCAGGTCTTAGTATTTATTTTACAAAGAACGAAAACACAACTTAAATTTTACTCATATATCAAATTGATATTTTCCAAGCCTTTTATCACATAGAAAATGGGTTGAAAAAAATAATACTGACTAATGAATTACATTTTTCTTTATTTTTTATTTTAGATGAACAGGTTAAATTGCTTGAATTTCATATCGTAAAATAATCACAGTTCAAAGGGAATTCTCTTTGAATATCCTCTCTCTATATAATAAATAGGCTTAGGAGATTTGGCGGTTTACGACAGTTTATAAGACACCATCAACACGAAATGTACCTGTTAGTAATATTTTGCTTGATAAAGAATTATTCTCATATCCTGCGATCAAAATATTTAAAACGAAAAAAAATGAAGTTTGAGGAATTTGGCATATAAAACAGATTACTACAACACTCGATGAATCGCTCATAGCTCGGAAACGATGACCCTAGACCCTTAAAATCAGGTTTTGTATCCCAAAGGGACCCTCGTATGTTATTCGGCGAAAAGTGGGCTCTGTGACTACACGAGTTTTGTGGGACATGTTAAGAAATGATGAAGAGCAGGTAGGATAATGATGAGGGAATGGTGGGAGATGTAGGGAAACAGGCGGGGGCAGATAGAGCGCGAATTATGATTCTAAGTAGCAGTACACAGAATGCGATGCTTTTAACTTTCAGGTACATTTTTGGTGATTTAGTTCTTTTGGGGTGTCATACAGGAGCATCAGAATAAATGTTACAGACTTCTAGAGCATGTAGTGAGGTCACAAATGAACTTCTTACCAATGAATATATACTACTATTTATAGATATGGCATTTGCCCCTGATTTGTAGACAACTCCTTATGCACAATGTTCGTCAGATCACGTTCTGATGCATTCAAGATTTCAGGTTCCCACCGAACATTCATGCATAAGTGGTTGCATAAAAATCAAGAGCAAATACAACATGTATAAAACGCATATAACTGCATTATAAAGGAAATTTCCAGTATATCTTCATTGAAAAAAGTGATCAGTTTTTACCCCTTTACATGTCCCAGAAGCTGGTATCAATTTTCCAAGTAATCCTGTAATGTGGCTGTCAGAAAAGTGCAGAAACCAGACGTATAAATCAAATTCAATTGAAGGAAAAGGTATACTTTTTCACGATAAATTTAAAGGCACAGTTTTATTTTCTGTGGCATTTAATCTCAAAACGCTTAGAAGCATTAGAATGGTTACTCTCGCCCTCTACCAGGCGTGTAATGATGAATCGCACGGTTCAGATATTGCCCTTTCGAAGTTCCATTCTATTTTAAAGCAATATTCATTTCTAAAGCAAATATTTACGAAGTGCGAATTTTTCGCACAGGTCCAGCTAGTTACATTTCATTTAGCTACATTAAATCGTCATTTTCACGTACTTATTAAAATACAATTTGGAAGTTTTATTTCTCATCAAACATTTTAACGTATGGGAGAATATCAATATGTACCAGACTCCGACTTTTTTATTTCACGATATTACGCGTCAAAAAAAAATACTGAGTTTTCATGGCCAGAGAAATTAAATTAACGCTAAATTAAAATCCTCTTTGAGAATGCGAAGAGTCTTTTAGATTTCTGTAGCTTTATTAACTGGACGAAACAAACATATACCGTATATTGAAATAAGTTTTCAGCCATTCTCTTTTACACACAATCCTCCAGAGACGCGCCTCTTTAAGTATTCTTCCGACATCATATTCTTGTCCTGAATCTTGATACATGACGACGTATTCAATCAAGTCTTCACATATTATTGTTGATCACTTGGTTGCATGTCTTTGCAGGTTTTGTATGTATAATGCATGTGTTAGTAAAGTCTTTAAATTCCTGATTAATTATTTTATCGTTAACTTAAATTATTGTAATCTGACAATAGATCAATACAATTTGAAGTTGCGCGGAGCGGGAGTACTTGATACTGATTTATTTTCAAAACATTCTTAGTATTTTCGGTCCAACATCAGCTCTTCAAAAGTATGCTTGATTTTTTAACTGTTTAAAAATAAACATGCTTTCCACAACTTGCAACTCTAGCTTTCTGGGTGACATTTCTGACTTCATTTTCTTGGAAGAGTTTACATAAATCACATGTTTTAAAATATTCTCACACGTTTTCGGTTTTCAGATGAAATAGTTTTCAAAACATGTTTGAACATTTGCACCGCATATTGAACTTCAAACAATTTAAGTTCCAAAAACGAATTATGAGAATGATATACGTAATGTGTAGCGCGTTAACCAATTCATTTCATTTACGATAATTTGTGTACTACATTGTGTTTACAAGAAAGAATAACCGTGTTTTTAATTCTGTTCAGAGATCTCGTTCATTATCTTCAATGAACTTTTGGGGGAAGAACAGCCTCTTATAAGTATTATTTTAGTTTTTGACAGGGCGACAGTGAAGGAGGCAAGTTTAAATTTCACCAATGAATTTCTGTGGCATATTGTCATTGACATGCAACTTTTTGATTGGTTATAATACATGAGCTATTATTTGCGTATTTTTCACAAGTGAATATTGTAATGAAGCGAATTTGAGAGAAAATGTTTTAAATAATTATCATTCGTAAAAAAAGGTGCTTGGATTTTCAGAGAAGGCAGTAATAAGCATTTCATACCACTCATATCTGTTGAAATTAGCGCTTCATTAATGAAGTATCTCTTTTTTTACGCTTTCGTCGCTTACTGCGATCCCTATTCCTTTCGGTCAACATCATGGAAAATCATTTTCCATGGAGTCTAGCTCATCGCGTGAAGATCCTTCAGAACGTTTTATTGGAAGAGAGAGATTGCAACAGGGATGTGTGCGTAGGTGAGTAGGGGAACATAGCCCACCTCTGGCGGGACTAAGAGGGCGCAGCGGCCGTCGACACCTCCCAGATACTGCGGCGGCGGCGGCAACAAGAGAAACGAGGCGGGGCGCCGCGCGATGGGACGGTGCCCGAGGAATCCGAAACAAAGCCCTTTTCAACATCCAAGAAAAGACAACTGAGGGAGCCGCAAGGCGTTTGTTCTTTCGTGCGAGTTCCGCTTAATTTTGCACAAGATCTCGCGCTCTCTTGCTTTTAACGCTTGTGGAGAATCACGTTTCGCAAAAATAATCGTTAGCTTAGTAGTTGCACATTTAAAACTTGATAATTTTGGTGTTAAAACACTTCGTAGAAATGGAATATAGATTGTCGGTAAGAGAAAATAATTTACAAATCGATAGCAAATCATATTTTGAATATATTTCTGACAGACTCAGTCAACAAAAAATACTATCATTTATGTACAGCATTTAAAATATAGTTTTGAAAAACTGAATAAATACTTCGTAAAATTGCGAAGCATAAAAACTACTGGTAATTGATATGATTGAAATACCCATTTTATTTTCGATTGTAACTTCTAGGGAGCCTGGAAATCCCTTTTGAGCACACATTTATCGTAAATATGCATTCAACGAAGGTCCTGAAGGGTCCAAAGAAGGGCATGTTGTCTTCACGAACATCAAATTAAATTTAATTCCGGCCCGTCTTAAATTCACAGAAGCAAATAATCGGTTTTGAAAATATTTTTTTGACACAGATTTACACGTAAAAAGATTGAAGTGCACTTCCGATCAGAAAAATGTCTTCAGGCTTTGTTGTATATATTCATTGTTTATCATTTATGCCGAACTCGTTTTATCATAGTCAACAAAAAATCAAGCAACATATTAAAACTTTCAAAGAAGAAATCCAACCTAATTTAATTTCAGTCCTGTGCTCGGTACCATCACCTTCTTCACTTTTGATGGGTTAGTTTTAAATTCCCGGGAGGCAACGCGAGGTCCGCATGCGAATGGCGTCGGCAGCAGCAGCTGCGCCGCGCCGGTCTTCGGGGACAGCGCCTCTCGCGCGAGGCCTTCGCGGAGCGAAATCTATTGCGGCGGCTGAATAATGCACAGCGTGCTCCAGATTAATCCGTGCGCCTAACGAGGTTAAAAAGCGCGGCTGTCGGATGAAAGATGCATGTGCGGGCGAAGTTGGGAGCGCGTCGAGGCGACGGCGTCGCACCCGCCGCCTTCGCCTAGGCTCCCGAGGGCCCCTCGCTCTCCACGCGCCTGCGACGCCGAGCTCTTGCGACCCACATGCAGCTCACTCCGCTTATACTCGACTTCTGGGATTAACCTTTTTGGTTCACTATACCCGATGATGTCAAAATTACCATTGAATTTCTCCATAACGATTGATTTTATTAAGGGGTACAGCAAAATACATTAATAGAACGAACTGAAAATTTCTATTTTTGTTTGTCCTTCAAAAATCCACTAAGATTGAAACTGAAGCAAACAATCGCTCTTCTTCTCCGCCCACACAGGTCGCGACCTTTGTTTCCACAGTGAAACTGAGTGACATTAAGATTCTGATAAGATTATTAACTTATCAGAAAGGTGCCGATTCCTGGTCCGCTACCTTTACCACAGGAGACACTTTTTCGATTATGACCTTTGGCAGACTATATTTTTCCAAGCTGCCAGGTGTTTGATTTTGTGGCACTGAGACAATGTATTCTTTCTCACGAGGAAATTAATTTCCAGGATGTTGCATTTCCTACGTTCACTATAGCGGAGGTTCAGGTTTACTGTATCAGAATCTTCTTCTGCTTACCTGTAAGTGAAACGGGACCAGTGACTTAATTTCACTATTACCGTCGGTTCACTATATCCGAGTTCACTGTAACCGAAGTCCACTGTACATTATTCAGCTTTCATCAATCAACTACTGTAACCAGCTCCATGACTACGAGACTCAATGAACTCATAGCTTATTGCTACAGATGTAATTAAAGAATACGAATAGAAGGGGTTGGCAGAAACCATTGTTATTACCGTTAAATGATACAACTATCTGCCAAGCTACAGAACTGTAGATCAATCAAGTGCAAGAGACAATGATACTTTCAATCGGATTCTCGAAGAAACGTACTGTGTTCAGCCAGATGGCTTTTACAGTATTCTTGAAACAAATCTTAACGATATTGCTTTAACTTTTAAATACTCAAACCCTAAAAAAATTCAACAGATAGTGCACATGACATTCAAAAAATACAATACACAAGCAAAATGTGGATGAAAGTCTTGGTGATAGATGACCTCAAAATACTGATTTGGTTGTAGACAAACACATCGTTGAGAGAATTTACCCAATCACATCAGCGTCACCACTAAGTTACTCTAAAATGCTTCTTTATTTACCCCTCCGGTCAAATCCCTTAACAGTCGTGTCTCTACATAGCTGTTCTCCTTTCTCTATAACCAGTGACGTCAGTTATTGATGCCGCCTAAATTAAGATAGCATTGACCTTCTCGAACTCCAAGTACCCACCGCTTAAAAGAGAAGGTCGCACTATAAACAGTGTCATCAGAAAGTTAAACTCGTGCTGTGGTCTATGATGATTATTTCTCATCACGAGTTCAAGAGAAACTCTAAAAAGAAAGTGTGTAATCATCAGTTCAACTGGTCTATATATTTCACACAGTTTTCCACCGCTCAAAAATAAACATATATGGTCCTTTACACATACAGCACATTCATTATTTTAAAAAATATACATCTTATCTTAGATACCAAAGAAAATTGTATGATGTATATCACTGTGAGAGAGTATTTTCCATAAACAAGCAATTCATGAAAATCATAATTTCTAGTAAACAGTAAGTTTTGAATTATGAACACAACTTTAATTATATTTACAATTAATCATGATAATGAAAATCAACTACGTACGAGTTTTTTATGCTTATAAATGTTATGGACGAGACTTCAAATATCCATTACTATAACCGATAATTCACTATATCCGAGTCCACTATAACCGGAGTCGAATGTAACTTTAATTGTACCTCGATTGCTCGTTTTATGTGGAGAATGTCTTGTTGCAGCATCAATCTATACAACTTTCAATAATAAAATGATAATAAAATTACAATCCTGTATGAAACTTTATTCTTCATTCTGCAGGCAAAATGCTATTGTTTCGGGCCAATTTATTTTAAATCAGTATTGACAGCTGTGACCTTAAACGCAACGCCTTTTTATCAAAAGTGACGATGAGTAGAATCGATTCCAGATGTCAACCAGAAATTTGCTTAATATGCTGAATATCAAAATGTGACAAAGAAAATTATCATCCCGTGACAATTTGACCCTTCGACTCTTACCGGCGACTCAGGTGGCTTAAACTTCGTACTTGGGAATAAAATATAATTTTACTCTTGTATCACAATAATAATAATAATAATAATAATAATAATAATAATAATAATTATTATTATTATTATTATTATTGTTATTACTATTATTATTATTATTAGTTAAAACATTTTTATGACCAAACAAAACCCATAATCTCTCCTGTGCTCATTAGAATCTAAATGCTTATTTAGTATTAATTCAAAATTCATGAAAATATATAAATATCTTCCGAAAATGTAGAAATGAACTTAATAAGTCTGGAAGTCACTTAATAAATCCATGTCCCTAGTGGATGAAGAACGTTTGACGTGTGTTCCATAGGAGAGATCTCCTTTCTTTAAATCACTAATAATTTTTATTATGCATCCATCATTTGTCATGCCAAATGCCGTTTTGGGGAATTTGAGCGTTGTGTTAAAAAGTCATTTAGGAACCTCAAATGACGAAAGAGAAGTACTAGTAGAACTATAACAGCACGCAAGTTCTCAGAATAGTAAAAATTATGTAATATTACATATATTGCAAAAGTCTGTCCGAATTTACACGTCTCAGTCATCACTTGAGAAAATGTGTACTACCAAATTTCGCGCGTGAGGTGCAAACCGGCACTTTCATTGGCAATCAGAAACAGTTACTATTATTACACAGTTACTAGTATACACATACCCATTTACAAAACAAATATGAATAATTGTTGGTTTAGTGGTGCGTTAAAGTTGACTTTTACATAATTGAAATGATTGATGGCGTTGTCATTTTCAACAATATTATTTATTTCAATAATAGCAGCTTTCTATGGCTTAGCCATCGTCAGTTTTCTGCTGTCTGGAAGTCACAAAAACGAAGAGCCTTGAATTCGGTCATAGAAGCTTTGGAATGTCAGTTTTGGATATAATCATCTGAATGAAATGCCAGTATTTACCACAGGTGGACAGTCAGACATGCAGGCGTTTTGCCGTCAACCAATGTTTTGGTATCAAGAGCCCACAATACGTGAATTCTGGTTATATAACGTATTAGAGGAAGTTATTTGCTGCGTATAGGAGTGACAATTATCAATTTTTATAAAAGGTTCACAAAACGAGTTTTTCTAACAAAAAATGATCGTTTTTCTGCAGTATTACTACTCTGTAGTAATATACGAGAAAGTAAAAACGTTCAACATCGTTCTCAAGTGGTAAACTCATCGAGAAAGCAAGTGAATTTTATTTTGTAAATGAAGATTCGAATCTCATGCCTAAATTTGCTCAGGAAACATGATAAATGTTTACACGACAGACAGAAAATAATGGAAACGACGAAAACGATTGTCCAGTTCGAGCAATCCTCTATTTTCGCCGAGCCGTGAGAATGTTACGATTTAAATTCTAGAATTAATATTTGAAAAGCAAGCGTGCGGGTGATTACGCCAGGGCTCTGGCCTGCTTTAACTTGTGGAAGGCCTAACACAGCGAGAGTGGACATTAAACTCCAGCCGCCAGGGAGCCGTGGTGAGGAAAGGCTGTCGGGCGCCTTTTGTTGCGGCCGTCGCAACTCTGAGCTCTCCAGCGCGGAGCCTGCCCACGGGCAAGCACGCGCCACGCCCCACGCGGGCCTCTTGTTTTCGAACTCGCCGCCCCTCTCGGGAGCGAGCCCCGCTTGCTGACGTCAACAGGCTATATTTTGTAGGTATGGGACACTGAGAAGAAAACCATATAGGTAAAAATACAGCTTTAAAAATACGCATGTTCTATTTATAGCGAGTATTTTCATCCCACTCGTAACAAAACTGAACCGCTTTTCTAAATGTACTTCCATTCACACAGGTTCTTTCATAAAAATAGATTCCGTAAACATTTTGCAACAAAATAAAACTACTGAACTCATATCTTAAATAAACATTTAGGTAGTTGTGTAAGATTTTCAAAAGATATTGTATTATAGTCTTTCGTTAGAATAGACAATATCTACACTGTGCCTTTGCATTTTCGAATAATAATAATAATAATAATAATAATAATAATAATAATAGTAAGAATAACAATGAATATTTTTCAGAACAGTGTGTTTGAACACTTGGTTACGTCAATATCCATTTTCTGTAGGTAAGGCTAAATCTGAAGGTTTAATGCGTATTCTCGTAATTTAATATAAGAGAAGTTTAAATACATGAAATACTTCATATTAAAATGCATAAAATATTCTGACCGTACCTACAATACCGTACAATAAAACGTATTTGATATATGAGTTTTGTAAATATTTGATAAAGAGACATTTATATATTAAGTAAACATTCTTATATGCCCACACAATGAAGGTCACATGTTACAAATTTCTTTGCGGAATTCACTTCCTTTCAAGCAACTCTAATTCGAGATTAAGGATACGGAAGAAACAATAGCGTTTAGAAGCGTATTCCACCAATGTATGGATCTAACAATTAGTATCATTCTCGTCGCCTTGCCGCAAATTTGAAATAAACAAAGCTCTTTGAGTAAGTGAGTAATCCATGTAGAAGTGGCAGTGTGGTCCGCAGGGAGGCGCCAACACGTGCGTGTGAGCGGGTGGTGCGTGCGAGCACGTGCTCTTTAATTGGTGCTGGGCGCAAGCGCCGCCTGGCAAGTGGCCACGTCCGAGGCTATCGCTGGCCGCGCGGGCTCCCCACAAACAGCGCGCGACGCGAGGCACGCGACCGCCAGCCGCCTCGCCTCGCCTCGCCTCGCCTCGCGCCCCTTTGGCGCTGGCACGGCACTTACGACAGGCCTCACACGCCACTTTCTCAACAAGCCTAAGGCAAACGCATTTGGGTTTCTTTCTTTCTTTCTTTCTTCCTCTCTCGCCTTCCCACGGTCGTAGTAGTTTTCCAATTGCTCCATTGCAGTGGCTCCAATTTTTTCTTCATATTTTTTTCTCTCGAATAGAGAAAAATTCAATAACAAAAATGGTACAGAACCCATTTTCACTCAAACCTTTCGAATTTCGGAAATTGCAAAATTTCACAATGTTCTCGATTTCCTTCTAAAAATTACATTATTCTAGATATACATTTTTCTTAATGCAATGTAATCCTCAATATTAGACATTTAAATCTTTCCATTTCTCTATGTATTTGGAATTTTAGAGTCGCATTAATTCGATTTTGGCCAGCTAGCGGTGTTCCCAGGCCGTGGCCCTGAATTTATATTTTATCCACGCTTGGGGCATAGGAGACATGTCGGGCATAACAGCAATATAAAATGAGATGATTTGAATGGGAAAGCTTCTAAATTCATTACAGAATTTTAAAGGGACTATTTATGAATTATGAATAAAAAATTATGCAGTATGAATCAGCAAAATATATACATAAATATGTGATGAAAATTATAAAAATATGAAAAAATATGCAAAATCAAAGTTTTGTTTATAAAATATTTACAACCAACCGAACTAAATTTAAACAATTTCAAACTACATTAATAAAATATTTATTAAAGGAACGTTTTAAGAAATTGCTTCATCTCCTGGATTTAAATTATGATTACTTTAGGAGTACATTTCTAACCTTGGGAAACCTATGAGAGCCATACGTAAGAATTCAATGACCGGCAAACAATTTCAGCAAACTAAAGCATTCTCTTCATAGTGCTTGCATGTCTGCGACAACAATTTTTTCTGGAAACTTGGAATAAAATAAAAAGAAATACGCACCACTAAAACTTTCCACGTCTAAAAGTAATATTCTCAGCACTGCCGCTTATCGCGAGTTTTCGCGCACTTACTGCGTTAGATAACTAAATAACAATATGAAGAACCATTGTAGAAGTCACGACCGTTAATAAGTAGTAGGATATGGATCACGGGATCGGTCAATTAATGAAATACATTAGTTTGCCAACGTTTCGGAATATTTAATTCCTTCATCAGGTCTTACTAATACATAAACTGGTCAAACATCATGTTCGCCTTCAGCCCAATTCCAAAATAGAGTTGCTGAAGCACACAAGTCCATTTCAAGACAGACCAGGGCCACGACACGAAAGAAACCACACATAGAACAAGTGACAGACGATAAGATGGTCTTGAATAAAAAGATATATTACAGCAATGGAAATGAAAAAATAGGGATGATGGTGAGGTTAAACATGCGATAGATCTCGCACGGGTACGCTAGTAAAAACAAAATGTACATAATAGTTATTTACGATATAAGGGTCGTTAAGTATCTGATTACAATACGAGATTGGAAAATTGCCAAACAAGGTCGTTAGACCAAGTTTGGTAACCAATTGAGCATTGTAATCAGATGTTATGACACAAATATCGTATCACGTTTTATTCACTTTGTAAAAAAATGTTAGATTTAAAGTAAAATTTCGTCCTAAGCCTTCATTTAGTATTAACATCTTTTCTCCTATAAGTGACGACACTGATTTCAACAAGAAGAACAATTGAAATTCATTTCGTATATACTTTCGTCATGAATGTATTTCTGATTCGGAAATAGAAATAGCAGCGAATGCTGCTATAGAAACATTGTTACCCAAAAAATCAAGAAAGAAATATAAGCGTATTTCATTTTTAAACATTGGTGTGAAAAAAAACTCGATTCCATATCGGAAAATAATTTACACTACACGGCTCTTAACGACATAGAGTTTAGTGCATTGGTCCGCCCATTAACAAATAGGAAATCGTGAATGAATGGACTATTCCGTTATCCGATATAATGAATATTCCTCAACAGTGACAAAAACACCTATTTAACACTGATACTTTGAAACAATGAACTAAAAGACATTTTCGAATAGTGTTAAAGGTAATATACGATGCGCACTGTGGTAGCTAAATAATAAGTCGTTCCCATTGACAAATAGCCAAATTCATTCACAGTGAGTCACACATATCAAAGAGCCAGATCAAAGAGCCTGTTTCAAGCAAAGTTTATTCCTTAAACCCGCGCAGCTGGCGAAAGGCGGATGAGCACAAAGTGGCTATCACAGTTTGGCAAGTAATCTGCTCTTTCTTTTCACGAAACGAGGACAATGTTCAACATTACTTCTTAAGAAATAAACGCCCCGATTGAAGCCAATACTTACTAATACTATTAGTAGGTATTACAATACATACCATAACAATAATGGGAGAATCTTATTGGAATTTCGATTAAGGAATGACGTTTTGTGGAGAAAATCCATTAATGACTTATTTTAGATCGGGCATGTCAAACTGCGCCCCCATCTGCTTGCCCGCCTGGGAAGCCCGGCACTTCTGAGAGCACGGGCAAGTTCCCCTGACTACGCTCTCATTTCCCCTCCAAATCCAAAAAGAGGTATACATGCGCAGGAAAACTAACAACAAAAGCGCTATCAAAATCACGAACAATGTTGCTTGGTTGCTTTATATTAATGTAAGTTTTCCTGATGTTTTCTATAGAAAACCGAGATTTCAATTGTGTATACTTATTACTTATTTCATGACTATTTTTATTTTAAATTCTGCCTTGTATAAACACTTTTGCTAAGGGGCAGCGATATAGGTGAATGGCGAATTCTTTGCTTATTTTTGTTTTGTGTTTTGATGTATTAAATAATTCTGTTATTTGTTGTACATAGTCAAAATGTGAAATATTCAGCCCAGTCACATTAACGTGATCACCGCCTATATTCGACGTCAACATGCAATAACACCTTGCAGACGGCAGGGGCAGCAATAAATATGGGGGTATATAAAGCGTGTCAGGTAGAAGCGGAAAACAGAGCAGTAGTTGTCGCAATGCAGAAACGGAGCGATTTATCGTACGTCCGAAAAGGGATGAACATTGGCTTTCGGGCCGAGGGCAGAAGCATTTCCAAAATGGTTAAGTTTGTAAAGTATTACATCGGACAGAGAGGCGTTGGCGTATACGGCGTGAAACGTCTGAACGCAAACACCCAGCAACAATCGCCGTACGGGACCAGGCCGGAGGAGGGAGCTTGACGGTGTGGGGGACGTTTTCTTGGCATTTCCTTGGTAATCTCGACATTCTGGGAAGCACGATGGATCAACAGAAGTATGCATACATCCTTGACGATCATGTCCACCCCTATTTGAAGATCGTTTTTTCTCGGTAAGAAGGGCATCTACCGACAGAACAACGCGACGTGGAATACGGTTGGGAGTGTACGTGCGTGGTTCTAAGAGCAGCAGGATGAGGATACAGTACTCCCCTGGCCATCCAACTCCCCCGACTTAAACCCAATAGAGAATCTGTGGGACCATCTCCATCGGGCTGTTCGCGCCGTGGGTCTGCAACCGAGGGCCTGAGGCAGCTGGACAGGGCACTGGAGTCGGCCCAGTTGAAACCATCCACAACCTAATTGACTCCCTTCCTGCACATTTCCCAACGGCCAGCGCTGAAAAAGGGGGTTAAGCAGAATTTTGTCGGGTGGTGTCATTAATGTGACTGGACTGACATTAATGTGACAAATCTCTCTTACGGGCAAACAGCTCTTTTAACGGGCAATAATCTATGTTAAATCTCGTAGCTGAACGTTGAAAGTAAATTCAATACGAAATCAAGATACTGTCAATTCAAAATGTTTCATTTTACTCTCTAATTACAATCTGAAATATGACTAATGTATTTCATTTTAATGGATCATTTCCTTGCTTTAAAAGGGGAAATGGGAATTAATATTGCTTTTAGGGCAATAGCTACCAACTGATCACTCCAAAAGACTGTAAAAATCAGTTTTCCAGACGTACCGCCTCACCTTTTCATTTTGTGCAAACCGTATATACTTTGATATGTCTGTTTTAATAGTTGTTAGCGTCAATAATAATAATAATAATAATAATAATAATAATAATAAACCAGGATAGATAGATGGCTCAGGGCATCAGCTGATATCACTGCAGTCCCCTCTGACCGGAAAGTTCTAGGTTTGAGTCCCAACGGTGGCAGGATTTTCGGCACTAGCTATATACGTAGTTAGGTCGAATTCACTCACTGTCTGGAGGAGAATTCTAGCGGCCGGCTGCTCTGATCGGTAGTTTTCCGTGGTTTCTCCGATCAACATCAGGCGAATGCCGGAGCAGTACCCCACCAAACGGACCGCGCGCGATCTGTCCTTCCTCTTCCTTGTCCTGTCCTCTCCTCTTACACACACACTTACTCTAACATGCACTACACTATCACATATTCCGGGAGATCGGTTGGGAGCTTAGAGCTTGTCTCGCCTGGGGCGGTGCCCCGTTGGTGGGATAGTCCTGGTTAGGGGGAAACCCCACTAGCCGACGGTAGGTCGGGGCCGGATCTCGCCATCCAGTGGGGAAGATCACCGCCATCTCCCGAGAAATAAACATGCACTACACTAACGGGACTAACGACCAAAGCAGTTGACGTGCCCGGAAACACGAAAAAATCAATCAATCAATCAATCTAACGGTAGGTCGGCGCCGGATCTGGCCAACCAGCAGAGGAAGACCACCGCCATTTCCCGAGCAAAAACATGTATTACACGTACGGGACTAATGACCCTGGTTGACGCGCCCGGAATCACTAAGAATCAATAATAATAATAATAATAATAATAATAATAATAATAATAATAATAATAATAATAATAATAATAATAATAATAAATGTCTCAAAAATGCAATCATTCAGAAATTAGGATTAATCCTACATTTTCGTAGTAATTAGGTAATCTACGTCCATCCGTCACTCACGATTACTCCACTTCCGGTTCATTAATCCAAGCCTATTTCTTTCGTCTTGGTCTCCGACTGGAATGGACCTTTTTCGATTTAATGTAAGAGACTAATAGATTTCTTGAAAAAACGTGTATCTGAGGGAATTTTAATCAATTAATGTGTTTTGGGGAACTGCCTTATTCGATTCCTCTCGGCAAGACGAATCTATTGACACTACGATTGGCCCGATATATCGAGAAATTCCGAAGAAACACGTTTTTTAAGGTTCCTATCCGCCCACATTGACGAAATGCTAAGAATTACTATTTTGCTTTTCTGGAATAACATGAATCGTTACGGCTTGATTCGTCAGACTAATGATAATGAATACTAGTTTGTTAAGGAAAGATAAAAAAAAATACAGTCCATCCTTTTTTATTTAACTTTCTATAACCCTAAGTTGAACAAGGTGGGTAACTGCATTGTATTTAAAAATTATTTTTATTATGAACGTCCATAGAACAAATAAACAATTTTTAACATTAAAATAATCGCCGGAAGCGTTACTCTGAGGCAGTTTTTAATAGTGACTCGTCCATGACATATCCTAACATTTTACATTCGGATGCCAAAAAATCATTTGTTTCCCGTATTTCAAACAGAAGTGTAGGGAGGAAACGTCGGTGTCGGTGAAGCGAGAAAGAAAGTGTCGACTTCTGTCTCTGCGTGATTTCGTCTATCTGGCGGCGGCGTACGACCGATATAAACTTCATGCCGACCGTCCCTGACACGAACAGCCTGATATTTCCGTACGGCTTGTTGCCACGATCTGCCGACGGCCATCGACCGGCGTCTGAGCCAATAAACTCGTCGACAGCGCTTTACGACGCTCCTCCTTCCTGCGCGCTGTTTTATAAGACGTCGTTTTCGGGGAACATCGCTCAAATTCAAGCGGCGACGGTGTTATATAACGACCGTTCATCTGGGGAGGAGACAATTACGCAATCTCGAAGTAGGATGTCGAGTAGGTCATGGATTATTCACTGTACTGGAAAACATTTTTTTCAGGTAAAGCAGATTATTACAGAAAGCTTGAACGATATTGACTATTGCAAACGATATTGATATCTTTAAATTATAGAACAAAGCAACAAATACTACATCGATCTCAGTAATCCCTCTCTGCCAAATTAATTAAAATATTTCGATTCTTAATAACTACACGCGACCATACTTGAAAAAATTAGGCCCCATTCTAAAAGTACTAGTACATCAAAATTGTAAAAGAACTGATAATTTTCTCAGAGTAAAATAAACTTGCGGAGCTACAACAGCATGTACTTTATCATATTATTTGTTTCGGGAATGCAATTTTATAAAAGTACAAACATGAACCTGCAAAAGAGTTCCCAACCAGAGTTGTTTTTTCTCCGCGATGGGATTCGAACTGACGTTCATTAGAGTTAGCACAAAACTAACGTTATCTTACACCACTGACGTTATCTTACACAACTAAACTGAGCTTTCTTGAGGCTCTGAGCAATTGCAATTACAATTTTCAAAAATCAGAGATTTTTATTTACATTATTGAAAGAATTGATTTTAAAGAACCGATTTCGTTAAGGAAAATATCTCCTCGATGTTGGAGTTTCGCAATATTCAGTTTTTGTTTCCTATTTTGGAAAATACAGTGTTCGCTAAAAATGTCACCGGTGTAATTTTTTAAGCATCCCTTGCTCTATCTTAAGGGGGAAATTAAAGAAAAATTTGGAGCCGTTTTTTTAGAAAAACAATATAAATAGCATTGATTTCAAGCAAAATTACGCAAAACTACTAGTTTTTTCAAAGTAATGTAAAATACCTAATTTAAAGATTTACATTTTTTTAAACAAATTGCATTAAGATAGAAGACCTCTGTCATCAAGAATAGCCTTTTGCAATGTTAATGTTTTGCGATTTTCGAAATATAGTATGCTTAAAATGAAGTCTGAATTGTTTTTGCTCCCATTTGTCTGAAGTGTTTAATGCTCCATCTGACGAAAAAAAAAATTTAAAAAACCTTTGCTGACGTTTTTGAGAACCTAATTGTCTCGATTGATCGGGTTGTATCAATTTTGGAGATAATCGCCTGAACGGTTTAAGCGCTAGCGTTGAATAAACAGGCGGAGGGCTGTATGGACTTTTTTCGTCAACCAATTTTTTTATATCAAGGACCCTTAAAAAAATTCTGATTACACACTGTGTTAGAAGAGGCAATTTACTCTATAAAGGAACAATATTTATCCACGTTTTCAATACCAGGATCTGAAAATATGAGATTATCCATCCATAATTCGTCAATTTTTACTCCAGCTCTACAATACTTTCACTTCGCTTCGTAAGAACGTAGTAAGGCGAGAAAGTAAAGACAAAATATTACCGCATAATTTGCCAGTTTTTGCCGCAGCTTTACAATGGTTTCTATTTTCTGCGTAAGTAGGTAGTAAGGCGAGGAAGCAAAAACAAAATATTACCGTTGACATGCAATATATCGGTATGCATTGCTTACATTTAAAAGAACCTCGACACAAAATTGAATCCACGGCAGTCTCTGGGAGAGTGACGAAACATCAAAGGAGATTTTGGGCTACACCATGCAATTTCGTGTAAATACAAGACTATCGAGCGTGGTAAGTATGACGGCGCATCCTCACTTGTTAGACGGTGGCTCGCGCCAGCACTCGCACTAATGCATATTAATGCGGACGCGAGGGTGGCTTCGCTCCGCTCTGCCAGGGGCAACGCCCTCAAGACCAGACAACGCCTGACAGCGATGCAGCGCAGCGCGACGCTCTGCATTTGTCGCTCGGCTCCCTCTTCGGGGAAGGCGAAGCCACGATCAACCTTTAGATTATTCTTCGAATACTAAACCTTTAGATTATCCTTCCAATACACTACCACAGAACTAGCTACATTTCACGCACGTAGCATTTTAAGGTAAACGAGAAACTGCTCGCTCTGTATGTCTGTGTGTGTGTGTGTGTGTGTCTGTCTGTCTGTCTGTCTTCTCTCTCTCTCTCTCTCTCTCTCTCTCTCTCTCTCTCTCTCTCTCTCTCTGTGTGTGTTCGCAATGTAGACATGCGGGGAAGTAATAATCGATTCTAACCACGTGCGCTTATCATTCTCTTAGATTAATTTCTAAGATATAAGGAACACTTCTAAAATAATAAATAAAACAATAATAACCAAGACATTTCATACCTATTGTATGACAATCATTACAGAGTAAACTAAGTCATTTTAAAATCAATATCTCCTTCTTCAACTTCTGAACAATATGGTAATCTTATATATCCCTTTAAAACATCATCATTACCGATAATAGGAAAACCCTTTCGACAAATCGATTACGTACCAAATCAATGTTTCAATCGAGATGGAAAGCAACATTTGAAGCAAGAGCGATGGAACTTTGCGAGATCGATATTTGTATAACAGATTTAGAATTAAATTAGCATGTGCCCTCTTATCCACTTCACCACACGCAACAGAACATACCCTGAGCGCATCCCACGACGATGATTCATTAATTAGTGATTCCGGGGGCTTCAATTGCTAAGGTCATTAATCCCGAGAGTTGTGTGTGTGTGTGTTTTTGCCGGGAGGTGATGTTCCTTTGCTAGATGATGAGATCAGGCCCTGACCTACCGTCGGCTAGCGGAGTTTTCGCCAATTCGGTATCTCCCACCAATGCGGCACCGCCCCATTCGGGACAAGCTCTAAGCTCCCGACCGGTCTCCCGGAATAAGTGGTAGTGTAATGCATGTTAGTGGAAGTGTGTGTGTAAGGGGAGAGGATAGGACAAGGAAGAGGAAGGTAAAATCGCGCGCGGTCCGTTTGTTAGGGTACTGCTCCGGCATTCGCCTGGTGTTGATTGAAGAAACAACGGAAAACTATCGATCAGAGCAACTGGCCTCTAGAATTCTCCTCCAGGGAGCGACTGAATTCGACCTAACTGAAAAGCTAGTATCGAAAATCCTTCCACCGTCCGTACTCGAACCTATAACCTCCCGGTCAGAGGGCCTGCAGTGACATCAGTGGACCTGCGCCACGACGTGGGTGTCCGCGCCGGCGCCGTAACCATCGCATCGCCTCCCACGTGCGCGGCTGGCGCACGCACTGGGTGGCTCTCGGCGGGTTCCGGGGGGGGGGGGGGTCGTCAATCGATGCACGCGGCTGGGCGTCGCACGGCACGCGGCGCGGCGGCGTCGTACGCGCGCGTAGTACTACTGCTGGCGCTCGCCGTGCGCGCGCGGCGGCGGGGAAGGGGGAGGGGGCGGGCGGGCACGCGCTCCTCTGGGATCGAACGGTCGAAGAGGCTCCGCAGCCACGCCAAGGCAGCGCTTCGGTTCGACGGCTCTCTTCACAAAGGCACGGTGTATTCTCTAAGAATGTAATACGCAAGCGACATGGTTATTCAGTTATCGATTAATTGTTTTGGGTTTTCGTGCGTGTCAATGGCTCTCATTATCCGGAAGTATGGTTCATGTTATATCCCGGGAGGCGATTGTGTCCTTCCCCGATGATACGTCAGATCCTGAGTCAACCTACTAATGGGCTTGCGGGGTTTCTACCTCCGAGTATCTTCCCCAGCAGAGCACTGCCCGACCCGGGACCGATATTACCCCATGTGTGGTAGTGTAGTGATGTAGTGTAGTGTAGATGTGTAAGTATGTAAAGAAAGAGGAGAGAAGAATGATGAAGAAGGACAGATTGCGCGCTATCGGTGGCCTGTTAGAGTATTATTACCTGATATTGGTTGGAGAAATCAAGGAAAGCTACCGATTAAAAGAGCCGTCCGCTAGAATTCTCCTTCAGACAGCGACTGATTTGGATCTAGCTTTAAAAGTTGAAATGCTATTGTTTCATATGAACTTACTTCCAAACGGCGCTATAAACACATTAATGATGAAACTGTGTTTCAATTGTAGTTATGTAATGAAAAAATGGCAGTGGCATATTCAATTCGTACCTACGATACGCTACAACATACGTAATCGACTTCATAACTGGAACGATCGAGGCTCATAAAACCAGATTTTCGAAACCCTTTGCGGAATTCGTAATCTACAAAATATGTTATACATATTTTACATTTTTTAAAACTAAAACATTCGAACATTGTTGCAATAGCAACGAACGTTGTTGAATGACATTGAGATAAATTGATTTATCACTGCTATGCATACTGTATCATAATTTCTTTACTTTTCCTCTACTATAGGTATGGTAGAGAAAAAGTTTTGCAACCAGCCCAAAAATTCATGGTCGAAAGTAGAAGGGAAAATTGAGTCATTGAAAAAAATTTGAGAGTCACTGAGATGGACGAAATTGCACTTACCATTACGCTATATGGCTAATGTGATCGGAGAAATAGTCAGTGAATCATGATTCACATTCCTGATATTTTCTATTTTCAGAAAAATCAGCACCTTACTAGGGTTTCTTTAAACATGAAATTATTAGTTTGCAACTGAAATTTCTTAATAACGAGTAAAAAATATTATCAGCAAAATCTAATTTTGGACTTCAGCAATGCGGGTAAAATGCGCCAATGCCGCTCCTAATCTCAAAAGTGCGTGATTATGCAAAGACAATATACCATACCCATACTCTGGGCAGTTCAGAAGGCGAATTGCCGAGCGTCGGAGTTAACTCAGATGTCTGAAGGCATCTAACGGCAAGGCAGTTTGTATGTAAGTTGATTGATTACTAGTGTTTCCGAGCGCGCTGTCAAAAGTCATTAGCCCGTAAGTGTAGCATTGTTTTTTTGCTCAAGAGGTGGCAGTGAGCTTGCCCCGCTGGATGGCGAGATCCAGTGCCGACTTACCGCCGGCTAATGGGGTTTCCCCGACCAGGTATCTTCCATCAGCGGGACACAACCTCAGCCGGGTCAAACTCTAAGCACCCGACCGGTCTCCCCGAGGCATGTGTGGTAGTGCAGTGCATGCTAGTGTCAGTGTGTGTGTAAGGTGAGAGGATAAGACCAGGAAGAGGAAGGAAAGATCGCACGCGGTCCGTGGCCCGTTTGTTAGGGCACTTCTCCAGCATTCACCTGATATTGATCGGAGAAACCACGGTAAACTAACAACCAGCGCAGTCGGCCATAAGAATTCTCCTCCAGCAGCGACAGAACTCGACCTAGCTATCTCGTTGAAAATCCTACTACCGGCGGGACTTGGGCAGAAGCACTGCAGTGACATCAGTTGATGCACTGAACCACATCTCCCGGTTGTAATATGTAGATTCATCAGATCAGTTTGGTTTCAATCACATGATATACGTAATCTTATTTTTGATCATCTTTCATTTAGTACCAAAGAAATTACGTCACGTTTTGAAAAATTCTCTAATATTGTTGAACTAATGGTTCAAAACGTCGTGAAGAAACTTCGAATAAAGTAAATAAAAAAGTAGTCATGGCTACGAGCGGCACTCCTTTACCGTGATAGTAAATTACATGTCGTGCCGGTGAGGCTTCCTAACAGGCAATGTAACCTGCAGAAATCGGATTGACAGGAACGGTAATTATGGTCCCAAGGTAGGTCGCCCGGTGCATCGGCTGGTGATGTCAGAGGGTTTCTCTAAGACTCGACCTCGCTCCGGAGTGGTATGTCATGTCCCAAGGTGGCTTCTTTGCCAGAAGTTACGCGACGAACAAGCCACATATATCGTTGAACGGAAATCACTTCCATCCGACCATCACAATCCCTAACAAGGCGGCTCACGTCATAAATTGAGGGTGTGTTGCACTTAAAATTCTACCTAAGTTTTGAAATAAAATATTAAAATATTTTGTTTACTAATTGAGAGAGAACGAAACTCATGCCCTGCTCATTATTTGCAACATAAGACGTAAATCACTTTTGAGTTGACGCCAGTGTCGGATCCTTGAAGCAATATCTACCCTGATGAATTTATAATATTCATTTCAAATACTCGCACAAGTCGACAGAAAGACAAGCAGCCTCTGGTTATCTGAAAGGTGAAATGGTTTAGTTAGACACCCTCTGCGTGTTATTCGGCTTATTTCCATATTGCGCTTACCAACTGAATTCTCATTCTCAATGCACAGTGTTTACGACACAGATGAAATAATGCGACACTAGAGTAAAAGGAAGAGATCGCTCATCATTAAATATTCACATATTGCAAAATTCAACAGCAAAATCTTTTTATATTCATGGTATGTAACGAACTTTTGTACCCGTGAATTATAAGATTTATTACGAAGACTGTTTTATTAAAATATTTAATTTTTCAATGTTGAATAAGAGTATTTTATTTGTTGTTAAGTAGAGTTTCTTATATTTTCTACATTTACAAAAAAAGAATGAAAAATACTGTAATGCTGCTACAGAAAATATTGTAATTTTACGCCGGAAACGGCGTAGATTTTCCAACAGAAATAGCCGTACTGTGGGGACTTGATACCAGAAAAATGGATAAATCGTGTGGTTATAGGTAGTGAAAAACTTCCTCTAACACGTAAACTCAGAATTTACCTATGGGAGTCCTTGATACCCAAAAATTGGTTGATGGCAAAACGTCTATCAGTCCGTTCGTCCGCGTCCCCATCGATCTCGCCAAACTCCTTGACTTCGGATAGTGCTAAATTTCTGAATAGCATGACATAAATGCCATTTCAATGTATAAAGAAATTCAAAATCAAATTTTGATTTAACGTTTTCCTCGAGAAAATGAATCCCTGAAGTCACATTATGTTAAATCGAATCCAAAATTCCTTGGATCACGTCTCTGTTCTACTATTGAAGGTGAAATTTGTCCTTAACGAAATATACTCGAGTGAAGAAAGATATCAGGGTCATGTAATTCATTGGTCGTACTTGAATTCGATGGTATAGCGAGTACCTGCAAAGCTGTCTATAACAATAGCTCTGAAGAGTATGGCAAAAGTGACTTAGTTTGACTCAAAGATTGAACTAGTACCTATCAATTCTTTGACATTTCTAACTACATTTTCAATGTGACTTTTAAGACTGAATTAAAAATAATTTTCTAATAGCTAATTATTTTCTTCAAATATTATTATCAATAACAACATGTTCACTTAGAATAACGCTCAGCCTAATTAATGAACACTTGATTTACTAAGTTTTTGCAAATACAATTATTACATTATTCTTTTAATTAGGTTATCGTTTTTCAAATCATGACTCAAATTTATATATTTCGTGCTTTCACGGTAGAATTTATTAACTGAAATAGTAAATATAGAATCTTATTAAATATAGGTTATCTACATTGTAATATGACTAAAGAAACGTACTAAGTTGAGGAAGAAATCTCTTTGGCATAATGTTTCTTTAGAGAATTGCCGCGCGCTGAACGCGTCAGGGATCCGTCGTCGTCACGACGACGCGCGTCAGCGGCACTCTGGTGGACATCTTCAGTCGGCGGGCGGCGTCCGTGGGCGTAGTACCGGCCGTCGCGGTCCCCGGCCTGCGACAGGCGACTGGCCCCCACCTGGATTAGCTGCCACGTGGGGAGGGACAGAACGGGCCTTGGCTGATCCAACTGGATTCATTATCGTTTCATGCTAGCTGACACTCTTTAGTATTGAGCAATATCGGAGAAACTACGATGCTTGTAATGTCCAATATGGTTTGAAAGGTCGCACTACACAATGTTAGGTTGAAATGCAATAATAGAAAGTTTTCAATCGTATATTGCAGTCGATTGGCTACAAATGACACTCAGCCTCAATTAAATGTGATCTTATCAGAATGCAAATACGTCAACCTCTGACTAAACTAAATAGTATGCTGCAGTTCAGTTTATTTTCTTCATATAAGTGCCTTACATCATGGGGTACTATGAATTAGTATAAGGAAGTTACATAATGAGGCGGAAAATTGATTTCGTGATTTCAACGGAAATACAGGGACGGGTCCTGATAATGAAAAATTCAAAACATTCGTCTGTCCGCTAGCCTGTCGTCTATGGACAACACTAGCGCCTAAATTATTATTACCAATTTTGCCAAAATGATTATTCCTTGACTGATCTGGCTCTCTTGAAACCCTTCGATTTTGAATAAATTTTTAAAATGGTGTTACTAATAATCCTCTGAAATATTTTCAATTTTTTCCAAATTGGCCAAACGTTTTTTTAATTTTGCAAAAGAATACAGTGAACTGTACTTCTAAAGATGTTTTAGATTCCATTTAAAGTGCTTAATTAGAATTTTTGTAAATTGTAAGTTGGAAGTCCTCCGCCACTGGGCAGAACAAGCACCGACGTGAAGTCAAGGGATATCCAGGGAGACATGTGAATGGTTCAGATAGGCCTCCGCCACTGGGAATGTCCCCAGAGTGGTAGTTACGTCGAGTGACCCTGCAAGGTGTTCTAAGTATCGACAGATAGCTTCTGGAAAGAGGTATGGCAAAACTGAAAAGCTAGTTCTGACTCAAGAGAATTGGAAACTAGTACGAACAATTCTTTGCCATTTTGTAAGACTACTCATTTTCAATTGTGACATTTTTAAAGGAACTGAATGTCTAAAAGAAGTGTATAACTTCCTTTAATTACTAATTATTTATTATTTCCTTTTAACTCAATACTCTAATATCAAAAAACAAACATGTTCACTTAGGAATTTGCTGTACTAAAACTAAACATGTCTGTACGTAGGTTTTTGCTATATACGTTTTCCCCATTATTCCTTTTTGCATATTTTCAGGTTTATGCGTATTTTCTTTAACATAACACATATTTTATATATTTCTGCTTTCACTGTAGTATTATTATACTAAATAGTAAATATAGAAAATTATAAATATAGTAATACTACATTAGTAAAGTATAATCTTACTAATGAGGGAGAGATGTACAGTGGCATTTTGCCGGTAGTTTCCTTTCGCAAGTGCGTGCCGCGCGCTCGAACGCGTGCAGCGCCCCTGACCTGTCGTCGCCTCCACCGCGACGCGCGCACGTGCGAGCGGCGACACATCTGGTGCGACGTGAGGTAAGCTTAAGGCTCGAGGTTGGGGTGCGGGCGTGCGCGTGGGCGGGGCCGCGCGCCGCTCGACGTGTCACACGGCCTTTCGCGACAAGTGGTCGCGTGCGGCCCCGCGGACCTCACCTGGTTATTATTACGCTGCCACGTGGATGAGGGTACACGAAGGGCCGTATGGCTGATCCACAGCGTGACGAGTTCCCATTATCGTTTCAATGGCTACGCTGTACACTCTATTAGTAACACAAAGCAATAATTGGAGGAGGAATAATCTGTTACATCAAGTCTTGTAATGCGCACAAATATGTAAAGGGTGTTGAAAAAAGTCACACCACACAAATGTTATTGAAATGCAATCAATTGCGAGAAGCTTTTCACCCTCACTCGTATATTGCAGTCGATATGGAAAGCACAAAATACTCTCAGCCTCAACTTCAAAGTGTTGAATCTTCTCAAGAGATGCAAAATAATCGATCTACCCTCTGCACTAAAGGGGACGTGAAGATATTTTCTCTGCCAGGTGTGAGATCAAAATATTCTCTTACAGTAAAATTGGAAGTATTTGGCTTCTTTTGCATTATTGATACTGTGAGGTGAATTCTTTAGTAAACTATTTTGAAGAACTGGAAATACCATACGTACAGGTACGTTTGGGATTTTCAGCCCTTGTATAAGTGATTTTCGTGTAATTGGTAGAATAAACATCGGTAATCAATAATTGCCTCTTCTAATAACTTGATCGCCCTTACTTCGTAAGATGACAAAGTATTGTAAACATGCGCCGGAAAAAGGTGAATTTTTGGCAGAAAAACATTTATTGCTGGGCTCTGGGAACGAAAAAGTGAATATATCGTGTTTCTACATATAGTAAATTACTTCCTTTAAAATGTGGTGTAGCCAGAATCCATGATTTGTGTGTCCGTGATACCGAAAAGTCTACTGATAGTAACACATCTGTCTGTCTGTCCGTCTGTGGGCAACGCTATCGCCTAAACCAGTGCTTGCCAACTCAATGCTCTGTGACGTCACAGAAATCTGTTCTCCTGCTCCGAACCGAGCCGAGAAGCAAAAGATGTGCCTGACGCGGCGACTGGCGCTCGGTGTTTCAATGATGGTAGGGAAGGGGGAGGAAAGGTTCGCTTGGAAAATCGATCATTACGTTTTTAAATTGTAATTATTAGTTATGGTTCAATAACAATATGAAAAATTAAATAACAGAATTAAATAACAAAATTAAATAACAGAACTTCATTACATAACTCATAGCAATACCCGGCTCTTTATCATAACCAGTACTGTAATTCCACTTCCATTCTTCTATTATATACCATTTTTCGCAAATACAGTTTTAACATTTTAGGACAATAATAATTTATATAACTGTGTATAATATAACGAATTTAGTTCATTCTGAAACAATAATTGATGTTAACAAATAGGTACTCGGAAAGGATCATGTGGGGGAATTTGGACCCCAAGCTTCATTATTTCATGTACAATTTTGTTTGAGAATTTTGTAAATTCTCGTGATTTTCAGTATCTTTTCCATAATCTTCAATTTGCAAATTCCTTTACTCATCCCACAATTAAAGGCTGTCAACTCTCAGAATTCATTTTTATCTCGCAGGTTTCCTTGGGTCGCAAAGCTGCGTAATGCAGCCTGTAGGTGGGATTTTTTAAGATACTGCAGCTCTTTCAAACACACTAAACACATTGCCATTGTTCTGGCATCTACCAAAGGAAACCTTTCCTCCCAAACCGAAAGAAAGTTCAAGGTGTCTCCAACTCATGTTGCCTGAATCTCTGACAATGGCCTACTGCCAAGGTTTTCGTTACCAGCGTCTGTCGATTCTTCCCTTTGCTTGCACTGCTTCTCTGAGTGCCTTCTGTCGGAGAGGAAGGCGGCTCTGGCGACATTTATTCGCCAGTTGACAAGCGCTGGCCTAAACCGTTCAGCCGATTTTCTTGGAAATCGATATTCCCCAATCGATTTAAATGAACACAAGCCCCCTTGAGTTTGAATTGGATATTTTTATTTTGGAGGGGCTTCGTATAAAACTTCAACGTATTCAACATTTTCTAAAAAAGGGGCCAAATATTTGGATTAAATTTTGCCTCATTTTCGTTGAAGTACCTGATGTTTCGAAAATTGCAAACGTTCAATTTTTTTCGGCGCGCTCCTACAAATACAATATTGAAGATTTTTTCCTTCATGAAATCTGAACTTTAAAGACAGATCTTGAAAATTGGTTTGCCAACATTTGCCTTCTGATTAAAAATTACCAAGGGTACTTCGAAAATGCCATTTCTAATGTGCCCTCCCAATTAAAAACCGGTTTAGAGAATGGTTGATAATAAATTACGCTGACAAAATTACTGTCATTATAGCTTGAGTTTGTACGTCACTACTAATGAGTTAACTGAACATCACTAGTAAAACAATAACCAACCTGTTCACCAGGGATTACGTATGTATACATTTATGTACATCCTCCAATGTCGCCATTTAGATTGTGACAGAGGTCTCCAACGCAAGTAACCTTGCCTTGATTTCAGAAACTGTTGTGTGTGAGAAACAAAGGCAAAGCTACCCTAGTATACTCAATGCCACTTTTTGCTAGGAAATGACTGGTGATGAAATGTATTGTGACTCTTTATAGGATAAAGCTTTGGATAAATGACCTTGTGCTCAGATAATGTGATAAGGGAAATCCAGCAAATATTAGAAGTGCTAAATTTGAGATCGTAAAATTTCCGTAGAAAGGTGACAGGGTGGTCATTTCATGATTCTATTTCTGATGGCATTTTTATATACCAATAAATTTTTATGAACTAAAGCATTATTTAGTATTCTTTACTTTTTGGTTATAAATATCCGTTTAATTAATAATGAATACGTACATCACTGACTATTTGATGAACTGTACAAAATATTGCAATAGATTTAATAACACCAAAAATCTATTATTTAAAAAATCACCATGTGTTGTGCAATATAAATTGTAGTATTAAAAAGTTTCAATTCCTTATTTAAAAGTTTTTAAGCTGTATCTATTCTTCCGTGAAATGGCAATAATCGAATTTTGCATGCATCTTAATTTCCATAAATAATTCCGTTTTCTGTAGGACCACTTGGTATAATCCTTTACAAGAATCAACAGAAAAATGATAACAGTAGTTTCGTTTTAATTTCTGTATCGCCATTTAAACACATTTCCTGGTTTCTAACTTCTTACCTTACTAAATGAATTTATACGGAATACATCACGTGTTATCCATAACTAATATACAGACAATCTGAGACGTCACTCCCTATTTTGGAGAGCTATTTCTTCATTTATGAACCTAGCTTTTTGCTACCAAATCTGTTAGGAGTAGTCCTTCAGCTTTCGTTTAACATATTTAGTACTTTATTTCATTTGGGAAATGCCTCCTGTGTTGAGCGTCGATAAACGGCCAGCAGCTCGTTTTGAGGTCTGGAGATATGTGGTGCGAGTACAAAGGTGGCGGGGGATCTATGCCCAACGAGGGATCCATGCGATACTCGATGCAAAAACAGTTAAAAACTGCCATTTCAAATTACTAACAACAGGGAGTGTCGCTGAAACATGGAGATCAGTAAGACCATCAACTCCGAGAACAGAAGAGAATGTTAGCAGAGTTCGTGAAATATTCGTGAGGAGCCATAAAAAAATCACTGCCATAAAAAAATCAATGGTCTTTCACGTTATGCAATTTCAACCATTCTTAAGGAAGATATCAGTTTCAAGCTATAGAAGCCACACTATGTGCAACAATTGTTTCTTGATGTCTGTGGTAGAAGGACAGTCTGGAGGGATTTTCGGGTTGAAATGATGACTGGACTCAACTTTTTGAGAACATTCTGTGAACTGATGATGCAGTTTTTCACATTGAATGCTTTGTAAACAGACATATGTGTCATTACTGAGTAGCCGTTAACACCTCAAGAGTGTGGTTTTCACAACAAGAATGTGGTGAAAAAGCACAAGGCGTCCGAAGTGGACAGTGTGGTGTGGTATCACTTTAACCGACATTGAGCCTTTCTTTCTGCGGGGAAACAACGAATGGCGAATATTACCTGTAAATGCTGCAAGACCGTGTATGATCTTTGATTTCACAGTGGAACAATTCATAGCCTTACTTCATGAGGGACGGTTCACCTAAACATTTTGCAAATGATGTCTGCGAATGGCTGCATGATCATTCCCAGGTCGTTGGATTCGTAAACTTGGTGCATTTGAATGGCCTGCTCGCAGCCCTGATTTACCGCCTGGCAATTTTTTTTCTCTGGGGGTGATTAAAAAGAGAAAACCAAAGAACTTGGATGAATAGGAAGCAACAAAATCTAACGTGTTAACCAATGTTCCACAAACCATGCTGCGGCAACAGCATCCAACGTACTAGTTTGTTTAAAAAATGTATCGAGAATGCTGGAGCCCCTGTTAAGATTTAAACAGGTGTTAAACTAAACCTTAATCCCCGTTTCTAATAAAACTAGTTTTAAGAAAATTGGCTCATAAATAAATTACAACACAATAAATTACAAAAATATAGAGTGACTTACAGAAACCTGAACATAGTAACGTATTTAGAAGTAGTAAGTAGTAGTATGTAATTGTGGGAATTCTGATTGGGTGTTAGTTTGAGATGAGTCTCTTCGAACAAAGTATAAGATAGGCTCGACGGCTTGCCATCGTTCGCTTTCAATCAAATGTCAGCTCATTAAGATGAGCCGACTGTGCGGGCACATGTGCCAGCACAGTGCACAAGTCGAGCGACTGTGCTGGCACAGTCGCTCGACTTTTGCCGACAGCAGCGAGACTGACGATGACGGCAAAGCCGTCGAAAGCCGGCTATCTTAATAATGCTGATATGTTGACGAAGATGACCTCTTTTATTTCTTCTTAGTAGTATGTAAGAAAGATAAGGAACTTTGCATAATTTTAATATTTCTTGGTAATAATTACAAAAGTATTCAATACATAAATTAATACATGAATGCCTGTGGTAAGTCACACATTTAACAATGTTGCTTTCGAAGGTAAATTGTTGGAAAGCCTCATATTCACAATTATCATTCATTTGAGTTATTGTAAAGAACCAATGAACTTTATAACTTTTGTAATATTACTTTATTGTTAAACATTCACATGATAAAATAGAGATTGTGTATAATTCAAGTGAAATTGTCTTTTTAGTTCCAAACATTTATAATAATTTAGCGACAATCCGCATAACTGAAGTCTTATAAATTCATTCAAAATCTCCTTAACCTGCCATCGATCGTGATATGCAATAAAAAATCGTGAAAGGGATGATAACTCTGAACATCTGAACAATTTTCCTACAATATCAGAACGACCAAAGTCCAATATAAACCAAGGTACTTTTTTATTTATCATCTTAACAGCATACTTTTTCATGATAGAAATAAATCCTTTGTGCGTCTCGACGTCATATCCTAAGTACACATAAAATTTCCCTTTGGTGTGTGCGTACATCATCAAATAAGCCAGAACAAGATTCTTTCGAGCCCATTTCAGTTTCTGTTCATTTTCTCGGAAATTAGTCTCCAGTGCTCGCATTTTCTTGTGAAATTGAATGGGAGGAGATATAACCTCCAATACGCCAGACTTTATTTGTAAGTTAAACAGTTTATCGAATTGGCTGGACACTTGAGTTATATATTCTTTATCGTCCTCCTCAACAAGCACTATAATAAGAGTATCTCTTGCTTCTTCTGATGTCATAGCACCAATAATCATCTTAATGGTTTTGATGAGAACTAGGGGCCTGCTCTTCGTCGTTGAAATTCCCAGTACCATTGATACCCCTAATCGACCAGCCGTTAAAACATATTCAAAATATTCGTAAATTGTGTCCCCAGAATACGCTGGTGTATTAAAAAACACATTATGCGGACCTTCAAAGCCATCCATAACCTTTCTGTTATCAGTTTTGCGCCCAGTCTCTCTTGCGTTGGGGATCCCGTCGGTGGTCGCAATCGAAGCAGGTACTGCCCATGCAACCACTTCTCTTCGGGCCATACGGTGCCCGCCCAACAGCTGCTGCGCCTCCTCGTGCGAGTGACTGAGTCGCAAAGAGCTGTTGCGGTGTTTCGGCGCGCCGGGCCAATTCCACATTAGCATCACGCTCGCGGCGCATCCAACGGCCAGCATCCACAGCGCCCCTCGGCGCCCCAGCAGCCGCATCACGAAACCCCGTTCCCAGCGCTAAACATCCGAAACCACCAATCAGTTTGTCGACAAGGCAAATGCACGGTTAGGGAGAAGAAGAATATGCTGAACGGGAGAGGAAGCGTGTGAAGGAGAAGTCTAGACTGACTCTCAAGACAAATGTTTCGCACACCGGCCTAACAAAAATCTCCGCAAAAGCTTCATTGTTGTCGAATATAACTGCTCACGCGTTGCATGTCGAGCAAAATTCTAATATTCATAATTGTAACTGCACGTGAAACGTATGTAATAAGTTAACGCGACCTGACACAATAATTTGGGAACGACCAAATAATTTTCAATGTGTCTGAAACCTATTCACAAATAGTCAATTTAAATTCCCCACGAATTTTCTTTATTTCAAAAAAAGGAAGCTATTGCGTACAAACCTAATACATTGGAAAGTTTAAAAATATGTTTAGTTGTTTATAAATTTGTCAATTGTCAATTTACAAGTGACGAAATAAGAAAATTCTTTATAATGTATTAGTTTCAAAATTATAGTTTATAATCTATCTTTATAATCGTATAAAAATATTTATCTTTAATTTTGTAGTTGTAGGAAGACGCCGGAAAAATTCAAACTTTTGAAATTTTCGAAAATTCAGAGTTAACCGTGAAAATCAGGCCTACGCCACTTTCATAAGTGTATATTACTCTATTCTTACAAGAAATTTAAAGAAGGAAATTGGGGACGTTTTAAAATCGTCGAAAATTTTGAAAATGTCCGGAGGGCTTCATGTAAGGTACTCCCAAATATTTTTCAAAATTTCCAATCTTCAACTAGAGCCAGATAGACAGGGGTTTCTTTAATTTGGAAAAATTCCTACGTATGCTTTCGGCGCTATTAGTGTTCACAGACGGACGGATGTTTTGCTTTCAATGGGTTTTTCGGTATCGAAGACCCATCAAACAGGAATTCCGACTACATCATGTGTAACAGAATTTTTTTGTCTCAATTTAGAAACTGGATTTATCCACTTTCTCGTTATCAGAGCCCGGTAATTAATTTTTTCCGCTGAAAATTTGCCGTTTTTCGCGCAGCATTACATAATTTTCTCTATACTACGTATATTATCCGCATAGACGTTCGTATACGAGAAAGTAAAAAATTGTTTTTTCATAAATGAATTTGTTGGAAGAGGGCGAACATTTTTTAATTTCGTCAATTTTCAAAACATCAGTGTTTTCAACAAACGTGAAACCTGCGCCATTCTCTTAAATGTCCTACACACTACCCAATAACAAATTTAAGCCATTTTTTTTAAGTTTTGAAAATGTTCCTGTGACTACATGTAAAGAACCCCCAAAATGAAAATAACGGTTTGAAATTCAAGAAGCCGCGACATCAGCTAGATCGATTGTGAAATATCAATTGGAGACAATATGCTGAACTGTTTAACCGCTAGCGTTGAACACAGAACGGAACAGACATACGTTTTGCCGTCATTCGATTTTTCGGTAGCGAGGACCCATAAAACATGAATTCTGACTACACCACGTGTTAAAGAATATTTTTAAATTTAGTAACTGGATTTATCCACTTTTTCGTTGCCAAAGCCCTGTAATAAAGGTTTTTAGCCCAAAATTCACCGTTTTTTCGCGCAGCATTACATAACTATCTCTCTAAAGCGGTATCGGTAGTGAGAAAGTAAAAAGTATCATGCATCAAATCGCTTAATAACTGCCCTTGTTTCATATCCGACTGGTAGATTTGATGTTCTAATCACAGTTCGCTCCAAGCATTTACTTGAAACACGAAGGCAAACGAACAATTCCACTAGGCAACTTCCTCCTCCAATAGGAGGAAGTAACTACGCATACGCATCTTCCTACATTACGTTGTGCAGGAGATATGGTGCACGCGGTACTTAATTGATGGATGAGATTTGTTAATTTTCTCAAAATTTAAATATTTAGTGAATACTACATACTTCACGCCTGGGTATTCTGCAATCCGCAATACGCAACAGTATTGCTGGGAAACTGAATGTCCAATTCTTGTGCCTCCAAACCTCAATACAACATTTTCAGATTGTGAAATGATACAATTAGATAACTATCCACCCTGCCCTGTGCGGACTCTTCTGAAACGAGAAATAAGAATTTTCTGAATTCATGGTTCGTACGTGGATTCAGAACATACATAGGGTTAAGCCAACTTTTCTATTATTTTTCTTTCTTTTCTCATTCTTTTGTTTTTAATTTTCCTCCTGGAGGAGAATTCTAGCGGCCGGCTGCTCTGATCGGTAGTTTTCCGTGGTTTCTCTGATCAACACCAGGCGAATGCCGGAGCAGTACCCTACCAAACGGGCCACGGACCGCACGCGATCTGTCCTTCCACTTCTTTGTCCTATCCTCTCCCCTTACACACACACACACACACACACACACACACACACACTTACACTAACCTGCACTACACTACCACATATTCCGGGAGGCCGATCGGGAGCTTAGAGCTTGTCCTGGCTGGGGTGGTGCCCCGCTGGTGGGAGAGTCCTGGTTAGGGGGAAACCCCCACTAGCCGACGGTAGGTCGGCGCCGGATCTCGATATCCAGCGGCGAAAGATCACCGTGCATATCCCGAGAAAAAACATGCTCTACACTAACGGGACTAATGACCAAAGCGGTTGACGTGCCCGGAAACACGAAAAAATCAAATCAAATCAATCAAGTGGGTGGCGTCAAGTAGGGGAAACAATTCAATTCAATTATACTGATGGACTGGGCTCGTAAAGATGACATGTAAAAGCTAATATTCGTGCCCAATTTTGACGAGTATGTTTTCAATAAATCTTTAACATAAATCTTACACAAAAAATAATCTTTAAAACCCTGGAGCAGTACAAATGTCTTCTGCAACTGCACACGTGAATACCGAACCTTTCTTGTTTTCGTTGCATGACGTCAGCTATGACATGAACAATGACACACCGAGTACGAGAATATAGCCATAAGATCAGCTATGAGAAATTGTGAATTAACATAATTAAAACCGGCAATGGTGCATCAACTGACGTCACTACAGTGTCTGTCGCCGGAAAGTCCAGGTTTGAATCCCAACAGTGAGACGATTTTCGCTAGATAGCTAGGTCGAATTCAGCCGCTGTGTGAAGGACAATTCTAGCGGCCGGCTACTCAGATCGGTAGTTTACCGTGGTTTCTCCGATCAACACCAAGCAAATGCTGCAGCAGTACCTTAACAAACGGGCCACGGACTTCGTGCGATCTTTCCTATTTCTTCCTTGTCCTATCCTCTTCCTTCACACACACTAACATACACTACACTATCACACATGCCGGGAGACCGTTTCGGGGCTTAGAGCTCGTCCCGCCTGGGACGAGGCCCAACTAGTGGGTTATACATGGTTGGGGGAAATCCCCGCAAACGGACGTAGGTTGGCTCTGAATTTTGTCAGCCAGCGGAGCAAGGTCACCGCCACCTCCAGCAATAAAGTATGCATTACGCTTATGCGATTAATAACATTATCAGTTGACTCGTCCGACTTAATAAAATACATTATATATTTACATTTTCAACCAAAATCGCAATTATTTAATTATTTTTGTGTTTTTCGCCTTCCTGGGTAGTTAACAAAATCATACACACTTCTCATATGGCTAAAGGCTTCTTAGTTATCTGACAATTTACATGTATATTCGATATTATACATATAGATAATAATTATTATTTTATTTTATTATACAAAAAGGGATAGAGGAATTTAAAATAATCTTCAAGCATTTTAATGTCTGCGAATGAGGGAAACTATTTCATGCAACTGAAATTTGAAAATAAATATCAATCACTACATATAGAAATTAACTGCCTTGTTGGAGCGTAGAATTTCCGTAAATGAAATAAAGAAGAAACAAAAAAAATAAGCGATACACTGTCGTCAATCAAATCTGAACATGGCTTTATTTTCAGTATGTTTTAATTAAAGAAGAGAAGTAGGACGTTTTAAGTACTAATGCGAAAATAATACTTTATTACTTTTGAAGATGCTCGTGGCTGCTGTATTCGCTTCAGGGGATGGGTAGAAGCGTTGTGGCGCGTTGGGTGACGCATACACTTTCCATGGGTGGGGCTTGTTCGATCCCCTGCCAACTCATGCGGAATTTGTGGGGGACAAAGCGCGCTCTTGGTAAGTTTTCTCAAGATTACCCCTTTCCCCGGCCTCGTATTTTACCATTTCCACTTTATCATGTCCACTGGTATCATTCATGGCCTCAATGACCTTAGAAGCTAAAGAATCCCTAAACTGCAATAAAAAAAGCATTAACTGTCGTTTCAGAGACCGGAGCAATACTTGTAGATCTCACCTCATGAAAAAATTAGAGTAAACGCATAATTGTGTCTTCTTATCCAGATCTCATCCTAAGGTCACTAAAAGGATGTTAACAAGGAGATAGTGAGATGGGCTAGAAAATAGGTGGTCGTGGCCGTTGCCATCTCCACACTCAGAATGCTACTTGCTCTGGAGGGCTGGCGCGGCGCGGCGCGCCAGAGTACTACGTCCACGTGCGCGCGGGGGCGCACGTGCGCGCGACGTCAGCGCCGAGTGACGTCAGCGCCGGGGCGGGCGCCTCGCGGGGCGGCGGGAGGCGGGGCGCTGAAAACAGTCTTATTCATTCGAGAGGGCCGCACCGCCGGAGGTGGCCGCCGTGACGTCAATGGCTGAGGCCGCCTCAAAACCCAATTACGCGCCGCTGCACTTCCCGGAAGCCGTTGTGCGCGCCCCTCGCACCGCTCCCGCCCTAGAGCACGTGGCTGCGCCTGCCCCTCGCACGCTACAGTAGCCGTCCTCCGTTGGCGCGCGTTCATCTGGGGGCGAGGGGTCTGCAGAAGAGAACAACCGCCCTCCGACTCCAAATATTTCCACTCGCTTTTCTACTCTTTAACATAACTCTACTAGATGCACAATGACGAATTTAACACGTCAGGATGGACTGACTTGGCACCCGAACAATAGTTCCAAGCGCCTCTTACCAATGAGCCTTTCTACCTACGTCAACGACATTTGAATGACTTTTGTGCTACTTATTTCGAGAGGCTTTCTTTCACTTTAAAATTCTTATGAATTTATAGGAAAACACATTCAATAATTTTAAAATAATTTTGCATTGAAAAATAGCCATTCGAAAAAATCTAATGGACAGTTTTCCAGATTGCTGTGTTTATTCTTTTGCGTCTATTTGTAAAGCGTCCACTCACTTCGAGCATCGCCGACCGGAGAATAAACTTGTTATAACAAAATTATGTTGGAGGTTCTTGTGGCTGAAGAAGCACATTACTTAAGTATCCCTTACATAGTCCATGCTGCTAACGACTTAAATTAAATTATTTGCTTAGCAAAACTGGGAAGAGAATTCAAACTTTTAAAGATTTCCTTTTTGTATTATGTAGACAAATAAAATCTTCACTTTGTATTTGTAATCAGTGAACCAAATCTATTTCATTCCTATTTTCTATCAAACTTTTATTGTATTTCATGTATGAAAAATATAATAAATCGTGTCAAAAGGTTACGTCTACAAAACATGTACGAGGTTTCGGAAACTTTCTTCTGATTGGGCCCCTTTCCTTTAATCCTCACTGTATATATTTTCTTCGCCACGTTCATTCACAACATTACATGAAGCTGTTTTCAACAAAGGCTAACGTCTTTTGAAAACAAAACTGCAATGTAACAGAAATAAAATCCACAAAATAATTTTTCTAGGAGTGTGATGAATGGTGTATAATGGAACAACTAAATTTCAACGTGCTGACTGTGCATTTACTCGTAAGTTCACAATGTATTAATCTTAATTTGCTTATTCTTCAGTAAAATACATATCGCCAATGAAAACAAAAAGTTTAGCCTTGAAGCCTCTTTTAAAAGTAAGAGTTTTTCACGTAACGGATGAAATATATTCTACATTTACGATAATATTTTCATTACATGTAAAAAATTAAATTGGCAATCATTGTAATAAAATGAACATTAGACAATCCTTTTGACTTTAACAAAGCTATCAATTTTCACAAACTAGTGATTATACTGCCTAAAGACAAGTGAAAGCGGGACTCGCGGTGTCGCTCTATCGGTTTCGAGTATATTTTTTGGACAAATGTAATCCATTTTCCTTCTCTGGTCGGAAGACTTACATGTACATGAGCGGATTTTTGTAAGTGGGCAACAGATTTTCTGGCTGTTGACGTCTCTAATAGCATCGCATTAGGGACGTGAGGTCATTTCCAAACCCAACAGGTGGGCGGCAGAGTAAACATACTCGCTTTATTGCAAATAATGTGTCACTAATGTGTTCATTAGAAAATACATGCGTGGAAAAATCAGACTGATGAAATGTGTGAGGGCGTATAGATTAGTGATAGATGGTTTCTCCCCATAGTAAATTTTTACTTTTCCATACACTTTTAATACGGCTTTACCTTGTATTATGTAAAATATGTCTGTGCCGTATGTATGTCTTATACCGTATGTCTGTACATTTTTCAAAATTATAATGAATTAAAGCTTAACAGAAATAAAAACAGCATAATGTTATATGTGCGCACTACTACGATTGTGAACTTACGAAGAAAGTAGAGACACGACAGCACTCAATATTTTAACCTGCATGGAATAATTAATTTAAATTATAGTAAATAATATGTTTCTGCCTTTTTATTCGGAATGTAGATACATTCCAAATTGCTGACTGATTCATATGTTTTTTTCAACCAATCCGAGGGATAACTTTGGATCATTGCCAAACCAGCTTCATGTTGCGACTTCCCGACCTTCCGCAACATTTCTACTCGCTTCTAAATGTCTGTTCCTTTGAACCTTTCGAAACATGCAGGAAATGTTTGAAATATATTGAAATACCAAAGGTAAATGTTGAATAAGAAAAATCATCTTAATAGGAAGGATGTGAAAAAAATAATTATTGTTTTGTCAAGCTTTTCCCAAATAGTTACATCCCTTCCGAAAAATACTCCTAATAAATTTTGTTTTAACGAAGAGATGCGTTCGGTCTGAGAAATTAACGATGTACGAAAACCTCAAAATAAACTTGAAGAGAAATACTTTTCGAATTATGTAGGGTGGCAAATTGTATTTGTTTGAAAAAGTTCTTATCAAGAAAGAGACAATAATTGTAGATTAACATTCTGGAAAAAGAAAAGTACAATTTACCGCATAAGGCGTATGCGCAAAAAGCCTACATTAGCTTCGTCTACTTCCCAAAGAACAGCGAATTTGACAATACAAACAGCTCTCTTAAAAAGAAGTGTCATAAATAAGAAAATCTCACCAATTATAGTCTAACAATCACAAGGACATACTTATAATCGCTGTTAGTGACACTAGAAAAGAAAGTCATTCAATTCTTAGTATTCTTTGAAGCAACTTGTGATTTACACGGGAGTATAATTGCCGGGGCCAAAACGTAGGCGACAAATTGGGTTCAAATAATACTTATTTCTCACTGCATTTAGGACCATTTGCATTCCTCTACAAGAGTGTTTATTTTCAGATGTACACAGGGATTAATAATTTTCCTAAGTAATTAGCAAGAAAACACATCTAAATGACTCATCAGGGAGGCATTGTTAAGAAAGTTCTAACATGATAGGTCATCACGATGTCAAGGTTGTGACATGATAAATCATCAGTATTTACCTTATTCGAAAGGCAATCACTCTACATCCACTTTCACTAAGAAAGCTTATACGCCAGTGAAGAAGTCTTATTCTCATGCGTGGCGATACGTGGCTCTATTTCCTAAGCAGCGTCTGCCGTGGCGGCGCGGTGCGGCGCGCAAGCAGGCCATTTAGTTCGGCAGTCCCGGGAGTGGCGCGCGGGCGGCGCGGCGGTCCAGCTATCGATCCGGGGCGTGGGTGGAGGCGAGGCGAGGCGAGGGCGCCGCGCCGTGGGGCAACGCGCCGGGGCAGAGACAGGTCGCTCACTCTCCACCGCCGCCCGCACTCCGCGAGCCCCGGGCCGGGCCTCGCCTCGCCCCCGGCAGCCCGCCGCGCCGCAACGTAATCTCCTTTGCCGCGGTCGCCCGCCCCGCCCCGCCCCGCCCCGCCGCGCGTCTTCCCAATGTTGACACTCGTCGCCGCCCACGCGTTCCTCATCGCTGCGGCAACTTCGCGGAAAACGACGCGTGCACGTCAGGCCTCGGGCGGCGCTTTCATCTCTGGGTGACTGCTTTCAGTGGCCGAGCTTCCTTCATAGTCGTTTCTGTCACCAGCACATAATTTCCAAATAATGATACTTATATCGTTATTTATACAGAGCACAATTATAAGAATAACTTATCAGAGAGCCCTACGTACTTTTACATATACTGATGTACGTGTAATATATGTTTAGAATTTATTTCACTATGGTCTGATAAACACAATTTTGATTTTGTATCCTGTTTACTATTCATTTCGAAACGAACTGCAACAGGTTATGATAAAACAAAATGGTCTATTGCTCTACCACTCTCAAAAAAACCTTCCACTGCGCATGCCCGAACGTGGCCTCTCCCTCCAAAGCTCCTATTTCCCCGCCTGTCTGCGCTCTTTGTCACAACATAGCACTCTCTCTTTGTCTTTCACTCGTGAGTGGCGCGGTAATTCAACACTGCGAGTTTGGTGATAACAAACTGATGAGTGAGAAGGATCAGACAGAAGGCATCTTACGTGTTTCTACAATAGGGGTTGTCGAAACGATCAACAGAAAATACGCCGTGTCTTGAAGAGTTTCGGTCTCCAGTCCCTGTTTGACCGTGGCTAGTGAGCTGTGACAGTGTGCTTTACACAGTAGCTGCTGTTATTCACAAAAACCCAATTATTACAAATAATTCAAAGAATATCCACTGAAAAACAGGTTGTTGATCAAATAATCATTGAACATGAAACAATAATCATTACTTCCCGTCTTCCACCGTACAGATCTAAATCCAATAGAACTTGTTTGGGGATTTATAAAAGGGCGTGAGACAGCAGCAACAATTGGTGCATCCTTAAAAGAAAAGGAAACGTTTTGCAGAGAAGCGTTTGCAAAATATAGTGCTGAACAATGGAAGAAATCCTGCGAGCATGTGTAGGGAATAGAGGTGACAATAATTCACAATGTGATGGACCAACAAACGATGTATTCATTTCTTTGGACACTCGTGGGAGTGCGAGTTCCTCTTTTGACGAAGAGGGCAGTGATGACGAGTGACGGTCAGCGCGATCGCTGCGTCTCGCAGTCGCCTCTCCTTGTCGCCTACGCGCTTCCTTATCGCCGAGAGGGGAAATCTCAGATGCCACAGGGTGGGGGCAGCCTCCGTGACTTTACCAAAGGTACGTCCGCCATGATGGTTTTTTTGCGAGCGGTTCAGCTATAGTATATTGTGTTCCTTTAATAAATATTATCCTCTACGCCTGTTAACGTGAATTTTTCCTTCTGGTTTTTGCACGTGAAGTTATGTACTTAGCACAAACTTGAATAATACTGCGAAAAATCAATTTCGATATTTTAATGGTTATACATATTTTGAGATCTTTTGATACCGAAAAAGTGTTGTTTTGTTTTAAAATCTTCCGTCCGTCCATCTATTTGAGAACATTAGCGGCTGAACTATTCATAGGATTTTTGCTAAGATGAGTGTTCCTTAATTCACTTGCCCGGACCCAAGACTCTAAGATTTTGAAAATAACTCTTTGAATTTGGGGAGTACTTTACATGAACTCCTGTGACATTTAATTTTCTTAAAAATTACTCCAGTTTTTTCTTTAAAATTCCTCCAATAGAGAAAAATACACTTATAAAGTTAGAGTCCTACACTGCCATACACGCTGGGAGACAGGTCGGGAGCTTAGAGCTTGTCCCGGCTGGGACGGTGCACGGTTGGTAGGAGAGTTCTGGTTAGGGGGAAACCCCAGTAGCCGACGGTGGGTCGACGGCGGATTTCGTCATCCAGCGGGGGAAGATCACTGCTACCTCCCGAGGGAAAAAATATACACAACACTTACAGGACTAATCACCTTAGCAGTTGACGCGCCCGGATTCACTAACAACCAATCAATTATTAAAAGCGACTCAAAAAAGTTTCAATGAAGAGTTTCATATGCTAGATTTTGTTCTTCTATAATATTCTTAAAGTCATTAAATTCTACTAATAGGAGACCGAAAATCGGACAAAATATGAAAAATATGTTTTGGGAGCCAAAAGGCGGGAGCGGGGAAGAGGGTGGGGCAAAATAGCGAAGCTAACTCAGAGTAACGAGATAAGGAGACTAGCATTAGTACGGCTTATCATTCTGTAGCACCTCAATATTTTAGAATTGACCCTAAGATATGTATGAATAGGGAGTGAAGGGTAGTGTTTTTCGGAAAATGCTTGTAACATGTTACACTAATATCGCTTTGATCTTTGCAACCATTACTTACGCGCTTTATTTTCATGTCATTTTGGAGAAGAAAGTCGCCATTATTCGATCCCGCAGGTATTGCTTGCTATGTAACGCCTCTACAAATGAAGCGATAACAGCCAATTTAGTCTCTGGCCTTTTTTAGAGGTGTAGCTCGGAAAAGCTTTTGTTGATCCAAGCATGTGGTCTGTTCTTAGCACACTGTCGTAGGTGATAAAAACTATCAAATCATTTTACTTTCTCGTATACATACGTGTTATACGGGAGTAATATACGTAGTATCTATACATAGTAAGTAGTCTCTATAGAAACAGTAGTATCTATACGTAGTACACTTACGTATAGATACTACTGTCTCTATAGAAAAAGTTATGTCATGCGGAAAATCGATTTCGAGATTTCAACGGGAATACACGTTTTGGGGTCCCCTAATACCGAAAAAGATTGTTTTTTAACCTGAAAGCGCCTAAACAACGTCGACTTTTCCCAATTGAAGAAACCCTTCCATCTGGCTCTAGTTGAAGCTTTGAAATTTTGAAAAACATTCTTTAAAATTTGGGGGTACTTTACATAAAGCCCCCGGACATTTTCAAAATTTTCTCAAAACGGCTCCATTTTTCTTTAAATTTCTTGTAAGAATAAAGTAAAATACCCTTATGAAGGTGGCATAGGTCCGATTTTCACAGTTAACTCTGAATTTTCGAAAATGGCAAAAGTCAGATTTTTTTCGGCGTCTTCGTATGACTAAAATATTGAAGATTTTTCCTTCAAATGAAATTTGTTGCCCATAAATAGTTCTTTCATTAAGGTTATGTAGACTTTTTCGAACATTTTAGTAGTTTTCGTGCAGCAGAGCGTGAAATATTTGCAATTTTAAACTAGAGATGCTACAGAATGGCACAGACTTTCTTGTAGCAAAGTTTCGTAGTTTTCTTGAGGTGAACTTGCTTTACGGTCTCGCCCCATCCTCCTTCCAGCTGCCAACTATCGTCGCCCAAAGAACATTTTTTTTACCTTTTCTCTTTTTTAACTTTTCGCTTTCATAATAGTAGAATATTAAAGAAGAGTAAAACCTCGTCCAAAATAGAAATTTTCATTGAAAATTCTGAAGCCGTTTTCTAAGAAAATGGCGATTAAGCTTTACTGTAAATGGGAAATTTGAAGCTCTTTTCACAGGAATCCATTGAGATCTCTAAAACCTTTATTGGAAGTCATTTGAAACATTTTCACTCACAAATGCAATAATGTATTCAAATTGATGGAAATGTGCTTATTAACGGCGTGAGAGATATTTGAAAAAATTACATTTGTGTAATTTTTGAAAAAATAAATGAATACACCAACATAAACTTAACTTCATATTAATCAATATAATAAGTACTATCCATTGGAAAAAATTTGGAGCCGTTTTCGAGAGAAACTTGTTTTGTTATTCTTGAAAATTGCACTTTTTCACCCACTATTGCACGAAAATTAATAAAATTTCCAAAAACGTCTACAGGAACTTCATGAAAGAACTATTCATGGACAACAAATTTCATTTGAAGGAAAAGTCTGTTTTCAATATTGTAGTTGTAAGAAGTTGCCGAAAAACATTCATACTTTTACAATATCCGTAAATTCAGAGTTAATCCTGTAAATCAGACCTATGCCACCTTTATAAGTGTATTTAACTCTATAACACAACAAAATTTAAAGACAAAATTTGGAACCGTTTTTGAGAAAATTTTGAAAACGTCCGGAGGGCTTCATGTAATGTACTTCTAAATTTTAAAGATTTTTTTTCAAAATTGCAAAGAATCAACTAGAAATAGGTGGACAGGGGTTTTTTAAGTTGGAGAAAATCGTACATGTACTTTCGGAGGTAAGTAGTGTTCACAGACGGACAGAGTCGGACGGACGGACGTTTTGCTTTTTTGAAAATATCCGGAGGGCTTCAGTACCTCCAAAAATTCATGAATGTTTTTGAAAATAGCACATCTTTGACTCAGGCCAGATAGACAAGGGTTTCTTCAATTTGGAAAAACTCCTATGCATTGTTTAGACGCTAATGTTGTTCACATACACCAGACGGTCGGACGGACAGACAGACGGACGGACGTTTTCTTTTCAATTAGTTTTTCGGCCTCAAGAACTCACAAAACAGGGATTCTGACTACAAAACGTGTTAGAGGTTTTTTTTCTCTTAATTTAATAACTGGTTTTATGTACTTTTTCGTTACCAAAGCGCGGCAACGAATTTTTTCCACCGAAAATTCGCCGTTTTTTTTTTGCGTAACTTTCTCTATACTACATATATTACTCCTTATATACGTACGTATACGAGAAAGTAAAAATATTAAAAACAAGATTTTCTCAAAAACGGGTCCATATTGTTTCTTTAAATTTTGGGTAGGGTAGTACCAAATGCACCCTATCCGATGACATAAACGCCATATTGCTCTATTCCAGTGGCGTCTCCTGCTCAGTGATCATGGGGAAGCGATCGCATTTACGGAACAGGGTAGATCATTTAACGTTTCTATCCATATTACGACGTAATACCTACTGTACCTTCTTTTAGAATTGCTAATTGTGTATTGCTTGCTCTGACAATAAAACAATTATACGCGCATGCATGTGTAGTGTGGTCAAACTCCTACTCTGCTCCTGCTCCCCCAACCCGCTATGGAGGCCACAGTCGTTAGCACGTGACCACTGGGAGGCGATGGCGAAGCTTTGGGATGGGGAATTCAGAAGCGCCAATGAGAAGTCCGAGATGTAACAGTCAGCGTCGCATCACCGTCGGCCGAAACCTTGCATCTTGCACACAGCACATGGTGAGAGTTCAACGACCTCCGTAACGAATTGAAGCTGTCGAAGGGATGTTGCTCCGTCTGTCACATCCATGGAGGGGACAGACGCCTACCGGAAAGCGCATGGGGAAAAAACGAAAAGTACAAAAGGAACAGAGAGATGTACTTGAGGAATAGGAAAATAATTTTAATAGTATTTTTAAAAGAGACGAAAAACTTGGGGATGCGACGCATCACTCCAATCCATTGAGCCTACGCCACTGCTCTATTCTTTTGTTTTTTCTAAAATTCCAAAAATGTAATTTTTTTACTTGTCTCGTGTAAATCTGTAATATATACATTAGATGCGATTTCTTCACATTATTATATTTATGAGTACATGTGCTTTGCAAAATGTCATATAAAGTTACTCGAAAACTCAACAGCTTTCTGTAAAAATGAGCTCAAAATTCCCCGTTTTCAGAAACGCTCAAACGCCATTTTCTTAAAAATGGCTCCCAATTTTTTCATCAAACTTTTCCAATTGATAGTACTAACTGCACTGTTCAATATGACGTAAAGTTCATGTCGGTGAATTCTTTTGTTTTTTCAAAAATTACACAAATGTATTTTTTTAAATATCTCTCACGCCGTTAATGTGCACATTTCCATCGATTTGTATTCATTATTGCATTTGGAAGTGGAAGTGCTTCAAATGACCACAAATGTGATTTTTCGAAAACTCCACAGATTCCCGTGAAAAAGAGCTTCAAATTTCGTATTTACAGTAATGCTTAACCATTTTCTTATAAACGGCTTTAGAATTTTCAATGAAATTTCTATTTTGGACGAGGTTTTACTCTTCTTTAATATTCTTGGAGTCATATTTCGGTTCTACTATTAAATAACTGAAAAATTGAGAACATGTCAAGAAAATGTACTTTCTGGAATTTCAAATACATTAGTTTGTCCATTTGCATCATCTTTGCATTGTGGATATCTCTTCTTGAACTTGTAAAGCGTCCACGTCATCAGGACCATCAACATTGCACGCAAGCGGCGATAATTTCGTACTCTCATCAATCACGCTGTTACCACTTTTACTGTCTGCTTGCAAACAGGCATTCACATCATCCACTCCTTTATCTGAGAAATGTTGAAATATTATTCTAAAAATTAGAAAGGGTGATCATGGCAAATTTACTTTCCTCGATGAAATCACAGATTGCGGCCTCATGCTTTTCTGTGATGTCTTTAATGTCTTCTCCACGACATGAACTCATGCGGAAGCAATCATAAAAATCATGTCTTTATGTTGATTCATAATCGATCCAGAAAACGGAGATTAGAACAAAAAATGCGTGATAATCGCGTCCTGTACTTCTTTTAAAAAAAAAAAAAAGTCCCTGAAAACTTCCAAAAAATTCTCAAGAAAAGAGCAAGTAACAATAACAAGGATAAGAACTGGCCATTGCAAGTTCAGTCATCAACACTTGCTAACTGGAAATCCCCCACCCACCTCCCAGCACTGTGATACCTATCTTAACTTTCAACATATCTTAACTCAATGCCCTATGTTTCAGCACAAGCAGAGATTCCTAGAAGATGAGTAAAACTCCGAATTGATCCTATCATCCAACGAATTCCACAATAAAATAATACAATTCTGTAAAGACAGCTATTTTCTTAAAGAAATCTAATTGTATTAGCATAGATACTGAAAACTAATATTGTAACATTGAAAATACACATAATGTCTGTATCCACAAAATTTGTATATATTTAGAGTATATTTAGTGTAATATTCTGTTTAATTGTCATATTAATATTGTAAAGTTGTATTTAAAGTATGTCGCTAATGACCTCAGTTGTTGATGCGACTTTAATAAACAAAAAAATACAGATATGTTCAAAGAAGGAAATGAATTATTTCAGAATGCACAGGTAATAGAGTTATTAACAGTTCCACAGATCATAATTTAGGACGCATAATAACCTACTTAGGAATAAGTTATCACACGCCTTTGAGCATCGCTTTTTAAATTGTTGTAATTCTTTAAAATGGAATGTTTCAACAAATCATTACATATTACAACGAATACTACCGAAACAGGAACACACAACCTCATGAACTAAGCGCACGAGAACATAAATTTGTCAGTCGCCCTCAAGAGCAAAAATGCATCGGACTGTTTCGCACACTGGATGCCACCTTCCGGCGAGTGCTTTGGTAAAACGGTGGGTCACCACGAGCAGGTTTCGTCTCTTCAATGGAAAAATTATATTGATATTGATATTGAACAAATCTCGAGGTGCGTTTATATGGGTGAAAAAATATGAACATTTGAACTTTGTGTCTGCAGTGAAACTGAGGGGCGTAATGTCACCAGTAAGGTCCCCAATCTAGGTCCCTTACCTTTACATCAGAGGAGACTTCTTCGATTATGACCTTTGGCTGACGATATTTTTTCCAAGCTGACTGGTGGTGGAATTTGTGGCACTGAGGCGATATATTTTTTTCACGAGGGAATTTATTTCTAGGACTTGTATTTCCTACGTTCACTATAGCCGAGGTTCAGGTTCACTTTAACTGAATCTTCTTATGCTTATTTGTAATGTAAGTGAAACGGGACCAGTGACTTAAGTTCACTATCTCCGAGGGTTCACTTTAGCCGAGTTCCCTATAACCGAAGTCGACTGTACTTGGATCAAATTGAGATCAATTGCACTCTCTTTCCACGCCATTCTTCTGTGCGAGGCATACAAATCTGCCACCGTCTCCCAACGGGCGAAGTGTCCGGCAAAGGAGCGAGCAGTTTTTGGAAGTGCGGCATTGGGCAGCATGGGGCGGCGCGCGTGGGGCGGCGTGGGGGCGGCGTGCGGGTGCCGCTGGGGCGCGGGGTCGGGCCTTGGGCGTGTCTGATACGGGGCGATCGATGGCCCCCAATCGCCTGCGACGGAACAGCTGCACCGCCTCCACGATAGGCCGCTGCGGGGTCAGCGTAATGTCAACCCGCTGTCGCCGCCACCGCGCCGTGCCGCGCAGAGGGCCAAGATGGACACCCACTGTTGCCCCGACTGGACAGTGGATCGAATGCGTGAATGGGACGAATTTTCAGCTCAATTCAAAACTATCCTTTAACACGAACTATTAATTCGATTATTTATAAGTAAAATATCTGTTTTATACTTTCTGGAAGGTATGGTTGACTTTAACTTTTATTTTCTTGGTGAAATATGAATGTCAATTTTAACCTTTAACCGACGTTTTCAGGATCAAGTACATTAAAAGTTGTTTTTTTTTCCTATTATCTAATTTAGCGAAGAAATACAGTTTCTCTTCAACGTATTTGATTCCTAATTATATTGTGGTAAATCCATAATTTGCTGATGAATATTTCGTACGTTACAAAAATAATTTGCAATTTGCTACTTTGAAAGTTTCAGATGTATCGCTTTATGAACAAAAACTCCATAAGGCACACTGATTACCTCATCTTTTATGCTCATAAAAGTGAATTCAACAACGTGTAACCGACATCGATACCACAAAAAGTAGTGTATGAATGGATATGAAATGTGTACAGGCTCCTCTTCAGGATTGTCGCAGTGTCCTTGCAGAGTTTTGGTAAAGACTGACACAACCCAAATGCGGAAAATAATTTAAATAATACGTAGGAAGATGCACCGCAACCATATTTCGCCTCTCGCTTAGAGCACGTGGTTCCTAATATATTCCGCCAGAACCCGGTAATGCTGCAGCAAAGCTAGTATCTAATATTTTCGCTAGAGGTCAGTAGCGGTGCATACGATTTTAAAAAATTCCATCTAATAGCAATATGTTGTGAAATAAAATGAAAGAAAATTATAGTATTTTATTACAATTTGAAGCAATTACGGTAAAAATAATAATCTTAAACACCGTGGTTTATATAAAATAGATCTTTTTCCTCATTCGGAAGGATTGAATACGAAGAAAGCCTGAGCAACGCCTGTTTTTTGCTAGTTCCTTGTATTTCAAAGTTAGGAATGTTGTGAGATGAGATTTTTCGCTCTTTGGCCCATTTCGCGTCAGTGCGCTCCGCTTCAAGTCGAGGGAATTATTTTTACGCGGCGCGTGGCAAGGGCGCCGCGCGCCGCCGCCGCCAGGGCCCTCTCCCATTTCTCCTTGCCTTTTTCCTGTCGCACGAGGCATTTGTCGCGTCATTGAAGTTACGCAAAGGGGCTCTTTTCGCGCCAAAGGTCGTCTGCATCCTAATTACGGGGTCGCTCAGCTTACGGGATACTTTTCAAGAGAAGGTGACTCTTTCAACTTCTTTTTGCAAAACCGTTTTATCTCGTGTCTCATTTTGAGAATTCTATTTTTGATTACTAGAAAAAATATCTAAATCATACACGCCATCCTTTCATTGTACTTAATTGTAAAATATAATTCATCACAATTATTGTTCTTCAATAGTGATGGAACATTGGAATCCTAGAATCTCTCAAAATTTCACACCATCCGCGATTCATCTCCAGTCCTTTTCTATTTCGACAGGCAAATCAAACTTTTTCTTCCTTTTCTTTGCTCTACTACGTAGCTTGGATTTCGGATTTCTTAGACATAAAACTTTTTTAACAAGCCATATTTTACTGGGTTGTTTTCCACGGCTAAGTGCAAGTTACAGCGAATGGGAATGTCTATTAGCCTGGTGCGCGAGCTCCATCTCCAGGTCCTTCACGGTGGTACCGGAAATATTCTTGTCTCGTCCTTTCGAGGCGATTGGTCGAGGACGAGACTCGTGCACACAAAACGGTGCAATGGCAATCAGAGGCGGTAACGAAATCTTGGAGATTCATTTTAAATTGATCCTAGTTTGTGGCTCACCCAATAAATATAATTTTTTCGTGCTCCCTTTCTTTAGCAGTAAATACAGGTGAGGGAAAGTTAATGAAAATTAAGAATGAATTCTGTTAGTTTAATATTTTTAATTTTAATATAATAATTGTAATGCAATATTACAGAATACATTCTTTGTATGTTAAGGTTCCAAAAATGATTTGACATTCAAAAACTTACGGCATAGTTGAAACTGAGTGTACATATATTTAATCAAGAGTGAACCTAGAATCCACGCTGCCTCAGATTCCACTTCAATATTGGGTCCAGTTATCACTATTGTCGTTTTAATTTACTGTAACTTAAAGAATTGGTAAGGGGAAACTCTCTGAAGTTTGTCTGGTGTTACGAAGCTATTATAAAAACGTATTAATATTTATATTTATTGCAGATAGATTATATATATATATTTTTTACTTTCATTGCTTGTTGCACAAACTTATAGTTCATTCTTAAAAATAGCATTATGTTTTAATACATACCAATAATTTTCTACCATTTAAGGAGCATTTATTAGGTCAAAAAGAACTATTAAACTAAAGAAACTAAAGAAAGAAGTCTAAAACTACTTGGAACGTTGGGAGCTCATGTGATGTCAATTCCAAAAATTCTCAATAAATTCCCAATGAACAGATCCCTGGATTTTCGATACCCACATTACTATATTGTAGAAAATACTGCACATTTAAGTAAAAATCGTACCAACAATTTTGTGTACGTGTGTGACATTTAAATAGGTTGCACACGCGGCAGGTCAGTACGCGCTTTCAGGGCAGGCCAGTCCCGCAGAAAGCGGTCACTGAAATGAAGAGCATCTATTTGAGACGAGGCGGGACGTCGCCAGTGAAACGAGGTGGCAGGCAGGCACCACAGCAAAGTGTGTAGAAACGTGAGTGAAGCCGTGAGCTATTGCCTTGATTTACGAGCAGCCTGTTTATTGGGAATTGGATAGTGCCCTGGTATATTCTTTTCACAGAATGCGTAATATGACTGCGTAATTTGGACATTTTCTGGTGTTGTGGTTACAGATTTCAGACATGTCTCTCTCTCCTGGATTATTGGTTCGTTGACAAAGGTCACGGGACATTGAAAAAGTTTGGTAAAGTAAACTTTTATTATTATTAATTTTTGTTGCTCCTTATTTGAAACATTTCATGATTTATTAGTTACCTTATTAATTTATTATTTATTGTCTCTCCGAAGTTCAATTACGCATCCATGCAGAAATTCTCTAGAACAATTACTAAATGTATTATTAATAGAGTCCTATTTTCTACTAAATGAACCTGGAAAGGAAACATTGAGAACTTAGCTATTTGCTCAAAGAAAATAAATCTAAATTATACGCAAAGTAACACCTAGAACGTTTCTTCGTACTAATGCAGCAATCTTAATCTCAGACCTCCGACGATCTACGCCTGACGAATGTGGGGAGATGCAGCAGAATCTTCAACAAAACTTTCAGAGCATTGGAAGTTCCCTGGTAAGCCCCAGATGCACAGGGGACATAAAATAACAGTGAAATAACGAACAAATTCGACCCAGCCTTTTATTTACGGCCAACAGAAAACCCTGCATCACAATTTCCCTCGGCTCAACAGCCTCAAACAATATTAATTTTATTGTTTTTAATCACTTCTTTCCAAAGAAAAATTGAGACTTCCATAGAAAAAAACTCACATTTATGTATTCCTAAAATCTGTATTATATATTTTATATTATTGTTAAAAGTGTTATATTAATATTTTGTACAAAGAATATATTGTACAGCTGAAAAACTACTGGACATAGTAAACATAAGTCTGTACATTTAAAAAACTACATATTGCGCTGTGCCAGATCCAGAGGTTGGAGAATAGCCAGCGAGATCTGTAAGTGAACTGTTGCCACGACAAAATGCCTTGTACTAGTAGTAAATCCCTACACCATGAAGTCTGGCAAAAGCATGAATGGACGATTCTCATTCAAGAAAAATATTTCTACAACATACATGATTGCCCCGCTCTCATGGGAAAAGAGGTGCAAAAAGTAAAATGTAAAAAATAAAGTAACTAACTCAAAGAGCAAGATGAATACAAAGAAAACTGTATTTTCTAATTCAAATATTTTGATAGTCGAAGTCACTAACGCTGTAGAGCTGTAGTTGCCTGGGCTCGAAGGGAGGTGGGTTCGAATCCCGCCTTGGGCATGAATGTTTGTGTTGTCCTTAAGTGTCGTGTTCCTCCTTACTCCAATGTAAGGAATGAAAGTAGTCGCTATATGACCGCGACCTCAAAGATTTTTTTAATTGCATGTAAGTCGGTTTCTTGTGCACTTACCAAAATAAACCATTCTTAAGAACTTTTCCGACCAATCAGCGATCGCACGTTTCAGGCTTTGCCATCTTTCCAATCAGAGATAAATACGAACATTTGGAAGTAATGATTGAATTTTGAATTTTCGAAAACGTTTGATTACATGCAACATCTCCGACACCTGACATTCAGGGTACACCGAAAGGTAAATCAGGGCGTCGACGCCTCCAGAAATAGAATACGTAGAGAGACTGGAGCTAATCTTTCATCGTTTAGCTAATGTTAGTGCCTGCATCGAGGGTTTTTTTAAACAAAAATAGCATAGACACTGGAGATGTGCTGGCAAAGATACCTTCAATTGTTTTCATTCGTGGTATTTGTGGATCCTGAACATATTGGCCTGTCACAAATTTAACTTTTTAAGGGAATGTGTAAATCAATGATGCTCGAACATTTTATGGAGATACTATTTCCAGCATACCAGCCAGTTGTTTCGTTAAAGACGAAAACAATTGGAAATCCTATAAGGTAGCAACGTTTGCATCACTATAGAAGTAAAACAGCTACAGTGACTTTAAACAAATTTGATACCAATATACCAACTAGAACTTGGTAAGCAATATATTTTAGATTGTTTTCATATTTTTATTAATTTCAACCTGAAATGTTTCTTGCTGCAGTTTCTGGGAAAACTGAGTTCAAATCAAATTTAAATACAGGATTCTGATTTTTCCAACACATTATTTATTGCATAATAGCAACAATGAATGTTGGAGCCGTCATTATCTTTAAAAACATTTCTTATGAAGAAATTAAAGTGCGACGTGCCTTCTACACATAAGACTAAAATATATTTTCTCAAATTATTCATTCTGCGATTCAGCATCGTGAATACTTTCAAATTCCTGAAAGTGCACGGAAATGTTCAACACTCCTCTTCACATGTAATTTCAGTAGAAAGGTGAAGACAGGTTTTGACATGCATCCGACAAGTCTCTTGTTGGAGTAGCTGCAGTGATTTCTTTTTGCTTCCCTCGTGTTCAGAGAAAGCATTGAAGGCAGTATTCGCATTCACAGCAATCGCATTCGGCATAGTAGTTCTCATGGGTTTATATTCAATAAAATTCATGAGAGTATATTGTTGTCAAAATTGTTTTGCGAGGATGATTATCAGATGGTAATCATAATACTTGATTATCACGGCTATCTACGATGTAGTACAAAATTCCTGAAACGTTTTATGGTGCCGTTTCTTCCACTTAAAAGTCTCACCAATCACTGCTGTGCGGACGCATGTGGCGCCCGCCGAGAAGGCAAAGCTGTGGTGTCGGGGGAAGTTCAGCTCAAAGAAGCAAATGCCGCGCCCGTGGGAGCGATTACGAAACAATCGAGTTGCCCTCCGCGCTTTGTTTACTGCGCGCGCGGTTTGTGAATGGCAAGTGGCCTGTGCTGGATCCCCCTCGCACATAACTGCCCGTTTTCATCGCTTAAATCCGACTAAAGCGTTTGCTTCCACTGTTGAAAACGAGGGTCTCATTCAGAAAAACGTCGTAGAATACATTTTTTAAATACTTTTGCGTAATAAAACTGAAGCATTTTTAGTCCGATCTCAAAACGTGGGGGTAACTAGTCAATTATTATATCTCTCACATTTGAGTTGAATGACTATCTTCTCTATATAGATTTACCATTAACATGGAAAATATTGTTTCCTAAAAAAATAGTCCAGACTAAAAAGTTTAAATGGATTTTAAGACTGTTTCAAAAGCACTTTTGGATTTTCGATATGTGTTGATGTATTAGATTTAAAAGAATTAGTTTTCTAATCCTCTATGCTTGGTAACGAGCCGGGACCATATTTTAAAGAGAATTTTTTTAATCTGAAAAGAACTGAACTGGAAAAAATGATAAAAAAATGGCAATAAAAAGGAGCATCAAAAGTGAATAAAAGAAAAAAGGAGATGTTCACATTTCACTTTAATTCATGCCACATTGCATAATGGCATCTGTCAAGCCACGAAAAAATGCATTTTGTTACCTACCATATTCTTCTGCATTCTGTAAAGACCCAGGAATGAATGTGAAGATGAAGACTACAGCTATGTTGAGCGTGATTGAAGAACTGACCGTAACATTTCTGTAATATGTATTATTTTCTTAAGCCATAGAGTAACGTTACAAATACATAGTTATTTCTTATCTTTTCTATACATCCTGTAACGTCATAGCATTTCACTAGTCGTCGGACCGCACAAGGCGCGGGCCGGGGCGTGGGAGGGGGTGGTCCAGGCGTCGGGCTGGGAGCGGTCGTTTCGAGGGCGCAAGCCGGCGGGGGCGTGTCTGGGCACATCCGGCGCTCAGCTAGCGCAGATTGATATGTGAGGACAGATCGTCTGCAGCTGGTCGGCGGGCCCCATTGTGCGACCGGCCCAAAAGTAATGAGGTGACGCGGTCTGCGGGTCTTCAGCGTGGGAGGTCGGTCACGTGACCCCGCAGAACGCCGGTGGAGTGTTGGCGATTGGCATTCGAGTTTGGGCCGAATCGCGGTGCGGAGGCCTTTGTTGATCCGTGAGGGTCGAGGTGGAGGGCGGCTACAGAGATGCGGGAGCGGTGCTACAGGTTAGCCTGGGGCACGTGTCAGGCTGAGGCGGCTTGCTCAGGAATGGTAGTGCTGTGGAGTGCAGCGGTAGTTTCCGGAGGAGGATGTAAATATTGTACTATGCAGAAATATTAAATAAACAAAGAACTCCGTGTCTGTGTTGTTCTTCACACCACGACGACGTCACAATCCTAAAGATAAGGAAGTAATGGGGCGAATTTATAATTTATTATTAATGTTTTGTAGCTTTATATAAGAAAACAAGTATCAACTTTCTTTTTGTTTTTTGTAATCCTTGGGATCTTCATCTTGACTATTCCTATCAGTCGCCGGTACGTATTCGACTGCTGAACCACAGTCAATTTCTTAATAAGCTCTGACAACTTTCAAATTTCATCTACTCCCAAAGGGTCGCCACCCCCTCTCTTTTAAAAGAAACCAATGTTCTTTCCATTCTTAAGGTGGCCACTCTCCGTTTTGAGCCCTATTACAGCTGCTACAGTACTGGTTTAGGTGGCTCTGGGCATCAACACGTCACTACAGAGCCTATGACCGGGATATCATAGAGTTCACGTCCCTACCGTAGCAGGATTTTCGATACTAGCTATAGAGCTAGGTCGAGCCCATTAACTGCCTGGAAGAGAATTCTTGCGGCCGGCTGCTCAGATCGGTAGTTCTCCGCGGTTTCTCCGGTCAACGCCAGGCGCATACCCTGTCAAACAGGCCACAGGCCGCGCGCGATCTTTCCTTCCCCTTCCTTGTCTTAGCCTCACTCCTTACTTGCACATACCTACACTACACTACTAAACATTACGGGAGCCCAGAGCTTGTCCGGCTGCTACGGTGCTCCGCTGGTCGGAGATACCGGTTTGGGGAAGCCCCAGTAGCCGACGTGTAGGTCGCCGCCGGATCTTGCCATCCAGCGGGGGAATCACCTCCACCTCGCGAGAAAAACATGAACTACACTTACGGACGTATGTATTTAGCAGTTGAGGCGCCCGAATAACGAATCAATCAGTAGCTGTTACGGCAACCATAGAACGATTGTTGAATGCGCTTCTAACAGTGAAGGCCTGATTGAGGAGCTTTATGGGCAAGGAAAAACTCGTTAAATTATGTTTGTTGAGTGCATCGAAATTTTCTTGAAGTAAATCGGGTTTATACCATTTTTTTAAATGTTCAACAAATCCTAGACAATTGTTTTTAGTCTAAATATTATAATATGGGTATATAATATTGATAATGCAATGTCGTGTTTACGACAACTAATCATCTAATAAAAATCTTTTCCCCGGACACTCTTATCTGTTTTTATTCGTGTCATTGTATTGCACATTGCCGCAACTCTTCTCCAAAGGAAGGCGTACCAAGAATTTTCTTCGCCCTTAAAAAGCAATGCACAGCTTCGATCGGGTTTTTGAATCCGCTATCTTGAACTCAACAGACCGATAAGCTAACCGTTATACCACCGAACCCTCCGGAGAATTCTGCCGGATAAATAATATAATGCCAGACGGAATTCCAGAGGACGTTGTCTAAAGTCGTGTCATGAAAGGAAATAATGAAAAAAATTAATCTAATAACCTTAAATCGTTACAGTTGAGCCAAAATGTAAAATAAAGGAGCAATAAATGTTTATCACTGGGAATACAATTAAAATTATGAAAAACTGAAGCGATTTGAAGGTACGGGGTAGATGATGAAAGCACTGGAAATTGGCATGAACCGTTTCGAGTCGGATCTGATATTTTCAAAGAGGTTCCCCTTCAGCGCTGACAAGTGCTAGACTGGGGTTCTCGCAAATGAAGAAAACTTGAACATATAACAGTTATCTTTGTCGAGAAATATAAATAAAAAAAGATCAACGAGAATTCCTGGAAGCAGAAACAGTTCTAATTAGCCAAATAAAAGTTATGTAGTTGATGTACTTCGAATTAGGTAACAAAATTACTCGTTAATAAACACGTTTGCTACATTCTGAGAGCCTATTTTATAAGCTATAAAGACCTCCCCGAGTTGCGTCCGGAATCGGCTCTGAAAATTTATTGCAATCTTAGTTTAAACAGATGTATGAAGCCTTTTTTTAATGCTGGATTTTTTATTTCAATTACACCTTCCTGTTATTTTTAGTCGGTCATCGCTGCATCGTGTCACTTTATGCCACTTTCAAAATGTTTATCAACCCTTCTCGCTCTCCTTGTACTATGGCGACCTGCGTCTGGTTTGGATTTCCAAACGAAGTGCCTGTGTTGTAGTCGCGGGGTTCGTCACCTAAACTGGTTGCTACGCAGAGCGAGCAAAAATTGATAAGCCAAAGTATCTCATCCATGTCTTTTCATCATGATAGAATTCTTTTAAGAAATGCTCCATAAAGTTATTGCAGAATAATTATTCGATCACAACGTTCACCGTACTGTTTGCTGCTGTATGCATTCGCATGTATACAGTTCTATTATCCGCGCATGTTTTCTTGAGCCCTCGTTTCCCTAGATGCGAAAGGAGAGGGGAGTCGAAGACAAGACTATTGTATCAAATCTGTGGCTCGTTTTTTCAATGAAAAATAAGTTATATTGCAAGGGATTGCACGTTTCTGGTAATTATATTTTGTCAACAACTCTCGTGGCTAACATTTAATAACTTAATTCTTAATAACTAACTTAATTCAACTCATGTTAGTAAAGAAGAGGGCATAGGTATTCGGGGCTCAATAAAACGTGCGCATATAATTACACTGACATGCTTGAAATAAACGACAGTAAGCAAAAACCCCAAGCGAAGTTTCCGTGTTCATGAGAAGGGAGACTGTTCGTCAGAATAGGTTTGAAAATATAATAATTATGACGATAATGTGCTATAAGCTCTTTAATCATGAACGGCTCTGTTTTTGCTACAGAGAGTGAATAGCATAAAATCATTACCAGTAATGAATAACAATCAGGGCCAGATTACGCTTGACGTAGGCCATAAGCAGAACTTTTTTGTAGACCTAAAAAAAATTATAGGACCGTATTAAACTGCAATTATTAGACTTTTTGAGGGAAAAGTACAGTACACAGTAAAGAAATAGATATCTTGACAAATATTGAATTTGACACTATTATAAAAGATTTTACCCAATTCAAAAATTGGAAAAGTAGTTTGTTAGTTTACCTGAAACATAATATTATAATTAAAGACCTAAACTTTGCATTGTGTCCTATAAATTATTGAAGTTATTGTTTTAAGACTAGCTGGTACCCGGTGCATTGCTGGCGCAGAAGAAATAATTGTGGAAATATCCTTTGAAATCCTTTTCCTTCCTCTAACTCTCTCTCTCTCTCTCTCTCTTCTTCCCTCTCCTCTCTTCATCTTGCGCTGCCCGCTCCCCCCGACCTCGACCTGGTCCCTCGTCACACCGAAGAGTGCGTCACACAACGACGCCTAGCAACAATGAAACTCAGGTGTACTGGGAATTGCAATTAAACGAGTAGTGCTGCAGCGCCATCTAGCGGAGTTACAAAAATTGCTATGCCTATATTCTTCCCGCAAGGGAAAGCAATAAGTTCACGTTTCAACGCAATCGGATGAACGGTAGGGCAGTGCATTAAATACGAACCAACAAACATAGATTTTTATATATTAGATTAAAAAATCGGTAATTTTGAATACATATGATCGATTTATTTTTAGTCCTGGTAAAAACTTTTTAAAAAATGTATCAGGAGCCCCCATCGTAGGCCCTAAGCACTGTGCCTACTGATTTATCCACTTCGATTGGTATCTGAAGTCAAACTGGTCGAACTTTTTACTTTTAACGATTTTGTAACCTTTTTACGATCAGTTTCGTAAAAATAAATTTTATAACACGAGGATAAATAGTCAAATTTAAACAAAAATATAGTAGGCCAACGTTGAAAATTTCACAAAATCGATAAGACGTAAAATAATACTGTATATCAGCTTAACATCTTATTACTACACTAAAACACGTAACACTCGTATATTAGTTATCGAAATCGGCCTTACGGGCTCGTTTGATAATTTTCCAATCTCGCATTATGTGGTTGAGATGTCTCGCAACACTAAATTCGTAAATAACTATTATAAAAATATGGAGCAAATAAATAACAAAATGAGATAGCATTCGAATGCACCACGAAGTACAAATAGACTATATTCTATTGCCTTGCCTTGCGTTACTCAATGAAATTTTCATGTTAAAAATAACAAAATGTGATCTTTGAAGCTTTTAAATTAGTCATTACTAAAAATACGATGATTCCAGTCAATTTAACTATATATTTGTAGCAGACGTTTCGACCTAAATTGTAAGGTAAAATAAGACAAGGAACTTATGATCGTAAACAATTGTTTAGATCATTGTTTAGACAAACGAATAGACCACAATTGTTTACGATCATAAGGTCCTGGTCTTATACCTTTATATCAAGATGTAACATAATCTCCAAAATTTACAGGTAACACGTCCTTGCGTCACTGTTTATGTTTTATACTATTAATACTCATGTAATATATTATATAATGATTGTAACTGATTAGTTGATGTTGACCTTTCAGACACTGAAGAGGACCTTACAATTTAGGTCGAAACGTCTGCTACAAATATATAGCTAAATTGACTAGAATCATCGTTTGTTTGTTTTTTGTAATGTTTGATTTATCCAGTGAATCCTGATTTATTTTAAATTAGTGCTCATAGTAGATATTACAATCAGGTTTACTGTAACTGCTCGATTAAAAAATTAAAGCCTATTCCTTTAAATGTACGCAAATATCAAACACTCGTCTGGGTTTCGATTAACCCGGAAACACGGGATGCATGGGCGTCCCAGACATTTCTTCTTTTGCTCATAGCAACGTTTCTGCTTCTTTTAAACTTTATCGCAACTTATTTTAAAGTTTAACGTTCCGGCAAAGATGACTCGGCATCATTTGATGTCACTGCTTTGCCTCTAACTGGGAAGTCCTGGGGTTCGAGTCCCGACCATGGCAGGATTTCCAACACTAACTTGTCACCTAGGTTGAATTCAGCCACTGTCTGGAGGAGAATTCTAGCGGCCGGCTGCTCTGATCGGTAGTTTTCCGTGGTTTCTCCGGTTAACACCCGGCGAATACCGGAGCAGTGCCCTAACAAACAGGTCACGAACTGCGCACGATATTTCCTTTCTCTTTCTTGTCATATCGTCACCACCCCCACACACACAAGCACTACACTATCACACTAGACGAGACCATAGAGCTTGTACCGGCTGGGGCGGATGCTCTGCTGGTGGGAGATACCCGGTTAGGGAAAACGTACGTCGGCGCTGGATCTCGCTATCCACCGGGGGAAATCACCACCACCACCACCTTCCGCGATAAATAACACGCACTACATTTACGGGACTAATGACCTTAGCTGACGACCGAAATTACCAATCAATAAAAAATTCAAAGTTTATCGTAATACTGTATAATAAATAATACTGTATTGTAATATCATATCTTAGTCTGTTTATTGTTCTGTTTTTGTTTTATTTATGAGAGCTCAGGGTTGTACAGTAGTCGGTGGATATACGCGCACCCTGCTTGTATTGCATAAGCTTGACTGCGTAACTCCTTTCACTTGGAGCTAAGGAATTCGACTAACAAAATTCCGGAACAAAATCTCAATTCGTCGATACACTGCAAACAATTGCAAACTCAGGACGCTCCTGCTAATGTTCAGTTCACGTATCAGGAAAACGAATATTTTCTTAATTCGATGCAAAAAATCAGTGTATCTTGAACATAGTGCAATGAAGTGCAGCAGATTAAATTCTAAAACATTATCTTACAATGTTGATTTTTTTCATGATTGTTCTGTGAACTGAATTTAAGAAAAAAAATGTAATGGTATTTTTGTTACATAATATAACAAAAACATATTATTTGCTTCTATTTCTGAAAAGGTTTAATAGTTGTTGAGAGGCAATTTTGTTCAATAAAAAATGTCTGAGTTGCCCACGCACCCCTTAAGCCTCAGTGAAGGTCGAAATACCATATGCGTTTTCGGGTGAAGCAATGGACACTACAAAATTGAAAACTAGAGGTTTAACAAGTTGTGAAATGATAAACCAATGAGCAAGGATGTATGTATTAAACGTTGACGTAGTTTTTTAAAACAAAAGAAATTGCTTCAATAACAAAACGAAACCTCTTTTTTTCGATGAAGATAAGGAATGATTTTTCCAAGGAGTGTGATAAAAGTACATTATTGGATAAAATGGAAATGTGTCACGCATTAAATTAGCAATTTCAACCGTTATATTGCTTTTATTCATTTGAGTATCATAATGTTCTTGATTCTTAAATCTTGAAGTTGAAATGAATTTCCTTTTGGTATTAAGTTACTGTTATTTCGCTACGTGAGGATGTTTATAATTCACAATGTGTAATAAACTTACTACTGAATACCGAATTTAAATAATTGTAACATATTTTATCGACGTTAAAATATTTCGATGTGTCCAGTTCTGTAATGCGACTATTACATAGCAATGGTTTTACAAAATAAAATGGCTACAGCACAACTCTGGCAACTACTATCACAAAAATGCGTTAAATATCACAATGTGGAATTTACTTACATGATTTTACCGCTTAAGATCAGCTCGCGATAACGCAGATACACACACCACTCCAGGAAAAAAACGATAACTTGAAATGACACGGTACGAAATGGTTCAGTATAATTGATTACAATCTCATAGAAATGTCAATGCAATTTGCATGAAATATCATTCAAATTTGGCAACATTCGTTAGCTTTCGACTGTCTTTGAAAGAGTCTAATTGGATGATATATCTGCATACGTTTACTTCTAGTTTTCATTTTCATTGGACAAGTGGAATGAACACATGTTCGACTGTAATATTAAAGAATATCAAATGAAAGCTGTTACTCGTTTTTTAATGAAAATATTTCGAAAATATTCGCAAAAATTTCATCTCAGACAATATTGCCACCAAATCGGTGCTAACATTTATTCACATTTCAACTTATCTGGTAAAAAAAAGAGGAAAGGGATGTCACTCACGAAAACGTGCGCAGATGTCTGCGCAGACGTAACGCACAGTCATCTGGTTTTCTCGGTGAAGGGATGACAAAAAAATATTTTCCTGGAGCACAGATTGTGCAGGAGGCATATTTGTCCATGTTTGATAGACTAGTTTTGTGTTAAGGCAGGACTCACACCACAGATGATAGCTACTGGTCTGTTATTTGCAATGAAGAGTGGGCAATATCTAAAACTGTCGGGTGGTGTGTCACATAAGAAAATTCTCCTGTTTCGGAAATTATGTGAAAAAATAAGTTTTTTTCTGGTGTATTTATTATGTGTGAAACTGTAAATAAAACATCATTACTATTTTGGCATGCAGTTGCCATACATATTTTTGGTTTGCCTTTACAACACATACCTTCTTCCTATGATCCCAGGATTCTTGAAATGACAATTAAGTGTATATTATTATTTTCTGTGCTATTTATTAGCAATCATTTCATGCGATTTTATCATTCAAAATCAAAAACCTAACAATGGGAATTATATGGATTCTTGTAATCTTATTCTTTTGAGGTTCTTAAACTTCATTTAATTCAAATGACTTTTTCCACTTCATATTACTTTTCAAGAAACGTAAGTTATTGTATGTACATAAACACATTGAAATTTCTTATTACATTTTTTGTTTCACTTGGATATAAAAATATTTCAACTAGCCAAAACCTACCTCATCTGTTTTAAATAATTTTATTCTAAAATTATGTAAATTTTGAATGTAATATGAATGTCTGTCACGATCTCAATGAAGATAACCAGCATTTCTCTCATGAAGAGAAAAGTAATTGTGAAAAGTAAGTGTTTAAAAAAAAAAATTGTTTCATCAATGTCCCTTTTGTGAATGACATAGCTTATTATTAAAGCAAAATGATCCAGGTTGTTGATTATTTCCCTTTAAGGCAGAAGATAACTCTATTTTAATGAAGCCTTACACCATCATTTTCTAGCATAACCTGCAAGCCTGTTTTAGTCCCCTTAAACTTCATGATATGAAAATATGTGAAAACATTTTTTTTTACAAGAACAATTTTTAATTGGCATATTTTCTAAGAAAAAGGCTTCAATTCATTTGAATTTTAATTAAACATAATTATGTTGCACTCTGCACTGCATTGTATCACTCTGCCAGTTAAGAAAAAAATTAACATTTTCTAAAGTTAAAATTCTGTGATCAAGTTAAAATTAAATACTAAGAGATCACACACTTCGTGTAATTGTGATAAATGTGCAAAATTGAGTGATGCTGCTCGTTGAGAAGACAGTGTTGTCATAAAAACTCAAAATGCTTAAATTTTGTTTGTTATTCTTGACGATACATTTCTTGCTTGTTACACATCCTATTAGTATAAAATTAGGACGTTATTTGCATAGACCAGACTCCAATATATTCTTAGGTTAATTGGAAATTAATTTCAATTAATGAACACATTGAAAGGGTTTAATAATGAACTTTCAACAAATGATGTTGCTGATACGCAGCTAAACATTTTGCAAATATTCATGAAACAAAAATATTTAGAATATAAAACAAATTTTCAAACTACCCTTTTCCTTTAGTATACATGAAAAATCATATTTGAGACAAAAGAAACTTCATATTTCAAATCTGTTTCTAAAGAAAAATTATATACACAATACAGATGGTAATAAACTTGAGTGAGATATCCAGGGTTTGTCAGAAGAATGTTTCCAATATTCAGTGCCAGAGTATAAATATTGTACAGACATTTCCCAACATAATGAGATCATTTTTGAAAGTGTACATTTATTATCATAATAACACATTAGCCACTTATTGCAAGCCTTCATGAAATAAAGTAAATAAATAAATAATTGAAATGTGTATAAAATAACACATTAATAAATCAAAATGTACATGAAATCTTTTGGAATGCTTATTATTTGATTTACACTAGTTTTACTCCATTTTTTTAAATGCATGTAATGTTGTATATATGTACAAGTATTTTCAATGCAAAAATTGGGCCCTAATTACAAAAACATATTTTAATTTTTTTAATATTATTTTAAATAAATCATACAAACGAAAATATTTGGCTTCTAAGAAATCATGATGTCAAACTCAAGCATGCTTATTCCTTTAACTCATTAATTTAAAGAACAAAAACAAATAAAATATAAATGTTGTGAGAGCTTGCTAAAGAATGTTCACAGAGGCCTACTGATTACCAGGAAGTTTAGCATTCCCATTACACAATACATTTTTTGGAATTTGATTATGGGGCTTTTTTTCCTTTAATATATGTACCATACATTTTTAATATTTTTGTTTGTACAGTGGTTGAACAGCGGTTCAGAGATATCTGTAAAGAACTTGACTAAAGCTGAATTCATGAGGATGTTAGGACTTATACCCTTAAAATTACTACAAAAGAACTAAATGTGTTTGTTTCAGACAATCCTCCAAAATGGCACTGGTGATGCTTCCGTGTGATTTGCCCTGGTGGCCTCAGGTGCAGAGACAGCTCACACAATTGGCCCTGTCGCGTTCCAGCCGTGAACTCATTGAAACAATGGAAAAGATTCATAGCATGTGCAAGTAGGTAGAACATCATTAGTAAATAAATATGTTTTACTTAAATTATATGAATTCATATCTGACATTAGTTTACTTTCAAAATTAAAGCACCAAACACAACAAAAATAATATGAAAAATGAAAAAAAGAAATGTTTAAACAATGGAATCTAACCAAAAGTCATTGAAAGCAAGTAAGTTAATGAAAAAAATCAAACAGATGTTTGCAAGTTCATAGATTGCCCTTGAAAACTAATTGAAAACCAAGTGGAATAGATGAAAAATCTTTAAATTATTATATTTTTATATACAATATTGTATTTAATATGAAACACTTGATTTTAAAATATTAAATCTTACTTGTCTATCAAATTTGCCTTCTAGTTTTTAAAAACCTATGTAAAAGAACATAGTAACTTGCAGGTCAATCAAGAAGATTTTACATGGTTTTCAGGGTACTTTGTTATAAAATGGTACAAATTCTGTGGGAGGGAAGTAATTGAAAAATGTACATCTTCAATAAAAACAAATGAAAGACAATTTGGCATAATAGACATGAAGGGTCTTAAAACAAATTTTCATGAGAAAAAATTATTTCTTATATTTTGTAGTAAGTTGATTACTTTTTCTTCCTTTGTGTTCTGTTTAGTTAAATATTGTACAACTGATTTGATTTTTTTGTAATTCTAACAGTTTAAAAGCGAGGGGAGTTTATGGTTTGTATGTCCACATAAGGAAGTAGAAGAGTTTTGTTAAGAAATTATGTGAAGAGGGAGAGGGGATAAAAATTTACCAGTTTTATATACATATTTTCAGCAGTCATATTTTCCCTTTGTTTTTTAACATATCTTACATTTTCTTATTAATTGTTTAATCCATTGTAATATTTCCAATTTTTGAATAATTTAAAAAATTACTATGCTTAGAAAAGGTTTATCCCAATAACACATTTTGTTTTTTCAGTCTCCAGATGACTTTATTGTAAAAAGTCTTTTAATATTTTTACTACCTTATTTATCTTTTTTAAATGTTGCATTAAAAATTAGTCTTAAATTTTAAAATACAATGAATTTTGCGGTAAACATATTTCTCATCTCATTCAGTTCTATAAATCTCATTATCTTTTATAATTATTATTTAATTTAGTTATACATAGTCATATTCCTTAACCAACACATTGTGGACAGAAACCCATAAAAATACACATTACACCAAGAAAGTAGTACAAATCTTTAGACCTTTTCTGCATATGCCCCATCAAGTTCAGTGTGGACTAACCACTGTTTACTTTACATCAGCCTCTCCTTCCAACTGAACCATAGGCATATAGCAGCTAAGCTTAGAAAATTGAGAAAATTTAAACTGTTGCAGGTCATGAATGGCCTGGTTAGGAGCATACTTTAGTGTTCTCAGCTAAATCAACTTCTAGCATTCAGGAATTTCAAAACGTCCTTTTATGTTTTGTTTAGGAAGTCTATGATTATTGAAGACATGTAATTCACAAAATAGTGCAATGGAAACAAATTTGAGTTGACCACGCATGTGCGTCTTCAAATAAGGACCCTGGGCATTAATGGGTCAAACATCTAATTGATTACATGTATATTGTATGGTTCTTTAGTTTAGGTCAATAGAAAAAGCTATATTACATTCCCAAAGTTTTGGCACATTTATTTAACCTTCATCAAGCTGATGGTTATAGACTAAACAAACTTACAGGTAATGGAGACCCAATAAATGGCTGAAACCATAGATATGTAAAATAGAGTTTTTTATTGACCTAAACTCAAGAACCATACAATATACATATTATTCCAATAGGTCAGGAAACACTTAATATATCTAATTGATAGGTGTGTTTTTGGCAATACAGCATCAGTCTGGACCCTGATGAAGAAGCTCCAGATCCTGCACTCTTTGAAGCTCTTGAGCGCTTCCTAGAAGAAGAGCTGACTCCTGAGGAGAGAAGACACTTCCTTGAGAAGACATCGCCAGCAATGGTGCAACGAGCCCTACAGCTCAAGAGCCTGAAGCCACCAGGTGGTCTGCACTTTAGTCTACAGCAACAAGGTACATCACTGTGTTCACTTCTATCCGAATCAGAGGTGGTTTAACGCATAATCAAACTATGCATGTGTTTAGGAAGCCTGCCAGATAAGGGCCCCCTATTTTTATTGTAAAAAATTTTTACATTAAATCTTAATTATTTAAAAATAATTTAAATTTAAATTTGTAAATTACAAAGGTTCAGTTTATTTTCATATAAATGTTAATGAAACATGATTAATATTTCAATACATTTATGTAGTCTCCTTCATGTGGTTATGCTTAAGCTCCTCAAAATATTTATCTAGCTTTGATCTAAATGCATTCCTGGTGAAAAAATGTACGTGGATTTGTATTTATTTGTATATACATAGACCAATACTATAATGGAAAGAAATATTAACAGCTTCTTGATAAAAATCACAATTTCTAGAGATTAATGCAATACATTATATTAAGAGTTAAATTTTTTATTGTAATATGTATTACTAATGTGTTTACTTTTTGTTCAATAATAATATATCATATATGATATGATCATATATGTAAAACAATAGAACACAAAGTTAGGGTGTGATTGTTGTTTGCAGAGTTCAGCTGTTGTTTCAAATGAACAAATACAAATGAGATAATGGTTTTCATTAACATCAAATTTCAAAATTAGTTATTTTTCTTGAAGAAAGTCCAATAACATATAGTGACACCAACTTTAAATAATATCTTCCCTCCAAGGTGTAGCTACAGGTTGTCTTACCCTGGGCATTGATGGTGTTACTGACTCGTACTTGTACAAAACCAAAATGTATATTACAGAATATTCAAAATAAATTTTTTTATTAAAAATGTGTGTCCACGTATTTGTAGTGTTTAAAAGATTAGAAATATTTCATTGTGAGCAAACGTAAAGAATATAATTAATTAAATTCCTTTTAGTAATGAAACCTCTACTGTGGATAGTTATTCAAAACCTGGACAGTGATTCAAAAAGATCCATAGAAAGTAAACTGAAATATCACTCTATTTTCAATATTTTGTCTGTATCCAAATATCTCAAAATACTATAAACTGTATTAATTTTCAGTGAAAATCTTTAATTCATTCTTCGCCACACAAAAGTTTTCTTCCTTACATTTTTTAAGCCACATCGTGTTTTTAAATTCATGTTAATATTTTTTAATCTCAAATGAAGTATTATAGAATGTAATTTTTTGCTTCATGTTAAAAAATAGATCGTTTTCAGGGATGTGCTGATATTGAAATGTGCCAAAACTAGTACCAGCACTGCTTTTTGGGAGTTTTCTCTCTGCTTTAATACAAAATTAAATGTTCCAGAACTGCAAAATTTACAACTTCTCCACTGGTCGTGTCAAAAAAATGCAATATCATGTCACAAATTGAATGAAAATAAAGTAACAATTGAATGTAGGTCCCTTGAATTGTTATTTCTTTGGAGGGTTAGTATTTACAGCATCACACCACAAGTGTGTCAACAAGAAATTTAGTTTATTGTACAAGTGTAATGGAAAGTAATAGTGATTTTTGGATAAATTAAGAAGGTTAAACAAAGAGAAACTAACTTACAATTCCAAACATTATAAACTAAAAAATTTTAATAGTTACTTGACTCAACACTTTGTAACATATGAGTATAACATATTAAGATATGTTGGCCTATTCAAATTTAATCATGCTGATCACTGAACCGTTTTTCAGCGGACAAGGTGCAACTTGAAAGGAGTTTTGTAGCTTCCCTCTTGGCTCATTCTTTCTTTTCAACTTTTCCAAAAAGGACTCCAAAGACTCATCCTACACTTCAAGACTTCAACTTTTCTGATTTCTTCCGGCATTTAGACACGTAAGTAGAAATTGAAGTTTTTGTAATATAACTGAAAATGGATTATTACTAAAAAGAAGCTAAAAACATTTCTTTTATATTAAAGGCAATGTCAGAAAGCAAAACTGCGAAGCATCCTACAGTATTTTGACCATTTGGAAAATGAAGGGCTTCCTGAAGAGAAAGTGATATTTTCAAGACAGGTAATAAAATTAGTAAACATTGATGTTTTATCCTTAATTTAATGAATTCAAGAGAAATATATAATCTACATATCCTTAGACATTATTCTTTAGAACTTCTGGAAGTCTTTGCAGTCTTAAAATTCAATCCATATATTAGCAGCAAATTGTAAGGGAATTCAAATGATGATGATGATGATGATGATAACAACAACAACAACAACAACAATAATAATAATAATAATAATAATAATAATAATAATAATAATAATAATAATAATAATAATAATATAATAATATTGTAATTGTAAAATGTAATCTGTTGGTATGAATAATAATTAATTAAGAATTATGACACAAATGGAGGAATTAAATGGTTAGCGGCAGATACAGAAGGGCTCCTGGGGAACTGCTCATCCCTTTCCCCCCAAATCCAATGCCAGTTTTATTCAATTTATTAAAAAATAATTTGCCATGTATTGATTTCATCATGTTCCTTAGGAGTATTCTCATTCAGTTCAAGTGAATGTCATTTAAACAAAAAATTTACTCTTAAAAAAGTGCCACCTCTTTTTCATGAATTTATGAAACGGATGTGAAATACACCAACTTTTCCCAAGTTCTTCCTTGTTCGGCCCTTGAAAACTGAAGGTGCATCCAACAACTCATTGATCAGTGAAGTGAATTATCAGTGAAATAATTGAAAATCAGTGAAAATCAATTATTCTATTTGAATTAAAAGCATAACATCCTGCATTTTGTTGGCAATTTACTTCTAAACTATTAATAAAACAGAGGTTGGATTCAATACCTAATATGTATATTTTAATTAACATATATAAGCATTTTAAATATTTTAGACCTTATTCTTAGATATGCGTAGACTGCTAAATAAGTAGTATGCTAAATAAGGGTTTTGTCGCAAGAAGAAAAATATCAATGAAGAGGTTTTGATTTATATCTTTTAAGGTTTATTCCACTAAAGATAATCTCTGTAATGACAAATTGTTTCGATGTTGATAATGTAGCTCGTATTTAATGAACAGTTTTTTAAACCTACTGTCTAAAAAGATTGCGATTAAATCACAAAATATTATCTTATAATTTTAAATTTTGATGGTGGATGGAATGTTTCTTTACACTTGTTGCAGGTAATGTCCAGTAAGGACTGGCTCACAATTGAAGATTGGCTGGAGTGTGGACTTCCTCTTGTACCTCTTCTTGTTAGGCATGAAGGACGGTTGGATCGAGCTGAAGCAGATTCTCTACATGTTTGCTTTAGCTCAAGTCGAGTTGGAGGTGATGTTCTTTCAGATGGATTTACTCAGGTGTGTCATACATGCAGAAATTTGCTAAAAATATCAATAATATATGTATCATTTTCAGTGAAAATTTGATTAATGAAATATTAGGGTTCAGTTTTGTTTCAAGAACTATCTTCTCTCATCAGGAATGCCTACAATTCTGTACCCAACCAGAACTTCTAACTATGTTGTCATGTGTAGAAGCTCTTGAAGACAATGAAGTACTTGCCATAGATGGGGTGATGCAAGTGGCTAGAATATCTGGGCCTCGGCATCGAGCATCTATGGACCCTCTTGCCAAGCCTCCTCTTGTAAGTCTGCCCACATGCACACAAGTATTATCATTGACCACTGACCAGAAGTCATTTTAGAATGATAATTATTCATAAATAGCATCTCCAAATATGACCATATGAGTCAAGAAATTCTTGAATTTCATGTACGTTTTGTGCCATTCTGAAAGCTGAATGAAAGACAACTTTTATTGAAACAATGAAAATAAAGCATTGAAAATATTATTTTTATTTTGAGTGAGATTAATATGTTTCACAACTTACAGCCACCTTTGGTCTGATAAATTTGCTTCTGAAAAGATTTTAGTTTATCAAAATTTGTTGCATTATTTTTATTTATAATTTTGCTTTAAGTTTGGTTAATTACCAAAAACTTAAACATACAAAAGCCTTTTTTAAGAGTGACTTTTAATCTTGAATTTACAGTTGAGTGTGTGCTGTATGGATGCAGAAATTTATACTACATTACCTATTAGTCAGTTGGAAGAAGATAATGTGTTGAGGGAGCTCAACAAAGCTCTTCTGGGTTTTCGACAAAAGCGCAATCCCAGTACTCCAACACTTGACCTGTCACCAAATGCCCCACCTACTTCCACTGCCTCTAGCAACACTACCACCAGTGGTACATCAACCCTAGGCCAGCAGCAAAGCAAGCGACTCAGCCCTATAGGAGAGTCTTTCAGTTCGACTCCACCTGAAAAGGTGAGAATTTATTTTATGTGCATTGCATGCACAATGTACTACAAGGAATAAAGACTGATGTGTCCTTATAAAAATATAAATGACTGTTTTTCTGTGAAGATGATAATTTCTTTCATTAATAAACTTTATTATATTGTTGTAAAAACAATATTTATGTGTTCCTGATTCATTATTGAATTAAATTTGTATTTTTATTTGTATTTACTTCATGGATGAATACTCTTGTCTGTGACCTCCTGGTCACGATACTGCTGAGGCAACGGAATGACCGCTAAGGTATCACAACCTATAAAAAATAAACGGGTGAAGTACATTGATTGATTAGTTATTCTCGGCGCATCAACTGCTAAGGTCACTTCCCGTAAGTCTAGTGCATGATTTCATCGCGGGATGTGACGGTGATATTGAGATCCGGCGCCGATCTGCATCACCTTGCAGGGATTTTCCCCTACAAGGTATCTCCTATCAGCGGGGCACAACTCCAACCGGGACAAGCTCGCTACTCGTCTCCTGACAAGTGCGATAGTGTACGCATTTGACTGTAAGTTAGGGGTGGGGATGGGATAAGATATGGGAAGGAAACATAGGGCACGGTCCGTGGCCCGGCATTCGCCTGGTGATCATCGGAGAAAGCACGGACAACTACTGATTAGAGCAGCCGGCTGCTAGAACTCTCCTCCAGATAGCTGTATTCGACCTAGCTCTTTAGCTATATTTAGATTTTCATAACGTGGCGCGCGAGGGACGTCTTCACGATGGAATATGGCACGGCTTTTCGCGTCTTCCTCGGTCGTGCCGCTAGATGTCGCTTGATCTGCAACACTGCTCGATACGGTCGCGAACATGCGGCATCTGGCAGCACGACCGAGAAAGACGTAAACAACCGTGCCATATTTTAGATTGATAGTTTGATTTTTTCGGGTTTCCGGGCGCGTGAACAGCTTCGGTCATTAGTCCCGTTAGTGTAGTGCATGTTTTTTCTCGGGCGATGGTGGTGATGTTCCCCCGCTAGATGTCGAGATCCGGCGCCGATCTACCGTCGGCTAGTGGGGTTTCCCACTAACCAGGACTCTCCCATCAACGGGGCACCGCCCCAGTTGGGACAAGTTCTAAGCTCCCGACCGGTCTCCCGGAATATGTGGTAGTATAGTGCATGTTAGTGTAAGTGTGTGTGAAGGGGGAGAGGATAGGACAGGGAAGAGGAAGGAAAGATCGCGCGCGGTCCTTGGACCGTTTGGAAGGGTACTGCTCCGGCATTCGCTGGGCGTTGATCGAAGAAACCACGGAAAACTACCTATCAGAGCAGCCGGCCGCTAGAATTCTCCTCCAGACGTAGTTGAAAAGCTAGTGTCGAAAACCATATTTCAGCGTGAAGACAAACCCCTCACGCGCCACGTTATGAAAACCCAAGTATGGAGTTCGTCCGTCGGAAGTGGGACCCTAGGACCTCCTGGTCAGAGGCACTGCAGTGCCATCAGTTGAAACCCCTTTGCCGGCAAGGCGAAGTGCAGCACGAATTCCCGCGTGCCCGCAGGCGGCGGCGGTGACGACTGCGCGACCGGGCCGGCGGCCGCCGGGGCGGCGGCGCGGCCGCTTCATCGTGCTGGGCTCGTCGGGCGAGTGCCTGCCCGTCAGCCGCGCCGCCTGCTCGCTCTACTCCAGCTGCCAGTCCGAGTCCGACGACGAGTTCCACAGCGCGCGCACCAGCCTCGAGCACGACGACAGCGGTACGCCCCCGCGCTTACTATTACGCGTTTCTATCACTTTGACTGCCATGTGGGTCACGGGCGGGCCTCACGCGGTTTGACTAAAGCGCCGGGAGGTCCACCTGTGGGCCCTGGGTACATATGAAAATGATTTCGCCAATAAAGTAAAAAAACTAGTGTGGTCCCCAGAGACCATATTCTTCTATAGCATACGGCCCCCAGGTGATATCCTTCATTGTGACTTTGGCAGTCAATGGGCTATATTAGTTGTGAATTATTTCTGGTTTTCACTACGTTTCGATTATATTGACAGGTAACGAAACAGTAGAAATTTACTATAAAAGGGTTCTTTATAAAAAAAATGATAATATTGTTACGTTTCGGTCAAGGGTTTGGAGACCATATTCAAGTTAAACATGTAACCCAAATAAATAACTAAGCTTGATATCATTTTATGACAATATACCCTTATTTTATGGTAAAATTCTATGTGTCTTTCGTTTATATGAACATAATTTTATAATACGTGATCTATATACGTAAAATATTGTTTAAATCAATTTGAAAAAACATACATTTCATTTATATGATTAATATTTACATATATTACATGATTAATATTTTGAGATCAATTAGGTGCCATTAGATTTGGTCAAGTTTGGGACCCCTTAAATTTTAAACCGGACGTAGCGGAACGCCGAAACGGTTCATTTGTACGTGGCCGTTATCTGACCACGATGACGCTCTCTCAACATTGAATCACCTCTAGCAAAAATATTGATGACTGGTTCGAGCGTGAGAATTCATTGGCCACTTGTTCTTTTACCATTAGTAATCTTTCTTTGCTTACCCGAATCAATGTTTTCCATTCATAAAAAGTACCCCCACAAATATCAAAGTATCTATTTCAAATTCGCAAGGGCTTGGGTTTGGCTAGATCGATCGGGGCATGTCAGTTTTTGAGAAAATCGTCTGAGCGGTTTAGGTGCGCTTGTTGATCGTAAACGGACAGACAGTCTTTCTGCCGAAAACTAATTTTTCGGAAATCAATCATAAAACTTTGATTTTGACTACACAAGACATTAGACGAAGTAATTTACTAGATGCAGTAGCACGACTTATCCACTTCTTCGTAATCGGGGACACACAATATGAGTTTTGCTGTAAAAAAATCGACAATTTCTACAAAAACATTACGAGCTTTAAAAAAAAAATGTTGCAGGTAATATCTATTTATTAATATTTCAACAATGCGACCTTTCGAGGCACAATTTACCCCCATTATCAGGCTAGAAACAACATTTTTTTGAGCCTCGAAACGTCGCATTGTTAAAATGTTAAAAAATGGATAGTAACAGCAACATTTTTATTGAAGAATCTTTTCGTCGGATGAATGGCCAAAAAATTGTTTCTTGTTAATTGAGAATGACGGACAGGAATTTTAATATTTACAATACTTTCTCTTTAGTACGTAACTATGTAGTAGACGAGAAAGTAAAAATCTTTCCAAATTATTTTAGGAGGCTACAAACCGAAATAGCTCCTCCTTCCCACTAGATGCGATGTCGCATAGAAAACGTCGATTTTTTAAACATCGATGCTCAAAATTAAAACATCTCTGTCAAATGCATCGATAATTTTAAGTAAACATTGGTGTTTTTAAACATGAATGCTCAAAATTAAAACATCGATAATGTTAAGTAAACATCGATATTTTGAAAACATCAATGCTCAAAATTAAATCTAAACGATGACTCGAATCACCACTTAAGTATCATGAATTTTTAGAATTGATTTAGAACTAAATCGATATTGTTGAAATACAATATGTAATTCTGTCAATACATGATAAATCATCGTGGTTTGAACATCGATCATCGATAATTTTAAGTGAACACGGATCCGCCCCTGATCCGAAGCGCATGTGTCGGTGCGTAATCGTTGCAGAGAGCGAGGAGGCGGGCGCGCGGCGCTACAGCGCGCAGCTGGACACCCCCGAGCGCCGCTCCACGTTCGCGGCGCGGCTGCGCGACGCGCTCTGCCGCGGGGCGGCCGCCGCCGACGACCTCAGCGACTCCACCGCCGTCGGCATCACGGTGGCCGGCGCCGGCCTGCAGGACGGCGACATCCGGTACGCGCCTCCACGTTCAGGACGGCCCCCTTTATAAATAGAGAGATACAGCAAAATTCACTTACAACACGAACTGAAAATTTAAATATCTTTATTTGTGCTTAAAAAATGAATTATTTTCAATTGTTTGCTTCGTATATGTTTCATTAGTAATTTCTCCAGATCCTTCTCCAGAGTTCGTGTATTCTCCCTACTTGATTCTATATTGTCCTCTGACTCTTAAGTATTGTAATGCAGTCCTGGCACCTTTCAATACCTCTTGCGCTGTTAGAACACCGTCCCACTCTCCGAAGGCCTTTTTACTCGCCTAATAGCATGCGAGATCCAATTAATCTCCAGGATTTATTTCCTACGTTCACTGCAGCCGAGGTTCAAGTTCACTATAATCGGATCTTCTTATGCTTATTTGTAATGTAAGTGAAACGGGACCAGTGACTTAAGTACACTATAACCGAGAATTCACTATATCCGAGTTCACTATAACCAGAGTTGGCTGTATTATTCTTGGAGACCTCACGTTCATATCTACCAAGCGTACACAGTTTGTATGATCGTATAAAGATTGTTTTTTCCTGAAATCAAACGTTGTCTCTCCAAAGGTAACTGCATCTTTACAAACTTTTAAACCTGGTTTTGTCGAAACTAGGAATTGTGGGCATACAATATGTGTGTAAACCATTGATATATCAGGAGACGGAAAAGGTGTGAGACCACCTATGGTTGTCTGCCCGTACAATGTGCGAAGGATGGCGATCAGTATATGGTAGAAGACAAGCTCATTCAAAGGGAAACAGGAAATTACAAACTCATTTAATCTTCTACTTACATTTGATCAGTAGACACGATTCAGATTCTGAAACATGTGGATGACGAATCCATTTGTCCACCATTCTTTTTGACAAATATGTTAGAAATTAGCCATTAAAAAAGTTATAAATATTTGTGATTTTCGTCATCAAAATGTGAAACACATAATAACAATCTACCAAAGGTGCGCCGAAGAGTGAAAGAGGCGCGGGTTGGAACCGTGAGCGTAGTCAGGAGGGAATTCTCGATTAACAAATTCAGCATCTCGTATGCTCATCGCGAAATTGTAGTTCACATTATGAGCAGTCCCTGGATTGATTTCAATTCGTAGATTCGCATGATAATGTGTACTTCCAGTTACTTACGCATGAAATCCTTTCGTGCGTTTTCGCATTCGCTCCGGCGATTTAAGCACTATTACTTCGGACTGTGACTATTACCCTGGAATGTAATTTCAGAATATGTGGATGTGTTCTCTCGTGACTAGTCCTCATGGTTAGAACAAACGAACCGGTTCTCTAACGAATTCGGATTCTCTCGATTTGGTGGTCTGCGAAGTGCTCATGTCGACTTCCACGTTTCCGCGACTGGAGTTATCGGGACACTGTGCCAGAAGTTATCGCAAGCCGTGCAACGCTCGTGCTCCAGTGTCGCGCTCTCGGTATCCAACAGGGCTCCGCGCTCCCGATTCGTTCCGCTTGAGCAGCCCTGCCCAACGCCTTTCCTTGCTCTATTTCTCTCCCGAGCTCAAGTGGTGCGCAAAGCGATGAATTGTAACCTCCGTGGCTGTCGTTGGCAGGGTGCGGCGCGGCGGGTCGCGCGGCTTCATGCTGCAGGAGGACTCGACGGACGCGGGAGTGCTGGAGCGGGAGTGCCGGCGCGCCCAGCGCAGGTCGGGCGCCCGCGGCACGCGCGGCGCCTCCTCCTGCTACAGCTTCAGCACCGAGTTCAGCTCAGGTGAGGAACCGCCACGCCCCCTTCGCCAGGCAACTCCACTGCAGCCACTCCGGCCGGGAGGACCTAGGGCTCTTCTCGCGACGGAGGCGGATTTTCGACACTACATGTTAAAGCTACGATGTAACAGATGACTTATCAATGAGGTCATTAGTCCTCTAAGTGTAATTCATGTCTTTTTATCGGGAGGTGGCGGTAATCTTCCCCCGCTGGATGGTGAGATTCGGTGCCGACCTCCCCCTTGACTTGCGAGGCTTTCCCCAAGCAGGTATCTCCCACCAGCATGGCACCGCCCCAGCTAGGTCGAATTCAGCCGCTGCCCGAAGGAGATTTATAGCGGCCGTCTGCTCTGATGAGAATTTCACCCATCAATACCAGCCTCAACAAACCGTGAACATATTGCACTTCTCCCCGTAGTACGTCGCGGTTTTTAAATGCCTTTGACGTTTTATAAATAAATAATAAACGGAACAGTAATAAAAGGGCCATCGACCGCGCGCGATCTTCCCTTTCTCTTCCTTGTTCTATCCTCACTTTTTACTCACACATACACTTACACTAACATGCGGGATATCAATCGGTAGCTTTTAGCGTGTCCCAGCTGGAGTGGTGCCCCGGTGAATGGAAGATACCTGGAATGGGAACGTCTCGCATGCGAAGAGGGGAGGTCGGCACCGGATGTCGCCATCCAGCGGAGGAAAATCTACACCACCACAGCTGCGTGGTGGTGGTGGTGGTGGTGGTGGTAAAACATGCACTATACTTACGGATTGATAGTGATTTCGGGCGCGTCAACTACCGAGGTTATTATTCCCATAAGTGTAGTGCATATTTTCTTCGGGAAGTGGCGGTGATCTTCCTCCACTGGATGGCGAAATCCGGTGCCGATCTACCGTCTACTAGCGGGTTTTTCCTCAACGAGGTATTTCCCACCAGCGGGGGCACCACTCCAGCCTGGATACGCTCTAAGTCCCCGACCGGTCTCCCGTCATGTGTGGTAGTGTAGTGTATGTTAATGTGTGTTTGTAAGGAGAGAGGTTAGGACAAGGAAGAGGAAGGAAAGATCGCGTGGCCCGTTTGGTAGGGGACTGCTCCGGCATTCGCCTGGTGTTGATCGGAGAAACCACGGAAAACTACCGATCAGAGCAGCCGGCCGCTAGAATTCTCCTCCAGACAGTGACTGAATTCGATCTAGCTGACAATCTAGTGTCGAAAATCCTGCCGTCATCGGGACTCAAACCTAGGACCTCCCGGTCAGAGGTACTGCACTATTTTAAGTTGATACAATGAGCCACCGCTCCCTCATCCATTGACACGCCCGCAAACACTAAAGAATGAATGTGACCCAGTGCTGCCGCTGTGCGCTGGCGTGCCCGCAGAGCTGGAGGAGCTGTGCGACCAGTACCACCGGTGGCTGGGCGACGTGGACGCGGAGGCCGGCGGGGCGGAGCGCGAGCTGGACGCGCGCGACATCGCCGTGGTGCGCTTCGCCAGCAGCCTGCTCAAGCGCACGCTCAGCGACTCGTTCGCCGGCGCGCCGCTGCCGCTGCCGCTGCTGGCCGAGGGCATGGCGGGCGCGGGCGCGGCCGGCGCCGACCTGGCCGACCTGGGCGACCCGCCGCGCGGCGCGACCGCATCGCCGCGCCGTCGCGCGCTCGCTCTCGCTCGAGCTGGCGCGACACAACCACCGACTCGCCGCGCAGCTGGTCAGTGCCGGTTTTACTCGTCCCCTTTTTCCTACCACTCTTTCCACTCTTATAATCCGCTCCACAACTTCCTTCCTCCTCAGCCGCTTTCGACCACCGCAGCGACGGCGCCCCTCACCTTTTCGTCTCCTCCCACGCTGAACCCGCCTGCCACCGACGCCACAGCCAGCACCGCAACCCGTGCCCCTGCCCAAGTCCTCCTCCTCCGTCGCCTGTGCTCCCGTCTCCATCGCCCCTGACGCGACCGCCTCCGCCAATGTCTCCGCCAGCGCCTCCTCCTCCGCCAACGTCCTCTCCTCCCTTTTTTCCAGTTTTCTTCCATTGAGCAAATGCTGAGATGGGCCCTTGATTTGCTTCTGGACGTAAATGTAACTTCATTTTCTGTGCACGTTTTGTTGAGCTCTCCTTTTGCTTGTAGTGGTAGGAGTATAGCTCAGGGTAAGTCACTATGTTGTTAGCAATTCAAAAAAAATTAAAATCTGCTCTTCATTTACCGTTGCAAATAGTTTTTCTATAACTCGGAAGCGAAAATGTCTAGTTTTTCAAATATTGCTAATCTCGTGCTTTTTTAAATTTCATTATTACTATTATTATTATTTAACTTTCATTCATCTTTCAACTATTTATAGTTAAAATTTGGGATGGGATTCTGTTACTCAAGAAAACGTGCGCAGATAGTCTTCTCCTCCATACGTCATACACAGTGTTTACTGTACTTTTTACCAAATAAATCAAATCACTTCACCACTTCTCTTAATGTAGTACAACTTGCTCACTGCAGAACACGTATAATGCCGAAATCTATCTAATGTGAATATAAATCGCTATTCCGCCGAACATAAATACTACAGTATTAAACTGCAAAATGCGGAATTTTGACTAATACGGAAAAAAAACTTCTCGTCCCTTGAGATTTCGTGTTGAGCAGGTTTAATTGTACCACATTCTTATAAGAAAATAAAAATAATAAGTTTCTTTTCTTGGAATGGGAGAACCCACCCGCCATCTTTCACTACAAACATTTGTATCGATTGTAGGCGTGCGCAGCCATAACAAGAGGGGGCAACTACAATTCTGTGCCCCTCTGGACCCCCTTTTTTATTAAACTTTTTTATTTATTAATGATACATTTTTCGAATAAATAAGTAAACCCTACTACAAAGGGAATGGAGGTACACATTTCATGATGCCAGTGTTGCCTGACGGTTCGGAGTACTTCTTTCCCAAATATCGAGTATGAAATCTCCAAGATATCAATTTAAAAGTACGAAAACTTCATCAGGATTTTGTCATATTTACGGAAATAAAAAATGTTTTATTATGTACTTCGTTTAGCTTTCGAAATTTTCAGTCGGGACACGGCCTCCTGCCCCTGTGTATACGCCTATGTTTTCCATTGTTCTAAGCGGATGGTGGACTCTAATTTTGTTAACAACCGCGAGCCATTATTAACTGTTCTTTCATATGAGCGTTTTTAGACACTCGTGTCCAAACTAAATTTTGGGGGCGTAGTTGTAACACATATAAGATTAGGCTAACTTGTGCTTGAGCCGTTTTATCTGTGTTATTTCGCCTCCTGGAGAATCTTCGCATGATATTTTATATATTATATATTGTATATTTTATATATTCATGTACCAAGGGTTTTAATGATCGAGCGACAATAAAATGCCCGAGGGCATTTTGTCGCACGAGATCATTAGAATTAGTTGACGCCTGTGGTACATTCAAGATTTTATTTTAAATGATTTTAATGATTCAGATCTGCTGATTTGTTAATTACCTAGATGTCAACTTGACTCGGTTTGTCTTTTCATATTTACCTCCCACAATTCTCTCCATAAGAGAATATGTAGCATCATTCCACTGTTTTCATATTTCCTTCGTAACCACGATCCTCTTGATCCAGGTAAGTTATGCAGTCTATATCGAACACAACAACGCAACAGTAAGCTTATTTAAGCATGTAGGGACGAAAATAAAAACTGTATGCCTATGAGCGTGTGGTGGAAAATTGCAAATAATGAAACGGCCTGAGACATTTCGTCCGATTGGTAGGTAACGTATTGTGCACAGATGTTTGGCAGGTCACGTTTTCACGCAAAGCGATTGCGTTTACCTGCAGAACACTTGTGCACGGCGGGTTGCCTAACCATCAGGGCAAATGCCATATGGGTAACTTCTTATACAGAAAGATTACTGTAAGAGGAACTGTTTGGCAGCTACTGCTTGGGTATTGCTGAAAACATAACTGCAGATAATGTCTACGCACTGAATTCGGCAACGGGTTTACTTACGCCAGCTCACTTGTGACTTTATCACTCTCTCCAATGCCATCGTCCGACGTATCGTTCGTTCCCAGACATGTCAAACTGGTCCCTTCTTAAAGTAATTCATCTTTATGAAATTTCCCACCATTTGCTCATTGTCAAAAACCCCTCCACATACTCTCTACGTTTGCAACGCTTATTTTGAGACAACCTGGGGGAGCACACTCAGGGGTGGAGTCAAATGATCGTTCTGAAACGCTCTCGGGCGAGAAAGTCATCTCTGCCCCAGCAGTTGCAATTATATACTTCGCGCCCTTAAAGAGAGTCGTCATTCGGGTTTCTTCCACGATGCGTGCGCTGAATTCCTTTAGAGTCGATTTACACGCTTTTGTTTTGACGAATTAGAGTTTTATGGAGCGCGTGCATTATCACAGCGTCCCTGCTGCACGTTCGCCGAAAGACTTTCGTCGAAAGGAAGCAAGTAAATCGGACATCTGAGCATGTCTAACGATGCCCATTACTTGGATTTTCCGTGTCTTTGCAGGAAGTGGACTGATCTAGCAAGACGACGTGTGCTATCACTTTCAAAACAGTCTCGGGATTGAAGAATTTAAATTGTGTAGTTCATACATATCTGATATAATTTTTGTTCAATGAGTAGACAGAGCCTTTCTTGCCTCCTCTCAAGCTGCGCCTCTGCACATACCCTTCTAATTCGAGACCCTTGGAAGTGGCCAAGCAGAACCAACAGTGGAGATGGTTCTAGTCACACTAATTGCCCCGCTGGTGGGAGAGTCCTGGTAAGGGGGGAAACCCCGCTAGCCGGCGGTAGGTCGGAGCCGGATCTAGCCATCTCCCCATCTAGCGGGGGAAGATCACCGCCATCTCCCGAGAAAAAAACACGCACTACACTAACGGGACTAATGACCTTAGCTGTTGACACGGTCGAAATCGCCCCCCTCGTGCTCCGCAGCGCGTAAACGTGTGTTGTTCCGCGCCAGGTGTCGCTGCTGGGCACGGCGGGCCGCAAGGGCAGCGCGGCGCCGGGGCTGAAGGCCGTGGCCTCGGGCAACTGGGGCTGCGGCTCCCGCGGCGCGGGCGACCCGCAGCTCAAGCTCATCGTGCAGTGGCTGGCGGCCAGCGTGGCCGGCGTGCCCGCCCTCGCCTACTACACCTGCGGACACAGTCGCTTGCTCAAGGTACGCAAGAAGACCGTACTGCTACTGTTTTCAATTACCACACCCCGTGGGGTGAGATCAGAAGGCAAAAAATACTCCCTCTGAGAAAGTCCAATGCAAATAAGTGTTAAAACATATGGATCAGTGTCATTAGTGTGTTTATAGCTGTTCAACGTCTTTTTTATGTGGGGCTAATGATTTACATTGTTTGGTTTATATTTAATCTAAACGTAATAAAATTGAAAATAATAAAGGAGTCTATTTGAAAAGGTGAAACGTTTTACAGATATTCCCATTGATGGGTCGCGGCATACTATCAATAATACAACACAAAATTAGCAAGTATTAGTTTCTGTATCATTGTTACATCTAATATAGTAAAACTTGCTCAATGTGCAATCTCAAGGGACCAATATTTTTTTCCGTATTAGAGAAGACTCCGCATTATTCAATGTAATACTGTAGTTTTTGTTTGCCCGGACCAAGATTTACGTTCACATTAGATAGAATTCTGCATTATACATTCCACATTGAGCAAGTTTTACTGCATATCTAAATATAATATCCATTTACATTGGCATATACTACAAAATTAATGTGTTTTCATTTTTTCCATTAATGTAATAAACTTTTTTTAAAAATATATCCTACCCTATTTGATGGGTACTTACTTAAGTAGATTAAGACCTAAAAATTACGTCCTTAAGTTCTGAAACCACAGTTGAAAATTCCGGTGCAGAAAACTGGCCTCAGTGACTGATAACTAGGGAATGGATTTCCATGTAATTACATGTTTTTACAGAAACAAGATACCTGCATTCAGTGATATTTTTTAGAGTTTACAAGACATTCTGAATGAATTGGAACTATTTTCATTTTACATACTTTGGTATAATTACATATTTTACCTACTACTACATATTTTAATATGTCAAAACGGAACATTTCAGATGCGTGTTTGCATTATATGTCACTCATTAATACATTACATCTTTCTTAAAAATCAGATATAATGCTACTGGCCTTCTATGACCACCATATCTTCACCATATCCCCCCCCCCCGCTTACTGCATACTCAGAGTCAAGAATGAGCGGATTTTTGTGAACAAAAGTAATTTCAACATGTTTGCTCATGTTTCAAACAGCACATTCGTTACTCGTTTGAAAACTAACAAATATTTACAGAAAATTGTCTTACGCGTTGTTCAATTGGGGGGGGGGGGTATTCCTTATAACCCCCTCCCCCACGATCCATCAATGGCTACATGGTACTACTGTTCACAGGAACACCAGCTTCTCATATACATTGTAATATATACATGATGCATGAATTTTATATTTCAAATAAAATTCTTATGTGTTGTGAAATTTAGTGTAGAATTACTTCTGTAGAGGTATAACCTACTTTCAGCCACTCCGAATGCTTCTTACGAACTGATTGATGACATTCTATTCTCAGAACATGCTTGTAAACACAATAATGAATTTTTATTTTACATATTTTCTATTTTTCTTACATGTTTTGAAAAAAATAAGTACATATGTATGTATATATTTGCATATTTTATTACAATAAATTCTGTTCCCTACTGATAACTTATGAGTTTTAATGCAGATTGCTGCAGAGCAGACACAAGAAACAGAAAATTCTGAAAAGAGTGGATAGTGAGAGGGCTGACTATCTAGATCATAGGGAGATCAAATGAAATCATGAACACTAATTCAGTGCTCAATGATAAACTTCATTGACAAGTGGCAGTCTTGCCACTAGGGGCCTAAAGCTCTTTCTGAAATAAATTACAGATTTTTAGGCTCTAAAATTTTCCATTTAAAATAGTGTCCTATATAATAGAATAATTCCTTATAGAAACTAAAAGGTGAAATTATCAGTTGCAATTACGTAAATAGGCAGTATGATTTGAGATAGAGAAACTTTTCTCAATAACTGTTATGTTACTTCAAACTATTTTATTGCACTATATGTATTAGCAGGGCTTGATTTCTGGCAGAACGCAACAGAACAGCACTCTGGTACCTCAGGAATAATTATGAAATCATATTATAAATATATAACCATTTCTATTAAATTAATAGTTAATTTGGGGCATGTTCCGGAACTTAAATTTTTAGAAATCAAGCACTATGTATTAGTATGAACTATTAAAAGGAGAAAAATAATCATGAAAATGCAAAAATCTTTACAAGTGGAGATACAAATATACAATTAAATAAATTTATCTCTACAAACTCTGAAATAAATTTTTTTTCCATAATTTGGATCACAATTTCAATTTCTTGAAAATTATGACACTGGAATCTTTGTTGTTGTTGTTGTTTTGTTGTTGTTGTTGTTGTTGTTGTTGTTGTTGTTGTGTTCGTCTCAAAATCACTGTGTAAACACAAAATGAACTTTCTTCTTCTACACTTGTGATTAGTCCATATTTTAATTACAGCAACAGCAATGGCAATAACAGGGAACTGTGTCAACCTCTAAGGTCTATTTAGTTTATTTATCATTAAAAAACAGTAAAAATTGTATGTGATGTAAGGGAAGCAAGACATAATTCTCAAAAGTTTTCTCGTTCAACCAAATCCCTGCCCCTCTATTTTACTACAGATACAGTAAACCCTCTTTAACATGAATTCCAAAGTACAAAAAGAATCAGTGTTTGTGTTATCTGATTATTAAGTGCAAGCAAGTCATTTCATGAGGTAAAAACACACCATTGTGTCCCTTATAATATTGGTAATAAATAATTCCGATACTGCTTTGCCTCAAGTGATTCCTGTAAAACATTTTTTTGTCTTTTTTTCGATTTCATCACATCCTGAACACATTCATCACATCCATCGCAATTTTACACTCATTTTGAAGACTCCAAGCATTGTATTTGGAAAATCATTTGAAAACAGTGAGTCCAGTATTTTCACATGACTCGTGTAATCTCACTGCCAGTCCATGAACTGGTATACAATAATAAATGCAGACAGCACTGTTTGTTTAAATCTTGAAGAATAGCAATGAAATAATTCATGATTCATAATATTATAAGCACTTTTATATGTTCATTAAAAAAATAACAGTTATATCGTCTTCTTCTCGGTGCTGTACACTTGAAGTGTGTCAGCTGCTCATAGGCGGCGTTCTCTTGCTTCTTCATCAGCTCTTCGAAGTTGATGCCAGTCCATTGTCTTGATATTCTGTGACCATGATTGCTTTCTTCTACCTGGTGGGCACTTTCACTCTATTCTGCCTTCTAAAATTAGTTGTAAAAGTTCATATTTTTTGCCTCTCAGAATGTGCCCAAGGCACGATGTCTTTCTTCTTTCAATTGTCTCCATTACTCCTCTGTCCGCCCCTGCTCTACGCAGCACTTCAGCATTGCTCACTTTCTTAATCCATGATATTTTTAGTAGTCAGCACAAGAACCACAATTCTATTGCTTGAAATCTTTTTACTGAAGCAGGTTTAATTGACCAAGTTTCCACTCCATAGAGTAGGATAGGGATAACATAGCTTTGTATCCCTCTTATTTTCAAATAAAGTGGCATGTCGGGGTATATCAGCACATTGTATTGCTTCCGGAACGTTTCCTTGGCAATCTCACAGTGAATCTTAATTTCATCACAGTCAAACTTTGAGTTTATCACAGATTCTAGATACTTAAATTTGGTAACTTTCTTGATTTGTTTATCATTTATGACAAACGGTACATTTTGGCCAGGGGTTCTTTCGATTGACATCTACTTAGTCTTTGGGGCATTTATTCTGACACCAAAATACAGACCACCTTTATCTATTTCTGTCTTTATTTTCTTCTGTAGCTTGGCTATGGATGGGGGCAAACGAAGCTGCGTTGTCAGCATATTGCAAGTTCCAGATCTTCACTCCATTTACTTTTATACCTGATGATGCAGTCTTGAATGGATCGAAAATCTTATCCAGATACAAATTGAACAGTAACGGTGATAGTATACAGCCCTGGCGACCTCCATGTGATATAATAACTACATGATCACTGGATATGAAAGTCGAAATTGACACATTCAATAATGAAACTTTTTAACACTTTCACACCACTTGACTAACGATTTGCGTTGCAGAAGGGTGTTTTATAGTTTCATTATGACATCAAACTTATTTCTTTAATAACTCTTAATATATTTCCTCATCTTGCTATTGTTATACTGATATAATTAAAACTTCCTTTATAAACAAATAATTTTACTTAAATTAAAATATTATTTCCTAACTCACATTAAATTAAAATACTATTACAATATTAAGAAATTGATAAAATATTTAATTAATTTTGTAGCCCTTCATGAGGGTAATGGATTCTTCTCAGCTTTTTTTAACTAATGTACATTATGTCATGTTAAGATTTTAATATTTAATGTTTTAAATTGTATTATTAGTTTTTTTAAGCATCTTAAATTTGAACTTTTGAAAAGAAAAAATAAATAAATTCATTTTCATTTGGTGGGGGTCTCTGGACTGCAGCCCACCCATTAATCCTGAGAGAGAAAATGGATAAAAGCAAAATGTAATATACATTAAAAAACAACAACATAAATGTTGAATGAAAATTGACTTCCGCACTTTTGAAATCCAGAAATGGGTTTCCTATACAGTAACATTTTAAAATTGCAACGTACCAGATCCTTTGTACAAATATTCTTTTCTTAACTTTACTAGCATTGACTGTATCACCTTTTGTTCTACAGTGAAATGTAAACATTATAATACAATTCTTTGTTCAAAATTTCATTTTTTTCACTTAATACAGTGGAACGAATGTTTCAAGTGTCCTTCAGGTATACTTTCTGTATGCATTTCAGTAACACAGACACATTTCGTAAAAAGTTGAGATTTACCTGCAGGATTGTGCTGCTTAAGATAGTAAAAAAGTACTTCCAAACAAAATAATTTTAAAAGTTCTGAGCATAAATTCTGATCCAAAATATTTTCCTTCTCAGTTTCCCATTTTTTCTCACCTTACACATTTACATATACAAAATATGAAAGTTTTATACATAAAGAAGCTGACATCACTAGTCTACCTATAGTCATTGCTAGCATTCCTTAACTGCAATCCATGAAGTCACAGAAGTTAAGTAATTCAAGACTTCATGGGTTCCTGTCAGGGAACTCTGTGATCTAATGGCACCGAACCCTTGGCCATAAGGATAAAAGGCAACGTCTAATGATGACTGACTCGATGAAAGGAGGATGACTATGTCCTAAATGACCCAGACGGGGCTTAGTCACATTGCAAAGGTGCAACTAATTAAAAAGGAAATTCAAACACTAATTTTTTCCTCTGTCTTTTTATTTTATAGTTGGATACTGTGGCTCGGGTGCTTCTTGATCGTCGTTGGACAGTAGGAGAGCTTGTGACTGCTACTCTGCGCCATGCACAGGACACACTGCAAGCTACAGCTGCTGGTAGCACCCCACCTGGCTGTCTCTTTGATGAATTGCTGGGTATGGAGAAACCTTCACCACCACCCACCACCACCCTTTGAGGTTCTAGGCTTACCCATTGGATTTTCAGATGGAACTCATCCAAGGAACAAGAGCAAAAGTTTAAAAACATCTTGCCCTCAATGCTCAAAATGCCAAACATGATATGTAAAGTTTAAGACTTAAATGTCTTGACATTTAAGTTACATGACTTACCAGTCATAAAATATTCCAATTTTCATACTCTTAAAAAGTCACATTTCATGTGCTTCCAAGGCTTGACAAAACCTGTACAAGTTACTACTATGCAATACCACACAGTCTTACTGCCTTCATCCAGTCTTCCAGTAATGACAGTAATGACAATAGAGGCAATGCTCCTCCAGCAGGGAGTCAGTGAGCATTGTTAGATTGGCAAATAAAAGTAGACTGGGTCTTGGCTGTAGAGTGAATTGTGAATACTGTAGATACCTATTGTACAGTGTACTATATTCTGTATTAATATGTCTAGCTCCCTGCTTTTCTAGAGTATTTTACACAAATATTTGTAGTAATATTACCTAAAGAAATATTTTTGATTCAGTTGCAAGTTCTCCTCAGAGCAGGTTTGAATTATAAAATAAGCCATTTATGTACAAAATAATGGATTTGATAATGTATTTTTATGCACAGGAAATTATATTCCATAATGTAAAGGCTTATAAGTAATAAAGACCCTGTGAACTATATTATAACGATTGGTGTTAGAAAGCAGTTCCCTTTCATCTGAACTGGATTCTTTAGTAGGGAGAATAAATGGAAATTGTAACTTCCTACTTAGTACAGTCACAAGTGCAAGTACCAATTTTTAAGTATTCTGTTTTTGTGTATGTGTACAAATTTTTATCTATTATTTCATGAAAATCAAACAATTATTTTCTAGTCACTTCAAATTTTGTGCAACAGTACTTCTCAATCTTTCAGTCTGTTATAACAAAAGGCAAAGAGATAAGTACTGAAAGTTGAGGAATACTGTTCTACAGAATTGCTCATAAAACGAGTTCCTTGTTGGAGTGTTTGGAACTTATTTGTTAAAAAGTAACTTGTTTTCAATGATACAAAGACTGAAATAAAGGACACCATTGTTTTGTAATTCTGTGTATCATTTCTATCAGATGCCTCAAGCTTATAGCAGAAAGGTAAGATTAGATTTTTCTTTATATATGTTTTGTACATAAATGAAGAAAATATCTAAAATGTGCACTATAAGGATAATGGCCAAACAATAAAAATATGAATTATGTATCATAATTGATTGTTCAAAAAAAGGCTGAACATCACAACACTCAGCAATGACTTCAATGAAATTTCAACTGACAGCCAAGACTGAGGAATGAGAGTATAGAGAGACAGTAGTGCAAGTTTTCTTGTTCCAGCTTCCTTACCTTGTCTCTATCAATATTTAGCTGAATTATGAATAAAGGTAACAAGAAGCATTTAGGCAATAGTTTAGAACAAAAAATATTTGCTTTTGAGAAAGAAACTATTTGAATTGGCAAATTAATTGATAGTACTGCTGACAAAACTGTTACTGTAATAGACTTTATTACATATTACACTTGCAGAACTGAGTAACTTGAATAATTTCCTATGAACATGGTTTACATTAAATCTTAGTTCTTGGTAACTTGTATTAATTGTACATAGAATCAATATTATAGATTGTTACAATGACGATGGTGTCATAGTTGTACCAATACAAAACATTCAATATTTCAGTGAAAATTTGAAAGAACACTAAAGACTACAAAAAGAAATCAAATGAAAATGGCAGAAGATATTAATTACACTAACATACATCCAATTAAATTCTGTATTATGCATCAATAACATAAGTATGTATGAAGATACATATTTATTAAACAAAAATAAAATTAGTTTTGTCTAATAAGATCAACAAGAAATTAAACATAAACAGGTCAACTAATAACTTGATTAACTCCATAAGAACATATGAAATAGAAAGTGTGATTTCTGCTCTGAATCTTGATTATACAGAATTCACAATAAGATCTGATTAATTTAATGTTAAACTCTACTGAACATACATTTATTATAAAAATATAACATTTACTTTGTTGCAATGAACAAAACAATAGAAAAAAATAGAATTGAAAAGTTTAACATGTTTTTTAAACTGGTTTAGTGTTGACTACACTCTGTGAAATATACTATATGGTTTTGTTATATATGGTATTATTAAAAATTCACATTTAATTGATAAATAACTTACTTGGCAAAATATATCTTAAATAACACAATTCAAGGAAAAAGGCAATTATGAAGTTGATATAAAAAGATCAACCCTAGAACACCTAGGCTTAGACTAATGTAATTGAAGATTTTTCACTCTTCCTACTTATACAGAGTGCCCATTCAGCTATTCCTCAACTGTGTTAACTGTGGTGCTGGTTTCAATGTTGACTTACAACATCTAATATCAAAATAACATATTAAAAAATAAATTTCTTTTGAATGTGAGTTTTGCAGATTCACATTACAATTTATTGTATTCTTTGGTAAGAATGATTTCAACTCAGGAATATCTCTTAGACAATGATAACAGACCCATTCGAGCCAATTGAAATGGAGTCACATTTGCAGATATTTGGAAATCTAATACTTGGGTCATTTGAGGAAGCAAAAAAATCAAAACACATGGAAGACTTTTAGGGAGAAGTCAGTAACGGTGAAGGTGGTTAATATGTATATTTGTCCTGAAAATTAATTTATTCCTTTCTTTCGTGTTAAACTGAAAACCTTTAGATGCAAAAGTAATTTGTAGTTCACTTCATAATACTCAAAGTTATTCAAATGAACAAAATGACAGATCTGACAATGACCACAAAAGAAAAGTTGATGACAGGATTTAACTTGAAGAGTGAGCCTCACATACTCATGTTGGATACTCTAAGTTTGCCAAATTGTTGTTTAAGAACCAGCATGACATAACTCATTTTTTGGCCACATGGATTTTGGCTGCATGTATCTTTGAATTTCCGTGCCCAATCTAATGATGTTGTTTATTTCACAATTCACAGTGTCACAATCTAAAAGCCAACATAACATATCAAAAGTGTCATAACAATTTGACATAACACAATGGGGCATAATGGAGTCCATGACAGGGTTGTATTCTGAGGTGTTTCTATGTTTACTTTTCTTATCTTTAATTTTACTTGTCATTAACGTAGACAGTGAATTTTGTTGATAAAGCATTATTTCATTTGATTGAGAGCGTTTCAGTTTATTAAAGCAAAGCTAAATCCAGTTTGAGCAGTGTTATGTATCTTAGCTAATAAAATATATCTTAGCTTATTTTGAGTCATGTTATATTGATCATAGCATATCTCTTATTAATGCCATGTTGCAGCATAAATTTTTAGTTCTCAATTGGTGGATTAATACTTCTATAAATTGAATGAGAAAACAATTGCAATTAGTCCTTGATATTCAAGTTTACATACTCTTCTGCAATGGGATAGTAGGTAACTAATAAAATCAGGACTGATTGCAGTAACTTTAAAATAATTTAATTTAGAGGATGACAATATGTTAACAGATGAACTTTTCACATTGGTCAAAAAAGGTATTAATTGTGTACTTAGGGGCAGACTTGCAATGAAATAGATGCAGATATGATTCTTTAAGTATGAATAGAAGTGTCTCATACACGTACCATCTCAAAACTGCAAAGACCAATAACTCATTTGGCATATAATGTTTTTTAAACACATTTGATGCAAAAAAATCCACTCCATCATTGGTTGAAAAACTATATCCTCTGCAGTAGTCAAGAAAACCAAATTCAAGAAATGAGCCAAACAATTTACGAATCAACAACTAAAAAGAACAAGCAAAGAGATATGAAACCAAGAATTCTCAAATAACTGAAACCTTATCCATATGACAGTAACATTTAAAGAAATTTATAAATTATTTTCCTAAATTACCATTTCATTACTGTCATCAGTCCAGAAATAGACTTTACCTTAAACTGACCAAACATTGATAACACAATTCTGCAGCATTTACACAAATAATTGCAGTGAACAAAACTTAACTCCTCTGAACACAAATGCCTTTGACAGAAGTGCAAATCAGGAAGAATCAGAAAGTATTTCTATCCTGCTCAGCCCAGACAATGCCTTTCATATTTTGATAATTTCAAACACTTAAGTTAAAGCTTATCCAAAAGTAAAAGAAAATAAAAAATTAAAATAAGTTACAAGTTTATATTTGTTAATTGTACCAAATGTTATTCTCTTCATCTATTTTTTTTAATTCGGTCCTTTCCAATAGTTTTTAAACTCTGTTGTTATCACTTAATAGCTATAACTGATAACAGGTTGTTTAAACAAAATGGTTGGTTTTTGTAGTTTTATAAAATTTTTCAGTATTCATTATTAGAAAAAAGTCATGTATGAGTAATATTTTCTCTATAACCACACCTTGTGATCAAACTAACTCCTATCAACATGGTATAACTCTAACAAAAAACGTAACGTAACTGACTGATTTTTAAATATATTAATCATTTAAGATTAACATATTTATAACAGATTGTGCATTTAATTATAAAAAGCGTTGAAGAATTAAAACTCGGTTGAAATTACCATCATCAAAGAAATAACACTTTTTTTGTTTCTCCTGAAATGTTGCAAAAAAGGAGCTATGTCATGTTGCTTCTTAGACGATGAAATACCTTGGGTGTTCTAGAGTAATTAAACCCACAAAATTACTAATATTTTGTCTTCGTCATAATAATGGAATTTTAATAATCAACTGTGAGAAGTTGATACAATTTAGGACCTTTTTTCAAAAGAAAACCTTGAACATTTAATGACGAAATAAAGTTTCCAAAGTCACTTACTTGGACACCAGCGAGTTCAGAAACCTCCTTTAACTCCTGAGAAGAAAATACTGACCTATTCTGAACGTCTGCTCGCTTTTGTAAAGCATTAATAAATTTTTTTGCTTGATTTTTGCTGCTCAATCCTGAACCATTTTGTGATCTCTGAAAGTCAAGGCTTATTCCATCACTATAAGTATCCACTAAACTATGCCTCATTACCTCCACAACATCAAGAGCATCATTCACTGTAACTTCTTCTCGCAACTCAACTTTTGCTCGAGCTTCTGTAAGTCTTATAAGAGATTCCAACTGTCGAGTGGTAACAGGAGTGCTATCCATTGTATGATGCTGTTTCCTGAGTTCTAGATAAAACTTTTGAATTACTTCAGCTGCTTCACTTGAAAGAATTGGATGGACATATTTACGAGCATATGCAAGATATTTACGCAACAACTGATGGGGAACAGGATCAATTGCTTCACCAGATCTCAACTTCAATCGTTCTCCAAGCGAGAGCTGTTTCTCATCCGATTCAGAATTTTGGGAATTTCTAGACATTCCTGATAACTGAGAAAGTGATTGGTTAGGAGTATGTTTCATCCCAGAGTGAAGAGCCATAACATGTTCTGAAAGTAAACTATCTAAGTGTTCATTGGGTTTGTCCAGAAGAATGAATACTAGATCAAACCTTGAGAGCAGAGCTGGACCTATTCGCAAATTCTCAGAAACAGTTTTTGCTCTGTTGTAATGACCACCTGAGGGATTAGCAGCTGCAAGAATAGATGTACGTGCTGGAAGTGAACACACAACTCCGGCCTTAGCTATGCTTACACTTTGTTGTTCCATAACCTCCAACAATGCTGCATGTTGTGTTGTCATTTTGTCAAATTCATCAATGCAACAACAACCTTGATCAGCTAGAACCAATGCCCCTGCTTCCAAAGCATAATCTCCTCCAGATTCCCGAGTTAAAGTAACAGTTAAACCAGTGGAAGTAGAAGTATTTCCACAAACATACACACCTCGGGGAGCTACACTTGAACATGCTTGTAACATCTGAGATTTACCTAATCCAGGATCACCAACCACCAGAATATGAGGATCACAACGACTGTCAGCATGTTTTTGTGAACCTCCAAACAATGTCAACAGTAATCCTGCTTTTACAAGTTCATGCCCATAAATTGTGGGGCATAAAGAATGAACAAGAAGTCTGAAAAGTGATGGCTGGGAACGAATTTCCTTAATTGCACAGAAATCTTTTCCATCTAGTTTAACTCCCATTGCAGAGTTTCTTGAGCTAAGAGAATGGCTTTTACTATTAATAACAGACACTCCTTCTAAATATAACAAAAACATACTAGGAGCCTTCTGTTTTTTAAACTCCTCATTATTGCGCACTTTAATCACACCTATAATTGTAACTACATCTCCAGGTAAGCAACTATCCAACAAATCTTCAGTCAATTCACACTCAATAGTTCTCGGAACACGACCCCCTTCTCTTTGATCATCTGCCACTATTTCTTGCACTCTTACAGACTGCCAATTCACAGTTTGAGTGTAAGGAGATGAATGCAAAGGAAGAAACTGTCTACTCCTACATTTGTCACTTCTGCATTTAGTAGGTGGGGTATATGTCCCTTCTGGTTGTTTTATGCACTGAAGACCGTGACATGACATACATTCAAATGCCAGCCATACACACAATAACTTAATATTTCCCACACGAATAATTGTTCCATGAATTGCCACCATTTTATTGTAGTAATTGGCCTTCAAATTTTTCAGTTGAAGTACAGGTTCATATCCAGTAATTCTTGCTCTTATTGCAGGTACATTTACAGCAGGAAGAGGGGCATTGTCTGGGCTCAACTTTCTTTTCAATTTATTTTCAATTTCCTCCACAGCAACTTGATGCATTGCTAAGCCAAGATTATTCAATGTATAGTCAGGCCTCTCAAACAATTCTTCTTTAAATGTTGGCCAAAATTCATTGAAATCCTCATCAGCTAATAACATCTTCACATCAATTGCAAATGCACGCCGTTCCATAATGTCTGAAGCAGAGTAAGTCTTAATATTCTTTCTTATAAATCTTTCAACAGCTTGAATTTTTATGACAGTAGAGGAACCATCTTTATAAACCTCTTTAGTATGATATAATTTCCACCCACTATAAGGACATGGTACAGTTTCAAACATGCTACATACTTGTTGCTGACTACCTCGTGAACAGTTTGACGTCGAGGCAATGCTAGTATCTGCATTGCTATTATTACTATTACCGGCAAACGTTTTGTTTCCGACTGGTTTGGGTTGTTTGTTGTAAGGCCTCCATCCTCTTCCACGTCCTTTTCCCCTCCAAAAAGTGCCGCCTCGATTTCCACGATTGTTAGCACTCATACTTAAGTTTTCAAGGGTTTAAAAGGACTATTTTAAAGCTACAAACATACACGGTGAGAGGTCATGTTTTTCGTTCCAAAATCTTCCCACGATCTTCCGAATCGAATATCACTTCAGAAACCCGCGCTCGCGCCAATGTGCACTGCCCCCACACTACGCACGATCGACGTTCAATTTTTTTTACAAGATAGCCAACAGTTGAGAAGGCCCGAATGAATGAGAATGAACATCGGACAAGGATTAAAGAGGTCAGGGAATATTTATATTTTTATATAAGATAAGAATACTAAATCAGGAATATCAATTTAATTATTTTAAGTATTATTTGTTAAGATTTATATTTTGATTTATTTATTATTAATAAATTTCACATTAATGATTTTCGATTAGGAATTAATCAATAAGAAGACGGTAAGATTATTAATCCTAAAAGGGTTCTTAATCAATTTATAGGAATGTTGAAAATGTTAGATGTAGGATCGAATGCTGAGAATAAATTAGTCATCATTTTCAGGTTGTTGAGTTGAGTTTGAAATTTAATTGTTTATGAAATAAAGTTGGTTGAATTAGCAAATAATTTATTATAATAATAATAATTAAGGTAGTAATGAAGAAAACTATTAGGGATATTCATATTAATGGGGCTATTTGTGGAATTATGAGATATTACTATGGTAATAATTTTAATATGACATATTAATGTTATAATTAACTAATCTTTTTCATTAGAAGTAATCGTTAATTACTATATTATGGTTTAAGCAACTATTACTTACTTTCAGTTATCTAAGGATGAATAATTTTTAATTAATAAAATTTTTTAAACTTACTCTTTCAATTACTATTGGTATAAGTCTGTGGTTAGCACCACAGATTTCTAAATGTCCATAAAATAGTCCAGGTCGATTAATTATAAAGTTAATTTGATTCAGTTGACCTGGCGTTGCATTAGTTTTAACCCCTACGGCGGGTACTGGTTAGGAATGAATTATGTCAGCAGCTGTAACTAGTGTTCGAATTTGATTATTTATTGTTAAGATTGTTCGATTATCAACGTCTAGAAGTCAAAATGATCTTAAATTGTCTAGAGCTGATATGTATGAATCAAATTCAATAGTATTTTTAAAATCTATATATTCATATGATCAATATCATTGATGCCCAATTGTTTTTATTGTAATTAAAGGATCTATAGATTCATCTAAAAGATATACTAATAGATGTAATGAGGGTAAGGCAATAAAAATTAATGTAATAGGAGGTAGGATGATTCAAATAATTTTGATGGTTTGTCCTTCAAGAAGAAATCGATTAGTATAAAGATTAAAAAATAATATTGCTCATACTCAAGGAATATTCCATTATTCAATTTCTAGCTTTGGGTACCATTATTAGTGTTTTATGCAAACGTTGAACAGATTTTCAGTGTCATGCGAAATTTGTGAACTGATGAATATAACCGACTACTTGTACCATTGGTTCGAAGTGAACCTTGTATATTTTTTTAATATTTCTCAATGTTGTTCTGAAATTAAAGATGTACTCCTTAAAAATTAAAGACAAAGAATTGATCAAAGCTGTACAGTTAAATAAAAAAATACACATGACACCGAAGTAAAATATAATTTAATATTTGACATATTATTATATTATATTTGATGATTTGAATTTTAAGTAAAATTTTGAAGTGATTATTTTAATATGTGTTAAAATGTTCGTAAGAAAATATATTATTCAATTATTTGTTTTTTTTTTATTTAAGTTTTTTACTACTTAATCTCCCCCTCCTCTCATTTGTTCGCTATTTATATATATATATATATATATATATATATATATATATATATATATATATATATACACACACACACACACACACACACACACATACCCCCAAGAATTCAACAAATCAGGTCCCATAGACAATAGTTATTGGTGGATCTTGAATGACATTTCAAACAGGCTTTAAAAAAGGTTCCTAAAATAACCATTTTTCTAACTCAAAACCTGAAAAACTAGAGATTGATATTCACATGTTATATCAAATTTTAAGTGGAGTTAAATTAGACTAATATCTCACGTTATGACAGTGCAATAATTGGACTGTCATGTGTTTGCATAACTGATGTATAGATACATTTTTGGAATATCTTTCAAATTTTTCAGTGTTTCTATGGCATTTTTATTGCATTTTTCTCTATTTTTTATTTTTATTTACATTTTTTTCTTTCTGTACCTTTTTCCATTTTAAACATTATTTCTCACTAGGCCTTTGGGAATGGGCCATGGTCCCTATGCCCACCCCCTGGATCTGCCACTGATTGGGTGAGTAAAGTGGGGTACATCACAAAAGCATTTAGTGCCATTACAATGTTTTTTTCAATTTCACTGTTGATCTCTCTCATTGATTAACCTCTTCTTCTTGGCTTTATAATAATACTAACGGGAACTGTGTGAGCATTCCACACTTTGTAAATCATTGTTTTAAAAGGAAAAATAGCAGTGCAAATTTGAATGACCAAACCCTGAACAGTGCATTACAGGTGTATTCGCCAGGTACTGTAAGTGAATAAATATTCTTATATTACTCATTACTATGGGTTAGTAAATATTTTAAAATTACTCAAGACTGTGGTTGAGTAAATATTCTAATATTACTAAATATTGGGATTACACAAATAGTCATATTAATTTGATTGTGGAAAATTATTTCTGTTTCTATTCCTTCAATTTAATGTACATAGATTTTGAGTTTCTGCTTGCTTTTGGCCACCTTGCCATAGAATTAGAGTATCCCAGAAGAGCTAAATCCCCAACAATGTAAAAGAAGGTTCAAAAGGTCTTATTTTGTAGAATAATGGCTTTAAAAAAAAATGCAGGCCAAACTTGCCCTCTGTTTGTTGCCCTGCATCTTCTGTGCACATGCGCCCATGTTCCCGCATGTTTCTCGCATGATCTTCACTGTTTCCCAGTTGTAACTATGTTTCTATCCTTGTATGTTCAGTCCCGTGTTCCCCATATGTTTCCTCACATGATCATTGCATGTTAGCCTACATATACTCCTGTATGTTCCTCAAATGCATACCACATTTTCCCACATGTGTGGCTAGGAAAAAGATCACCCTTTTTTAAATCGAAAGTGAAAACCCTTCGCAATAGAAACCTACTTCCAATGTTTCTGAGAACAGAATGGAGATCAAAACACAAGTAAAATATCCACAAAAGTTCCATTTTGTAAATTATGGCATAAGAAACATAACTTGTGTCCCTTCAGAGGCACAAAAATGCAATGCCCAGCAATGTTTTGGAGTTACATACGATTGTAAAGTGTGCTGTAGGTTGCATGTGTGCCTGTTTCTCCCTGCTACAAACTTCTATTTTTCATTTCATATCTGTTTGATGTAGGACTGAGAGGTAATTCCCTATCCAGCAGTAGATTGCTTACAGTTTTCTGTCAATGGTTTCGTAAAAATAGTACAAAATCATTCACTTTCTTTTGTTTATTATATGTTTGTATGAAGAGAAGATTTTAATTCAGTATATTCCTAAAAGGTTCATCTGACAGGTAATGACAAACTAAAAATAGAAATAAAAATATATAAAGATTCAAAAACAAAAAAGAAATTTTAAAATAGTAAGATACAATGGGCCAAAATCAACTTTCGATGATACTGTGTACCATACAGTTGATTTATCTCATAATGGAGGAAATGGTATATCTTATTATATTTGCAGTTTTCGTATGGTTATTACTATGTTTTCATACTGATAAATATTTTTTTTCAATTTCGGCACATTGCACTTTTGTATTTTGAAGAGTATGATATACTGTTATGATATGCAGGGAACAAGTTTTTTTTAATAACTAAGACTTCTTTTATAAATTTATATTTATTGTGCATAAGTTCACTGTTACAGAAACTTAAGATACACATAAATCTTTTCAAAGCTCTTCTCTACTTGCTTTATTCTACTTCATTTCACATGCATGCTTCTGTATGTTTGTTTTAGATATATGTTGCTTTACTGAATAAAATTTATAGAATCCCTCACCTTATGTTAGCTTTCATATTTATGAAGCAACAAAACTGTCTTGTAGGCTACAATTAATTTGGATGTTAATAAGCATATACTTATATGTATTGTGTGGCTTTTTAATTGTTTGCTATTGCTGCACAGAAGATGTGTGAATATGTTCAAAATTAACATAACTAGGATTTACTCAAACTTAACATTATTTTTACATTTCTAATAAATACATGATAAAGAATTCAGAGTCAACAGTTTTACACTCCACGTGAGCTTTCAAGGTTCTGTAGCAATTACACTACATTGTAAAAAGTTTAATTACAATGTATGAATGCTACTCTCTGTCCTGCTTTTTTTTTTCATCGTCTTTCTTTTTTCTTTTCTTATTGAAATTTCATATCTAGAACAATATGCACATTTGTGAACATTCTTTACAAGAAAAGAGCAATATATTCAGCCCCTTTGATTTAAATATAAACAGTCTCACCCACTGTGAATCAGTGAGAATCCTAATGCTAAGAACTTTCTGATAAAGATTCAAAATTTGTAAGAAAATCGTAATACTGTTGAGATTCAGACATTTAGTAATTGCAGATACAGATCCCTGGATAGAACATAATCACACTCCATTGTCTTTAGACTTCATGTCTCAGAGAAAGTGAACAATTATAATGAATCCATGGGGCCATACTCTTTGCAAATATATTCAGTGATATTATCCTAAAATATGTGCCATATTCTAAGACAATAGCCAATTACTTAGTAGGAAATGAAATTGCAACAAATTTTCTCTTTTTTTGATTTACTGGTGATCATTTTAAAATGAATAATTTTTTTCACTTTTGTTTGACAGCTGGGTGCAAGGCCATATTCTTGAAAGAAACTTCAGGAAAAATATGTGTAAGATATTTAAGAAATATGAGCTTTCAGCACACCCATGTACGGTGAGTGCTTGATTCCAAATGTGTGAGCTGGAATGGTATCCAAACGAACCTGGAATCAAATATAAAATATTTTTACATAATTTACATTTGAGAGCTACTTATTAAATACTATTTTCATGAGTAAAATAATAATAATAATAATAATAATAATAATAATAATAATAATAATAATAATAATAATAATAATAATAATAAAATTACAAGAAAACAATATACAAACACAGTTTATGAGAAAGTAGTTTGTTCTTTGCCCTTTGTAGTTCTAACCAAAATTCATTAGTACACCAATTTCAGTAGTTCATTAACATGCAGTTAATATTGATGACTATAAAATAAAAAAATTACACAAGAAAATAAAGAAGCATTATTTTGGTAAATTAATAAAGAAATGCATTGATAAAACTTATATAATACATATGTAATATATTTTTCCTTACTTAGCACGTGCAAGTGCATCTTGACTTTGAAGAATCTTGTACAAGCAAGAAACCTTTGTCACCTTTGAACTGGGAATGTTTAATGCCAAAGGAATAGTGAGGAGCCCAGCGCAAGTTCATATTGACCTGCAGGGAAGGAGAAAGGGTAGGTGATGTTAGTATTTGATCAGCATATTACTGAAAATCAAGACAGTATGTTAGTAAATATAAATATTGATATGAGTTCTGGGTGGTAAATAAGGTGAGGTGAAACAGCCATTATTTATATTATTTGTCATTATTGATTGTTAACCAAAAGTCAGCATCTCATGGTACCAAGCAACCTTTTTATCAATTTGCTCCACTACTCACATCATATAGACAGACGATTCCTCACAAATGCTTCAGTTAATTTCTACTTCTGATCATTTTCCTTATTAAGGTAAGTAATTAGTGACAGTATCTAGTTTTTGTAGCAGTAAAAGCAAAACCATTCCCTGATAATTTTTTATGTTAAGAGTAGTTGTTACATTACACCTTCACCAGCACCAGTTAGTTTTTTACAGAGACTGATTTAAATATTACTGGAACTCATTTTCACAGTGAATTTGCGTGTAATATATTTCTCTACCTTCTCCGGTGAATGAGCTCCTGGGCCTGGTTTAGGAGTAGGATCCTGAGGCATTTGGTATCGGGAGCTGATGGAATAAGCTGGAGATTTGATTTTGTAGTTGTCTGCCTTTGCATCATTGTAAGAGCCTGGTCCAGGATTGTTAATGCGATCATCCATTTTTTCTTTTTGTCTCCCAGAAATTGTAAATGCTGGTGCTTGTTTCTTATTGCCTTCCTTTGTTGCTCCAAGTACTGTTGGTATGTTGTATACATTTGGAGCTGTAAATTGAAATTCCATTGTTTAACACTTTCTTTTTGAATAATACTGTCACATTCAGTGCCGGAGTTAGACAATAGACAATTTTGGGCCCGTGGCAATTCAAAATGTGAAAGTTTATGAAGAAACTATATAAGTTATCTTATTTCAACAACTAATAAAAATTATATTAAAACTAGAAAAAGTGTTAGGAAGTATATTTTAATAGTTTTAAATAAAAGTATTTTGTGATCAACTATTTTCATGGGGAGCTTAAAAGCTACAAGAATTCATTGTGTTTAGTTAGTATTTAATTAAATTACTTGCTGAATACATAAAATAAGAGATATAAATTTCAGTAGAACCTATTTTAATGTTAGCATCAATAGATTCATTTCATAGGGTCTTACCTTACAAGTCAGGTCTATAATGAACTATTTAAGGTAAAAAATTAATAGAAAATTTTATGAAATATCAGACTACTGTACAACTTATAAAATTACAATTGTCTTGAGTTCTAATTTCTTTTTCAATTTTTTACTATTTTTTCTCATCATTGGCCCCTTTACTTGCAATTGCCTGGTCTGCCCATGCCTAGCGCCAACACTGGTCACATTAAAATATCCTGGCAACTTACCTGGGGTGGTGCTGGGCTTGCCTGGTTGAGTTTTCAGACCAAATGTAAACTTGGGTGAAGCATGAACAATCTTATCTGATTTCTCTGGATTGTAATCTCCAGGAGCAGGGGTCTGGGCAGTTTTTATCTCCTTGGGTCGGCTGTGTAGACTGGAAGCTGGAGGATTATCCTTTCCTATAAGAGAATAATTTGGTTAAGTTTGGGTAGATATTAGGAATGTATTATTTTCAAATATTTGTAAAATTAATTCAATTATAACTAGAAAGAAGATATTAATTTCTTTCTTGAAATTTATATTATACATTTACTCACTTCACCCAGAATTTTTTTTCCACAAAATCATTACAAGAATAGTAAGTACAATATTTAGGAAATATGATACCTGCCATATTTTAATACAATTCCATTCCACATTGGATTCTAACTACTTTTTATTTTGTGTTAAAATATTTTGTTTCTCTTCTAATGATTTTCAAAGCATTTTTATTTATGATTGCATTCCTAAACATTTTAATGAATATTTTTGAACTTTTTAATGAATTTTTTAATGAATGAAAACAAGTTGAGACTAAGATTATTGTAGACACACCAAGCATTCTTCATAAAGTCAATTGGATCCAAAAAATACTTCTTGGGGAGGGAGAAAAATTTCAGTGCAGATCCTTCCCAAGAAATTGGTTAAAAAAATAATCCTTTTTTTAACAATGAATTTCTTTTTGAAATTTTATCTGGTCAAGTTTAATGGCAATACGTCTTAGAAATGTGATCTATATGCAGTAATTATTTTTAATAAATTCAGTAAAAAATGAAGTTGGATTGGAGAGGAAAGGGCTGGCCCCCATTGCTCTCTTTAATTATAACATTTTCTAAAAGAAGTTAATAAAAATAGTATTGCTAGTTACATACCCTTAGCACTCAATCCGGTGACATTGTATTGACCAGGACCTGGTCCAGGGCTGTCAGTCTTACCACCAGACCTACATGATAGAGGAAAGACATTTTTAATAAGATTGCTGACTTGTCTAATAAGAAATACTTAATTTGCCAAAAACATTATTAATTTTTACTTATATACAGACAATGAGGAAATAATGAATTTGCATTTTTTAAAAGGCTTTATGATCATGGGGACAGATATAAAGCAATTTACAAGAATTCTTCTTGTTTTGTTCTTTAACATTTACATACACTGCATGTATCACAATGAGAAGGTCAATGAAGATTATCTTTAAATACTTTGATATTTTTCAGCAGAAGGCCACATTTGAAAACATTTGAGTATTTGTGCTGTATTGAGGTTGTGTGTGAAGTCTGACTCCTCCCAAGTTGTACATGCTATTGAACACAATGCATGCCCCAGTATATATAGTTTGAAACATTATTCATGAAACTTAAACTTTCCACATGTTCATATTTGGAATAGAATGGAGATATTAATAAATAATAATCTTCTAAAATTGTGTTCATTCAATAATATCAAATAATAATGACTAATAGTGTGTTTAAACATTCTAGAATAAATATCTGCAAAATTAAAATATCCTCATGATTTTGCTCATAATATGAAATACTTGAATAGTAAATTTTTTTAGAAACATCAACTGACTTCCAAAGCTGAATGCTGTGCTTTGTTACGTTTGAATCAGAACATAGGCTCATGAAACAATATAACATCTTATTGGATTCATTAAATCACTTTTGCGCACATGATAGATAATAAATAATATATCTAATATTGTGGTATATTTAAGTTCATTACTGCTACAACACATCATATCCTATTTGTGTAAGAATTTGGTGATAAAAGGTTTTAGAATTGCACACAAATATAACTCACCCCGTGTAAAATATCATTCCAGGCAGCATTGCAAAAGAAAAAAACAAATAATTCATAAAAAATTAAAATGATAACCGATTTCAAGAATAAAAACTAATGAAATTATGTAAATTCACGAACTAATAAACGTTTTAAAGAAATGAAATGATTCCTTTTCATGACTAATGTTTGGATGAAACAATATTAGGAATCCAGAAATTTGGTAGAATTCTGCTTCCCCCTCCTCCCACCCCACGAAACATAGAATTGTTTTCATACGTCTTCATGAACGCAAAGAAGGCCAATGTGATTGATTGTGAATCTTGTCATGTATCCTTTGTGTTTTTACCACAGTTCAAAAACTGCGTTCAAATGTATACCAAGGAATAGAAACACATTTAGACAAGCTCCCAACGTTTGGCGACTCGCAAGTGCACTCTAACTGAAGATGGTCGAACATTTTATGTAGAAGAGAGAAAAATTCCAATTTTTAGTACGTACGACAGTGAATCGTCGTTAGCACGAGTCGCTTAACAAGAATTTTCTTGTTCACACGAACAAAATTTGCGCACCGGTAAGGAAACTTTGTAAAACGATTACATAATAATCGCACATGAACAAGAAAGAAGAAGAAGAAGAAGAAAGAAAGAAAGGGAAAAAAACAAACAACAACGAATATTTCGGCCCCTTGAGATTCGTGTTCACGAGGGTTGACTGTTCTTGGCCTTCGAGTCTCGATCGAGGCATTTGATATTGTCTGCGTTTTGAAAACTTATTTATATGGCGTGTGTGGTATTTTCGCGATTCGTGCTTCGTTATGATTACATGGTATTTAGAAGGACCTGCATTAATTGTAGCTTGGAGAAAAGATTTTCGCTCATTGGTTCTACAGAGCAAAGGTAAGGAATACATTCATCTGATGATATATTTGTCTTCGTGAAGAAGTATCTGGATTATTAGAAGCATCTAGAGAGCACATGCGTTCGTTCTTAAGAACAAAATATATAAGTAGAGGTAATTTCTCAAAATTGATTGGACGAAACTAAACTCTCAGATTAAAATTTCATAACAGTGAATAATAGGTCAATTATTCAATTCAATTTACAACTTTATTTCTTTAGTTCTAAAATTGAAGTTTTTTCCATTTAAGAATTTCGTGTATTATCAATAATTGTCTCTCAAACTGGGACCGGCAGTCCTCAAGGGAACTACGAAGCTATTTTAGGGAAGGGAATTTTGGGCTATTTGCTATTGTTGCCATTGGTCGTCACGAACCACGAAGGAATTAAATTAGTTCCTCTGATATTTGTTACTGTCATTTAGGTACATGCGTTCTCGGAATAAAATAGCATGTGTATTGGAATTAACTCCCAGAATTTGCACGTACGTGCGCGCTGCGCACCTGTTCCCCTGGAGCGAAAGCAGGAAGCTCTGTCTTACCCCTTCAGGGTTGTCATCCCCTGTCAGTCGTGTTTTTTATGTTACCCTCTACTTATTTATTTGTTTTTAATCATTTTTATAATGTCACGTTCTTCATAATTCTGAATTTTTATTTATTTTACTAATTGACACACAAACAAGATCACAAAAATCTAGCTTGAACCGAAACAAGTCGATATCTCCGTATCCCTGTTTTGAATCTTGCAAAAATTGGTTGTTGTACGAGTATTTACCAGAATCTACTTTCTTCTTGAAGGACACTAGAATACGATGGACGGAAGTGAAAAAGCGTTTGCGCTGAAATAAGAATCGAATTTCGCTAAACAAGGAAGGTTGGAATAACGGCGATGTGATCGGATAAGAAGCAGTTATCTGTAAAACTGGAAACACTAATTGTTTATAGAGATGTATTAAACGCAATTCCAAAGTAATCGAGGCCACCAGTCGTTAGTCATCTGGATACTGGTTTTCAAACATCAAATCATTCATCATTTTTTCCCTTCCAATTGTAAGTAGTATATGACTTAGTGTAGGGATCACAGAATTTTGAAAATGTGCACACAATTCACTTTTCCCATAGCACGTCATACGCAGTTTTTTGGTTGTTGTAATATTTACCAGAATCTACTTTCTTCTTGAAGGACACTAGAATACGATGGACGGAAGTGAAAAAGCGTTTGCGCTGAAATAAGAATCGCGATTTCGCTAAATAAGGAAGGATTGCGAATAACGGCCGATAGTGATAGGATGACAGAAGTACGTTTTCTGTAAAACTGGAAACTAATTGTTTATAGAGATGTATTAAACGCGATTCCAAAGTAATCGAGGCCACCAGTCGTTAACGTTTTTTGACGTAAAATAATAAATAAATAAATAAATAAATCCCGGTCATCCATTCAAAACATACAAAATTTGTTATCCATTCGGGTGGCATTAATTTTTTAATTCCAAAAGTTGAAAAAGATCCTAAGTAGTTAAAAAAGAAGGATTATATTCATCTAATCAGTTTTTAAAAACAAAAATAGTACCTATCACAATCAGCTTGAAGTTTTCAAATTTCTTTAAAGTATGTTTTTAGCCGATATTTTTTTAAAAATCTGACTTCAACTCAGTCCAATCGAAAATAATTTTACAAAGTTCTTTGGTAAAATCTTGAAAAACCAAAGTTACCTTGCCACGCTCATTGAGAACCTCACAGCATCACCACAATGGCACTGGTGTCAAGACGTGTATTTAAGCTCAAACTTAACGAAATAGAACAAAACGACAATAAAGGCCATTTTAACACTCAATTTAAAGTTATTTAATGAAAGATCTGATTTTGATGTTAACTCAAATAAATGAAAACTTCATATGAACTTTTCACTTTCGATGATAATAATAAGACAAGACGTTATTTCGAATGGGAAAAATTTTGTTTGATTAAAAAAAAGTTACATGCTAAAAATATCATTTTTATGAAGGATAAAAACCGTACTACAAGTCTTTGCCATCAAGTCTCTCGTGACTCTGTTTTTATTAAAAAACGCAAACACTTTTCCTTTTCTTTATTCACATTGATAACACCAATTCCAAGGGACTGCAAGAGTCGGAGTTTGTGGTTTCAACATTTGTGTTATCCGATATAAAAAGAAACCTCTATCTCGTTTGAATATACCGACATTTATTCCTGAATGTAGTTTACATTGACAATATTCTTTTAATTAACAAACCATAATACATCTGTGGTGTTGCGCTGACGGTGATGTGACGAACCTTTTGGAGGCATTTAAATTTATTTCTTTCCAAACACTCCACAAAATAATTTCTCAGTTTTGAAGCTTGTGCCAGTCTCCTGAAAAATTGAAGGCTCTTTAGTTAATTTGTCTCTGCTGAATTTACTTTTCAGTTAAGTCCTTCAGCAGATAATTCTTCCTGTTTTGGCATATTTCATTCTGTATACAGCTTAATCCAACGTCATATATATCCATGTACTCTTGGAAACTGATAGTGTGAGAAATCCATTTCAGAAATATCTCTCATTACCCTAGTGTATTTTATATTTCGTCAGCAGCCTGTTGAATGTCATCTACTGAACCGAAGGGCGTCCAATTTTACTTTCTCGCTACGGAGTAGAGAGAAAGTTACGTAAAGTTGCGCGAAAAAACAGCAAATTTTCGGCAGAAAAACTGTTATTACAGGGTTCTGATAGCGGAAAAGTGGATAAATCCAGTTGTTAATTTTAGAAAAAAACAACCCTTTAATATGTGGTATAGCCAGACTCCATGTTTTGTAAGTCCTTGATACCGAAAAATAGAATGTCGACAAAACGTCGGTCCGTCCGTCTGAACAACGCTAGTAGCTAAACCGTTCAGCCTATTTTCTCCAAAATGGATATTCCGCAATCGATCTAGCTGTTGTCGCGGCCCCTTGAATTTGAAACCGATGTTTTAATTTGGGGGGTACTTTACAAAAAGCCCCTGCGACATTTTCCAAATTTTCAAAAAAATGGCTGCATCGTTTTTTATTAAATTTTGTTACTGGATAGCGTGAAGGACGTTTAGGAAAATGACGCAAGACTCATGTTCGTTGTAAACCCTGATTTTTCAAAAATTGCAAAAGTTCAATTTTTTTCAGCGTTTCCCTACAACAAAAATATTAAAGAAAGAGATTTTCTCCTTACCGAAATCTTTTCCTTAAAGATATATTTTGAAATAAGGTCATGTACAATTTTTCGAAAATTCGAGTACTTTTCGCGTAATTTTGCGTGAAAATACGGATGAGAAAGTGTTGCTGCTGTAGCACCACTAGTGTTTTGAAACAGCTCTGTATGTGAGCTGCCGGCACCGAATACCAAACCTGCGCTTTTGCTCTGCGAGTGTCTAGTAAGGACCTCATCCAAGATTGAATTGTTTCCCACCGCGCCAATTGCAGTCTGCACAATCATCACCCGGCAGTTTCTCACCATAAGTGAAATTATTTCTACATTCGAAAGTTGAAGTCTTCTTGTTACGTTTGCTGAAAATATTTTTACTTTAACGTGTGGCAACTTTAGCGATCTCAATTAATGAGCTGCCACATTGTCCATGTGAAGCATTGTGAGAAGCACGTGATGATTTAAGCATTTTGAAAATTCCCCAAAAAAGGGTTCCCAATTTTCGGAGGTGATATAATGATACTGAGACGGGCCATCACACTCTGAAGATGAGTTTCAAACGCAAGATATTTCGTTTCATTGTTCGAATAAAATGAATTAAATACTATGCCTGACACTAAACCTTGTTTGTAATTCGTGTTATGAGAATTTCGTGTTTACTGAATAAATATCCCATTAATTACTGTTTCTTTGGAAAGACCCACATTTTGCTCGTACTTCCGTGACTTTTGTTAAGCGTGAACATGGGAACGAGAGTTTTCTATATTTCGTTTAATGCATGATAATAGAGTTAAACAAATCATTGAAAAATGCATCAGAAGGGTGCTTCAAAAGGATATTGTAATTGTTTGGACGTAACAATAGGATTTGCCATAGTTTCGGTACCAATTACCGAGAAATATTTCATCATTTATTTCCACGATCCCCAGTTTTCTCTCCTGACATTCCTTGCATTAAAATCGGGCGTTCGCTTGTGAACATCTGCGCCTCTCGGGGCGAAAGACGGGCTCCGGCCGCCTGCAGCGCGCGGGGCGGCGGCGGAGGGAACAATGCGGCGGGCGGGTGGCCGGTCGCCGACCCCAAACCAGTCGCGAACTCGCTGCAGCAATCGGCGCCGCGGGACGCTGCGTTGCAGGGTCGTACGCGCGGTTGGACCTGGACCGGGACGTCTAGGAAGTGCTCGGCCGCTGCGGCTGGAGCTCTTCAAATCACAAGTGACCGTTTGCGCCCAGTTCCAAGTAATTTTTACTCGACGGCAAACGTGCCACGCCACGATTAAAGTAAAAATTTGGCACGCGGAAGATGCTGAACAAAAGAAGTTACTAAACACAACTTTCAAATGAAGTGGATGGTTTGACCTCTTGCTTCTATACTTTAATTAACAATGTTTAATAAATTAAAAAATTATTGATAAAGAACATATTTATAACATATCATTAATATTTTAAGCTGCCAGCCTTGCCTGCCTGCCATGAGGTTATCAGACCTAAAATTAGCCTCACGGGTAACGAAAACATAACGCTAATCTGAAACACTACCAATATCGTATATTCGCAATCGTACTGTCAGTGAGCCTTACTTCGATATTATTGAGACAAGGAAAGAGGACTTCTCGTGTTTCCCGTCGGCTGAGGTTTCCTTAGAGCTGCAGAGAGTCTGACCGGAAGGCCCTAGGGTTCGAGTCCCGACGGTGCTGGTAGCTACGTCGAATTCAGCTAACGTTTGGAGAAGAATTCTAGCGGCAGGCTGCTTGGATCCATAGTTTTTTCTCCGATCAATATAAGGCGAATGCCGGAGCGGTACCCTAACAAACGGGCCACAGATCGCACGCAATATTTTCTTCTTCTTGTCCTATACTCTCGCCTTACTCACACTTACTCTTACATGCACTACACCACTACACATGTCTGGAGACCAGAGCTTAGAGCTTGTTGCGACTGGGGTGGTGCTCCGCTGAAGGAGATACGTGGAGGGGACATTCTGTGCAAGACAAGTGCAGGTCAGCGTCAGATCTCATTATCCAAAGGAACACCGTCACCCCCGGTATTAAAAACTTTCACAATACTAACGGGACTAATGACTATCAATTGACTTGTCCGGATTCATCAATTAACAAATCATTCAATCGTGCGACGCATAACGCATTTGGGGGCTATCTTTACGCGCACGGCGTTCTCAAAGACTCGGCAGGGCGAGAACGATCCATGCAACTGCATGACGAACTGCAAGACCCCACCTAACAAACTATAAACATGTAAGGGGAGTAATCCCCACACAGACATTCTGTAGTTGAGATCTTGAATCCCGCAAAACAGCAACATCAACAAACAACAAAATCAAACACCAGCATCAGAACAGTGATATTTCAGGTACTAATCCCCAAATAATCTAGAAAACAGGACAGATTAAGAGAACAAGCCTCAGAAATTGTCTTTCTGATGTCGGTAAAAAGATGCTCAATACACAAGATAAAGAGTAACGACATAAGGAAAGAAATATCTTCACCTTAATATCCCGAATCGAGGATAACAGAGACAAATGGCATAAACATGTTCGAAGAATGACAAATTCTACATTGCGTAAACTAGCTTTCAGCTATAAACGTAGAGGTAAGAGAGATATTAAGTGACCAAGAAGAAGATGGATGCAGAAGCCGGTGCAAACCTAATCCCTGCAGGCAGAAGAAGACATTTTTGATTCTATACTAACTGCTGTTGAAGTTTCATAAAAATCTGAGTGTCCAACAAGGTAAGTATTGCCGCTCGCGGCATCCACCTGCCCATTGTACCCGCGTAATGGCCGATGGTGACCGTACGGATCTTCATATTTTTGTTAATGATTCGTGTTCTAATTGTAAAAGGAACTTAAAAATTTGTTGCTAAGCGTTTTCCATTGTGTACTAACTGCTGGTAAAGTCTCAAAGATCCAAGTGTTTATGGTGTGTGTTGCATGTGGAAGCAGGAAGTGACGGCCGGAAATCGAAAGATTAACAGGCGCGTACCAATGCCATTCCGGTGTTGGCACAATGGCTGACCCCAGAATTAATTGCAAACTAATTGAAGAAAACATTTATGTGCTTGAGAACTAATGCTACATGTATTAAGCAATGTATTACAATATTTTCTTCAAATTTGGGCTAAAATATTTTCCGTTTTGTAGGGATGGCAAGGACATATTATATATATTTTGAACATTTCCTAAACTTGCGGTCTTTTCCGCGGGGATCCAAATGGCCATTTTTTGAGAACTAGTTCAATGTTTACTAGGTTTCTCTGAATTCACAACTACTCTCGACATGTGACAGATGCAACATCGACAGATGCAACATCGACAGATGCAACATTGACAAGTACAACATCGACAGATGCAACTAAACTGCAACGTGTTTATAAGAAGTTATGGCTGTAGGAGAACGCCGGATTTCCCACGAAGCGATTACGCATGGCGACGATTTCGAATTTGTTTATTAATATCGATAAGCGTTGAATGACGAAACTATCACTCAGGGCAAATAAATGTTCTATCTATAAAAGTCCTTAACGATAAAAGATAAATTCTTGCCTAAATAAAGATGGAAGAAAAAAGGAACTACGCTGGGCTCAGACTTGACCCCCCCCCACTCCCCATTGGTATGCGACTGTTAAAACATACGTTAAAATGACTGATGACGATGATAGTGATGATGTCTACAGTTTGAGATAAGGGAGTTTTCGCACGCCTTAGCGGGCAGTAATCGACTTTTCGCATGCGCAGATGCTCAAAAGTATTGCGAAACTTGAACTTGAGCCATTGATTGCTGTATCGCTTCGCCGTGCAAACCCTCCCTATTGAAGAACGCGGTGTGCCGGGGGCTGCCACTTACCGGTGAGGTTGGGCAGCGCCACGCACGCAGGGCCTGGGCTCTGGTACTCGGCGGCGATGGGCCCTCGGCGCTTCGTGGGCGTCCAGGGAACTTGCGTGATGCCTCCCATGGCGGGCTGCAACAAACACACCACGTTGTCATTTTCTGGGGTAAGGCTGCTCCTTGGCAAGGGGTATGCTTAACTTCAATGGTAAAAAAGTTATAGCAAAGCTATTTTCATGTTATGCGAATGTCTCCAGAAATTCCTTTGATATAGAGAGCTTTCTTATATTGGACTATAATTTCTGAATTCGAGTATTCTTTATTTGGCTGTCCTAAAAGTATGCATTGGGAGGTATGCGTTGCATGAGGAATGCATTGTACCCAAAAGAACGGCAAATTACATGCTGGTTCGTAGTATGATCAGAAAAAGTACAGTCTGAGATGACTAAAGGCAACAACTGATGTCACAGCTGGGCCTCTGACCGGCAGGTCCTAGGGTTCGCCTCTGGACGGTGGCAGGATTTTCGACACTAGCAAGATGGCTAAGTCAGCCGCTGCCTGGAGGAGAATCGCAGCGTCAGGCTTCTCTGATCGGTAGTTTTCTATTTCTTTTGTTCCTCCGATTAATACCTGGTGAATGCCGGAACTGTACCCTAACAAACAGGACACGACCCGCGTGTGATCTTCACTTCCTCTTTCGTGTCATATTCTCACTCCTTACTTATACACACTTTACATGCACTACGCTGTCGCACGTGACAGAAAATCAGTCGGGAGCTTGTTTCGATATGGCGGTGCGGAGAAAGCCCTGCAAGCCAACGCGTAGGTCGGCGCCGGATTTCACTATCCTGAGGCGATGGGCCCTCGAGCAGGGGAAAACACTGCCATCTCGCGTGATAAAAACATGCACTAAAGTCGTTGATGCATCCAGAAACAATAATTAATCAATCCAAGATTAAGTATTTTTGGTCAATTAAATACTTCGAAATACCCTAGAGTAGCCAAAAAATTAAAAATTGCTGAAAAATAGAGCATAAGTAATGATTCATGAAATTTGTTCAAGTCTAGTAGAAAATTATCACTATCAAGTAGTAAATTAATGACGCCGGTAGCAACAGTATCACGACGGAAATTTGCCCCTGATTTTTCTAGTAGAGAAATTATAAATACTTTCTCATGTGATAGAAATTCTGCCAAGACATTACATGCCGCTAGATAAAATCAATTTAAAAAGGTGAAAATAATTTAGGAATTATATATTTTTATTGGGAGTACTTTAGATACAATAATATTTATTTGAACGTCGTTTTAAACAATAGAAACCTGAGATATTACTGTTCGAATTCGTACATCTGGCATCAACGCAATATCTTCGAACACTGTCTTGGAGAAAAGTGACCTTGTTGAGTTTACTACGTTTTACGTTCTCACCTTACAGACGGAAAGGGGAACGTTCTTACCAGACTAAGATGACAATGGTCACCAAAAGATGAGAAGACGTGAAACTACATTAATATATGTAAAAAAACGGAAGAAAGAAGCTTTAGGCTGATCATATTGGTTCGAATGAATATTTACATAAAGATGCAAAGACAGCACAGATTGCGAACCTTATAACCAGGGCGCGGCGGTTCTTTCTTGTACACTCTATACATTGGTTCTTCATCTTCGTACCCGTACTCATCCTTCATCCAAGTCTTCTTCATCTCCGGTGCCTCCGATACTCGCAAGCTCCTCGTGTCCCGCGGCTTCTCCCCTTCTTCCTTTTCGCCCTCGGCCTGCTCTAGGATGACTTTCTGAGCAGCTTCAGCGATCACTTCAACGTCTTCTTTTTCCCCAGTTACACTGTCGAGCAGTTTCTCCTTGACACCCGCTACGACTTCTTGAACTTCGCCCTCCTCTCCTGTTGCGGTCTTCAACACCTCTTCTCCGATGGCTTCTGCCGTTCCTTTGGCATCGTCTCCACCTCCTTCAACCACAGTGGATTGCTCCACGGACTCCTCCACTGCCGCCTCTGCCGCCTCTTCTGCGTCCGCCATCTTGGATGTCTTCTCTTGTGCACGAACTTCTCGGGAAAGTTTTCAATTTCAGATTTTTTCCTTTCGCTTGCTTTTGCTCTCACAGGGACTCTTCGTCAAACGTTTACTATCTTTTCCAGCTTCTTCTTACATTTTTTGGTCTACTTTTATTTTTAAATAAGGGTTTTCAGCCATCTCCCGGCTTGTCAAGTATAAGATTAGTTGCCGGTTTCCACGGCATTAACTGTTTTAATTATTGCAGTGGGATGATTACATTGTTTCAATAACGTTTTCATTGGGTGCAGTCTATTGCGATTATTGTCCATGTTTAGAAAAATATCAGAAATAAAGAAGTGACAAATACATCAAAACAAATATTGTCCCTAATTGACACTCTCATATGTCGTGATACGAGTTCACAGACTTATGTAAGTTATAGAGGCTTGGTGATAATGAAAGTCTGCCTAGTAAAGTAAAAATAATGTGAGTGTTCATGTATAGTAATTTAAGCAATTGTTTATTTTTTCTACTTTTAGTGCATAAAGAATAGTTTACATTACAACATTTTGTATTCTAAAACCTTATTTTTCTTAAACGCCACATGGGGCGTTCAATTAATGACAGTAAAGACTGAAGCAGAGATCGATTAGATGGCAATTATGAAGGTCAATGAATAAATAGATAAATAAATAAATAATAAAGTTATTGATCCTAATGTTAGGCAATGTCTCACACTTAAATAGTGGGGTGGCTCAAAATTGTAACCGCTTTCATGTGAGCTAGTCCTGGAGAGCGTTTAATAAAAGCGAATTGTCCAATGTCTATATTATTGACCCCTGTTCACATTATTCAGTAACCATATTGTTATTGACCACTGCCCATGTAATCAATGAAAGGAAGGTTCAAATAAGTGCAATGGAACAAACTATTTGAGAGTGACTTTCAACTAAATCAACCGGTTGCTTGTGAAACTACATGTTGAAATACAGATATGAGCAGCTACGCGCCATCTGTAATTCTAATGTAGTAATCGAGAGACTTCGTCCGTCAATTCCTGCGTCACACACGGTCTACCAATCGCGACCAATAAGGAGTCATTCGTCGCATCTCTGTCTCTTGGTGGGAAACTGATAATTTTGTGGATTTATTCAGAGGATTCTTAATATATTTCTCTAAAAACGCAGTTTTTTTTAATCTTGTAGGCAACTAAAACGGGTTTTGGGTGACTTATGACACCTACAGATGAGATCAGTAGCGTATTTGATTCCTCACGAGAAGGTAAATCAGTTGGTTCAATTATTTACCCGTTCCCTCTGGAATATGCTGGAAGAATTCTTGAAAAAACGTTTTTAAGGTTTCATTATACATATGTTCTCAAAAAAGTACGGTCGGGCAACTGTAATTTTTGAAATTTATTTTTATTATGAACTTGTAAAGCACAAATAATACTTTTTAATAAGAAAATAACCGCCGGAGACGTCACGCAGAATAGCTCAGTGATGGAAAAATCTTAATAAAATGAAGTGATTGTGTATAAGAGTTGAGTTCTTGATGAGTAGAGAAGGTTGTGTGCAACACGTTTTAGCTTGCTCTCGAAGACCTACGAAATACCAAGGTCACGTTGTTGATCCTGGCATAATTATAAGATTTAACACATTGCGGTTGAAGGAGTTAAATCATGCTGTTAAAGAAGAAGCATAGTTAAATTATACATACTCATTTGTTGGTAACATTTATGAGTTGATTTGGCGTTATTCTGTACAGGCCCTATATATGAAGTGGTTCCAGCCGGGTAACATGTTTACTGTAAATGAACGTGATGACGGTATGAATACGATATAATTAAATACTATTAATAAGTGCAGATGTTATAGTTCGTATAAATTGAAGTATTGTTCGATAAAAATGACACAAGGCAATATATTTATTTAATATTACTATCAGTGCATTCCTGTTCATGAACGGATACTATCCTGATTGTGTAAAATAGATAGTAGTATGAGTAAGTGCTACCGCTCGTGATTCCAATATTAACTGTGAAAGTTACGCGCATTAAAAATAAAAAATAAAACACGAAAGAATATTACAGGAATGGGTACGCATATCTTAGACAAATGGAAATACATTTATTCAATTTAAAAACCAACTGGTAATTTCCAAATATCATTAAAAGAAAGTATCTATTTGTGGTTTGGATAAGTTTCTTTTAACGATATTGCGATGATTTCGACTCTTACAGTTCTCAATGTCCATTGTCATTCGCTAAATGCAGCATTTGCGATTCCTCCTCCGCGCTATAGTGCACGCCTCCAGGAACGCGCCTAATCCACGCGCCCCGCCGCGCGGGACACGCATGCTCTTCCGCAATTGCGGGGGCGGGCGGCGCCGCTGGGAAGTGGAGACGGGGGCGAGGGCGGGGCGCGAGTTCGCGGATCGCCGCGGGGGGCGGGGCGGGGCGGGGTTTTCACGCGCGTCGCCGCCACCGCGGCCGCCGCCGTGCCAGGCGCGCCCCCGACTGCCGGCGCGCGCCCGTACGCGCCGCCCACGTGGCCGGCCAAGCGACGCTCTACGGCTGCTTGGATAAACGCGATCAAATAGACTTGAGTGACGTGCTGTGTTGTTCGTTAAAGAGCTCCGTAGGGCGTGTTAGTAGTGTGTGTGTGTGTGTATATATATATATATATATATATATATATATATATATATATATATATATATATATATATATATAACACACACACACACACACACACACACACACACACACACTCTACTAATACGCTCTACGCTATAATATTATTGAACATTTCGGAAAAATAGAAAAAAGGCAGAGTGAGAATAAATTAATGGCACGAAGAAGAAAAATTCATAGAACGTATTGATTAGCAAAGTAAATCAAAAGTGAGGCTCCAAATATAAAATGTGTCATTTCGTCCTTAATTATGTGATTGAAAAAAAACCACTCCCCAGAATATAATTTTCGCTTGGAAAATTTCATTAGCAAGAAAAAGTAATGTTTGTATTTCTGTAAATCGTCCTTATATCAATGTAAGTCAAGAAATGGTTAATAGGATGAGACAAACAGCTCTAATGCGTCAGTCCGATTAGAGAAGGAATTTATTCAATAGCCTATAAAAGCAATGAATTTTCTCTTTTACGCACTACATAATTATCCAGGACCCCCACATGAGTTTTGTAAATAAGAATGTGCACATAGAATCCTAAATAAAAAATTGCAATGAGTTTTTTTTTTTAAGTTTGAAACAATATTGTGTATTGTATACTGAAAATAACGTAATGTTCATTAATGTACTATTTATTGTTAACTTTCCTGTTCCTCCAGAGAGGGCAGAATCCCAGGAATTCGCTGGACCTTGCGCCGCGGGGAGGGGGACTGACGGAGGGTCAAGTTCAGGCGGAACAGACGTGCTGCGGCGTAGCGGTCTGATTTATATTTAGCCATCGATTCCCCCGACGGCTGCCTTCGGGTATTCAAATAACTCTGACCTCGCGGAGGCGCTTCCGGAAATCTAGCGCGGAATGTTCCGGAACGGCCCGGAGTCGTTGAATTGTCTATTTATGCAAAGGCAAGGTTGATTCCATAATACTCTCGAAAACAGATTCGGTTCTTCATCTGAGACCCTGATGTCAGAGGATTCATGCTGTTCATCATATCTCTGGAGGCCATTACATTCCGTTGAATGAGTTTCCATCTCAGGAAATGTAAAATTTATGTTTCTTATAGGCACTCTCTTTTACATACTTAAATCACAAGGCATACTGTACGATAGGGTACTGTGATCTCTTTGTTGAACAGAGAATAGGGTTGAAAGAGAAATGAAAATTTCATTTCTTCCGGAACGTGATTACTTTTAATCAAAGCAATGAATTTAATGTGTTAAATTATAAGTGGATACTTTTTATTGAAATGAAACAACTAGGAAGTGAAGACCGAACATCAGGGAATACTAGTATACATATTGCTCTTCTAAAGGACAATACATTGCTGATTTTATTATAAGGTATCAAATTATTTCTAAGTTTTTTAAATTCTTAAAAAGTGTTTTAGCTCGTAAAAAAATAATTCTCGAAGGAAAAGAAACATTTTCTTGAATGTTGGATGAAGTAATGTCCTACGATTAGTCCGAAATAGGTTGAATCATTACGAAATTGTGTCACCGTTTATGGACGATCTTCATTTTTCATGATCAACCGTGGGCGTAGATGATTGCTTCTAACCCGAATTATTTTAATCCCCAATCAAAGTAAACCTGACAGCTTGAATGGCAAAGATACATTGGTTGGATAAAACCTGCCTATGGATCAGCTTACAAAGCGTATACTGAATCATTCATTATGTAGTCTGGAAGTCTTTTGAAGTGCTGTAGATGAAGCAACGGGGACACGTCTTGATTGTGAAAGGAGCAGCATGATGAAGTCTCAGTGTTTGTTCATGTGGTCAGCATATCGCGAGTGATTTATAACTCTTTAGAAGAAATGAACCAGCATCAACAGCGGCAAGCGAAGAGGCTTTACGGTTGCACCCAACGCTTTGCGGTGGGTGACGTTTGCGGAGTCTGAAAAGTCATGGGTTTGATCCAAGGCAGTGTTAGCCAATCAGGTGCTAAAATTTGCTTCATCTTTTGAACTTCAGCGATTTTGGAATGCTAAAAGAAATCGTATTCGTGAACGTGCTGCTCATATCCGTAGTTCCCGTTAGATTTCCTTGGTTGATTCCAGGTGAATGCGGCAAGATATTCCTCCAGAAACAGACTACGGACTGCGATCATTCTTACATTTCCATCCATCTCCCCCAACTCCTGCCTAGGACCCTGGAATAAAAATACTGATATGTTCTGAACCTTTCGCTCATAACCTGTACACAGTAAGTACAAGAAGCCATTGTGACATTCTCTTAACCTGTATACGCCAGGTGCATTGCAATCTGCATACGTCAGATGCAAGCAACACCATCTCACAGGATTCAATATGGTTGCTAAATGAAAATAATACTAACAATTATAATGAAATAATACTAATAATAATAATAATGTACGGCAATATTGTTTCATAAGTAAACAAAGAAAAAGTGACGTAAATATACTGTGTGTCGTGTTTATGGTTAGATTGTTTATTTTTAACAAAGTTATTTAAACATAAAATTATGTAATTTAATGCTCAAAGAATCTCTTAATTGAATACGTTAGTGTAATGTGTATTGAAATAAGATGAAATGTTTTAATAAACAAACTACTTGTTAAGGATTGTGTTCATGCATTTACAAAGGATTTTTATACTTTACTACTTGTCATTTTATACTTCACTACTTGGGAGAGATTTACCTATTGTACGCATAAATCAGGGGAGGTCGGTCGACTCGTGACTGAGTTGCATGAAATGTGAAGGCGTCCGTGGGTCAACTACAGGGGAATACCGAATCGAGAGAGGCTGTATGTTCCGGAAATGCACACAACCTACATTGTCTCTTCTTCCGGTAATGGTGCACGAGTCTGCGGCGGCACCACGGATAGTTAGAGGAGAACGGGCTGGTGTGGGGAAATAGAGCGGAGAGAGGCGGTAAAGTGGAACAGAGCAGTTGCACTCCCCTGCGTGAATGTACACTTCGTGTTTTATGACTGAAGAAGCTATCATTTGTCGATGCATGGGGATGTTCGTCCAGCGTGAATCGAGTTCGCCCTCGAAATATTTGCAGGAAAATTTTGTAAAATATTGAAGGACTTCTGTCTTATTCATTATTTAACGAGTCATGTAAGCCAAGAAATCTTACTGCTATAAACTATATTTATTTTAGATGCTTTTTCAACACAGTGCATCTCAATAGTCGAGAGGTGAGAAAAATCGACTTAAGGTGTCTCTAATGCGAATCAGAGCCATTTCATAAATTCACCCTTTTCACATTTTTTACGTCTATCGTTTCTGCTATTTATTTTCAATGTTGGTTACTTTTGTGTCGTCCAATAATTTGTCGACAAAGGAAGGCAAGAATTACTACAACTTTAAATTTACACCCCTATACTCAAGCTTGATCTCCTAAGTGATTGTATCTGCTTTGCCCTCGAGTGGATTGATTGTTCGCCAGCGCGTGGGTGGGTTGCGAGCCGGGGGAGTGTCTGTGACCACGTGCTCGAGCGCGCCGTCTCGTTGCGGGCGAGGAGGCGCATGCGGCTGCCGCCGCCGCCCCGCCGCCGCCCCGCCGCCGCCCCGCCGCCGCCCCGCCGCCGCCCACCGCCGCCCACCGCCGCTCACCGCCGCCCACCGCCGCCCACCGCCGCCCACCGCCGCCCACCGCCGCCTCACCCCGCCGTCGCCGCCGCCGCCGCCTGCCGCCGCGTCCGCCGCCGCCACCCGCCGCCGCCCCGCCGCCGCCGCCTGCCCCGCCACCGCCTCCCGCCGCCAGTCACCCCGCCGCCGCCGCCGCCGCCGCCGCCGCCTTGTGTGGCGCTCTGACACACCCGCTACGCGGACCGCACGCCCCTCAGAGGGAGATCAAGTTGCGGCAATCGCCATTGTGACCCAGTGGTTTCATTAGCGGGTGTTTGAGTAGAACAACAGGAGAGTTTTCCTGATTCTATCCTCGCTTCATCTGAATCTTTTCCCCATCAGATCATCACTGGCAAACAACAAAAGATCGATATGCTTTAAAGTAAACTGCTAAAAGTATTTGGTGAGATATGATTTGGTTTGGCTATTTGGGATGATAAGTGATATTTGGCAGAAATTATTATATTCATGTAAATATTAACAAAAAATAGCGTGCCTATTCTATTTCTAGCATTCCTTAATTTCTAATTTTAGAATGCTACTTTAGTCTCGCAATTTCTGTGGACTATTGATTTGCTGCCTAAAATTAGTTTCGGAGGCTGTTTCCGGATACCGTATTACCCTGCTTCAGGAATGGCGTGACTAACCTTAGCGTGATCAACAGAAAATCGCCTCTCTTTAAAGAGAAACTCTCGGCTCTTTCGTGACAAATTGTTACATTATCTCTAATGTACAGTCAAGGTAATGACACACATTCTCAATTTGATTACATGGAAATTTTCGATGGAAATTAGATAGTTGAGGTTTAATAAAACTTATCTGGCTTAATTTTTAATAGTTCGAAGGTAAAACCAATTTCTATTCCTTATGATTGCATGTTACAGTATTTTGTCTCTACAATACTTGCACTGGAATATCTTTCATTAAATTACTTTCAATAAATCTTCATTTCTACCTACATACATCAAAATATCTTCATAAAGATTCTTTGATTTATTCTAACGAAAGACAACGGTTTATAGCAATATCCTATTATTATAATAAATAAAAGGAAGAGTTCGCGGTTTCGCGTTGTGTTGCTTCCTTTGCTCACACTTTTAATCTAAATATTTGTTTTTTCGTTCCTACAGGTTTTTTCGAATCATTGTTTAATTTAACCATTTATGAGTTGTTAGTACTGTCTCGAAATTCAAAGAATGCTTAATCCAATAAACAGATTACACGGAGTTTTATTATACACAATATGGTATATTAATGCATTTTCTTCGAAGACGACAATTTTTAAAAACAGAAGTTTTCAGCATCCTTTAAATATAATCTTATCTGAAGTACCAAGGTTGCTATTTTCATTTGAAATGTGATTGAGTTTTAATCATGAAAATGTAGAAAGTTAATTGAAAATAAAATTACATATGAAAATAATACTGACTTATATGGGGTACGGCACAAATTAGATAACAAAAATGTATGATACAGTGAATGTATGATACAATTAACTCTTAACATCTATCCCTTACCTACGAATTGAATTGAAAGAAATATTATTTGTTAAATGTGAGACCCTTTACAAATTACAGTATACTATATGCAGCCGCTGATTTAATCCACATGCGATGTTTTTGAATACCGTTTATTTATTGAATTTATTTATTTATTTATTTATTTATTTGCAGGGATAAGAAAATATTTTGTTTTAAGCTATCTATTGATTTAATTAATCTAACAATACAGAGCATTTGATGTAAAAATATATAACACTTCTAAGTTACGAAGTAATGTTACAATTAATTTACCATCAATGTAATGGAAGATGACTTATCTAATAGCCTAAATATTGAAAAAAATAATCCTAACATATAATAGTATAGTTAATTAACTGCTTTTCGGATGAGTTTTGGCTGCTTTTAACACATCATTCTATTATATTGCTCTTCATCCGCGCGTCCCTTCACTCCGTGAGGATGAACGCCCGCGCGTAGACTGCCCGTGTTCCACTGCTGTGCGACGGGATTGCCTACGCTGCAGGGGCTCCCAGGCGCTGCGCCGCGGTTGGGTGTGTGAAAGTGGGGTGAGGAAGGTTCGAGAGAGCTGAAGAGCACGCGGGCGGATGGGTGGGGAGTATGTGGCCGATCGAGTTGCCGCCGGCTCTGCGGCGCCTCGGAGGACGTTGACACCTGCTTCTGAGCGATATCTTTCCGTTTCCTCGTCCGTTGCGTGGCCGAATCGTAGGCTCCGATTTGGGAGGCAGGAGAAAAGCGATTGGCGGCTCACACTTCGAAGAACAAGCGGCGAATTTCGCCTCTTTCGAAGTCTGTGACAGGTAATGTGTTTTTCGAAGGAAACACATCAAAAGCAGCTGTTTTATGAGACAAGGAAACAATAATATGTTCAATCGATGTTTGCCTGTCAAATATCTGGAACATCTTTCACAAGACAAATGATTACGGTATAAATGTATTCCAAAGTTGTGAAACGAGACCAATTAAATTTCTTGGAAGCTTTTCAGAATTATCTCTAGTTTTTAACGCAATTCAAAGGTTTCTGTTGGAGTAGACAATGATTTGGAGACCCTGACATGACAAGAAAAATGCGGAATCTTCTGGCCTTTACTTTTTTACTCAATTTCAATTTTGTGCATAAATCAATACTTTTTGCAAGTCTACTATTAGCAATAAAAATTAGTTGGAAGTGAAACATAAAACTACACAGCACAGCACAACACAGAAGTTTTAGGGTTAAGTATGGTGTACATTTCGATTAATGTTTAAGTGTATTTATTTATTTATTAAATTGTAAATAGAACACTTATTACTGTACAATAAAACAATACTTTTACATTTCCTTTAATAAGATGAATGTTAATTTGTCCCTCGAGGCAGAAAGTTGCTCTCAACCCCAAATTGCTACATCATAAAGTAGAAATTGTACGGGAAGCTGAAAGCTAAAACATGTTCGGCACCTGCTTCAATAATTGATTAACTCCGTTCACTTTACATTACAGACTTTCGCCCGTAATGAGGCCACGGCAATCGGCGGTTGTGATTCACTAATCGCATCATTAATATTCGACGCTCTTCTTTTTCTGCGTGGCAACCATTCATTCGCATGTGCTACCGTGCGCTCGCGAGTTGCAGCGAGAGAAAAGGGAGCGAGGGCTTCCTGAGCGCGCCGCATACAAAGCGGCCAGGGCGCTACGCGGCGGAGTATTCCGGGAGCGCGGGCGGGAGGCCGCCGACCGCCAGCCCTCGCCTGCGTCCGCGGCGGGGCTCTCCTAATTCTATTGCGAGACTCACTAATGATTTTACTTTTTAGTAATACGTTATTGCTTAATTATTGCCTTCCATACAGAGCTCGATATACGTGTAACATATCTGGTCGTGAGGATCGTGGTGACGAGGGAAAATGGAAACAGTTGAATGACGCTGTATCTTTTTTTTATGGAGGGAATTATGGAAGGGTATATGAAAGGACAGATGGAGAAATCAATATATTACAAACCAAGTTCATATAACTTCTAATTAATTTGTAAATAAGAAAACTTGAATCATTAAAATTAGATAGAAAATTAAATTTTGTATATTCCATGGGCGTTAACTGGATCTAATGATGTCGGGCGATAAAAATCCCTCCGACAAAAGGCCATCTGGCTTTTTCTCGCCGCTCGATCATTAGAACCCTTACAATGCCTTTGGCGCATAAATAACTATTTCTTAATTTCCGTTATATCGCTTTAAAGCAGTCAGAGGGAAATAAGACCTTACTTAACGGTCGGTGCTCAATGAGGATTTACAAGTCGGTTAAGGGTTTAATATTACGGCAATTGACTCGGTTTATAAACTTCAACAGCGTCTGTTTACCTGTCTAATACTTAAGAACTTCTGAGTTCCGATCTGAAATGCAATGCATTTTCCCTCACATCGAATATCAACATATTATATTAACAAATAATATATTTCAAAACATCAAACTTTGTTTTTTATGCTTAAAAATATCCAAGTTAATTTACAATTTATTAAATAATCTAGAAACGATATAACAACTTCAAATTAATCAAATTATTTTACAAACATATTATATTTCTTAGATTTAAAATGATTTATTGGTTTCAAGAATTGACCTAACAAATACTATATTAATACTAATTAATATAACTTACTATAACTTGCGATATTTTTGATTGATTTCTGTCGGAACGCGACGGAACGGCGTTCGAGTACCTCGGGAATAATTATTAAATTATGTTATTGTATAAATATATAACTGTTTCTATTTAATGGTTAAATTGGGGAGTTCTCCGGGACCTAAAATTTTAGAAATCAAGCAGTGCTTGTGAGTGAAAAAAGAGCTCCAGGATGTAAGTTCTGCATAAAAAGTTTTTGAGCTGTAACATTGAGTTTGGACTCCTCTCTGGCTAGAATTCCCGTGCATCCCGACGCGCGGCCCGCGGCGGGACAGGGAGGTGACACGGCGCGCGACGCGACGTGACGCGACGTGACGCGACGCGTCCGCGGAGGCGACACTAGCGGTGGGTACGGCAGCGGAAGAGTAATTGCGAAGGTAACATTGCGGGCACAACTGTGTGGGTGGGACTTCCCGTTGCGGCGCGCTGGCTTGCCACGTCTGTGTTCAAATATCGGGCTGCCAATCTCGGTCACTCTGTGTGAGATTACCGGTGGAGGAAGCGGGTTCGCGATTTAACTGTCCCTCATTTCACCATTTATGCGTTATCATTCTGCTATTTACCATCATTATCATCTCATTTTCCTATTCACAATCCCCCGGGTAAAGGCCTCCGGTGCACAGTGCCGCGGCGATGGGGGCAAAAAGTGGGAGCAGCAGCAATAAAAAAATAACGCGATTTATAGCAATGGTGGTGAGAACACAGGCTGTCCAAGGAGATAGTAATGACAGGGGCAGATGTTGAGGAGATGGCACTATAGGCGTGGCCCGAGTAGTGAAAATGGCCTGCTGTCTGGAGCGCTGTTCTTCACTTCGTGCCGTTAACGAAATCATTGTCACGCACGAAGTGACTGGCTATTTCCACAGCTTCATTCTGGTCGCTATGTAGATCACGATGAGCAAACCGTATTCTTGACTTACGAGAATATCTTCCAGAGCGATGTGATTGTCGTGTTATAATTTTGAATATCTATAATTTTCAAATTCATGGTTTGTAAATGAAATTGAATAATATATACAGCTTATGAAATTCTTTAGATTGATTTACGTAAGTTTATTGATTTATCAAATATTCTCATGATGACGATTACTTTTAAACCGTGAATAAGTTGTACCTCGGGGGACACTAACTTTCTAGAAATTAAACATTCTTTACTCAGAAAGTAGAAAGATACAAATGCTTATTTATAGCTCCAACTCTACATTATTCTAATTTTTATTTGTGTATTTTAGTTTCCAAGCACATTTCACAATCTAGTCGCATTTTTCAAGAGGAGTCAAGAACGTTTACTATTTGCACATCACTGAACGGCATAAGCTTGTTCAGCCATCATAACCACAAATAGCGCGAAATGCACTCCTCTGACTGGCAATTTCTGTGGCTCTTGTCCGCTCGCTGGAGCGGGATTCAATGTCTCTTAAACCACAAGTGTTCTCGCAACATGACGTAGGCAGTTTTAAATGCACGTTTCACAAAATGCTTTCTTCGCTAGTGGCAAATAATAGTGAATAACCGAGCATCTGCAGGCTTCAAGCCTCGTTAAGTCATCGTTTCTTCGTTTTTCTCCGCAAAGTTCAAGAGATGGCGCGAATGATCAATAATGAGTTCATTCACCTTGAATAAAGATGCAATTTTCGATCCTAGTACGAGGCCTTTTTACAAAGAGAAAAGATGTTTTCTGTGTAATTATTACATTTTCTCTGCGCTTTATTCTTCAATGGATATCATCAGTGCAAGCGGTGAGTGTAATTATTTTAACTTTCGTTACCAACATTTCAATTTTTGTTATCTCGATAATTTATTTCTCGAATGTTTGAAAGCCAGATATTTGTGCACGATATTCTATAGTCGGTCATTCTCAGACGACAAGATTTATACTTTAAATGTAAGTCTTCTGGAAAGATACAAAAACTCTGGTTCCGCTAAGCCCCGTGAAGATGTTGAGGTTCCTCAGTGAGAAGGTCGCCGCGGCCGTTGGCGAATCGGAGAGGTTGGTGAGGCCCGGTGCCAACTGGGCTAAATCGGGCGATGACGAAACCCGCTGCAGGTTCTCGGTTCACCTGAAGCATCCACGCGCCTTTGCAGTTCCTAAGCCCAAGAGGATTCCGTATTTGTCTCTTGCGAGTGATTCACGAAACATTTGTATGAACAATGTGAGACGATAAAAATTCAATTCTAAGACATTTAACATGTGATTTTATATCAAATGATTCCCCAAATATGCAGATTTGAACGATGGACTACATATGCATTTTTTAATACACTACTTCTAAAAGATTTTGAGTGCTATTATTGATTATATTTATTCAAATTGTAATTATCCATTTAGCATATTGCCGGTCCATAGCAAAGTGACTTCTCAAAATATGTTATTTTGCAGAAGAACGGTTTTAACCTGAGAGAAGTGTTTCTTTTACCGCCCAAGACAAATTGTGTTACACTCTCAAACTGACTGTCTTGTGAACTACCTTTGACATCTTGTAATAGTACAATTTACTATTTTCTAAAGACGCTTTTTCACTTTACTAAAAAATTACAAAATTACAAATCCTACGTTTATTGTGAGCTGCAGATATAGCTCACATATAAATATTTAATTTCAAAATATATAATTTAGTTCATATCAGGATGAGCATAAAAATGAAATGTATCAGAAAATATGTTTAATGAATTTATGTCGTGAATGAAATAACATTTAAAATATGATCAATTATTTGAAGGGAAAATCTCTTGTTGCCTGTGTTAATTTTAACAAAGATTACTTAATTATCCATGGAAAAATGATAATGTTTGATTGTAATGATTGATGTAATGCTTTTGTTGTATGAGAAGAGAAGTCAACTAGTTTTCATAAATACATTGAAGCCATTTGAACAGAGACACAAATTTCAGATTTAAAATATTTTTAGACAATTGAATTCCTCCAGTTGATGTAAGAAACTTCGACCTTTATTTACAGACTTTATGAAATAAATAAAATTATTCTTTAATCATCCCAACGTTTCGGCACAGGAATTTCGGCCATCATCAGATACGTAAAAATCTACAATTGAAGTTATTATAGAAAATTGACAATATTATATTATTTAAATTATAGTATAATAATGTAAAATAACTTTTTCTAATATTGTAGATGGATGATGGTCAAAATTCCTGTGTCGAAATGTTGGGATGATTAAAGAATAATTTTATTTATTTCATAAAGGCTGTTAATAAACATCGATGCTTGTCACCCGACGATATTAAAACCATACTTTTAGCATATCAATATATTCTTCCAATTGAATCAACCACTGATTTCCTCTCCGCGGGCTGCATGCCGTTGGAGGGCCTGGAGGTGCGAGCCGGCGGTGCGTTAAAGCCGTCTTCCAGGAACCGGCGCGGCGCGCGCATGGGACGTGACTCCAACGCGGCTTCCAGCGCAGGACCTTCACCGCGGCTGCATCCACACGACCTCCGCTGCGCGAGGCCTTGTACGCTATACGGTGACGTCATGTTTACCACGCGGCTTCTCAGAAAAACCGATGAAATACTTTGGTTTCTGCTATCTCCGAAGCTTTTTATGGAATGGAATCCAGGGAGTCAGCAAGGAATTTGTTTTCATCTGAGGCAGACGGTTTGAAGCGGAGTGTGAAATCGTGTTTCGTTCACTTTGCTTCGGAACTAGTAATAGGAGTATGCATTTTCTCACGTTTGCGTGAAGGGACATTGTCTGTGAATTCTTGTCATGTTTGTTTTGAAATTTTACGTGCTAAGTGAGGCATGCGCGTGAAAAATATTCTTTAATGATTCATGTCCAGAATTACATTAATTAAAAACAGGTCATGTTAAAGGGATCAATCGAAAACTCACTATGAATTCGACATGTTAGTTCATATATTCTGTTGAGGAACAACTGGTATTATCAGAATTTCGGGGTATCTCTCAGATGAAAGGTGCATTGGGGATGGGTACTTTCGCCTATGTCTTCTTGGCTGTGGATTCTATTCGAATAGTAATTTAATCAAATGTAAATATATTCTTGATTATTTATTATTGAAAAACGGTTAGCTGAAAAATGTCAGTTGAATTGACACAAATTCAAACCGACTGTAAGGAGAATATGTTTATTAGTCGTCACTTGACACTCGTATTTAATTTATAAGAGTATTTAATACTTTTTATTTTGTCCAATCGCCTTTAAATGTTGTTTACTTACATGTTCGGAGTTGACTAAATTACTCGTTATTATATCAGATGTAATGAAGGGAGCTGCCGAATCATTGTAATACCATTAATCATATGTGCATATTGATAAAAAGTGTCAAAATTTTGAAACGGGTATCAGATGCGATAAAAAGAAAATTAAACTTGGCTACCGTGCTAGTGACATGATCATAATGGCATCTTTTAGATACTGGTCACACACAAAACAATCATTTTATAACAGCATTCGTAAACAGTAAAGAGCCAACCACTGCGCTAGGGCCGAGGGTTCCAATCTCACGAAGAGCACGAGTTATTCCGCCCTGTAAAACAGGTTGATAAGTAGGAAAGGCAAAATAACGAAATCAAGGATGGTGGAAAATATTAGTATATTATAATAATCTGTTATATGGTAACATTCCTCCTCCTCCATCATCTCAGGAAAACCATTTATCAGCTCTGAGTGGCCACCATAGTGATTTGGCACTCAAAGAAGAACTTTGTGCAGCTCGCGGTTCACACCTGTCAAGGGTGTGAGGCCATGGAGCACGTGTGCCATGGTGGTGCGTGCCCCGCCGTCGGCTGCGTGGCGCGCGGAGCAGCCGATGCGGAAGAGACGAACGGCGGCGCGGTCGGCGGATTCGCGGAACTGGCCGCCACCACCAGCTGGCAACGTTCCTTTTAAGTGCACGGGCTCGCGGAAGAATCTCGCCTCCGCGCCCGGCGACCGCGTCCACCAAACTCGTTCTCCCGGGGGCGCGAGCGGCGGGGAAGGCGGCGAACACGGGAGGCGGTGGTGGTAATGACATTGATCGGAGAAACCACGGAAAACTACAGATATTAGCTGCTAGAATTCTCCTGCAGACAGAGGCTGACTTTCACGTAGCTATCTAGCTAGTATCGAAAATCCTGACACCGATGGGTCTCGAAACCTGTGGTATCCCGTTTAGAGACACTGCAGTGACATCAGTTGATGCCCTGAGCCACCTCAGTGGTGGTGACACGTTGTGTTCAGAGTCCAGGCAGACAGAACGAACAATGTTGGTCGTGGGAAGGAGTTGCGTGAAGTCGGGAAAGGTCTTTGGGTCAGTCGGCTCTCAAAATATCACCATTTGTAATAATTAATGCACAGTCCAAAGACGGGGCTCAATGGGGATTCAGCACCCTCTCCAAAAAGCCGATGCCACTTATTTACAAATACAGTTTTTACTAGTACGAAAATAATTTAAAATGTCAATTGAATTCATTATAAAAACCATAAATCAACAAATATAATATTTTTAAAATTCAACATAAATGAAAAATTATTTCTATGGCGATATTGTGATGGCCAGACTCTACATCCCCCATAGAAAAAAACAGTCTGCGCCACTGTTCATGCAATATAGGTTGTTAACAACTCATTTAACTGTTCACAGACAACGGCCAACTTCACTAAATGAAAAGAAAGAGAACGAGGAAGGAAGACAGAGAGAGAGAGAGAGAGAGAGAGAGAGAGAGAGAGAGAGAGAGAGAGAGAGAGACGAAATGAGAGAGAGAAGGGGGAGAGGGTCACTAGAATATAATGATTTCTAATGAAAACTACAGGAAGACAATTTATGAGGTAACGTGAATATTGCAGGATGAGTATATACGAAACCGGAGTCTTTCCCACTGAACGGTCCCTTCCCATGACGTCATTTCGCCCCTCTTCACCAGGGCAGGTGCAAGTGGACGCTCGACCTGGTTTCGCGAGTTGTAAATATTGCTCGACAGGAGACGATATCGCAAAGCAACGGAAAATCGCCTGCACCCTGGACTGCTGCTTACGACCCATCTTCTCCACCTCCAATTCTGAAGCAAGGACGACATGTACCAGTAACTTCGTTTGCAGAAAGAAGACTCTGTCAGATGAATATATAATACGAAAATATACAAAACGGCAAATGTAAAAATTTCATAATGGGTAGGAAATGTTCTCTAAGAGGAGGAGATTAGTTATGACAACTGTTGAAACAGGACAGTTATGTATGATTTATAACTAAGTTTATATTTACGAAACTTGCTTCCATAAGTACGACTATTCCTGCAAAAATCACATTACGGCCTGAAAAAATATGACACAAACTGTGCAGAGAATCATTTTCGAACATCTCAACACCTTCCAGATATTTGTCATTAATTTCATTCCAACATTTATCACAGTCTCTAACAATTACGGCAAAAACTCTGATGTAGGTCCTCCTCTCAGAAAATACATGATTGTGCCAGTTTCTTGCGTGCACTTCACTTCGAAGACGATGGCCGCACGCGGTCAATGGCGCGTGCTGGCAGTTCCGCCCGCCCGCTCTGCAGCGCCCTCGGAGCGCGACGGCCACAAGGCCGAAGCAGCGATGCGCGCCCCACTGCCCTCCCCGGACGCGACGCGACACGCCCGCGACGCCGCCACACGGACTGGCCGGCGCCATTTGTTATCTGTTTTTTTCTCTTCAATGTAGTTCGTGTGTGTTATTGTTATTGATAATGAGAAGTCCGGTATTCATTTCTTGTGAAGCACATTCTCATCTGGAAATATTTCTCATCTTTGAAAGACTAGGCAGAATCTGCTGGTATTATTGACGAATGCTGTGGTATAAGTAAATGACATGTGTTATACCATTTTTTGTTATTTTTTAAATAGTAAAAACTTTGGTAGAATTGAATATCACCCGCAATTTCAAGTGTAATTATTAAAGGCAGAAAAGTATATATGATGTGAGGGCCATTAATCACAATAATGTAAAACAGTTTGTCCTGTAAAAAACAATATAGTACTTCACATAACATATTTTACTGTTCTTTATTTGAACTTTTTTTTACTTTCTTCTTTTTTCAGTCTAACTTTATTTATTATTATCCTTTCCTATACCATAATAGAGGGAAAAAACTATTGGATTACCTTCAGCAATTAGTTCTCGAATTTTCTGATCGAATTAAAGTGATTTTAAGCTGCAACTTTGCACACATGCCAGGAGTAAGATATATTAGTACTACTTTAAAGAGAGTTAAGATTGGTGCAGGAACCGAGGAGATAGTGCTGTTATGTACTAAAAATAGGGATGTCTCTAGGAACGGAAATGTATGTGTTAAGCATAACTCTGTTAGATTAAAAACTTTTGAGCTCAAACGTCGTAAACTCGTCAAGAGTAAGATCTGACTATTTTCATAGAATCTATTAATTTGTGAGCAATCATTGATGCGAATGAGCTTGTCACAGTTTGCGTTTTTTTTTGTTTTCTACACATGATAAAATACTTGTGCAAATGTAAGATATTTCTTGATAAAATTTTTTTTAAACCAGTGAGAAGAAATACATACAATGAAAGACATACATTTTACTTCACTGAGGTGAATATTTACTTCAATTATTTCTCTCGCGAAGTAGGATAAATTATATTATGTTCGCACAAATATATATATATATATATATATATATATATATATATATATATATATATCAATGTTCATTCAAGAATGCTTCTCCAGAATTTTATCAAGAAAGTTTTGTAGAGAAATAAAATATTGTTAATTTTAATTATTAAAGTGCATATTTCAGAATTTTTAGAATTATTTTTAAAAGTATATTTCAAGATTTTTTAGGGAATAAAAAAACCTCTCCCAATTTATCACATTCAGAATGCACAAACTAATACAATGGAATATTACAATACTAATTGAATCTAATAAACTTTTAACTGAAGACGTTTTTGTGTTTTCTGTTTTAAATTATCATTTAATGCAACACGATATGACAGGTTGAATACTAAGGAAAAAATGTATCCCCTGTGAAATGGATTAAATAAATTGTAAGAATATTTTTTTCATGTAACTCCGATGAATGTGTTGTAATCTATAGATATTACTGATGATTATTCGAAGGTTATTTCTGAAAAATGCTTGTTGAAGCTATTATTCCTAAAGCAAAACAACTTTTCGTTTTCTTCACGTTTTTCCGTTTCGCTTTCACTACCTAGTTGGTTCGACGGCCTATATTTATGAGGCAATTTTCTCACGTGAAACCACGCTGTATTTGCTACCGCTCGTATACTGCGGAGTAAAAACTGGAAGATCTAGTTCTGTCGAGGACCAATCACACTGCAGACCCCAGCGCCTGAGAAGCGAATCCATGGGTTTCGAAGACGTTGTGAATCTCAACACCTTCGTTCCGAAGCAATGAAAACTCGTTCTTATGCAAGTTATTTACCAGCAATCATATTTTTTCTTTCAATTTTCTGATATTTTTCATTTTCATGTCATTAATATTTAATAGATTTTCAACACATTGAGATACTAACTCGATACTTCACTTTTCATAGTCACTATTCTACAGTAATAAAAACATGTTTTTCTTTTATGTCATGAAACTCCACAAATACTGTAGAATAGCTGTAAAAGTTACAAATGTTTGATATGCATAACGATTGATGACATGTGTGTTTCATACGTATTACATATTCTCGATGTAAGAGCAATCCAAAGCAGTGCATTGCATACACAACCTTCCGATTTTCACACCGACCCCCTACTCCTTTCATTTCCACTGTAGGCGCGCAACCACCAAGTTTTTATCCTTCGTCCTCGCCAACCCGCGAGCCCCCAAGACGTTTCTTCGTATTCTGTCTCGTGAGTGCGTGACGAATTCTGTAATTATTCCTCGCGTCCTCGGGGACTTCCAGGCAGCTCGTCACAAGGAGGGCGTCGCGGCGGGCGCCGCGACGGCGCGGGGCGAGGCGGGGCATGGCGTGGCGGGCCAGAGGCGCCCCGGCGCGGAGGGCAGCACGCTCCACGGCCGCTTGTTTGCGCGAGGTTTTTTAAAATTTATTGCAAAACTTAGTGACAGTAAATACTCAGCCGTATTGCGTCTCTGTTGTTAGGAGCGAGCGTGTTCTGACGATGATGATGTGAAGGGTTGGCTATGGCAAACTCCCTTAAAAAATAGGCAATCAGGATTTCAAAGAAGAAAGAATGCGTAACGTTGATTGTTAATGGGAGGAGTGTTTATTTCATTATCTAATATCAGCCAGATTACGGAGGAAGATGTGAAAGCGGGGTCGATTGCGTAACTTGCTCTTCCCCTAGGTTAAAATAGGTTGCTTCGGAAACTCTGAATAGATTTTGGAAGATATGACATATTTTTGTGATGTATGAGACGACACGTGTAATGGCCAAGTCTTTGTGAAGGTTTTTGTTGCCTATGTGGCAAGGGGCGCTTACTGCAGTTGTTTGCGTGTTTCTTCTGCGGCGCCGGGCTTCGAGCGCGGGACCTTCCTTTCACCTGGTGCCGCAAAGGCCGCCTCGACCTCACTCCGTCGGCCGAGAAGCCACGACGTCACCCCAGGCTTAGAGCATCGCGAAGGATTTATCAATGAGCAAGACCTACAATTTCGTTGGCAGTGTTTCTGAATCTGTGGATCTCTGGAGGTTATTTGAATCAATGAAGGCGGGGCAGGCACCATTGCTTAAAATTGTTTCCATAAAAACATGAGTGATGTTGATAGAATTGAATGATTAATTCCGTTGCTTACTAAATGGATGATTAATTTAATGATTGTCTTGACAAATAACAACATAAATTAGTTATTTTACACACACATCATTTTCACTTTATTTGGAAATAATAGTTCAACGAAGAAAATATTAATATTAAAAGAAGAGAAGAAATAGCATCAAGAGATTTGGAGTGAACTCCCTATGAGACTGCCGATAAGTTTGCAACGAGTGAAATTGTCCGTCTATCACATACGAGAGTAAAAAAATATTATTGCAAATTGCGGAGTTTGGACGATATGTTGTACGAAAAAAATTGGTAATGTCGCAGGCATGATAATAATTTAAATGCACTCGAGTTACGCGTGGGTGCATATTGTGCAAACATCATATGAAACTCTTTATATTATACATCATTACAACTGTCTTTATCGTTGTCAAATTAGAATTTTGACTCAGAATGATGTAGTACAGTATTATTAGCAAATAGAATATTTGAGAACGAGTCCATTGTCTGGAAAACGCCTTTATATCTCGAGCTACAATTTGTGTTGAGCGTTGCAATAGACACAGTTATTAAAGAAACAGTTCAAAAATCATTAAATTTTAATCAATATACAATTGGATAACTTGTTGAAAGAACAATAAATGATGTTTACAAGTCCTAGATGCTGTACAAGTATAGTGAAATTTTCCGTAGCAGAATGTTTTTGTGTACCACGTGGGGTAGATAAGATTATTAGCATCAATATTGCCATGCTTAATTTTGTTATTTGGGTTTATTTTGATATAAGAATGCATATGAATGCAGACAAAACAAGAAATGTGTTGTTTTCAAGGAAATTTTCAGTTAATTTAGTAATCCGTTTTGAGACACACAGTTGTTTTATTAAGTAAATATTGTCTATGTTATTAGTCACCCGGAAGAATAATATTTCATTGGCCATCAATTCTGCTGATGTCCAGGTATTAATTTTGTTCATCATTCCAAGAATAATAGAGGAAAATTAATGGTGTATTAATTGGTTGAATAATTGAAGTATAATTATTAATTCTCAGTAAATATAATTATTACGCCTCAGTAAGAGGAAAGACGTATTCCCCAAATAACGTTAGAGTCCTTGTACAATTGCGTGATGGGGATCGTGACTATCAGACGAGGAGTCAAGTAGCGTAAATCACTTTGGACGTCAAATTAGAGAAAAAATGTTCTCACGAAATGTGACGTGTGAAAGGTCGGGGTGTGAATATCAAAAACGTCTCTCAATGGCAGGTGTTAGAATGAGAATCTCGCGCTCGAGATGCCAAGAAATGAAAGATTTCTCAATAAACATTTGAATTAACATTATTTATTTTATAACTTATTTCATAAATATAATCAAGCTAACGTACTTTTACTCTTTCGTCTTCTAAAAGATACATATGACGTCTATCGTATGCTTAATACTCGTCACAAAAATCATTTAAATTTTATTATTATTATTATTATTATTATTATTATTTTTATTTTTTATTATTAAATTTAAAGGATACTCTCGGAATAATTATGTAAACTCTGTATACTTTAGTGCTTATAATTCATATAATCGTTCGTTGGCGGGTCTTTTTTATCCAATACCCATAGTTCTTTTCCTACGGAAATACTTCCTTGCGACGTTAAGTATCCTGTCCAATCGTAAATATTCAACATAGTACAATGCTAGTTTTAATTTAGAGCAGCGATTCTTGGACTCAGTAAGAAACTGCAGGCTATATTGAAATTCAACCAAACTACCTCCTTCACACTTTTCAAACTTAAGTTCATCGACGTTTCATGAATTATTTGTAATAAAAGCTACGACTGATCCTCACCGCGCACCAATGTGATGAACAATTGTCCGGCACTTAGCAGCGCCGGCGGAGGCGTGGCCGGCGGGGCGTACTCACCGGGCGGTGGGGCCGTGCGGAGGAGGAGCGCTGGGGCGGGGGCGTATCCGAATGCTGCGGGGCGGCTGGAGCACTCGCGGCGCGCGGTGTCTGCGGCGGCGGTCGACGGCGGACTAGCGGGTTGGCGGCCGCGGCGCCTGGTTTGATGGGCTGGCGGCGCATGCGCCCTGGCGCGCCGGCCGCGCAGATTGTTGCGGTGATGCCCGTATGCAGCAGTAACAATCGCCCACTCGCCTCGCCTCGGCTGCCGCCCCGCTCCGCGCGCGGGCTGGAACCGGCTCCGGTGCCCCGCTCCCCGCCTCGCCCCGCTCCGCCCGCTCCCACTCCACTCCGCTCCACTCCGCGCCGCTCCAAACCGAGACGAGCTGTTCGTCGACTTCCAGTTCTCTCTTCTTCCCTCTACCGCCCAATGCGCTTCTGTCTCTCTCTACCTGCGGAGTCCCCCCAGAGGCTGTGGCTTTTTGTGCTGGACCTCTGGAGTGACCTTTTCATTCGTAGACCCTCTCCGTCCTCTATTATTTCGCTTGTCGCGGAAGTGGAACGTCTTATTAATTTTTGGATCTTGACACTGGGGTGTGTCCTTTAATCACGTTCTTTATGTAATGTTTAATTAACTTGTTTGCTCACTCTTCTTGTGAATCTTTTTTCTTCTTCACGTACTCAACGTATTATTAATTTTTTTACAACTGAATTGCTACTGGTCTTTGTTTATAGACATTCTTACCTTGAGTTCATAACGATCATAAAAGTATATTGATGCTGTTTGGCACAGTTTCTACATTTTAGCAAGAATTTTAAGCTATTATCTTTAATAACATAGTTTAAATGTAATAAAGCACTAATAAATAAATGAAGTATGAGAACTTGACATACAATAATCACGAAACTATGTCATCGCCTAAACGACCTAAGCAAGACAAACCAACATCAATGAGAATGCTCTCTGAGAGAATATTTCCAATACGCTGTAGAATAGTATTCTACTGTATGTCCAATTATTGCATCATTAGGTTTCAAAAGATTCTTATGCATTGTTTTATGAATCGGCGTGTTAACGTATGTAGACCGAAACGTCCTAGATTCGAGTCCCGACAGTGACTGTTTTTCCACACGTGTTAAATCGGTTCGATGAAATTATCAGGTGTCTAGATCAGACTTAAAAGGAAAATATAATAGTGGTTCGATTTCCCGTTTTTTAATGTTTAAACATACTTTGACAATAGCATTTTATACTTTGACCAAATGCAAGTAGAGTGATTAGTCTGTAGTTTTATTTTTGTCATTTTCGTGAAAGTTATTTAATTTTTGAGCCGGGTAGATAAGAATTGTCCTTGAGTTCACTTGTTCTCATCCGTCATTTCTATATTTTCCTTCGGCCAATTCCATGCAAAGGCTGGAGCAGTAGCTTAAACAGCTAGCCGATGGGATGATCTCCTTCTCTCCCTAACCCATGCTACGACCCATTCTCTATGATTGTGAAAAATCTCCTAAAGGCATTGGAGATACAGGATGCGGAGATAACTGTAAGTCTCAAGAAAAATTAATCTTCTTCAGGCTCTATTTTATATATTTTCCACATGATAGCAAAGGAATCGAAAGATTTCTGTTTTACTACTACAAGCTTCCAATGTAGTAGTATTGTTTCATGTACAGGACGAACCATCATACAATTCTGACACCACGTGCTACAGCAGGTGTTTTCCTACCTGACACCTCTTTGCGTGTGACAGAGATCTACTCCATCATTACCACCACTTGCAATGCACCTAAAGAATGCTGTGAGCAAGTCACGTTCTCCAGAAAAGCATCTAAGCTGAAATTGCCGAGGGCTGCACATTATCCAGCCTCAATCCTGTGACAGAAATAATTATGGTCTGTTTCATGGTCATGGAAATATTACTCTCTTTAGAATCTCAGGAAAGTCTAATAAGTGACATAACGATACGATTTTTGAAAGTTCTTATTTTTATTTCAAATAAATCGTTTTATGCACGTTTATCCTTGAAAATGTCTATACTTTGTTCTTAAGAGAGCATATATCGAAACAGAGATGAAGACATTCATGTTCTCTAATATGAATCGTTCTTGAGACCAATTAAGGACAGGTTTTATTTATGTTTTATGCATTTATTGTACTTTTATTTGTTTATTTGTTAAGGAGATTGTGTTCAAAGATTGTATTTCGTAAACATGTATTTTTGAAAATATATGTGTGTATGGATTTTACAGCTTAAGAGTTGCAGATTCAAAATATTAGCTTCAAAATTGATTCTGTGAGCATTTTTTTAGTTGCCGATTGTAATGTAAAAGTACACTTAACCCGTCGGACCCTTCTGTTCCACTTGATAATAATTTACATTACGTCTTCTACGTTAATGAAGTAATTTATGTCTAAGATAGTAAAATTTTCATTAGTTCATAAAATTCAGGAGTGCAAATTTTACATGTTTTGGTTGATAAATGGTGTTTTGTTATTCATATTTACTTCATTTACGTGTGATTTGCTCCTGATAACTGCTGCAATAGACTCACAACTATTGTCGTTAGACGTGTTAAACTGGTATAAACGTTTTCCTGATTTTTCTTAGATGTCTTGGGCTATTGTACGAGCTATATAAATAACGTCTTCAAATGGATATGTCGTTGCCGGCCTTTCGTTCTACTTCATTCGTCAAATGTTTTAAGTCTTTATTAGATAAAGTGAAGTTTTTGTAGTGTACATGAAGTTTATTGCCTCTCATACTTAATATCCATGAAATTCCAATTGAACACAGTTACGTCCACAGAGTGAAATGAACAAAGGTTATCTTTGTGACTCTGCCTTTATGAAATTAAAATAGCTGTTGTCCCCTAAAGTTATACAAATTTATGTTTTTTTTTAGCGTTACAGCATCTGAATAATACATGTCAATTATAACACGTAATTTATTTCTCCCAATGTCACAATTGATATTAATTGAAAGTCATTACCTAATTTGTAGTAGAGAAATATCAAAAGAACCTACTGACATTAATAGATACAGACTTTCCGAAGAGATTATCCTAATAGTAGAGCTTATAATTTTCTCAATTTTATTTTCCTTGCCTCTTCTCTTGAGATTTCTGACAGAAATTGACCGTTTAATGGAACATGTGCCATTCTGAATGTAGTACTCACCATTTCTAATTATTCATTGTTTATTTGGATTTTAAAATACAAAGCGTTTCTAGTAACAAACAGATTCTAATGGCTGAAAGGAATTCAAAAAACGTCGATAACTAGTATTAAATTATAAGATGCCTTAACCTTTATTATTGAACTAAAACGCGTTATCCCGAAGTGGCATGCTATTTTTAAGGTACTGTACTGAGATCACTCAATTTGGATACAACGTGAGACACAACTGTGGATAAAAATCTATGTCTTGATCACGAAACCAGTATTGAATGCTAAAAATAGCAGTTGTAAACTATACCGGCAGTAAATCACCGGTTGCTCCATTTATCAATCTAGATTCCCCTGTGCGCGGCGCCGCGTCGCGTCGGTGCGTGGCCACTGGGTCACGGCGGTGTGGGCGAAGGCGGGAGCACAAGGATCGTTTTTGTTCCTCTGGCGGCGGACGGGAGAGGTTGCCTTGTCAGAATGATTGCCCAGATATATTGCTCTCTCCTTTGGCAATAAAACGGAGTTTTCATAGGAACCGAAGAAAGCCTGAATATGAAACATCAAACCCAGTTCTTGCGTTTTTTCCTCTGATGGCTGCAGATCTACTAAAATGTAAAATGGGCTATGCTGAAAATCATTAATAAAATACAGTTGTTACTTTATGTGATACCGAAAGGTTTATGTACTGGAGATTTATGAGTTTAGCCTTGCTAGGTCGCAATGGCTTTAATGAAGCATCTTGATATGATCCTCATTTTATAGCTCGTTACGAATGATATAATTTAATATAAAGAAATACATTTGACAATAATTATGAGATTTTGATCAACAGAACAAGTTATTTTGACTGAAATTTGATAGCGGTTCCTCGAAAGTCTGTAAAGTTTTATTACAGCTTGATGTAGAAGTACTCACACGAAGCATTATTTTATAGTTATTTATTTATGTTAATTTTATTTATACTCCACAATTATTTGAACTACTCACCATATTTTAATATGGAGAATAGACCAAGCTTATAATATGTATAATCGTTTGTTGGCAGGAAACTCTGCAGGATGCTTGTGTTTAAGTACATTATACAAAAGGTTGTAGATAATCTTTCAAATGGGAATCCAATACATTCACAAGGGACGTGGATACGAGAAACTATTTAGCATGCTTGCGTTTAAATATATTACACATAAAAGCGAGTTTCGATCAAGTTTTAAAATGCATTCCAGAGCAAGGAAATATTTTTATATGTTATAATCAGTTCACGTTTGCTACGTAGAGTCCCGGGTTCAAACCCCAGAATTGCTGGGGATTTTTATCCAGCTATGCTCTATTCAGGGCAAGCCTGAGGTCAACTCATTATACTTTCCAAATGAGTTCCAATATTAACTGATTTTATTAACAGTAAATATTGGGCAAATATGGACATGAAGCATGGCGCTTGGCATGCTATCTTCTCCGTATTTCCGGAAACGTCAGCTACGACCCGTGATGTGATCAGGGATGGTTTTGAAAGTGGAAAAACAAATACTGACAGTTTTAATATAGAGGAGTTCTAACGTCCTATGATCCTAAGCGCATGGTACCTGCAGTACATGAATGTACAGAGGGTTAAAAAAGTCAGTTCATCCTTCAGTGAAAAACAGAATTACAGTTTGTGAAAATATAAATTCTTCCAGGATTTTTTGGTTAAATGTTGAATGAAATAGGCCAGTTCTGGTAAGAGTAAGTTTACCTTAGATCTCAGGACTGTTTTAAAGGAAACGCATTATTAGTTTAACATATATGACGACAGCAAGAAAAATTATATTTATAGAACTAAAATATCTTTCGGAGTTTATCTTCCTCAAAATTAATCCAGTTCCTCGAAAATGTACAGCAGCAGAAATTATCAGGCTACAATTTGTACATCTGATTTAACCGGACCTTTACAAAGTATGTTACATTTTTATTACATTTTTATTGAATCTACGCTTGTGTTAACAATATCTCTAACGGAAAATTAAATTTTAAAAATTTAAATTTCTTTAAATTTTTCATGAATTTAATTTCCGGTTGTGTATATATATATATATATATATATATATATATATATATATTATATATATAATTTAGAAACCATAACAAGGTCACTTAAACCGCGACTTCAGGGTCAGTAACAATACAAGGAGGAAACTTGGATGACTCAAACAATCCTTCTTGCGAATAACCTACTGTCCTTCGCGGTCGTACTTTACTTCACCTTCTATTTTTAGTTGCACAATATTATGCATTGGGGGAAGCCATTTCTTTGAAAATAACTTTCGTGTCAATGAATTTCCCCTAGTTTTGTAGTGTCTTGCTTTTTGCCCTACTTTTAGTGTCTAGAATATCATTCATTACCTTACCCAACAGCATGTACTACAAAAACATCTACAAAGTTCTAACAAATGGAATATTACAAAATGTAAGTAGGATTGGATTAATTTATAAACAGATCAAGCGTATGCGTAAGGTCCCTTAGGAAGGGTTCTCTAAAAATGTTATAAACAAAATTTAATTCCTCTCTTTTTCCTGACTTAAAAATTATTTGAAAATTATTTGTAGAATTACTTTAAAACAAGGGAAAAATAACCTATTTTTTTAAAAAATACTAAAAAATTTTATTTTTTTCAATGAATTTTACAATTTTTAATAAAATTTTACGTATATAAAAATTATATTTATTTATGAGTCTTTATTTTAGGAGGAAATGTAATCCTTAGCTCCGATCTTCCAACTGTCAGTTTTGAAAAGTCGAGAAAGTTACCGAAGATCCATGTAATTTTGAGAGTTCGAAAAAAAGTCTACTTCAGTAGTGAATTTCGTCATGAACTGACGATGCAATAAAACCTTTGTTTTAGCGTGTCATTGTATATTCATGAAACATTCACTAACAAAAAACATGAAAAGGTTACAAAATGCATAAAAATGCCAAAAATGAAGCAAACGTTCAAACAAATTCCCAAAAAATTAAAAATTGCCAAAAAGTATTTAATAAATATTCATTTCTATCACCTATATGTCGTGGTAAATATCAATTTACAAGTTAGTTACGTATAGAATGCACCAATCAAAAGATGACATGTCATCTGTATCAGCTCTTGTTATCATTTTTATTATGTCCAGCCCGGACTGATATTACACCGTTAAGAAAACGCCGTTTTTGTGATCATAATTCGTTTTATCGTGATTTTGAAACACATATCAGATATATACAGTTTTGAGATCTAATGGGTAGCGACTCGGAAAAGACCAAGCAGTACCATTTGATACTTGCATGAAGAAAACATGTGCTCTTCACCAAGAAAATCGACAGAAAACGAATATCGGGTGTGGATGGTTGTGGATAAAAACATCATTACAACTGCCGCACAAACAGAAGACCACTTATCAGTACTTCTACACACTTACCAGTGGCAATAGCGATGTGTGGAGAAGAAAATTACGACGATACTGTGGATACATCTGAACCTCCAACGACGGCTGAAAAGAGGTAGGCATTAGAAACATTGCGACATGGTGTTCAGCACACATCAGTTGATTTCATTGCGAGTACGAGATTTAAATAAATGATACTTGTCAGAGAAAACCAGAAGCTGACTTTAATCGAGAACTTTTTTAAATTTTAGAAACTGTACCTAATATTGCAATATTATTTTAAATTAAATTTGTTTTTATTCTGAAGGCATGAATTGAATGAAGACAAGAATGAATTTTATTATGAATGATTTGTTTTCCCGTCTGTAAACTTCAGAAGTAGCTTTTTTTTCCTTGGATAACCTTCAATTCGAATTTGCCGTCTACTATCAATTTGTAATGTTATATTATGTGTGTTCCGGAGTGATAACATTAAGCGGCGTCCATCCGTGTATAAATAAAATCATTTGCATATTTATATATCGGTGACATGAATCGGCAAAAATGTAGCTGAACACAACCATACAAAATGTAGCACGTTTAAGAACAACAAATAAAAAGCTCTCATATAACACTGCAATAAATTAATTATTTTTACAAAAACCGCCCTCACAAATACTGCAATAACATAGTGTAGTATAGGAGTATACAGAGTACAGCAGTAAAAGTGTTTATTTACCAAGAATATCAAAATGTTGCTGTTTCAAAACGCAACATGTAAAGAACAAATATTTAATAGCGTTCGGGTTCTTCCTTGAAGCCTTACCGTCGCATGACGCCAGCTGTGTAGTAAGCAGAGTCGCGCTGAGAATGAGGATAGTGGGTACGCGCAGTATGAGAATAGGCGAAGAACACATTCAAATATTTGCATTTTCAGACAAAATCAAAACTGTTTTTATTGTTTTTGGATTGCATACGTGTTCCTGAATATCCAACGAAACGTATTTTGTATACGCTAACGAAACCAATCCAACGTAAACGCATTTTGTATACGCTATTTACACTTTGTAGCATAACATTTTACATTTCAATTCATTAGAACTTTCGCACCTCCGCGCCGGGCGGCATTAGAATTTTCTGGAACCCGTTAGGTCAAGCAGGTACCTTACCGCGCGTAACATGCATTTCCTTTCAATGACCTTTGGCACGTGCGACACTTGGTGCTCTCGCAACCGTACAACTCGAGCGCTGCTTGCCGGAATTGCCCGTACAAGCGCAACGCGAGCGACCGCGGCCGTCGGAAGTGGCGGGCGCTCTGCATATTCATGGCCGCGCGCGCTTGTCCGGGGCGCCGCGGGCGACCGGGCGTCGCGGGCGCCGTGGCCGAGCGGAGGCCTTTCCCGGCCACCCCCCGTGACTCACGGCGCCCGGCCCACGCGACGCCGCCCGGCGGTGCGAAAGACGTCCCTGCCCGATTGAGGACGCGCCGCCGCCCATTCACTCTCCTCCGGCGCCGTGGGTAGGCCCTCCACGGGAAGGGAGCCTGCTCGCCAGCCATCGCTAGTGGGCCTCCAGGCGATTGTGTAAACGATGCTTGTGCCTGAGGACACACATTTATAAGCCTTTAGATAGTTCGTGATGTTTAGGAATGATGATGCACTAGATGGTGCAGGGCTTGATGCATCGTCCGTGTACTCGGAGCTCATGATATCATGCGTTAATATACTGATTCTAGGAGCCTAAAACACTTAGATCGGTAGTTTTTTTAAAATTTATTTTTAATGACGCTTTTCAATATGTAGGCCATATAGCGACCACTTTGATTTTTAAACTGTAGGGAGAACACGTCTGCACAACACAAACATCCATGCCCGAGGCGGGATTCGAACCCGCGATCCACTGGTCCGAGATCGCTACTGCACTATTGTCTCGACGATCTTGGCCATCGGATCGACGGTCAGTAGTCTTGTGAGTGTACTACAATTTTACTCTCCCAATGGAACGTGAGATGTGTTGCCGACCTCCACGTCCGCTTGCGGATTTTCTTTCTCGAACTACCTCCACCCAGTGGGACTGTGCCCTAGTCGGGATAAGATCGAAGTTCCCGACGGGTCTCCTTTCTATGTGGTAGTGTAGTGCGTGTTTACACTCACCCAGCAAGAAGCGGCATCATCCCAGGGTGCAATGGCATCGTCCCAAATCGCGCAACCGAAAGCTGCGGGTCCGTCACCTGCCTAAGGCATGAGTGTCTTTCGCATATCCACGCCCCAGTTCGAAAAGAAAACAACACAAAATCCTTAGTTTTGAGATATTGACGTTTTTAAGTTTAATATCGTTCTCAACATCAGTCAGTTACATCACGTGAATTTGAAATATATTTTCATTTGTTACTGTTATTTCATAGTCTTCAAATTCATACGATGTTGCTGACATTTTCAGAGCGATATTAAACTTTAAAACGTTAATATCTCAAAACTCAGAATTTTGAGTTGTTACCTTTTATAACTGGGACGTCGATATAATGGTGACGTGAGTCACTTCTTATACTACCACTTATGGTAACTGAATCCCCACTCCACATCTTGAATGGTCATTCACACCTCATGAGCGCTGTTACATCTGACATACAGCGAAAGAGAACGCAAACCAACCCTGTAGTCCCCATTGGGGTGGAAGGGAAGAACATAAAGGCATAGGCCTCCTCACTTGCCTATGTTAGGGGATAATGTAGTAGGCACTAATTACCATCATGGCAGAGATGTGTAACAAAATGTAAATAAGTTTTCCTTTGAACACTTTCAAAATGTGTTATTATACTAACTTAATGCTTGTCAGTCTCAATTATTTTGATTATAGCACTTATTCAGTTTTATGTTTATAGCCTAAATTGATTGCCCGTAAGCCTCGCTGAGTGTGCTCTAAGTGCAAGACACACTTGCAAGATTCGAAGTTATAAGTATTCCGATTCCAGAAAGCAAAACCTGTCCTGCAGATGCACCAGACAATCCTCCACCTCTAGGATAGGATTCGGACCTGCTGTTTTTCACATCGAGGAGCTTAACTGGTACTGAAGAAACCCTGGACACCCGGATACACTAATTCCGTTCTCCATAAGGGGGCCTATCAAGTCTACAAACTGCAACATTTTTTTGATTAATACATCTAAAGTGAAACTCATTTTAGGTTACTCTGAGACTAATCTTATGCTATTCGCAGATTATTTTTTTTGATTCATTTAACAATTCAATATTATGGGATTAGATAAATACTTGTTGCAAATCAATTACAACGTTAAAACTTATTTAAATTATTTACAGCATACGCACGAATTTGTTTGCAAGGTTATGCATTATTTTGAAATATAGATTTCTTTCATTCAAGTTTTGGACAAGTTTTGAAGACATCATCAAGTATTTATCAGTGCAAAAATTTATAACATATTTACAAGTGTTTGACTAATATTATTGTTGAACTGATTTTACTAAATGAATTATGCTTACAGACATAAAATGAGTCAATAGTAATTTATTAATTTATTTCAATCTTTTAATCAATATTTTCTGAATGTTTTATTACACTCTATCTCATTATTACAGAACTGTTACAGAAATCCAAATACTTTTTTTTCTCGTAGCTAGAAAATATAAGGAGATTGATAACCTTGTTTTGTAAGAGCATTTGCACATCTCTCCCTCTCTTTTCGCGTGATAACCCAGAGCGCATGCTAACCGAACAAAAAATGCGTATTCCCAGCACCTGCAGTCCTTCGAGATCTTGAGGAATGTGCCATGTAGGTGTGGAAATCATTGCCCTAGATAAGGATGGGGTGAGGATCCTCGTAGGACACAAGGAGTGAGGACAGGAGGGTGAGGGATGCATTGGGCGCGATCTGTGGTCCATGAAAACGACGGATCAAAGAAGCGGGCTACTAAAATTATTATCCAGACAATGGGCGGTTTCCAAGGGTAAAGCAAAACTCCGCAAACAAATGTGGAGGGGTGTTAGGAATGACGAAATGTGTATTTTTACCTTCTCGCCCTTACTTCATAAGAAGAAAGAGTGTTGTAATCGTGTGTGGAGAAATCCATGATTTTGCGACAGAAAAACTCTAATTCCTGATCCCTGAAAACGATAAAGGGGATAAATCTTGTTCCTATGTATGTAGTAACTTACTTTCCATATCACGATATATAGTCAGAATCCTTGTTTTGTATGTCCTTGATATCGAAAAATCAATTGACGGCAAAATGTCTGTCCGTCTGTGTCTGTCTGACTGACTGCCTGTCTGTTGGCTGCGCTAGCATCTAAACCGTTAAGACGATTTTCTCAAAAATGTATACTATGCGATCGTTGTCATTTCAAGTTGTTTAAGGATATTTTGATTTTCGGGGGTATTTGACGTGATGCTTAAAAATCCTTTTGAAAATGTTCTCAAAGATGACCGCACATTTTTATTAAACTCTGTTATAAAGTTTAATGTAACAGACGCTTGAAAGATGGTTCTGGTCCCGTTTTCTTTGAAATCCCTAATTTTTTGAAAATTGCAAAAAGTCAAAATTATTTGGGTGTCTTTCTGCAACCACAATATTGTAGATAGAGATTTTTGCCGTAATAAAATATATTTTTCAGATATCTTAAAATAAGGTCACGTCAATTTTTTCGAAAATATGAGTATTATTTTTATTTCACGTGAAATATAGGCAATTTATAAACAATTATTTTCTCAAAAAGGGTCCAAATTTTTCTTTAAAATTTCTTCTCGAATGAATCAAATAGTGGTTAAAAAAATTGCCGCTAGTCCCATTTTCGGCGTATTCTCTGTATTTTTGAAAATTGCGAAAATTTAACATTGCAAAAGTTCAATATTGAAGATAGAGATTTCTGTTTAAATAAAATATATCCTACAAATAGATCTTTAAAAAAATATCATTTACAATTTTTTAAAAAAAGAGTAGTTTTTGCCTGAAGTTAATGCAATTTCTCAAAAACGGTTAATTTTTTCTTCAGTTTGACGTACACGGATAAAAGAAGACACTTAAAATAATGGCGCAGACCTTTTTTTTAACTCTGAAATTTCGAAAACTGCGAAACTTAGAAATAATATGAGAATGCTGTTGTAGCACGAATAGTTTTATAAAGCAACTATTACTTATCATGTTACCTTACGACTCCATGCGGAGACATATTTTAGCGCCTGTAGGTTATGTAATTCCCTCGGCTCTATGACTTCCGCTCTCTCGGGGCTACGTTGAGTGAATCAATGTACTCCCTCGCATCGCGGTTCGGCTCGTAAGTTTTGAGATGATCAATGCCAGCCTTGAACGCTGAGTAGGGAAAGCCACAAAGATGATTTTCGTAAACGCCCATTTGTGATGAGCCAATTATAACCTCAGGGCTATGCGGTGCGTCTGATCTCTAGTACTCAACGCCGCGTGGGATTGGATAAATCTAACAACCCACGATCCTCACATGTATGTCACATTCATATTGGTTTGTCCACATCACTCTTTTCACATGTTGCAGTTGTTCAAAGTGAATTCCTTGCGTTATCATTTAATTATATTTTGTCGCATATGTTTGAATGTCCCTCATGAGCATCTGACCACCTCGCATGCTCTTAAAAGTTTCTCCACCTTCCGCAATGATTGATGTTTCCGAGTATGCCAACTTCTATGGACATTAGTGTAGTGAATATTTGTATGCCTGGAGGTGGTGGTGTTCCTACTACTTTTAATAAGACCATTTACGAAAATATCAGAATGGGTCAGATTGTGTTACTGAGGCAGTCATGGAATAGGCTTTCCTCTTCCTATCCAACGATCTGGACATTTTTCATAAATTGTCACATGCCTCGAGTGAAATGGCGGGAGGTCCTAAGGTTAGAGTCTTGGTGGTGGCGAATATCTAGCTCGAATCCAACCACTCTCTGTGAGGAGAATTCTAGCGTCCGGCATCTTGGACCTGTTGTTTTCCGTGACTTCTCCAGTCAATACCGGGTGAATCTTGCAGCAGTACCCTAACAAACGTGCCACTGGCCGCATACAATATTTCCTGCGCCAACCTTGCCCCATCCCTTCCTTTTACAAACACACACAGTTACATGCACTACCCACTTGGGAGACTGGATCTTAGAGCTTATCGCGTCGTGGTCGGTGTACCACTGGGGTAACATATCTGGGGGATGGAAAACTCAGCAAACCGAACATGTAAGTAGGCGTCGGATTCCGTATTCTCGTGAGGAGTGAACTCCGCCACTTCCCGTGCAATACCACACCCTAAACCTCACCGTACTAATCAAACCTACTACTGATCAAAGTAGCTGATTAGCCCGTAAACAGAAAATACACACTTTCTGTATCGATTGATTGATTGATTTTTTCGTGTTTCCGGGCGCGTCAACGGCTTCGGTCATTAGTCCCGTAAGTGTAGTGCATGATTTTTCTCGGGAGATGCCTGAGATCTTCCCCCGCTGGATGGCGAGATCCGGCGCTGACCTACCGTCGGCTAGTGGGGTTTCCCCCTAACCAGGACTCTCTCACCAGCGGGGCACCGCCCCAGCCGGACGAGCTCTAAGCTACCGACAGGTCTCCCGGAATGTGGCAGTGTAGTGCGTGTGTAAGGGGAGTGGAGAGGACAAGGAAGAGGAAGGACAGATCGCGCGCGGTCCGTGGCCCGTTTGGTAGGGTACTTCTCCAGCATTCGCCTGGTGTTGGGAAAAAAACCAGGGCCGCTAGAATTCTCCTCCAGACAGGACTGAATTCGACCTAGCTGAAAGCTAGTGTCGAAAATCCTGCCGCCGTCAGGACTCGAACCTAGGACCTCCCGATCAGAGGTGCTGCAGTGACATCAGTTGATGCACTGAGCTACCGCTTCCGGTCACACTTAAGTGAAAGGCGACAAACATTCAGGAATCACATTTGCAGATACACAGGCAAAAGAGCATCTTGAAGGAGTGCTAATTCACGTTCAAGAAACATCATGTTTCCCATTTAGACGTGTTGGAAATACTTAAGGGTACCGATCAAGGTAATCATGCCCGATACCAGAAAAGATGTTTACAAGAAAGCGTTCCTGACGTATCGTGAAGTGCGTAGCGTGAGGGCATTTCTCGGCCCAAATATGGAGGATTCCGGAATTGAAGACACAGACCCTCATAAACCACGTCACTTTAGAAGAAAGAAACTGTGCTGACGAATCGACAGTTGCGGAGGTACCGCCGTGCAAAATTCACTTGCAGCGGGAAGTCCTCCGAACTTAATGTCTGCTGTCTGCTTTCTCTATAATACGAGTGTAGTCACTGAGGGTGAATGAGAGGGCGGAATGTAGTTTGTTGTTTGCGCGACGGATGCGCGTCAACCGCAAGCGCATGGAATCAACCTTTCCCAGAATTATTTCTTACCAATTATTTTCATAGTTCGATATCTTTCACTTCCGCTTCTTGTAAATGATCCACAAACCTGTAGGTAATAAACACTGTCAGATAATAATGAAAAAATGTATGTATAACTTCCAGAGCTCCGCATTAACTGGAAAAACAACCGCTGGCGGACGACCGGCTAGTAGTAGACGATACAGCGCTTTCTGCAACTGGCTGCCTCTGGTCGAGCACATTTGGTTGATTGATTAGTGATCTCGGGTGCGTTATCTGCTAAGGTCATTAGTCCGGTAATTTTAGTGTATGCTTTATCGTGGGAGGTGGTGGTGATCTTACCCCGCTAGATGCCAAGATCCGGCACCAACCTACCGTCGGCTTGAGGGCATTTTCCCCCACCAGCGGGGCACCGCCCCAGCCGGGACAAGCTCTAAGCTCTCGACCGGTCTCTTGGAATGTGTGGTAGTGTAGTGCATGTGAGTGTAAGTGTGTGTGTAAGGGCTGAGGATAGGACAACGAAGGGGAAGAAAAAATTAAGCACGGTCCGTGACCTGTTTTTTAAGGTACTGCTCCGGCATTCGCCTGGTATTGATCGGAGAAACCACGGAAAACTACCGTTCAGATCAGTCGGGTGCTAGAAGTCTCCTCCAGACAGCGACTCAATTCGAGCCTGCTTTCATGTCGAAAGTCAAATATCCTCCCAGCGTCAGAATTCGAAACCTAGAACCTCCCGGAGAAAGGTCAGATGTCCTGAGCCACCTTTGCCGGTCGAGTACGTTCGCGGGAGCAGTAGTGACCGTTTCCGCTCTCTCTCTCTCTTCTCTGTGCGTGCTGCCCCCACCAAAGTCCCTTACTTGGGGCAACTTTTTTATTAAATAAACGCATCTCCAGATTCTTTGGCACATTTTCTACCATTCATTACGTTGCGAGTGGACTTCTTGTCAGTGTTTGTTAAATAAAATACACTAAATTATGTGTTCCTCTCGACCAATTCCTGCAGCTATTCTTCACTGGCTCGTTTTGAATGAGTAAAGTGCTCTATTGAATTAGTATGTAATATAATTTCTTCACTCATTATTTTAGTCCCTTCATTCAAATATTATTTTTAAAGTAATTAAGCGAAGCCTCATCAAACACATATTTTCGTAAAATATATGTCTTTATGTAATTGTTATACGTTTTTACAGAAACATTCTAATTCAAATGAAATCAAAATAAAGTACTTCTCAGGGCGGTCTTGAAGTCCTTTCAACCTCCTTTCCAAAAGAGTACCGATATTTTTTGGAAATTAACAGTACATTTTGAGTAAAAATGTCCACGGTTCTTGCATCATCATTTTCCCTCCTCATTCTTTGTCGTAATAAGACATTCTAGAGTCCTCCCAATACATTAAAGGTAAAGAGGGCAACGGAATTGAGTAATTTGCTGGAAAAAGCATGGTAGAGGATTCCTTACATCCATCTTCAATTAATCGAGTATATGCCTGAAAAAATAAGGTACAAAAAGTTTTAAAATTCGCAAAATCGTGTAAACAAATTAATTGCTTGTTTAATTAGACATTTTTTACCAAATTGACTTTTTTTTATATTTAGAGTCCATCAGTTGTATCCTATTCTGAAAACGAGCATCCCACTTATAATTACATGTTGCTATTCATCTCTTTAAATCAATGATCCGTCCCATACTCTCATATGCTTCTTCATTCAAGGCTGCCGAAGACAAAACAAATGCATATTTTTCAAAATAGATTCGTACGCACTATCACAAAAGCTCCCTGGTACATTCCAAATACACAGTTACAAAATGAACTTGGCATTACACCCATTCCCTTTCCTATCCATTAAGTTCTATTATAAAATACGAGTTTTATAGATTCCTTCAACATTTCACTACCACCTAGGTAAGCAGAATTTGTACGGCAAAAAAGTTAACTAGTGGTGCTAAAACAGCACGTACTTTCTCGCCCGTATTATCACACTACGTCATGCGAAAAGTACTCTAATTTTCGAAAAATTGTACCTGACCTTATTTTAATCTCTATCTTTAAGGAACAGATTTAATTATGGGGAAAATATCTCTCTTTAATATTTTAGTTGTAGGGAGACTCCGAAAAAATGTTGAACTTTTGCAATTTTCGAAAAATTAGGGTTTTCAACGAACATGAGACCTGCACCATTCTCTTAAATGTCCTTCACACTATTAAACAACAAGATTTAATTAAAAACGATGGAGATACTTTTTTGAAAATTATGTAAATGTTTTGCTTCAAGTAAATATCTCTCAAAATTAAAATATCGGTTTCAAGTTCAAGGGGCCGCGACATCGACGATCGTTTTCTCTACTCCGTAGCGAGAAAGTAAAAAGAAAGTTGCTCGGAGAATTTTTGAACCCCCACAGACACAAACCGATGAGTATTTTCTCATTTATTACTTATTTAAACCCTAAATCGTTTATTATCTTAAAATAAAATTTGTTTACTATGTATCATATAATATCTTATAAATATTCTGTATCTATTGTAATTGTCTTATGCGGCTGCAGAGGGCCAAAGTCCAAGCTTGAATAAATAAAAAAGACACAGTAGCTGTTGTGCGACGAGACACCAAACAGATAGGAAACATCGTTGGCGGAGCGTATCAGGGAGAAAATGAGTGCCAAAGCAAAAGTAGAATGTAAGGGGTGGGATTAAAATTAAGGGAATGTCGTGCGGGATTGCATAACAACCAGGCGCAAAACTACCTGCCTCCCCGTGAAATTGCTGTTGTGCTGTAGATTTTTCCCGGTACACTCTAAAAAATAGATCTTTAAATGATTTTGTTGTAATTGTTTCAGTATAGAATAAGTTTTATGTTAAAGTGCGTAATTTTGAGTAAAATCCTGACATTTTTCACAAATATGTAAACAAGTTTTTTTTCAAAAGCGACTTCAATATTTTTCTTTCACACATTTGAAACCATGCAGCAGAATATTCTGTATTATTTGTCGATAGTGAATTTTTTAAAAAACAAGTGTATTTTCATAAATTAAAAATAAGTATTTTATATGCATGTATCGTCAGATTTGTTATTTTTCTGGGAGAAACTTACGTTTTCGAGTTTAAATCCTAGCTTAAATAGACACTTTTTCGGGTTGGCGACACTTGCAGAGGCATGTATTGTGTCGATAGGGAGATTGGCAAGTGAAGTTACGCGTCACTGATTGCGAGTCCAAGTTCAAGTTTTCGAAAATGTGCAAAGGGTTCAGCTTGTATTTTGATATTGTACTGAACTGACAACATGCTTAAATTGTATACCAGTTATACAAAATATAAGATCCGGTGACTTCCACAGCTACGCTAATGGGTAATTCAGGAAACCTCTGAAAGTCATTATCTTCAAAGAAAATCAACATGGTACTACAACAACAATTGTTTAATATGTTAAACAAGAAATTGTTAAACACAAATTATTTTAACCAAACTAGTAATCTAATATAGAGCAGAAAAATCAGAATTTGAATTCTCTACGCTCCAATAAATTTTTTATGTCCATAATATCTGTTCACAGGTTTGAATGATTTAAAAAAATTACTTCATGTCACCATATTATCTACTAGTCTCGTCTTAAGAGGAAAAGGACATCCCTTTCTTGCCCATGTTAATTTTATGATTTTTAGGTACTCAAGATATCTCAAAAAATATTTTATTTACAGTGTTGATTTTTTTTATTTAACATTCCTTAATGAATGTCAGTTCAAAAATCTGATAAACAAGCATTCGTTTTTGAACAAGAAGTTTTATTAAATTATGAAAAAATACACATTTTTGAATTATAATTTTTTTTACATTTAAATGGTTGTTTTTTTGTGGTTTTGTTGCTGATTATGACTTTACAAACATTGTAGATAGTGCTGTAAAAAGTAGGGATGTACTACTATTTTCCCTGAAAATAAATGTTCCGATAGTTAAAAAACCAGAATTTGCGAAAATTCAAAGCTTTGGCGTTCAATTTTGCATGTACTCAATTACTCAGTGCGTTCCTGTTCCATATTCTTGGTCATCCGAAACCTCCTAATTGTTTTCTCTCCTTTTAGCTTCCCGATTCTTCTGTTTTTGTTTTAGGATATCATTTATTTTTGTCGCATGAGCTTGCATGCTTGGCAATGCGTTGCAGGATATATTTGGTTTTTCTTCTAACAGCCATTCCTAATTATTTCATCACTATAATAGGCGTTTTATTTACAAACAATACTTCTACAATTACTTCACAACAATAGGCGCTTTATTTAGAACAAACAAAGGGTACATGCTAGACGTAAACTAACAGTGCAGCCATGAATCTCGAACTTTGCAAATATCTAAAAAATAATATTATTTCTCATTGTACATTCCTCCAAGGGTTCCGCCCACTCTTTAAATGTCCTGACTACTGCATAGTTCCATTAAATATTTTGTTAGGGACTAAAACGTACATGCAACACTATATATATGCATATTCAGGAGAAGACAGAATAAAATGGCGCAAAATCTGAAAAATCGATTTTTTCGTATCCTTCTCCCCCTAAATCTTCGTTTCCGTAATATTTTCCTTAATACTTGTGCATTAACTCTACTCCATTTCTTCCATCAATTGTCTATAAACAATCTCCCTCTGAGATACCGTCAACGCGGTTCGCATACATGCGCCTCTCTGCCGTGATCTGAGCTCACGGTTTTGATGCTCCCAGCGAGCACTTTTTGAATGATTATTTTTCCTTCTTGAGCAGTATATTTAATGCCATGGAAATCTTGCATGCTTGTACACATTCCCGGCAAAGTCTTCATTTGTCGCCGCATGTCAACCAATGCCACGAACCGTGCGGTCTTCATGATTCCACTCCTTTTTATTAAATCAACTTCCTCTTTTCATCACCGCACATTGAGATAAGTCATAATATTACATAACGGTTACAAATAATATAAGAAAGTGTGTGCTATAGGAACATCACTTGTTTTATTTTGTAATTCTACAATGCGAGACTCGATTAGATGGAAAAGGATATGCAGGAATTAAGGGATTTTACGTATTTCACAAAGAAACTGTATTATTTATAAAAAAAAAAGTTTGCTAGTTGAATGTAAATTGTAATTTTGAAACACTCTGCAAACTGTGAGTTTTAAAGAGCGGACGTTTTTGGCACTGTTTCTACCCGTTTGCACAGATAATTATTTCTGTTTTAAAAAATGAAACTTTTATCCCATTTTTTCGGGAAATTAATTTCAAGTTGTAGTCCATCATGCAAAACTTTCTTGACGATATCATTTTGTCTCTGAAACTCGTTTTTCTGTTAATAATGATCTTTAAAAAGAGAATAAATCTTTTATTAAACTACTTCTACACGCGAGATTTATGGCACGCAATGATTTAAAAGTGTCTTGAAGGACCCGTGCGAATATTCTGTACTTTGTAAATAATAGATTTAAAAGAGAAAATAACTTTGTAATAGAACCCAACTTAGACGAACCAGACCTTGAATTGTGCTTTACAGCATTATATGCCCGGTGGGAGAGCATTCAAAAGTTGGTAAGGGGTCATTAACAAACAGAACGACTTAGATACGTGGGATTAAATTGCACAGAATATCAAATAGTCAATTTAATTATACAAAACATTAAGATTCCACTTCTTTGTGATCACTTGAACTATGGAGTATGTAAAACCTGGAAAAATGTAAAAGACGATTCTGAAAGATCTCATGTTTCAGATTAAGCCTATCTAACACAACTCGAAAATATCTTTTCCCGTAATATCTCGCACGTCCTCCCTATTTTCCTCCGCACGTTTCCCAAACATTCAACACATTTACCTCGCTTAATCTCCGGAAGTGCTTTGCCGTGTCTTTCCGTTATGTTAACCGCATGTTTTCCCACAAGTTAAACTGGAAATTCAGACATTGATTTAAGTGGTTTTTATTACTAAATACTTTCCTAAATATTGCGGCGGGGAAGTGCAGTGGAACCCCATGGATAACCCGATTGATTAAATATGTTTTCGAGTAAGTAATTTGCTTTGGTCATTATTCCCGTAAGTGTAGTGTACTTTATATCCCGGTGAGGTGGCAAAATTCCTCCCCCTGGAACGCGAGATTCGGCACGTCGGCTTACGGGACGTTTCCCCATCCAGGTATATCGGCCGGTGAGACACCGTCGCAACCAGTGAAAGCTCTAAGCTCCCGAATGATCTCCATCTCACCCTTACCGATGTGAGTGGTGATTTAGTTCTTGTATGTGTGTGTATAAAAGAAGAAGAAGAAGCAGAAGAAGCAGAAGAAGAAGAAGAAGAAGAAGAAGAAGGGGCAAGGATGAGGAAGGCAAGATCGCACCCAACCTGGTGCGTAGCCCATTTAATAAGGACGTTCTCGGGCATTCTCCTGGTACTAATGCCGAGAAACCACGGAAAATACCGATCAGAGCAGCCAGCAGGTAGAATTTTCCTCCAAACGTTAGTTGAAATCCACCGTGTGTAACTACTGTCGAAAGGCACTGTCGGGCCTCAAACCATAGACATCCCGGTCAACGATTCAGCAGATGCGGTATTTTCGCTGAGCTGTTGCAGCTTATATTTTCATCTTGCGATTGGGGTTTTGAAGGCAAAGGCAAAACACCACGTATCTCTTAAAATAATGACCATAATCACCTTTTCAAGATCGCACAGAAAACAAAATCGTCATTTACAACACTTTTCCCTTCTTACGAAGTAAGACGAGAAAGTAACCGGGAGCGGTAGCTCAGTGCATCAACTGATGTCACTGCAGTGCCTTTGAAGGGGAGGTCCTAGGTACGAGTACTGACGGCGGCAGGATTTTCGACACTAGCTTTTCAGCTAGGTCGAATTCAGTCGCTGTCTGGAGTTGAATTCTGGCGGCCGGCTGTTCTGATCGGTAGTTTTCCGTGGTTTCTCCGATCAACACCAGGCGAATGCCGGAGCAGTACCCTACCAAACGGGCCACGGACCGCGTGCGATCTTTCCTTCCTCTTCCTTGTCTACACTACCTTACACACACACTTACACTAACATGCACTACACTACCACATATTCCGAGAGACCGGTCGGGAGCTTATAGCTTGTCCCGGGTGGGGCGGTGCCCCGCTGGTGGGAGATTTCTGGTTAGGGGGAAACCCCACTAGCCAACGGTAGGTCGGCACCGGATCTCGTCATCCAGCGGGGGAAGATCACCGCCATCTCCGAAAAAAAACATGCACTCCACTAACGGGACTAATGACCAAAGCAGTTGACGCGCCCGGAAACACGCAAAAATCAATCAATCTATCAATCAAACGAGAAAGTAAAACAATGTGCGTGTGAGTGAGTCGCCGTTATCGGGACAAGGCTACGATAGAAGTTCTCCATAGAACGCAATGGGATTGGCGGTTGACCGGTGGCGGAGGTCGAGGCGGCGGCGTGCCGTGTCCGTTGCGCGTGGCGGGGCGCGTGGGCGGCGAGCGGAGCGGAGCGGCGCATTCGCGAGTGCGTTCCCCGGAGCGACCTTGGCATTTGGCGGCGGCACCGCGTCCGCACCTCGCCCGCCCCCTCCCCCGCCCCGCACGCACGCTCGCGCGCCGGGCACGCGTCGTGCCGCGCGGGTCACGACTTCTCGGCAGCCTCCAGGCGCCGCGCCGCGTTGTGCTTAACGAGCGGCTCTTCGCTCGGGCCGGACGGGCCGGATCCCTTTGAATGAGCTTTGGCTTGGAAAGGTAACACGTCCCATAAATGCCCCGAGCATTCAAGGGTTGACAAGGTTTATACGTAAAGTCACTATAAATGTCATGTAACTGTTATTAAAATTATGTTTAATTTCTACATTGTTAAATAGAAGCAGAAGGTGCATGAATTCATGACACACTTTCATTTAATCGTATAACCCATTATACTACCTATTGTAAAATACGTTTTGAAAAGATTTAAACATTTAAAATTCAGATAAAATGGCTTTATTAATTAGTTCGACCCGGGTAAACATTCCTCACCGTATAAATCATTGTTTTAAAAGTAAAAGTAACTTCATAGTGGAACCTATATTCTTGTGCCTAGACCATAAATTGTGCGTTACATCATACAGGCCTCAGAAATTGCCAGGGTAAACATTCTAACATTGCTCAGTGCTTGTTATCGGAGAGAATGTTTTAGATTAGTGCTAGTATAAAGTATGGGTTATCAAATAATCAATGTAAAGATAAAGGGTTTTTTTTGTTGAAATTCTCTGCATTTCTGTTTCCCGTGCTCTGCGGTGAAAGTACCCAGAAGTGTTACACCTTCAAAAATATATGGGAGTTATTTTCTATTCAACAGTAGCACATTTCCGAGATTTTCGGACGTCATTTTAAAAATTGCTCAAAACTCCCATTCTTCTTAGTACTATAGCTTACTAGCTGAACCCGTGTGAAAACTCCGCACTTTGTAAACAATTGAAAATTTCTTCTTAGAAGAATCCCACTTCGAATGGTCAGCACCGGAACTGTGCGTTTCAGCATTATTTACACGGTGTAGTTCGAGAGTAACCTCTCTAATATTGCTAAAAGCGTTGTGATGAAATTTGCGCAGAAGATAAAATAGTTCCTTCAATTTTATTGTAAAATGTTTCCTTTTAATTTAATATTATATAGATCTGGAATTTGTGCACTTTCTGACCACTCTTGTTATGGAGTTAGGACACCCCAACAGACTAAATATCCAAATCTGTAAAACAAAGTTAAAGTAACTTTCATTTGGGATAATATTGGCTAAGAAACAATCCGAGCCCCACTTGTTCTGACCTGATCCTTACCAGTCTCCCTTCATTTTTTCCACATGACCACCATCTGCCTTCTACACAGTGGCAAATTCTCCAATACACCGGTATACCTAGTAATTCGAAGTGTATAATAAATATTTCAAATTTTGTAGTTCTCTAAAAAATTAGAGATTTTGAAAGCTTTAAAACAGATGCGAAGAAGTTTTGCTACCGAGAGTCAGTCAGTCTTCCGCATCCGTAAGCGCTATGAAGTGCGGTAGAATGAAAGTATTTCAAACAGTTCTTAATGCTATCCAGAGAATTCGCTAGTGCAGGCGAAGGCACCGCATGCCAGCCGCTATAATCTAGGACTTCTCATTTTTTAAGGGCAGCGAGATGGGAGGATGCGCGTCTGAACGGTCGGTAAGCACCGCAAAATATTGCGGTGAACACTCCTTCTCTGGTCGTTCGTAAGTTTCGCTTTTCTCAAGGTTTTGTGAAAATGGAATGTGTTAATGATCTAGAAGTTAGTGGTTTGTGTAATTGTCTTGTGGAACAATTATTAAGGACGGAATTTCGTGGTATTGGGATTTCAGAAAAGCTCGGAATAAAAGACAACGTTAGAGGTAGCTTCCATAAAGTGCGGTATACTTAAAATAATGTTCAGGATTCGCCACTGCTTCTACAACTCCCCATCTGTTCCCCCTCACAACACCCACCTGTCCTCACACCCGCGAGTCCTTTCAGAAACACCAAAACACCACACCCGCGAGTCTCCACGAAAACCTTGTTTAAGGGACCAGGGCGCATCGTATCGTACTTATGAGCCATTATTTTGTGTTGCAGTAGCTTGTTTTTTATGATACATTACTTTTAATGAACTGAAGATGTTATAAATAATTTATGGATTACATTTTATGAATTTAATCTCAACTCCGAAATTGCATTTGATTTAAGATTTATGGTGAATATCAATAATGCTTATTTTTAAAACCACAGTCTTTGAATGCTTCACAATATATTATGTGATCATCTCTACAAAATCACCCTGTTCCTTTATCATTTTTTCCTAGAAAAATTAATCAGAGAATAATCCTCGCTCATTATTGTTCAAATCCATGGCATGCAGATAACGTTTAAAGAATGAAAATTGATAGGTAGGGCACGTATTTCTGTTTTTTTTAGTCCAATTTCTTTGAATGTCTTGCAAATCTGAGATCAAGCAGCGTACCATTATATGAAAGTTTAACATGAAAGTTTGCATGACATCTCATCTTTTAATGTCTATTTGTCTTTACTCTAAATGGACATTCTCTCGAATCAAGCGAGTTTGAGATTATATTCTGTTTAAAAGTTGTTTAATTTCTAGATCTACTTTGTCATGAACTGTGCGCAAAGTTTTGCGTTCCTGAAAACTTTCCAAACATGGCCAATTAATGAAAGTATACAAAACGAGTTCAGATATTACTCACTGTTGACAAAAGTGAAGGAGATTATCTTGCGGACATTTCCACATTTCTAATTTGTGTATGACAGATATTCTGTAGTTGCATTTTGCCGTACACATTGGTGATTCCTTAGAATTGCAGAGAAAAGTAAAGGGTAGGAATGATTAATATTGTTAATCAGTTTAAAATTAGATATTACCGTTTCACTTGAAGTCTTACCTTTTCTTCAGAATATTTATAATCTTATTATAATCAATAATATGTATTGACTGAAGTTTTCCGGGAACGTCAATTGCACAAACTTTCAGTAATGATTTTAAATCTTAATAAACGTCAATTCTGATCTTTACGTTAGTCCAAATGTGAGTTCTATTTCCTAATCTAAAATTGTAGTGTAATGTAATTGTAATAAATGAAGTTGTTAGATACGAACGACCTACACTACAATGTCTCTGAAAATAGCGAATGTATTAGTAAATCTCATCACTAAAGCAAATAGTTCCGAAAACATTCTTATGATCGTAATAACTAGTTGTTTGTTCGTATTTGAGGTTCCACACATCTTAAACAGATGCTAGAAAGTGTTACAGCAGCTGCTGTTCTTTGGAAACTACGATGAAAATGTTCATATATTCTACGTAGTATAGATCTCATCAAGTAAGCTTTTTACGAACACAAACATATATTGATATACCTAGATACTATTTTTCGAACAGATTACTCGGATAAATGTAAGAGGTAGGTAGGACATCTGACATTAAGTGAACATTAAATAAAATTGAATTTTAAAGTTCATCTATGTAAAGTTGCGTGGAAAGTTTTAATCGCTTCTTAGATTTAATAGAAATATTAAATAGAGGAACTATCTTACTGTAGAATGACGAATGTGAAAAAGATAACCAATAAATAGATCTCTAGAGATGAATACCCATATACGGAGTTCATTGCAATGAACAACCAATACAAAGATTAGAATGTATTTGAATAAGGTAAGCAAACTTTCGCCTCAAGCCATACGTTATAATCCGTATTACCAAAATGACATTTTGATACAAATGTAAACATCTCTGCTAGTTGCAGTACAATGAAGGAGTTTTATGTTCGATTATGTCATAAGAAAGCGTAAATATTCATAAGAATTTGTTAAGAAAATTCAAATACTATTTAAAATAATGCTAAAAAACTCGCCCATCAATTAACAATGAGATCAAATTGAATACCCTGTAAAATTTCCTCCCAGAAATAATGTGTAGATATCTAGCGGATGCCCAAAGTTGAAACAAAGTTGTCTTCCACGTGACATCTCGGCCACATAGTTGGAAAATGTGCAATATTGCACTCTTCTCATTTCATTTTTTTATATATTTGGGTCGATTGTTCGACTTTGCCAACTAGCTAACGGTGTCCCCCATGTCTGGGCCTACTTTAATTCCCACGCTTGAAGGGTAAGAGAGGCATGTGAGGAACGTGATACTTGGGGCGTTCGGAAATGATTTGGACAAACGCTCTAAATTTCATACCATTTATTGTACTGCCCAGGTTTACACAGGTAAATTACAAGTAATCTCCTCCTAATTCGATGCACCTTTCCCATTTCTCGGGAAGTTTCCTTATGGCTGTATAAAACCATTCTTTCGGAGTAGAGCGACACCAGTCGCGGACAGCGTCTTGGAGTTCTTCGGTGGATGACATTCGCCGGCCACGCAATGCGTCCTTCATTTTGTCGAACAGTGCATAGTCCGAAGGGGCCAAATCAGGTGAATGTGTGGGATGGGGAAGCTTCGTAAATCCCATTGTTGCCAATGCGTCTGTTGTCTTGTGGCTCGTATGCGGCCTCGCATTGTCGTGTTGAAGAAGCACTTTGAGAGCCCACTTTCCCTGCCGCCTCTGCTGAATACTGCGTCGCAGTTTTCGTAGAGTTTCGCAGTAGGTATCACTATTCACTGTTTCGTTAGTAGGAAGCCAATCCAGTAGCACAATTCCCTCTTCATCCCAGAAAACTGTAGCCATTTGTTTTTTGGGAGTAAGACTCGGACGAGGCTTTTGGATGGAGGACTTGCAGTGTGTTTCCATTCCATTGATTGCCGTTTTTCTCCGGGGTCTCAAACAGGAACCAAGATTCATCCCCAGTCACCAGTCTTTTGAAGAAATTTTCTCTGTTCGTGTTGTAAATGCGCATCAGTTCTCGGCACAAGTCCACTCGTTGCTTTTTCTGCATTTCTGTGAGTTGGTGAGGCACCCACCGAGCACAAATTTTACGCATTTTCAAATCTTCATGGATGATTTCATGAAGAGTTGCTCGTCCAAGACCCGTTTCATTTTGCAACTTTGTAAATGTTATCCGTCGATCTGCCATAATCAACTTCGAAACTGTTTCGATTGCAGCTGATGTACGCGATGTCGCTGCCGGCTTCTCCACACATTCATGTCCACTTTCGAAATTCTGCACCCAGTGAAAGACAGTGCTTCGTGCCGGAGCTTTTTCGCCACAAACATCGGCGAGTCGGCGATAAATTTCAGTCACTCTGACACCCTCTTTCCACAAGAACCAAGTTGTCCACTTCTGACCACGAGCGTCGCCTTCCATGTCCGCGTGCTTACTGGAGTCCGTTAGCAAAATGAGTCAGCGTTTCTCAGTGAGTGAAGATGACAGATCCATCTAGTGGTAAAATATAGCACTAAGAAGGGCTTTTCGCCACAGCATAAGCGCGCTTTTCAAATAGTATTTGCGTCAGAGCAACACGGTCAGTCCAAATCATTTCCGAACGCCCTAAGTATATTCCCTTCACCATAAGTAGCAAACTCTGCCTGCCTGAAGCTGTTCTTCGTCAGCCAGCTATAGAAACTGAACCGATGTCAATGCAACTCAACTCAAATTTTGCCTTCACCGGGAATGGAACCCGGGATCACATCACAGAAAGCTATTGAGTTATAGCTACCCATGAGCCACCCTAGATGTTTCTCATTTCATTCTTGAACAGCCAATATTGCACATTCTGTTCGCACGTAAAAATTCGTTCCCCCCAAGTGGGGGCACAACGAACATCTAGGGGTGGCGAAGACACATAGATGTTTTTAAAAGATCGATATTTTTCACCAGAAACGTCGATATAGATTAATCCCTGTTTTGTTTTCGATGTTTTCTTCACATCGATATATTTTTCCAGAAACATCGATGTTTTTAAAAATGAATGCTATATTTTTTGTTGATTTTGTACGTGGTTACACCGAATATTGATTAAAAAATTAAGGAGGTAGAGTGCTTTTAAACTAGTATTTACGTATTAATGTATGATGTATATTAGATACAGGATGTTTTACTTCGATGGTTTATGAATGCAAGTGAATAATTGCAAAATCACGATTTCCTTTATTTTTTATTTCCTTCGCCATATTCGATAAACATTATTAACGTTTTATTTATTCGTTAACAAAAAATAAAATGTACCGATATTTCATTTAAGTACTCTAATTAAAAATGGAAACAGGATGAGACAAACCATTTTTTTCATCATACTCAAAAAACACAGGTATTATAAACATAGATGTTTTATAAATATCGATGTTTTACAGACATCGAAAACATGTTGGTTATGTATCGAAATATCGATGTACCAATGTTTTGATAAAATTCGAGCATCGGTCTGGGCCTTCGGGGGTTGGGTGAGTCGTCGGGGTGCGGGGCAGCCGGGGCCTCGCCTGAAGTGGCGTGTCGAGACGTGACGTTTACGGCCAGCGCGATCCCATAAGGCACGCGTGTCCTTCCGCGGCCGCCGCACGCGATCTGCACCTTCTCGCCACCTGCGCCCGCAGCCTTGGCAGGTCTCCGGCCCGTTCGTCATTTTTGACGGCCGCTGCAGCGCCGCGACGGGCTTCCGTATGGGCAGGGCGAGGCGCGGCGCGGCGGTCCCGTTAGGGCACAAGGGGCACCGGAAGTAGCGTCGGCGTATACGGCCAAAAGTCGCTTGCAAGTTAGTTCCATTTTTGAGGCCAACTTTGGGACATGAATTCGTTTCCATGTTCCGTTTGCTAAGTCTATACCGTATATGCCGGTGCATAAGACGCACTCAAAAAGGATTTTATGCTTTAATGTTAAATTTTAAACGTGATTTTTATTTTTATGAAAGGAGTGGGAACTGGGATCTTTGATAAGCAATGATCTTTCTTCATATTCCGCTGGGAATCTTTATGATATTTTCTAGTACGCATGGAAAGACCGTGCCTTTTCATATATCTGCTACACCTTGACGTTGACCCAATGAAATTTTCGGTATTCTTTCTTCTTGTAATACTTTTTGCTTTTATATAATCAATTTTGTGGAAATACAAATTCCTACTTTTCGGTGTACAAAAATTTTATTTTTGTAAAGCCATATACTAAGCATTCAAACAGTTACAAAAAAGTCTGATCCGTTGTACAAGACATCCTGTTTTTTGACGAGTTACCGAAGGAAAAAAGTTTCTCTTATTCACCGGCAAATACAATATTTGAAGCTGGTGCACTTCGTATTAGTAGCATTTGTCACACTCTGCATTATACAATATATGTTTGTAAAAATTTGCTTAGAAAATTTTATACTTTTCAACAATGTTTTGTGTATTGATTATTTGCAATGTGTACTTTTACATAATATTCGATATTCGCAAATTCATCATGAAATATATAAACTATTTTTTAAAATTTCATCAGAATGATCCTGTGATGTATTTTGGCAAAAATGCTAACAAACTGTACAATAAAATATATATTCATTTACTTTCGAGAATATTAGTAACATAAAAATTAGACTTCGTGCTCTTGGGTTCTATACATCTATTTTAAAACACCTAGTTCTATTCTAAAACTTACATTTTAGACGCTACACATCGAGTCACTTATACACTTGTGATACTTTTTCCAGAATAATTACACAAACCGTAATATAAACTGTCATATGGATAATATGTTCGTTGGCGATATAGCTAGGGGTGAAAAATTGGCGTTGAATGAAAATAAAGGAACTAGATAGGGATAGGGGATTACTTAGGGAAGAATATGTTGTCTTCAAAATAAAACGTCGTTATGAGGGACTATGATTGTCATCAAAGTCTAGGTTAATTGACCCTTTACCTCACCAAGGAGGTCATTTTTTCATCTTGTGAAGGGGCATCTGGATCGCGAGTTGCTTTGAGTGCGTAGTAGAGGAACTTCTGGGATAGCCTTTCTGAAAGCAATTCGTTGGACATGAAACGATTTCTCTTTCCGCTCTTTTCACATTACGATTGAAGATTTTCAATTCGTTTCTAACGTTTTCGTTTTTTCTGTAGTCTCGATATATCATGTGATACACCTCAAGAATATCATTTTAGCAGCCTCAATCTTCCTTCTATCCAAGCGATTCATGCCCCAAGTTTTGCAAGCATGATTATGTACCGGAATAGCAAGTTTTTGAATTGTTCCACACGTTACCTAACATTTATTAAGATGTTTTTCTGGATTTTTTTATGGTAATAGGAGAAGCTCTATTCATGGTAGTTAAATTCTGACACTTGTTATAATGCAGTACTTGTGTCAACTATTTTACAAAAGATACTCCACAAAAGAAGTTTAGGCGTAGACGACTTGACATGGCGGAATGCCCTCGCAACAATATTTCGGGTACATAGAGGTCTCCTACACAGGGATACGTGTGAAGACTTTCGAGGTCGGAGCCACAGAGAAGCAGCGGGTATAAAGAGCGGAAGAAGGAACCATGTAATAATCCTATTTCCATAGTGTGGACGTGTCCCAATGTCCTGAAGTGATAGTCCCACCACGGGGATTACTCAGTGGATCAACAGTGCCAAGGGCAGGGGACTCCACAAATGCTTTGAAACACAAAAATAAAACATTAGGTACTGCAAGTAAGCGACAATATCACGTTGTTGTTAATGAAATATGTAAAAAAGAATGTTGAAAGTTAAAACGAAATACGACCCTTCATTTTCAATTACCACTTATTTTCACTCGGAAAACAAAGTAGATTTCTGTAGTCTCAATACATAAGAATCATTTTATATTACCATTTATTTAATAGTATAATACACAAGCAACAGGGGCAAAAATGGCGACCGTGGTGAAAACTAATATTTAACGTGACGTATTATAAAATGTTGATGTATTTTAATAAAATCAATGGAATTTAATAAAATCAAATATTATATTCGATGATAATTATGCTTTACCGTCTTGTTTAATAAATTATAGCTGTGAAGAAGCAAGTTCGTATATAGTATTTTTATCACTGTATTACTTATTCTAAACTAAGGCTAAAACTATTAAAACTGGTTTGACATTGCCGTTGCTTCAGCTGGCGGGGTATCACACCAAAATGGAATGACCTTCTTAGGATCGATCACATACTTTGGATAGCGCATGTGATCGAAAAATAAAATACGAATTTCCATACAAGTGCCTCAGCTATGTGATTTGCTGGGTGTAATTGAATCTTTCTCGTGCATTTTTTGTAGACATGATTTCTCTATGATGTACTTTGAATTATATTCATTTTTGACACAGCAGTTTCGAATATTATCACTAACACTCATAGCTTCAGTGTAGGGAAGATGAATGGTCCTATTGATCAAATCCTGCCGAATAAAAGATCCGTTATTCAGAGCGATTTTTATCTCACTGTAGCCGATTCGGATTTCTATATTGATTGCCTTTTCTGTGTATCAAAGAGCATACATAAATCACCAGTACGACATTTACCGGTGCTTTAGAGCCGTAGCATTGAACACAATCTATTGTAAGCCAGGGTACTCACGACAGCCTCCACGCCCGCTGGGCCTGCCGAGTGGGAGCCTGACAGTGCGTCTCCAAGGATCGGCGGGGTTGCGCAAGAGGTTCGATCATCCGCATGTGTCACCGTTCGCTTACATAAGGCGGCGGCCCCCGCTCAGCGCCCACCTCCCGACCAGCGCGTTGGACGCCGCTGCCTGCCGCAGACGGTGACCGTAGAGGGACTCCCTTCATGAAAGCCAGGAAGACCTGAGCATCTTGTTACTGACAATCTCGATTGTCACGTTACCGTGACCGAGAGGTCCTAGGTTCGAGTCCTGACCACGGCAGCATTTTCGACAGTAGCTTTTCAGCTAGGTCGGATTCAGTCGCTGTCTGGATGATAATTCTAGAGGCCGGCTGTTCTGATAGGTTGTTTTCCGTGGTTTCTACGATAAACACCAGGCGAATGCTGGAGCAGTACCCTACCAAACGGGCCACGGACCGCGCGCGATCTGTCCATCCTCTTCCCTGTCTACCTCCCTTACACACACACTTACACTAACATGCACTACACTACCACATATTCCGAGAGACCGGTCGGGAGCTTAGAGCTTGTCCCGGCTGGGGCGGTGTCCGCTGGTGGGAACCCTGCGGAGGGGGAAACTGCACTAACAATGACCAAAGCAGTTGACGCGCCCGGCAACACGAAGAGGGGGAAACCCCGCTAGCCGACGGTAGGTCGACGCCGGATCTCACCATCTAGCGGGGGAAGATCAACGCCATCTACCGAGAAAAAAACAGGCAGTACACTTACGGGACTAATGACCAAAGCAGTTGACGCGCCCGGCAACACGAAAAATCAATCAATCAATCAATCATGTTACTGTGACAAGCATATGGAAGCACTGAAAAAAGTTTGTCTCCGCATTTTTGTAGATGGAATTTAGTTACTCTGAATTTGTTTCGGGTAATTTCGATTTCAGTTTTGTGAGGTATTACGAACTCTCAGGTTGATAAATGACAGAATCTATCCACTAGTAACTGAAGGTATCTTTTTCCTAATTTAGCACCAGAATATTATCAACACAGTAAATTTTGGACCAAACAACTAAGCCTAAATTGAAGTAAAAACAAATATTACTTTTTTATCAATGAAGAACATCGCGTTGAGATTCTAGTATTATAGGAACATTTCATATATAAAAAGTATTATCCTCGAAAATTAATAGGAAACTTATAGTTATAGTAAACTAATAGTTAACCATGGTCTAATAGAGCAGGCGTAAGAACAATTTTTTATTTTCTGAACGACCAGGTTATTGTGAAGAATAGATTACAAAATTACTTCTGCACACCTAAAAATATATTGCAGATCTATTCAGAAATTTAAAGTAATGGATTTCTTTGTCAATCATAATATAAGTTGTAAAGCGCCTTACTATAACAATTATCAGAATGTAAATACCTTGGACAGCATCTTCTATTGTGATTTGATGAATTTCACAAAAAACTCAATACATTTCCGAAAATGCATTGAACTCTTAGAAAGTGTAAGAGTAAGGAAAGGAAGAAACTACAAATGACTTTAAACGGGATTAAGGCATAGAATATAAATAAAGTTGAGAAAAACTGGGTATGATCCGCTAGGATAGAAGAGGATGATTGAGGGTGATTAAATGAAATCCTTGAGTATTTGTGGAGGAAATACGTTCCTAAATGTTAGAAAAATCAATAACATCTGAAACCATTAGAAAGTCTTCAACCTTAATGCCGGAATAAAAGAGTAAAAAGAAAATGATTCCTTCATATTAAACGAATGACTAGTGAGAGTTAACGAAGAAGCTCCTCCACTAAGCACTGAAAGAAACTCGAGATCTAGGTTACATGATCCAATTTAAATCTACAAAATTGACCAACTCTTCTAATAGAACAACGTAACTTTTTTCAATGATCACACTTTAATAATCCTATTAATAATTGTAATCCTCGTTGCATATATCATTACATTATTATTTTTTAATCATTATACGAATCGATTTCTTCTTGAAGGACAAACCAATGAAATTATCATTGCATTTACATTAATTTTGAATCGCACTTTAATCATTGCAATTATTATACATTAAAACGGTCTAGACTAGGTAGATGAAGAGAAAGATTGTCCGATTTTTCCGGACTGCTTCGGACTGTTGATGTCGACTGCTACGGTCATTCGTTAGTGTATGGGCGTTAGTGCAATGAATGTTTTATGCCTGGAGGTGGCGGTGTTCCTCTGACTGGATGGAGAGATTCGGCGCCGACCTACACATCGGCGGACCTACACAACGGAAGGGATTACCTCCTCGGTGACGGAACATGTCAATCGGACTAGGCCTTGAAAATGATCATAATGACTATTAACTCAATTCAACCCGGGAGTTCCCGCAATAGGTAGACTCACGCCAGTGCCCGCAATGTACCTCTCAGTTATATCTGTAATTTTATTGTGAATGCGATTGGTCTGAAGCACTATTTACTGAAATAAGTATTTTATTTGCTTTGTACATGCCCCCCAATGTAAATGTTAATGAATCCTACAGTGCAGAAATCGTGGCTGAATACTGTTAGGAGAGGTAAAAATTCACAAAGTACATGCAAAAATCATTAAACATCTTATCATCTTATTAAATAATATTAAATACAATTTCCACAAACTGTTTTGGCATGTTCTATACAAATATATATTACATTTTTCACAAAAGCATTTAGAAAGTCTTCGTCTTTATTTCCATTTTGCAAGATTCGCATATTTTTCATCTCCCAGCAGACATCTCCCACCAGACATCTCCTGCACATCTTCTTTCTCATTGGGAGGAGATTGTGACAGTCGATCCTAGATAAGACAAATGATTACATTTTCTGATTAGACACGTCATAGACACGGCTGAAAATAAAGCCTTGATAGGTTCCGCTTAGGCCAGGAGATCACAATGCACTGGCGCCAGGGCACGCAACGTATCTTAAGACGGCTTCACACATGCAGGATTCGCCGAGCAGCGAGCTAGCGCTCGCCCAATCCCGAGCAGCTAACGTGTTCGGCGAACGTTCTCTCCCTTTATGTGTCCAAAAGGTCCACACGCTGTGGGTAGGGCGAACTCCGAATGTTCGTCACTCGGCAAATAGCAAGGAACTCACCCACACTACTCTGGATTCGGTGAGCGGTTGCTCGGAGTTCGCCGAATAACGAATGTGTGGAGCCGCTTTTACACATATCGCGGAGCGCAGCGATCAAGTTTCAACGTGCTCACGGAAAATGTTTCAACGAAAGGATAAAAATAGATGGCCAGGCGTTCTTGGAAAAGTACAATGAAGGAATACATGAAATATCAGACGACTATATTTGTTTTTTTTTTAACCTGGCCAATGACACTTCATCAGCTGTTATGGTATCATCCAATCGAGAGATAAAACGTTATTACGATGTCACTGTGGTGACATTAGAGCTCCCAATCGCACGAAACCGTAACAGCTGATCTGTTGTCATCAGCCAGGTTACAGAAACCCAAGTACTATGCACAGCAATACTTCAGGAACCTAAAATTGCCATGGCTTGGATCTCACAGATCTATCGCGGGCACTCGCGGGTTAATTCCACTTCGGGAGAAAATGATTCTTTTACCCGCAAGCGCATGAATGCGTGTGGCACAGATCAGATTTCCCCTCGTGTTAGCGAATGGTGGCAATGGCGGCGACCTCCCGCTTCGCGTGAGGAAACGCGGAGCCTTGGGCGAGGACGGCCTGCTCTGCGCCGCCGGAAATCTTGACACTTTGCAGCACTGTAATTGAGCGTAAACACTTTCACTGTCGTTTCAGAACACGTGCATGCACTAAGTGAGACTTTTTACACATTATCTCTTGCAAATTAATGTTGTTGTTTTTTTGTAGAAAATAAGACTGCATCATATTAGTACATACTTTCGAGTTGAAAGTGATTTGCATGTATTAAAGAAAAGGAAATGATATGCTAATAGATTTCTAGCTCTCTGCGTTGTAGTTCACTTGTTAGCTACTTTAATGTAAGCATTTTTTTCAGCTGAATACTGATATAGAAACAAGGAAGGTTTTGAAAATGATCAAAAAGCTAAAAGACGGACAGAAATAAATTAAAGAAACAAGGAAGCAGTCCGAAAATTAAATATGGAAGAATAAAGGTAGGAACGAATAATTATACTAACAAGCCAGAAATGTGCTAGTTTTCTGAGAGCGCTGACCAAATTAAGAAATTAGTTACTACCTCCCAAGTTATTTCGGCACAGAGCACATTGCTTTCTTAATTTCTCATCCGATGACAATCGAAACTAACACTAAGTATTTTATCCGCATCGTTAGAAAAGATAGAAAGATAAAAGGGAGAACGGGATAGTAAGTAGAGTTATTCCGAAAACAATCTGTATAATCTCTACCGAAATGTTATTTCCGATTCTAATAAATTTTCAAATTTTTGTAGTCTCAAGATTATTAATGCTTAATGTTGTAATACGCACGTGAATTTTATTTTAAGTAAGTGCTTGTTTTAATATTTTTAAATCTATTGGAAAACGACACATATATTTGACTATTTGAAAGTAATTTTTGAACCCGATCAAAAGAAAGATTTCAGAAGATTTAGACCCGATTAAAGAAGATTTTCTTCGAGTGGAGAACGTATTGATATTATTCGATAACCACCATTTAAATAACAATATCACGCGATTGTTACAAACCCTAAAGATGAGAGATTAACGAGGATATACACAGCGTATCGTATCTTTGGTCATGTTTGATTAGAGAGCGTTTATAAATAATTGCGAAAATCAGTCGATTCTATTATGTTCTGTAACAAGGTATGATGTACGATCCTTTCCAGAAATTCATTCTCCTCGCCTCGATTGCCGCGTGGGCATAGGACATAAGGTAAAACGCGCAATTAAAACGCAGCTTCAAATCGCTACGCGACGCACCCATCCCCTGTTTACGGAGATGCTCCTTAGCATATCCGCCATGGCTGTTGTTAACACGCAGCCCAGTCCCTCACGGAGCGGGGCCCTCCCGAGCGCGCCCAGCCACGCCCCTTTCAGCGCGCGCGCACGCCTGCCTCCGTCCGTTCCAGCCGCCACGGCCAATCCACGTCGCAGCCCACACCCACGCGCAATCACGTCCGAAGACGGCGATGTTTTCTCTGATTTTTTTAGCAAGCGTTTAAACCGATTGATTGATTGATTGATTGTTTAGTAATCCCGGGCGCATAAACGGATAAGGTCTTCAGTCCCGTAAGTGTGGTGTAGGTTTTATCGTTGGAGATGGAGATGGTGATCTTCCCCCGCTTGATGGCGACATCCGGCGCGAAATTACCCATGCTTACGGAGTGCATCTCAAATCAGATATCTCCCACCAGCGGGGCACAGACCTATTTTCCGACATGTGTGGTAGTGTAGTGCTTGTAAGTATGGGTTGATGATGGAGAAGGAAAGGGAAGGAAAGGTCGCGCGCGGCCCGTGGTCCGTTTGTTAGCGTACTGCTCCGGTATTCGCTTGGTGTTGATCATACGGAAAATTAACGATCAGAGCAGCCGGCTGCCAGAATTCTCCTCCTGACAGAGGCTGAACTCGACTCAGCTATTTCAATAGTGTAGAAAATCCTGCTACCGTCGGTACTCGAACCTCAAGACCTCCCTAGACACTAGCTTTCCAGCTAGGTCGAATTCAGTCGCTGTCTGGAGGAGAATTCTAGCGGCCGGCTGCTCTAATCGGTAGTTTTCCGTGGTTTCTCCGATCAACATAAAGCGACTGCTGGAGCAGTACCCAAACGGGCCACGGACCGCGCGATCTGTCTTTCCTCTTCCTTGTCCTATCCTCTCCTCTTACATACACACACACTAACATGCACTACACTACAAGTAACACATATTCCTGAAGAGCGGTCGGGAGCTTAGGGCTTGTCCTGGCTGGGGCGGTGCCTCGCTGGTGGGAGAGTTCTGGTTAGGGGGAAACCCCACTAGCCGACGGTAGGTCGGCGCCGAATTTCGCCATCCAGCGGGAGAATATCACCGGTATCTCCCGAGAAAAAACACATGAACTACACTAACGGGACTAATGACCAGAGCAGTTTACGCGCCCGGAAACACGAAAAAATCAATCAATCAACCTAGGACCTCCCGTCCAGAAGCATTGCAGTGGCATCAATTAATGCCCTGCGCCACCTAAGTCAGTCCATTTCAAACGACAATTATTATGTGAAACATGTGTCTTCTTCTTTTTATTTCTGTCCTCCTCTTTTCTTGCTATTTATTTACTTTTTTACTGTCGAAATCACAAGTATTTTGCAATGGAGTTGCCTCCGCACGTCTGTGCCGCTTGGGTAGATTTGTCACATATGAAAAAATGTTATGAGAGGAATATGTTTCTTTTCTGGTTAAGTTTATTCCAGGATTATTGCTCGTTATTTTAGGTATTATTTCCCAATATGTTCATGGAAAATGGACACATTGACAATGATTTTATAATTCCTGTTATATAATATAATTATATCATATCGATCGCCCATCTCGATCAGGTTTTTCGTCCAGTTTCCCTAATCCATTGAGCAAATGCTGAGATGGCCCCTTGTTTTTCTCCCGGACATGAATATAACTTCATTATCCTTGCGCGACTTCTTGAATTCAATGGGAATTATAGTTATTCAAATTATGGTTCTCCATGTTGTAGCGGCAGGAAGTATTATTCCTTGACGAAGGATATCATGGATAAGAGCCCAAAATTTATAGCTTATTTATCCTTGAAAATAGATTTTATTATTATTTTTTTTAATTAATTCAAAATTCAAGTAGTATATGACTTAGTGTAGGGAGCGCAGAATTTTGAAAACGTGCAAAGAATTCACTTCTCCCCAAGCGCGTTATATACCGTTTTAACTTTTGTAACGTAAAATGAATAAATAAATAAATAAATAAATAAATTCTATTATGGTACTTTTGTTACTTAATGATATAATGCGATATTTGTCTAACATTTATTCTTGAATTCATCATGAACTGCAAAGACTCCTAATTGAATATAGACTATAAGGTACTACAGAAGACAAATTAAACAATTTAAAGTCATTAAAAACTCCTTCTCTCCCACTGAGTTGTACCTTTTTTACCCTTAACATTTTTAACAAATCTTGATTTTTTACTTTCTCGCTTCAGCCTAGAGAGATAGTTATGTAATGCTGCACAAAAAACTGCGAATTTTCGGCAGAAAACTCTTATTGCAGGAACCTAGTAACGAAAAAGTGGATAAATCCAGTTGCTAAATTAAAAAAATCCTCCAACACGTGTTGTAGCGAGACTCCATATTTTGTGGGTCCTTCAAATCGAACGACGGCAAAAATTCTGTCCAACTGTCCAAATTATCGGCCCATTTCTCTTCTATCAGTTTTTTCAAAAATATTAGAGAGACTTTTTTACGTGCGAATGGAAACCTTCTCACTAAACACGACGCGCTTTCAGATTGCCAACATGGATTTAGAAAATCAAAATCAACGGAAACAGCTATATTTTCTTTTCTTAAAGATGTCGCCTCATCACTGGATCAAAACGAGGCACCTATTGGATTATTTTTAGATCTCTCAAAAGCTTTTGACGTCATTGATCATGACATTTTACTTTCCAAATTACCTTCATATGGAATTCGTGATATTGCTCTAGATTGGTTATGTTCGTACCTTAAACAACGATCTCAGAGAGTGGAAATACCTTACTGGAATGATGGAACATTACGTACGCACCTTTCCGACTCCTTACCCGTTGCATGTGGAGTTCTTCAAGGATCTATTTTAGGCCCTATTCTGTTCCTACTTTACGTAAACGATATGCCCTCGACGATTCGAAACGGGAGAACGGTTCTCTTTGCGGATGATACGAACATCCTTTGCAATAAAGAAACCGTAAATAGTACAATATCAGATATTTCAAATTGGTTCCGAAACAACAAATTAATAGTAAACGAAAAGAAAACGGTTGTAATGCAGTTTTCCATTTCAAATAAACAATTCTGTGCTCCATTGAAAATGAACAATGTACCATTGACTGATGTTAAGGCAACAAAATTTTTAGGTCTCTCAATTCAGTCAAACCTTAAATGGAACGTCCATTTAACTGAATTGAACACAAAATTAAGTTCATTATGCTACGCGTTTAGAATTCTTGCAAATTCAGTCAGCCCTCATACTGCTCGTTGTGTATACTTCGCGAATGTTCATTCCCGCCTGAGATATGGCATAATATTCTGGGGAAATACATCTTATAGCTCCAGACTTTTAGATTACAAAAACGAATTGTACGAATAATAACCAAATCCCACCCACGTGATTCATGTAAGCCTCTCTTCATTAATCTAGGAATTCTACCATTACCGTGTCTTTTTATTTACGAATCAGTGGATTTTGTAAAAAATGACTTGCTCAAGGGCGGGAATATATTTTCAGAAAATGCCGAAGTCTATTACTATAACACTCGACGTAGAAATCATATTCATCAGGTGACAGTATCAACAGCTCTAAAGGTAATATGCATAAAACATTAAACATTATTTTACAACACTTTGCCAATGCATTAAACGATTAAATTCAATAGAAAAGTTTAAATCCCAAGTGAAATCGTTTCTGCTGCATAACTGTTTCTACACAATTAGAGACTATACTGAGCATCACAAGAAAAGTAACATTAATTTTAACAGTGATACATAATGCATTATTTACCATTTGGACTGTATAAATGAGTATAAACAACCTGTAACAACTATTGTACTACAGCTTCCGGGTCAATGACCCCCATCTCGATCAGGTTTTTCGTCCAGTTTCCCTGATCCATTGAGCAAATGCTGAGATGGCCCCTTGTTTTGCTTCTGGAAATAAATGTAACTTCATTTTCTGTGCACTTCTTCTAGAATTCAGTGGGAAATACAATTATTCAAATTATCGTTGCCATGTTGTCGCGGCATGAAGTAATAAGAGCCAAAATTTATTGCTTATTTATCTTTGAAAATAGATTTTATTACATGGGAGTTTTTTTGGTTTTTTTTTCTCCCTTTCTAAATTTATTTTTTTCCCTTTCAAAATTCAAAATTTATTGCTTGTTTATCCTTGAAAATAGATTATATTACATGGGAGTTTTTTGTTTTTTTTGTTTTTTTTCTCCCTTTCAAAAATTCAAAAACTCAAAATTTAAGTAGTATATGACTTAGTGTAGGGATCACAGAATTTTGAAAATGTGCACACAATTCACTTTTTCCCCATAGCACGTCATACGCAGTTTTAACTGTTTTGAAATAAATAAATAAATAAATAAATAAATAAATAAATAAATAAATAAATAAATAAATAAATAAACTGTCTGTCCGTCCGTCTGTGAACAACGCTAGCGGCTGAACCGTTCAGCGGATTTTCTCCAAAATTGATATTCCCCCATCGATCTGGCTGATATCGCCGCCCCTTGAATTTGAAATCGATATTTGAACTTTTGGGGATCTTTACATGACGCCTCTGGGACATTTTCAAAATTTGTAAAAAATTAACTTTATCGTTTTTGATTAAATTTTGTTGTTGGTTAGTGTAAAAGACGTTTAAGAGAATGGTACAGAACTCATGTTCGTTGAAAACCCTGATTATTCGAAAACTGCAAAAGTTCAACATTTTTTCGGTGTCTTCCTACAACTAAAATGTTAAAGATATAAATTTTCCTCTTAATGAAATCTGCTTCTTGAAGATATATTTTGAAATTAGGTCATGTACAATTTTTCGAAAATTGGAGTACTTTTCGCGTAATTTTGGTGAAAATACGGGCAAGAAAGAACGTGCTGTTTATTCTGCACTAGTTTATTCCTAATTATTAAATTTCTTCTAAATTGAATCGTAGATATCTTAAGTTTCATATTACTGAGTTTTGCTTTGCGTTTCTTTCGGTTGTGTATGTAGCGCGGCCGACTCTGCCGATAGCGCGACGGCGCGGCGTCGGTCCAAAGGAGAATTCGTAGGTCGGGCCCAGTCCTGGCATTGCACATTTAAGTATTTTAAATTTTTATTCGAATGGGCAGTAAACTTAAATGTTCCACAGGCACTGCTCTTCGAAACAATAGTAGTCACGCCTACTCCTTGCGCCGTCAGGATGCGGGAACTAAGGCACAATATATTTTATTGCTGGGGACAAATGCTTTTTCGGAAATGTTTCCGCCACGTGCGTTAATACACATATTCAGGTTAATTGAATTTTATTTTGTATTTGGCGCAAGTGGTTCACATTGCACACTTTAAAAAAATATTAACCTTCGGTGAATGTAAGGTTTCCATATATTTGATGTAATTAGTCTTGCCTTATTGTTGTTGAGTTAGTGTCAGACAGTATGCAGGAGGCTTTTGAGATGGATGAACAAACCAGTGTTTGCTTTAGATTGGGGAATGCAAGGGGAGAATTGTGTGTGGCGCCTAGTCTCCGGGTCATATTGCATGGGAATACCTGATATTTATCGGAGTAAATCATGGAAATGACTTAACTGACCACATCGATTTCCTCGTTCTTCACTTTCACACCGAAAATTCAACACTGTAAAGATTGGGGCACCATGTGAAACAGACATTTCAGTTTCATAAACTTATCATTTCATGAAATTCTGATGATTTTTATCCGAAAATTTGAAATTTTGTGTGATTTTTCTTCTGTATCTCGGTCATGAATAACACACATACTGGAAAGTACACAAATAAATCAGCAAATTAGCCAGCAAAGGATAATAAATTACTACGCTTCCAGGCTAATAATTCAGTAAACCCTTCCTTGTTTAAATTTCCCCTTACGTGACAAGTATCTATGTTTTTAAAAATTAAGCACTTAATACAAAATGTAAGGTGACATTTGTAGTGAGATTCTTTAGTAACCTAGAATGCAACCTAATCACGTAATTGCATATGTACTTTTGTGTATGTTTTTTATAAGCCTCTTTCGCAATCGTCTTTTCTCTTGTTTCCTTTCCAAGAAGTACTCAGATTAAGTATTCCGGAGTAATACATTTCACATAACAAAAATAAGTAACAAAACATCACTTCTATGTTTTTTAGTGGAAGCAAATGCATGCAAAGTCATCCCAAATTAATTCTTCGGGTACCCACCACACGCCTTGCCCTTTTGCCCGCGGACCTGCCCGCGCCCGACCGAAGCGGACTCGCCCCGCCCCGCCCCGCCCCGCCCAGCCCCGTCCCGCCCCGCCCCGCCCCTCCCCGCCCCGCCTCGCCTCGCCCCACCCGCGCCCCGCCCGCCCGTCCCGCCCCGCCCCGCCCCCCCCCCCCCCCCCCCCCACCGCGCTCTGCCCAGCCGCAGGAAGCCATGCATTATTCAGGCCCCGCGCCCGCAGCGGCATATCGGTCGGCGCGTGGCGGCGTCCCCGGCCCTGCTGGGGCTCCGCCTGTGTCGCAACGAAATGGGAAAGGTTAATTCCACGTTACGGCCCCGAAGCCAAACGGGGCTGGCTGCGACGCCAATTACCCGCGCGCGGGAAGCGGACGCTAATGGCGGCGCACGGAGGCCGGCGGGCGGCGCGTGGGCGGGGCACCCCAGCCCCACCCACCGCGAACGAGAATTAAGTCGTGTTTCCCTCCAATCGCTTCTTCTTCCTTTTGTCCACCTCGATACATCCAACCTCTTGATTTCCAATATCTCATACTTCAAATGGAAGACCGAGAGAGATGGCTCAGGGCAACAACTGATGTCTGCAGTGCGTCTGACCGGGAGGTCTTAGGTGCGTGTCCCGACGGTGGCGGGATTTTCGACACTAGCTTATCAGCTAGGTCGAGTTCTGATGGTTTCTGCAGGAGAAATATAGCGCTCTACTGCTATACTATACTGCTCTGATCGTTAGTTTTCCGTGGTTTCTCTGATCAACACCAGGATCAATGCCAGAGCAGTACCCTAACAAACGGGCCATGGACCGCGAGCTATCTCTCCTTCCTCTTCCTTGTCCTATCCTCACTCTTTAACACACACTTACATTAATATGCACTACGCTACCGTACAGGCCAGGAGACTGGGACCTTAGTGCTTGCCCCGGCTGGGGGTTGGCCCGCTGGTGGGAGTTACCTGGTTGCGGAAAACCCCGCTAGCCGACAGTAGGTTGGCTCCAAATCCCGCCCTCCAAATCCCGATCATCGTCACCTTCCGAGGAAACACATGTACTACACTTACAGAACTAAATACCTTAGTAGTTGTTGCGCCCGCAGTCACTAATCAATCAAATGAAAGTAGGTCAAATGAAATGAACTAGTCAATCAAATGAAGGTCATCCGTCTATGCTCCTATGTGGCTCAAATAAAAAAATGCTATGGTGATCCTTTCTTGAAGGTTTTGTTCTTTCTGCATCATCAATATCTTGATTCGTCTTGTCTCCTATTTTCGATTTGCTACCTACAGGTAGTAGACGAAAGAACGTCATTCCCCTTTGCTTCTAGGGAGAATAAAATCAAGCGATATTATCTTTCTCCTTCCTTCTTCCGTCAGTATGATTCGTCGTTTCTCATGTTTATTTAACAAGTAATTCCATACAGAAAATAAGTGATTACCTGGGACCTCACACAGATCTTAAATGACCCGCTCCGCTCTTCCTCCTCACTCATCAATATTTTGATTCGTGTAGTCTTCTGCTTTCGATCTTCTCAGATGAAAGAAGTACATCTTTCCTCTCTGCTTCTACGTTAATCAAATTAAGACAAGTTTTGACTCGTTTGCTTGTGCATTTACGCCTGAAATATCCTGATTCTTTTCTCTTGTTTTCGAATTTCTCCTAACTTACATGAAAAAAACACTTCTTACTTCTTTGTTTCTGTGTCGCTTATACTATAGTATATTACTTATAAGTAATATTCAGTGTATCCTGTCGTGTCTTGTTTCTTCTTGCTTTTACCGCATCAGTATCTCGACTCTACGATTCTCTCGTTTGTCATAGAAAAGAGTGAAGTCAGAGCAACCTTTGAGAAAAAAAAGTACTGTTTTTGCTGTATGCTTCTGCGGTATTTCTGCAGTGTCATCTTTTGTCCCGTGTAGACTAATTCTTCTTACTTCTGCTCCATCACTATTCTGATTTGTCTTCTCTGTTTCGGAATATCTCATACCCTAAATGAAGTCATTCTTAGGTTAGTGATCCTATGTCGTTCTAAATAAGCCGTACACTGTTGATACCACATTGTGTCTTTCTTCTTGCATCTGCGTCTTCAATATCTTGATCTGTCTTCCTGTTTGTCTCCTTGTGAGCTACCTTAGAAGATACGACTTGCTCTTCCAACTCCTCTGCAGCTTGTTCGCTTAGAATTAATCACTGTAATAGGCAGTTTCACGAATATTTCCGATAATGATCAGAGGAGACGGACTTTCTTCCCAAGAAAATAAGACAAATGGGATCTATCCCTGGAAACACGATTCATCACTGTAATAGGCAGTTTCACGAATATTTAGACTGATGGTAGAACACCGGACATAGGTAATGAATAAATGATACACGAGTTACATGAATTCTTCATGCAACGTTTATTAGCGACAGTCGTTCTTGGAATTCGAGCAATTCGTAAAAGATTACTACTTCCAAGAATTTGAGCTACACGTGGCAGTAGTGAGACATCTTCCTGGAGAACTACTGTAACCACTGTGGCACATTGGGTCAAAATTTTCATAAGATGTAGTGAAGGGTACCCTTACAAGACAAGCATAAATGCACTGAGGGTGATATATTTATATTACACTACTTTTTCCATGCACCGGTTTATTTTTAACGCATTTAACTGAATATGTTCACACACATATATTACGCATTATGAATCTACTATTAAAAAATTTAAGAACAAACATGAAACAAAAGTTACGAATGTTTTAAATTTATAAACATTTTAGCCACTTTTCTTTTCTATTTAACCTGTTGTGATTTAGACGAAATAATGGATGTCATGGATGACATTCTTTTAAAGTATACTCACTGAACATTATAGTACATACTCACTGAAAATTAACGCTTCAGCTATTATTTATTGAAGTATCCTACTCACAAATATGTCAATATAAATTCATAGTTATAGTAGGACATATCGGAATATTATGACTACTTGAATTGTAGACATTTTATGACTGCCACCCTTTTATCTGTACTGTCTACAGCGTAAACATTGATCACGTATGTATTCTAATCTTGATGTTTTTGTTCGGCAGTAAATTATTGACTGGACTGCAATAACCTACGCTCCTCTTAGTAGCAGTCTTTAGAAGGGCACAGCCGGCGATGGACCGAAGGAAGTATGTCCTACGCCGCAGATCCGCAACACGCGTTGTTTTGTGCGTACGCTTTGTTCCTCCTCGATATCAGCACTACAAAGAAAGGACACAGTGCAGCAAATAGGAAATTGTAGATATGAGAATCTCGGAGTTCAATGTTTACTGGGCGTCAGAATGCCGTGTATGGTATTAAATGGACTGAAAGTCTCACAGATAACAATTTTTTTTCCCCAAGAGAATCCTTCGTTATTATATATTCCCTACTTTTTACTTTATTACATTCCATCCGCTCGATTCTAATGTTCAGTGTTCAAATATCCATTCCAGTGGAAAATAAATGCTTTACGTATGTGTTAAAATATGTCGAGTGCTGTTCACTTATGTTAATGTCAGTCTCTGTATATTCGCTATTTAAAGTAATTAAATATATCAGTTTGGGCATTCAGAGGAAATATGTACCACAGTGATAAATTTCAGGAAAATTGAACGAAAAATCCACAAATCAGTAGTATAATTTGTCAGCCTTTCGAGGCAGACTAAGTTAATTTTTGTTCCTTATTTTTTTGGAATTCTGTAGCGAAGAGTTGTTCTTGACAATTCTCCATAGAAGGTATGACGCTTCAGAATTAAGTTGCGTATGGAATAATGAGAATATAAGATTTTCATTATTCATTTGTGCCTGTCAGTACAATTGATCGATAAGAGCATTATGTGCAAGACGTAGCCAGTTTCTCTTGAGCATACTGTGTTCGCCTAACGGTTCAACGTCACAGCAACGGGAGGAAACGCCTTCAGCGAGAAGTTAAAGAGGCCAGCTCCCGCCTACTCGGAAACTGCCAACAAAAAGCTTGTTTAATCTACACATTACTACCCATGTGTATATTTACACACGTGTCTTGTGTTTGGGTGTGTTAAGCAGCTGTGCAATTACTGCCTGTGTTCTACCATTCTACATGCATATTTCATTTGCTTAATTCTTGCCTGGTGTTGAGAAGATAATGAGGGGGATTTAACGTGGTATTATTGTATGTTTTCACCAAATATACATATTCAGACAGCATTTTGGGAAACGATCTCTTCATGTCTCAACCTTCGTACCACTAAATGTCACTCCACTAAGCAAAATACCATTTTAAACGGTCTCAGATGTTACGAAATACTATGTTTCCCAACGGCATTTTACATTGCTAGGACAAATTTAGTTGAGACCGTTGATTTTGATTCTCATCTGATCGCACGATCAAATTGATTATTTACCACTCTACGGGAATCCCAGAATCCCAAAACAAGAAGTAAGATTATCAATGGAAAGTTTTTAAAGAAAATGGGAAGTGTACCATGGAAAATATGGAAACTTTATTGATGACGCTGTTTTTTAACAAAATTTCATTTAAATATGAAAAAATTGCTAATAGTTCATCTTAAATATTTAAAAATTGATAATTCTCAACTATATTTTTAATATTCAGGATGCTTTTTAGGGTATAGGGAAAGAGGAAATATGTAGGCGAATATAATCTTGGCTGTTAATTTACAGACATTTAATCGAGCATTGATAATGTGTGTTCATGTTCGAAGTTTTTTTATCTTATAGATCAGGGCTGCCCAACTGGGTGCCTGCGGGCCGCATGCGTCCTGCGGTCCATTTATTGTGACGCGCGAAAGGTTAATATACAAACCTGAAAGTCCCTTGCATGCTTGCATGTTTCGATTTAAGGATTATTTTTTCGAGTAAATTCAGAAATTCAAAATCATCTCAATGTATTTCATTGCATTAAGTATGATAGAGCCGGTTGTCATGCATGGTTCCATCCTCCTTCCCCTGTTTAAGAGGAGCCGAGCTTACTGCCGAGACTCCGTACAATACGGGGTCAGGTGTGGAACGCCTGAGAAATGAAATGATATGCCCGCAACCATATTAAATGTTTTAGTTGTGGCCCTTAAGGCCTTGCAAGTTGGACACCCCTGTTGTGGATATAGGTTACTATAAAATAGGAATCATTAAAACCCACAGAAATATTGTTGTGAGTCTTTACTAACATAAAAAGCTACGCAGGTATTTCTATATCGGTAATATAATCCATACCTGCCCATATCACGTTCATTTAACACATACACTTATTATGTCCATTTTATTGCATGTTGCAAACCTAAGTCCTAAGAATATCAGTTTTTGGAGAAATATTAAACATTTAATGTACTGCGGGGAATATTTTAGGGACACATATATTGTTAAAATGAAAGATTTCCACAAAATTACCTACCGAATGCTGAAGTAAACAAGTGGTGCTACAGCAGAACAAAATTTCTCACATTATTTTTTACTTTGAAGTTTTCGAAAATTCAAAGAGGTCAATGCAACTCAGACGTGCGACATGTTTAAAGTACCATTCGCACTAACAGATATAATATTTAAAGAAAATATTTATAACTCTTTTGAGAAAATCTTGTTTTACAATAATTATTACTTCACGCAAAATCATATAAACACTGCCCTTATTAAGAGAATTGTTCATGACCTCATTTGAAGATCTAATTTTGAATTTTGGTATCTAATCTTCAATATTGCAATTGTAGGAAGACGCCGAAAGTTTTCAACTTTCGAGCAAGTTACGAAAATGTACAGTATTCAACAAAAATTCTTCTTGTGCCATTTTTGTAAGTATACTTTTCTCTATCATAAGAAAAAAATATTGGAGATTTTTTGAGAAAACATTGAAAACGTTTTAGGGGCTTCTTGTAAAGTACCCCCAAAATTAAAATATCCGTTTCAAACTAAAGGAGTCGCAACAACAGATCGATCGGGAAATATCGGTTTTGGTGAAAATCCTACTTGTAGTTTAACACCTACCACTGTACTCACATGGATAGATGGACGGAAAGACAACAGACGGAAAGACGTTTTGCCATAAACTGATTTTCACAAATGACTTTCAGTGTGAAGAACCCATTGTAAATCCAAACCCTTCTAGTTTACTTTTATATGCAGTGTTGAGAATGATATGACCTAAGTTAATTTTTTTAAAGGGATTCTTTCGCTTGATTCAGTTAGAAACAGTATACAGCAACTCCTCTCCTAGTTGGATGATTAGGTGTCTGATAGCCTTCCAGTGCCTCAGTGTTCTCATAGTTTTGTATGTCGTGCCGCCTTCTTTAAACTTTACATTCTGCAAAATTTCATTCTTCTGTCTTCGGCCGTTCTCACACACAATGCTCCAATGATGCAAATTTCGAACACTAGCGTACCTGTGCACTACTCTCGCATGTTAAACCCCAACCTCATCCATATTTTTCCATTTTCGCATTAAACCTGTAATATATATTTTTCTTCAGGACCCTCTTATCCTCCGTCCTTTATTCCATGCCTCCTTGTAATTTATAACAACGCAATACACCCTTGTCAATACAAAGTATTCTTATTTAACGTTATTTCCGAGCAGAGAGGTTCACCCCTGCAATTCAATAAGTAGAATATCAAGTAATTGGTTTAATTTCACTTACAGGTACGAAGATCCCACGATGTGAGGAACGTTTCTTTGTTTATTCTGACCACAAAATTTTAGTTTTTATTGCTCTGGAACGCTTATTTTAGAAGTTATTTAATAAAATAGATTTTTTTAAATGTGTCCGTGTTTTGCGGGTTGCGTTTTTATAGGAATATTTCCTTATTTTTTTAAACAAATAATTCATATTTTTACAGTCAAAGTCTAATTCGTCACGTCTACGTTAAATTTTCTTTCTTTAGAGACCTCACTTATAAAGAATGGTTGCATGTGAGAGCAGCGAAAGGTATGCATACTGCGGAGACGATAATTCTGCTTTTAAAATAACAAGACGCCATTGTTATCGTGAGAGACATCAAATGGAGGTCTCGTGTCTTCAAACGTGCGAGTCTTGGAAACTTTTCAACGGGGCCGGAATGCCTCGAGGTGGGCGGGGCAGGGATGGAGGTCGACGGCGGCGCAGCGTGATCGATGCGCCTCGAAGTCGCGAACAGTCGCCGCGTTGAGCGGCAGGCGCCGCCGAAGGTTCCAGAAGCCGCCGCGCCGCGCCGGAACAGCGACGGTTCTGTGCAGCGGCGGCGGCCGCGGCGGTGGTGCAAGTTTCCTTGGGCACACTGGGCCGAAACAGGACCATAACTATAAAACGGGTGTCCACACGCACCCTCACCAAAAACACCATCGGATGGCGAACAAAAATATGTGTAATATTTGTGCGGATACTTAATTGTAACCCAGAAAACACTTTTTTGTTCCAAGGCTGAGGTGGCTCAGGGCATCAATTAATGTCACTGCAGAACCTCTGAACGAAAAGTACTAGGGTTCGAGTCCCGACGGTGACTGGATTTTCGACAAGAGATACAGAGTTATTTCGAATTCAGTCGCTGTTTGGAGAGAATTCCGGCTGCTGTTCTGATAGGTACTTTTCCGTGATTTCTCCAATTAACTCCAGGCCAATTCCGTAAGTACCCTAACAAATTGTACCGCAGCTTCTGTGTCAATGACCCCCATCTCGATCAGGTGTTTCATCATGTTTCCCTGATCCATTGAGCAAACGCTGAAATGGCTCCTTGTTTTGCTTCTGGACATATATCTAACTTCATTATCAGTGCACATCTTCTAGAATTCAGTGGGAAATATAGTTATTCAAATCCTCGTTCTCCATGTTGTCGCAGCAGGAAGTATTATTCCTTGACGAAGGACATGATGAGGAATAAGAGCCCAAATTAATTGATTTACCCTTGAAAATAGATTTTATTAACAGTTCTTGCAAACAACGCTCATTTTCTTTCCGTATTCAAAATTCAAGTAGTATGTGACTTAGTGTAGAGATCACAGAATTTTGAAAACGTGCACAGAATTTACTAGATGGACTACACTACCACACATGCCAGGAGGTCAGACGGAGATTAGAGTTTGACCCGGCTGATGTGGTGCCTCGTTGCTGGGAGATACCTGCTTTGGAAAAACTCCGATAGCCGACATGTAAGTCGGCGCCGGATCTAGCCACCCAGCGAGGGAAGATCATCAGCATCTTCCGCGATAAAAGCTTGGACTACACTTACGGGTCTAATTACCTTAGCAGTGGACATGTCCGGAATCACTAATCAATCAATCTTCCAAGAAATAAGGTACCATTTTTTACCCACCATTGTATGGTGCAATGGGCAACTAGCGGCTATTGTTTTCGGCGGTGTGGTTCACACCGCCCAATCGGCGTTCGGCGTTGTTGCGGTGCCGCGCCGGTACGCGAACTCTTCTCCTATCGCGACTCGTAATAGCGCTTTGCTAGGGGCGGTCAATCCCACAAGTAGAAACACTTTATCATTTGCAAATTTAAAATAGTTTCAAAAAAAAATTAAAGTTTAAGTCTTATGTTAAGTTCTTGTAAGTAAAATTTCCATTTTATGTTTATTTATCCTAAGTGATACATCTCAGTATTAACAATTATATTTGTCTTTTCTACATTTTCTGTTCGCATAAAGAGCTTTTGTTCAACACCAGTTTTTCAAAAGCGAATTTGTTAAGTGGGAGACCAGACTGGCATAGGGGCTAGCAGCCGGGTACCGGTCTTCCTACTACGGCTAGACCGACGCTTCCGGCCATGTATACTTTATGTTATACAATTAAAACATATACTAGCGGTCACTCCCAGTTGGTCTCCGTTTTTGCTCTCTTGCAGAAGCCACATAGCAAGGGCGACGACTGTAAGGACCCGCGACTTGAGGTACTGTCGGCAGCCAAAGAGACGCATTTCCTGGCCACGGCAAAAAAGTGTCTAGTTCCCAAAAGATTTTAAAATTTCAAGAGCAGTAAGGTGTAATGAGCGGCGGATGTGAGTCTGTTGCGAAATGGATTCATGAGAGTTTACGTGGAAGCATTATGCATGAACAGTTGCAAAAATTGTGTAGCTCCTAATCGACACTATCTGTGAATGCCCGCAATGGGCCTCGCGGCGGAGGCTAATCGAATCGTACAGTGGTTGACATCTACACGCAGACACTGACACTCTTTCTCGTACGAAACAACATAAACACTCCTTCACACTTCTTGAACATTTAGCTTGCGCTATAGTTAACTACAAAAACACGCAGTAAATTCGATGGCACGGATGTAAATTTGCAGCGGTTTCGTCAGAAAGTAGATCCTATCCGGGTCCACAGCCTAAGGGATGGCAATGGGCCACGGGGATCACTCCCAGGGGACAAGCTAAGAGGTGGACTAGGCCAGTTTGTCCTTATATCATTCACTTCCCCATATAGTATGTATGTATATAGATTAACTAAAAAGAGATGTCAACATGGGGGAATGAGGATAAAGGCGACGCCCAGGTGCTTCTGACCCTCACCCAGCTCGGCTGCAGCTAGCATGCCACGTGTATTTTGTGAATGCAAAATAAACAATTTATATAATCTAGGTTGTCAAATTTTAAAATATTTGGTGACATCTTAGCTTGTGGTCCTTACAACTAGAGGTTTCAAAATGGGACACTAAAGTATGGATACCTTCGTACTGGGAGCATTGCAGTCGCAGAATACGAACAGCCTAGAAAACATGACGGCAATCAATGTTGCACATTGCGAAATGATGTTTTGGAAGTATAACAAAGGGGGCAATTGTGCCTCTTGCGACATACCGCAGAAACGGGCTTAAGATTTCGTGAATATCAGTCTTTTACGATGCATGCTGTCAGAAAACAATTGCATTGTGGGAAATGACGAGTATAACTCGCTATGTGCCTTGCGACTATGAAACTAATCTTTCACTACGACGACGGCTGTACTGAAGAACAAAGAGCCGGAACATAATGAAAAAGTGATAAGCTCGCACCGCGCCAACACGATCCGAGCCGCAATGATCGGTCACACGTCCCTATGTGTTCACGCTGAATCCGGTCTCACTCGCGACTCACCCCAAGGATCGTCATGCGGCGCACGGGCGCGACACCTGGTCTGCCCTCTGTAGAGGTAGTGTAAAATTTCTGTATCTAGCAGTACACTTGTCAATCGTTTCCGGCCTTTCTACGTGAATAATATCAACGTTAATTCATCTACGTATGGTGCATTCGATACCACCTTTCTTGTAAAAATGCAAGTATAAAAGGTTCAGTATTCAATAATAACCATAACAGTAACAGTAACAACAATAACAACAGTAACAACAGTAACAACAGTAACAACAGTAACAACAGTAACGACAGTAACGACAGTAACGGTAGTAACGGTAGTAACGACAGTAACGACACTAACGACAGTAACGACAATAACAACAATAACGACAATAACAACAATAACAACAATAACAACAATAACAACAATAACAACAAAACAATAACAACAATAACAACAAAACAATAACAACAAAAAACAATAACAACAATAACAACAATAACAACAATAACAACAATAACAACAATAACAACAATAACAACAATAACAACAATAACAACAATAACAACAATAACAACAATAACAACAATAACAACAATAACACAATAACAATAATAACAACAATAACAACAATAACAACAATAACAACAATAACAACAATAACAACAATAACAACAATAACAAAAATAACAACAATAACAACAAATAACAACAATAACAACAATAACAATAATAACAACAATAACAACAAGAACAACAATAAACAATAACAACAATAACAACAATAACAACAATAACAACAATAACAACAATAACAACAATAACAAAATAACTAACAACAATAACAACAATAACAACAATAACAACAATAACAACAATAACAACAATAACAACAATAACAACAATAATAACAATAATAAATATGGGATTTTGATGTCATTTGGACCCACTGTGCTGTGCGACCCGAATGCCGCAGGCCGCTCGCATTGCCTTATGCAGCTGCGGGATGCTGCGAGCTGATAAGCGGACACTGCGGCGGTTTCCCTCGGTTTATGCCCGGCGCTATCAACGACCTCGCTGTGGCCCCAGGCACACATTGCCCCTTTTTCTGAGCGCGGATTTCATGACTGTTTTGAGTGCGCAGGGCCACGTCGTGTGACCATGACGGTGGAGTTATTAGGGACATAAAAAGCTTTCGTTTTGAGAGGTTATGTGACCGAATTAGCACAATAAGGGAATTTTGACTCCAGCAAAAGATCTTGGAAGGTAAATTGATGAACAAAATCAGTTGACACCTTTTGTGAAGCTGTCATCTTCAGTCATCAACTGATGGGCGAGAATAAAAACAATAGAGGAGATATCCAAGTTTTTTAATACAAACTATATATATATATATATATATATATATATATATATATATATATATATATATATATATATATTAATTGATGAGAATAAAAGAGTATTTTCCTTATTGTTACTTAATACGTAAATTAAGTTATCATATGTTGTAATAAAATGTAATAAAACCAATAGAAGGTAAAAAAAATAAGAGAAATCAATCAATTTTAAACAAGAGGGACCTGATGTGGTTCTATATAAAATAATATCGATTTTTTGCCAAATCAAATTGTGTACCTGCCGACCTGAATGGTCGAGGTGGGTAAGAGCGAGGTGGTACCGTGGGTACCGACTCAGCGCTTCGGTCCGAAGGTTCGAGTCCCGCCTTAGGCATGGTCCCTTGACTTTGTATGTGTTGTCGCGGAGGGCCTCGCGTTCTGCTGACCCCAGATCAGAGGAGCCCGCAAGTGTCTTGGTCTAGTGTACGGTCGAATATGCGTCCCATCGGGACGTAAAGGGTAACCGGCTATTGGCTGGATAAAAGCCCTAGGAAAAAAGAAAGAAAAAATAATATACCTTGTTCAAAGACGTAAAATTGTTTGACTAATTAAAGTTTCTTGCGTAAATATACTTGAAGTATGTATATGAAGAAAACTGAATCATTTTGACTTATAGCATTCCAGAGAAATAATGTTATCAAGCGAATCTGGAAAGCCTCCGTGTATTCTAATTTAAATACATCGTACACGAGTCAATTTAACTCCTCTGACGAGACCATCAAAAGCACATCCCTCATTCCCTAGTTTTATGCGCTTAGTCATCAAGTGGTAAATCGAATTGCAACGACCTAGAAACCCAGACGTGCTGTCTAGAGGTGAGGAACGCAATATAAGGCGAGAAGATGTTCATTTAACCGGATCACCAACATTTAATGAGCACGACCACCGCTCAGGATGAGCCAATGGCCCCGGAACGCCCTCGCACGGCGGGTAATGGCTATAAAGTTGCGATGAAACGACTCCACGGTTTGGACCTGCCCTGACCTAGTAGGAGCGAGGACCGCTTTGGCACACGTCGCCGTGCCCTTCACGAGTTCCTTCGCTCTCAATGGCATTGTGGTATGATACTCAACCAGTCTGAAATTTTCTCTGCATTTTAAAAACAATTTTATTTGAATTGCACTACTTAGCATAATGAACAATTTTGGTGATTTGTATCATATTGCATTAAGTGAAGTTTTGTTCTTATATCTTTTAGAGAACTCAAGTAATTTCTATAGTAAAAATCGTGATTAATGTAAATATTCACGTATTATTTATTGGTGCACATTATGTAAAGGACACACCGAGACTCAAATGTTTAAAATTTTTAAAAAAATTTTATCAGTTAATTTGTAGCAAAATTATACTCATCTTCAATTTCTTTTTAATTATTTATTATAACGATTTATTCAAAAATAGTATAGACAGAAAGTGTCTTGAAGTCTAGTTGGTACTTACTAAAATATTGATAATCTCAAGGTGTTTCGTTCAGCTCACATCGCACCGGATCAAGTAGCTTGACTGAAGTCCTTGGATGGGCAGTGAAGATAGGATCTAACGGCGGCAAATGGAAACTTGCCTGGCTTTGGCACTGCCTCCGCCATTCGGCAATGATTAATACTTACGTAAGTCAATCCACACATGGAGAGAACAAAAGACGCAAATTAAAAAAGCACGTCTTCCTTTTATAACGATTTGAGAACTATGGCGTTTTCTCACAAGTAAAAATTATAAATATTATGTTGTAATTATGAGTGAAAGTTACGTCTGGATATTGTCAGTACGTAAGAAAAATGACACGTATAAAAATGGTCATTTTGTAGAACGGTTTTCGCTTAAATGGATTTCATTTCGCATTTAAAGACAAAAAGTTTTTTACTCTAAAGGGTAATAACGCCCAAATTTGAGAAGTGGATTAAAAAACCCACGTGGCAGAGCGCAATTTTTGACATTTTCCTGGCTTACCCTGCAGAAATGTTCCTTTCTTGCGACGTCTTTCAGGGAATTAGCGACCACAAAGCAGTGATGGTAGAAGTACAAGCAAATGTAATTATGCGTCCTAAGGTGAAAGGAACGATAGTCACGCAATATAGAAAAGCAAACGTCGAAGGATTACGTAGTTTCTTAAGAGAAAAACACGACCATTTTCTAAGAACAGAAGGTGGTATGGAGGAACAATGGTTTTTTTTAAAACAATTGTAGAAACCGCTTTAGATAGTTCCTTGAACTACTGAAAAGTAATCCTGATCCTGAATATTTTAACGGGGCAATACGGCGTTTAAAGAGAAAAGTTAGACTAGCATTTAATAGGAGACATCGCAGTATTGCTCACATGATAACTTTTAAAAAATACTACAGGGAATTAGAAAAAGAAAAGAAAATTGCACATGAATTATTTTTAAGAAATATTTTGGAGACAGGAAGAAATAATTTACAAATATGTCAGACGCCGGGGGAATAAGGAAGAAATTCAGGAAATTCGAGACGCAGATAACCCGCCACTACACGACGACCAAAAGAAAACAAATGCGTTGAACGCGTATTTTGTATCGGTATTCAAACAGAAACGGTCGCAGGAGCAAGTTCATTATTTTCCAATAGAAAACCAGTTCAAGCTTCATGCATGGGAACTCCGCAAACGTATAAAATCACTGGAAAACGGTAAATCACGCGGGCCAGACGGCATCTCGACAGATTTTATTAAACTCGGGGGGGGGGGAGGCAGTATTGCCCTATTTCTTAAGTTTATTCAGTGTTTCTATTAATAATGCAAGTTTACCAGACGATTCGAAGACAGATGTAGTGGTCCCAATTTTCAAAAATAGTGATAAAACGAAAGTATGTAATTGTAAACCAGTATCTCTCACATCAGTAGTATGCAAAATAATGGAGCATTTAATAGCCGGGTACATTCCCCGCGAATGGGTAAAAGCGAACTGGATTTTTCACGGACAGCATGGGTTTAGTTCGTGCGAAAGTCAAATTGTTTCTCTTTTTCAAAATCTAGCTGACGAAGTTGACGCGGGTGGGAGGGTGAATGCAATCGTAATCGACTTTGCGAAAGTTTTCGATGTAGTACTGCATAATCCACTTATCAGAAAATTATTAACTTCAGGAGTTGATGCTAGAGTTGTGAAGTGGATAAGCGAATTTATTAGACACAGGAAACAAAAGGTTCGAATTGGCACTCAGTTTTCGACTAGGGCTGTTGTTACGTCAGGGTTTCCACAGGGAAGTGTTTTAGGGCCATTACTTTTCTTAGCATATGTAAATGATCTCCATGTTAACATACAATCAAAGATGCGTTTATTTGCAGACGATTATTTTATATACCGAAAAATCAAAGGCAGCGCTGACGAAAAAATATTACAGCAGGATTTAAAATATTTACGTGATTGTGCTAAAAAAAATGACATGGGAATTAACGGATTGAAAAGAAAAACAATAACGTTTGGGCGGGGACAAAATTATGAGGAACCAGACTATCGTTTAGCTGAGGTCCAGAGTCCAAGGATCAGAGTCTCATCATGCGAGTATTCAGGCATTCATAGAGATAGTAAATTAGGGTGGGAAAACCATATAAATCAGGTAGTAAGAAAACGTGGAAGTCCTTGCATTTTGAAAGACAAGATTCTACAAACGGCAAAGAATTAGCATATCTTTCGCTGGTTTGGCCTCGCATGGAATACGGAGTGGCATGTTGGGATGCATACAGAAAGTCGCACCAGAAAAATCTAGATAGAATACATAGAAAAGCGAATAAGTTTACCTATAGAACTAACGCAACCTCTAGAAACGAGAAGAACTAGGGCGAGGCTTTGCGCTCTTTATAAATCGTACGTAGATCAACCAGCTTGGAAGGATATTCAGGTAAGACTAGAAAAACCAAATTATTTCGGCCGAGGCGATCACACCCACAAAATTCGATCAAGGAAACAAAATTAAGATCTTGGAAATTTTTCCTTTTGTAACAGAACAATTAGAGATTGGAACAGTTTACCCTCAGCAATTTTCAAAGTTTTTCCTCTAAGTGTCTCAAGTTTTAGAAATAAGTTAGTACAAGATTAGAGTAATAGATATTAAATGAGTAAGTGCTTTGAAGTGCGGTGAAGTCTAGTGAACGCGATCAATGAATTACAAAAATCTTATTTAGCCAATATTTATGTAGCTTGTATTAAATTTTAGCATCACCAACATGTAATTATTGGATATCATGACAGATTTGGAATAATTGTTATAATACTTAATATTAGTGATAGTATGATTATTCCATCCTCGGCTTGTACTGTACTTTATTATTATTATTATTATTATTATTATTATTATTATTATTATTATTATTGTAATTATTGTTATTTAAGTGCCACCGAGTCATACCCAATTGCAGTTCAAATAAATAAACGTAAATGTAAAAATGTAAAATGAAAAAAATATACAGAACAAGAAACGTGATTCGTTTTCCAGTGCGATGTCGATATGAAATTAGTGACTTTACTTGAGCATTCAATCACAGTGACATATTTTTATAACATTGTGTGAATTGCACCAGCTGCGAAAACTCAGAGGAAACACCGTTATCCCTGGAGCATAGTTCACCGGGAGGTCATATGGTTCGAACACCGACGGTGGGGGATTTTAAAAACTAGCTTCTTAGCTGAGAATAATTCAACCACAATCTGAAAGAGAGTTCCAGCTGCTCTAATCGGTGTTTTTTCATGGTTCGATCAACACCAGGTGAATTCCGGAGCAGCAGACTAATAAACTGGTCGTGGATTTCGCGGGATCTTTCTTCCTCCTACCTGACCCCTTCCCTTACACACCAACGCGCGCCCACTCTCGCAAATACAAGCACATCACTATTAGCCTCTAACTCTGACAGGTAACTTGCTGTGGCGATGCCTCATTGGAGGCGAGAGGAAAACCTCGCAAACCGACATATAAGTCGGGAGTTGTTTTCGTGTTCCAACTTGGGAGGATTATCCTCAGCTTTTGCGATACTTGAATGCACTCACTCATGGAACGAACGAACCAAATAATTGGTGCATACGTACACACTCATTCACGTCACGTGCAGTGCAGTGTGTTCAAGTGCATGTTAAAATCAACTACAAGAGAGCAGGATGATGGTGGAAAGGTGGATGGTCGTACGATCGGACACACACAAATCGACTCACAGCAGGTCTACCGCTGGCAGGTGCTTCACCATCCTCTCTACAACCCGGATCTCAACACCGCCACTTGCAAATTGTTTTACACCTCAAGAAATTCCATTCCAGTCTACTAGTGACGCAGAGTTGCAGTTGCAGGTAGATGTCAGACAGTTGCTCCTATTCCAGGCTGCGGACTTAGTGTCTCCGGAATACAAACGTTGATCTCACGGGATGATTGATTGATTGGTGGCTCCGAGCACGTCAACTACTGAAGTCATTAGTCCTCTAAATGTAGTGCATCTTTTTTTTCCTCTGGAGGTGGCGGTGATTGCGAGATCCGGCTCCTACCTACCGTTGGCTAGCGGAGTTTCCCGACTAGATATCTCTCACCATCGGGGCACCGCCCCACCCGGGACAAGCTCTAAACTCCCGACCGATCTCCTGGAATGTGTGGTAGTGTAGTGCATGTTAGTGTATGTACGGGGAGAGGACAGGACAAGGAAGAGGAAGGAAAGGTCGCGCGCGGCCCGTGGCCCGTTTGTTAGGGTACTGCTCCGGCATCCATCTGGTGTTGATCGGAGAAACCTTAGAAACAAGACTCGAACGGACCTCCCGGTCAAATTCGACCAAGCTGAAATACTAGAGTTGAAAATCCCGCCACCGTCGGGACTCGAACCTAGGACCTCCCGGTCAGAAGCACTGCAGTGACAATAGTTGATGCACTGAGCCACCTCTCCCGGTCCACACAAACCGTGTCCCAATTCTTGTGAAGATTATGTGGAATAATAGTGCCACATGTGATGTAAATAATATAAAGTTTTTTCATGAAATTATACTTTTTGACATCGGAAAACTTACTTTCTAGATGCCCCTCCTAACATCAACCCTCCAAATTTGACTGTTATCCATCGAACCACATTTTTTAACACATTTATTAATTTTGTAAGGTTTACATCGTTCAGTATAATTACTTTACAGATGTATTTTCAGACTTATTCTAGTTAAAATATCTAAGCTAACTTAATCTATACATTGAAGAGGATACTCTAGGGGAGAACCTCAGGGTTAAGAATCATGGTTGGCTAAATTTTGAGGAAAGCTTCAAAGGAAATAAATTTTTATTCAGTGGGGTTGGATTATTTGGTAGTTTGTAATGGGATGCTGCTGGTAAATCTGTTAGGTTTTGGTAGACGTTCTTTTGTTTATTATTGTATTGATGTTTAATTCTGAGTTTTATTTCATTGTTTTATTCTTGCATTATTTGGTTTATTATTGTCATTGATGTTTAATGTCTGATTAAGTTTTGTAGTTTACTTTGATGACAGGGGTGATTTGTGATTAAATCTTAAAATTTATTTTTGCATTACTTGAATTTATTGGTTTCATTGTGTGTAGAGCTGGTGTATTGTTCATATGGGGACTGCATAAAGCGTAGTCAGTGGTCTGATTATAGTTTTGTAGTCGAGGATTTCGATACTTTCTGTGATTATTGAAGGGATTTGTCGTTTTTTGGTTTTCGTAGGCAATCGGAGTTACGGAAAGATCTTATTTCTTGTCTTGTTTAATCTTTGATATCTATGTGGGTTCAAGGTTAGTTTGTGTCCAGATGAAGCTAGTTTATGGTTGTGATGGTGGGTCCTCAGGTGAGGGAGTTGTTATTAGGAGTGCGAGGTAAAATTCTGAGGGGAAAATTTTCTATTGTTGTCGGGATTGAGTTGAATTTTCCAGAGAGTCTGCCCAGAAGTATCAATGTTAAATGATTTTGAATTTGTGATCAGGAGGTTACCAGTGAGTATCCTGAGACGAAAGGGCGTATCTCGCAATTGAGCTAATTAGAATTTGATGATGATGGAATGTCTGTTATGTACATGTTGAATAATGTTGAGATAAAGGAGCCTTGGACACTGTTGCTTTGATAATGTGTGGTGAATGGTGATTGGGATATTACTGAGAATGTGCGATCTGTTAGAAACTTTGATGATGTGAATAATTAGGTTGACTTCAGCTTTTGAAGCTGGATTGTTTAGATTATAGTTTGTAGATTATCCGGATGCCAATCTGTCAAATGTTGAGTGGTGTGCAAGGAATGTAGATATTGTGTGTAGTTTTTCTAAAATGCAGAGTGGATGTGTTCTGTTAATTAGTTGGTGGGCAGTTGAGTGGTGAGCAATGAAACCGAATTGATGTTTGGGAATTATGTTAATCTGCTTTTTGAGATGCTGGTTTAATCTGCAAGAGAATTATTTGGCGTAATATTTTGGCAATAAGGATAGTAACTGATGCTTTGAACTTCACTAGGAATGATTTTTGCCTGGATTGGATGGGTGGAGATTGAATGTTCAAGTTTGAGTTATTCAAACATAGGAATTTTTTGTAAATTGCCATAGAGAGGTATTGCTTACGTTTAGAGATTGTAATAAAGTTGAATATTGCTGCTGTTTGTTAGTGTACAAGACGTGTTTGCAAGTGTTATTTAAATTATTGTATTCTTTTTTGATCGATGGTATTCTTAATGAGTCCCAGAGTCTTCTGGTTTTATTTTTTAATTTAATTAGTTTGATTATTTTAGTAGGTAGAGGTTTGCTTAGTTTAGTATATGGGTCTGGAGTTTTATTTTTTGTACTTTTTATTTATTTATTGATTATTGAATATTGATATTACGTCGCAATATCTGTTGAGATTTTAATGTTTTGGAAGAGGATTGAGAGGTTGATATTTCTGTAAAATGTTTTCCAATTTATATTAAGTGTGTTTAGGGATATCGAGGAGGGGGGAGTTGGAGAGGAAACTGGGAGACGAGTAGACACATAATGACTGGGATGTGATCAGAATCCAATTCATGGTTCGTAAGCAACTTTAATTGGGAACTGAAATTTGTGAGTACTATGTTGAGGATGTCTGTTTTTTTCTGGAAATGTGGGATGTGGGGGAGCAATAATTAAGAAGGGTATTTGATATTATAAGTTACGTAAGAAGTGCCTGCCGGGTTGGTGATTCGCATCCTCATGAGTGGTGCTTAGCATGAGATCTCTATGATGGTGGGTGAAATGCAACAATGTAGAAAATTGTTATTGTTCATTTTAATGCTTGGAGGTTGGATGAATGTTATTATGTTGTGAATCATGTTGTATTTAATTGAAATTTTTAATTGCTATTATGAGGCCAGGGTGAATGGTGGGATGAAATGAAGTGTGGACGATTATTTAATTAGATTAGGATCTCCTTGATCATTTTTATATGAGATCGAAATTGAAACCTGGGATTGAAAAGTTCATTGATATTGAGGTGAGTTTCTTTATGATATATCTACTGATTTTATTGATGAAATGAATTGGTCTCAGATTTTTCGGATGAGATACGGCTGTTTAAGTTCCAAGGTTGAGAATGAGAGCTGATGATGAGCCGGCTAATGTCATGCTGATGACGTTACTGAGTTCTGTATGCTGTTTGGATTGCTGGAATTATGTGAGATTCACATGCTTGGATATAGTAGTTAAGTGTTGAGGGATTATATTCCGTAGAGATGGTAAGGTGTTATTGTTGCTCATAGAGTGATTGTAGTGGTTGATTAAATGTTTGTTTAAGTAATGTTAGGATGGGTGGTAATTGAATGTTTTATACAATTTATTTATTGGAGTGAATTTGAGATTTCTGTACTTTCGGAGTGAAGAAATTGCTGTGAGATTTAATGGGGTGATGGCGTTGTCGATCAAGGATTTTCTTATATTCTGCTTAGATTACTAAAACTTTATTTTGTTTTTTCTTCAATTAGTTTCATTTAGTATGAAATTTTCATGAGTTCTTGAAGGCAATATTTATGAAGTAAGGTTACAGAGTTAATTTAGAATCTATTATTATTATTATTACTTCTCATTAATTATTATTATTATTATTTATTATTACTATTTTTTAGGAGTGATTGAAGTGAATGTTTCCGCACAAAACTCAAAATATGTAATTACAGTGGTTAAGGTATCTAAGCATCTCATGCATTGAATTGGGCCTTTTTAATTTTCTTTGGTTTAACTTTGAGTTGCAACGTTATTGATTTGAAGGACTGATTCTATTTGTCTGTACCATTAAAATCTATTGCTACCACTGGAATAGGTATATTGTTTTTCATAAAGCTGCTTACTTTGATGACTGACTGAAACTAGGATTTTACGTCTGCAATATTTCTTTTCAGTGATTGATGGGTGTATATTTTTTTATCACTGTTGAAATTTTTTTTCACGAGGGATCACTGTAGGTATGAAATTGTTTGTTAGTTTCAATAAACTACTTTACGGCGCGATGGAAATCTTGTACGGACCGGAATAGAATTTTAATTTTGTTGGTCTTGAATTCTGTTGTAAAGTTATTAGATATTTTATTTTTAATTTCACAAATAAGTTCGGCGTGACTATTTGTGGCGGTAACAAAAATTGGTGGAATTTTCTTTGGTTCGGGTGGTTCTTCAGGTTGTTGTTGAGAAAGCTAAATCTATTGGAAACTAATACGTTATACTGTTTCTGTAGGTCTGCGTTACTATTATGATGGATATTACCTTGCGTTGCCGCGCGTTTGCTGTCACCTTCGTCGCAGGTCTCTATCGATCTTTTACCGGATAGAGTCCCGGCGGCCGCTTGGTTGAAGGTTGGTGGGACGCCTGATGATGGAGCCGGGGGGCTAATGTCCATCGATGACGTTGTAGGGGGCCTGTAATTCCCGCCGTTTGGAAGTTGCTGGAATGACCTGCGGAGTGAGATTCCACATTGCTGGCTGGCGATGATAGTGCTTCACCGTTCAATGTGGTTAGGGCCGCACTGATTAATTCCCATGTGATGTCATTGTTTTCGTTGCTCATGACTGAGAGTAACGAGTGGTTGATAGACTCACTGTACTCACTACTTTAAAGTAACTTTGGTGCGCAGATTGTGTAGCACTTTGAATAGTTTTAATACAATTTATACTTCAATGGACGGACAAAACACTAGACAAATACTGAAGTCAGACCCAGACTGATCGGCCTTACTCGGCAAGTAACATAGTAGCTGCTGATAACGGAGCGACTGCTCTGGCCCGCAGCTGAAGCGCGAATGATCGAATCACATGCACATCGTAACTTCAATCTTATTTCGGCTGCCTTGAGAATTATCTTTGTAAACTTTTACTCTTTATAGATTTATTTCTGTGTACACATTTTTCATTTAAATAGAAGATGACAATTTTTTTCGATGTGCCACTTTTCTTTGGCATCGGCAATATTTTCAGAGATGGAAGATAAAAATTTATCAGGGAAATATTGCAGAATCTATGAAATAAATATTTTGATACACTCTAACAAAAATTAATTCATGTATCAATTATTATTTCATTATTAAAACATATTCTATTTACTTCGATGTGTTTTGAAGTTTGATGTTTAAAAGCTAATGAAATAATATATTTCATTTAAATTTCAAATAAAATGCAAGAATTTCAGCGTATTTTTAGGAGAAGGCAAACCTCACGCCGTCTTATATATAAATAAGAATCAAACAAAAGTGCTAATATTTGACGAAAAATTGAGATTAAATGAATTATTATTTCAAAAGAATGTAGTCCTCCTCATACTCATTCTCTTCTGACTCGCAGTTATGTCTGGTCACAGTACCTGTCGTGACCAAACGAATGTAAGTACCGAGATTGCATTTAGTACTTTAGTGGAATAGAAAAACAGCGATTTTGAAGCTGTCGACCCGCAAATTCCAGTTTCAAATTTTCAAATTGTACTCCACTTCTTTGACATATTGTGAGATCTTCAGTATATACAGTGGATATAAGTGAATGTTCTAGAATCTAAATATTCCATACGTATGAGAGTTGGAAAATCGCTCTCATCGTAGTAGAAAGCCATTTCAAGATAACGTTTCATGCTCAGACTGGTTTATCCGGTGCCTGGGGATTTCTTTTCACTAATATCTTGCTGACTTGATTGAAGACTTGACTGGCTGACGGGATTAAACGCGTTTAAACAAATTTATGATAATTGTAGAATTTCATTCCTCGAAAACTTTTTCAACACAAGCATGTTCAATAAAGTATACGTATCATGACTGGAGATATGGCCTACAAAATTGATTCATATTTAATGGACAGAGCAAAGCAAATGCAAACTTGAGGCAAGAAGCAGGTTATTCAGTTGACATTTTAAAAGTAGTTTGGGAAAATTATGTACTTCATTCATTCCAGAATTCACAATTAAACATAGAAATGATGAAATATTAAAAGCTTGGGAGCCTTGACCATATTGAGAGGTAAAGAGAATTCATTTTCGAGAACTCTCATGTGAATAGGAAATATCATTTTATTTTTGACACTGACATCAAACATTTATCGACGGTAAGAAGCAATTATTTTTTGAGGACATGATGTCTTTGTGTTCAAGTAATACAAGGAAATGTAAACAAGATCTCAGTCCCATATAATGTAAATAGCAAAATGTGTAAGACGATGCAAACATATGTTGTTTTATGTTTGCAATAAGAATATTGACGGCCAAGATGGTAACTTAAAAGTGAGAAAACAAAGAAAATGAGGCTCCAGGTCAGATTGAGGGTGAATGTGATCTTTCGAGTAGGCCACATTGGCTTCACTCCTTTTAGAGCCCACCTAACTGATGGATCTCTTGAAAGCGTGTCTGCGCAAACCGAGGTCTATTTACATCGTCACGGCGAAAGACATACAATATTCTGTGCGGGAAGTTACTAACAAAAATCTATCAACGATAATTCTAACAATAAAATAATTTCGAAAACAATACTTTGCAATGTACAACAAAGATAATCGAAGATTATTACCGGGAATAATGCTTACTTTCTTGAACCGAATTTCATGGCTCTATAACGGCTTCACGACCTTTAAATCGAGACGTTGCCCTGGATCTATGCACAATGAAGACGAACGTGCTAGAAGGGGTCGAAAAGGAAACTCGTTGCTACTAATTGTATTAACCTTCTTAAATCCTCAAGAAAATGTTTTAAAGAAACGTTTCTCACCTAGAGATGAATTTACTGATATTATAAGTTTGCATCCTTACTTACGTACACTTAGCTCAAGAAAAATTCCTAAATATTCCGCGACAATAAGTGCATTTATAAAGACTTCGTGAATGTTTTGATCTAATTGACGTTACCCAGAAAACAATGTATTAAACTAGTTGGAATACGCGGTATATCGAATCTTTTCCGCGCGTTGTTGCCGACGCGACACGTTCGCTTGCCTGTTCGTTCCAGAATTCGCTTGCCTGTTCGTCAAAATCACAGCTACCTTTCTCAATATATGCTTGTACTAAAAAAAGTATATTCACACACTTATTATTATTATTATTATTATTATTATTATTATTATTATTATTATTACACCGTAATATTTTTATTAGCGTAAATATCTAATACACAGGGACCCTTTACACGTATTCTCTTGTAAAATTTAAAAAGAATTGTCGTTGTAAATGGTTGATTGTGCCATCAAATATTAACTAATTACTTTATCCAATGAACGAAACACAAGGAGCAACATTTATCCAACTTTCATTATGTTTCTTTTCCCACTTCTAAACTGTCACATTTCTTATAGATATGAATATCAGAACATTATTATATTATTTCTTTCAATCATTTCTGTATTTTTTTTCGCTTTTCAAATTCAAATCCCATTTCTATCAATGAGCGACAAAATGTAGAATATTTGACTCTTGGTAAATGTTTATCATTAACATCTTACATTACACACACGTTTGTTGCTGGAACGTTTTAAACTAGAAACGCATGGAATTTGAGACGTACCGTACGTACAAAATCGTCCTACTTAATTTCCCTACTGCTTTTATACTTCCTATCAGTTAAGTTTATTTTTCTCGGGGTTGGTATTTCTCCATTCTCATTTTCCGTTTTCATTCTAAAGAAGGAGTGTCTGATGATGCTTCTTGCTCTGCAAAATTCATTCAAACGATCGACTCCGTTTTTGGATGTTTTCCTTATAAGTTCTCGAATATTTTGAAAATGTTATTTTACCACTTAATTATTTCACTTTTTTTCGTGCAATACATGTCGATCTCTTAAAATTGACATACTACACGATTGACTAAATTGCGAACCTACTTTTCTTTATCACCATCTTCACTCACAATCACCAGCAAAGGTTGACTGACCGAAATACCCAGCAAGATGAAATTCTCGATGATTTTGGATGGTGCCTTTCGCTGATGAAATTATAAAAACAAACACTTCCTTTCCGCCCTACGAGTTACACATCCTGCATCTGTGCCTTGTCTTTTCGGTGCGCCTCCCGTCGACATCTGCGCACTGATCGACATCAAAACAAACATCAAATACACAAAAATAACACATCAGAAGACTTCGGGTGATGATAGAAAATAATTTCATCGTTTTACCCAAAACTTTGTCGCTGAAAGTTTTTAATTGGACTTCTAAAACGAAAATATCCAAGCGACGATATATTTTATGCACAAATTAAAAATTCACACATTTTGTTGACAATTAATTTTTTTTAAAAGGCATTTTCACATATCGATAAAATTAAAGCATTTACCCCAGCTGAAGTAACTGAAATATTGCATCAATTTTTTCCAAAATGATTCCACCAATTTTTAATGTGTTTTAACGGTTTGAATAAAAAGGTGTTTAAAAAGTTCCGCAGAAATCCAGCGTTTTCTTAATTTTTTCGAAAGCAAATGAAAGTCACATTTTTATGATAACTATGGTGTTCCTCGTCGTTTTCTCTACAGGTCTATGTTTTCTACTTGTTGCAACAATCGATTTGGCAACGGTGCACGAGATCGTTCCATAAGAATGACATTTTCCATAAGAGCCCATTGTGTCTGTGCGACGTGAAAATGTGAATAGTTATTTCCCAACAACAAATTATATTTCTTTAAAAAGTGCCTGACTTTTTTACGGATCTAAAATGCAGAAATTATTTGTATTGAGAAATCTATGGCTTGGATTTTGGAGGTGTAAGTCAGATTCGAAAATAATCTTCATCTTTGCAATTTTCAAACGTTTAGAGCTTTTCATGCAAATCGAAACGATTTGAACCAATTTTTAAAAAAGCACTTTCTTATATTCCAGCAAAAACCTCAGCAATTTTTTAGAAATGACAATGTCTCTTCGGTTTTATGTAAATTGCTCCCAAAAATTAAAATATATACATGATATGGGAAATGACATAACTAATATTACTCCTCGCGTATTTACGACGTTCTGGTTCAAAAGTATCTAATTCGACTGAGATATGAGTGTCACATCAATCCATCCATCCATTATTGCAGACAGATATCCCGAGATTTGGGTTGCAGGTAACTTCTTGCCTCCTGCTTTAATTTTAACCATGTTAGGAACACTACTAAAAAGCCTATATCCCGACGTGTGTGAGAAGTCATAATTCAAAAGAATCTTGAACAGAGATTTTACGACTGAAAATTTGAGGACACGTTGTTGAGGAATTTCAATACTTCTGATTTACTTGTATTTAATTTCGAAGTACGGACTTTGAACCATGCCGTGAAAATAGAAATGGTATTTTTGATCTTTAGCTTTTTCCTTATAAAATTGTGATATACAGTATTATGTATTGTGAAAGCTAATTGTATTATCCTTCAAGAATACCTTTAAGTATCCTTTTTGGTGTTTTATTGAGACCAAGAGAATCAAATGCAAGTATAAAAAGTTCGAGAAATGGAGCACGCAAACTTGGGAAATCAATAGGAATGTTTAAATAGTAGACATTTACCTCGTAAGTCAAATTACATAAGAAAAGCATAATTCTTTCAAGTGATTTTTGTCTCTAAAATTATGTCAATGTAAAGCTAATGCATAAACAGTTTATTCGACAAATGAAATATGCCGGCCAGCATTAACATGAAACGGTCTTTCGATTTTGAAGCAAGCGGATGAGGAACTTCTTTCGAAAGAAAAACAAAACTTCGTGTCAAAATGTAATTGCACAAACTTTAGTTTTGTGAAGAAATTGAATAAAGATGGAAACGATGCAATCGGGAAGAATACTGCAATATTAACAGATACAATTATGATATTTGTGCTATTTGATTATCGACAAATTATTTCAAAACTTTTGATTGGAGTTTATGCATTTTTAATAGTTTCTTAAAATGTACTTCAGTAATAGTCTTCTTCTAGTGAAACGTAATTGGAGTATTACTGTAACCACAGACGGATATCAGTACAGTATAAAAATTCGAACTACATTAGGCTGTGAAACCCCATTGTCAGACTAACAGCAGATTGAGCTAATTAAATGCGGAGGAACAGGCGTGTATCAGAATACCAGTAAATATAGTATTATACGTCATTACGGCACATCATCTTGGGCAATAGAACTAATGACATGAAACAGAGACGTGATAAAACGAGAACGCGCCGGTCGAACCGCAAAATAAAACCTGCTCCGCAATGCAGACGAGCCACCTGGCCAAAGGCGGAGGCGGAGGCGGCGCACAGGCTGGTGGTGGCAGCGCAGCTCCCAGCGGGGGCACAACACGCGTTGGATAAGGGCACACACACGCTCGAGCTGCATCACAGGTTTACCCGTTCAGGGAACCTTTGTAACCAACGAAACTTACAGGCTGGCGAAGCTCAGGGCAAGTCCTGTGTACGGGAGATCCTAGCGTTCGAATTTCGACGGTAGTTAGAATTTCGAAACCAGCAAGGTAGCTGGGTTGATTTCAGCCGTTGTCTGAAGAATTCTAGCGATCGGTTGCTCTGATCAATAGTTTTCCGCGGTTTCTCTGATAAACACTAAGCGAATGCCAGAGCCATGTCCTAACAAATGGACCACGGAACGCGCGCGACCTTTCCTTCCCCTTTCCAGACCTATCCTCACAGTTATCTATTCTTACAGTTACAAGCACTTCACTACCACACAAGTCGAGAGCCACTATGAGGACTTGTCTGGAGTAGTGCCTGGGAGGTGGGAGATTTCTGAATGAGGAAACCAACGGAAACCGACATGTAGTTAGGGTGCCGAATCTCACCGTCTAGCGGGGAACCTGTCACCTCCCGGCTCCAAAAACGCACTTCACTTACGAGATTAGTGATCACAGCTCTTGACACACGCGGAAACGAGAAATAATCAATCAATCGAAAACAAATCTGTCACACATGAAATCCGTCGGCCTCGACTTTTATTCGGTACAGGTGTGCGTGGTTGCCCCAATCTTAACGGTCTTTGTACGAAATACTGTTCCGGCCGGTGTATGAACTTTTGCTTAGACTAAGATCAAAAGTCTAAGCACAAACGTCTAAGCACGTCTAAACACAAACGCGAAAAATGGATTGGTCAAAGAGAAGACAACGGCTAGACGACCGGTAAGAAAAAGAGGCACGGGTTAAACTCGGTGTCTGTGGACGCCTTCGGAATGTGAATAAACACAAAGCGCGTTTACATAGACTAGTGAAACTGCCACAAACAATACGTTTTGTTGAAATTAAACAAAAAGTTTATGACTCTCTCCCCCCAAAACAAATACGTGTGGACAAGATTCAATAGTATTACTAGCACATTAAATGATTACGAGTTATAATCGCCAACAACTATCATTTTGACATCAGACTGGGCGGTAACTAGTCTCTGGACTTGGAGCATCTCTGAGCGTTACAATTCTGCCGCTGGTCGGCTCAGCTCACAACGAAGGTATTGCGCAATTTACTGTTACTTAACCTTATCTCTAATTCAGTTCTAAACGACCAGTATAACAAGTTGTCAAGGACAAACTTCCATTTAACTAACGTAGTAAATGTCCACGCAACTATGCACAACCATTTGAAGGAAATGATACGCCGGGACAAAGTGATTAACCGCATTGTTTTATCCTTCCCGAATGAAATACTGTGTTGCGGGCCAGTGGCAGATTAAGGAAGCATCAACCCCACTATCAACGTTATTTTGTATTTTTATTGAATTTAGTCCAAACAATTGTGCACGTAGTGATCGCATCACATTCTAAGCAATATTCTCATTATACATTTGCATTTTTAAACATTTCAAGCCGAATTTTTTTAATCTTATTTAAGTGGGCACATTGTCCCTTCCTACTAAAAAAAAACAACAAATTGGATAGAACATCACATGTTAGCTTAAGAACGTCACATGTTTTTAATTTTTTATACTTCTCTCTCTCTCTCTCTCTCTCTCTCTCTCTCTCTCTGTATACACACACACACACACACACATTCAATATACTGGCATATTACCTATATATCACACGTTTGAAGTGACGGGTATGAATAGTATCAACAAATTTCGCTGACTGCAACACTTCGAGTAAAATGCCTATGTAGTATATGTGTCTGTGACATTACTGATTTTCTAATTACTCATTGTCAAAAATAATTCCGCCCAAATAGCAACAGATTTCCATTCAGTCCTTTCCCCCATCCGCGGCGGTGTCAGTAGCAGCGGCGGCGGCCGGTCGCCCAGTCGCGTGCCGGCCGCCGCCCACCTGCCCTCCCCGCCCCACCGCGCGCGAATCCGGTCCCGCTCGCGCGCGGCGTGGGCGTGCCCGGGCTTCGAACGCCGCCGCCGCCGCCAGCGGCGCACGCGCAGGCGGAAGAGAGCCCGGCGCGCGCCGCGTGCCCTTATATGGCGAGCGGCGGGTGTAGGGCGGCGATAACTGCCAACCGACCGCGCTTCCTCGCGCGTTGCACTCTCCGAGAGCACCGTTTCGCTCTCGGGGCACAACTCACAAAAGACGAACTTTTAAGTTAAGGGGAGAAGGACATCCCCATCCACTTGCCCATGCTCATTATATGATTTTCAGGTACACATATCTCAAAAACTATTTTACGTACACGGTTGATCTTTTAAAATATTTGACACTTAAACCGTCAGTAATTGAAATCTGCTCAAAAATCTGTACAATCATTAGTCTTTAAGCAGGAATTTTTATTAAATTATGAAAAAAATTACACATTTTTTGAGTTATCATCTTTTTTACATTTATATAGACAACCTTTTTGGTAATTTTGTTGCTGATTATCTCTTTACAAACAATGTAGTAAGGAAATTAAGCATGTACTGCTATTTTTTCCAGAGATAAATGTTCCTAAAGTTATAAAAACAAAAATTTGAGTAAACTGACTTCAAAGTTTTGGTGCTAAATTTTCCGTGTACTCAATCACTCAGTGCATGTCTGTTCCATATTCTGGATCATCTGCAACCTCTTAATTTTTCCTTTCCTTTTAGCTTCCTGATTCTTCTGGTGATTCTGTTTTAGGAGATCATCTATTTATTTTTCCACTTGCCTGCACGTTGTTTGGCAATGCATCGGAGGATAAATTTATTTCTTTCAATAGACATTCCATGTTATTTCGTCATTACAATTGGTGTTTATTGACACAACAATATTTTTTAATCTTATTCAATAAATTACTTCTTCACAACTACTTCCAACAATACAACTACAACGATGCAATTACATTATTCTTATTCACAACAATAGTCGTTTTAATAAGAAAATACAAAAGGAACACGCTAAAAGTAAACTAACAGTGCAAACAATACATCGAACTTCGCAAATATCTAACAAATAATTTTTTTCCCATTTTACATTCTTCTGAGGGTTACGCCCATGCTTTAAAAGTCCCGACTACTGCAATGTTTCATTATATATTATTTTTGGGGACTCAAACGTACTAAAACATTCATAAAGTATATATCAGCATGTTCAGGAAAAGACATATAATAAAATGACGCAAATTATGAAAAATAATTTTTTCCTTCTTTTTCGTGCAGATTGGTCTACCTCCCAGCAGCAACAGTAGCATATTGTGACGTCGTCGTGATGTGAAAAACAACACAGACACGGAGTTTCTTTGTACAGGTTTATTTACAATTACTGTATATTACAATGTTTACATACTCCTCCGGAAACTACCGCTGCACTCCACAGCACTACCATTCCTGAGGCAAGCCGCCTCAGCCTGACCCAGCGTACCCCAGCGTGCTAACTTGTAGCACCGCTCCCGGCATCTGCTGTAGCCACCCTCGCAAACCTGCGACCGGATCAACAAAGTGCCTCCGCACTGCGATTCGGCCCAAACTCGAATACCCCCGGCGTCTCTGCAAAGAGTCACGTGACAGACCTCCAACGCTGAAGACCGCGGACCGCGTCACCTCATTACAGAGTTTTGGACCGGCGCACAATGGGCCCGCCGACCAGCTGCAGACGCTGTCCTCACACATCATTCTGCGCTAGCTGACCCCCGGATGTTCCCAGACACGCCCCCGCCGGCTTGCACCTTCGAAACGACCGCTCCGTTTGCACCGCCAGCCCGACGCCTGGACCATCCCCTCCCACGCTCCGGCCCGCGCCTTGTGCGGTCCGACGACTAGTGGAAGGCTACGACATTACAATATTTTATAGTACAGTATTCGTATTCCACCCACAAATGGCAGAGTGTGAATGCGTGAATGATACATTTCAATGCAAGTTAAAATCTGCATACTCATTTACTTCACACCGGGAACGGTAGCTCAGTGCATGAACTGATGCCACTGCAGCGCCTCTGACCGGGTGATCCTAGGTTCGAGTACTGACGGCGGCAGGATTTTCGACACTAGCTTTTCAGCTAGGTCGAATTCAGTCGCTGCCTGGAAGAGAATTCTAGCGGCCGGCTGCTCTGATCGGTAGTTTTCCGTGGTTTCTCCGATCAACACCAGGCGAATGCCGGAGCAGTACCTTACCAAACGGGCCACGAACCGCGCGCGATCTTTCCTTCCTCTTCCTTGCCCTATCCTCTCCCTCTTACACACACACTTACTCTAACATGCACTACACTACCACATATTCCGGGAGACCGTCGGGAGCTTAGAGCTTGTCCCGCTGGGGCGGTGCCCCGCTGGTGGAAAGTCCTGGTTAGGGAAACCCACTAGCCGACGGTAGGTCGGCGCCGGATCTCGCCATCCAGCGGGGGAAGATCACCGCCATCTCCCGAGAAAAACATGCACTACACTAGCGGGACTAATGACCAATGCAGTTAACGCGCCCGGAAACACGAAAGAATCAAACCAAACCATTTACTTCATATCCTGATTTGTTTAAATTTATTTTACGTAAAAAACAGTTAAAAAACTGCGTATGACGTGCTATGGGAAAAGTGAATTGTGTGCACATTTTCAAAATTCTGTGATCCCTACACTAAGTCATATACTACTTTAATTTTAAAAGGGAGAAAAAAAACAAAAAACTCCCATGTAATAAAATCTATTTTCAAGGATAAGCAATAAATTTTGGCTCTTATTACTTCCTGCCGCGACAACATGGAAACGATAATTTGAATAATTGTATTTCCACTGAATTCTAGAAGACGCGCACAGAAAATGAAGTTACATTTATGTCCAGAAGCAAAACAAGGGCCATCTCAGCATTTGCTCAATGGATCAGGAAACTGGACGAAAAACCTGATCGAGATCGGGTCATTGACCCGGAAGCTGTAGTACAATTGTTGTTACAGGTTGTTTATACTCATTCATACAGTTCAAATGGTAAATAATGCATTATGTATCATTGTTAAAATTAATGTTACTTTTCTTGTGATGCTCAGTATAGTCTCTAATTGTATAGAAACAGTTATGCAGCAGAAACGATTTCACTTGGATTTAAACTTTTCTATTGAATTTAATCGTTTAATGTCATCTGGCAAAGTGTTGTAAAATAATGTACATGTATTGTATGTGAATTTTTGTAATGAGGTGTTGATACTGTCCCCTGATGAATATGATTTCTACGTCGAGTGTTATAGTAATAGACTTCGGCATTTTCTGAAAATATATTCCCGCCCTTGAGCAAGTCATTTTTACAAAAACCACTGATTCGTAAATAAAAAGACACGGTAATGGTAGAATTCCTAGATTAATGAAGAGAGTCTTACATGAATCACGTGGGTGGGATTTGGTTATTATTCGTACAATTCGTTTTTGTAATCTAAAAGTCTGGGAGCTATAAGATGTATTTCCCAGAATATTATGCCATATCTCAGGCGGGAATGAACATTCGCGAAGTATACACAACGAGCAGTATGAAGGCTAACTGAATTTGCAAGAATTCTGAACGCGTAGCATAATGAACTTAGTTTTGTGTTCAATTTATTTAAATGGACGTTCCATTTAAGGTTTGACTGAATTGAGAGACCTAAAATGTTGTTGCCTTAACATCAGTCAATGGTACACTGTTCATTTTCAATGGGGCACAGAATTGTTTATTTGAAATGGAAAACTTCATTAAAACCGTTTTCTTTTCGTTTACTATTAATTTGTTATTTCGGAACCAATTTGAAACATCTGATATTGTACTATTTACTGTTGTGAAGCAGCTTGTTTCTTTGGGCCACTATTACAACCCAAGAACAATTTCCTCTTCCGAGGCGGCGCTGGGGTACTGACGTTTTGGAAACATTTTGTTGTGAAGCAGCTTGCGCAGCATGCAGCTGAAGAACAACTCAAGGTGCTTCAGAACGCTGTAAGAAAGTCTCGTCGAGGTTGAAGAGGTGACGGATTGAATTATGTAATCCACCACGTCACCTATGGAGCTCCATAAATAACTCTGCTCTGCAGATCTCTCAGCTCTTCTAGAGGCGGCGCGCGACCATAAATCTCTCGACGATACGGAATAAAATATTGCACGAGACAAGATTATGGTGACGGTCGAGTCTCTTCTAGGCTTCTGCGTCCACTAAGATGGATATATGAAGTGTTCTAACCATATTTTTCGTACGGTCGTTCTGCGTCTCTGAAATTGAACTGAAAATACTATAGAATGAATGGTATGTTCCTTGTTAAGAGTTTATATTATTATTCCTTGTAGAGATAAATATTAAAAATTTAATTATTTTTTTTAAAATAATTTTTAAAAAACCTTTCAATTTTGGGATTGTTCTGAGTTAAGGAATTGTTATTATATTAATCTTCACGAAATGCGAATTTATTTATTAATTTATTTAGTCAAAAAGAGTCAAAAACTGTATATGATGTATGGGGGAGAAAATTGAAATCCAACTTACTACACATTGTATTATTATCACTCATAAATAAGTTTGAGTACAAACATTTACAAATAAAATTTGTACTGATCGCTTTCTTGGATATAGAGAACGGAGACTATAGAGAACCCATCAAATTTCAGAATATATGAGTGTATGGCTATAATTTTGAGAGTTCTTGGGTATAGAAGTTTGAAAATTAAAGAAAACAAGATGATAGTTAAATAGTGGGCGACTAAAGCGTTAGCCCAACCCTTTTGAATGGATGTGTCAGGATAGTTTTCCTTCAGAAAGATACCTAGCTTAACAAAACTAATATGTTACTAAATTCCGTGGTGGTAGCCGATATCTTGTGGTAATCCATTATAGGTATGGGAATAATGAATGAACATTCCTTAATTAAAAGCAGTCCCATATTAAATATTTTTATTGACTAGCCCTCCAAACATTCTTTTGGCCTTTAATTCTTAATTATCCTTCACTAAGTCATATATAAAATTTGTACATTTAGAAAATCAATTTTTTAAAAAGTAATACAACCTTGAATGTACATTCCTTAAAAAAATTCTCATTTTATATTTATTTTCTTGACTATCCCAACTGTCTTCAAATACAACTTTAAAGTTTCTTCACTTAGTCAATTATAAAAATAAAATTGACTTACTTGCTCTTCCAGTCCCCCCCCACCCACCACTATCGGGTGGGCTTCCACTTCCCACTATTCTACAAGATGGCGGCCACTCTAGAGGGTCATCACTGGATCTTATCCGGTTTCATTTTAAATGTTTAGGTGTTATCCATGTTACTTGGGCTGTAAGTTGTTTCAATGCTGTCTATTATTTATTAAAAAAATTTACTTTTGTATTATTCATTCACTTCTTTTGTCTATTTTATTATTTATACCACTGTTTCTCTTTATGTTAATTATTCAATTTTCCTTTTGTTAGAGACCCACTGAGGTTGGGAAAATATATATTATTTATTTTTACTATTGTGGTTTGATTATCGCCATACCTATAATATGTTAGTTCTTTAAGTTCTTTTAGTTCTTGAAATTTATTATCGCACTATTTATATGCTATTTAATGTCTTGTAGTGAACTAGTATCTGGAGAAGAGCTTACTTTATTTACTTTTGTGTAAGCATCAGCGTCTTGAATGAAAATCATTCATACTTGACAAGTGCTGACGTGCGTGAAGGTCCGGAAGTAGATATATGCCTCAAATGTAGGCTGCCTCTCAGCACCTGCCACCTTTGACAGGAGTTGAAAGAAAGTCATTCAAACGTTCTAGGTGTTACAAAAAACATATTCCATTTACTTATGCCAACACATATTTTAAAGCTAAATTCATGTAAATTCGCTAAAAAAAAATTAAAAATATGTCGTTCTTGATTAGAGAAAGAATGTTAAGGTGCGGCACCTTTTCAAAAATATAGATTTTTTCATACAGAGAGTTTAATATTTATATTTGGGGAAATGAAATAAAGTGAAATAAGCACAAGTAGCTGCATCTTTTCATGTTATTACTACATTTTGCCACCTTTTCTCTCCTTTTTTTACCCTTCAGCACCATTTTTTCTCCTCTTTTTTCTGCGTTTTTAAACGACTGGGCAGTAAAATGTATTTTCCTTTTCTTGAACAGGTTTTTTAAATCTCATTTAATCAGAAGTCAATAATATTAAATAAATATTAAAGTATCTTTATGTAAATCACTAGTAATTTATATCCCAGCAACAATGATCAATCTGCAGCTATTAAGTCAAATTTAAATTTCAACAGTGTTGCTGCAACAGTTTAACCCTTTCCAAATAGATTCAAAATGCTTCCCAGACAGGAAAACCAGGACATTTAAATGGGTGTGCAGAAATCTACTTATCTGTGACCTGAGGAAAATGTTAACACTGGCCATCTGTCCCCGTCAATACTAATAGAGCATTGGCGGGGCTTGTGATGTGGTAGAGAAAGGAGAGGGGAGTCAGGAGAAGTTGCCTGTGCCCGCTAGAACATCGAGGTTCCAACGCAGGCGAGTGCTCGTGCGGACGCAATTTGACGCGCCTGCGAAGTATGTTCTACTACATAATCTCCAGACATTACTGGCAATTGTTTAACAATTTTCTATCTACTACAGTGTTGTATAACGTACTATGAATCACCTCTTACGGACCCTACAAAGAAAAACATTAGTGCATAATGATACGTATATACTAAAAACTGAGTTCATGTATGTGGTTTAAACCTTCATACAATTGTTTCAGAAGCACCTTTTTTGCACCTTATTGCATGTATTTTCAGGATCTTCTTTCCCCATTTTCACGACCATAATTTTACCTCAAAATCCTGCTCCTATTTATGATATAACTCAAACAATGAAGTTTTGGTATAAATGTACTTTACTTTTTCGCTGGTCGCTAAATACAGGTACCATTCGCTTACTAACTGATGAATTAAAATGTCAGCATTACTAAAAGTATTGGTAGCAGTCCTGTTAATAATAATTATTATAAAATGTTATAAAATAGAAGTCATAACTCAAAATTCATATCGGTAAAGGTGGCTAAGGACATCAACTGATGACACTGCGCTGTCTCTGACTGGGAGGTCCTAGGATTAGAGTCCTGACGGTGGCAGAGTTTCGACACTAGCTACACAGCTAGGTAGAATTCGTTGCTGTTTGGAGGAAAATTGTAGAGGCCGGCTGATCTGATCGGTTTTCCGTAGTTCCTCCGTTCAACGCCAAGCAAAAGCCAGAGCAGAATCCTAACATACCGGCTACAGACCGTGAGAGATCTTTCCTTCCTTTTTTCTTGTACTTCTCCATTTTACTTATACTCCCCAACACTACACTACCACGCACGTCGGAAGACCAGTGGAGAGTTTAGAGCTTGTCGCGGCTGGGACGTTGCCATGCTGGTGGAAGAGACTTGTGTGTGGGAAAATCCCCGTACGCCGTCACAGGTCGGCGCCAGCTCTCGCTAGCAGGCTGAGGAAGATCACCGTCCCGCGGTAGAAATATGCACCACACTTACGGGAATAATGACCTTAGCCGTTGACGCCCTCTGATACACTAGTTACTCAACAATTCGTGTTTTTCAGGGTGGGAAAATCGTGAACGAATGTTTATTACAGATAATTCATTTCAAAAGCCATTTCGCTATAAACTTGTTCAATGATTTAAAAACTCCCATTCGCTAAAATAAAAATATACACAAAGTTAGGAATGTTTAGTCTTAGCTATATTCTTGCTTTGGCGTTTTATGCCTTATTGCTATTTGCTTGCTTTATTGCTAAGCTAACTGTTCATGCTTGCCTTGTTCTATTACAATTCTTTGAACAGTCTTGAGAAAAACTGCAGAAAATGGTTTTGAGTATCTGCATGACAGGACCAGTCAGGCTTATTAACGAATTTTTATAGAAAAAATACCATTCGCGACTTCGTATAGTAGACGTCAATTTGAAAGGTCGTAGGGAAAATGCCTTCTTAACCGAATTTAGTTTCGTTACCGTAAACGCAAATTGCCCATTAGACAAATCGTGAAGATATGAGCAAGTTTTTTGCACGCCTTAGTGGGCAGCAATCGACTTCAATCTCGATCTTCTGCGCATGCGCAGATGCACAAATGTGATGCAAAACCTGAACTGCGCATGCGCAGAAGATCGATAATGCTGTCGATTGCTTTAACGTTCGAGGGTGCAAACACTCTATTTGATCGCAAGGTGTCACGTGGCTCATCGCATCGCAAACGACGCCAATCCGGCGGGCGCCGCGCCGCGGGCCACGAGTATTTTTGACAAACAGTTCTGACATGTGAAGAAACAGAACTCGTGTGGAATACACTGTGCAAATAGTTTCCCAGTAGTTTCGCTGGGGAAGTGAGTCAAGAAAACCCATGTCTGAATTTTTGTGCAAAATACATCGGAAATTTTGGGTTGACTGGAAAGTTTGGGTTGGTTGGCTCAAAACAGCCCTATAAAATTGAGGGTTTGCTGATAATTTAACTTAACACAACTTTTTTAACCTGTTACACATTTTAATCATCGCACACTGACAGAAATGTTCTCATTAATTCAATGAAATGTAAATTAAAGTAGAATCATGAACGATCATTAAATTACACATGTACATTAGAATGCAAGAGTCAAAGCTAAGTGGTATTATCTGCAAGCAATGAATAGATGATAAGGTCTTTTTTAATGTACAAGGTTAATTGTGTGTCCTGTACAATACATTAATCTACATTAAATTTAATGAGATTTCTGACAGTGCACATCATACGAGAGTTTCCACAGGTGTTCCGCTTACCCATTTGCTTTAGCTGTTTTCCAAAAACATACTTGCCCGCAGGACAGCCTTCACGGCGGCCTCTGCGACTAGCAAGGCAAGCGGCGCGGCGGCCGGTATCTCTTAAAGCCCCCTAAAGCCTTCTCATTTGCCAGCCGTAAACCTTCCGGAGCATGAGTTACGCTGCTGGCCAGCCATCCATTACCCGGGCTGCCTGCGTCGGCGGAGACGGAAGCGGCATATGGGGCGTTGCTTACGACCTGGAAGCCCGGCACCATTCTTGTCTCTAGTAAACAAGACAGTTGTTTGTCTCAGTCACAAGTGGTTAATTTTAAGGTGGCTCACGAGTATTTCCAATATTCCAACCTTGAACAGAAATCAACACTTAACAGTTATTCATGTAGTGTGTCACAAATTTGTTCATGTACACATGTGGTGTCTTTGGAAGTCTCTTCCCCGGCCGACGGCTACCCATTCCTACATCACACACTTAAATAATTTAGCTCCAATGTTATTAATCATCAAGCTGACTTCCCACAATAACGGTTTCTCGGTGCTACATTAGCTTTTAAATCAGTCGGTGTTTCATACGGTATTAGCGGAAAGATTACGTTCACACAAGATGGGGCTGAATTTACATTTTCAGTCCGTAGGTTAATCGCATTCCACTGGATTTTCAGTTTCACGTAATTACTATGATAAAGATGACAATTTCCGGAGCGATTTGAGATCAGTCTGTGACATAATATGCTTACAAATTACACTATAAATGTAGAATCCCCTATCAACTACGCACACGCTACGGATAGGATTCGAACGTACAGGAGCAAAGACCACTACATTTTCAATGCGAATTCAATTCCTTAACCACTCGCACACCGCAGCCAGGGCACGGGGAGTGGAAACAGGCTTTTAACAGAACCTGTATTTTGTAATTGCTATTACAAATGTCGACTCGCTTATGCGAAATGCACAGACACTGCGGACAAAGCCCATTGGATTTCGAGTCCACTCGGACATTGCTACCCGGTTGGTGTAGAGGAACAAGATAAAAAATTTGAGAGTTGTAATTGTTATAAATTTACCCTGTCGTGCCGGCCAGGATTTCAATCTCAGCGACTGAAATCTATTAGCATTCGAGACCAAATTTTACCCCTTCGGACGCTGCAGGTGATGTTGCTTGCAGTGTACAGCTCGACTTAAAATTTTTATCTTTATTAAGGAGATGGACTCGAAATCCATTGGATTCTGTCCGCACTGTTTCGAATCCTGTCCGCAGCGTGTCTTCTTTTTAGATAAGAGAGCCTGCATTTGCAATAGCAATTACATCCACCGGTTCTACTAGGAGCTTGCTTCCATTCACACACCGTGGCTGCGGTGTCCGAGTGGTTAAGGAGTTGGACTCGAAATCCAATGGGCTCTGCCCGCACAGGTTCGAATCCTGTCCGCAGCGTGTGTTCATTTTAGATAAGAGAGTCAACTTTTCCAATAGCAATTACAACCACCGGATCTATTAGGAGCTTGCTTTCAGTCTACACACCGTGGCTGCGGTGTCCGAGTGGTTAAGGAGTTGGACTCGAAATCCAATGGGCTCTGCCCGCACAGGTTCGAATCCTGTCCGCAGCGTGTGTTCATTTTAGATAAGGGAGTCTACTTTTCCAATACCAATTACAACCACCGGATCTATTAGGAGCTTGCTTCCATTCCACACACCGTGGCTGCGGTGTCCGACTGGTTAGGAGTTGGACTCGAAATCAATGGGCTCTGCCGCACAGGTTCGAATCCTGTCCGCAGCGTGTGTTCATTTTAGATAAGAGAGTCTACTTTTCCAATACCAATTACAACCACCGGATCTATTAGAAGCGTGCTTCCAATCCACACACCGTGGCTGCGGTGTCCGAGTGGTTAGGAGTTGACTCGAAATCAATGGGCTCTGCCGCACAGTTCTGAATCCTGTCCGCAGCGTTGTTCATTTTAGATAAGAGAGTCTACTTTTCCAATACCAATTACAACCACCGGATCTATTAGGCTTGTTCCATTCTACACATCGTGGCTGCGGTGTCGAGTGGTTAGGAGTTGGACTCGAAATCCAATGGGCTCTGCCCGCAAGTTCGAATCCTGTCCGCAGCGTGTGTTCATTTTAGATAGAAGTCTACTTTTCCAATACCAATTACAACCACCGGCTGTATTAGGAGCTTGTTTCATTCGACACACCGTGGCTGCGGTGTCTGAGTGGATTAGGAGTTGGACTCTGAAATCCAATAGGCTCTACTCGCACGGGTTCGAATTCTGTCCGCAGCGTGTGTTCGTTGTAGATAAAGAGTCTACATTTCCAATACCAATTACAACCACCGGATCTATTAGGAGCTTGCTTCGTTCTACATCATGTGACGCGGTGTCCGAGTGGTTAAGGAGTTGGACTCGAAATTCATGGGCTCTGCCGCACGGGTTCGAATTCTGTCCGCAGCGTGTGTTCATTTTAGATAAAAGTCTACTTTTCCAATCCAATTACAACCACCGGATCTATTAGAGCTTGCTTCCGTTCTACACACCGTGGCTGCGGTGTCCGAGTGGTTAAGGCGTTTGACTCGAAGTCCAATGGCTCTGCCGCACAGGTTAGAATCCTGTCCGCAGCGTGTGTTCATTTTAGATAAGAGAGCCTCTTTTCCAATACCAATTACAACCACCGGATCTATTAGGAGCTTGCTTCCATTCGACACATCGTGGCTGCGGTGTCCGAGTGGTTAAGGAGTTGGACTCGAAATCCAATGGGCTCTGCCCGCACGGGTTAATTCTGTCCGCAGCGTGTGTTCGTTTTAGATAAGAGAGTCTACTTTTCCAATACCAATTACAACCACCGGATCTATTAGGAGCTTGCTTCCATCACACACCTGGCTGCGGTGTCCGAGTGGTTAAGGAGTTGGACTCGAAATCCAATGGGCTCTGCCCGCACAGGTTCGAATCCTGTCCGCAGCGTGTGTTCATTTTAGATAAGATAGTCTACTTTTCCAATACCAATTACAACCACCGGATCTATTAGGAGCTTGCTTCCATTCTACACACCGTGGCTGCGGTGTCCGAGTGGTTAAGGAGTTGAACTCGAAATCCAATGGGCTCTGCCGCACAGGTTCGAATCCTGTCCGCAGCGTGTGTTCATTTTAGATAAGGAGTCTACTTTTCCAATCCAATTACAACCACCGGCTCTATTAGGAGCTTGCTTCCATTCTACACACCGTGGCTGCGGTGTCCGAGTGGTTAAGGAGTTGGACTCGAAATCCAATGGGCTCTGCCCGCACAGGTTCGAATCCTGTCCGCAGCGTGTGTTCATTTTAGATAAGAGAGTCTACTTTTCCAATGCCAATTACAACCACCGGCTCTATTAGGAGCTTGCTTCCATTCCACATACCGTGGCTGCGGTGTCCGAGTGGTTAAGGAGTTGGACTCGAAATCCAATGGGCTCTGCCCGCACAGGTTCGAATCCTGTCCGCAGCGTGTGTTCATTTTAGATAAGGAGTCTACTTTTCCAATACCAATTACAACCACCGGATCTATTAGAAGCGTGCTTCCAATCCACACACCGTGGCTGCGGTGTCCGAGTGGTTAAGGAGTTGGACTCGAAATCCAATGGGCTCTGCCCGCACAGGTTCGAATCCTGTCCGCAGCGTGTGTTCATTTTAGATAAGAGAGTCTACTTTTCCAATGCCAATTACAACCACCGGCTCTATTAGGGAGCTTGCTTCCATTCCACACATCGTGGCTGCGGTGTCCGAGTGGTTAAGGATTGTACTCGAAATCCAATGGGCTCTGCTGCACAGGTTCGAATCCTGTCCGCAGCGTGTGTTCATTTTAGATAAGAGAGTCTACTTTTCCAATAGCCAATTACAACCACCGGCTCTATTAGGAGCTTGCTTCCATTCCACACACCGTGGCTGCGGTGTCCGAGTGGTTAAGGAGTTGGACTCGAAATCCAAGGGCTCTGCCCACAGGTTAGAATCCTGTCCGCAGCGTGTGTTCATTTTAGATAAGAGAGCCTACTTTTCCAATGCCAATTACAACCACCGGATCTATTAGGAGCTTGCTTCCATTCGCACATCGTGGCTGCGGTGTCCGAGTGGTTAAGGAGTTGGACTTGAAATCCAATGGGCTCTGCCCGCACGGTTGGAATTCTGTCCGCAGCGTGTGTTCGTTTTAGATAAGAGAGTCTACTTTTCCAATCCAATTACAACCACCGGATCTATTGGGAGCTTGCTTCCAAACACACACCGTGGCTGCTGTGTCCGAGTGGTTAAGGAGTTGGACTCGAAATCAATGGCTCTGCCCGCACAGGTTCGAATCCTGTCCGCAGCGTGTGTTCATTTTAGATAAGAGAGTCTATTTTCCAATCCAATTACAACCACCGGATCTATTAGGAGCTTGCTTCCATTCCACCGCCGTGGCTGCGATGTCCGAGTGTTTAAGGAGTTGGACTCGAAATCCAATGGGCTCTGCCCGCACAGGTTCGAATCCTGTCCGCAGCGTGTGTTCATTTTAGATAAGGGAGTCTACTTTTCCAATACCAATTACAACCACCGGATCTATAGGAGCTTGCTCATTCCACCGCCGTGGCTGCGGTGTCCGAGTGGTTAGGAGTTGGACTCGAAATCCAATGGGCTCTGCCCCACGGTTCGAATCCTGTCCGCAGCGTGTGTTCATTTTAGATAAGGGAGTCTACTTTTCCAATACCAATTACAACCACCGGATCTATTAGGAGCTTGCTTCCATTCCACACGCCGTGGCTGCGGTGTCCGAGTGGTTAAGGAGTTGGACTCGAAATCCAATGGGCTCTGCCCGCACAGGTTCGAATCCTGTCCGCAGCGTGTGTTCATTTTAGATAAGAGAGTCTACTTTTCCAATGCACAATTACACCACCGGATCTATTGGAGCTTGTTTCCATTCCACCGCCGTGGCTGCGGTGTCCGAGTGGTTAAGGAGTTGACTCGAAATCCAATGGGCTCTGCCGCACAGGTTTCAATCCGTCCGCAGCGTGTGTTCATTTTAGATAAGAGAGTCTACTTTTCTAATGCCAATTACAACCACCGGATCTATTAGGAGCTTGCTTTCATTCTCACATCGTGGCTGCGGTGTCCGAGTGGTTAAGGAGTTGGACTCGAATCCAATGGGCTCTGCCCGCACAGGTTAGATTCCTGTCCGCAGCGTGTGTTCATTTTAGATAAGAAGTCTACTTTTCCAATACCAATTACAACCACCGGATCTATTAGGAGCTTGTTTCATCGAAACACCGTGCCTGCGGTGTCCGAGTGGTTAAGGAGTTGGACTCGTTGTCAATGGGCTCTGCCTGCACATATTACTTGTGTTTGCATAACCCATCGGGTTTTGCATTTAACTCACACACACACGCACGTAAAAATATCAGTAGTATAATAATATAAATGGTAATAATAATAATAATAATAATAATAATAATAATAATAATAATAAATGCCCTCATTCCGTTGGTTATTTCTTCTGATTTTGTGTTGACGTTCAGTAAATAACTCGTTTTGAAAGCATCGCCAATGGTGGTGAAAAGCATTTGAAGCTAAAGGAGCAAAGTTAGAAGCAGTCAGATGTCGATGCTTGTAGAGGAAGGGAGAACGAACTTCTGTTCAAATTGAATTACTTGCCTTGTGACACATCAAGAACATCTGTTACAGATGTCGTCTGATGACCTGAGAGATAATGCTGTTCTTTAATCATCTTCATCTGGGTAGCAATTGCAGTATTCACATTAATCCGGGGCTATAGTAGATGCCTCGCATACATTTATGGAAAGAAATGTGATTGTGATTGCGATTCTTTCTAGATGGTATATATTTTCTCAGTCCATGCTTGATTTGTCGAAGTAAGTTGTAAATTCTATTAATCCTTGCCAAAGCGGGTTTGCATTTATATATTTATTATACACAAAGATGTGTTTATACATATCCAATTCTGCAAAGATTTGTTATCGCCTAACCATATTTCTTGGGACCTAATATTTCACTGTTTTTAAAAAAGCAGGTGCTTTTTGTTCTCGGGCTACTATAAATTCCGCAGCACGTGCAAATAAAGGAAACTTATTTTGAAACATTTTGAAAAAACGCAGTTATTTGTTACTCACTGCTGTACTTCGGTTTTCATAAAGTGGCACAAGAGCGCATTGTCTTCATGGTGGAATATGACATGACTCTTTGCGTCTTTTTCGGCTCTGCTGCTAGATGTCGCTTGATCTACATCACTACTTGATACGGTCGCAATCATGCGATATCTAGCGGCATGACCGAGAAAGACGTGCCATGTGTTATCATGAAGACAAGGCCCTCGCGCGTCACGTTATGAAAACCGAAGTATAGAAATGGCTGAAAAAAATTCATCATTATCAAATATTTGCTTACAGGCGGAATCTTTAGTCTCATGTCCCGACACGGGGGCGTGCCTTTGCGCCCGCTTGGCAGCAGTTGATTTTGCGACCGCGGTGATGACGGTGCCAGTGCACTTCGAGATCATTCGAAGAATGCCCAGTGTTCCCCGTCGTAAACGGCGGAGTTGTTTACCTCGCTGGCAGCACGCGAGCTTGCGTGTCACCCCACCCCACCCCGCAACGCCGCGCACCGCTTCGCCCTGCCCCGCTCCACACCGCCCAGCTTCCTCCACCCTCTCCCCCTCGTTCCGATCCTCTCACCCTTCCGACCCTCTCCGACCCTTTCCTCCCCGCCGCGCTCCTCTTCGCTCACGTAGGACCGGCAAGTCCTAGGTTCGAGTTCTGACGGCGGCAGGATTTTCGACGCTTTTTAGCTAGATCGAATTCAGTCGCTGTCTGGAGAAGAGTTCTAGCGGTCGGATGCTCTAATCGGTAGTTTTCCGTGGTTTCTCCGAGCAACACCAGGCGAATACCGGTGCAGTACCCAAACAAACGGGCCACGGACCACGCGCGATCTCTCCTTCCTCTTCCTTGTCATATCCTTTCCACTTACACTATCATGCACTACAGTACCACATATTTCGTGAGATCGGGCGGGAGCTTAGAGCTTGTCCCAGCTGGGGCGGTGCCCCGCTGGTGGGAGAGTCTTAATTAGGGTGAAACCCCACTAGCTGACGGTAGGTCGGCGCCGGATCTTGCCATCCAGAGGGGGAAGATCACTGCCCCATCTGCCGAGGTAAAAATTCACTACACTTACGGGACTTATGACCTATGTTGTTGACTCGTCCGGAATCACTAACCAACCAACCCACCAACAATCACCCCGCTCAATCCACCCGCTCCGCCTCGCTCTCCTCTCCGCCCCACTTCGCCCCTCTGCGCCGCTCTCCACCCCTCTCCGCCCCACCCCACCCTCGCTCCTCCTCGCCCCGTCCCGCCCTGCTCCGGCACACTCCAGCTCGCCCCCCGCCACCCCGCGCCCCGCCCCCCCCCTCCCCCCCCCCCGGCCCCGGGTTTTGGAGCGCCCCCCCCCCTCATCGTGCGGTTGCTCTCGACTACCGCCTGCGATCCGCCGCGCACACTGGACTGTGACGGGGATCCGTGTTACACGACTGCTTCTGCGCGATCGTTACGGTTCAATTGAATCGCGCACTTGTGATATAAAGGAACAACGATGCTCTTGTGTTCAGTGAGCTTAGCACTCCCACACGCTTTCGATTGGTGACTTTTCATTTCTTTTCCTTTCTTGCCTCATCAAATGTCCACACAGCATTTAATGTTACATAAATTAATCATTACGAGTCAAAGCTTCTCGAATGTTAAATTCGTTCTGGTTATAATATACATGAACACTTTTCAATACAACTCTTTCTTTTATTACAAAATTGTTCAGAGAATTTTGAGCTATTTTTAATTTGCACGGATGTCATGATTAACTAATGGCCCAAGGTGACTACCAGAAACGTTAATGACTATGTTAGTTTACTAGTTTAAGCTTACAGTCTATTTTGAAGTGCGCAATTTGGGGACTTTACCAGTAGTCTGATATCATCGGAAAACGAAATTATCCGATATTTCATCGCTTGAAACCTTTTTTGGGGTCTTTCTCCGAAGAAAACTATTAGAAATTTACGAGGAAGATAATGCAGTAATGGTGGACAATTGTCTTTTGTGATGGCACTTAATAACTTATTGCTTAAGCAACTCAGTGTGAAAGGGAAAAGTTTTGGAAGGGGCAGAGGAGAGGACGAAGTTGGAAGCAGTAGAAACTTCTAAGAGATTTGAAGATAACTGAAATATTGTCATGCGACAAATGGAAATATCTATACGCGTCGCCTGCGTATTGTTAATTATTAATCCTTAATGATTAATCTGGATATAATTGAAACTTCAAAATCAGTTAAAATATCAGTTCAGTTTGGAAATTTGAATCCAAATCACTCCACTCAGGCTCATACAATATTTTTTTCGGGGAATAAAAGACAGCTTCAAACAGTTCGTTTCATTGCAAAGAACTTGTACCCTGAATTAACAGAAAAAGGATAATACTTTTCTAATTTAGAAAAAGAAGTCTCCTGGGTCGAGATTTTGGGTAATAATTTGATGTAAAATAAAGTCAGTGAAGATATTCTGTAAAACATGTTCAAAGAAAATACAAAATTATAGAAAAAATTATCGTAATGTAACGATCCTCCTCTGCATTATTAAGAAAGAAAAATTTATTTATATGTACTTGTCGGGATTCGCATATTTCAAATTTTGTTAGTATAAACAGATTTATTATTATTATTATTATTATTATATTATTAATTAAAAAGATAGAATGGAACTGTGTTAACTAGAAATAATTAGAAGTCAATCAATGTTCTACTTATGTAAAAAATTAAGAAAACGTTACGCATACAATTTTTTTTGTATGAGATATTGGTGAGGGGTGGACGTTTGTCACTAGTGCACGACTTGCGTTGTAAAGAGGGTTTTCCTCTCATATTTCTACTCACAGGATATTTTTTAACCTCATTAGATATTTTTTTAGTCTCATCAGCACTAAATTATTAATGAAAAATATTAATGAAGTGTAGTTTTTTTTCCTTTTCACTTTAGAACAATGCCGTTTAGTGTAGAAATTCATGTTATGACAAGAGGAATTGACCCATTTTTATAGGTTGTTATTTTGCCCTTTTTGTCGATTTCGACAAATAAGTTATATTTTTAACTTTTTACTTCATTTCTATTTCGCTTTTTTGCTGATTGTATTGATTTTAACGTCATTTTCAATGGCACTTACTTCAAATAATATTGACGAAATGCAACAAATGTTCTTCACAGAATCAGAAACAGACTCAGTAGCCTCTTCGATTTGTTTGCTCAGAAATTGTTGTTTTGGCAGCCGTTGTGATGCAATCTTGTGACGTATATCAGCACCATTGTCGGTCTGGCCGATTTCGGAATAACCAAAGACAGAGATTTCCTGATAAAAGACAATCCAAATCAAATGTTTTCAAGCGGAGTTCACTCGAACGAATGGAAGAAACCTAGATTACATCAGTAACGTATCCAGCAGCTTTAGTTGTTCATCCGAACTGTTTTTATTATAATTTTTACGTCATTTTGCCTTTGTTTTAGAGCATTTTTAAAGCATTTCAAGAGCATTTTATGGATAATGTTTGGTGATGTTTTAGGTCATCGAAATCCACCCACTACTTATTAGATGTTTTTAAAATAACAATAAAAGTTAAGGGGAGGTATATAGAAATATACAAAACTGTACGTAATTTATTTGTAGTTTGGTGGCCGTGCCTCGTAGCTAGTCCGCTCGCCAACCGTCACGTGTGTCTTTTCAACCCGGAGTGGTCCCGGCAGCCCCTGATTTGCACAGCAAGTGCCCATTAACATGGCAATCAGCCTCTTTTATGGCAGCCGTTCATTTGTGAGGCAATTGTATCCTTCAACTCCCAAAAAGTCGCACCTGTCGGCTGTGCTAGCCCGACTGAGCTCGCCAGCTCGATTGCGTACTTGACAAAGCCAAGATATAGGTGCGGCTGATTATAGGATGTTTATCTGGAAGCGAGCCTCACTTTTCCCAATGTTCAGAGTAGCATAATCTTGGGAGTTCCTATTTTTTCCTTCTTTAAATACTATGCTTCAAAGTAAAATATATTTGATACAAAACGACGTATTGACAAAAGTTTAAGACAAAAAATTAAATTGTTTACATTTACATTTAAATAGACATTTTTCCGTACGTAGAAACACACACACACACACACAGTCTGACTAAAATGAAAAATTTTTCTGCAATTTTATGGAATTGTTTAGTTCGGTATCATTATCTTTTTTATCTTGAAAGTCTGATGCTTGAAGAAACGTTCATTTTTTTTTCGTGAAATTCTGTTCCTTCATTCCAGGGTTTCAACTTATCAAGTCAATCCAGTGCCGATCGTTATGATGCAATGGAGGAGATTATCTCTCAGAAAGTTACAGAAGTCTCTCAGGTTTATTAATTCAAACATTAGATAAGAGGTAATAAAATCCGCAACGCGAAACACATATGTAGTACCGAAATCGTAAAATGCCGAAGCGCTAACGAAACATCGTTCAATATCTCTGATATTTTTTCCAGATTACGAAAAAAAAAGAGTTCAAAAGAAACACTCACAGAAACAGACAGGTCCGTACCGAAGCCATCAGGTTGGCAACAGGTTTCTCTATCAAATTCTTCCAGCTGCTCTGAAACTTTTCGAAGAGTGAATTAATGAGCAATCGAGGAAGACATTTTGGCTAATTGAGTGCACGGTCCGCCGCTTGGGCTAATGAAATACGGGCGCTGGGAGAGGCGGGTAGCCTTAACGGGCGCCGCTCCCTTATCGCTCCGCCCGCTGCTCCATATGCATGCGCGCCCGGAGGTGGCGCCTGCCTGCGGTCCCGTCGCGTCGGCGCAGACGCCACGCACGCACACAGGCACACAGGGATGTAGTGGGTGCCTTGGAAAGTTAACAGTGCTACCACCGCACAGACTTTTTCCTGTTATTTCTAACTCCTCCGCTAGATCATTATTATTATTATTATTATTATTATTATTATTATTATTATTAGCTCGCGAATCGTTCATCTTGGGCCATGCATACATGCACTTGCACGGGCTCAGTATCTTTTATCGCGTCGCAAGTCTTGCCTGAATTCAATCAGGAGGATCAGCATTAGGCTGAATTAGATTTTTAAACCACAGGGTTGTTTGTCCTGGGGGAATGGAAGATGGAATGATGATGAAAATAACGATGAAGGATGAATGAATGGCACACACACAGACGTACACAAACACACCCATGCCCCAGGGGGAACTCTAACCCACGATTCTTCCGTCCGAGATCGCTACGGCACTACTGCCTTAGCGATCTTGGCTATCCGGACTGGCTTATTATTATTATTATTATTATTATTATTATTATTATTATTATTATTATTATTATTATCATTATTATTATTATTATTGGTGATGGTGGTGGTATATGAGTTAAGAAGTAATAGGAAACAAGCTCATCGTATACATCTCTTACATGAAAATATTGGGAAAGTATATATTTTGCTTCGTCAGTTGAAAGCATTCTGCGAGAAAGCTCTTCAAGTATGCAAATGTTGTAGGAAGAGAGTATATTTAAATTTATAATGATTCAAGAGTGTCTGTACTGGTTATTGATAGTAATGTGCGTGGGACGTACTGCGTTGGATACACTCAAGGATGTTTTATATTAATCATAGGAGGCTGAAGACAGACGTTCCTCCATGACTTGCCGTTTTGGCAAGGAGAGTCCGTCTTTTATTGAGGTCACCTCAAGAAGTGAAGGTAATAGGTAAGGGAGATTTTGTAGATGAAAATCCTTCCTTAATTACCTCTTCCCTCTTCTTTAGCGATTCTTTTGAACAAAATTGCGCCACCAATGTGTATTTTAATAAAATAAATAAAGACAACAATTTTGTTACACAATTAATATTTTGCAATGTCACTGCCTCGGATATCTTGTATAACTTTTTCATCAATAATGTTTTGAAAGGATGCATTGGGAAATCAGATGTCAACGATGTTCATCTTCATTGTAAAAAGTGTAAGGCAATGGGACGCAGAATGTCCTAGCGATCTCTGTGAAACCTAAGAACTGGAGCAATCATGGTGCATTTTACAAGAGTGTATGAGATGGATGCTGTATATGTAAAACGAAAGGAATGATATAACTTCAATGGAAATTGCTTGTTAATATTTTATATATTTCTGAATATAATCCAGTGGCACTGAGTGTGTAGAAAAGTGAGAGTTTTGTAACTCAAGTAATTAAAGAAAAAATAATTAGTTAATAAAATGTTAGCCCTTTCTAAACTTCTTTGTTCGAAAAACATCGTGACCCCATCCCTGAAGCTAGGTGGTGTATACTCGTGACAAATGCAACTGAGAAAGTTTCACGAAGTGTGCTCGTGCAAGCGTCCCCTGAGTGCTCTTCCTCCGAGAGTTTTGTTTCCTCCAAGACGATGCTTTAAGCCGTGCGCTCACGCACAACACGCCTGCCGTCGTATTTCCCGCACAATGACAACGCTCACGCGAGCCCAAATCGCGGGCGTCGTACACATCATTAGCATAGATGCAAAAGGCTATGGAACCCACCGGGACGCAGTGAGGGCCACTCTCAAAAGTGAGAACGCCACACCATGGGACTTTGATAGAATGAGCGAATGGTGCCGTCGAGTTGCTTCTTCCAGAATTTGAAGCGTGATCCCGAGACACAATGCCAGGTCCGATTCCCGCATGATTTATTTATTTTTTTATTTACTTTTGTATAATTTATTGCTTTATATTTGCGTTCAAAGGGGTACTTAACTTATCTATTAACTTACAACTGTTAGCATCTTAATTATTCTAACATGATATTTATAAAAAGAAACAATACATTTAAAAAAGAGAGAAAATAATAATAATAATAATAATAATAATAATAATAATAATAATAAGAAGAAGAAGAAGAAGAAGAAGAAGAAGCAAATGAAGAAGAATTTTGATTGATTGATTTTTTCATGTTTGCGGGCACGTTAACTTCTTTGGTCATTAGTGCCGTTAGTGTAGTGCATGTTTTCTCCGGAACATGGCGGTGATCTTCCCCAAGTGGATGGCGAGATCCGGCGCCGACCTACCGTCGGCTAGTGGGGTTTCCCCCTAACCAGGACTCTCCCTCCTGCGAGGCACCGCCTCAGCCGAGACAAGCTCTAAGCCCCCGACCGGTCTCCCGGAATATGTGGTAGTGCAGTGGATGTTAGTGTAAGTGTGTGTGTGTGTGTGTGTGTGTGTGTGTGTGTGTGTGTGTAAGGGGAGAGTGTAGGGCAAGGAATAGGAAGGACAGATCGCGCACGGTCCGTGGCCCGTTTGGTAGGGTACTGCTCCAGCATTCGCTTGGTGTTGATCGGAGAAACAACGGAAAACTGCTGATCAGAGCAGCCGGCTGCTAGAATTCTCCTCTAGGCAGCGACTGAATTCGACATAGAAGAAAAAGAAGAAGAAGAAACAGAAGATGAGGAAGAAGTAAAAATTAAATTGAAACAAACAAATAAAACAATTTTAAAAAAGAAAATATAAAAGAATTAAATTTAAAAAAAATATAGTGTAATGGTCCAACGTTTCGAGATCAAAACCCCAGATGCAACGTTGCCAAAAGTGGCAAAGAATAAACGTATATGTGGAGTGCATCGATGCCGATAGAAACATGTTTGTGGATCCAAATTAAAATAAGAAATTATAGCATGTGAGATTTAGGGAAAATTGAATATAATCATCCGATAGAGCAGAAATTATAGAACAAAATAAAACAAACAGCATTAAATTCAGTTGACGCCTTCGGAAGTTATAAACGGAAATATATTTGGAATTTTTAAGAAAATGAACAGAATATGGCCATTGTTGCATTAGAAAAGAAACATTACAAACAGGGTTTTTGATGAATAATTACCAAACGCACGGACCGATTTGGTTGAAACGTTGGGAAAGAATAGAATAAAATACGGGGAAGACGACAAAATTAATATCAACTTTGTCGCATTTTCGGGAGCGAAGTAATTATAAAATATGTCGAAGTTGTGATGGAGTCAATAGTAGAAACAAATGACGCGATGCTGAGAAGTTAAGGAAATCTTGCAGAACCAACAGAGCAAGCGTATATCAATTTTTTTGTGACAAAAATCTGTAGTAACAATGTAGGTTGATAGAAGAATCCAGTAGGAATGCAGATGTGAGAGATGTGTCGTGGACATGGTAATGAACGCTTCGTGTACGTGAAATCGGTGTGTCGTTAATTTTTTGGGAAAGTGTAAAATAGTTAGCGAGAAGTAATGTCGAAAGATTTATAAATATCTTGGAATATTAGAAAGAAAATTTAAATTCATTGAATTCATGTTATTTTGGTAGTAAAATTTCAAGCAATCACGGATAATCAATTACGTTATATTCTAGTGTGAGGAAATTTGGCGCGGTAAATATTTTTATTATGGGACTTAACTGAATTAGTGCACATCAGTATAATTTAGACGATTACTTTCCAAGTTAAATGGAAGTCAGCAAGAGAACTTTCTAGAAGTGACGTATTTGACGATACGCGAAAAATTGTTTCTGTTTTCGTGTTAAGTATTTTGCCGAGCAGTACGCCGCAAATATACAGAATTGATTAGTCGGTGACAGGCTAGCGGCTGGACTTTCACATTTATGTGACATATAGTGATTAACGAAGAGTGGTTTTCGGAGGCGACCGCGAGGAAGGATGGCCGGCGACCGAACATCGAGGAACATCGGACAGCGGACACCGGACATCTTCAGTACGAGAGATGAGCCGAAAAAAGGGAAGTGAAACGCCTATGCATGTGTGTGTGTGTGTGTCGGAATTCCTTGAAATGCTTCGTATCAAAACGCATTCCATAAACAAAAACAATTTTTGTTGAAGATCAAGTTTTGTTAGTAGGACTAAAATAGAAATAGTTGAAGGAAAGTAGGGAATGCGCATTCGAGGGATGAATGAGATTTTTGATACTGGTTGTATTAGTGTATATGAATGATTACTGTGTATTATCTTGTTTTTTTGGTTTCTGTGTGTTGGTCATAGGGTATTATATGTTAGCGTGGAAAGAAAGACGGTGAATCATTGCCGTAGAAATGAGAATAGAGTAAAGTTATCAACGCAAATAAATTATCGAACCAGAAATGCGGTTCGTTTTGGATCAATTGAGATGTTCGTAGTAATTTAACCCAGAACGCACAATCCAGTTACCTCACTGCGATTCCTGTATAGGACCGCCAGCGTATCCACGGCAGTAGATAGTTAAAAAAGGGATTTATTATATATATATTTGATAGCAGCACGGGCATAGATAACGTAGAGAGGTTAGAAGATAAAATTAATGAATGATAGGAAGAGAGCAGGGAGAGATTGTTACATTACATTAAATGGCGACCCAACGGAGTAATAGCAGATGATAGATAAATTGTAGGAATAGGAGAGAGTAGATAGTAAGAAGTAAGAAGGGAGGAAGTGGATTCATTACAGAAATCGGCCCAACGGTGGGGCAATCAATTATGAATAATAGATGAGAGGAGAGAGGAAAGGATTCATTACAATAGTAATAATACAATAGTAATAAATAATTTTCTTAAAAATTAAATAAAAAAATAAAAATAAAAAAATTAATAGAAAATAAATAAATAAAAAACTTACACTATCCTAATAACAAAGCGTATAGCCGAGTAAGGCGGCGAGAAGTGTCCCCAAACCAAATCGATAATTGCAATGCTCATATGCAAGAATAAAAAAATGCAATAGATTCACGAAAAAGCAGCCTTTTTTTTGGCAATTTGTTGCAAAGATACGAGAAACGTGTTTTTCATGTTTTCATTTTTTCTCAGCTTCTATTGCATGAATCAGGCTGAAAAAATATAGCAGTGACGGCGAAGAATAGTTAAATTTGACGGTATTTTTGTACAGCAATTTTGACGCCAAATTCTTAGAGAAAAAATTAATAAATTTGTGAAATTGAATTTCTACATGATAACGTTGGAGAATTGTCTCAGTTTTTTAAAAAAAAACAATGTGGACGATAGTCAAAATAATTAAAACCAATTTTATTAGTTTTATAACTTTGAAATTCGTGCGAAATAGTAAAATTTTTTCACCGATGTTTAAACAATTTATAGAAAATTATTGAAAGATCTCACTTACCAGGAAGATTTGAAACTTTGTGCTGACAAATGTTTATGTGAAAAGTATTTATATTATCGAAATAAAACATCAAATCCTTTTTGTTTTTAGATTTATGTACTGTTTATAATATAAATCAAATTATTTGGTTTTAGGTGTATTAATCATTTATGTTTATAATATAAATCAAATTACTCAGTTGTAGATTTATTAATCATTGACAATTAGACAATCATTGACAATTAATCATTGTCACTGTCGGAACACGTCTCCCGCGACGCGCCGGCATTCATCAACTTATGAGGGGTAAGGGCGGTTATACCCCACGAGAAAGATTCTAGCGTGGGTGTCAACAGCAACGTGCGACGTCCTCTCTGCCGCTCTGTCGCCGGGCCCTACCACTTGTTCACTCTTAGTATGTTTGTCTCTCACAGGAAACCCTACTTGGAACGTGCCTTAGGAAACTCACACACATTCAATGATAGGCGCTACGATGTGCTTTGAAAAACAATTCATTAGGCATGTTTATTCAATGATACAAAATTTACAAAATTCAATATGCAAACCTCCGCGTTGCACTATTATTTAAATGCCACAAGCAATTTTTCTTTCCTACAGGAAAATCTCAAATAGTCGTACAATGATTTAACACTAATTAAGCCATCACAATATAAGTACTGACGCAAGCAATTTTATTAAATAATTCATTAAATAATCATACCATAAACTCATACGCCATCAGCTGGCGCGGAATTAATAGTAACATCGGCTACCGCCACATTCTTACTCACTTCTTACAATCATAACCTGATTAATTTTATCTTACATTTACAAATTAAAATTTTAAGAGAACTTCAAGATAAATTTTAAGAAAATTTCCTTTGATTCTAACTGAAAAACAAACTTTCTAACAGTTCTTGTTAATTTCACGGGTACTCTTGTCATGCGTATCTCGGTGGCGTGCAACTCGGGATTCCGCTTCTATTTCAGGCGGCGAGCTCGCAGGGTCGGAGTCGGAGTCGTGGTCGTGCTCGTGGTCGATGGCCTCGCAGGTTCGCTCCGGGGCGAAAGGCAGCAATCCGTCCAGCTCGTACTGAAGTGAGGAGAGGCGTATCCAGACGGAAGAAACCGTGCGAGCAGCCGGAGAACGGGTCGGAGAGCAACTGGGAGATCCAGGATCTGCATCCAATGGAAGAAGTCGAAGAAGCTGAAGAAGCCACGTAAGTATTCGCAATTCCTTATTTGTCAATCAAGCATTTTTCGTGATGGCCTATCTAGATAAAATGAAAAAGAATTGCTCATTACCATAGCGGAGGAACTAGGGGAAACTGTTCCATTGAATGCAAAAGGAATCACGCTTAAGAATTTAATCATAGAGAGTGAGAATTATGAAGTGGAACTTGTAAAAGAGCTCGTAGAAAGTGGGGTAGAAGCCGATGAGAGAGCGAGACAGGCCGCAGAAAAGGAGAGAGAGAGAGAGAGAGAGAGAGAGAGAGAGAGAATATTTGAACTCGAAAAGTTGCGTCTTATTCTAGTGACACGATCGAATTCAAGTGACGACAGTCATTGGAACAACACTCGCATTCATCAAATTATGGATAAATTCCGAAACAAACGAGATGATATTACCTTAGATAATTCTCAGAGTACAGAGAATGTCAATAATGATTCAGAAAAGAGGGAAGAAAAAGAAAATAATTTTGCAGATATAAGTGCGAAATATAAGAAGCCAGTAGACAATCAAGATAAATCAAGTAGTGAGAGTAATAATTCTAGTGATAGTAGTGGTAGAAGTTCGAGTACTAATGAAAGTAACTCTAAAGATTCGATTACTGTTGCAAAAGACGGTCATATTCTGAAAGACAAAAGAAACAGAGGACATGTAACATATAAAACATTATAAGGAAATTGATGAAGAAAATATACCCAAATCTGTAAAATGTGCTTATGCAACTGGGCTTCCTAATGAACGTTCAACTATTAATGGCATCCAGAAAATAGTAGCGATGGCAACACTAATCAGATTTTACCGTCAGTGTATGAGGAATTCATGAAAGCTTTTAGCTTTGAGTCTTCAGCAGCGGAAGAGGGTGATATTGAAATTCCTTTATTAGATTTTGTAGGCAAGGGTACATTGAAACGTGTGAGGACACTAGACACTTCTGTTGAAGAACGAAGAGGTATAAGAAATTCTGCTGATAATGAATCATGAAAAACTGAATATAGAATCTGCTAATATTGAAGAGAAGAAGCACTGAAGAAGATATCAGAAACAAAATTACACAACAAAACGAAGTTCGTGACTTTAAAAGTATATTCAAAGATTTTCAAAAAAAAAAATTAAAATTCCGAAGACCAGAAAAAGAGATCATATTCTAATGATAGTTCTAGTAAATTAGAATCCAGGATTGAATCAAAAATGAAAGAAAAATGTAAAAGTATATTCAAAGAGTTTTCGAAGAAGAAGCGTAAAAAAGTTTTTTACAACAAGAAGAAGCAGAGAAAAAGAAAGAAAAGTAATCATTACTGTGATTCAGAGTCAAGAGATGGTGAATCAGAGAGAAGAATTGTAAGGAATGCAGACAAGAAAAACAAACATGCACAATATCCCCTGCAGTTCATACATAAAAAGGGACTTAATTGTCAAGCCGTATATTTTTTTTGATACAGAGGCCAAAAAAATGGTTAAGCCGAGACTGTCAAGTTGGGTCTTGGCTGTTTGTGGATTGTAACGTCGTAGACTCTCTCATCCCTTTATGAGAGACGGTTCCGCCTGACGACCATGACAACATATTACATGGTGCGTATCAACGCATGAAAGTTGTTATTAGAATCATCATCTGTTTTCTGCAAACAAGGGGTAGTTGTAAAATAATGTTTAAGAATCCTATCGTCTTTACTCATCACGACGCTACAGGGGTAATTGAAATAAAAGAATATAAAACAGTGCTTATCTGTTTGTTTCAATGACTTGCAAGGATAATTTTGCCATTTAAAATCCCCGCTAATATTATCACGCAAGCTGGTACTTGATGTTCATTGGCTGAAGTCGGATGCACGAAAGGCCACCCATCTCTTTCCACCAAGGACATTCCGATTGAGTTTGGTAACGCCCATAAGATTGCGAGTTCATATGTCGTGATTAAATCTGTGTGTAAATAGCGGTTAAAACTTTTTTTCCAATCACATTTTGACGCGAATTTCAATTTTTTAAACTGATAAAATTTTTTTTCATTATCGTCCACATTGTTTATAAATCTGAAAAATATATGTGTTATAGAATGTTATACACATTTTAGGGAAAAACTGAGACAGTTATCCAAAGTTTTCACGTAGAAATTCTTTTAAAACTTTAGGCAGACAGATAAGCGACGCTCAGTAGAATTTGTGCACGCTATTGCGGACACTACTATCGACCGTCTGCACATGCGCAGATGCACTAAAGTGATGTGAAACTTGAACTGCGCATGCGGAGAAGATTGATAGTGCTTTAGCATTCGAGGGTGTACAAACTCTCTATTGTAAAAATGTAATCACTGATTTCTTTCGTGGTATGAATTCGATACTAACATTACTGACGTTAGAACGCGTACGTTTTACGATGTATTAGATATAATGTGTTAATCGATTACATCTCATTGTAACATCTTTGTAGGAACAACTCTCATTGTATCTTTTCAGCACTCATCTATTGAAACTCGTACTTGCTTTCACTGTTTATTGTTTGGACAGTGTTACTTTGCGGTACACATAGTGCAAATTAGTCATGGCCATATAAAACAATGGGATACTGCAAAGTAAACAAAACACCGGGGCGACACGAGTCATCATGGCTATTGTCTCGCATATCGAGAATGATTATAATAGAATGTACTTGTAAGTTTACTTAATTTCGTACTAAAAATAATGTACGCGACTCGTATGAAAGTGTCTTTGGCATAATAATTTCAATATGTCCGATTCGACTCTTTATTGTTGCCCACGTCCGTGACAACAATATTCATTCGTACGCGAAAGACTTGCTTTATGTACTAACAAGGTAAATAACTATTTGTTCGACTTTTCACTCTCCTTTAATCGCCTCACCATGAAGTTGCTTCTGCTGGCACATGTCACATCTGTTTCTGTAAAACATTGTTGAAAGTGTTTTAACATTTTTAAGCTGCCCTAGTGTGTTCACGAAAAACCAATATTTGAATAAAATATGGCTAGGGAAAATATGACCACATATATTACTTACAAAATTTCGTGATGGCAGCATAGATATTGTGGTACTCCATGATTATAAATTTAGGATATTACAGAGTCGTAGGCTTCCGGGCCAGAGTCATAAATGATCTTGTGTCAGGTGACGCCCGTCAAGGCGTGTTGCCGACGTTTGACCATCTTATCTGGTCTCTCAGGCTGTTGCTCGCACAACATGGTCAAACGTCGCAACACAGCCTTCGATTGTACTGACACCAAGATCATTATATTTAGGATATTACATGTTTCAACCAAAAGTAGTTTATACAATATGAATTTTAATATACAGAAAATTCAGCCGTGTTTCGCGACGTGTTTCGCGACTTCATCCCATCTTCAGTGGCTCCAAGAAACATAGATTAAAAACGAATTAGATCCTAAGATTGTGCCATTTTGTACGTCGTACGAAGTACAGAGACGTACTTCTGTCTCTGCACGTCTTCATGAGAATGTCTTCATGTGATCTTTCATATATTTGTATCTGAACAACTCAGCCAGCAATTACTTTAGTATCGTTTATTGTTGTTACTTATGTTGCATGTGTATTTTCACTCTCTGAATTGCCTTCCGTTGCCCGGGTATTTATTAATCACAATCATTTTCCTTCATCTGCCCCGCCTTGCCTTCCTCCCCCTCCCTTGCCAGTTTTTTTACGATCATCGTTGCAATGGACATCTGTAAACTTTGATCTAAATGTTTTACTTGTTGAAGCTTTCTTGGGTACTGCTGGCCAACATCTGGCAACAATTTTCACCTTTAATTGCTCTTATTCAAATTGTGCGAGTGGAATAAATCAAAATGCATTTAGTAGTAAATTGCATGGTCTTTCAGAAACATTTAATTCACTTTTATAAACTTTCTCACAATTTTAGAGATATTAGTGAAAAACGGAAAGAGTGGGTCATGGTAGAAAGAAGGTCATGTGTAGAAAATGTCATTTACATCGAAATAAAATTGTAGATTTGTATAAAAAAGCAAACAAGCAAACCTTCTGTACATGAGAAAATAATATGAGAAGGGTAGCCTATGTTATGACTGACAAAACACTCTACTTTACAATGAAAACCACATCAAAACTAACTCAGCTGTTCCAGATCTGTTCCCGGACAAACAAACAGGAAAAAAATTGTGAAAACAATGTGATCGGTAAATAACAATATCTGATTGAAGAAAACAATTATTTTGAAATCACACACGGACGTTCCAATTTTATTTTTATAGATAATTATTGTGGGTACAAAACATACATTTCATACGCGATGAGAATGTTTTGTAATCTTCTATGGAATGTTACACAACAGAGTGAATTTCATTTTAAAGATTTGTGGAGAAACATGTAGTGAAATGTATTAATACCCCTCCATTGTTCGTTATTAAGGCGATAGAATGTTTCAAAACAACCGAAGTTAATAATTGTTTGTTTCCTAAGATGGAAACAATTTCTGAAGAAAGCACTCACAAATCTAATCGACAAGTGAATACTAGTAAGGTTTATTCTTCAAATAGCATCTTGGAAGAAACAAACATAATTACTCCTTATCTGGAAAACATAAATCTCCAAAGTCAACAAGCCGGTCAAGGCTTCTCAGATTCATACCAACGCTGAACTAAGAATTATACATTTCATGAAGGTCAAGAGAGTAAGCTTTTTTAAAATATCAAGCTGAGGAACAAATTTTAGAATTTACTCTGCAACATGAAAGTATTTTGACATATCCAGTCCAATAAAGACTGGGGTTGTAGTTCTTGTTCTCGATTTCATTCATTAAACTAGTTATACTGTTTTCATATTTACTCGGCTTTTTAATTAGTTTCGAACAGATTCACGGACATTTCTAAATCTTTAGAAAACATTGTCCGCAATCACATTGCTTAAATTGTTCCAGAACGAAGAGCAGAGACATTACACAACCGCACCCACTCACTCTCGAAGAGTATGTGGGGTCGAATTAAGAAGGCTGTCCACTGTGAGATATTTCAATCGTCCGCACATAGCTCATGGGTCGTGATAATCGCCAGCTCTCCATCGTAAAAGTTAACAAAATAGCAAAACAAACTAGCATTGCTATTTGGTTCATATACAAATTTTGGGGTGGTATTCACTCGTGTTCGATAGCAGAATTTCATTTCATGTTCTCTCAGTGTTTCCTATCGTGTGTTAGCGAATGAAATTATGCAAATACAACTATATTTGGTGGTAAGTATTCACGTTTTGTAATTGCGACAATTTAATATAAAACATCAGTAGTTATATCACATAACGCAATATACACATTTATTGTTTCAAAGATAATGAAAATCAGTGCGTGAAAAAAGTCTATTTTGTACAAAAACGAATCCACCTCCGACAACCTCAGGAACATGAGTTAGTTTTATTCTAAATACACGCCCCCCCACCAAAAAAATTATACTTGCAGGGGGCAGGTTTAGAGGTTTAGAACCTGGGCTAATACAATGAGTTCCTGTAATCCAAAAATAATACACAAGCTGCTGACAGGATTACTACCCAAGCAGGCAAAATTTCGAGGACTCGTCTTCAGAGAAAGAATACACGCCGCGAAAATCTAACTGGTGCAGTCAGGGCTCATTGCACTTCCAGAATAAATGCTTAACAACTCGGGCACCAAGGGACTAGCCGAAAGATCCATTTACAAGCTGTTGATACGATGAACGTTTGTAATTGTTATAAATGTAAACTCTCATAACCAAAATGAACACTCGCTTTGGACAGGACCCGAACCCGGACGGGCTGGGCCCATTCATCTTCGAGTCCTCCTCCCTAAGCACTCGCACACCGCAGCCTCTTCGAAGAAGGCACACAACGAGTACTGGTTGCACACACAATGAGTACTGTACAATTGTTACTATATTCTTAGTAATACAGAAAAATCAAATGTGCAGTTCGTTTACCGTTGCAAATAGTTTGTCTAAAACTCGGGAACGAAAATGTCGAGTTTTTCAAATGTTACTAATCACACCCTTCTTTGATTTTTTGTATTTTTCGCTCGCGAATAGGCCATCATGGACCACGCAGGACACGCACTTGCACGGGCTCAGTGTCATTTTATCACGTTGCAAGTCTTGCATGTAACTAATTAGGGGGATCAGCGTTAGGCTGAATCCAATTTTTATACCCCAGGGTTGTTAGTCCTGGGGGATGGAACATGAAGTGATGATGATAATGAAGGATGAATGAACGGCACACACAAACCGACATACACAAACACACCCATGCCCGAGGTGGGATTCGAACCCGCGATCCTTCCGTCCGAGAACGCCACGGTAGCACTGCCTTAGCGGTCTCGGCTATCCGGACATTCTTAAGCATATATTATTATTTTATTATATTTTTATTATGAAATTATTTTGAATATTATTAGCTTTTAATATTATTATTATTATTATTATTATTATTCATTATTATTATTGGTTATGTCTTTCATTCATCTTTCAACTATTTATCATTAAAATGTTGGGATGGGATTCTGTGCGCAAGAAAACGTGCGCAAATAATCTTCTCCTTCATACGTCATATACAGTTTTAACTGTTTTTTGACCAAATAAATAAAAACAAAACAAATCAAATCAATCAAATATTCTACGTGTAAATTCCCCCTCCTAATCGAAAGCACGCTTCTGACAGGATTCGAACCTGCGCGATGAGGCACCATAGAATTTCGAGTCCAAGTCCTGAACTGATTTTCAACAGGTTGACGAAGATGTCGACGAGTTTCGTCGAAATCAATAATAATTCCAATTGCTTGCTTTTTCATTGGATATTTCCATAATTTACCGCGGCCTTTTAACGTTTATCGACGTAACTTGTAATTTACTGACTGGGCGCGACACGAATAAATGTGTGTGCCCCACTTCCGAAACGAAGGATGTGGCGGCGGTTTTCTCCTCTCGCAGGAAGGCCACCGCCCACGCCCCCTCTGCACGCGACGACGTGGCGCCAGAGGCGGACTTCCATAGTGGCCCATGATACTAGGGCATTGTTACACTATTAGTTAGGCCATTCTTCCTGACTTCTAATATGTATCTTTTCAAAAGTAATAAGCACATTCTGATGCCCCGATGTTCGTGAATTAATGCTCGGACGTTCGAGAATTAATTACAAATCATTTTACAAGACAAAAGTGAAGATGTCATCGGCCACTATAGAAAAAGCGAAGTACAGACGACTCTGGTTATAGTGAACTCGGATATAGTGAACCCTCGGTTATAGTGAACTTAAGTCACTGCTCCCGTTGCACTTACAGTACAAATAAGCATTTTCGGTTATAGTGAACCTGAACCTCGGCAATAATGAACGTTGGAAGTAAGTCCAGGAAATTAATCGGATCTCCTATGTTATTCGGAGAGTTCGACGGTGTTCCAACAGTGCAAGAGGCATTGAAAAGTGTCAAGACTGCATTATGATACTTAGGACAATGCAGAATGAGGTATGGAGAGAGCACAAACTCTGGAGGAGGATCTAGAGAAATTACTAATGGAAAATGTACGAAGCAAACAATTGAAAATAATTGATGTTTAAGAACAATTAAATATATTGAAAGTTTCAGTTCGTACTGTTAAAGAATTTCGCGATGTCTGTATTAATTAAATCAATAATTGTGGAGAAATTCCATTTAATTTTGACATCGGATATAGTGAACTTCGAATACAGTGAACTAAACATGTAAGTCCCCAGAAATGCACTATAACAGGAGTCGACTGTGTAGTCCCATGGCCCTGAACGGATACTGCAACTGTCACAATTGATTGCTTCAATGGTTAGTGATTCCGGGCGTGTAAACTTTAAAGTCATTAGTCCCGTAAGTGAAGTCCTTGTTTTTATCGCCGGAGGTGGCGGTGATCTTCCCCCGTCGGACAACGAGATTCGGCTCCGTCCTACCAGTCGGCATGTGAGGATTTTCCAAATCAGGTATCTCTCGCCAGCGGTCACCGCTACAGCTGGGACAAGCTCTAAACTCCCGACTAGTCCCATGTAGCTATCATGATTTTCTCAAAACTGTGTGGGATAAAAAGATGTATCGTCAGAGTTTGCAACTCTGGCACAACTCGAAAAATAGGAATTTTGAATTATGACCGTTATCGATATTTCAAAATAATCAATGCTAACAGTGCTCCTATGAAACCTTTTGCTGTCTAATGCTAGTGCCAATCTGTATTTTAACCAGTGAAAATCTTAAACAGTTTCTCTCAAAACTTCATTTTTTCAAGTTGCGTCAGTATGGAATCCCGTGAACAATATAATCAAGAAGAAATGTGGAATATATTCGAAAATTGTGAATGACATCCTTATAATAGAAACTCAAAACCAAAACACAGTCACAGTAGTTCTGGTCTCAACAATTTTGCACAGACGTCAGGAAATTATAACACATTGAACTTGAACAATTCCACGGCTGCCATTTCAAAAATTGAATTTTAATTTTTTTCTTGGAGTAAATATATTGTAAAGAGATTGATACAAATGGGTAAAATCGATACCGAAACATGAAAAAAATGGGGAGATTTTATAGTAAATATAGAAATGTATTTCTGGCTCCCTGTATATTAAGAGGCAGATGGTTCAACTTTATTATGGGGAATTTAGAGAAGATTTGGAATTTTAGAGAAAGCCAAAACTTTACTTTTACGTCTGTAAACATTCCTAAGAATGTTATCGAAGTTATATTCCGTAGCGCTATCTCGTTTCAAGTGCTGATTGTTGTTCGAAGGAATGAGACTTTGAACAAGCTCATAGAGTTGCGTACTCGTAGTCACCTTCTGACAGTCGCTTTTTCTCCCTTCAGAGGGCTTTCATTCTAGTGTACCATAGGGTCTTTTGTTGTGCGACTTTAATAGGGAGAGAAGAGACTGCAAATACCAGGAGTAGATAGGTTACAAATAGAATGTAGGATTTTTAAATTTACCTTAGAAACCGCCTGCCTGATCACTTAGTGTTATGGAATTTCTTGCATCTATCATCTAACATTTGCAATAATGGTGTACTAGGTAATATAAATTGATACCTAGTTAATACGTAACATTGGCAAATAAATGAGAACGAGAGCAGTACAGACCTGAATAGAGGACCGCGATATGCGGTCGAAACGTCAGCACCAGCCTTCGCCGCGGCGTCACCCGGACAGCCCAGATCATGACTCTGGCCGCGGAAGCCTACGATACCATAAATGAGAACGAATAACTTCGACCTTTGAAGATGTTAATTCAGTAAAAATAATGCAATTTTCAACTGCGGGTATTGGAAGCTCATGCAATGAATGAACTATCTGAAATAAATTTTTATGCATTTCAGTGAAAGGAAAAGATTTGTATGGGGAAAATTGTTGTAAGATTGGTTTAAAGAGAGTATTTTGAACTTGTCGCTCGGATATTAAATCTCCTCGAAAACACGCACTGAAGGAGTAAAACTCAATAAAATTAATGGAAAAATATTATGTTTATGACTTTATTTTAGTATTTATACACGGACCATACTTAACCTTACGACCCCGCTGAACATGACCCATAGCAATTCAGACTTGCTGAAAAACGCACATTTGATATTCTAATATACATACAAGCCGCGGCACGCACTTGCATAACGCCGGCCGGCTGTAAATAGCTTTTATGTTGCTCTTGTGTTCTTCCCTTTGCACGAATTCCGCCCACAGTGTAGAAAGATCGGATACTTGACTGCTTTAGTAATTTTTGTCATTTCAAATATTTGCTGTGCCGCTTCGCCCAAGTGCTATCGGTGCGGCGTGGGGCGACCGGCATGGGCGCTGCGCCGCGGCACGCACTTGCATAACGCCGGCCGGCTCGCGTGGCTAACGTCCGCAGGCAGGCGGCGGGCGGCGCGCGCGTGAGTCACGACGCAGGAGGCGAGGCGAGGCGGCCTCCGGACGGCCTCCCTGCGGCCCACGCGCCGGCCCCGTCGGCCGACAGACAGCGCCGTTGCTGGACTTTACACTCGGGATTTTCTAACGTGGCGGCTGAGAGTAGGATCTCCAAGATGGAATTCGGCACGGCTTTTTCAGTCATTCTCAGTCCTGTCGCTGAAGTAGCGTGATCTGTAGCACTGCTTGATGCGGTCGTGATCATGCGACATCTTGGGACAGATCTTGAGTCAGTGACTTGTGGCAGATCATCAGCTGCGACACGGTAATCCAATTAGGAACTTCTGATCTAAAAAGTAATGTCGAAATGAAGTTCCCGACCGGATATCCGCGTTCCGTTCATGATTTGTCACAAGTCATTCTATGTAAGTAGAATGTATGAAACATGGAACGAATTCACATTTGATCAGCTGGGATACGGTTATCCAGTCGTGAGTTTTAGTATCAAAAAGTTGTATTGAAGGTCCCGATTGAATAATCGCGTCACAGCTGATCGCTGTCAATGTACCCTATGTTTTAATCGGCGTATAGGTACATATGCGAGTGAGAAGGGGGGACCGGAGAACTTTCTCGGCCCTTTCTCGGGTAAGTGTTGATTTCGGGCGTGTCAGAAACTTTGGTCATTAATCCCGTAGGTACCCGAATGTATTATACAGTCGACTCCGGTTGCAGTGAACTTCAGGGGACTTACATTTTTGGTTCATTATATCCGAGGATCACTATATCCGATCACGTCAAAGTTAAATATAATTTCTCCATAACGATTGATTTGATTAATATAGAGATATAGCAGGATACGTTAACAGCATGAACTAAAAATTTCAATATCTGTATTTGCTCTAAAAATTAATTATTTTTAATTGTTTGCTTCATACTTCTTATTAGTAATTTCTCTAAATCCTTCTCCAGAATTCGTGCTCTCTCCATACTTGATTCTTCACTCTGCACTTTTGGAATACATACGACACGAATAACGTACGAGGTAGCCAACATACGAGCGATCTTTGGCCGATGATACTTTTCTCAAGCTGTCTAGTGTCAGAATTTGTGGCACTGAGGCGATATATCATTTTCTAGAAGGGAATTAATTTCCAGGGCGTTGTATTTCCTACGTCCACTATAACCGAATCTTCTTACGCTTATTTGTAATATAAATGTAATGGGACTAAAGTTCACTAAAACCGAGGGTTCACTATAGCCGAGTTCACTATAACCGGAGTCGACTGTATCTCCGGAGGTGGCGATGTAACTCCCTCAGTAGTACTTGAGGTCAAGGGCTGATCTGCACCTCGGCTTGCAAGGTTATCCGTTCCCAGCAGGACACCACCCTGCTGGAACAAACTCTAAGTTCCAGATTGCTCTCCCAGCAGTGTGGTGGATTGGTGCATGTGTGTGTGTGTGTGTGTGTAAGAGCAGAGGAGGGGATAAGAATGAGGGCGGGAAGATTGCAAGCTGTTCGAAGTTCCTGATTATCATTCCAACGTTACTCCATCACCATATTTCGCCAAAATCAGCTATCCATCAAATCACTCACCCATTTCGAATTTCTCACCTAAAAGCGTAGGGATTGGATTAAAAATTTATTATTATTATTATTATTATTATTATTATTATTATTATTATTATTATTATTATTATTATTATTTCTTTTATACGCTATGGAAAGTTGACTTTTTTTAATTCATAAAAAATCATTGACACAGAATCCCATCAGTGTGCTACTGTTGCATAAGGAATTACCATTCCGACCCGAATCAAACGTTATATGTCGAAAAATACAATGTTTGTACTTCATTATGGCGAACATGAACAGATCCACATGCAACCCACAACACACATTACGCTACAACGCACTTTACTATCGCCTCTAACTCGGAAACGATGCGTCTTTGAGCTTCAAAATCAGGTTTTCGTGGGCACAGGTTAAATTTTTCATGCCGTAATGCATGTAATGAGACCTTTTTGAACGTTTCATTACATTTTTGAAAGGTTCGCTCACCCTTGAAGAAGCAGCCAGAAACGATGTAAGTTGGATTCCAGTTGGTAGCTATCTTCACTTTTAAAACAATGACTAAAAACGGGTGGTTTTGAAGTTTGAAAATCTCTTAGATTGTCCTATTACTTTTTTGGAGTTTTCACTGAGTTTCGAGGTTTTCAGAGCTCCGCGTTGCATCCGCATGTATCCGCTTTTAAAACAATCTTCACTTTTATCTTCACTTTTAAAACAATGACGTAAAAACTGCAGTTTTTGGAGTTTGCAAATCTCTTGGACACTCCTATTACTTTTTTGGAGTTTTCACTGTTTCGAGATATTCAAAGCTCCGTGTTTGATCCGCATTTATCCCCCGTCGTGATGTTTTTAAAAGTATTCCGAAAAAAAAACCCTTACAAATTAGCATTTTAATGTCCAGATTAATATGTGCGGAGCATGTGAGGCAGACGGAGGTGGGAATACACGGAAATATGCACGGAGATCGTGAATCCCGTGTTATTCTTCCTAAATAGTTTTTTTAGAAATTGAAATCCACTTGAACCTTCTGTTAAATTTTCGGCGATTCAGTTCTACTGGATTCACGCACTTCGAGGCATGCATTAGAAGTCAGAAACGAGCAGAAACTTGAAATCTATATAAAATTAAATTCACGCGACAATATCTCCATTATGAGGGGTTTTTGAAGAGTTAGCTTCTAGTTCAGAGGTTGGCCGTTTAAAGAGCGGGTCCAGTATGAATCTGTTTTCTCTTTAAAACAATGATTTACAAAGTGCGAAATGTTCGCAGGGTCCAGATATTACGATTATTATTATTATTATTATTATTATTATTATTATTATTATTATTATTATTATTATTTTGTTGTTGTTGTTGTTGTTGTTGTTGTTTCTATTATTTGAAGCTCCTCTGGTGGTTCATGGACAGCGCGTTAGCTTTCCAATGGTGCAATCTCGGATTAGATTTCCAGTCGAGGCTTATTTTCATAATTATCATTCTTACTGTCGATGGGGGTCGAAGGAGGATTTCTTGCCAAACTGTGTAATTCGTAATTTCTGAATGACCCGCTTAGAAGGTAGTTTATAGATCACGAATCCGTGCTGTACTAGTATCTGGTTTGTGATCAACGGATAGGATGTATGATTTTTTATGTAGACTCTAATTCAAAAAATTCTAAAATGAATAGTGTACTACTTAATATGATTTTTATACCCTTTGATAGCACTTTATTTCTAACTAAGAGTTACTTGCTGGAGGAAAATACATCAGTAAGATTTGGGTTGCCGCTAGAAACTTTCTATGATTGATTAAGGAAGAATTAGTTCCCCTTTTTTGCACATATCTTCCTTCAATCTTGCCAATTGGCGGAACGTCAAGATGAATTTTCCGAGATATCTAGCGTTTATTTACCTTGTTTCATCAAGTATTTAAATTTACACAGTAGTCTAGTTGTGTAAGTGATGAGACAACGTCACTGCCAGTGGCACCTTCCGCCACCCAGTATCTGGATTTAAAAGGCGTCATTCTACGGGAATGCCGAGTTCATTTCTTCAGCAGTAATTCTACTTCAGTCCATTTCAGTTCTTTCTACTGTCTTGATGTTCAGTACACGTGTTTCTCCTCACATGCTCTTTTTCCTGCCAGGGAAGAAGGCAGCCACCTAGGCGGTGACGATCTCTGGTGGAGAGTTGTAGGCGACCACTCGGCCCTGAGTGTCGCGTTGGCAGCCATGCCGTTAGCTTCAATGTGGAGGCAATGAATAGGCACATACTAAGCTTCGTATTGCCGTAAGCACGGTCGAAGCTTAGGCGAAAAACTGAATCCTCCAAATCCCACATATAGGAGCTCAGATGGAGACAACTACCCCCCTAGGATTGCCTAGGTTCTGATGGCACTCACGTCGATACCCTCAGGGCAATGAGGAGACGCGAAGGGGGCCCAGAGCCTCCCGCACCTAATTCGGATGGACCCCTGTTAGGCTCTCGGCTTCGTCATGGCAGTGACCTATACTCTGCGCAAAGAGGGATTCGTCCTGGCGCACGTGAGTAGCATTGTTTTGACTCCGCCTGGATAGCTAAGAGCTCTCATCTGGCAGGGCGGACCGCCCTGGGCGGTCCGACCGGAGCATTGTATGGAGAGGTTTCCGTGAAGGCAAACTGCGTTCTAGCCAGATACCAGCCTGTCGACGTACTTGTACGACGGCGGGGGGTGAGGATAAAAGCAAAAACTAATGTCACTGCGACAGTGGTGTCATACTTATACACTTCTCATTCATCTTTGCTAGAATGTCGTAGCAAACATGAACTGTTCGTTACCAGCGGAACCAATCTGCTAACGCATCTCTACTCATTATTCCCAATTCACCATAAAAGAAAACGGTTATGGGACAAGGAAGGGTAGTCTCACACAGATACGTAGCTAGGGATCTGGTATGGAACTAAATCCCCTTGCCAATGTTGAGTGAACATTTACAATTTCCTACATTACATTACCGTATAACGTAAGTGACATGATGTGTGATGTTGATTTATATGTCAAAATTTCGTAACCAAGTTTCGCGAATAGTGACGTAAAATGTAGTTCTATCTGGAATGTACTTAAACTAAAAGTTCAATACCCGAGTTCCCCACGGAAGAAACTTCCAGCTCGAATACCGACACATCTCGTCCCACCAACTTTCCCCATCAACGCCCGTGTGAGAGAGTCGGCGCTCCCGAGGCTGTCGAGTTCCCGAACTCTGCAGGGCGACGTGTGGCGTGAGCGGGGCGGGGCGGGGCGGCGGCGGGCGGCTGCCTGTGGCGGCGGGGCCCGCTCGCGTCACCGCAGCCGCGACGTCCGCGGTGGGTGATCCGGTCCGCGTATGTTCCGGGAGAATGAGCAGGCTCCCGCGATCGCTACCAAAACTGAGGGAGAAGTTGCGAAGATGGCGGCCACCAGGGGAGGCTCGGTCGTGCAGGCCAGCGTTTGTGCATAAGGCTTTCGTTGATTCGGCGTGAATCATGAGCGATATTTTCATGGTTTGTCGGGCAATTATACAATACAACGGTTTTCTGTATTACAAATGTTGGCACATTTAAATATGGAAATTGTGTTGATTCTCTACTTTGAACGCACAGATTCGTTTGATGCGAGTTCAAAGGGGTAAAAGTTCGACAAAATACAAATTCATTTTGTCATAGTATTATTCTAGTGTTGCGTGCCCGAGTCACTCTCTCACGTTTTGGGCTGTCATGGTAGTAGGATTCCTGTTCTTTTAGATAAGAGGATTTAAAGTTTCTGGAAAGATACTCCAAAAGTGTTAGTCTACTTTTAAGAATCATATTCATTCATTAATTAAATAACCACGAATTCATAAGAAAGCAAATGCAATTTGCAGTTGTTTTTCCTCCTTCAATTTCTAGTCACGTTCCGGATTTTTGCACGATGGTCGTAGAGAGAGATTAAAATTATTTGCGATCAAGTTGGTGACAAGAAAGCGTGGCAAATATTTGCTTAACCTCTCATTTCATTTATTAAAGCATAAAACTACTTTTCCTGCTTAGTGGAAAATACTGCTTCATGCCTCATTTAATGAATGTGTAAGATCAATTCTTTATTGTATATATTCAAAAAACACTTTCCCAATGTTCATTAATCTTACCGTTGATTTTAGTTTGCTTTTTTTAAAACTTGCTCGCCTAAACTTGGTTTCCGAATAGTCTACAATATGGGCAGATATTTAGGAAAAAACTTGCTGTGTATCTTTCTTTTTGAAAAGTTATTTGAACTTGCAAGTTATTTTCTAAAACTGCTGAATATAAAAATAACAATGTATTGTTTATAAGAATGTATTGTTTATTATATTTAATGTTACCATTATATGTTTCAAAGAATGGATTGAGATTATTTATTAGTAAAATATCTCTATTAATTGAATGTGTTTATAAAAAGGCATTCATGAGAGAATGTTCTAGAATTCTTCTTTCAGTAAAACGAATTATCGGTTTTTTAGCTTCCCATACTATATTTAATGTTAATACGTAGTTGACACTAATTTTCTTTTTAATAAATTATCATTTACGTCATCGAGTTGTTTTCGCCGTAATATATCTCGACAAGTTGCGCCAAAGCATAATTTGAGGTAATGGTTTCTCAGTAGCTTAACGATGCGAACCGGTAACCCTCAAGGGTTTGTTCTCCAACGCTCCTCTTGCACATGACTGGATAACATAGAATGACTTACAAGATATCAGTACACAGCGTACTCAATTCGATAGAATCAACCAAGCTTAATATTAACTATGGCATAATTGAGTACGCACAGCAAATAAGATATAAGGTAGAAGTGGGTCAGAGGTTCGTCTTATCCATTACTCTAACTCAAAAATACCTTCAAATTTAACTGGCAAATAGGTGATTCTTTCAACTGCTTTTTGTACAGTGTAACAATTCCAGCAACTCGGACATAGCCTTGGGGAGACGGGTGGGTCTAGGGCAGAACCTTGTCGTGGAGCAGGAAACAATTCCCTGGCGCCGCCCCGCCACGTGGCAGCCACGCGGCCGCTCCGGAACCACCGCAGCACTGAGAGCATTCTGCTCCGAATAAGGCAAATGCAGCCGTCCCTCCCCCGCGCGTGCGCGAGGGTGCGGTGGCGGCCCCGGGGCGGCGGCGGCGGTGACGCAACACTACCGTCTCTATGCAAGTGTACGTGGAGATTGTGTTGGCTGACGGCGACGGAGGTAGAGGCTGCGGAGTCGACCGCGGCGGCGACGACGATGGGGTGGTGGTGAGCATCGGTGGAGGTGACGATGGAACAGATGCTGGGGGGGTAGCTGTGGGGCAGCTGCGGTGGTACCTGCGGCGGTGACGGTGGTGGTGGTTAACGAGGTAGAAGCGGTAGGGGTAGCGGTGGAGGTGGCGGCGGTGGAGGTAGAGGCGCGGTGAGGCGAGTAGAGGCTGCGTTAGAGCAACGCTTCGGGGCGCACGCCGTCCGCTGGCCGCGCTCCAATGAACCACCGCCCACAGGCGTAAGCAGTTCATGATCAGTCAAGACAGATTTAAAAGGAAATAATATTTTAATACTAGGTACTTTGTGATACTCCAGGCTGTTCCACCATTCTATTGATTGATATTTTTAAAGGGATCATCATATTGGATGATCTGCTCAAGTGGATGAACTACGTGCAATTCGATGAAGTGGAGGATGAAGGAAAATGTGGAGGTTCGAAAAAGTGGAGGATTTGCTCTCGGTAATGTGCAGAAGCTGCTCACAAGTCGATCATGTCTAGGACCTGTTCGCTAGTCGACCATTTGGATTGTGAGTCGATCAATTGGAGGATCTCAACTCAATCGATCGCTGCCGCTGCGCGTAGTTAGATAATTTACAATCAAATCAATTACGCGAATGATGCTAAGGTTATTTGTGATAAAATAATTTGAATATTTTCGAATTATTCAGTAAATTCGTCATTGGTTTTGAAAACTTTCTAAGATATTATTGATGACCATATTTTTCATTTCATGTCATTAATACATTTTATTTTACTTCATTACTTAACTTTTCTAATTTTCGAAAATTGAGTCGTAAAGTGAAAATAGGACTCGGGAGATCTGTGACAGTTTATTTCACTTCATTCGACGATGAAAAATAATTTTAAAATGTGAAGTCATTTTCGAGAAAATGTTTAAAAAATTGTTGAAGTTCATTTAATTTACAACCAATACTTAAAAGATTCGTTTCAAATTTGCTGGGTCTCGATTAGGGCAAGATCGATAGGATAACATCAATTTTGGAAAAACGTCATGTGAATAGTTTAGGAGATAGTGCTGTTCACAGACGGACACACAGGCGGCAGTTTCAATGAAAGCGCCTTTTCGGTATCAGGGGACCGCAGACAGTTAAAAAATATTGACATCGATATTTCGCATATTACGTAACTATTTGTGTAACAGCCAAATTATTTCGTATTTACGTACGTAACATGTATAAGAGTACAGTAGAAGAGAAATTAAAAGCCAATACAGAAAAATATAAAGAAAGGGAAAATAGTGGAATAGGTGGTCAAATGTCGCACAATCTCTGTCACTCTCGTAAGCGAGAAAGGCTATACCAGACTACGACCCCCCCCCCCCCCCAAAAAAAAATCAACCTTGTACTGAGAACACGTTGGAGAAAAGGGCAACTCACTTTTCTCGCAGCCAGTAACTCTTGCTGCAATCAGTTACACTAATAGAAACTTTCCTTTTAATGTTCGCTATCGTGCGGGGTGTATTTTCTCAGATATCAGCAATCGTATCATTTTCTACTGGAATGGTTTGTCTTTGCTGAACTCATCAACATGAATCTGTTCGCAATGAGACACATTTGTCCTCCCGGCTGTGAGGTTGGGTGAGAATCGGTTCTGTGTTACAACTTAATCCAACTCTTCGGAAGAGATGTTGTTCTTCCTATCTTTTCTTGCTTGAGAATGTCAAACCAGGGTCCTAAGAGCTCTATCATTGTTGTATTTGCAGGCCTCCCTGTAAGGTCCGTTTACTTATCTGGTTTTGCGTGATTTGATCATTATCATCAGATAGATTTTAGTGAGACTGAGCTTTGATTTGATCGTTCGATCGCCCATCACTGACACAAACTCGTCTCTGAGTGCACCCTACTTAGGCACGATAGAGTATCAGCGTTCCTTCGAACGTTTCTTTCGAAATTAAAAGAGCTTTAAACTAACAGGAAGCTTTCAAGTTTTGGAATAGGCAGATTTGTTGTTCAAATTGCACCCTTTGTCATTATGTCAAACCCAACTGATAAAGACATACAGCCCCAAGTATTAAAGAAAAGAAGACCCAAAAACGAAATCTATAAGCGGACAGTGAACGACAAAAGAAGAAGCTTTAGGCCTATTAGGGGAATTTGCCTCAAATAAAGCTTTCTTTGCAAAGTCGAAGTAAAACAGGTGATAAAAAATTCCCGAAGTGATCGGTACTAACAAATGAAACATGTAACACAGCTTGGGCACACAGTCTTATAACTTCAGCTTGTGCAAGAATGTTCGAAAAACTAGACTTTAATATTCACACTTTTAAGAAATTTTAAACGGAATTCCAGAGTAATCTTTCTGGTTATGAAGACAAAGATTGGCTGTCACTAGCTCAAAAGATATTAAAAATACATCGACAATGGAGTTGCTCAGGTAAACAAGATTCAGCTTGTAGGGACCTGCATTACGAAAATGAACAAATTAACGTAGGAATAAGTACTGATATTGGATTTATATTAAGAGTGTATACTTGTGAGATACCACGAACTCATACTAAAACAAATAAGTACTTAACTCGTTCGAAACCATTTTGGCCTACTCATTTCGACTTGCCGATTCGGCTGCTATCACCCTTCGTCCGTAAAAGTTTTATTCGTACCCCAATGACTCACTTTCTGTACTAGTTACGGAAATAACTATTCTGTACTTTTTTTAGATTAATTCAGAATCTTTAAAACTCGGACAATGAGCTAAAATTTGGAAAATGAATGCGTAAATTTCGTAAACTGCGCAGTATTATTCGACTTTTGGAATGTGCTTTGGGGAGGAGACGACCTCCACAGGACCCTGCAAATAGAACAAACTCGTTACAACGCCTGTCCGTCAGAGCGCTGGCAGGCATCGAATTAGCGAGTGAGTTTAATTGCCCGCAGAGCAGGCATCGCCGTCCCAGATTACACGGCTTCAAAGGACGCCTTTGAGACGGCATGAACTCTAGGCGTGTCGGCCGATGCCAGTGGTTGCCACTGGACGCCAGAGGACGCAGGCACCGCCCCACCTCGCGGCGTCGCTCCGCTCAATCTCGCGCCGCCCCCCTACTCGCCCCCACCCGCCCCCCCCCGCCCCCACCCATCCCCGACCCATCCCCCACCAGTCCTCCCCCGCCTCCTTCCACCCGCTCCGATCCCAACCGCCCCGGCCTGCCTTGCCGTCCCCAATGACTCCTACGGCTGAATGGCAACCTTCCACCAGCCCCCACCCATCCCCCACCCATCCCCCACCCATCTCCCACCCATCCCCCACCCATCCCCCACCCATCCCCCACCAGTCCTCCACCCGCCTCCTTCCACCCGCTCCGATCCCAACCGCCCCGGCCTGCCTTGCCGTCCCCAATGACTCCAACGGCTGAATGGCAACCTTCCACCAGCCCCACCCATCCCCACCCATCCCCACCCATCCCCACCCATCCCCACCCATCCCCACCCATCCCCACCCATCCCCACCAGTCCTCCACCCGCCTCCTTCCACCCGCTCCGATCCCAACCGCCCGGCCTGCCTTGCCGTCCCCAATGACTCCTACGGCTGAATGGCAACCTTCCACCAGCCCCACCCATCCCCACCCATCCCCACCCATCCCCACCAGTCCTCCACCCACCTCCTTCCACCGCTCCGATCCCAACCGCCCCGGCCTGCCTTGCCGTCCCCAATGACTCCTACGGCTGAATGGCAACCTTCCACCAGCCCCCACCCATCCCCCACCCATCCCCCACCCATCCCCCACCAGTCCTCCACCCACCTCCTTCCACCCGCTCCGATCCCAACCGCCCCGGCCTGCCTTGCCGTCCCCAATGACTCCTACGGCTGAATGGCAACCTCCCATCCCCACCCATCCCCACCCATCCCCACCCATCCCCACCCATCCCCACACATCCCCACACATCCCCACACATCCCCACCCATCCCCACACATCCCCACACATCCCCACCCATCCCCACCCATCCCCACCACATCCCCACCCATCCCCACCCATCCCCACCCATCCCCACCCATCCCCACCCATCCCCACCAGTCCTCCACCCGCCTCCTTCCACCCGCTCCGATCCCAACCGCCCCGGTCTGCCTTGCCGTCCCCAATGACTCCAACGGCTGAATGGCAACCTCCGTTTTCTCTACAGCACCGTTGACCAGGAGGTCTTAGAGTTCGAGTCCTGACGGTGGCGCTTCTTCGACACTAGTTAGGTAGCTAGGCGAGAATACCGGAGTATTTCCTTTATAATCGGCCTACGGACCGCGCGTCATTTTTCCTTTCTCCACGTTCTCTAGTCTCCCCTTACACACTCACATTCACATACTCACATGAATGCACTTCCCGTCGTTGGGGGTCCAAACGGGAGCTCAGAGCTTGTTCCAGCTGAGGCAGTGCCCCGCTGGGGGAGATACCATGAGGGGAAAACCCTTCAGTCTGTAGGTCGGCACCGGATCATAAGTTCCAGTAGAAGAGGAAAACCGCCAGCTCTCGGGATATAACAGGCACTGCTCTTACAGGGGTGGTTAAGGTCCATAGAAGTTGACGCACTCCGCAACATTTAATACTCGCACAGATACTCCGCTCCACTCTCACTGGCACCGTGCCGCCACTGCCTCTTCCTACGCCTATATCCATGTTCCCTCCTCTCCCCTTACACCCACGCACCACTCGGAAGCTCAGGTGGCGCGTTGGCCCGCTGGTAGGAGATACCGTGAGGAGTAAACCTTCCAAGCAAGCCGACATGTAGGTCGGCGTCGGATCTCCCATTCCAGTAGAAGATGTAAACCACCACATTCCGAGATATAAATGGTACTACACTTACAGGATTAGTGATCATAATAATCGAAGCGCTTGACAATAACACGCTCGCTTACTCACCTCGCTTCGTTCCCACCACTCCGCCCTGCCCCGCCCGGCTCCAACCCGCCCCACCCGCCTCGCCCCGGCCCGCTCCGGCTCGGCCACGCCGTCGCCGCTGCGCCGCCGTTATTTGCATAATCGCAGGCAGCGCGTTTCGTTTGTTTCGGGGCGGCGGAGGCGGAGACGCAGCGCTCGCGGGAAGGCCGCCTCCTCCGCGGCGCCGAAGGACGGTGGCGCTGGCGGCGGCTGATTAGCGCCCTCCCGATCCGCACGCCCCGTCCTTTCTCGTTGCCTCTTGGGACAGCTCTCTGTCATTACAGCGGTTGTTAACGTCCTCTGGCCTCTCGCTCTCACGCAGCAGACAACTTTGGACAAAGAGGAAATACAGGGTTCGTTTTCAAGCAATATTCTCGGCTGCACGGCAAAAATGGGAAAATAATGTTAAGATGATTTGAATAGATTGTTTGGATTTCATATAGAAATTCATTTCCACCCTGGGATTAGAACTCAGGTAATTAGGTTTATCACGGTATTCAGTTTACACCAACACCACGAGCCTCAGAGGCAAAACAAACTTCCCGATGCTGTAAAACAAAATTGAACATTTGCATGTACTGTCTTCGAAAATTCAAAGAGTTTACAAGACCTTATTTAAAGTGTTAACTTTGAAGATCAGATTTTATCCAGAAGATTATCTGTCTTCAGTATTGTAGTTTACAGGAAGATGCGGAAAGAATTTTAACTTTTGCAATTTACAAAATTCAGTGAGTCCAGAGAAAAACAGATCTGCGCCATATTTATTAGCGTACTCCACTCTCCTCAACCAAAAATCGAAATATTTGGAGAGGGCTTTTAAGGAAATGTTAAAAATATCATTGAAGCTTCACGAAAAATTTCCTCTACAGAACCAAAATGTTCTAAATTCGCAGACCCTGAAGTTCATATCCATGAGAAATATCAATTCTGGAGAAAATCCCAGGACTGTTTAGGTGCTAGTTGCGTCCACAGATGGGCAGACGTATCGCCAAAAACCAATTTTTAGGTATGAAGGACCCACCAAACTTGGTTTCTGTCTGTTCTATTAGAAAAATTAAGTTATCTACTTCATACAAAAGCAAGAATTATTCACATTTTCTGTATCAGGGATCCCCAACACGAGTTTTTCTGTGAAAATTGTTTTTGATGCATCATTACAATACTTTCTCTTTACGTAGTAGCAGTTAAGAAAGTAATAAAAAATCACGTTGTTTAATATTTTATTTTTAGATGGATTGCACAATTCATATTTATCTCTATCTCCACTGCTTTTCTCCAAACAGCAATTGCAAATACATGCCTATGCTTTTAGTCTACAAACTTAGACGAACGCAATAGCAATGGATTATCATGTATTATTAAATATTATCATGATAATATTTTCAATACTGAGTCCTGTTAAGTTAAACACTATCAGTTCGGAAAATGGGAAACGTCACTTTAAATAATTTTCTTGGCATATCAACCTTTACATTCGAGATATGGTGGTACAAGAAACTGAACTAAAATCTCATTTCATTACTATATTTGTCATTCACAGAACCTCTGTCCATATTTTCATTGTACGATATGCATTATAAAATACTAGTCATTAGAAAATAATCGTTCTGATATTCATTTTCTAGGGCTGTGCAATTCAAAAGAATGGGGCTTCCCAATCCAATACCCCAAATATTGACACTGAAAAAATATATTTTTATAAGATATATTTTTGAATACAATAGATGATTAAGAAAATGTTACGCATTTCTATTATTCTTTTAATCTGTATATCTTGTTTCTCAACTTCCTTGATTGACAACAGGCATTGAGAATATTTTCAAGTAATGACGCAAAACATTTTCATCCAATTCAAAAACATTTGAATGTTTATGTTATGGGCATTCCTCAGGAAGGAAAAAATATTATCAATGAAGAGCAAGAGTATCCTTATAAGTTCGTACTTTTCTTTTCTCTGCCCCCTTTCCAAGTTATCTCTCTTATCCTTCTCATTAGTATTCTTTTTAAAATTATGCTCTGATTACATCTTTACTCGCTGCTTCGCCGTTCTGTTCCATATATAGTATATTCTATATTTGGAATGCCCGTGTTTGTAGATTAAAACCGCATCGATATGAACCAGTTTCCGTAAAGAGGCATTACATCGTTCTCGTTTCGTCTTTTACTTTTTAAGAAATTAAAATTGAACCTAGCTATACCACTAAAAGATTCGCATCCTTGATAATCTCTCTCTATATTTGAAGCAGGAATATAAGGTGCCCGGGGGTATTATGCCCCACTTAAGGTTTGACGATTTTTCCAGGCAATATTTTTTTTTCAACATTCTATTTTTTTAAACAGTTTCACCTTGGTCAAGATTGATTCTGAGGGAACATATCTAGTTTTCAGTGATGCTAAATTCTTAATCTTTTTCCCTAGAAACTTGTCTCCGTCATATTATCAGCATGTGCTGATAAAATGGCTAACCCACGATGTTTGTTTTGAAAATCATATAATTTTTTTGTTATATGATGTTATACCTATAATATAATATATTTATCTTATGCGAATTCAAAATGTTCCCGCTTCCTGAGTTTGTCGATTCGGATACCTCCCGACAAAGCTCTTGTAAAGCGGATTGCCTATTTTTTTCCCTCGGCGATGCTTGCGTCTTCCTGTTAGTTGAAAGATATCTTACTAATGAAACACATTAAGCAACAAAATTTTCAAGTTCTTTAATTATTTAATTGTAATGTTTTGCGTTTTTAAATGAAGTCACACTATTATGAATTAAATCAATTTTTATTTTAAATTTAAAAAAGTGCACGTATTTTTCCTCAAAAATGTGTTGATGTTCTCTAAAGAATTTAACTGTCTTAATGTTTTTCATATACGAGACATCGAATTACGAATTTTTAAGTAGAATCAATAAACACTAATCCGAACGCTGCTTTATTTACATTTACTCTCGTTTATCAATTCAAATTGTTTTAACATTTCTGCTTGATGGTGTGTAAGTGTCGCTAAAATTGTTTTTGAGATCGCATACAAGACAAACAACTAGTGACAGTTTAAATGCGGGAGTTTTCCTCTCCTGATTAACCGAAATGGTCCTCATTTTCTTAAAATTCGTTCTGCCTACTCAATGAGTAGTAGATTTCTTCAATTTGACGTAGAAGCAAGAGACAGATAGTAGTTATTTCTTAACGTCATTAGGCAGATAAACAGCAAATAACGGACTCGGTTAAAGTTTATAAATCAAAGCGATAACTGATGTTTATAACTAACCGAATCAGTCATTTGTGTTATCGGCGGTGTGTCGTTCAATGTAATAAGTGTACTCATACACCCTCTTTTGCTGCAACTCATTTGTTTAGATTGTTTTTAGCGCTCGGCGAACTGTGAAATCCTTAACGTTAAACCCTTAACCAAAATCTTAAATGATACAGACCGTTAAGAGTGGCTTTTTGCTCCTAGATTTGTTTGTGTTAAGACCACAGAACAGAAAATAATTAGGAAAAACTATTGCGGAGCCACTTCCCAAACCCCTCCCGTCGGTGCCTTTAAGTCGGCCTTAACCTCTGAGTTTCTGTTCTGTTGGCGGCTTGGCTAGCGCTCCATGGCCGAATCTCGTCCCTCGCCGCCCGCCCTCCCGAACGCCCGTGTGCGAGGCGATGGGTGGGCGTGGCGTGGCGGGGCGGGGCGGCCGTGACCCAACTGCGCAGCGCGTGGGCGTGGGTGAGGGGCTGCGCGCAGCGCGCGCGAGTGGGCGGGGCGGTCCTCACCGAGCGACCCGCTTGTCACGCCCCGCTTTCCCGCCCAGGGCAGTTTTAAAGGTTCCGGCGTTGCCTTTGAAAGTGTCACATGCACGGAGCCTTATGAGAATCCTGGTTGGATCGTAAATTAATTTCCGAGCAATGGAATTAAACTTAGCTAGCGCACTCGTGCGAGAACTCTCGCATGTTAAGCCCCTCCCTCATCTCTATTTTTCCATTTCTATATTAAGCCCGTATTATACATTTTTCTTCGAGATCCTGTTATCCTCTGTCACTTGTTCTATATGTCTTCTTGCACTTGATAACTATACAATACACCCTTGACAATACAAACTATTCTTATTTAACATTATTATTGAGTAGGGAGGTATATATATCTAAACAATATATTGTAAGTATGCGGACGCGCACTTTTTCCCCGACACTAACGAATTGTGTTTGATCAGTCTTTGATACAAGTTCAGCAGAACAATAAAAATAATGACCTCTGCCTGATTAGAGTTTCAAGAAATATTAGTAACTTATATACTCACTCTGTGGACTGAAGGAATGGGTGACAGAGAGACGAATTCTATTACTGCTTTTTCTCTTGTCAGCGAAACGAATTATACTGCTGAGTCCCTTTGCGTCCTAGGGATGTGGTGCCCTCCTGACCTTGCTCCTGAAATACAACAGACCACTTGTCAAGGGACTTGAGTAAAATTTTCTGAGCATCAGTCCAAAACGCATCTTATAAAGAGAAAGTGCTAGAGTTTGTTCTGTGAATTGTGCGTACACTGTGCAACTGAGTGACGATCACCGTATGAGACATGACCTGTTTCAATTTAATCTTTCTGATCACGATTTTAAGAAAAGAAAATCTGTAATTCCCGTAAACCACGATTTACTAGAGAAATTTGATTTAGAGAAGTTTTTAGATTGACGAATTTGTGATTTATGTCAGAAAAAAGGGAGATTGCTTGCAAAAATGCTTCTTGTTAGTGAAGAGAGCGTCGAGATCAAGGGTTTTCGTGGCGTTAACGAAAGTAGCGGAAAGTCCAGTGATTATAGTGAAAACAGTGGAAATCAGGGAAATGACAATTTAAGCTTTTCAGATAGTTCGTCAAGTAACTGCTAAATGAATGTAGAAAAGATAAACAAGACTATAATTACATTAGGAGATAACTTTGTGAAGAAAATTGCAATAGAAACTGTATTCCCATGAGATATTTCAGACAGTACAAAGTGCTACCACAAATAATTGTTTTTACACTAAAGATCCTTCGCTGTAAATTGAAAAAATCAGACAAGAAAGACATTATTACAAAAATTATCGATTTCTTTCACTCAACAGATCACAAGACATTGGAAATTCAAATTTTGACAATTTTTTAAAGTTGGAGATACAATAAAATTAAACGACACTTCGCAGCAACCAAACACGTGACAAAAGTGGCTAAAAAGTTGGATGAAGAAAATGGAATTTTGCCAGGACCTGAAAGTAAATTCGGTAAGGCATTAGAACTGTGCATTGTGTCGAAAGTTCAGGAATTCTAAGGTAAGCTAGTACAAATATTTGAAGTGAGTAACGAGGGACTGAGACAGTACTCCAACGTTATCACGTCGAAATTCCATTTCAAAAATTTATTTATTTGATAATTTTGATAAATTTGATAAATGGAATAGAAGCTGAGAAAAAATTAAATGTGAAAAACACGTTTCTCGTATCTCTGCAACAGATTGCCCTAGGGGGCTGATGTTTGCGAATATACGGCATTTTTTTCTCTGTCATATGAGCATCGCTATTATCGATTTGTTTTGGAGGCACTTTTCACCCCCTCATTCGGCTATACCATTCTTGGATTATTTCATTGTTGCCGACAAACTTCGATACGACTTCTCTCCATGTTGGTCGATACACAAGCTCGAAGAACGAAAACAATAAATGGTTTTCACTTACCCATTACAGTATTCAAAAGACAGTTCACAACAGCATTGCGTACTGACGTCGCCAATGAAACCAAATTCTTGGTCACCATAACGATATTTAGTGTGCCTCCAAGAATAATTATGCGGAAAAGAGCGTGCGAGAAAGGGTGTGCGAAAAAGTTAGTGATCATCTGCAATCAAATTATCAAACATTTTGTTTCCCTTCGTGTAATTTCTTATGTAAATTTTTCACTTAGGAGACAAATTTAAAACATTTTCGTTTCTACTGTGAATAGTTTACAATAGCTCACTTTAAATGGTAATTATTAATTGGTAACATGCTTTTCTGTCCCCCTGTTTTAGCTAGAATGAATGCCTTTTTGAATCCCTATTTTAGGTAAAATAAATGCCTCAATTTGCGAATTCTATTTATTACCTTATTTAATTTTGAAGGTATTTAAACAGCGCATACGTCAATGTAATGGTGATGATCGAGAGGGGTAGCTCAGGACATCAACTTATGTCACTGCAGTGCCTCTGATCGGGAGGACCTAGGTTCGAGTCCCGATGTTGGCAGGATTTTCGACACTTGCCAGATAGCTAAGTCGAGTTCTGTCGCTGTTTGGAGGAGAACTCTAGTGGCCGGCTACTCTGATTGGTAGTTTTTTGTGGTTTCTCTATTCAATACCAGGTGAATGCCGAAGCAGTACCGTACCAAATGGGCCACGGACCCCGCGGGAACTTTCCCTCTCATTCCTTGTCCTATCCTCTCCCCTTACACACACACTTACACTAACATGCACTTTGCACTACCACACATGCCGGGTGACCAGTCGGGAGCTTAGAGATGGCTCCGGCTGGGGTGGTGCCCCGCTGGTGGGAGATACGAGGTTGAGGAAAACCCCGCTAGACGCGACGGTAGGCCGGCGCCGAATCACGCCATCCAGGGGGGCGAGATCACCGCCACCTCCCGAGAATAAAGCATGCACTACACTTATGGAACTAATGACCATTCCAGTTAACGCGCCTGAAATCACTAGTAATCAACTAATAGAATGAAAACACTCGTATTTAAATAATATACATGAAATTGAAGTAATACATGTTTTGGGAGTTAGTAGACATGAAGTTGATAATAAAAGGTAATTACTTTTTCTAGCTTCTTAGAGGTGTAATCTTTTGAATGAAATTACATCTGAAACAATGTTTCTCAAACTGTCATACGTCTACACAGCTATGCAGTTTTTAAGGGATACATGAACAACTTCCACGTTCTTTGAAGAAGAAATTTGCTACTGAACTGAGAAGTTAGTTTCCCATTTGCGTAATTTTTATTTATATATTAAATAATATAGCAAGATAAATTACTCCTATCACTTAAGAGAATTTCATTTTGGGCTAAAACGTCTTGTTGTTATGTGGGAGGTGTAGGGCTTGTTATGTAAGGATATACACATAATAACATGTACATTGTATATGTTACACATGAGAACTTCTAATTTACTCTAAACCCCGTCTTTGTGTGGCTTAATTAAGCAGCAATGCCAAAACTGCACACATGGCGAACTATTTCAAGATTTACGCAAGATAATTTATTTTATGAGGATGGCAAGCGAAGGATATGTCCCACAGAGCAAATTACTACACGAGAGCGAAGGAGTGATATTCCAGGAACAATCATGCTATTTGTTCATTGCAGGAACCCATCTTTGCACCATCTTTTTGCTATGAGTACATAACTTAAAATAACTTACAAAACGAGAAGCCGGTAGTCCTGACCCGCAAATGTCGCCTTGAAGACCCTCGTGAAAAAGGCGCCCCTTCACCGCCGCTCGTTTCCTGTGACGGAGCGTCCCCGAGGGTCAGTGGGACAGCGGAAGCGCCCGCGTCCATCGCGCTTCCACTCTTTGTTGAGCAATGACGTCAATTATCCAATTTTCCCTCGTGCGCTGTCATGCACTCTCTTCCTCGGGGAGGAGCAGATTTCAACTCCCTGCCCACGGCACACGCTGTGTGAGTACTTGTTTCTCTCCTGTGACATACTTCTGTTCCGCAAAACTAATAGGCGTATAGCTGGGAAAGGTGGCTCTACATAGAAGGCTTCGGCCAATTAGGAATTGGTCCTGAGAAGCGACAGTGTGCATGAGAGTCATGTGGCCAGCTTAGAAAGTCATTAGTAACTAAAAGAGGCTGAGGGGTACACTTTCAGTAACAGGTTATTAACTGTCCCCAGAGTCAATGAAAGAGGCAAGAGAACTATTGCAGAAATCTCTAAGTGATTCTCAAGATTAATGTTGATTTAAAATTAAATATTTGAAGGTTTAGTTCAAAAGCACACTAAGTTTACCTTTTGTAATTTCGAGAAAAAAAGCGAAAAAGTTTCTTATAATAAAGAATTATTCACTGATCATTTGAATAACATTCTATATATAACTAGTGTAATGTTGATACATGTTTTATTTTTTACTTTAAGAATAATTTTTTATACTCGACTGGTTCTGGAACACGAATTGGAATGAGAGTTTTTTGAATAATAATCAATTTAACAACACATAAAATTAAGTGATTGGACTTAATTGAACTTGAAACAAACCCGTTCATTTGTAAAATGTTTCTAATTGTTACTTTGATTCAAATTTACATTGCTTTTTTCTCTTATGAATGCAGCTAAATTTACAATTCTGATTTTCTATTACTTACGTGGTTTATAAACTCAGCTCATGATTGCCATGCATTACGAGTCCCAGTGTTTAAAAGGGGGTTTATTAAGTTTCACTGACAGAAATTAACCGCATAAGTTAGAAATTTGCCTTTCAAAAATAGTGTATACAGTACGAGAGAAACGTAAGGTTTGTTACTATGAATTAGAATTATTAAATTATGAATAATTTCACTTACAAAATTTGGAGAATAAAAGTGATAGTGTTATAGTATAATGAGGGGTAAACATTGTTATTAGCAAACAGTTGAACTACAAGAGTCACGTCTTTACACTGTCACTTAATGGCCATTATCACTTGACTGTTTTGCCATGTCTAGTCTAACAGTGTAGGTGTCGAATTTCTCAATATTACTACAAAAACATGACAAATCCAAAATCTACGATAGAGCGAACATCAACAGTGTATGAAATGTTGCGAGAAGGATCGCGCGGAGTCGCTGGGCGTTGGCGAGGCGGTGGATAGTGATGGCAAATTTTACAAAAACATCCATACTTCGATGTTTCGATACATCGCTAAAGGGTTTTCGATGCCGATGAACACATCGATGTTTTAACTATAGAGTAATAAACAAGCTATTTTTCTATTTTAATTACAGTTCGTGAAAGGGATATATTTTATTGTTTGGTTACCAGCATGTTAGTATTGTGTTAATAAAAAGTATTATCGAATATAAAGAATAAAATTAACAATAAAGAACATCGAGTTTCACTACTTTACCGTTTAGTCACATCCATTCATACACCATTGAAGTAAAACCACCTAAAATTCCCTCAGATTGCATCGGCGAAATGTCCAGCAATATAAAGAGCATGACGCAAAATAACGGTATTGCTGTGGATTGCTGCTACTCTACTACCTAAACCCCTTTATTTAAAAAGGAATATTTAAAAAAAAAATTCAAAAGACATCGATGTTTTGCAACAAAATATCGATGTGAAGGAAACATCGAAAACAAAATACCGATGTTAATAAATGAATGTTTTCGGTGGAAAACATCAAAGTTTTAAAAACATAGATGTGCTTTGCCATCCCTAGCGGTGGAGGCCGCCGGTTGCGCGCTCGCGCGGCCCGCGGCGCAGGTGGCTCCGCCGGCGGGCCAGCAGGGCAGGTTCTGCGCCTGCGCCTGGGGCGCCGCGCCCCGCCCCGCCCCGCCCCGCCGCGTCGAGCACGCAAAAGACGCGCGTTTAATCGCCGCGTGCGCCGCGGCGACACCGGCCCCGCCTGCGGCCGCCGCCCACGGCCCTGCGGCGACCGCGCGGAATGCCTTCCCCCTGCGCGCAACACACACACACACACACACACACACGCTCCTCTCTCTTTTTCTCACTTTCTCTTCTCTCTCTCTTTTCTCTCTCTTTTTCTCTCTTCTTTCTCTCTTTCTCTCTTTCTCTCTCTCTCACAAAAAATCACTCACACCGGCTGAGGTGGCTCACAGTTATAACTAGGGGCGGATTTTAATGAAATGAAATTTTTTCTCTTTTCACTTTAGAACAATGCTGTTTAGTTCAAAAATTAATTTTATGTTATGACAAAAGAATTCTACTCCTTTTTATACGTCATTATTTTGCATTTTTGTCAGTTTCGACTAGTAAGTCATTTTTTACCTTATCGGGTTATTCTTAATGCAGTTTTTGCTGATTTCATTGATTTTAATCTCATTTTTATGGTACTTGCTTCAAATAATAGTTACGAGATGCATATTAGATTTTTTCGCTCAGAAATTGTTTTGACAGCCGTTGTATGTAATTCGTGTGACGTATATCAGTGTCATTGTCGTTCGGCAGATTTCGGGATAACTAGAGACAGAGATTGTCTGGTAAAGAACAGTCCAAAGCAAGCTGAGTTCGCCAGCTTCACTTGAACGAATGGAAGAAACCTCGATTACTTCAGTAACGTATCCAACAGCTTGAGTTTTACATCCGAACTGGTTTGGTAATACCTTTATGTCATTTTTCATTGGTTTGGGGTCATTTTTAAAGCATTTTAAGAGCATTTTATTGATCATTTTTGGCTATGTTTAAGGTCATCAAAATCCGCTCCCTAGTAATAACTGATCACTGTATTGCCTCTCCAGTGTAGGTTCGAGTTCCGACGATGGCAAAATTTTCGTCACTAGCAACATAGCTAGGAGGAATTCAGTCGCTATCTGCAAAAGGATTCTAGCAGCCGGCTCCTCTGATTGGTAGTTTTCGGTATTGTTTCCGATCAACACCTGGCAAATGCCGGAGCAGTACTATAACAAATGGCTCACGAACTGCGTGCGATCTGTCCTTCCTCTTCCTTGTCCTATCCTCTCCCCTTATAAACACCGACACTCACAAGCACTACAGTACCACACATGTCTGGATGCCAGTCGCAAACCATTAACTTGTTCCTGCAGGGGCAGTGCTCCTCTGGTGGGAGAAATCTGGATGGAGAAAACCCCGCAACCCGACGTGTTCGTCGACGCCGGTTCTCGTAATCTAACTGGGGAAGAACACTGCCATCTCGTGATGAAATGATGCACTACACTTACAGGACCTTTGCAGCTGCCACGCCCGGAAGCACGAAATAATCACTCAATCACACTCTGACTGAGATATCTCGGAAATAATTGTAACAACTGTAGCCTCTGCTGCAGAGTTGAGAGTTTCTAGGTGTAGAGTTCCGACGGTGGCGTATTTTCGACTACAGTAACAGTGCTGGTCAAAGTCAACAATCACCCAGAGAATTCTAGTGGCTTTCGACACTGATTGGTAGTTTTCCGTGTTTTTTCTTATCAATACCAAGCAAATGCCGGAACCGTACCTTAACAATTTGGACGCAGATCGCACACAATCTTTCATCTTCATCCTTATGTCACCACACATACACGTACTCTTCCAAACACTGCACTCCCACAAGTCTGAAGACCACTCGCAACCTTCTGGCTGAGGCGGTGCCGTTCTGCGGGAGATAGCTGAAAGGAGAAAACACCGCGCAGGCGGAAGGGAAAAGGTGTCAGATGTCACGTGTCAAAGGAAGACGAACATCACCATCGTCCGGTATGTATGTGGGTAATGGCCTAAGTAGTTGATTCGCTCGGAAAAGGTACTCGCTCCAAAAAAGGCATTGCAGCTGGAATACTTCCGAAGTACTTATTGACACAGATTTGTCTTAGGGCTCGGTGTAAGTAAAAAAAAGGATCACGCATGTTAAACATTGAGAAATGTTAGTCTATGAACAGCGAAGAATTTAATTAATTAGATTAAAGTTAATGAATTAATTAAGAGATTAATACTCGTTTCTTCTTCTTGTATAGTTGACCGAAAAATATTATTTTCAGTGAAAGTGATTTCTTGAAAGAATGTGAAACAACGATGGAAAACTATTTTTGTTGAATCAGTGAATCCTATACAATTTAACGAGGTTATTTCTGCCAGTAGTTCGGGCTGCTGACGCAAAAATCAAACCAGGGGAACTCACTATGGGGAGAAAGGAGGTTTGAAAGTTATCTTTAAATGGAAAGGGGTAGTGTGCTATCTGCCGAGTATGTGTGTTAATTGTGAAGACTTGTGAAAAATGTAAACGGATATGACTTTTTAGAGTAATAAGAGTACTCCCCATGAATGAAAATAAGAATATTGTATTTACCAATCAGTGGATTTATGAGGTTAGTTTTCCTAAAAATATTTTTGCAAAAACGCCTTGGTAATTGTGCGTGGCAAAGACTCAAAGATGTTTTATGTTTATCGCGAGGGCAAAAGACCTGAACATAGTCCTTAGCTTGGAAATACGTAGCAAAGCAATATTTTGAGTAATGAAAATAATTTGGCATACAAATACGAGTGAAATTGTGTGCGCGAAGCGAGTGAAATAAAGGTTATTGAGTAGTTGATGTACGTTATTGAGTTGTGCTGTATGGTAACGCAAGCCGGTGGTGTTTAAAAAACCCCTAGCACAGAATATGTAAGTTTTACTAATTCACATTCCAGTGTTTTCGTAACGATACGGGAATACATCAAGAAACGCGCACTTTCATCTTCCCCCCAACCCAACTTCCATGCCTCTCCCGTTTCACTCGAAATGGCATACTCCTTTTCCCTTCCCTCCCAATTACTGTTCGCAAAAACTGTTCCGAACTATTTTCTTTAACTAATATATTATATTCGATCGTCACTTTCTTGTCATTCATCACTGAGGACTGAGAACTATCAATTAAATTTCATTCTTCAGGTATCATAAATCATGTCTGATTTTTCTCGTTATATAAGAATGTCGAGATGTGCCATTTCTTAACCATAATGTAAATTTATTTATTTCGTACTATGTCGAATTTTAGTGTTTTTTGAGATCTGAAGCAGACCGAAAAGGGAAATTTAACAGTATATTAAACTATAATGATTTATTGTCTTATCTCTTCCTTTAGGATTCCGCCGTTAAAAATTTCACAATTTGCTATTGATTTTTTTTATCATTTCAGAGTAAAATTTTTAATCAGTTCGGAGTGTTCGAATTTACAAATGTCCTTAATATTTTTTTCTTTTAGTGAACTAAATTTGCTCATTAATTCCATGAAAAATCGTTAATTATCCCTATGTTAATAGCATGCGTTCAATTAAAATTCAATCGTGCAATTCAAACGACACACCTACCAATCAGAACTCAGAAACGGAGCGTAATCGTATAATTAAGAAAAGGTATTTGCAGTCGGACATGAAACATGAACAAAAAGCTTTATCACATGTTACGTACCTACAGCAACTACATACACACAACGAATGAATAAAACTAAACTTGGGAAGTAAACGTTAAGCTAGCTGACTTTTGGATCAACATAAAATATTTGTGAATAAATTAATTTTTTTACATGTAAAACATTTCCCCCTAGGATTACGAATGTAAAAGACGTAATCATCAGTCGTGTTTACCAGTTCTGAAAAGAACGCTATGGCAAAACTGTCAGAGGTGACTAGGTCAGCGTCTAATATTTTATTCGCAATATGTTTAGTACCTTCCATTTGCAAATATTTCGTGAAAAAAAAAACAATGCAAGGCTCACTAAAATAGACCTTTTTTAGAAGAAATACTGCGTTATGAAATGCATATTTCGGGTGGAAAATATGCAGTTTTTTTTAAAAATTTGAATTATTCATAAATAGAAACTTAAAAACGTTGAACGAAACAAGTGTATAAAGGGGTATAATTGCACTCATGGTATATAAGAAAACTCGCTGCTATGGGCACTCGTTTTCTTGAACATACTATTCATGCAATTATCCCCCTCTTTATACACTCGTTTCGTTAATTACTATAATGATATCCTGAGAGTGATGTCTCTTTTAGTCAATTTTATAAGTATTCTAAGAAGAATGAAATTTCTTTTACACCCCATATCATTCAGCATTATTCGTGACATTCTTCGACATGTCTTCCAACAACTTAGTATCTTTATGGGGAACATCATTTCACTCTACCACGACCTTCTGACCTTCATCTTGAAGCTCTTGAACATGTGTTTGTCCACACTGAAACTTGTGAAGACCTGGAAAGCATGTGCAGAGAGCTCCTTCCGAGCGGTCAATAGTCTTGCATTCCGCGTGCCGTACAAGGGGGATGCTCGGCGTGGCCCACGCGGAGCGGGCAGGGCAGCCCGCCTTGGCAGCCGGCGCGCCGCGCGACCCCGCGTGGGCGGCTGGGAGCCTGCCAGGGGAACTTCAAGACGTCTACGATGCATCGCGGTAAACGCTCGCGCCGCCTGACGCCGCCGGTGCAAATTGCCAATTACTTTAGCATGTCTTTGTAATTGAGAACCCTTACATACCGACGCTTACCTACGTTCTGAGGCAGATCTCAGAGAAACGATAGAAGCGTTGGAAACTATTCTGGTACACCCATATTTTGTTAAGGTAATCGTATTAGTCAAACGTCGCTAGTGCGTTTCCGTGGAAACTATCAATAATATTACTCAAGAAGTCTTCTTAATATGTTTTCTTTACATGTGTAATTGTTATTGTTATGAGAGTAACATACCGCTATGAATTGAAAAAAAGTTACTATTGACTACTATTTAGAATCATGAGAAATTTGATGCGTAAAAGGTTTATCCAAAAATGGCAACCCAGTTGGTCCAATAATTTCAGAAGTAAAATCCCAGTTGGAAAATGTAAGATAAAGAGATCCAGGCGCGGCTCGTCATTAAAGGCTGAAAGGCGGAGCCTCTCCTGTAGAAATCGCCCGCAAAAGAAATTGAAAAATATATTTATAAATATATTTATGTATTAATAATGGATTTCTGAGTTGTATTATAGAACAATCATATCGAAACTTTTGTTTATGAGTTCGCTAAGCGTCGTCCGTTAAGCTTTTGAAGCTATGACAAGGGAAGACAAATGCGTTAAGCTCCCACTTCATTCCACCATAAGGTCTGTGTAAAACGACGAGACGTGACGTCATGCATTCACTGCACAGGCTAAACGGGCGTGCGAAGGCTGTGGACAAGCAGCTTTCAAGGGTGGGGCGTAGGGTCTGAAGATGGGCGTGCTCACCAGATAGCATTACTGTGCAGCTCAGCGAGTAGCATTGAGCTTCAACTAGTTTTCCCAACATGCGGTAGGAGTGCTACTCTGTTATGCGTGTATCGGAAAGGGTTTTGTTTAGAAATACAACGCATGCAATGTGCTGCAATGCATTTGCAGCCTTCCCCATTTACAACACCACGAGCCGCGACTGAAGAGAACAATATGAAAGTGATGAGAAACATTCATTACGTACAGAGAGAGTAATTAAATTACGAAGAAATGTGAGAAGCTGGGACCCTTTGCATGTACGTCGTCCGAAATGACTCTCCGGTCTCCGGTGCGAATTGAGCTGGTTGAGCAATATCCGAACGAGGCCTGTTCCAGAAGGCGGTTTGCGCCGGCGACGCCCTCCGCGCCGTGGGCGGCTGTCAACCGCCGCCCGGCGGCCGTTGGCGCGCGTGGGTTGCGTCGCCGCACACGAGGAGCGCCTGCTGCGTTAGCGCTTTTTGCAAAGAACTTGCACACCAGGAACTCAATACGCCTTTAAAATACTGTACATAGCTGTGTATGGGTAATACGTCTTGCTGTAGTTGACATCGTTGTGACGATGGGTATTCATTGAACTTTAATATTCTGAAAGTATTACACCGCGCGTTAAAATCTCTGCATTTGTGATGTCAGTAACGTAATATGACACGGATGATTTTCCTCTTATTTGCTATTTCTTCGTTTTCTGCCTTTGATTTGAGTGGATAAGTAATAATATACTCTCTTAATTTCTTGGAGTGAAATTGAACTCGATTTGAGTCAAGTTTCACTCATTCTTTGACCTCTAAGTGAATCTCGCGATACCAGTTGAATCGACACCACCTCTACAGATGGCCTCGGAACAAACCAATGACATCAATACATTTAGGCCAATTGCTGCCACGGCGTTTGCCTACGTTGCATGGACATACTGGACATTAGTGATTGGATGCAATTTTTTTCCATGTTAAATGCGATTCGAAACGAAAGAACGGTTCTCTTTGCGGATGATACGAACATCCTTTGCAACAATACCAGATGTTTCAAATTGGTTCCGAAATAACAAATTAATAATAAACGAAAAGAAAACGGTTTTAATGCAGTTTTCCATTTCAAATAAACAATTCTGTACTCCATTGAAAATGAACAGTGTACCATTGACTGATGTTAAGGCAACAAAATTTTTAGGTCTCTCAATTCAAACCTTACATGGAACGTCCATTTAAATGAATTGAACACAAAATTAAGTTCATTATGCTACGCGTTCAGAATTCTTTCAAATTCAGTCAGCCTTCATACTGCTCGTTGTGTATATTTCGCGAATGTTCATTCCCGCCTGAGATATGGCATAATATTCTGTGGAAATACATCGTATAGCTCCCAGACTTTTAGATTACAAAAACGAATTGTACGAATAATAACCAAATCCCACCCACGTGATTCTTGTAAGCCTCTTCATTAATCTAGGAATTTTACCATTACCTTGTCTGTTGATTTATGAATCAGTGGTTTTGGTCAAAAATGACTTGCTCAAGGGCGGGAAAATATTTTCAGAAAATGCCGAAGTCTATTACTCGACGTAGAAATCATATTCATCAGGTGACAGTATCAACAGCTCATTACAAAAGAATCACATACAATACATGTACATTATTTTACAACACTTTGCCAGATGACATTAAACGATTAAATTCAATAGAAAAGTTTAAATCCCAAATCAAATCATTTCTGCTGCATATCTGTTTTTTTTAGAGATTATAGTGAGCATTACAAGGAAAGCAACATTAATTTTAACAATGATATTTAATGTATTATTTAGCATTGGACTGTATAATTCTAAACAATATGTAACAAGTATTGTATCGCAGCTTCTGGGTCAATGACCCCCATCTCGATCAGGTGTTTCGTCCAGTTTCCCTGATCTATTGAGAAAATGCTGAGATGGCCCCTTGTTTTGCTTCTGATCATAAATGTAACTTCCTTCTCTGTACAAGACTTCTAGAATTCAATGGGAAATATAATATTCAAATTATCGTTTCCATGTTGTCGCGGCAGGAAGTATTATTCCTTGACGAAGGACATCATGGATAAGAGCCCAAAATGTATTGCTTATTTATCCTTGAAAATAGATTTTATTACATGGATGCGGTCTTTTTAATTAATTAATTCAAAACTCAAGTAGTATATGTCTTAGGGTAAGGATCCCAGAATTTTCAAAACGTGCACAGAATTCACTTCTCCCCATAGCACGTCATACACAGTTTTAACTGTTTTTCTTACGTAACATAAAATAAATAAAAATAAATATAGTTCCACATTTACTTCCGAAATTCCCTGATAATTCTAGTCAAACATTCCTTTCTAACTCATAACGCAATCTTCTGCGTTGACCGCTATTACGTAAAAACTATAAGTCCGGACTTCACTTCAACATTAACGAAAAATCAGCCTGTCTCGTCGCTACCTCCCACCATCACCGGATCTGAACCTCGTCTGCCCATTCGTTCATCCTGCGCGCATGTGTGATTTTTGGAATAGCTCAAAAATACGTACTACCTTCCTGCTTCTCCTGCGCATCTCATTTGATTACTCGAATATTCTATAAATTCTCATTGGTCACTTGTGTTATGCGTTTCATATATCTATTCTTTGGTCCTTCTCGAAACATTTTATTTAAATGTTTTCATTCCCCCCACGGAATATGCCCACATGTCCATTACATTACTTAAATCTTTCACGATATTTATTATGTTCCCGCTTGTGCTTAACATGCGCATTCTCTTATATTATTGTTTACATGTTCATTATAGTACTTCACCGTTACCTATACTATAACCGTCTTTAAATGAGTTTAGGAGTGCCACGAACCCCATAAACACTCCATTTTTTGCCTTTTTTTAGTTTTTGGAAGATAAAGAATAAATATTATTCAATGTTATTTTTGCCAGCGAATTTTTGGATCATGTGGTGTCCACGTTACCGCATAACAATTTTACAATCATCAAACAATACATTTTTGCCTCAAACAGTGCCACCTTAGTCCGAATATGGACAATTTAACATTAAACCCATATAAATAGACACTTTTCAAATAACCATCGCTCCGTAATTTTTTATCCAAAATATTTTTTTTATTCATATAAGATTAAAGCTTGAAATCTCTGCTTTAAGAACTCTGCTTCGCAAAATTCCTTCCCACAATTTAACTATTTAAAAAAAATCTAACTATATCTATAACTGCGCCGCGTGCCATCACTGATAATAAAACCACATTTGAGCAGCATTGCTGAGACTGATTCTTTATTCACTATTAGGTTGCATTGAACTCATTTGCAGACACATCAAGCGAGTTTGGAAGTTAGTAGACTTTAAAATATACTACCTGGCATTTGCAAGTCCATGAGCTTCCATTTTCCTTTTCGTTTCGGTGCATACATCTGTTCAATGGATACATTTTAATTCGCACTATTTTATTGAATTGTTACGATTGTAAAATGATTGATGAAAATGAATGAATGATTGATGTAAACGATTGCAAAATGATGATATAATGTTGTATTATGATGTATTTTTCGATGATGTCATTGACGTATTGTGGCACAAAGTGTCTCTAAAACCACGTAGTTCAAGAGACTAAAACAATTACATTTGTAAAAGAATTCAATGATCAGAATGAAATTTGGAGATGAATAGATACTAAGACTCACTTCTTTCCTTCGAAAGAATTCAGCATTATAATTCATCAGGCTTATAAACTGCCTGAGCTGTCGGCTGGGCGCGTGGCGACGCCTGTAATCCTACGACTGGGAGGCCGGGTGTAGAGGACGGTTTGAGGGCGGGAGTCCTTCCTTGTGGTTGTCTCATGACGACCGAGCGTCCGCATCAAGCCTGCCATCAACATGGTCACCCTGGGGAGCCGGAGTGCCCAGGTTGGTTAAGGAGGCGAAGCGGGCCAGGGGAAACCCAGCAGCCAAAAGTCTCCGTGGCAGGCAGTGGTGGATCGCGCCGGAGTGGGAGCCATGGGGGAGCCGCCTGACACAATTGAACCTACATCCTTTTTTACCGTTACATCCACATGCTCTAAATACAATACATTATAAACTTGCACTTCATTTCCTTTTGTCCATCATCTATTAGGTTCTAAAATATTCCTGCATACACATTGCTTTCGTTGCAGCTTACGTTGTGGCATACCGATATGGTTGTGCCATACTGTTGTGGTATTGTGACATACCGATATGTCACATGAAAATAAACTAACATTTATTTGTAGACTATATGGTGGAACATGCATTAGCAAATATCACGTGAGCAAGGGCTTAGGAATAAACAATGTAGTTTTTGTTTTTGAAAATGCATTAAGAGGTGGCTTGATGCCGAAAGTAGAAAATTTGGGATTGGGCGAAGAAGTTTAGACGATCGAAAGGTCAGCTACACCAAAATATAACGAACGTATGGATTGGCTGGGTAGAGAAGGACGGTCAAATGTTATGAAACAAAGGAAGGTAGTTTAATATATGAAGTCTTCGAGGGTGAATCATGCAGGAAGATTTCTTTCTGACCGGCATCGCGCTTCTGAACTGATCGTAGGTTCGGGAGAGGGAACGAGATACAGATACAGATAGTCAGAATCGGGTTATCAGTTAAATTTTAAGGACAGTGAATGATATTGCAGATATTTTCATGTGGAAGTAATAGTGTGGTGTAGAAATTGGAACTTTGTCGGGAGTGGTAATCGAGTTCGGGACTGTGTCACAGGACGTAATCGGACTGATAATTTAGATAGTTTGAGACCAGCTTGGATAGGGGCAGAAAAGGATTTCTTGGGACTTTGACTACGGCAAGCTCGCAAGATATTTCGACTGAGAAGTCTACGGGGACATCCACAAAGAATCAGAAGAGGATTTCTTGGGACTTTGGACTACAGCAAGCTGCAAGATATTTCGACTGAGAAGTCTACGAGGGACATCAACGAAGGATAGATATATTAACCGCGGTATAAAATTGTAAATTCAAAGATATCTTGATCAAAGGCATAACATAAATTCACTAAATTGTTTGCTAAAAAGGTAAAATAAACTTTGTTAAATTTTGTTCTTTAGAAAACAAAGTGATCTTTCATTTAGACAATCCAAACAGAAATGAACTAGGAATAGAATCATTCTATTTCAGATTCCCAGCTGCACTGTATAGTCGGCGGATCCTATAATCCATTATAAAGGTAATAAGGATTATAATATATCGTGACCCATTGACCCAGCAAGCCGGACGCTAAGATCTTTGGCGGATATTAATGTAGAGAAAAAATTGTATATCTCAGTATGTATCTTACGAATTGGGTTTATAATATCAAACTGCTTAAAATTCGACCTCATTCAGAATGTTTCGTTTTTTTTTTAATTGGTTATTTAAGGTCGAATCAACATCTAAGGCATTAGCGACCACTATTGCTGTTAACGGTATGGTAACTATGTGGATGAAACGATATGGTGACGATAAGGGTGAAAGGACGAACACAAATACAACCATGCCGAGGCGGGACTCGAACCCGCAGCCTTCGGTCCGAGATCACTACAACACTACTGCCTTAGCGATCTCGGCAATCGGCCGACAATGTTACTCCTGTAATTCTATGCCTCAAATATTTTACTTCTTCATAATAAATAATTTGAGATTGTAGGAATTGATATTGGGTTTATGTTTTGAAACTCTTTAAAATTCAACCGTATTCAGAATGCATTTTCTCTAAATATACACAACGTCTGTTTAGTATCCTTGACACAATTTGAACGGTCTGAATTCGTCTGATTTATAATAATTGATATAATCTATTTCATATATAACAATTAGTTAAGGTATTCATGAATAACATGAAAATAAAATTATACATGAAAAAAATCGAAGACCAGAACGAATTTACAATTTATAACTCTGGGGTTGTCTCATGACGACCGAGCCGGCTGGGCGCGTGGCACGCCTGTAATCCTGCGACTGGGAGGCCGGGTGTAGAGGACAGTTTGAGGGCGGGAGTCCTTCCCTGTGGTTGTCTCATGACGACCGAGCGTCCGCATCAAGCCTGCCATCAACATGGTCACCCTGGGGGAGCCCGGGGTGCCCAGGTTGGTTAAGGAGAGGCGAAGCGGGCCAGGGGGGAAACCCAGCAGCCAAAAGTCTCCGTGGCAGGCAGTGGTGGGATCGCGCCGGGAGTGGGAGCCATGGGAGCCGCCTGACACATTGACCTACATCCTTTTTTACCGTTACATCCACATGCTCTAAATACAATACATTATAAACATACCCTTTATTTCCTTTTGTCCATCATCTATTAGGTTCTAAAATATTCCTACGTTCACATTGCTCTCGTTGCAGCTACAACGTTGTGGGAAAGTGGTATATTTTCCTAGGCATTGATTTTAACCCTTTCAGTCTCACTGCTTCCATATCGCTACATCTTTTTCTTGGCCCGATTATACTACTTGAATATCATTTTAACCACTAACTGCGATTTCTATGTGTTTCTGTGATTTATTTGAATAATTTGTCAAATGTCTATGTCCCATAGATCACAGGATATAGGTTTATACTGTGGATCTCTGGTGTGGGTTCCACTTTGGGAAGCGTTGAAATGTTAGCCGCCACATTGCAAGGTTTAATTTTTTGATGGATTTCGCAGCGATGGTTAATTTCTGTGATAAATATGAAACAATATGAAAGTACATTATCGAGGAAACATAATGATAACATAATAGGTAACGTATATCATGCTTTAGATCACAACTAAAATAAATTCAAAGGTTATTATTTGTTTCTATTTATTTTCGACCTAGCGGAAGAGGATGTAAAAGTACAGAAATGGAGTCGTTTGAAATAGATAAATACCGTTTGTTGATAAAAAAGTAACGCATTCCGCACGCAATGAAAGCAATTCATGCAACTCTTGTCATTTTAAAAAAATCTCAAAGTAAGTATATCAGATGGCTTTTCAACGATTAAATATTTAAAATGATGTGTGTGTGGGTACATTACAAACCGAAAGAACTGCTCTTATAATTGACTTATGAAAACAGGATTATTTCTCGAACACTATAATATATTGAGTTCCCTATGGGCCCAATGTAGCCACATGGTAACATTTCTAAAAAAATAAACTCATGTGCGTAAAATGATAAATCTTGTTTTTAAGTCTTCTAATGTTACCCTTGTAAATTCTATGCCTCTAATATTTTACTTCTTCATAATAAATAATTTGAGATTGTAAGTATTGATATTGGGTTTGTTATGAAACTTTTTAAAATACAACCCGCATTCAGAATACATTTTCTCTAAATATATTGAGATATACAAACTTTCTCTACATTAATATCTGGCAAAGATCTTAGCGTCCGGCTTTCTGGGTCAATGGGTCACGATATATTATAATCCTTATTACCTTTATAATTGATTATAGGATCTGCAGACTATACAGCGCAGCTGGGAATCTGAAATAGAATGATTCTATTCCTAGTTCATTACTGTTTGGATTGACTAAATGAAGGATCACTTTCTTTTCTAAAGAACAAATCCTCCTCTGCCCTCCTCTGGGTTTATGTTTGAAACTCTTTAAAATTCAACCGTATTCAGAATGCATTTCTCTAAATATACACAACGTCTGTTTAGTATCCTTGACCCAAATTGAACTGTCGTGAATTCGTCTGATTTATAATAATTGATGTAATCTATTTCATATATAACAATTAGTTAAGGTTTTCTTGAATAACATGAATATTAAATTATACATGAAAAAAATCGAAGACCAGAAGGAATTTACAATTTCAATTGTTTTTAAACGTACATTTCCCTTCGAAAGAATTCAGCATTATAATTCATCAGGCTTATAAACTGCCTGAGCTGTCCGGCTGGGCGCGTGGCGACGCCTGTAATCCTGCGACTGGGAGGCCGGGTGTAGAGGACAGTTTGAGGGCGGGAGTCCTTCCCTGTGGTTGTCTCATGACGACCGAGCGTCCGCATCAAGCCTGCCATCAACATGGTCACCCTGGGGGAGCCCGGGGTGCCCAGGTTGGTTAAGGAGAGGCGGATCGGGCCAGGGGGGAAACCCAGCAGCCAAAAGTCTCCGTGGCAGGCAGTGGTGGGATCGCGCCCGGGAGTGGGAGCCATGGGGGAGCCCGCCTGACACAATTGAACCTACATCCTTTTTTACCGTTACATCCACATGCTCTAAATACAATACATTATAAACTTGCACTTCATTTCCTTTTGTCCATCATCTATTAATTGCTAAAATATTCCTGCATTGCTTTCGTTGCACCTTCCACGATGTGGAAAGTGGTATATTTTCCTAGGCTTTGGATTTTAACCCTTTCCGTCTCACTGCATCCATATGGCTACCTCACTTTCTTGACTCGATTATACTACTTCAATATCATTTTAATCACTAACTGCGATTTCTATGTGTTTCTGTGACTTACTTGAATAATTTGTCAAATGTCTATGTCCCATAGATGTTAGGAAATAGGTTTACACTGTGAATCTGTGGGGTTGTTTCCTCTTTGGGAAGCGTTCAAATGTTAGCCGCCACATTGCAAGGTTTAATTTTTTTTGAATTTCGCAGCGATGTTAATTTCTGTGATAAATGTACTTCTGTTTTGAAGAAGGTTTGTAACAATACAAGTTCACGATGTATCATTTACGTAATAATTGGTGTTTTTGCCATATGGCTACTACGGGCACATAGGATTTTAACCTACAAATGGAGATCCATTCATATCTATCGTAATTGCGTTTAAGGTAAAGATATAAACCTAATTTAATCCAAGGATGTTTTTTATTATAATAGAAGCTTAAATAAACGTATAAATGACAAAGTAATAAGACTTGTTACTAGAGAAATAGTGTAATATTGTGAATTCTGTGTAGATGCCTAATGAATATTACATTCTCAAATGCACAATATGAAACTACATTATCGAGCGAACATAATGATAACATAATAGGTAAGGTATATCATGTTTTAGATCACAACTAAAATAAATTCAAAGGTTATTATTCGTTTCTATTTATTTTCGACCTAGCGGAAGAGGACGTAAAAGTACAGAAATGGAGTCGTTTGAAATAGATAAATACCGTTTGTTGATAAAAAAGTAACGCATTCCGCACGCAATGAAAGCAATTCATGCAACTCTTGTCACTTTAAAAATTAGCAAAATCTCAAAGTAACAATATCAGGTGGCTTTTCAACGATTAAATGTTTAAAATGATGTGTGTGTGTGTGTGTGTGTGTGTGTGTGTTCATTACAATCCGAAAGAACTGCTCTAATAATTGACTTACGATAACAGGATTATTTCTCGAACACTATAATATATTGAGTTCCTATGGGCCCAATGTAGCCACATGGTAACATTTCATAAAAAATTAACTCATGTGCGTAAAATGATAAAATCTTGTTTTTAAAATATCCTTTAAATTTAAATTAATTTTTTTTAAAAAAATTTTTTTTAAACTTCTTAAAATCAACCCGTATTCAGAATACATTTTCTCTAAATATATACAATGTCTATTCTATGTATCCTTGACCCAAATTGAACTGTCGTGAATTCGTCTGATTTATAATAATTGATGTAATCTATTGCATATTTAACCATTAGTTAAGCTATTCTTGAATAACATTAAAATAAAATTATACATGAAAAAAATCGAAGACCAGAAAGAATTTACAATTTCAATTTTCTTAAAACATACATTTCCTCCCAAAGAATTCGGCATTGTAATTCATCAGGCTTATTAACTGCCTGAGCTTCCGGCTGGGCGCGTGGCAACGCCTGTAATCCTGCGACTGGGAGGCCGGGTGTAGAGGACAGTTTGAGGGCGGGAGTCCTTCCCTGTGGTTGTCTCATGACGACCGAGCGTCCGCATCAAGCCTGCCATCAACATGGTCACCCTGGGGGAGCCCGGGGTGCCCAGGTTGGTTAAGGAGAGGCGAAGCGGGCCAGGGGGGAAACCCAGCAGCCAAAAGTCTCCGTGGCAGGCAGTGGTGGGATCGCGCCCGGGAGTGGGAGCCATGGGGGAGCCCGCCTGACACAATTGAACCTACATCCTTTTTTACCGTTACATCCACATGCTCTAAATACAATACATTATAAACTTGCACTTCATTTCCTTTTGTCCATCATCTATTAATCGCTAAAATATTCCTGCATACACATTGCTTTCGTTGCAGCTACAACGTTGTGGAAAGTATGTATCCTATGCATTGGTTTTAACATTGGGATTATAATCTGAAACTGTTTAAAATTCAACCCGTATTCAGAATGCTTTGTTTCTATTTTATAGAATTTGTATTTTGATCCTTGACCCAAATTGAACTGTCGTGAATTCGTCTGATTTATAATAATTGATGTAAACTATTGCATATTAACCATTAGTTAAGGTATTCTTGAATAACATTAAAATAAAATTATACATGAAAAAAATCGAAGACCAGAAAGAATTTACAATTTCAATTGTTTTTAAAACATACATTTCCTCCCAAAGAATTCAGCATTGTAATTCATCAGGCTTATTAACTGCCTGAGCGGCCGGCTGGGCGCGTGGCGACGCCTGTAATCCTGCGACTGGGAGGCCGGGTGTAGAGGACAGTTTGAGGGCGGGAGTCCTTCCCTGTGGTTGTCTCATGACGACCGAGCGTCCGCATCAAGCCTGCCATCAACATGGTCACCCTGGGGGAGCCCGGGGTGCCCAGGTTGGTTAAGGAGAGGCGAAGCGGGCCAGGGGGGAAACCCAGCAGCCAAAAGTCTCCGTGGCAGGCAGTGGTGGGATCGCGCCCGGGAGTGGGAGCCATGGGGGAGCCCGCCTGACACAATTGAACCTACATCCTTTTTTACCGTTACATCCACATGCTCTAAATACAATACATTATAAACTTGCACTTCATTTCCTTTTGTCCATCATCTATTAGATCGCTAAAATATTCCTACATACACATTGCTCTCGTTGCAGCTACAACGTTGTGGGAAAGTATGTATCCTATGCATTGGGTTTTAACATTGGGATTATAATCTGAAACTGTTTAAATTCAACCGTATTCAGAATGCTTTGTTTCTATTTTATAGAATTTGTATTTTTGATCCTGACCCAATTTGAACTGTCGTGAAATCGTCTGATTTATGATAATTGATGTAAACTATTGCATATTTAACCATTAGTTAAGGTTTTCTTGAATAACATTAAAATAAAATTATACATGAAAAAAATCGAAGACCAGAAGGAATTTACAATTTCAATTGTTTTTAAAACATACATTTCCTCCCAAAGAATTCAGCATTGTAATTCATCAGGCTTATTAACTGCCTGAGCGGTCGGCTGGGCGCGTGGCGACGCCTGTAATCCTACGACTGGGAGGCCGGGTGTAGAGGACGGTTTGAGGGCGGGAGTCCTTCCTTGTGGTTGTCTCATGACGACCGAGCGTCCGCATCAAGCCTGCCATCAACATGATCACCCTGGGAGCCGGGTGCCCAGGTTGGTTAAGGAGGCGAAGCGGGCCAGGGAAACCCAGCAGCCAAAAGTCTCGTGGCAGGTAGTGGTGGGATCGCGCCCGGAGTGGGAGCCATGGGGGAGCCCGCCTGACACAATTGAACCTACATCCTTTTTTACCGTTACATCCACATGCTCTAAATACAATACATAATAAACATGCCCTTCATTTCCTTTTGTCCATCATCTATTAATTGCTACAAAATTCCTGGATACACATTGCTTTCGTTGCACCTGCCACGTTGTGGGAAAGTAGTATCTCTTCCATGCATTGGGTATTATCATTGGGTTTATATTTTCAAACTGCTTAACATTTAACTTGTCATTTCAATGAATTTTCTCAAACTAACACACTATATTTTTTTTAATACTGTACATTTAACCATTAGCTAAGCTATTCATGAACTAGTGGTGCTAAAGAATGGCACAAACTTTCTAGTTTTCTTGACACTAGTTAGTTTTCTAATTTATTTGGCCTGGGCAAGCTTTTCGATTTTGCCCCACCTTCTTTCCTGCTGCCATCTATCGTCGGAGTACATTGTTTTTACATTTTCACAATTTTTCTTTCCCCTATGTGTAGAACTGAAATGCTACTTGGAGAGTAATGTACAAGCGTAGAATCTCGTCCTATAAGGAAACTTTCGTTTAAAAATTGGTAGAATTCTGAGAAAGTTGTTTTCAGAAAATATCTTTTAGCTGTTCGGCAAATGCAGAATATGGAGCTTATTTTTCAGAAAAATTTGGAGTTTTCGAGAAACTAATTGGAAATCAATTCAAGCATTTGTAGTTCAAAATGCAAAAATACAAATCCTGGCAATGTAAATATTAATGGCGTTGAAGATATTTGTGTATTTTTTAAAGAAATGATAGAATATATGAAAGTGCAGCAGAGAAAACGTTCGAAGAAACTTTAGAAGACATTTGATGCGCATTTACTTAAAAAATCGAAACCATTTTCGAGAAAATGTTATTTGTGCGTTTCTGAAAATGCGGAATTTCGAACTAATCTTCAGAGAAAACGTTCGAAGAAACTTTAGAAGACATTTGATGCGCATTTACTTATCAATGGGTACATATTTCTAATGGGTACATATTTCTAGTAGTGTACTACGTATTAATGGCATGTGAAAGATATCAAAAAGTTTATTTGTGTAATTTTTGAAAAACAACAACAACAAAATAATACAGAAAAATTGAGTTGGTTTAAAAAGTTTGTAGTCGTTTTCAATATATTCTTGTTTTTTATATTTTATAATATGGCTCATACATAATATTGCGCGAAAACGACTACAATTTTTAAAAAAAAGTACCTACATAATGAAAGAACTAATTGTGGGGAACAAATTTCATTTTAAGAAAAGATCTATTTTCAATATTGTAGTCGTAGAACAGCGCTGAAAAAACGCCGAAGCTTTTGCAATTTTCCAAATTCAGAGTTATCAGTAAAATTTGGACCTACTCCATTTTTATTAGTGTATTTGACTCTCTCATAACAAGAAAGTTAAAGAAAATATTTGGCGCCATTTTTGAGAAAATTTTGAAAATGTCTCATGAACTTAATGTATAATACCCTCAAAATTTAAAGAATGTTTCTCAAAATCGCAGAACTTAAAGTGGTGGCAGATCGACCTTAGAATGTTGATTTTGGAAAAACCCCTACGAATAGTTTAGACACTAGTCTTGTTCGCAGACGTACTGACAGACGGACGGACGTTGAAAAAATGAAACACTTTTCCGGTGTTCGGAGACCCCAAAATGTGTTCCGTTGAAATCTCGAAAACTATCTTCCTCAGCGGTACACACTCTCTCTCTCTACTAAATATATTGCACCGTATATACTTAAGGGTAGAAGAAAGCAAAAACAAAGCACATTAAATTGAAGAAACAGCTTCAAAACTGTGTGAATAAGCTTCGTTTATAGTTTTCTCGGAAAAGCTTAACATTTCTTTTCTTGTAATTAGATAATAAACACCGAGACAGTGTTTTGACTAGCCTTATAGCATACTTTGAACTCTTTAGAATTTAATATCACCGCACTGATTGAGCTAATGTAATAAGAAATATTCGAAAGAAAATATTTGTTTCATTTAAACTTTTTATTGTACTAGTTTTAGAAGAATTATCAGCGAAGTATGTTTTCTCATTCATTTTATGAACTAAGGGAACAAACAAAAGGATGATTGAAGACCAACTACAGTATCTACTTCAGAGTATCAACACGTTACAAATGAGATATTGTAGTGAGTCTTGTAATAACCAATTGCATACAGTATCTCATACAATAAATAATTCCTATAGGAAATTCTTTTTAAGCACACATAACCGTTTTTACTTGATCATTATGACTATTTGAGGCGCAAATTTATCATTATGACTATTTGATGCGCAAATTTTGCCGAACCATATGAATAGAGTGGGAGTGGTAGCCAAGGTAGGGTCGTGGTTCGGCAAGGCCTGTGAGGCCTTAGAGTCAATTAGGTAAAGACTAATGAGCACCAGACATATGAAGAATATCGGAATACTCCTTCAAGAAACATCTGTAAGCCAATAACCTTCTGCTGTTATTCCGACAAATGTAGTCTCCTTTTATATTAAGAACAATCACACTTCATTAATTGCGATTGTTAAATTTTGTGAATGATGTCATAACGTAATTAACAAATTTTATTCTTTGATGGGCGTTTGTAACATGGATGAAGCATAAATTGTGAATAAAAATTACAAAATAATGACATTTTTTCAGGTACCACCCCCTTTTCAGTTCCTGCAGACGGGACTATTCGTATAGTTACGAGGTTCTTACACGGAGTTGCCTCCAATATTGTTATTGTATATTGTATGGTTAAATAATCTGATATTGTGTTCATGAATTTAATATTGCTTGTTTTATATCAGGGTAGTTCAACTGGTTCCACGCGGCCCGCATACGGCCCGGTGTGCCATATACTGTGGCCCCCAAAGGCTACAATAATCAAAAGTTAAAGTCCCTTGCATCCATGTCTTGCGAGAGCATTGTGCGCCTAGCGTACGCGCCCTGCCGGGGTCAATACCTTGAATCTAAAAATCGGTTAAGTGTAGATTTAAAGATTTCTTCCTAGTCAATTCAGAAATTCAAGATCGCCCAAGTCTTTCACTGTATGGTACCGCCTGATACCACGTTTGGTACATTCCCCGTAGATACACACACCGTTACAGAGCAGCCGAGCAGACTGCGGAGACCAACAATACGGGGAAGTCGGGTGTGGATCGCCCGAGTAATGAAAGTAAGGCCCGTAGCCCTATTGAAATAGCGGCCCTTGTGGCTTTGCAGTTTTGACATCTCTGTTCTATACTACATATTATATTCCGTATGTGTATATTACAAAACATGGAAAGACAGTAATGTTGACCGAAGATGAATAAATAATTTTAAAAAGGCGATTTCCAATTCCGCCGGAAAGTTCGCCAGCGGCGGAGGGGGCGTGGTGGGGCTGCGGCGTTATGCAACGGTGAGTCACAGTCTCTAGGCGGAGCGCGCGGATGATGAGTTGCGATTCGCAGATGGCCCCTTCCGTCCCAGCCCCAGCCTCTCTTGGGCCCCGATTTCTCCCGTGATTGGGAAGCGGCCCTCTCTTCCCACAGGACGTTCCATTCACGGGTCACGTGTACGCACAGGGGAGGTTCTCTTTTCGAAGAGAACGGTTTGGGTGTTGCGGTATAAACTCACTCCTCTCAGGGTCAGATAACGAAGATGAAATTTAAAGTTGGAATACGGTTTTCAAAGGATCCTATTGTAGGTAACGGACTTTCAGATTTGAGTCTGTTACAGAAAGTAAGGTCTGTTTTCTCATATATTTATTTATTGCATGCCTAGGCGGACTCTGAAGGTTAATGAATGAATGTGTAATAAAAATCTTAACTCGAATGAGAACAACGTATTAATAGTGACATTCCCGTCTCTGTAACTGATGATCAAAACTAAAATTGATTCCAGTGTAAATAATGTGTATTATTTAAATGAAAAACTGAAGCACAGCTTCTAGTTAACGCCAAAATATTTTTAAGTTTTCTTCCCGTTCTTATTGGAATACTTTCAAGTATTCCAATAAGAACGGGCGCCGTCGGTTTTGTTTGCATGTATCCTTGCATTAGAATTTAAATGTTCTTCAATCTGCAAGTTTTGTAACGTAATATTTAAATGAAAAACTGAAGCAGAGTTCCCTATTAACACCCGAAAAAAATTGAAGCTGTACATAGAAAGAGAGAAGTACTTATCCTACGGTAATATTGCAAACATGTTGCAGTTCCTCCAACGAGACTGATTTATTCTCCTGGTACGCGACATTGGTCTCGCGTTGAACATTGCTGATTGTACCCTTGTACTGATCAGCCGTGTTATTTCAGAAAATATAGAGCCTCTCTCTCCTTTTGCAGTTTGGAATGCTGGTGACAGGTTGCGCCTCTGATACAGTTTTCAACTATCATTCTTGTACAAATGTGTTTTTATTTTCATCTTCCCTGTCTCTCTTGGAGCGATCCGCGGAGGAATTTCTCAGACCGCTCACCTTCCACTGCTACGACTAAGGCTCAAACCCGGTCGATGCTTGTGGAATTTGAGATGGACAAAGTGGGTTCGTGAAAGGTTATGTCGAAGTTTTATTTTTCCTCCTCTCTGTTTCAGCATTGCTCCATTCATGACTGGCTGAAGTGGCTCAAGGCATCAGCTGGTAGCACCGCAATTACCACTGAACGGGAGGTTCTAGAGTTCAAGACCCGACAGTCTCAGGGTTTTTGACATCTAGGTACCAAAGTCAAGTTCAGACGTTCTCTGAAGGAGATTTGTAGCGGCCGGATCTACAGATAGGTTGTTTTCCGACGTTTGCAGGCGAATTCAGGAGTAGTTCCCTAACAAAAGGGCCACGAACCATTCGCAAACTTTCTTTCCTGACATATTCTCACCCCTTATACACTTATATGCACTACTATACCACACATGCCTGGCGACCAGTCGAGATCCGAGAGCGTGTCCCTGTTGGGGCGTTGCCCTTCTGGTGGGAGATACCTTATTGGGGAAAATCCCCGTAAACCGACGTGAAGTTAGCGCCCGATCTCACCATCCAGCGAGAGCAAAACACCCCATCTCCCGTAAAAACCATTAACTACATTTACGGGACTAATGACCATTGCGGCTGACGTGCCCGGAAACACGAAATAATAAATCACCATTCACATCATAACCTTACCATCACCTGCTTGTCAAAATCGTTCACCTATTTCCTGGTATAGCTAAGAGACTTAGTGTGTTCAGATATGAAGAGGGTCTGTGACGCGAATCGTGACGTAACGAACTCCGTGTCAGAGATCCAGCGAGTCAACCGACCCGAACCGACCACCCGTCCCCGCGCCGAAGAGCCGTGGCTAACCGGCCAGCAGCGGGCGCTCGGATTTTGAATTCAACCTTTCGCGCAGGGCGGCGGGGCGGGGCCCGGCTTTCTCCATTATCATTGGTGAATTACGGCGGCCGCGGCCCACGCACGTGAGCCCACGCGCGCCGCCCACGGCCCCCTGCGCTAACGGACGCGGCGCGGCGGTTGGGCAGCGCCCACGCCTCCGCCTCGGCTCCCAGCGCCAGCGGCCTTCTGGGAGTCCCAGCTCACTCGCTTTAAAACCCTTGCCAACCGTGTGAAGCAGCGTTTAATTCCGCGGTGAAGAAAGGGTGGGCGCCTCTCCGTGAGGGATTAGCTCATGGGCGCAACCCGTCTCAAGTTATTGGGAGGAGGAGGATCCAATAGATACGGTAAAGATTACCAGCCCCCATGTACTCCATATACCAAAACATATTATAGGGGGGATTAAGATACTAGTCCCCTCCAATATACTTCATACCAGAAGATATTATGGACAATGATTCAATAGATAAGGTACAGATTACCAGCCCCAATGACCTCCATATGAAAAAAGGTATTATAGGGCGGATTCAATAGATAAGATTCAGATTACTGTTCTTCCAATATACTCCAAACTAGAAGATACTATGGGCGAAGATTCAATAGATAAGATACAGATTACCAGCCCTAACGTACTCTATATACCAAAAGATATTAAAGGGGTGGATTCAAAAAATAATGTACAGATTACCGGGTAATCCCCTCCAATATGTCCCGTATACAACAATATTAGGGAAACACATTTATTCCGGGTTAGCTTAGTGGCCTCTGACGCGGTTGGGCAGCGCCCACGGCCCCGCCCGACGCCGCGCCGCGCCACCGCCTCGGCTCCCAGCACGGCCTTCTGGGAGTCCGAGCTCACTCGCTTTAAAACCCTTGCCAACTATGTGAGGCGGCATTTAACTCCGCGTTTAAAACATCGTGTGGGCTCGCCTCGGTGTGTGATTAGCTCATGGACGGAACCAGTAGCAAGTTATTGGGAGGGCGAGGATTCAATAAAGTTACAGATTACAAGTTGGCCCTTAAAAAAAAAATAAGAAGGCACCGGATCGCCCCTTCCAAAATACCCCATATACAAACAATATTAGAAGGACACATTTCTTTCTTATCTCCTGGCGGTGACGCTCATGGTCTGGCTTACTGGCCTCTTTTCTGCAAAACGCAGATTTAATTCCGATTAAGGAAGGTGGATTTTTGTAGGGGGGAAATCCATAGGGGCAATGTCTTTCATTCGTTGTGTGGAATAATCCTGGTTTATTTTATAATCTGTCATATTTTAATATTATAAAATGATCATTATGTAATATATAGATCATAATATAATATTTTTTTAAATACCGCCAAAATTAAATTCTCCGATAAATACCGACCTCGTGAGAGCTTATTTGCTTAGTTTTAGCTGGGAACACCTCGAAGTAACCAATGAAATTTTTTGAGACCGTTGTTGTGACCCCTTCTCGGAAATACAGAAGTCAAACAACGTGACCCTATAGAGTGCGAAATAGAAACTTTTCAATGTCAACATTTTCTGCCTATGACAGGCCTGGACCAAAGGATATCTCCAATTCATAGGCATTATAAGCAAAACAAACAAATCGCATGGTGTGTGATATGGCTCGAAAGTGCTGAAGAAAAGAGCAGCTCGTTCGTTTGCATCGCTTCCTTCCTATTTCAATAGCTTCAACTGTCTTTGAAATTATCTTTTTGTTTCAGCCTTTGACAGACGGTTGTAAAATACTTTAGTGACTATTGGCCAAGTTGCATCAACGCGCTTTTTTTCTTTAAAGAAAATGGGATAAGGCAAGGCGGCTTTTAATCCTTATCAACCATAGTTTAAGAAGAAAGCTAACTCTATAAACATGCATTTAAGTCTGCACTGCATACACATCGTGTGTCCCTCAATAACTATTCTCGACTTCTCACATCTTTTTAGCATTTAAAAAATAAACTTAAAATAATTGTTTTTACTGTGCTGGTGAAGTCTTTTCTTAAATATAAATAGGTTTGGATTGAAAATAATTTATAAGTAGAGTGTATGAATAGAATGTACTTTTTTTTAACGAGTAGTTTTTGCATAATTTTTGCTTGAAATTTATGCACTTTGTAAAAAGAACATTTTATCATAAAACCGCTCCAAATTTTTTCTTCTATTTTTTTCTATACAACAAGGACATTTTAAAGAGAATGGCGCAGGTCTAATTTTCGTTTAGCTTTCTGAATTTTCGAAAATCGAATGAAAGAAAGCTGTGCAGTTTTAGCACCACTAGATTCTTTAAAACTTGCATTCCTTGTCGCGAAGGGCCTCGCGTTCTGCTGACCCCAGATCAAAGGAGCCCGCAAGTGTGTTGGTGTAGTGTATGGTCGAGTATGCGTCCCATCGGGACGTAAAGGGTAACCGGCTGTTGGCTGGAATCTCTAGAAAAAAAAAACACTACTGATTTTTTTAATCTCTGCTTCGTATATATTTACATAAGACTTTTTTAAATATCGTGTTTGTGAGTACATGTTTTTCAAATGCTTTTTGTTGAAGTTTCTCGAAACATCCTAAGGTTTCTAGTGTACATTAGCTGGAAATTCTGCATTTTGTAGAGAGCTCGTATGATAATTTGACAAAATGGCTCTACACTTTTGTATGAAAATTTACAAACATAAAGGTATTTTCCTTGACGATATTTTTAAAGCCCCATTCATTTCAGATTTTTGTTTGATCAAATGACTTTGTCATTAACAATTCTAAGACAGTGGTGGGATTTGAAATGACAATCGAGACAATGGAGAATACATCAAACCTTATTTTATAATGTCGATTATCAGAATATTGAAGCGTTCAAAAGAAACTTTTTAGGATGTCAAAGTTCGGTCTTGATAAGCGTCTTCGCTTCTGACGTCCAGCATTATTCCACCAATCCACGTCCACAAAGTTCGTAACTCCGGGCGCATTTGACGTCGCATTTCAGAAGGGGAAACGGATGAATTTCCTATACAAGTGCTCTGATTGAACGCTCTAGTAAAGCTGCACAAACTGCGACGAGTGTTGGGAGTGCGTATGGAAAAGCGAGTGACCAGATGATTCTGAGGACTTCCCTGGTGAGTTAAACTTCTGGCCACGCACAGGTTCACTCCGTTACAACCGTTCAAATCAACGCGTTGGGGAGGGTATAGGCCGCATCATTGCTCTCTTCTCTCAGCCCAGGAGTTGATCACGGCGTCCATAGGTAGCCAAAGTCTCTAGGCTGAACTTTTGCAATTTTCGAAAATTCAAAGATTTTAATGAAAATGATACCTGAGTTACTTTAAGTGACCTTGCTTTACATAGATCATGGAAGTGAACCTTCTCTTGAATTCTGATAAAATAATATATTTAAAGTAAAATTTAGAGACAAATTAAGGGTAAAATTTAGACTATTTCTATTAATTTCATAACTGATTAATTATTAAAAATAAAATTCAAGTGCCACGAATGGTTATCAGTACTCACTGACGAGAAGTGAGTTAGTGCCAAGTTCTCAGCTTCAAAAACTTAGTGATAAACTTCAACTCGCAACCATCTGAGTTAATAGTGCAATACAGTGATCAGCTCTTCAACCCCTTAGGGGGACACTCCAGTACAAATGCTTTCTCAGCACATAACCAGCAATTCTACGCGACAACCGTTAACAGCAGCACTCAGGTAATAAGATCAGAACCAAAGAAATGGATTCTCAACGATCACCAGGTAAACGACGCCAAGCTTAAGGCTACATCTCCTTCCAGCGAAATGAGTGTAACTACCCCGACCAGATTTGCTGAACTCGCAACTGAATCTGACGAAGTAATTGAGGTAAATCCTCATCTCTCAATCGACCCTAATGAGATCATAATAAAAAAACACATGCAATTTTCATCCACGAAGTGACAAATTACATAACACTTGTCAATATGTTAACCTAAGAAATAGGAGATAACTTTTCCACTCAAGTGAAGGAAAAATCAGTGAAAATGATTCTAAACTCAATGAAAACGTTCAGAAAAACAATTCACATTCTAGACCAAAACAAGTGGCAATATCTTACGTTCCGAAATCCAGCATCCAATAACTTCAGTGCAGTCATTCGAGGAGTGCCGATAGATTATGATGAAGCGGAAGTAGCAGAAGAACTGAACAAAGTTAACATACAAGATGTCAAAGTAACTCGCCTCCAACGGTTTGAGAAATCTCCAACGCCATTGTGTGCAATCCTGCTGAAAGAGAGGGCATCTTTTGAAAAACTATTTAATATCGACAGACTTTTTAGCTCCGTTGTGAGAGTTGAACTTAGACGCCGCAATTCGTATATAGTGAGATGCAAAAGATGCCAAGACTACGGAGATACTAAAAATTACTGTACAAAATCGTCAAAATATGTAAGATGTGGTAGTTCACATGAATCGAGTAATTGTAAATTAAGCCTTCAACATAACTCAATCTGTGCTAATTGTAATGAAGCTTACTTAGCGTCTTCACGTACTTGTGCATATTTTCAAAAGATAGGAAGCTTTCATTCAAAGAAGTGCTTCAAACTATCTTTATTCACAAGCTGCTAAGAATTCTCCTCCTCCTTCTTCTTTTCCATTATTATCCCCCAAAGACAATAACTTTCAATCTAGAAATATTTATTCTCCTCCCCATCAAGCCTATATTCAAAAACAATTCTAAATACCCAATAACTAATTCTCTTCCTCAAAGTACTTAAAAACGAAACTTAATAAAGTTACGGAAGCAGTCCACAACGCTTTCAACCAATATCATAGGCATACATTTTAACTCTTCGTCTCTAATTTAGATAAAAATTCGAACAACCTTTGGAAAGTCTGCCGACATTTCACCCGTCCAATCCAGACCCCCCGCTTACCACTGAACCAAAAATTGGGCATATTTGCGCAAATTGATCCTGGAAAAGTTAGACGCACTCCCTGCACACTTCAAATCTGCGTACTTACAAAATTCACCCCGCATCCATAAAACAACTGTAGAGAAAATCCTAAATAAAACGTATATCACTGCACCGTCACTTATAGATTATATCTCCAGCCAACGTAAAACAATTTATCAAGAAAATCAAAAACAAATCTTCGCCTGGAATAGACACTAGACCAAATCTTGCTCTCAAACACCTTTCACTACATGACCTTGCTTATTTAACTGCTATCTTAAACAGTTATCTAAGGCAGATTCTTCGCCTCGTGTTGGAAAATATCAATAATAATTTCCATTTTAAAACAGAATAAATCCCCCAAAACTTCCATCAAGTTACAAATTAGTGTACTACCAGCATTTCAAAAATTTTCGAAAAGCTTATCATATTCAGATTAAACGTCTACTTTGATAAAATAAATGCAATTCCGCCTCATCAATTTGGATTTCGTCTTCTTCACTCATGAACTCACCAACTATTAAGAATTGTTGAAGAAATTGCTCTAGCTTATCAACATACACAATTCTGCATAGTGGCCATCTTAGACTTCGCACAGGCATTTGATAAAGTGTGGCACAATGGATTATTATTCAAGTTACGTAAACTAAGACTCGCAGAATAAGTTTTCCAAATTGTAACATGCTGTTTGGATTATAATATAATATATAATTAAGAATATATTATATACTTCACAGTAAGAATGAACAATAATCTATCCTTACCTACCTCAATTCTAGCCGGCGTTCCTCAAGGCTCACCACTCTCTCCAACCCCCTGTAATATCTCTACGGCTGATATTCCTCAATTATCAAACTGTGCTATGGCTCTCTATGCTGACGACGCAGCAATCTTTACATCTAGCTACTTAAGCTTTGAAGCAATAAATTACCTACAACAAGACTTATTTATTTACTTAGTCAAAAACAGTTAAAAACTGTATGTGACGTATGGGGGAGAAAATATTCTGTGCGCGCTTTCTTGAGTTTGAGAATCCCTTCCCAACAATTTAACTATTAATAGTTGAAAGATGAAAAAAATAATAGTTAAAATAATAAATAATAAGTAATTAATAATAATGATAATAATAATAATAATAATAATAATAATAATAAATTTTAAAACTCGAGAGATTAACATTTCAAAACTAGATATTTTCGTTACCGAATTATAGAAAACTTATTTGTAAATGTAAACGAACGAACAGATTTGATTTTTCTGTATTACTAACAAATAGAAACTCACCCTAAGCTCTACTACCACTACAAGCAAAAGGAAAGCTCAACAAAACGTGCGCGTAGTGAAGCTTCATTTACGTCCAGAAGCAAATCAAGGAGCCATCTGAGCATTTGCTCAAAGGATCAGGGAAACTGGACAAAAAACCAATCGAGATGGGGGTCATTGACCCGGAAGCTGAAGGACATTACTTGTTACAGGCATATTATTGTACACTACAATACTTTATATATTAAGTCTTTTAAAAATTAAACAATGCAAATGTAAACTAATTCATTATAACATATCATTGTTTTGTTAAAGTAAACATTATTTTTCTTTTTACGATCAAATACTTTTTATGGTCTTAAATACCTTGTTTATGGACAAAAAGGGATTATAGCTAAACCCATCACAATGTCAAACTAAATGTTTACCTTCGAAGAACAAATGTCCCTCCCATTAAAAGTAAATAATTATCCGATTACATGGACCCTTTCAAACAAATCAAATACCTAGGCGTCCTCTAAGATACTCGTCTTACATGGAAACCTTACATCATACACAGACTGAATAAAACTTATGGAGATCCTACTCAAATTATATCCCCTTATTTAAAAAATCGTCATCTCTAAAAATGGAAAATTCTGTTCCTTTAAAAATTATTCAATAACTCTGTTCCTTTAAAAGACATTCAATAACTTACGCAGCCCCAATCTGGGGAGGTGCGGCTTCTTCCGTTATAAAACCCTTACAAACATTTCAGAATAAAATCCTTCATACAATTACCAGCCCTCATGGTATATAACCAATAAACAACTCCATAAAGAACTAGACATAAAACCGAATGCAAATTACATTTCCTTTCTGTCATCCAAATTCTTTGCAACCTCCAAACTGCCCCTTGCACCAGCCACTTTAACCTCGACAAAACCAGCATTCCTTCTGCAAGAATTAAATCCCGTTTCCCAAAGATCTGTTCCGTCCCCATAACCTAGAGAATTTTTATTTCACCTCTCACTCTTGTGTCGTCTTCACGAACTTAACAACAATCATCATAGAGGTATTCAGTGGAGATGTCCTCGATTAAAAATAGGGTTATGATAGAGTGCAAATTTACAGCTCTCGTAACTTCGAGTCTGTAACTCTTAACTCCTAACCTGTAAAATATTAGTCCCACTTATCTGGTTAAATAAAATAAAATAAATTTTAAAAAATTAAAAAATCTTCCATTCCGCTTCCCGAAGACCATTTTTTAATCCAACTAGTGATGCTACAAAGGATAAATTTTCTCTCATTGTCTATGATACGCAATATTACACTATTACATGAACTTGCAAAATTGTTTTCATCCAGGAAAAATCATTTTCGCCCCGAGACTCGAACTTAGGATGCCCGAGGAAACTCTCCCTGCGCCTTAGCTCTACGCTTTGGAAACAGACTGACGCTCGACCTCGGGCCGACACTTAAAATGTAATTGTCTCTACCAAATATTTCCAACAAGCAATTTTCGAAAATTCAGCGAGATCAAAGAAAACAGGACCTTCGCTATTCTTTTAAGCGTCCCTTGTTTGATTCGTGGAAAATATTTAAAGAAAAAAGTGTGAGAGGTTTTGAGAGAAAGTTCTTTTATATTTTGCATTAATTTCAATCAGAAAGTAGTAAAAATACCTATTTCATTGCTAATAATATTATTCTTTCTTGGTGCAATACTATCATAAAATATTTGATGGGCTGTGAAATTTGATTTTGGAGCATAAGAAGTATCATATCTTCTCAAGTTTGAGATTAAAAGAAATTGTTCGTTTATGTTCATACTTACCTTTAAATGATATTGCTCTCATTAAACTTTTTGAAAGGATGTAATGGGATAAATTTATTGATCGCGCCAACCCAACATGAAATTCCATATTGGAGCCTAGAACCAACAAGTACATGATAAACCCTAATTAATACTTTCCTAGAAGATAGAGTCAACAAAATTTTCCTAGACTCTTGTAGACTCTTTTTTCATTTTTTAAAATGTTCTCTCCATGTCAGTTGACTATCAATAACTGATCCTAAGTACTTAATATTAAAACCTTGATCTAATTCGGGAAAAAATTTCGTAGCTTTTCTACTCTAATTTTATGAAATTTTAAAGGAGTGTTAAAATAATTCCTTAGTCTCAATATCATATACTAAGTTTTATCACTTAGGATCGTAAAATGCTTTTCAAACCAGAATCTAAGAAATGATAAATCTGTAGTCATTTTATTATACAGCGTGTTAATATCTCTATTTTAATAAAAAATAAAGGTTGTATCATGAGCAAAGGTAACTAACGACCATTGAAAGGCATTACATAAGTCATATATATAAATAAAAAAGAATTGGTCCTAATACTGATCGATGCAATTGAGCCAGACTCACCTTAACAATTACCAATTGTTTGTTCCCTTTCAGAAAGATAGCTGAGGGTAATGTCAACAAAAAGAGCAGAAACTGTATCGCTCTTATTCATGGATCATAAATAGCTTTTATAAATGTAATTAAATCATCCTCTGTGGCCCTTTTTTTTCTAGGGCTGTTATCCAGTCAACATCCGGTTACCCTTTACGTCCCGATGGGATTCATATTCGACCATACACGAGACTAACACACTTGCGGGCTCCTCTGATCTGCAGAGGAGAATGCGAGGCCCTCCGCGTCAACACATACAAAACCAAAAGACAAACAACCCTGCTCAAGGCGGGGCTCGAACCCGTGACCCTTCGGACCGAAGCGCTGAGTCGGCACGCACTCTTAGACACCTCGGCCATCCATGTCGGCCAGTGTAGACATACCCTACCAAAATCAGTGATTTTATGTAATTGCAAAATTTCACTTTTTTCGGCGTCTTTCTACAATTACAATATTGAAGATAGAGAATTTGTATGAAATATATTGCATAATTTTGCATGAAATATACGTAATTGTAAAATGTATTAAAACAATTTTTTCTCTGATATATCAATTTCTTTCTTTAAATTTTCTCCTCGTATGTATCAAAGGACGGTAAAAAATTATGCTAGTTCCATTTTCGGTGAACTCTCCGTATTTTCGACCATTTGAAAACTACAATATTGAAGGTAGAGTTTTTTGTCTTAAATAAAAAGTCAGCACTTAAAGAAAGTCGGATACAATGTTTTGAAAAAACTAGTCGTTTTCACATAATGATAGTTATAAATTCACTGAATTACATCACAAATACACATTTCGAGTTTTTCTTTTGAATTTTCAAAACAACACAAAGGTATTTTTTAAGTGAACTCGTATGATAAGTAGACACTATTCTATCTTCTTCTTGAATTGGCGATCACACTATTAAATCTAGGAAAAGTTAATGTGTATTTGTCACTTAATTAGGATTGGCCACAAACTAGGATTTCAATTAAGTGACGAACACCCATTAACTATTCCTAGAACATGTTCTTTTCATGTGGTATAAACATGTTTCCATAATTGTCAAACATCTTAGATTTTTTGTGTGTAAGACAAGTTTGACAAATAAATATTGTTCAAAATTGTGCTATGACTGCAATGTGCGATTCTACACAGGAAAATTACAGTAAAAGAGCCGAGATGCATTAAGACTGTCTTCGGAGCTTGTAGAGGCGGATAGGAAGAAAACCCACTGGCTAGGGCCTTGATTCACATTCACGCGCGTTGGGTGTTAGTAACGAGCATTGTAGGCAAATTTTTCGTACTCCTTATCCCACACAGAAGGTGCGGCTTCTGAATAAACATGTCCTCAAACATTACATATTTTTAACCACTGAAGATTTTCAGTGTGTCATTTAAAGTCATAAGTGCTACAAAGATAAACCATGTGAAGTTTTGTGACAATATTGAAATGACATGTAAAGAAAAATTGCAATTACATTTTTTCTAGCATTTATCTTTAGTCATTTTTAATTTCACTCTGCTTGTCGTTTCGTTACCTTCAACCATTTAATTTTTTTTAAAGAGACGAAGATATTATAGTATCAATCGATATCATGTGTCAACAATAGGAAGATTTGGTATTGCGTATCGTACAGCAATCGACTGCAAACTCGATCTTCTGCGCATGCGAGAATTCACAAAAGTAGGGTTTGTGCACGCCATAGCGTACAGCAATATCGATGTGCGCATGCGCAGATGCCCTAAAGTGACGCGAAACTCAAATTGCGCATGCGCAGAATATCGATAGTGCTGTCAATTGCTGTAATGCTTGGCCGTGCCAAAACTGCATATTATACATGTATGATATTTAATAAAAAACATAATCCTTTTTTACAAAACAAATAATGTCATGAAATTGCTATGTCAATCGCATAGCATGGAATAGATTATGTTTTGTACTATTTCGACCAAACGAAAAGCAACTATTTAAATTACATTACAGCTTTTGTTTAAATTGAGCCGTTATTTTTGAATATTCGATGTTAGTAAAGGTTCTAACAAAATGTTTGTGCAAGAGTTATCTGAACATCATTGGGATAAAAATGTGCATTAATACAATTACCGCCCAAACTGCTAACTAGTGTTCTTGTTAAAAATCATAAGCAGTTTGAAGCCATGAATCACCGAGAGTTCGCGAGTGGGGTGTCCGATTTTAATATTCACATTGGTGGTTTCAGTAAAAGGTTTTAATCAAACGTTTGTGCATGAGTTATCTGAACATCAGAGAGGTCAACATTTATACAATTACCACCTAAGCTGCTGACTACTGTTCTTCTTAAAAATCATAAATAGTATGAAGCGATGAATCACCGAGAGTCCGCCATCGGCGTGTCTAATTTTAATCCTCAGCTCGGCTTAATATACGCGCACGTTTTCTTGAGCCCTCGCTTCGCTTGTTGCACGACGAGTGGGGAGTTTGGTTATTTTGACAAAAAGAATTTTATATCAAATTTGTAGTTTGTTTTTCGATGCCAAAAAGTTTCTATTACATGCGAGCAAACATTTCTGGTGAAGAGATTTTGTGCACAATGCTCGTTGCTATCATTTATTCTTAATTCAACTTATGTTGGCAAAGGAGTGGGGGTACGTATTCCAAGAAAACGTGCGCGTATAATAGCGCTTGCGTCGCGTGCTCGCCCCACTATGCTCCACCCCCGCGGCGGCAGCGATGCGCCAGCGCGCCCGCCCTCGCTCGCGCCCAATTGCAGCGGCGGCGGCGGCGGCGGCGGCCGCATTGCGCCCTGGAAAGGCGGCGGCGCGCACGCCTGTGCCTTGTAGGGGCGCCGCGCCCACGGGCGAAGCGAGTCGGCGCGGCGGCGGCGGCGGGCGGGGCTGCGTGCCCACGCGGGCCGGCAACGGCGCAGGTGGAGGCCGAGCGGAGCGGAGCCAGGCAGCCTCCGCCCGCGCCCTCGCCCGTGACTCACGCGCCCGCCGCCCCCGCCGCTCGCGCTGCCGTGGGCCGGGGAGCGGGGCGGCGCGGCGGCGGCGGCCTCCGGTCAATTGCCCGGCAATAATCCGCCTCGCGAATGGGCGTGAAATCAGGGAGCTGGCGGAGCTCGTCAGGCACCCACGCGCGTTTCCAGGCGACACGTCGGTAATGCCTACCTGCTGCCAGGCGACCTTGTCTCGTGCTCGAATTTCATTTTTTTTTTCGTTAAATTTAATTGTTTTTGCACAGCATGAAGCACCACATCGTGTACGATGTGATCAGTTTTGAGCATAGTTGCATGGGCTAACTTCAACGTTACGTTAGAGTCGTATTACACAGCCAGAATGATCCGTGTGTAATCACGTGACTTGGCACCGGTGCAAGTCACATGATAAGGATAAATGGCATTTGTAGCTATTTGCGGCGGCAGTGTGTATCAATAGCTCTTTATTCCTTGAAGCAACTTCGTATTGGGGAGGCAGCTCGTTCGGCACGGTCGAAGAAAACTTGTTGAAGAAATGCGAACCAAGAGGGTGTGAATTTATGTAAATTTAGCGTTAGCAACGCACTCTATCGACATGGCTCGGAACTACTTCTATATATAAAATGACACGTGTAGATAATCTATATATAAAATGAAACGTCTCGCTACCCATCACACTTCGGTTCTCGATGTTTTTTCCTGACATTCTAAGATACGTCATACAAAACTAATGACTTTTATTGTTACGTTATTGGAATGCTTTCACGTTCATCTGATTTTGTAGTGCCAAGAATCTCCCATTTCACTCTTTCTAAAAACGTCCAGCTGCAAAGCTGGAATTATCGGCACCTCGGGCACTAAGAGTTGGAACCACCCCCCGGCCCTAAAATTCCAACAACATAAACATGTGAATTTTAAAATATACCATTACAGATTTTAAACGAAAATATTTTTATTTATTCCATTTACGATATTTGTGCTCGGGTGTAATTTATATGTCGAAAGTGTACACAATCCTTCACTAAATAGACTTGATCCTTATCAATAAACTATAGATTATCATTTTTCATTCTCGAGATAATCTCGGACCCAATGACCTTCGATATTCGCTAGTATGTACTAGAAAAAAGACTTGATAAGATATAAAATGTTCATGTTTTGTGCAAAATATGAAGATATTGTTGATAAGTGTTAAACAAAAAAATTATTTCCATGCAGTAAACATATGATTTTATTTTATAATGAAGACATAAAAAAGGGCCTTGTCGTAAAGAAAAACAAGAACATTTCGAGCCTATAACATTAAAGGAGTTAATTTTACAACAAAACTATATAGGAACAGTTTTGTAGACTGCTTTGTCTACTTTAAGCTTCTAAAGGACATATTTGTCTGTAGGATTAATAGTTATTAAGATTCATGCAAAAACATAAAAATAAACAACAAAACATTAAATATTCCTTCCCCTAACCCCGGCTCCCCCATACTCATCAGGATTTTTTGTATAAGGCGCGGTAGGTATCAACTAACAATATTGCTAAGTTTCAAAATTGGCATTTTTTTCACTCAGTCTAATTGGACTGGGCTAATTTGAATGCACCACTCTTGTATGTGTGAGAATAAGTTTTTCTATTGTTAAAACCTCCTGATTAAAAATGTCAAAAATGTCCCTGAAGCGGTACATATTACCGTAAAATTGTGAAATGGTCTAAGCTAGTTCGCACAACAAGAATCATATAAAAATGATCTTACTCGTAAATAATAATAATAATAATAATAATAATAATAATAATAATACTGATATTGATGAAAATGAAAAGAAAGTTAAATGTAATATTTACCAATCCAATTCACATTTGGTCAAGTAAAATAATTCTCGCGAATAGGACATTCAAAATTAGTACGGGTAAAGAATTAGCAGTGATAAAGGAACACTATTAATTAACACAAATTTTATTTAAATTTTTAAATACATTATTAATACATGGTATTAGAAAATCATTGCTTTATGTACGGTGATCAATAAATCTAAAGAGGAAATACTATGACTTGAGAGGCACCTCCTCTACATTACGCCGTAAACCAGTATGTAAGTACACATGATTGAACCTCCAGATGCAAACTCTTCTCAACAGAGAACTCGCTCTTTGATTATCAGATAGTTGTTGATATTAATAAATGAAAGTTTTCGTTTTTTGTTTTGAACCAAATACAATTTTTAAATAATAAAAAACTCATTTAAAGAAAATATGAGACTTCGAATCAATATGATTAAACGGTTCATTGTGCTTGATTTTTTTTTTTTTTCGTTATGCACGTAAGAATCTTTAGTTTACAAAGCATATGCCAATCTTGAAATATTTGAACACGGAATTATAATATCGTAAAATGTCTATAAAAACATTGCAGCCACGGCAATCACAGCAAGTCAGAAGAAACATATTTTTCGTGTCTGTTTTTGTTCATCTTGAAGCTAAAAATCCAGCTTTACCGCGATTGTAAAAGAACAATTTTAAAAATAGTATATTAATTATTTTAATAAAAAAATTATACATACATTACATATCATAATCGTGTAATACAGACTACATAATGAATTATAATAATAACATATACAACATTACAGTTTCGCTGGTGTTAGGGAAGTAAGAAAAATTTGGGGAAAAAAATTTTTAAAAATTAAGAATATTTGTCAAATAGATTGTATATTTTGCGACGAATAAGTTCTTAAGGAACATAACTCCACCTTCACGAAAAATGACTTAAATCCCTTTGCCGGAACACCACCGATCTGATACATTATTATAATACTGATCTTGCTATTATTATACGCGCACGTTGTCTTGAGCCCCGGAATACCTATCCCCACTCCTTTGCCAACATCAGTCAACAACAACATTAAGAATAAATGATACGAACGACCGTTGTAGACACTCTAATCACCAGAAATGTTGGGTTCCGTGTAATAGAAACTATTTTGCATTCAAAATGAACCACAAATTTTATATAAAATTCCTTTTGTGCGAATAACCAAACCGCTCACTTGTCTCGCAAGCAGCGAAGCGAGGGCTCAAGAAGACGAACGCGCAACGCGCTGCTGCGGGGCCGTCGCTCAGACGCTGCAGAGCGCGGGGTAGCGGCGGTCCTTGCGGCTCTGCCGGCAGGCGGCGCGCGGCGCGCCCTCCTCGTACACGGCCGTCCCGATCACGTTGCCGCCCGGCGCGTAGTTGCACACGTGCAGGTGGTACGTGAACTTGCCGTCCTTGTACGAGCAGAAGCCGCACCCTACCAACGTCGTGTTGGCCCATATCAGCTGGGTGTAATGGCCCGTGCTCGGGAAGAACCTGCGGGAACACATTAGGAAAGTTGGTGATGGTCGTCGAGACGTTGAGTTGTGTTATAATGGCATTTAACTGAATTCGCACATATTTTTCCATGTTTCTTTGATTGTTTAATTTTAATAAGTTGATTCGATATCAAAATTAACAAGCCAGCATTCTCTGCTTAGAGTTTTTATTACTTATGATACGTTTTTGAGAAAAATCTCCTCCTTTCGCTTTCAGCATTTTCAGGGGTTTCACCTATCATTCAAGAACATTATAACTCTTCATGAAGATTACTAATTTTCTTTCACGCTTATGTTCTGCGAAAAAATATGTATCTATATCACTAATACCTCCTTAGAATTTCAGGAATGTCTAGCAAATATCTGTATTGCTATATTGAATTTTTTTTCGTAATATTCATGTATGTACTGGATGAGCATTGTTTTCACGTGTACTGAACGTGAAGTAGTGACGGAATTAGCATTATTGTTGAGACTGAAAAAAAACAACGCGAAAAAAACTAAGTCACCAGAAGATAAATAAAAAAGAGGAAAAGTACACTTTCGGACAGAGAAAATGAATAAATTAGCATAAAAGTCGTCATAACAGAAAATATATGAATTTACATCCGAAGATAGTTGCAAAACTTTGCATTGAGTACTGTTCGTGGCAAATATTTTCAGCATCCCGAGCCAAGTGGCGCCACGAAAATACTTTGTGTGTATCGCATCGCTCATCTGAGTGTATTCCTGTGGTAAAGAAATTACAAGTCTTGTAGTCTGAACATCGTTTATTATGGTACACTTTGTGTTGATGACACCTTTATTGTTCTACCTCAAAACCAAATTGAAGGATTATTACATAAATTTAATGCTTTTAATTGGAAAATAAAATTTACTTTAGAAACTGAAACAAATTTTGTCTTTAAACTTTTTAGATGTGACAGTTTTTAGAAAAAATACAATGTTTGAAATATCTTGGTACAACAAATCTATTTGTTATTATGTTGAATTATCTACCTAAACACCCTTTCAGGATCAAGACATCGGTATTTTCCAATTTAGTTGACAGAGCAATAAAATTGTCGTCTCACAGGTACTTGTAATTTACGTACAGTTTTCGAGATATTGAAATTTAATGATTGTCATTTAAAATTCATAGAAGAACTGATATCTAAAATATCAAAATTAATTAAATCTCACAGTAATACCAACACACAATTTCGAGGTGAAGAATTTCGGAATAATTTGATATGTTTACTCTACATCCCCGAAATAAATAATATTTTAACCAAATTCAAAATTAAACTAGTAAATATAGTGGTAAATATGTGTAAAATAGACCAAAACTTGATACTAGAAGGAAAAAGATACTAAAGGGAAATTAGACACTAACAATTACTATAAATCAATTTACAAATTTGAACTGGTGAAACTAAACGTGGTTGAGCACAAGACTACTTGAACATAAAAGAAACATAAAAGACCTGGCATATAGGCAAAATTCTCTAACACGACATAGGATTACAACTTCCCTTCAAATTTCCTAGATTAATATTGGAAACGATATATATCAAAACACCTTTCTGTTTAAATACACAGGTGGAATCTAATAAATTTACTAGTTTACGTGATGGATTATTGAGTAATTTTTTCTCAAAATTAAGATATTTTTCTTACTAACTCTTAATTAACTTCTTTTTGTCTCACTTGATTTTGTAATGTCCCTCTCAACGTCTATCCTCTTCCTTTTATACCGTCATATGATATCTGTACTAAGATCTTTACAAACATGTTATCAAGGTGCGTTCCGTTTATTTTTTTACATTTAAGCTTGAATAAAATAATTGATTTCCTTTTTGTGTTCATTAATATTACGAAATTCTTCTGTTTATCTCGGCTATTTTTAAAAATTATATAATTTTTTTTTTTTATTTTCAAAAACGTTGCTTTATTATAAATCACATGTAATATATTGATATAAAACAGTTATTCTAAAAAGAATTCTTTCTTTAAAATAAAAGACCAAAAACAATTTTATAAATTGAAAAATCTAAAGACAGAAAAATAAATAATAATTTTAACGAAAAAAGGGTACTACGTATGAAATTTGTGCAACTGGAATGTGGGAAGTTCGCAATGGAAAACGACTGTTCCTGCCATCTGTTGACATCTTACAGAACTTCGTGCTAAATGTGTTCGCTCCATATCCTTTGAAAGGTGAAGGACAGTATACTCTGATTGAAGTTCTTCAAATTCAACAAACACATCCCAATTGAGATCAAGCACGTTTATATTGGATCTAGGCACATTCAACTTGAAAACAAACTCTATCACATTGAGATCAAAACATTCAATTAGAGAGGAAACTCATTCATACTGAAACTAGTGACGTGAAATCAAACTCCATCTCAATAAAACTAAAGACCATTTTTTTAATTAAATGAAATTAATAACACAAATAAAGATATGACTGAAAATTAGTAACATTTTATTCCAGTCATGTGGTCTAGGGATTACAGAGGTATTTAAAACCACAAGATCGAGGCACACATAATTATTTATATACCTGTAGGATGGCTCATGGGCATCGTGCTAGTTTCCTGTGGGTGGTCCCGGGTTTGATTCTTGGTCGAGGCAGAAATAGAGTTGTAGAATTATCTTCCAGAAAGCCTAACCGAATTCGACCTAGGTATCTAGCTAACGTCGAAAATTCTGCCACCGCCAACCCTCGAACCCTAGAACCCTCCACTCAGAGGCACTATAGCAACATCAATTGAAGCCCTGAGCCACCTCAGCCGGTCGTCCCTGGATATTGTCTCATCCAGCCCGTGATATTCCACCACACTCGATCTCACTCCGCCCCATTGACTCGCATTCGCTTTCGACGAGACTTACCCCAGTTCTCCAATGTGCGTGACGTGACCCTATGTGAAAAATCCTACCATCATCGAACTCGAAGTTTTGCATCATCATAAATTTGCTCCAACAAAACGAGTTCAGCTGCTTCGCAAGGGCTAGTCCAACCCTTGTGAAGTGTCGTACACCTACCCTTATCCTAGTTCCTTCCAAATGCTGGCCTCTGGGTAGTGACGCAGAGCGCGCAAGAGAGAGGCGCGTACGCGGAGATGCTATCTGGCGGTCCTCTTGACGACTAACGGAATACGTAATGGAGGATTACTCTCAAAGACATTGACTAAAAAATATAAAAAACGGAGGATTACTTCTAAGTGCTCAACGCCCCAATGTAGGTTCTGAGACTCGTTGCGTCATGACGAAGGCGCAACAAATCATAAACCTTGTTAAAAGTAAAGTAAATTTTAGACAGCAGATAAAGTTCATTGTTGTCAAATAATACGTTGAATTAGAGGAATTAAGAGACACACACAAATATACACCCATGCCCAGGAGGCGTATATATATATATATATATATATATATATATATATATATATATATATATACACACACACACACACACGCGCGCGCGCGCACGCACGCACACACACACACACACACACACACACACATTCATGCCCAGGTGCAATATTCGAACCCGCGACCCTTCATGCACAAAGCAGCAATGACTCTTCAATCTTAGCGATCTTGGCTACCCAGGCTGGCATTTAAGAATAATGTTTGTCCTGCGGCCATCGTATTATTAAATGCAGTATGGAATTGTTCTTTAATGCTGACCGCCCCCTTATCTCAATGTATGGTATAATCAAGCACTAGGAGAAATTCAACAACTTTGACCACTAACCTAGTTGTTCTATTGTTAACTAAAACAAAATTCTTAGCACTGATTGTTTCCCATTTTGAAATTGTTTAGTTTCATTATCAAGGTGATGAATCTCGATTCGTTTGCCTTTCTCCATTCTGCTTGGTTTCAATTTGATCGTGATGAGAATTTCTTCGTGTTCTCAATCTAGATTGTTTTGGTCCCATTTTGAAGATGAAAAAGTTAAGCGCATCTTTAACAATAAATTCAATGTTCACCGATAAAGGTAATATATTACTAACAACTAGCTGAATATGGTGATGCCGACGCTCTGAACTGTATTTTCATGAGTTGAAAATTCTAAATGTCATGCCTAACTTTGTCAAATACGTTCTCACAGTATATACTTACATGTTGTATATATAGACTCACCAATGAGTCGTAGTAGCTGACAATGTTATTCTGCCGTTCAAAAATTTCCAACACCCAATGATTGCAGGACATATGAGTTATGAACTGGTAATATTGCAATTTCAAAATTGTAATCGCCATAAACAATATACTTGCAGGTAGGATAATGTTAATAATTAGAATTTAGAACAGAGTACAGCATTTTTAACGTTTTTGTTAATACGCATAAAAATGCACATAAACGATAACCTGCAAGCTGTTTTCTGCGTCACTCTCTATTCCTAATATCAGATTATTCTCAATCGGTTCCGAAAATTCTGTCGCAAAATTTTTAACAATTATATTTGATTCTTACCCGGATTTGCTTAACAGTTCCATAATTTTCAAGAGTTTAAAACTCCACAAACTCTCTATTCCTATCTGATGTGTGTTCACTTCTACTTCTGCAATTGCTCTATTAATCGCTTCGTAGGCATATGTATAAAAACATTAGAAGGCGGGTGTTTTTCTATGTGTATATGAATAAGGTGTTAGTTAAGATTAATATGAATAAGTTATTAGGCACGTTCATTTGAAAATTTCATTCATTTGCTCACTTAAAAATGCTAATCTGAAAAATTGAATACGGATGTACTTTCTTCTCTAGCATCACTCACGGTTCTCGTTCATTCGTATTCACTTGAAGTTCTTCAACTTTAAAAGTCGCAAGGTAATCCTGTACGTAGAGTTTTTGCAAATTTATAATTAATAGGTAAGACCAATGTACCACTTCACTTCTTATAATTTCAAAACAGGACCCAAATTCACAGTTCTCAGCGCGATTCACTCAGTGTTCCACGTAGAGATGGCAACAATTAGTTCTTGCCATCCTCGTGGAAAATAAATAATGGTGTCGAGTAAAATCACCCTAGGAACTGGGGTTTAATCTAAGTCACCTGTGATAGACCATAGATCTCTCTGGATGGCGTTGGTTTAATTCCCGGTCTACCCAAAGAGGTCTCAGCGCTAAAACACGTTTTTGGAAATTTCTTCGAATTTTCTGAGCCGATCCATGGGGCACGGGAAGTGTCCAAAAACAAATGATCAGTTCGCCACCAGCAGACCCAGACGCTTGAAATGGTACCTCATATATCTCGATTGGTGCACGGGAAGTGGTCGAACCATGAGTGACGGATCCGCACAAACGCACACTCGTAATAACTCATAATATTGGAATGACTTCAAAAGTATGAATTTCAAACCATAAATATGTTTACAAACATTTTCTAGACTTTTATATACAGAGAGACACATCATAAAAAATACAAATTCAATACATTCAAAGTATGCAAAAAAGTACTTTGATAAAAATAAATGAATCTGTCTTATCAATAATACTTCAATAGCGTAAGTATACGGAACATTAGCATTCGATTATTCAGTGAACGCAGCTGACGCATAATTTTAAGTTTGTTATTCGAATTCAGAGTAAAATATAAGTAAATGAACTTGTCAATGTATCAATTCAATTAAAAGATTTGCAATTTCCACGTTTATTCTCCATAAACCCGTAAGTATTCAGCATTCTCATCTGAACACATAATGCAATAATAGTCTATAAATAGCAGGAAATGAGCATCGTATTCTTGCAACTACTTCCTGTATATTACGGAAATACCTAATTGCGTGTTTGCACGTTTCATCTTCTACCTGTTACTTCAAGCTCTATCGCAGCATGTTATATCCATTGCAAAACATGACTGGTATGCAAATTCGTATATTATTAACTTAATTTCTAAGATTCTTTATAAGCTTAGTTTTACCACAGGATACATAGGTGGTTGTGCCCTCAACCTTCACAATAATTGGTATATTAAGACCTTTCAATCATTGTTCTCATTTTCTCATTTTTTCATTAAGTTCATTTAAGAGGGTAAAATGATAATATAACAGTGAAAACATGAATTGTTGCAATTTAAGTAATTTGTTATTTAAAGTGAAGTGATTAAATTAACATCCAAGAATTTCTTAACCATTCGTAGTCTAATAAGTGGAAGTACTGAAATTTTCCGAAGTTTATTGTCTACGCCTCGTGAGAACGAGTGCGAAAACCTGAGACAAACGAAAAATAATTTCTTCATCAATTTAAGGGGAAATAGGAAGACACTTTATCTGAACATTTGATTAAAAACATTTTGTGCGCTTGCCGAGAGATTGAAAACATTAACCAAACTTGTTATTTGAATGACAAAAACTTTGTTAAAGAAATATTTATTCAATACAAACGTACTCTTAATATTTCTGTGAACAGAAAGTCTCGCATCCAAATAAAACAAGAGCTCTACATTACAGTCTAAATATTTAAACAATAAATCGAACAACACATTTGCTCATGACTACGCAACTACTGACCAACAGCAAATGATCAAGTTTCATAGACTACAAGCGTTGAAAAAAGTTGTACATTGTATGAAACGGACCCACTTAGACAGCCACCAGATTGAAACAAAAAAAATCTTACACATTATGTAGTTTATAATGACGTCAAGGAACATTGATACTAAATTCGAAGAAAATCGTCAACATGTTTGGTCGTGAGTGCACAATAAACAAATTTACAGGCAAGATGACGAAATATCGTACAGTTGAGCATGTTGAGTAAATCCTCACATGTTGAGTAATCCTCACTTAATTTTCTCGCAACATCAAACCAAATTCAAACTTTTAAATTATTTATTATAGAGTTATTTCATTCATATAATTACGTTACCAACGTTACCGCATTTTTTTGCATTTTAAACAAATCAAATTGAATGAAAAATAATTCAATGCATTTCATTTATACATTCAACGCCTTTGCAAATATCAGACATTCAACGAATAAAAAATACCTGAAAACATGTAAAACTATTTTTTAAGAGCTCTACTATGCAAGTACGTAAAGAAAAATAACTCACCGATATTTGTTCACCAATGAATTGGACCAATCCTCTACTTCATTGTACCAATCATTAACAGCTTTTTCCCAACCAAATAATTCAGGAGGTTTTCCGAAAGAAAGCTGCATGGCTAAGTTCTCTCCAACCAAAGGATACTTTTCTGTGAAAAGAAAATTCAGTGACACATTTCTACTATACGTGGAAAAAGATTCCAAGGATGGGTTTAAAGCCTGCAAAGAAATTGAATACCTACATCACCTACTTAAGAAAAAAGTTAAGTTGAAATTTTATAAGTGAATGTGCAATAAGTGAATAAACCAAAAATCAAGATAGTGATTGCTATACATTTTAAATTTTAATTTAAGTGAAAGTGAAATTTGTAATAAATAATCAAGAGCTTGACTGCAAGCCGATTTTTTAAGGTTGCTTTCAAACAACTTGGACATACAGCGACCACTGTGTTCCTTTTCAATTGTAGGTGAAATTGTAGGAAGAACACGTACAGACAACATGAACACACACAAACATCCATGCCCCAGGCGAAATTCGAATTCGCGATCCTTCGAGCCGAGGCAGCTACGGCCCTTCATTCTTAGCGTCCTCGGCTATCCAGGCCGGCGGCAGAGAATTTTGTTTTGAAACACTAGAAGAGTTACCAACCAGCTCTTAGTAGTATAGTCAAACTTTTCAGCTGGAAATCGTATTTAATTTCAGGGGGGAGTTCTCGGTCTTGTGGTTTACTAATGCTAGACAATGTCCTAAACGCATCTAGGTGCTTAAACTTTAAGTTACAATTTGTTGGGAGTGATAAAATAATCTTTGTAAAGGACAAAACTTTGGAAATCGGTTATTTCCCGGTAGAAACTTCGGCGTTGCAATTCCTTACAAATTATTCGTTTAACCACCCAATGCTAATTTAAACGTATGTATTGACTTTCTGCTTGAAACAAAATAACAAAACTTATTTTCTAACGTGATTTTGACGTTTATGATGATCTCCGTGACTCTCACGCTTTTAGATATTTAAAATGAAACTACTCACTAGACCTTTTGCAGGGATTGTGTTGGAAGACGCGCCGATCTGCCCAGCGCTGCGCACGATTTGCTAACTCATCGTCCCATTTCTGAGAAAAAAAAACACATACACATATATTGTGATTTAGTGTTAAATAGAAAAAGGGTTAAGTTGCAAGTCAATTAACAAAGAAACATCATTTATCAAAGAAACGGTATTGGTAGCCGAATTGCTTAACCACGGTCAGTAAACTTGCGGAGGTTAAGCAACTCGAGATACTTCAGGTTCTTGGATGGGTGTTCGTCAGGGAACTCCGGAGATCTTACGGCGCCGAGTCCCTGGCCGAAGGAACAAAAGGCAAAGATCTAGGATCTAAAAACCTGCCTGGCAAGAAGTTATGGCAAGACACGATACCTTGCAAGGCACTCAGGTTCAGGAAATGGAGGTTTAGGATTTTAGTTTATATATGAAGTTTGGGAGCCCGACATCACCAGCTTCACTAGTATCCGTAAAGGATTTCCCCCTTATTAAATAATAATAATAATAATAATAATAATAATAATAATAATAATAATAATAATAATAATAATAATAATAATAATAATAATAATAATAATAATAATGGGGGAGATAACCGATCCGGGTGGTTGAGATCGATAAGGCAGCAGCCCTGGCAGTCTCGTGGATCGCGGGTTCGTGTCCATGATTGTGTTTGTGCGTGTCTGAATGTTTTTGTTGTGATAAAAAAAAGCCAAGTTCATAAAATGTTTTTTATTCACCGATGTAATACACAGAGAGTAAACCACGGACAAGAATAGTTAATACAATAGCCAGGAGATGTACCAGGAACGCGCCAGATCTCCAGTGTGCAGGCGAAAAGTCCGTTGAATCGTTGCGTCGTTGTCACTTAGCATCACATGTCACTTTTCAACTAATCGCTCACTCTTCGCCGGGACAGCTCGAACTGCTGGTCACTCCCGGAGGGAACCATTTTATACCCCCTCCGGGCTAAAGCTCCGCCGACTAGCCCGGTCGTAGGGGTGGTAGCGTGCTCGGTCGCGCCGACTAGCTCGGTCGTAGGGGCGGTGGCGTGCTCGGTCGCGCCGACTAGCCCGGTCGTAGGGGCGGCGGCGTGCTCGGTTGCGCCGACTGGAACGTGATGGCTGTCCCGGCTCCCCCTGTGTGGACCTCTCTCGGGCTCCATTTTCCTGAGACGCCGTTGTCTCGCCGCTGCGCCCTCATGGCAAGTCTTTTAAGGGTGCGCGGGCGATCACTACATTTGTGACCGTCCATTTCATCCTTCATCATCATTACTGATTCACCTCATCCCCCAGGGCTAACAACCTGGGTGTAGAAACGGATTCAGCATGAAAATGCTGATTCCCCCGTAAAAGTCACGTGCACCTACTCTCGATAAGTATTAATGATCCCCGGTGGGTTGCACGTTCGCGTGGCCCGAGATGCCAATTCGCGACCAAAAAATGTGGAGATGATGGTAGTAGATTTGTTACAAATAGCACCGTTAATTTTAAAATAAATAAGAAATAAATAAGATATAGATGTTTCTAGCAATTTCTTAAAGTGTGAAGAACGTTGCCATCATCCCCTTGATGAAAAGTATCCATTCATGCTACTGGCAAGCAATTAAAATTGAAGTTTAGAGTCAGTCTGTACAACGCCATAAACATTTGAACATTCCTCATTAAGTGACCATTGCTCCAACATTATCATACAACGTAATTGCTCTCCACATTCATAAAATGAAAGTGTCTGGAAATAGATTCATCTTGTAAAATTGACCTCAGTTGCACGCATTCAGTGCGGGAGGCACAAAACTAAATATTTCTTCAATATTCATTCTTTAATATAATAATAATAATAAAATTTTATTCATTTATTTTTATATATTACACGAACTGTTATTAAAATAAATCTTCAATAACTAATTCTGGCCGCTGGGTAGTGACGGAGTGAATAATTCATATTATGTTTTTCATAGTCATTTAGTAAGAGAATAATAAAGGAAGTCTTGTATCAGTTGTTACATTAGTTTTAATACGAGAGTGCAATTTGTTCCTGGAATGCATTCACGTTCGACCGTATTCCTCTTTTGGCATCGCACTTCTGAACTATCAATTATATTAGTTTGTGAGAGCGTATGTGTATTTTTAAAGGTAGGTAGCCAATTGATCTACACCATACGATTCCAATTGATTGGATTGAAAGGAAATTGATGTATTTGAAAGAATCGAATGGACTTACACCTGTTCGATCCTGAATTAATAATCTCTTTTGCCTCAAAACAGCCGATGTAGATGGTATTCATTAGTCTTCAGGTGTTTTAATCGAAGGGCCACTTTCTTTTCGGCGAAACAGCGAGACGCATTAATTTATTAATAACATAATAACATGTCATTTACTCATCAAAAATAGATCATAATTATATTTCAATAACTGTAGTGATTAATTAAAATTGTAGGGTTACGCATGCATGTTTTATATGGTGTCTTCCAATTTGTAATGTCTCTACTATATATATATATATATATATATATATATATATATATATATATTAATCTCCCAATGTCTCGTCTCACGCTGTTCCTTTGCCACTTAATTGTCGATATTGACATTAATTGGCTATAAACGTATGGAAAGGACTGCATGTTCATTAAAATGCGCATTTGTTAGCGGGCCGCCGAAAACTAAGCCTGCGACCCCCGACCGCAGGTTAAAGACCACTGCCGTAGCTTGTCCATTGCATATCATGTTTGGAGAGCTTAAAAATGCATGCGATAGTGCGGACGATAATAAAGCAGTAGAAAAGCTGTGCCATAGAATGAAGGAAAACACACAGTTTGTTGATGTGGGTTGTTTTCTTTGATCCCGTAAACAACAGAAACTCACTGGGCATTATTGTGCGTTACAGAGCAGGCCGTAGTTGCACACGAGTATGCAAAACCTTTCGTGGCAATTTCTCTTTTGACTTCTAATTATGGCACCTTGGTATAAGTTAAAGTGCAATGTGCCACCCAATGCGGCTTATCTTGAGGCGCAAATAAAGATGGAGTCTCTTGATAACATAATGTAGACACTATTATCTCTTTAACGTCCGGTGCGTTCTTTTAAATTTGATTTGAAATAAAAGGTAATAAGGTATTATTTAAAAAATTAAGGCGACTGGGTAGCTTAGAACGAAGTCACTCACCTTTCACCATGAAGATCCGGATTCGATTGCCGTCGAATCTCATGTAAAATTTGTTCTGAAAAAAGCTGTTTTGGCTGCTTCACAAGGGCTAGTCCAACCCCTGTGAAATGTCCTAAACCATATCCTCATTTCTTCCCAATTCTGGCCGCTGCCTAGTGACGCAAAAGCGCGTGTGGCAGGACGCGCTCTTGCAAAGCGTACGCGACGATGCTGCCTGGCGGTCCTCTGGACAAACGACGTTTGGGCTACTAAGACTACAGACATTATATATAAAAAAAACTGAGTATTACTAAAAAAAATTCTGAATAAACGTATAAAGTAACGGAGGATTATTCCAAAAGCACTAAACACTCTAAAACGGTTAGGAGAAGCGTTGAATCGTGAGAAAGGCGCAACGAATGTTTTTAAAAAATGTTTTAAAAACACACACACTTTTTGATCTGTCGAACCGTCTTTGTGGTAATGTTTACATGTGAAGTGAAGATGTTCTTAAAATACAAAAAGAATCATTTCACGGCAGTTTTGGAGAAGAAACTCGCGCGAATATGGGCGGTCACGAATGGAATTTGACACACAAAATTTCATTTAAATCAAAATGGTTGCCCGAACCGTTTTTCCAAAACTGTCTTGGAATGATCCTTTTTATATATCCAGAACAATTTTTACTTCACATATTAAAACAATGCACATTAACTAGAAAACAGTATCAAAAGTGTACAGAGACATTTCTTAAAGAATACTTTATTACCATTCATTTAAAAATAAAAGCCAAAAGATCTAACCATGCATTAAGGAGATAATGATGTCCACATTGTATTGTCATGTGCCATCTTTAATGGCGTTTCAAGATAAGCCTGACCCCAACATTTGTGACACCCTGCACCTCTATGTATACTAAGGTGTCAAAATTTAGAATAAACTAAGGGTGCAAAAAATTACAATTTTTTTAAACTAAAGAATAAAGCAATATGGGGTTTATGTCATCGTATAGAGTACATTTGGCATTACCCCTGCCAAAAATTTAGAAAAAAATGGAGCCGTTTTTTTTAGAAAATATGTTTTTAAAATTGCAAATATTACACGTACTATTGCACGAAAACTACTTAAATTTTCAAAAAATCTGCGTAACCTTAATGAAAGAACTGTTTATGGACAACAAATTTCATTTAAAGGAAAACCTCTATCTTCAATTTTATTGTTGTAGGGAGACGCCGAAAAAAAATCATACTTTTGCAATTTTCGAAAATTTACAGTTAACTGTGGAAACCTATGCAACTTTTATAGCGAAGTTTACTAAATTCTTACAATAAATTTAAAGAAAACATTCGGAGCCATTTTTGAAAAAAATTGAAAATGTCCGTGGGGCTTCATGTAAAGTAGCCCCAAATTTTAAAGAATATTTTTCAAAATATCAAAGCTTCAACTAGAGCTAGATGAACAGGGGTTTCTTCAATTTGGAAAAAATCGTACGCACGGTTTAGGGGTTAGTGGTGTTCACAGGTGGAAGGACAGACGTTTTGCTTTTAAGTGGTTTTTCGGCATCAAGGACCCACAAAACAGGGATTGTGGCTTCACCACGCGTTTAAGAATTTTTTCTCTTAATTAAGTAACTGAATTCATCCACTTTTTCGGTATTTGGTCCCGGGAATGAATTTTCTTCTTCTTCTGTTCTTTCGCGCAGACTTACATAACATTCTGTGTATTACGTACATTACTTCGTATATAGGTACGAATACGAGAAAGTAAACAGAAATCGCGTCCAAAAGGTTTTGCTTACTCGAGCGCTGCTACAACCTCTCCTAATAGATTTCCAGGCTGAGATTTCGAATGACAGTGCATAGAAATCATCAGTATATCGTAAAAGTGACATTTTATTACTCATCTGTGAACTATACGCGTGTGCATTGCAATTTACGAGGCATTTATGATGCGATTGTTGTAAAACGATGCAGAATTCTTGTTTTTTGTGTGTTAGATCTCATTACACTGACACTCATAACGTTTTATTTGCATTCACGGTATCAAAGAGATGAAATATTAGACGGTTTTCCTTGCACCTTGGTCCTTATTTCTTTAATGTTGCTGTATGTTTCCGTCTGTCGGGTTTTGGAGATTTCTGTAGTTTTGAAAATATTATGGAACACTTTATTTTCTTTCTTGCGTGCTTTCATACGTGCGAATGGTTTTCAATTAAACAGAAGCTTTTTTCATCCCTGAAGAATTAGAGTTGATCGCTATTGATACTTGTGTTAATGTCGAATTATTGTTTTTTTCTGAAACGGCTGACTGACAGGATTCTCATTGCAGACTTGAAATTGCCTCCTCCATTCCTTCTTGAAAGAGATATTGAAATGCTGCAAAAGAACAATGGAATCGTGGGCATTGTTTAAAGAACAGGTGCGCTGCTTGGATAACTGCATACCAAACTGGTTTGGTGATGGAAGATAGTGGAATTTTTTAGGTGAGCATTGGCATTTTACGAGATTGATGAGTATTGGGTGATGCAAGTCTTCAGTATTGTGTGCACGAACGACTATACACAAATAATTGTCATAAAATTCAATAGTTTGATAATAGCTTATTACTGAAGTACCCCATCTTCAAACTTTAAAACAGTCTAAGAAGAGGCATAATATCTGACATTTACTCATGCATTTGAAATCTCGAAAAATAGTACCCTAGAATCTTTTCTTTTGATTCGGACATGCGTCTTACCATAGCTTGCATAATTTATTTAACGATCAAAATCATTAAAACTTTAAATAATTGGGGGGGGGGTTATTATCTGCACTTATTTTCTTGAATGCCGGAATCTCTTCCCTCTCTTTAACTTTGACTAGCTGAGTAATGAATAAAGACAACAACGAGCGTTATTTGTAATTTTTAATAACAAGATATATTTGGCCACGTCTAACAGAAAATAATTGTTTCGGCGAGCGAGATACAGATTTGATGGCACTGCTGAAGAAATAACTAACCCCCTCCTCTCGCTTATCGCAAAATAAGAGCTCAAAAACAATGTGCTTGCATTGCTTTCCCTCCCCTGCCCATTTCCTGAATACTAAATATGTTCTGACTTGAACATCGCTCTTTTACTAGTTCAGTTGAAAATGAATCTATTGTGACTAAAAACAGCCAAGTTCATAAAACGTTTTTTTTTCACCGATGTAATGCACAGAAAGTAAACCACAGACAAGCTCTGTTAACAGAATAGCCAGGAGGTGTACCAGGAACGATCACCAGTGTCCAGAAGAATAGTCCGTTGTGCCGTAGTGTCGTCATATAGAGTCACAACCGACTTTCACACTCATTTCTGACTCTTGACCGGGACAACTCGAACTGCCCAAAAATGCACATTTCCGCCAAAATCCCCATACCAATTTTTTGAACTTTACAGAACTACGAGAAATTAATAAAAACTAACCTGTCCGTGAATAAAGTGAGTAAGACTAAGTCTCAAGCTTTAAGATTTGTGATCAAATTTTAAAAGATCCATCGTTTTTCTGAGCCTTTGAAAGTGTCTGAGATAAATTATTAAGGGAAAAAATATACTTTAGCATCCGAGAAGAAATTTATGAAGCTGCTCATCTTGGTGTAAATAGCAATGTTTGCTGATACACCTGGTGTACCTACCAGTAATAATATAGTGAGTGTGAATAATGTTCATGTTTATAATGTTCGTTGTTCTCTTCCTCATATTTTATGCATAATTTATCATAAGCATTTATCATAAGCATATAATCATTTATCATAATGTATGCACTCTTCTTTTAAAGTATTTTGTAACTAATTAACTGCAAAAACTATAAATTAAATACGGTATTTCCTGTTTTTGTAATATCTCAGCAGTGTATTTTATGTCGATTATAAGCCAAAATGCAACTGCCCAGAGTTATTGTACTAAGTGCTCTCTCAATTTCTGCGCATAATAGTACAGCATACGGCATACGACCCAATTGGACCCTTTGATGAACGAGTACAGGTAGGGACACATCATTTTGCACTGCAGTTCCTCTGACCGGTAGGCCCAATGTTCCGAGTCCGACGGTGAGTAAATTTTTCACTCTTTCTTCATAACTAGATCAATTTACTCACGCCCTGGAGAATTTCAGCGGCCGGCACCTCTGATCGGTAGTTTTCCGTGTATTCTCCAATGAATACCAGGTGAAAGCCAGAGCAGTATTGTATCCAACGGGAAACGGGCCCCGACCGATGTTTTGTCCCGGCTGGGGCTTTGCCCAGGAAGTGGACAAGCCGTTAGGAGGAAAACTCCGTTATTCGTCGGGTAAGTCGCCTTCGGATCTCATGTCCCAGCAGGGGACGAATGCCGCCACCTCTCGGGGGATATCACGCACTACACTCGGGGAACTAATGAAAGACATTCAAGCGCTCGGAAACATTACAGTACCTTATGAAACGATGATGTCATAATTGCTATTAAAACACGAGTGTAATATAACGGTACGAGAGAGTATCGGAAACTTCACATGAGTGTATTAATACCATTACATCGAGTTTCGTACGGTACTTTTTCTAGGGCTTCTGTAAGTTAAACTTTTACATTGAATCGTTTCGTGGCAGTTGACATGTAGGATTCAGCCTAGGCAAGCTAACCCTACCCTCGCATGCTGCTACAGGTGGCTTTGATCACCAGTCCGCCTGCAAGGGAGTACTGCGCTAGTAAAATCGGATCAAAGGGAAATTTATTTTAAATAATATTCCACGAAACAATTACTACTAATAAAAGAAATTAAAACTTACAGCATTATATAAATTTAATTGCAATCTTAATGTACACAGTAGAACCAAACATTTAGTAGAAGGGTTCTCGATGATTCATAAAGTGTCTATACTTGGTTTGTAAACTTCTGTAATTGGTCAAGGACCTGTATCATAATGAAATCTGTATCGTAATGAGTATCATTATGCAACCAACAAATGCCATCATTGTGCAAAGGGAGTAGCAAAAGCAAGGCAAGCAAGGAGCGCCGCTCACCAGGGCGGGCATGTTGCTGGCGCTGGGCTGCGGGCCGGGCGCGCCGCGCTGCTCCGCGCCCGCCGCCACCTCGTTGCGCTTGGCGTTGTGCAGGTGCACGATGAGCGCGCGCGCCGACTCGTTCACCCCGCGCTCCACCAACTCGCCCACCGCCTTCTGCAAAGACACGCACGCATGACCAAGCGCTCATTGCTTTTTAATTTGCGTCTCTGTTTGCTCCAATGCAAGTGCACCGAACGGAATACAAATTTGGTGCTCGTTAAAAGTAAAATAATCGACTTAGAGTCGTATTTATGAAGCTCTGCCAGCAGAGCTCTAAGGGGCCTGCCATCTGCGGGCTTGCTGGGAGGTCAAGGGGTGATTGGACTTGGCTGGGGGTTGTTCATAAATCGCAAAACCGAACACTGGCAGCCTGCTAGGCCTGACAAACCCCTGGAAGAGGTTTATAAATACGTAATATTGTATTAATATTGTAATATAATTAATATTGTAACAACACGTTAATCATGAACGTATGTTGATTATCTGAACTCAGAATTAACTCAGATTACATTCGGTTATCTTTACAATAAAATTATCTGAAATGTACTAATAAAATATCTATTATTTTTATAAAACCGTCTTCTTTAAGAAAAATCTTCCATATTGTCATTGTAGAAAAAAATTAAACTGTTAGCATTAAAGGATACCGAAAAAATTAAACTGTTGCTTTTTTCAAAAATTAAGGAAACAACATTTCAATGAAAACTATATTTTTACTAACGCACTTTGCTCTACCCCATGGGAAAAAAATTACAAAAATGTTGAAGCCATTTTTGAGACAAATTTAAAATGAAATTGGGGCTAGGACCTCGGAGGACCTGAAACTCAGCGACATCGGTCGAAATATTTCAATTTTGGAGACAATACTTTAAAGGGTTTTAAAGTTGGTATTCTCCCTAGACGGAAGGATGGACGAACGGAGAGACAGGAAAGACGGACGAAGGCCGGGTAAACGGGCGGACCGTTAGACGATGGGCGCACAGACGGACAGAAAGGTGGATGGAAAGACGAGCCGACAGACAGATGGACGGACATATGTACAGACAGACGGACGGTCGGTGTGGCCGACAGACAATCGGAATTGATTTACTAAATATTAAAGGAATTGATTTACTACATACAGGGGTAATAATTATTCACTTTTTCGGTAACAGGGACACACAATGCGAGTTTTTCTGGCAAAAAATTTCCACTTATTGTTGAAGCTTTACAATTTTTCCTCTTTACTACGTAAGTAGTATGTATGTAGTATGCGAGAATATTGAAAAGAAGGGTATTGAGAGATGTGTTTGTGGCACAGTGATGGTAAAGTAAATAAGTTTGTACTGACGAAGGAAGAGCCCTTTCGAAACAACGTGACAAATTACCATACGACTAAGCGGCACCACTCCTCTCTCTCTCTCTCTCTCTCTCTCTCCTCGCTCTCTTGGTGGGAGGTTGCAGCTAGTGTAGCTATTATACGCAGGAGAACTTTGATTTGACTGAGAAGTTATTTTTTTTACTTCACTCTGTATAACTTTACAAAATATGTTTCCGATTCAAAAATTGAGGAGCGTACTTAACTGTGATAAGCACTGTAAAACGTTCGTGGCAGGGTTAGTAGTGAAGAGTAATCAGCGAAATGCAATTTTCTGCCTAAAATGTATTCAAAATTTAATTTTTTGTAAAAACAATAATACCCATTAGAACGACTCCTCTATTTTTTATTGTATACGCCCAAGACTTCCTTGATTTTAGTGAGCGGTGTGAGGTATGAGATGCTGTGTACTTGCTCTGAGACAAACAAATAAAACATTTGCATAAGCAGAGGGTCATACACTTTTCACATGCTTCTCGGAGGCTCCCAAATCGGGATTTGTTCCCGAAAGCCTTGACTTGGTTAGATAAGTCCCAATGTCAGTTTATAACAGCTGATGGTAGGGTTTGAGTGTGGCGCAGACCCCACACACTCATGGACACAAGTTGTCAAGAAGGCATTGTGCAAGCAGGTTGTGGCTCCACAATGGTGTGGGAGGTTTTTACATGGAATGGATTGGGTCCTCTGGTCCAACTGAACTCTGGTCGGTAATTTTCCGTGGTTTCTCCGATCAACGCCATGGAAATGCCGACGCAATACCCAAACAAATGGGCCACAGACTGCGCGCGGTCTTTCCTTTCTCTTCCTTGTCCTTTCCTCGCCCCTTAATTACATTCACATTTAAACTTACATGCACTACGTTACCACACATGTTGGGAGAGCGGTCGGGAGCTTAGAGTTTGTCCTGACTGAGGCGATGCCTCGCTGGTGGGAGATACCTGGTTGAGGGAAACTCGTCGGAAACTCGACGAGCACGTCGGCGCCGGATCCATTCATCGGGGAAGATCACCTCCTTCGATAAAACCCTCTCTACCCTTACGGAACTAATGACTTTTGTAGTCGACATGGCCGGAAACAGTAATCAATATATCAAGCGAGGATTCTTTTTAATTTCTAACTATCGCTTACGCAGAGAGAAAGATATGTAGTGCTGTGCGAAAAAAACGGCGATTTTTCGGCACAAAAACGCCTATTGCCGGGCCCTGACAACGAGAAACTGGATAAATCCAGTCCCTAATTTACAAAAAAAATCCTCTTAAGACGTAGTGTAGCCAGAATGTTTTCTGGATCCTTGATACCGAAAAATCGATTGACGGCAAAACGTCCGCCCGTCCGCCCGTCCGTCAGTCTGCAAACACCACTAGCGCCTAAACTACACGTAGAATATTTTCCAGAATGGATATTCCCGGTGAATCTGGCTCGACTCGAAGCGCTGCGATTTTGAAAAACAAACTTTATATGAAGCCCAAAGTTCATTTTCAAAATTTTCTCAAAAATGGCTCCAAATGTTTTCTTAAAATTTCTTCTAAGAATAAATTAAAATACCTTACAAAAGTGGTATAGGTCCGATTTTCACTGTTAACTCTGAATTTTCGAAAATTGCAAAAGTTTAAATTTTACCGACTTCTTCCTACAACATCAAAATTGAAGTTAGAAGTTTTTCCTTCAAGTAAACTTTTTCCTTATTTAGTTTTTTCATTAAGGTCATGTACATTTTTGAAATTTTTATTAGTTTTCCGCAATATTGCGTACAATAAGTGCAATTTTAAAAGTGACAAAACAAGATTTTTCGAAAAAGGATCCTCATTTTTCTTTAAGCTATCGGTAAGGATTGTGCTAAATATACTCTATAAGATGACACAAAAGCAATATTACTCTATACTTTTTATACTTGAAAAATTACAAAAATGTAATTTTTTCATTTGCCTCTCACATAGTTAATATTTATATTAGCGGAAAATTTTTCACATTATTGTATTTATGAGTACATGTACTTTAAATAATTATAAATTTCTCGAAAACTCAACAGTTTTCTGTGCAAATGAGCTCGAAATTCCGCATATTCAGAAACGTTCAAATGGCATTTTCTCAAACATGGCTCCAATGTTTTGTAGCTTTTCTTACGGATAGTACAAATTGCACTGTTTAAAATGACACTAAGTAAGATGACATAAGATGACAAGTTCTTTGGGGGTATAGTTTTGTTTTTAAAAATTACAGAAATGTAATTTTTTTGAAATGTAATTTAATTTCTCCAAATGATTTCCGATGAAGTTTTTCGAAAACCCAAAACTTTTCTGTGAAAAAGACCAAATTTTGCATTTACAGTAAGGCTTAAACGTCATTTTCTTTAAAACGGCTCCAAATTTTACAATAAAAATTGTCATTTAGAAAGAGGTTTAACTCTTCTTTAATATTTTTAAAGTAATAATTCGGTTCTTCTATTAGAAACTAGGGATGTCCTCTTAACAGCTAAACTGTTATTTATTAACCGTTAACGTTTCGTAACTGTTACGCGAAATAACAGTTATTTCGTTTATCCTGTTATTGGCAGTTATCGGTTGAAATACATAGAACTGCAACCTACTGGGTCTAATCCGAATTACTACAAGCTTTTGTGCAAACATTTTGTACGATAACAGCTTCACTGCAGCTAATCAATCATGATTTGCCAGTGTTCAAATTATATATTAATTAATACATAATTCGTCATTATTTCACACCATGTGCCACAATAGTTTTATATTTTATTGTATACACTACAACAAGATGTTTGTCCTTTAAATTAAGTCCGTCCAATATGTTAACTTATTTCTGTCCCATTGCTGTTTATGTGAGATCAACTAATATTTCCCTAGGTCCGATAAAATAAAATGAGTTACGGTCAAATAACTCACATTATAATACTTGATATTCGACAGTCATGAACACTTCAGCTACAGGTAAGCAAAGCACTGTTTCTCCTCATTATATTTCGCATTCGTCACTTCACTATGCACAAGTTGCATGTTTGAAAGTATATTGTAATCTGAAACCGAATCACTTTCATTTTAGTAATATTCTATATTCTATACACATTCGCTACACATTATTTGAATTACTATTCATCCTTGGCAGATCATCCAGTCTCGTTCATATCTGCTGCTTCTCTGTCCAAACATGTTAAGGAAAGTAGTACAAGGAAGCGCAGTAAGGTAGCTTCACAAGCTTTACGGTGCTAGCAACGTTATTCGTTTAGCGTGGTTTAACTCTTAGCAGTCGCTACAACTGCTTTAACTCCTATCAGTCGGCCATGTTAGGTTGCTGTTCATGGACCTGTTATTTTCAACTGTTATTAATAAAGGAAACTAATATGAGAAAGTCTGTAAGATGAAAAACTGTACTTTGCACTGCTATAGACTGATATATCTGGCGGGTGTATGTGCCAATTCCTAATAACTAGTCCAGACCAAAGGAAACAGGAAACTAATATGAGAAAGTCTGTGTCATTCTGTATCGCCACTAGTTTAAAACCTATATTTGTCACTCATGAATTCCTATAGTGATAGGCACATGGAATTTGTGTTCAAAACGTATTAAAATGTGTAACTGATTTTTCAAATTTTAGTATCTGTAGTTTCTTGAATGCAATATGAACTTTACATCAATCACCTGAGCTTAAAGGCACGTACGAAAAGTCGCCCTGTGCAAAGTTCTTCAGTTTCTTATCTTTAGTAGGAAGAGGAAGTAGCGTAAACGTTTGTTTCGGAATTGTATTAGACGCGCCTGTTCTTCGAAATTTATTTGACTGCAGTTCTAATTCCATGGTTAAGCTCAGAACAATGGTTATCAAGAAACACTTTCCATCCCGTTATTTTCATTAGGAAATCATTTCTTATCCAACCGATTTCATTATATCATTTAAAGTACATGCCGAAATTGTCTATTTGATTGATTGTTCTAATAGTATTTGCAAGTACAATCAACCTAAACATTGCCGATATATTAGTTTTCTCTAAGAACATCTGAAATATCTTTTACAAACGCCAAACCTGCAGAATGTATTTACTTAAAAAAGTAATACTGTCAATCTTCACTGATATTCAACTAAAAATATTTTATCCTTTTTCAATTTTTTTCATAATTAATTACGGTATATCGTAGCTTTTTGTATCATTAGTATTCCAGTGTCTTATTAGCAACTTTTATTAGTAACGTATCTTTGAATAAGAACTAGGAAAACGAAAATCTTTTTTATTATTCACTAATTCGAAGATCATGTACAAACAATGTGTTTACCATAAACCAAATAATAGAAAAGAGACGAGAGTTCAATTTAGAGACCCACATAGCTTTTATAGATTATGAAAAAGCGTTTGATAGAGTTAATCGTGAACATCTCTGGCAGATTCTGCGAAAAAGGGGCTATCCTTTCCACTTGATAGAAGTTATTAAATCCCTGTATCACAAAACAAGTATTAATTGACAAGTTCAGAACAAAATGTTGGAAGAGTTAGAAGTAAACAGAGGTGTAAGACACGGGTGAAGCTTGTCCCCCACATTGTTTGACATTTATATTGACAACATTCTAAGAGAATGGAAACGTTTAAATAAACCAAGTATTTGGATAAATCCAAATACACCTCTACAATCACTTCTGTATGCTGATGATCATATAATTGTAGAAGAGAACGAAATAATTCTGCAAAAGTTACCAGCTAAATAGAATATGCAAACCATATTGTCTCTCAATATCTGTCTCTAAAACTACAGTGATGGCATTTAGAGGCAAGTATCCTATCAGAACTAAAATAATAATAGAAGACAAAGTAATAGAGCAAGTGGGCTGTGATATCACATACGATTACAGTGGTGATATGAAAACAAAATTACAACGTCGGCCCCGTGGCCGAGATCGCTAAGGCAATAGTGTCGTAGTGATCTCGGACCGAAGGGTCGCGGGATCGAGTCCCGCCTCGGGCATGGTTGTATTTGTGTTCGTCCTTTCACCCCTTATCATCACCATATCGTTTCATCCACATAGTTACCGTTACAGTTACACCATACCGTTTACAGCAATAGTGGTCGCTAATGACCTAAGATGTTGATGCGGCCTTAAATAACCAATTAAAAAAAAATTACGTTTCCAACATACTTGTGGAACAATAAACAAATATCTTCGCAATAAGACTAGAAAAGACACTCTGTTAAATTTTATAAAGTCATGGCCGTACCACAACTGCTTTACGGGTGTGAATCATGGACATTAAGAAAACAAGATAAAATGAAGATACAAGCCTCGGAAATGAAATTCCTCCGGAGAGTAAAACGCTGCACCCTAATGAACAAAATAAAAAATGAAGATATGAGACAGGAACTTAATATATTTTATCAATGAAAACGTAAATTAATACAGATTACGGTGGGTACAGCACTTTGGAAGAATGTCTCACGAAATGATCCCCCAACATGCCTCTCTGTGCAGACCATGGGGAAGAAGGGACATTGGCCGTCCACGACAGAGATGGTGTAATGAAGCCGGAACAGGGAATTTCCCTAATCCGTGAAGTGAAGAAGAAGAAGACTAATTCGAATTATTCCATGTAAAGTTTATCTCAGTGCACTCCGTTACCTAAAGTTTACTGTTTGAAAGACTATGATACCTATAATGTTAAACCATGTTGAGGATAAAAACATGTTTGACAATATATTTGTCTAAAGTCTCCTATAATGTGTGCGTACATTCACCGAATCCAAAGCAGAACATAGCAGCACGGTAACTTATTATAAGCTTATGGCAGGCATAATTATTCAATTTTGAGGAGAGAAAGATTGATGCGAAATACCTCACTCATAAATAATTGTGTATCAGAATTTAAAATTTTTCCTCGGATTTTATTGATTGTTTGTTCAGTGATCGCGGCCGCATCAACTATTATGATAATTCGTCCCTTAAGTGTAGTATATAGCACGTAGCTCAGTGCATCAACTGATGTTACTGCCTCTGTCCGGGAAGTCCTAGGTTCGTAGCTTGGAGTCCCGACGGCGGCTTTTAATGCAAATCACTTCACAATATTGCCATTGTTTTTACGATTTAAAACTGTGAAGATGTTTTTAATGCAAAGAAAACTACACGACCTCCTACCACACAACGAGAAGCTATAAAACTGAGAAATTAAATAATTAAAGTATCTATGATTTATTGACGTTATTTTTTTGTGTTTTTGCGTGCATGGTGAATTTTTACTTTCTCGTTTACATACATATATGCCGAATAATATACGTGATACAGATGAAGATATGTGATGCTGCGGAAAATAGATTTCTAGATTTCAACGGAAATGCACGAACAAAAATTGGAGCCGGTTTTGAGAACATTTTGAAAATGGGGTGTTCATGTAAAGTACCTCCAAATTTTAAAGAATGTTTTTCCAAATTTCAAAGCTTCAATTGGAGGCAGTGGTTTCTTCAATTTGGAAAAGATCGTACGTGTGCTTTAGGTGCTAGTAGTAACGGACGTACGGACGGACAGAAGGACAGACGGCCAGACGGCCAGACGGCCAGACGGACAGACGGACGACGGACAGACGGACAGACGGACAGACAGACGGACAGACGGACAGCGGACAGACGGACAGACGGACAGACGGACAGACGGACGGACGGACGGACGTTTCACTTTCAGTTGGTTTCTCGGCATCACGGACCACAAAACAGGCATTCTGGATACACCACGTGAGGATTAGAGGATTTTTTTCTCTCAATTTAGCAACTGGACTTTTTCGTTAACAGTCTGGCAATGATTCTTTTTCCGCTAAAAATCCGCCGTTTTTTAGCGCAGCATTACATAACTTTCTCTATACTACGCATATTACTTTGTATATACGTACGTGTACGAGAAAGTAAAAATGCCACCATTTTTTACTATATTTGCAGACCAAATTTCACTCAAAAGAGCACGAAAACATTTTCAGAAATTGGTCCTGATATTAAAGAAGTAATTGTGAGAAACAAAGGTCAATGGAAAAAAATCTTATCTTCAATAATGAAGTTACACGAGCAAGTCAAAAGATTTTGAATTTTCAAATAATAATCCGAAAATGACAGTATTTATTTTCCTATTCTAAAATAAACTTGAATAAAAACATTTAAAGAGATTTTTTGGGGGGTGAAACGTCTTTGAATATTAATTTAAAGTACCTCCCAAAAATTAAAATATCCGTTTTAATTCCACGGCGTCGCAGCTTTAGCCAGATGAATCGGGGAATATCAATTGTGGTGAAAATTCTGCTCCCGGTTTGCCACTATGGTTGTTCATTTGAATGGCAGATAAACGGACGGACACACACGTTTGCCGTGAACCAATTGTTTGGTATCAAGGCCTCTCAAAATGTGGATTCAGGATGTACTTTACTAAAAAAGAAGAAAATAGATCCTCAGTGGGGAACCCCGCCCTGAGGAAGCCTGCGTTATGACGGGCGAAACGACGGCCTGTCAGCCAACGTCATCCGGACGGCCGAGAAGACACGGACTCGAGCCGCGGAAGCTTACGTCTACAAAATAAATGAGTGTCTCGCAGCCGAGGGTGTTTGGCTGTTACCGCGGTCTGTGGCGGCATGTCGCAGTCGTCTGCTGCCGCAGCGTCCGCGAGCGTCGCCAGCCTCAACAGAGGCAGCAGCGCGGGCAGCAGCACGAGGCGCGTGCCCATGGCGGCGGCGGCGGCGGCTCACGGGCGGCGCGTCGTGGCAGACGAGCACACTGCGGCGCGTGCGGCCGCGGGCAGCCGACTGCCCTACGCCGCCGCCACCATAACGACGCCGCCGCCGCCGCCAGCGCCGCCACCTTCACCGCAGTCGCCGTCGCCGCCGCCGCCGTGCCACCTCGCCGCCGCCCCCCCCCCCCCGCCCCGCCTCCCCCCCCGCCCCCGCCGCCGCCACCATCGGCGCCGCCGCCGTCGCCGCCACTGCCATCGCCACCGTCGCAACCGCCACCGTCGCAATCGCCACCGCCACCGCCGCCCGCGCCTGTCGTTCGCTAGTGACGCAGTCGCGTAATTCCCCGTCGGTGCGCACAACTCCATTGCCCCAGGTTTATCACCGGTTGCAATTCGTATTTCAAGGGGACAAATATTTCTTTTTCGAATTGCGCCAAGAGTACAATTGTCCCAAGACGAATTAGGTAACCAGGTTCTATTGAACAAACACGACAATTGTTATCGCTTCTAATTTAGAGACGGTTTTTCGTTTAGAAATTGATTCGTTTCACATTGGATGCTGATATTTCTTACCTTGTTGCCCATGAGGAGTTCTAAAAGCTTTGATTGTTGGCTACCTAACCTGAAACGAGAATGCAAAAATCGGGATCCTAGTGGAATAAAAAGAGGGGAAGTAATAAATAGAAAAATAATTTAAACTTATAATAAATATTGAAAGGGGCCTGTGTCTGCATCTCCCCTCCCCCAGCGGATTCGATGGTATAACGTTAGCGTTATACTTATCAAATCTGATGGAATAGGTGGATTTTTAATGGCGAAAAAAAAATCCTTCGTGGGGGGAAATAAAGCAGGCTGTCCCATGTTGTAGATTTACTGCACGTAAAATATTCTCGAGTATAAAGAGCCTCTGAGCTAAATAATACTAATAGCCTTGTTTAGTCAGCCGAGTGATACTTTCTTTCGCTGGCGAAAGAAGCATAACGCAATTTCCGTGGTCAGGAGATGGGTAGGCATGACGGCATGACGGCCTCACCAAAATCGCCACATCAATGAATGAATGAAATTATTGAATTCATCTCTCTTTAAAGTTATACAGTGTATGCCACAACAGCTTAGTTGTAAAACGCGAGAATTATAAATGACGCCTTTTTGAGTTACAATAAATGTTTTACATCAAGACGGAATCAAAAACGACTCGTCTTGATGCAGTACTTTTCTCCAGCACACATTTTGCGTATCTCGTTGAAGTATTCTTTATTATTGACGTCGGTAAATATGTGCTTAGCTCCTTAGCAACCAACCATCTAAACAACTCATTAAGAGTTCATCCATAACAACGGTCGTTAAAATGCTCGAGAGTCCATTAAAATGTTTAGCGGACTATCGGGTTTAGATTTTACCATTGCTCATAAATATTTGCACAGCCAAACTGCCGTTGCCACAAAACATAACTTTTGGGAATAAAAGTAAATACAATTTCTATGTACAATTGTTTTCGTACATGTTTATTAAAGTTACTGTGTTTGACATTACCACTGAATGCAATTCTATTTGAAGCCGTGACATTTATCTTCGTTAGAATTACAAGCTATCGATTTTGAAATGTTTGTCTTTTTTGCACCCTTGTTTCTTTTGTCCCCCTTGTCCGTTTGTTCCTCTTGTCCGCTTGTCCTCCTCATCCGCTTGTTCCAATTGTTCCATTTTGTCCATTTATCTTCCTTTCCCACTTTGTCTCCATTGTCCAATTTTGTCCCATTTGTCTCTTTGTCCCATTCTCATTTGTCCCATTTTCCAATTTGTCTTTTTGTCCCCAGTCCAATTTGCCCCCTTGATCCCCAGTCCCCATTGTTCCATTTGTTTCTTTGATCCTATTGTCCCTTTTTTTTCCCTTTTTTTTGTAACTTTGTTTCCATCGTCCCATTTGCCCCATTTACCCCTGTGTCCCCATTGCTCCATTTTTATTCTTTGTTGCCCTTGTCCCATTTGTCCCCATTATCACATTTGTCGCTTTTGTCCATTTCACATTGTTTCATTTTGTCGCCCTGTTCCCGATTTTGCCTCACTTGATCCCATTTTGTTCCTCTTGGTACTTTTGGTCCTTCCGCGCCTTGCGATTGTCATTAAAAACCGGTATCAAGTCCCTCTACCAAGGCAGAACATTCAGCGTAATGACAATCCTTTGCCCCTTAATGTGCTAAATGTTTATTTTGAATAAGCGATAAAGTAGCAATAACAAAAAGAAAGTGTGTAATACGTCACCTATTAGTCTTTAAGGATTCGGCAGGAGGATTAACTACTCGGTTCATCTATCGCTCTGCCTCATCCTTAAAATTAACCTACCGGCCTCATCCTTAAAGACTAATTTAGACGACTTGTTACATAAATAACTATTAATAGTAGCAATTAGTAGTTTATTGTTTTATTTTACGCAGAAATCGAATTGAATGCATAAACTGTGGCCGTTGGAAATCGTGTGGTGCTTCTGCTCTCTAGACAGTCACTGACAGAATGTGAATATCTTTCTTACCGGCTCAGTGGATCTGTAGTTCTGCTGACCAATCGCTCGTTTTAAACATTTTCCACCTTGTTTACGTTTGATTGTCAGTCACTCATATGCTTCTACCTCATTCACACTGACGATTGTGATATACAAGTTGGCTCAAAATTAATGTTATAAATATCTAGGGCATGTAAAGACGCCAAAAATAACCACTTTTTTCCATTTAACATTTGGAGGCAATTGTTTGTAATGGAATTATATAGAATGCAATATCATACGTGTTCACTTTGCTTCTTATTTTTAAACTACCCTCTATGCACAGATGTTCGGCAGGTGCATGAAATCTCCTTGACAAAACGAAACGTGACCTGCTAAGCATCTGTGCATTTGGAGTTGCCTAAAAACAGGAGCAAATGGTTATGTATAAATGAGCATGTATAAATGGATATAAGTTCTCCATATGTAATTTTCCACTGCATTATCACGGAAAAATAGAGATCATTTTCGATCTCTCAACTCGCCTTAGACGTTTATAGCATTCATTCTCAGATATTGTACATATTCTGTGACACTTACCGTGCTAGAAAGGAGCAATCGTGACGTCAGATCACTGTCCTTCCATCTACGGGTGCGTAGATTCAGATTCTAATAGTTTTGATTGAGAAGTGGTTCCGGACGAATAATCTGCTCTCATTATCCCCTTAGGGGTAGTGCATGTTTTTTTCTCGAGAGGTGGCGGTGATCTTTCCCCGCAGGATGGCAAGATTCAACATCTACCTAACGTCGGCTTACGAGGTTTTCCCCAACTAGGCATCTCCCACCTGCAGAGCACCGCCCCAGTCAGAACAAGCTCTTAGCTATCGATTGTTCTCCCGGCATATAACAATATCAAAATAGGCTAGTTATGGCAAACTTTTTAAGTCAGAGGGGTTCAACTGCACCTTTTTGCTGAGTCTACAATAAACACCCTTCATGTCCTCCCTAAAAGTTGTGGTATTGCTTATGAATCTCTATACTTGCCTTAATTCCGAAGTCTACAACTTATCACTTCGACAATTTGTATTTTTATTCTGGAATGAAGTGTTTATGAAGAAGATAAGATTTTGATGATGAAGAAGATATGAAATTATGAGGAAGATAAGATTTTTCTTCTGTAACGTTAGAAAATCCTAGACTCACAGTTCTTCATTCAACAATATACACATACGTATTTAATGTTAGACTACCTGGACCCCACCGAAAGTACAAGTATTCCTTAATACAAGTAATTCCTCAATACTATTTGTATCACTAAATCTTTGTTTTATAAGTGAAAATACCTTCCCAACTTCAGGCCCAGGACCTTAACTGCGCAATGAAAATTTGTAGGCTCATATGACGGAGCTTTTTAAACGCGTTCATTTAATTTTACGCAGACTTCTTGCTTCCTGGCCCTGCTTGTGTCTCTCCACCGACATATTCCCTCCAATGTTCTCCGCAAGTTGCCTCGCATTTTCGCCGTATGTACCCTGTGTTTAAGTGAAATTGTGCGTTGTGTTTATAACTGTATGCGAAAGTTTTGCCCAGTCTAAATAATGTAAATAATGTTCGGTGTTAGTTTAAGTTGCAACCGCGGTTAAATTGAGGTGACAGTATGTACAGTGTAATGTTTATAGTTTAGAGTTTATATGTGGTGTTTACGGAAGTAAGTATATGTATTGCCCAGTGTAAATAATGTAAATTGTGTTCGGTGTTAGATGAAGTTAAGATGTAAAACAGTATATTTAGATTAGTTTGTAAAGTATCTAGTTTGTAAGCTAGGCCGTAAGTAATCAATGGTAATAGAATTTAAGAATAAACATGATGTTTTGTCTGCAAGTTCTCCAGCACACAAGTATTCACCACATCTTTCCTCACACGTTCACTACGGTCCGAGACAAGTGCACTACAACTTCTCATGCATGTACACATCATGCATGTTTACATGTTCTGCCATATACCTCATGAATGCATCTATTGCACGTTTACATGTTCGGTCGCATGTTAATCACATGATCTTTCACATTTTTACAGCGTGCACCCTTCCCCCCCCCCCCATGTACATCTGCACGCTCCGGAAGGTGTGTAAGGAATCACATGTTCACCACAGGATCCCAAACGATCCCCCAAATGTTTCCAGATGTTCCCTCGCGTATTCTCTCAAATGTTCCTCCAAATGTTCGTCGCGTTCGCTCCTGCCCTTATTTATCAGGAAAATCAAAAAATTAATTTAAGTTTTTTATTACAAAATACTTTTAAAAACGTTACGGCTGCGTGTATCGCCTGTGGGATAAAACGGGAAGTTCTGAATAGCTAGAGTGCCCAGAAGATTGAAAAAGAAATAATAGAAGGGCCCCAAAGGCTTTTTGCAATCAATTGCAATAACCTAAAACATCTTTTTATAAGTGAAAATAGCTTCACAGTAGAAAACATAACTAGTATCCCTTGTAGGAACACAAAAATCTATGTTTAAAACTCCAAGTCGCAATATTTCAGAGTTACGCACGACGGTAATTTGTGCAGCGAAATGTGTTTTGAGAGTTGCACACACCCCTGATAATTAATCCAGCTATACCAGAACCTGCGAACTTCAATTTTTTCCCTTTTTAAATATTTTTGATGCACCCTTGGTGGAACGTCATATGTGGGATTTGATGCATCATAATGGATGCAATTACCTATCCCCCAGAAACACACTTCAGGGGTTTTGTATCCATGGTTCCTTATAAAAGTGAATAATCCGTCAACTTTCAATTACCGTATTATATACATGGATGGAACATCTGCATGGAGGGAATCGGCGCATTTATATAGTCGCTCACGAGATGTTCAGCACCTTTCTCTTCACTTCCGCGAAATCAAATACAACGAATAGTAATGTAGTTGTGATTATCTTACATCTTGGTATTTTTCGCCCTCCTAATTCATCCCGTACGGTTCCTGTTAGCTTTTCGCTATACGTCATGGAAAATATTGTCTTCATGATCTCAAACATTCCAGTCCCAATCATCGCCCTTTAATCCTACAGTGCACTACCATTCTCCTCGACTCATCCTGTTTTATTACTACCCATCATCCCCACCTGCCTCTTTCCCGGTGCGCCAGTGACTTTACGAACATCCGTTGATGACCTCAACTCTGCATATGCTCATCGCTTTCAGTGTCACCGCTTCGCCCGCGGAAACATTTCCTTACTACGCAACATCTCCACATTAATCTCCTCTTCCGACGCCATCTTTCTATCCGCTGAGATGGTTAAGTAACAAGAAGCGTTGCCGCTGACCTGGCGATCCTGGGGTTCGAGTGACAGATTTTCGACACTAGCTAGATCGAATTTACTGAGTGGAGAAGAATTATAGAGTACATGTGCACTGATCGGTAGTTTTCTTTGGTTTCTCCGATCAACATCAGGGGAATGCCGGAGCAGTACCCTACAAAACGGGCCACGGACCGAGAGCGATCTTTCCTTCCTCTTCCTTGTCCTATCCTCTCCCCTTACACACACACTTACACTAACATGCACTACACTACCACATATTCCGGGAGACCGGTCGGGAGCTTAGAGCTTGTCTCGGCTGGAGCGGTGCCCCGTTGGTGGGAGAGTCCTGGTTAGGGGGAAACCCCACTAGCCGACGGTAGGTCGGCGCCGGATCTCGCCATCCAGCGGGGTTAGATCACCGCCATCTCCCGAGAAAAAAACATGCACTACTCTAACCGCACTAATGACCAAAGCAGTTGACGTGCCCGGAAACACGAAAAAATCAATCAATCAATCAACCGACGCACCCGGAAGCACGAAATACTCGCTCGCCATCTTACACTTCTCTGGCAGGCCCCCGTCGTCAACAGTTTCAGTTTTGCTTCATAGCCACTCAAGGGGAACATTTGAAGTGGCCCATTGTTCGCTTGAGTCATAACAGCTGACATAAAAGAATTGTCATTTCCCTTGACCAGGCTCGCGGTGTTGCTCCGCCCCCCGAACCGAGCCCGCAGATTAGAAGGCGGCGCGGATTCGGGGCTGGGCGGCCCACATCCGTTATTTTGAATTGTGTAATTTTAATCATAAATTCCTATTCTACTACACGAGAAACACTTATAATCAAAATTTCATGCAATTTCACTATTTATTTCCAAACGAGGTCAGCCATTTTGGATCCGCCAATTTTTATTTTTGTAATTTATTGACTTATTGGAATTTAGTGACCCTAAAAACCATGTTTGTATACAATTATAATGATTTTTCGAATTTTGGCCAGCGTTTTCAAGATTACGACCACCATGCGGCACACAGTAGACAGAAATGAGATGAAACATTGAAAGGAAAAAAAACATATCTGTAATGACTAGGGGTGGATTTTAAAGACGTCATTTTTTCTTTTTACTTTAGAACAATGCTTATTAGTATTTTTTACCCATTTTATATGTAATATTTTTGCATTTTTCGTCAATTTCCACTAAGTCAGTTTTTACCTTTTTCAATAATTTTCAATACACCTTTTGCTGATTTCATCGATTTTAATATCATTTTAATTGTATTTGCTTCAAACTAATATTTACGAGACGCGATAAGTGTTCTCCACAGAATTCCTGAGTAGCCTATTCCATTTTTTCGCACAGAAATTGTAATGTCAGTTCAGTCGTTGTATATAATCTAAGGTTCCTGTGACAACTATCAGCGCCATTGTCGGTTTGGCCGATTTCAGAATAACTAAAGATAGAGATTTCCGGGTAAAGAACAATCCACACCAAAAGTTTGCGAGCTGAATTCACTCAATCGAATGGAAGAAGCTTCAATTAAAAGTAACCGGGTTGGGAAAATTTAAATTAAATATTTAAATACTTCTCCAAAAAAAAAATACTTCAAATATTCAAAATACAGTAAATACAATAATTTTTATTACTACTTTTTATTGCCACAATGTATTGAAATTGTCAATTACGATAAATTACTGATTGACATACATAAATTTCTAAACAATAAACTCTAACTCAAATAAGCGAATTTCCTTTTAAAGCGACTAGTTTTTCAAAGAAATCATCACACCCATCAAACCCATGTTTGGCGAATACATAAAACCTGCAAAGGAAAACGGTCGATCAACTGGCGCGGATGAACGTAAACTAATGTTGTAAGTAGAGCTCGGACATGTAAGCACTAAAAAGGTCGAAAATAGGCTGGCAAATAGGCACTTAAAAACTTAAAAATTGGTAAAATGGGCATTATGTTTGAATAATATTAAAATGTATACATAATACGTACTACATAAAGAATATACACAATTTTCTAAAAACAAATCGAATTTCTTTGATTGTCAACATATATTGCGGAGTTAGATAATATTTCCTAAGAGTTCACTCGTGTGGAATTTTATATTTTGTATACATTACTGGTTAAACTGGTTGGATTTTCAAGTTTTGAAAATGGAATGTTTGTGGCATGGCACATGTCAGTATTGAAATTCTTTCTTGTCTTCATCTTTTGACTGCAGTTGTTGAAGAAGGTTTCAATAGTTCTTCTCAATTCTTTTTCGCATTTTTTGCATGAGTTGCGGTGTTTTTATGTTGTAAGAAATATTTTTACCGTCAGTTTACAGTAGAGTTTACCACCTTTTCACAACACTGACAAAAATACATTTTCAGTCTACCGTGAATCTTCCCCATAAATTCACTCTTCAAGCAATGCACTTCATGAAACTTCTTTTTTGGCATTGTTGCAAGCATGCTTAACAGGAACAGTAAATTTACTGATCTGGCATGCACGAAACTTCGAAATCAATACAAAATTATCGAAGAAAACTCTGTCTATCTTGTGTAATTCTACCTTTCAAAAAGCGAAAGATGCCGGGAGCGCTGTTTTCAAAGACAATTGTTTTCTTGGTAGGAACAGATAGCTCACTAATCATTGCAAAGATCGGAAAGACGAGAGCAATTTCCTGTTTTCTGGAGCACCCTGAGGGGCTTCGGCAAAGTAGATAAGGTTACATTGTCAAAATTCTCATACGTCTCTAGCGGTGTCCCTGCTCGACGCGTTACAGGTAAGAACACACAGGGCATAGAGATTCTCGATCGGAGAACGCCCTGGCAGATTTTACGCGGTTGTTACTTGTTTGGTAAAAAATTACCCATCAGTGATTTCTCAAAAAATTGCTATAGAAAACAAAATATAGTGAACAAAAAATATTTAAAAAATTCGTAACATTCAATATAGGCATTTATAGGCCCTTAACGCTCGATTAGACATATGTCTCTAAAATAGGCATTATAAAACCCTCCCAAAAGTTATTTCTGAGGGAAACATTGATAATGGAGTAAGTTACTTACAAGTACATTCAAAGAAATAAAATAAGCATAAAAGGCATTGTCCGGACTCTAGTTATAAGAAATAAAGAAGTCGGATAATTGTGCAGCATTTTTAATGATTTAGATTTATAATTTAACAATGAAGAGAATTCAAATTTATCAGCTGAGAGGGGCTTTTATTTTTGTGCCAATGAGGTTCCTTTATTAGCAGAATCAAACAAAAAGAAACTATATTCATAATCTTCATCTGTTTTTGCAGTATTTTAAGTATTCCCTTTTTCAAATACACCTATTTTATATATTTAAATAAATCTGTAAAAAAAGAAAATGATTCGTGAAAAGAAAAGAGCTCTGCTCAACGTGAATTTGAACTCAGTACTAGAAAACTAACAGATAACTAGTAGTTAATTTTGAGAAGGATATACATACATTTTTTCGAAGATACACAAATACACTTAGTAAATAAATGTCATGAATACAAGTCATGCAACGCAGAAAAACAAGAATCAAATAGCATTTATTAATTAGACATTCCCAGCAAACTAATAAATCGGGCGAAATTGATTTTAATGGAAGTATTTAAACATGGGGTGGTGGAATTTGTAACTCGGATTTTAAGGTCATCCAGAATATCATAATTAGATAAAATTTAAAAATCAGAGAAAAAATCAATAAAAAAACAATTTTAGAAACAGTTCAATATAAACAATTATTATGGTTTGGTCATATTAAAAGAATGAAAGAAGATAGAATTCCAAAAATAATTTTAGAATGGTTTCCTGTGGGAAGGAAGAAAAGAGGAAGGCTTAAACATAAGTGGTTGAGAGAAATTGAGAGAATTTTGAAACAAAAAAATTAACAGACAAGGATTATGAAGATCGGAACAAGTGGAAAAATAAAATAACATAAAGTATTACAATTTTCGGACAACAGAAAGTTGTTTATTAAAATGCAAAAGGAAAAAAAATAGAGCTTAGAGGTTAGACAAATGTCACCCACATCATTTTGAAGGCGTTGTTGCAACACAGCTACTTGGAAACGCAATTGGCGCACGTGAGCCCGAGCTAGTCCGCTGCACGGCGCGGCTTGGCGCGGCAGTCGTAAGACGCGCGTAAAGTTTATCTGCCGCCGCGGTGGGCGCGGGGCGTGCGCTGTGCGGGCCGCGGTCGAGCGATGAAGCCTCCGCCGCCCAAGATTTACGCCGCCCCCGCGACCCGCCCACCGACCGCTGCGTTTCAATGGAATGACCTGCGCCAGATAAGGCGCGTGCGTGTGTTTGCTTGCGTTCCGGAGCAACTTAGGGGAAGGCAGGGTCGCTTATTCCGTGGAACCATTGCTTTCCCTATCATTTCCAAGGATATCTTACATTTTAATATCGCCTGACTAGTAATTTAGAATCATTTACTTGTAATCCAAGTCAAAACAGTTTAAATTGGGCGCATCCAATCTTATCTTTACAAAATGAGCATGTACTTATTATTGTCACCAATAGATAGGGTAGAGTTCGCCTGTAAAGCTCTTTGGAAGCACTGGACTGACTGTGTCTCATAGGGAATGCTGTGAGCAGCAGATATACTGGTGCGTGAGGTGGGCGCGCGCAGGCTCATTCAGTCGAGCTCGCCTTCGGAAGCAATCGGCCAGTTGCATACAGCGTGACTCACTGCGCGCATGTGGTGGGGCTCCGCATGTGCTTATCGGCTCAGTGTTTAAATCATACATTTGTCGTCGTATCCATGTGAATAATTAAAAATCTACAATTTGAAATGTAATTGCTTCCCTAGAAAAAAAAATTCACCACACGCCAGGGGAGCCAAGGAGCAACCTTACGAGGTTTACTGCATTTTCACATTCGTTTTAAAAAATCTTTCAAAATGTATTAATGTAAAATGTTTAACACTTTTATTATATTAATATTTGTATTACAAAATAATTTTAATGCATTTCGCTGCAGGTGTTGTGCTTACCAGCAGGCCTTCCAGGCAATTACAAATGCTTCCAGTTCAGGAAGCAAAAATATTGAGATCGCAGGGAAGCTAAGTTACGTGGAGGAGCGTGGTGGTGAGCGAGGTTTCAAGTGCAGACACCAAGTCCGATGAAGTATGAAAATAAGTTTAATACAAGTAGAGCTGCAGAGCAGCGTGAAATTGATAAGCAATGTCTCTGGGCTGTCTGTCCGTTATCAACGCTAGAGGCTCCTTGTATAGAAAACAGAGAAATTTATGGGGCCATTACGCTACCCCCACCTGACCTCTACATGTCTTGGACGTAATAAACAGACATTACTGTCCCAACAGTTTTGCCCTTTTGAGGTCACTTTCTCATAAGTTACGATACATCCCCGCTTCCACAATCTGAATCCTCGTAAGCGTTGACAGCGGTTGTGGGAACCCTCTCGTAAATGTTCTTATGATAAAGATACCCAATATTGCGCCTGCTCCGGACGCGACCCCAATTGAGATAACTTAGAAAAGCGATATTTCTTTCGCGTACATGCTTGAGAAAAATATCAATTTCTTCTCTTACGCAATACTTCATATACTCTTATACGCAGGTGCATTTATCGTTGCATAATTGCTAGTAAGTGGAAATGTATAAACATTGAATTGTATGACGAAAAATAATTGTAAGGGCCCTCGTTCTCATTCAGCAAATTATCATCAAACACTTCTTTTTACTTTCTCTCTATTGCTTCCGCAGTAGAGATAAAGTTATGTATTTATTTTCTCGCATACGTACGTATACAGTGGCGGCTGCTCTTTGAGGAGTCTGGGGCGTCGCCCCCCCCCCCTAGTAATAGTAACAAACACAAAAGGTTTCATACTTTAACAAACATGAATTGTTAAACAAAAAAGTGTTGGCATGAGCTTTATACCGTATTATCAGAAAAATAAATGTTTTTAGTATGAATGTATTTGCGTGGGCCGCACCACGGGTCAATGTTTTCACCCAGAACGTACACTGGCGGACTCTCGGAGGTCCGTCCCAGCCTTTGCCCAAGCCCTTGACGGGGAACGAGGCGTAGGGTGGGCGCCGGGAGGTGGTGCATTGGAGCGGTGCTTCGCGGCGGCAGAGTCCGAAGACGTTTTCCGCACACGTAATGTACATGTGACCTGAGAAGTGCGTTAGCATTTGCGAATCAAGTCATTGCGAGGAATCACGCCACATTCACGTGTTCTGTGTTGAGTTGATCTGTTTTGAATTTGAGACTTGCATGTCATGTTTTGGTATTTAAAGTGAGTTTCATCTTGAGTGGTATCAACAGTGTGAACACTATTTTAACTGATGGTAGTCAGAATCTCAGTATTGAAAGAAAAATAGAATTAAAGATATTAGGGCCGCCAAGACCTAACTTAAAAATTACGCAGATTCAAAATGTCTGCAAAATCAAACGTTTATACACGAGAAAAACCTGTCAAATACTAGACCAGCATGGGTTATAATTTCTTTTTATTGGAAATTAATTCTCTTGTCACAAAGTACGACTAGCTATTGTGATAATGTACATAAGCTAAATTCATTATTAATTACTACTCACATGTATATCGTGCCTTGTTATTAATGTTAGTGATTGTGCGTGGACAAAGGATGGTGTATTAAACACCTTGCCCAAAAAGTGAAGAAGCACAAATTCAGTGGATAACAAAACTGTGGAATGAAATTTACCATGCTTGGCAAAATTGATATAAGATATCAGTTTCAGCTTACAGAATGAGAATTAAGAAAATTATTGAAGATATTTCCAAGAATATGTTTACAGTTTGAGTAAACTAATATATTTTATTCAATTTTGCGGGAAGTTTGAACTTCAACTAAGGGGGCATGACGAAACAGAGGGATCAGACAACCCTGGTGTTTTTCGTGGTTTAGTTAATTTGATGGTAGAATTGGACCCACGTTACAACAACATATTCAGAAAACAAATAATCGTGTGTTTTGGAGGATTTCTAAAACCATACAGAATGAATAGTTGGACCCAATTTATGCTGTTTATCATCAGTTGATATGTGAGGAAGTATCTAGGACTGATTACTCAGCTATAGAAGTAGATGAAACAATTCCAAAACTTGTATTTGTTGTATGATATGAATTGAAGGGGAAGATATATGAATGATTCATAAACTTCGTAACACCAAGTGATCACACTGCAGAAGGAATTAGATGTGTGTTCAGTGAACTTAAGAAACTGAAAATAAATGAGACCCAAAATAAATGAATCGCTCAAAGCTACGACGGTGCGTCGGCTATGAGTGGCAGACACAGTGGGGTACAGGTAAGAGTGAGGGCAGTGTAGGATGAAGCACATTTAGTACACTGTAATGCTCATCAACTCAACTTAATTGTAGAGCGCTCTAGCACTCAAAACAAAGAAGTAAGAATATTTTTCAGCAATTTGGAAGGCTTTACTACGTTCTTCACAAAGTCGGTAAAAAGAACTGCGGTTCTTGACTAAGGTGTGAAGAAAAAAATTCCAAGGAATGACGGTACAATGTGGAATTTTAAGATGTGTAAGCTTTGTATATAATTACAATAATGAAATAGGTGAATGTCTTTAAATAATTGAGAATGATGCAACTAACGATTACTCAATAGTTAGAAAAGCAATTGGACTGGGAAAACTTTTAAAAGATTCTGATTTTCTCTTTCGGCGTGATCTTTTTCACAAAATTCTATTTCATCGCGATATACTTTTTAAACAACTACAACATAAGGATGTAGACAGCATTACAGCCCAAAAGTATGTGTGAGAATTGAAGTCAGCTATATAACGGACAAGAAATTCTCTTCACTTTAACCATCACTGGAATACCCAAAGTAACGAGTCATGTAAATAGAAACGTGCTCGTTTCGAAGACTCGCTTAAAACTGTCGCAAAAGAAGTATGCTACATAATTCTGAACAACATTGATGACCGTTTTACATTCAACAACCATTTGTTGGCAGCCATATTATTTCAACTCACCTTGTCCACCAAACACAAATTTCAATAATAGAATAATTACAAACTGCCATTAAATTGTTCGATTTTAATGAAATTGAACTGTAGCAAGAGTTGACAGTTAAATACAGCAGAAACGATTTTCAAAATGCAACAGGAGCTTTAACATTCGTGAATTGCATTTAACAAAAACAACTTATACCAAATTTTGCATGATTCTGTGAAACTCTTGCAGATTTTCTGCACAATCCCGGTGACAACTGCAGAAAGCGAAGGGTGTTTTTCGACTCTCAACAGAATAAAGACTTTCTCAAGGAATACAATGAGAGAAGAGAGACTTAGTGCATTAAAAAAGTGTTCTATAGAAAAAAGAACTTCTAAATGTATACAACTTTAATGATCTTGTCATTAACCACTTTGCAGAAGGAAGGAAGGAAAAGGAAAATGTATGTCATCTACAAGACTATTAACTAAGGTAAGTTACTTTTCGTAGATACTGTGTAGTAAAAGATTTATTAATTATATATATTAGGGCACAAAAGAAATAGCTTGAAATGCTCTTCTCAAATATCTTTGGAGTGAGGTTTTCAGGAAACAATTTCGAGGACGTCGTCATATTGGAAATTAACATGTTGCCAGAAAGTTTTGGTTTTTGTAATTTTTTATTTAAAAAGAAACAGGCATGTTTTCCAACGAGGGGGATAATTTTGATAAGACAAATTCAACTGTGCCTGGTAAACTTAAGTTTGCTGCGTTGATCAATGATCAATTCGATTTCTCATTTGCAGCGCCGATGTCGTTTTGGCCATGGAGGAAAAGCCGTTATCGTTTTGGCCATGGTATTATTTCCACCATGGTTTTGGTCAAAGGATTAACATTTCCATCACGTGAACGCGTTAGGGGTTCCTCTTCCTTTGGCCTAAAACCTCTCCCACCCCGCAAAACACCGGCCACCACTATACGTATATACAGTGCTATATACGTCGTACAAAGAAAGTTATGTAATACTGCGGAAAATCGATTTCGAGATTTCAACGGGAATACCCACTGGTATAAAAAAATTGTTTGTTTTCTTTTTAAAAAAAATCGTCTGTCGTTTGTAAACAACACTAGCGCCTGAACTGTAAGTCGGAGTTTTCCTAACTGAATGCTCCCCGGTCGATCTAGCCTCACTCGAAACTCCGAGATTTTGAATAACGTTCTTTAATTTTAGAAGGTACTTTACATGAAGCTCCAGGTATATTTTCAAAATATTCGCAAAAATTGCTCCAAATTTTTTCTTTATTTTTTTAGTAGGGATAGTACTAAATGTACTACTTACGATGACATTAACGCCATTTTGCTATGTTCTTTGTGTTTTTTAAATACACAATTCTCATTTTTTAAAATCTCCCTCATGTCGTTAAGATTAACGGCGACAACACGTACCGAGGTAGATTCGGTATACAAGAACACTCGAATGTGCATTAATTTTCCGCGGAAGTCTGCCGGTCGAAGGCAACCGTACTTGGTCGAAGCTGGTATCACGAGTAATTGTAACCACGGAAAGTCCGTCTGCTTGTAGATACCAGCAGAATTGCGGAAGGCAGCCGAGTAACTCGTACGTATCAAGAAGAATGAATGAACGTATGTTTGTCGATACCAGCAGAACTGCGGAAGGCAGCTGAGGAACTTGTACGTATCAAGAAGAATGAACGTAGTTGTCGATACCAGCAGAACTGCAGAAGGCAGCGAGTAACGCGACGTATCAAGAATAAATGAAGTTGTTTCGATACCAGCAGAACTGCAAAGAGCCTGAGTAACCGTACGTATCAAGAAGAATAAATGAACGCATCTGCTTGTCGATACCAGCAGAACTGCCGAGAGCAGCGTAGTCACATAGAGGAAAATGGAGGAGCCGGGCCGGGGGAATAGCTTATGTGCTTGGAGACAGAGATTCTGCCGTCACGACTGTGCTTAGGGGACGTGGGAGGACGAGCTTTGAGTTAGAGTACAGCTCCATACGGCGACGCTCCGGCGGGGAGGGGGGCGCAAGTGGAAGGGCGTGGCCATCCGTTGAAGGCTGAGCACGCTGGCTCGGACGTTTGTGACGTGTACTACCCAGTGTGGATGTATATTTGTGGAACTATTGTGGTATCACCGAACTCCTGCTGCCTGTGGTACAACAGGCGGCGCGTTCTTAGGTTGCGCGGTTGAACAACTCCCAGAGAAGCCTAAAATACTTATATGTTAGGAATAAGCTTTTCGATTTAACGTCATCCAGTAATCAAGATATTGCAGCAACATCGATGTATTAAATAATTTTAAAATCAAGAACATCCGTCAGATGCTCTTTTGTATCCACAGCCCACCGTTATGTGACTCATACTTATGGACGTTTAATATTGTGAAGTGCGAGGCTACTGTGGCGTCATGGAGAAAAACACACAGACTTTTACAAGTATGTACAAGTTTATTTACATGTATGTACAATAACCATCTTCTACTCCGAAACTACACACTTGTGAGTATTTCCCTGTGGATACCCCACATAGCTAGGGAAGCCCCGCCTCTTCTGACGCTACTCCCGTGCCACTACCGTAACGTCGTCACCCGTGCACTAGGCACGACACGCACCAGCCTGGGCGTAAAGTTTTGTGCATCGCGTGAGTTTTCCAGAATTAAAACCCCCGTGTGAGCTCGTCGGCTCTATTTTATACCAACGTACAGCCGTCACGTGACCGTCCTAGGTGTGGGAGGGAGGCTCGCATCTACCATGTGACCTTCCTGGTCAAGCTGGCGTCCCCTTTGTCTAAATGTATCCCAACGCCGGGCGCCTAGCTATTCATGCCCACAGGTATGCAATACTTCCGCTCCTCCTCCCACCCACGGCCGCCAACGTGACGCTACACTACCTACAGGCTGCCCCTTCCTATGCTTCAACACTGTGAGTATTTGGTTATTTCCCGTGAGTTTGAGTACAGAAACGTTACACAGAAAACACCACGGACTTACATCGCTAAGCGCTGGGCCTCGAAGAGGAATACAGTTTTCTGTCTTCTAAATATCACTGTAAACTACGCTCGTCGTTGACGGTACAGAAGTTCAGTCAATTTTTTACTGTATTGAATATGCCAGTAAGAAGTTTGATGAATTTTTTTTCTTTGATATAAGGGTTGTTGATTCAAATTGTGTATTTAAAGTTTGGCAGTTCTTTGTGTGGAAGTTGTGTGGAAAATGCAGTTTTTTGTGTGGAAGTTTTGAACGTCTTGAAAGAATTTTTCCGTTGTATGTGATCGCGTGCAGTTCTTGCAATGTCTATCTTCGAACTGGTGGCTCGTGCTTAGGTTGCACAACCCCCAGATAATTTTAAAATACTTATATGTTAGGAATATGCATTTTCGATTTAATGCCGGTCAATAATCGAGTTGTTGAAACAATAGGAATGTGTGGAATCATTTTAAAACCAAATAACGCCTTTCAAATCCTCTCTTTTGCGTCTGGTTGCAAAGAAGGCAGCGCACCGATGTGTGGCGTCACCCTTATGGACGTGTACATTGTGAAGCAAGATCCGGCGACATGTCACTCGTTCCTATGCGTCAGCTTTACGAGTACTCGGTCATTCCCTGTGTGTTTTAGTACTGTAACCATCATGACGCTATGAATATAGAAAGATGGCATGACATCACAAATTTGAAGTCACCTCCGCCATATTCGTGAGTCCAGAAGGCTTGTAGCATAGATAAACTGCGTGTGAGTGCTCTGAGACTTGAAGCTGTGCTATGTTCAGCTGTGTTTTGGCATATTTTTTAATATTTAAAAGCCTTGCTGAGAATAGCTAGCTTTTTGTAACAGTTCGTTACGGTTACTTGTGTGGCCAACGACTGAACAAACTATACGGGAAAACCGGAAATTACTTTCCACGAGTAGCTACTCCATGTCATTTGAACCATTTAGTACCTTTGTAAGTTATTCATTAACTTTCGTGAATTTTTCTTAAACATTGGCTGCAGATCCAAAGCGGACAACATCGTGGATTAGAGGTATACGAAGAGACAATTGGCAGCTCAGCAATTACAGCAGGTTACGTTCGGCTCATTTCCAAGAAGACGATTTTGATAGAACGTCTATATTTCTAAAGCCTGATGGCTATACATAGTCATAGTCGCCCTACATACTCCTACGTCACAAGCAGGTAATGACGTATTGTTGAGCCTGGTTGTAGTAACAGAAGGTATTGGTTTGACAGACGTGTTTTGGACCCACCAATATGACAAACTGGCTTCACTTGCTGAACACGGAAGAGGTTGGTAAGGGCACTTCCATGTATTCATAGCTCCGTTGTACCCATGGCGGAAATAAGAAGCGCTACACTTCCTTATTTCCACCATGGTTGTAACGATACATAGAACACGCCAAAGCTTTCATCGCAAAACAGCGGCCTTCGAGAATACAAATTTGGTGTCTTTTAAATATCACTGTAATCTACGGTTGTGATTGTCATGGTCGCTCCTGCTGCTTATAGACTGAGACCGGCGAATTTTCTACCTCAACCAAGAAAGAATATCTTCCTATTTTGTGCATGATTTTTAGTGCGATGTTTATACTTATACTTTAGTAAAGATCAAGGGAGTTCAATTCTTATTTCCTGGGTATGAGGCAATAAATTCAGAGTAAAATTTAATAGAATTATTTTAGTTCATTTCCTATTGGAGAAACACCGAAAATAAAAGAGACCTGAAAGGAGAATACCAAATTTACAAAATTTTATTCAAAATGTAAAATTTTAAAAAAAAGTTTTGAACTGAAAGTTTTAATGTACGTTTCATAGTAAATGCAGCTGATAATGTGGGTGTGATTCGAAGGCAGAATTTTTTCTGTGTATTATCTGGAAATAACGATACACGGACGCAGACTGACTTTAAAGCATAACGAATCACTTCTTTTCCATATATTTAAAGAGTTTAATTCGCGTAATAGAAGAACGGAAGAAACATGAAGTTTCTGGAACCCACATAAAAATCAGTTTGCAGTGAACAATAGTAGAAACTCCTAGTTAGAACATTAAATAATACATTTGTTTAAATTACATTCCCGTCATTATTAGAAGCCGCTACCATCTTGGGGAGCGGGACACCAGCCATCACTGTTTCTCAACACTGATTAACTTATACGTGCATTATCTCAAGATAATGGAAATGTAACTCCAGGTCAGTACCTTGGGCGGCTGATACCCACTGTCGGTCATTTGACAATCTGCTTTTTACTTTCTCGCATACATACGTATACCTACATACACACATACGTACGGAGTAATATACGTAGTATAGACACACATACATACGGAGTAATAAACGTAGTATAGAGAAAGTTATGTAATGCTGAGCGAAAAAACGGCGAATATTTGGCGAAAAAAATCATTGCCGGGCTCTGGTGACGAAAAAATGCATAAAAAACAGTTGCTACATTAAGAGAAAAAATCCCCTAACATGGGGTGTAGCCAGAATCCATGTTTTGTGAGTTCTTGATGCCGAAAACACAATTGAAAGCAAAACGTCCGTCCGTCAGTCTGTCTGTTCGTCAGTGAACACCGCTAACACGTAACTGCACGCACGATCAAATTGAAGAATCCCGTGGCCATCTGGCTCTAGTTGGAGCTATGACATTTTGAAAAACATTTTTTTTTTAAATTTGAGTGTACTTTACATGAAGCCCGGCGGACACTTTCAAAATTTTCTCAAAAAGGCTCCAAATGTTTTCTTTAAATTTCTTGTAAGAATACAGAAAAACACACTTATCAAGATGTCGTATGTCCGAATTTCACCGTTAACTCTGAATTTTCGAAAATTGCAAAAGTTTCAATTTTCTTCGGCGTCTTCCTACAACTTCAAAATTGAAGACAGATTTTTTGTCCATAAATAGTTCTTTCATTAAGGTCATGTACACTTTTTTTTATTTTAGTACTTTATGTGCAATAGAGCGTGCAATATTTGCAATTTTAAAAAATTACAAAAACCAGATTTTCTCAAAAACGGCTCCAAATTTTTTCTTTAAATTTTTGGTAGGGTTAGTGCACAATCGATCCTATCCGATGATATAAACGCCATATTGGTCTATTCTTTTGTTTGTTTGTTTTTAATTACAAAAATGTAATTTTTTTACTTCTCTCGCGTCGGTAATATTTACTTTAGAAGCAATATCTTATCATTATTATATTTATGAGTACACGTGCTTTAAATAATGTCAAATAAAGTTTCTCGAGAAGACAACAGTTTTCTGTAAAAATGAGCACTAAATTCCGAATTTTTCAGAAACGCTCAAATGCCATTTTCTCAAAAACGGCTTCAAATTTTGTCTTCAATTTTTTTCCAAAAGATAGTGCTAATTACACTGTTTAATATGGCGTAAAGTTCATTTTGATGTGTTCTTTTGTTTTTTTCGAAAATTACACAAATATAATTTTTTTAAATATCTCTCACGCCGTTAATATGCACATTTCCATCGATTTGTATATATTATTAAATTTATAAGTGGAAGTTCTTCAAATTACTTTAAATGAAATTATTCGAAAACTGAATAGATTCCTGTAAAAAATAGCTTCAAATTTCGCATTAACAGTAAGGCTTATCGCCGTTTTCTTAAAGACGGCTCCAAATTTTTCAATGAAAATTGCTACTTATGACCAGGTTTTAGTCTTCTTTAATATTCTGAAAATAATTTTTCTGTTCTACTATTTGGAAACAGAAAAGTTGAGAAAACTTCAAAAAAGCACACTTCGGGAGGCAATAGATGGTAGCTGGCAACAAGGAAAGGCAAGACATACAGTACCAGTCCACACCAAGGAAATTAGAAAACTTTACGAGAAAGTCTGTGCCATTCTGTAGCACCTCTAGTTTACTTTTTCGTTTACGTATTATCGGCAGAAAAAATCACTGCCAGGCCCTGATAACGAAAAAGTGGATAAATCCAGTTGCTAAATTAAGAAAAAATATCCTCTAACAAGTGGTTTAGCCACAATCCCTGTTTTGGGGGTCCTTGATGCCGAAAAAACAACGGCATACTTATAAAGGAGGTATAAGGATAGATTTTCAAGGTTAACTCTGAATTTCCGAAAATTGCAAAAGTTTGAATTTTTCCCGGTCTTCCCAGGACTACAAAATTGAAGATAGAATTTTTTCCTTCAAATGAAATTTGTTGTTCATAATTAGTTTTCATCAATGTCATGTACATTGTTTTGAACATTTTAGTAGCTTTCGGGATATATTGCGAACAATATGTAATTTTAAAAAATAACAAAAACAAGATTTTCTGGAATACGGCTCCAAATTCTTTCTTTAACCTTTTGGTAGAGATAGTGCTAAATGCACTCTATGAGACGACATAAACACAATTTTGCTCTATTCTTTTGTTTTTACAAAAATGTAATTTTTTTATTGGCCTCTCACGTCGTTAATATTTATATTACCGGCGATTTGTTGACATTTTTGCATTTATGAGTACATATGCTTTAAATATTTTTTATAAAATTTATTGAAAACTCTCAAGTTTTCTGTGACAAATAGCTCAAATTTCTGCATTTTCAGAAATGTTGGAACACCATTTTCTCAAAAATGTTTCCAAATTTCTTCTTTTAACTTTTCGTACGGATAGTGTTAATTGCACCCTTTAAGATTAGTTTTGCTGTATTCTTTTGGTTTTTCAACAATTACACCGATGTTTGTTTTTTTCTTTTGAAATATCTCTCATGCTTTTAATATGCACATTTCCAGCCATTTGTGTACATTATTGCATTTGCAAGTAGAAGCGCTTCAAATAACTTTCATTAATTTTTTTAAAAAAATCAATAGCTTTTTGTGGAAAAACGGTTCAAATTTCGTATTAACAGTAACATGCGTTTCATAAAAACGGCTCCAAATTTTTCAACGAAAATTTCCGTACAGGACATTACTCTCCTATTATATTCTTAAAGTAATATTTCGCTTCTGCCATTAAGAAACCAAAAAATTGAACAAGTGTGAAAAGGTGGTTTGGGTTGCGATAGAAGACAACTGTGAAGAGGATTGGACACGACTTAAAAGCTAGACCAGGCCAAAAAAATTAGGAAACTAAGGACTACGAGAAAGTCTGTAGCATCACTAATTACTTTCTCGTGTACGTACTGTCTCGTATACTGAGTAATTTACGTAGTATCGCGGAAGTTATGTAAAGCTTCGGAAAATCGATTTCGAGATTTCAACGGAAATACAGGTTTTGGGGTTCCCTGATACCGAAAAACAGTTTTTATCAAAATGTCCATAGGTCTGTGAACCGTACTAGCACCTAAATCATACGTAGCATTTTTTCCAAATTGAATCCATCTAGCTCGAGTCGAAGCTTTGAGATTTTGAAAAACATTATTTTATATTAGGGATACTTTACATGCAGCCCCTCGGACGTTTTCACAATTTTCTTAAAAACGGCTCAAAATGTCTTTAAATTTCTTGTATGAATAGAGTAAAATACACTTATAAAGGAGGCATAGGTCAGCTTTGCAGGGTTAACTCCGAATTTTCGAAAATTTCAAAAACTTAAATTATTTCCGGCATTAGTTCTTATAACTACAAAAATATGTAGAGATTTTTCCTTTAAATTTCTTGCTCATATTAAGTTTTTTCAATGAGGTAACGTACATTTTTTGAAAATTTTAGTCTTTTCGTGTAATAGTGCAGGCAATATGTGCAATTTTAAAAAGTAACAAAAACAAGATTTTCTCAAAAACGGCTCTAAAACTTTTCTTTAAATTTTTGGTAGGGATAGTGTCAAATGTTCCCTCTAAGATGCTATTAACCCCATATTACTCTATACTTTGGTTTTGTTTTTCAAAAATTATTTTTTTTTTACTAGTTTCTTACATTAGTGGCAACGCTCACATCATTACATTGACGAGTACACGTGCTTTAAATGATGTCATAAAAAGTTTCTCGAAAAGCCAACAGTTTTCTATGAAAATGAGTTCAAATTTCCGCATTTTGCGAAACGCTCAAATACGTTTTTCCAAAAATGGCTGGAAATATTTTCTAACTGTTCCAACTTATTCCATAGCTTAGCATAGCTTATTGCAATGTTCCATAGCTTATTGCACTGTTTAATATGACGTACAGTTCATTTTGGTTTATGCTTTCGATTTTTCAAATAACACAAAAGTTTTTTAAATATATCTCACGGCGTTAATATGAACATTTCATCGATTTGTATACATTATTAATTTTTAGTGAAACTGCTTCAAATGATTTCAAATTACGTTTTTCGAAAACTCAATAGATTCCTGTCAAAAAGAGCTTCAAATTTCGTAGTTACACTAACGCTTAAACGCAATTTTCTTAAAAACTGCTGGGAATTTTTGAATGAAAATTGCTATTTAGGACGAGGTTTTACTCTTCTTTAATATTGTTAAAGTAATATTTCGGTTCTATTAGGAAACCGGTAAGTTGAGAAAATTTCAAATTAAAGTACTTTGGACGGCGATAGTTGGCCAGCTGGCAAATGGATGGGGCAAGACCGTAAGGGCAGTCCACATCAAGGAAATTAGAAAACTACTACGAGAAAGTCTGTGCCATTCTGTAGCATTAGTTACCTTCTCTTATACGTAGTATAAAGTTATGTAATGCGGCGGAAAATCGATTTCGAGATTTCATAGGATATACACGTTTTGGAGTTCCTCGATATCGAAAATGTGTTTTTCAAAACGTCCGTCCGGGTACACCACTGCCAACTAAACCATACGGAGGATTTTTTCGAAAATGGATATTCCCCGGTCGCTCTGGCTTGACTCGGTGCGCTGCGATTTTGAAAAACGTTCTTCAAAATTTGGGGGAACTTTTCAGGAAGCCCCCGAAAATTTTCAAAGTTTTCTCAAAAACGCCTCGAATTCTTTTCTCTAAATTTGTTGTAAGAAGAGAGTAAAATACACTTATAAAGGTGGCATAGGTTCGATGTCACGGTTAACTCAATTTTCGAAAATTGCAGAAGTTTTAATTTTTTCAGCGTCTTCCTAGAACTACAAAATTGAAAGGATTTTTCTTCAAATCAAATTTTTTATCCATAATTAATTCTTTCATCAAGGCCATGTACATTTTTTTGAAACGTTTAATATTTTCACACCATATTTTGAATTTTAAAAAATTTTAAAAACAAGATTTTCTCAAAAACGGCTACAAATTTTTTCTCTCAACTTTTGGTAGAGATAGTGCAAAATGTACACTATGAGATGACATACACACCATTTTGCTCTCTTTGGTTCTTGCAATAATTACAAAAATAATTTTTTAATTTTAATTGGCAACATTTTGCTCACATTCTTGTATTTATGAATACACGAGCTTTAAATAATGCCATATAAAGTTTCTTGAAAACTCAATGGTTTACTATTAAAAGGAGTTCAAATTTTCGCATCTTCAGAACTGCTCAACTTTCTTAAAAACAGCTCCAAAGTTTTCAATGAAAATTGCCATTTATGACGTGGTTTTACTCTTCTTTAAGTTCTACTAGTTGGAAACTGAAAAATTTAGAAAATGTCAACAAAATGTACTTTGGGCTGTAATAGACAGCAGCTGGTAAGAGGATGGGACAAGACCAAAAAGGCAGTGAAAAGTGCTGTTTTGCATGAGAAAGCTCACTGATATACCAGTTGTTGTTTAAAGGAGGATTTTTCATACTCCTAAAAGTAGTAAATTACTTTTTCTAATCCTTGGTGCCATGAGAATCCCCATTTTGAGGTTTTGAAAAATTGGTTTTCAGCAAATCTGTGCTTTTGTGAATACAAGTGCCTACACCATTCAGAGGATTTTCTTCAAAATGATACTTCCTAAATAGATCTCGCCTTCCTCCAGGACTTGCAAAGCTTTTAAACAAATCTTTAACTTTTTGGGAGTACTTCACAATGAAGCTTCTGTGTGTGTGTGTTTTTTTTTTTTTTTTTTTTTTCAAAAATGGTTCTGAACCTGTTTATCACATTTTTCATTACAATAAAGTATTACTGTAATGAAATGACAATTATAAAGAGGAACAAGTCTGATATTAGCTGGTACCTCTAAATTTTCAAAAACTGCATAAATTCCAAACTTTTTGGACCCCCTCATGCAACTACTTTATTGAAAATTGAGATTTTTCTCAATGAAATCTATTTTACAAAATTACATCTTTAATTAAAGTCAAAACCTTTCCTTGAAAATATAACTATTTTTTGGAGGGACGGGCAATTTTAAAAACATCATTCTCTCAAAAACAAATTAAACTCAATGGCTGACAGAATCAAAAGTTTAACCTCTCATTTTTCAAAATAAGGCACAGAATTAAATTACATTACATTATTAAATTAAATTACTTTACTGTACAGGACAAACTCTTATACTAACCTGAACTAATGATTTTGTATTATTGACTTAATCTTAAAATATTCTGCAGCCCCACAGAACAGAATTAATTTGTCTTACAATACTACCACATGAATCCAAGTATATTCTTGACATAGCAAAAAATAACAACCTTGTTTACATCTTTTATTATCAATTTCTTTCAAAAATCAACTTAATTATATTTGTCTAACATAATCATGATCTATGTACTAAACAATACACAATACAATGCATTCTTCAGAGACTAGTTTACAGTCACTTAAATTTAATTAAGTCTAAGTACAGCTTCCCTCTCACTCTTGGAAACTTTTTCTTTAATAAAATTATACTTCATTCCTGGTTCTGCCATATACATGGAATTCCAAATTGACTGCACAACCTCTATAACTTCATATCCTAACATTTCTAAATGACGTTTCTTCATTTGTGCATATCCATTTAATGAGCACACATTATGTGAAAATGCTTCATCAGTATGAAGTAGGACTGCCTTCCTATAACAGAATTGCAAAATTTACTTTTAACTATGATGTGATGACATATTTCTCTCATTTACTAAATGTTTAAATATCTATCTATCTATCTATCTATCTATATATATATATATATATATATATATATATATATATATATATATATATATATATATATATATATATATATAGATATAAGAGATTAATATTGAGTTGTTCTGCCTTCACAACTACAGGAAATTTACACCAAAAATGCTGAACAGAGAATCAGAATGGGGGAGTGAACAGAGGACAACCAGGGCACAGGAGCCATCAATCAGTCTCATAGATGATGTGTAGAGGAATTACTCTAAGAAGGGACCTCTTTGACAGGTTGGGAAACAAATCAACAGGGCAATGACATTCCAAGAAATTGTGATGAAGACATTTACAAATGAGCAACTGTAAACGAACACACTGACAAAATGAGTGCATGGACGTAATATGTAGTTATATTGTTAACAATGGCCAAACAGTAGCTGTCAAAGCAATTCCTTCTCGTAGTGATCTCTCTGTAATACCACAAAAATGTATGAAATGCAAACCCAAATATCAGATCAAATTTAAGTGAGAGAAAATGGAAATAATAATCGAAGAATATAGAGAAAACAAGACCAAATAATCATAATAGGAACTGACAAAGAGACAAAAGATCTAAAGACAGGTCCAAGATTCAAATGGATGAATGTGGGAAATCTAACAAGGCAGCTAACTTGAAAGGGACCTGAAAGAGGAAATGATCCAGCTTTAATAATATAAACACAGAACTAATGGAATATGGAGGAAGAACTACTTACTGGAAACAAGAATGAAATATGGGTGGAACTGACAATTTTAACAGAATAGGAAACAGGATTGGTAATAAACATTTACAAAAGAGGACTAAAAAACAACTGCAAAAATTACAAATGAATTACAATGCAATTGTCCGCATGCAAGATTTATGCAAGATTCCTCATACGCAATTTTTATCTGTTTTTTGATGTCAAATAAATAAATAAAAAGAGGAACAAATGGCTTCAGATGAGGGAGAAGAACTATTGATGCAATAATTACACTAGAACAAATTATTAAAAGAAGCAAACAGAATCTACCAACCTACATACGGAATTGGAAAGGAAAACAAAACTATTAAGGAAAACCTCAAAGAAAAGGAAACAGAAGACCACATATATTCAGAGTGTCCATGGAAGAAATGTCAAAACTTTGAAAATATGTTCTTAAGACAATTTTAAGCATATTTTGTCTCAAAAGCTCCTTGCTATTGCAAACGGATAAGCTTCAATAAGCATTTGGTTTGTAAAAATACTTTCTATGGAAAAATTTACATTGCAAAAGCATATAAATACTCCAGAAACATATACATTGTCTTTTATCTACAAAGAAATGTACATATTTGTTCGCAAAGAAAAATTAACATAGAAATAAAAATAGCACTTGAAATGTGTAAAAATTGGGTGCTTTTTTTATCTGTTAATTTTTCTTCCTGAACTTCTTTTTTTTTTAATAATAAACAATTTACATGTTTCTGGAGTGTTTATATGCTTTTGCAAAGTAAATTTTTCCACAGAAAGTATTTTTACAAACCAAATGCTTATTGAGTGCTTATTGCAGCTCAGCCATATGGAATGTCCAAGGAGTTACACAAAATATGCTTACAATTGTCTTAGGAGCTTATTTTTGAAGTTTCAACATTTCCTCCCTGGACATCCTGTGTATATGAGCAATATAGAGTTTATACAAAAATCAAAATACAAAATCTCACAAGAGATCACGAATGTAGAACTATGATAATGCACACTATTTCCCCTACTATTTAACTTATACATACTACATAATGAGATCAAAAATAGAAAGAAAAAAAATAGAAGAATGTATTACTATGAGACATGACCACTGACCAGAAAATAAAGACAACACTATGAATATGCATATACAGTGAGTGTCAAAAATATTGGAACCCCTTGAAAATTTGAGAATATGAGTAAATTTTACATAGAAAAAATAACATAAAAGAAAATTTTCAGCGGAATTAAATGCATTATATAATTATACACAGTAAAAAATGCTACAATAAAAAAAAAACACTTAAAATGAAGTAAAGAAAATTGAGAAACCAAAAATAAGCAAATATCTCATAGAAAAAGAATGCCAAAAGTACAGTAACACGCAAACTCTCAAACACAATAACGACTTTCCTGGAAGTCACCACAGCCACAGCCAACTGTGGATTGACCTTCACCTTGTTACTCGAGACTCACTTCTAAACCCAGCAGTTGCTGAATGAATGCGATACAAGTATTTTTTTTGAGACATTAAAGGATATCCAAAACAAAACTTGCTTCTGGAGTACAGTTCACATAATACTACAAAACAGTGGGTACCATGGATGTGTAATACGTAGGAAATTCTGGATCAATGACATTAACAGAAAAAAGCACTTAGAATTTACTTAAAAATAATGACACAGTTCCTAATAAATGTGGAACCAATTTTTTTTTACTGGTGAAAGTAAATTTAATATTTTTGGCACAGATGGAAGATGAATAGCACGAAGGGATAGAAACAATGAATTTCATGAAGAGAACCTCCAGCACCCAGTGAAATACAGAGGTGGTTCTGTGCTGGGCGGGAGGTGTACAAGTGTTTCTAGTGTGTGTATCTTCACTTTATAAATGGTTCAAAGTACCGTGCAATGTACATCGATATTGTGCAAAGTAAACTACACAAAAATGCTGAAAAAATGTGCCACAAAGACAAATTAATTTATCAGAAGGGCAATGATCCAAAGCACAGGGCTGAAAACACAAGAATGTGGATCCTTCCCAATAAATCACAATATCTGAAAACACCACCACAATCTCCAGACATTAATCCTATTGAATATTTATGGGACACCAGCACACTACCCGGTGTTGCCCGAGCTTTCTTCCTATTCACTCCTTGCGAATGAGGGAAAAGATCAATTTTATATAAACCACAGTGTTTAATATTTTTAACGTAATTGCTTCAAATTATAATGACATACTATTTTTTTCATTTTATTTTACAACACATTGCTATCCCTTCTTTAGTCGTGTCACAGAGGTTTCCTCTGGGTTTCTTTTTGTTTGCTTGTCATTTTGTGGCAAAATTGAGATCTCAGTACCTTTCAGGGAACATACTTCAAGTCAATTCGAAGATGCACAGCAGAGTCAGTTAAATCCTCGACCTAAGACAAAATATTTCTTAACCCCGTGCGCTGACCTGAAGATTATCTCCGTGATGCAACCATTGCCGTGTCCAATTTCTTATTCGAATGTTGTTTGCTGCTTGGAGCATTTATTGTTTATTTTGATATTTTTATCATACAATATGGTCGATAAAGAGGGACAATTCCGAAAAATGGTGTATGAATATGCTGGATGAAAGTACTGATTTTGACATTGGTGGTGAATCCGACAGAGAGCAAGAAGATTATCTGCAAAACAATGATCATAATTCCTGCATACAGAAACAAAGAAACATGCAGATCTCTATGAATGAAAATTTGAATGTGGTAAAAGCTAAGGTAGGCTGTAAAAAAAAATTATTTCAATCAAGGTTCCAGATGAAATTGCAGAACATGACTTTGATGATGCTGCAATTTATTTCGACAATTCTTTTCTTGATTGTTCTTCATTTACGGAAAAAGACAAAAGAAAACTTTGTAGCATATGTGTAAACCATCTCAAAACATTCGTATGACTCCCCATAATATTGTCTTGCATACCACATGTGAAAGGTCAAGCACGCAATGTGAAAACCGTAGCAGATGCAAGGAATCTCTTCTTTTCAGATTCACTACTAGAAAACATAGTAACGTACACAAATCAGTGGATACACAAAGACCGATCAAAATGGAGTTGTGAAAGGGACACGAGACCCACGAATCTACTTGAAATAAAACTCGTACTTCTTGTTGCATCGAAACTCCTATGAATTACGTTCAAAAAATGTATCAACTGGCAGACATCCCTGAGCTCATGTTCCAAAATCACAAGCTGCGAGTAAGCTCTCAAACACTGGAAGACGTGCTTTCTGTGATTGGGAAAAAAATCGTCAAACCACAATCAGATGTTACAAGTGCAAACGTTTCATTACGTTCAATGTAAAAAATCCCTCACGTAATAACAATATTGTTATGTTTATAATTTTTATTTATGTAAATCTGAGCAATGGATTAATTTGCATTAAAAATTACATCAATTAAAACATTTTTGACTGATTAAATGTTTTGTTTGCGTGCAATTTCTGAACCCGGAGGTTGCCTCCGTGCCGTGACTATTTAAGATAGATTCACGCGACTAAAGGGCTATTAGATGATAGTTTTTAAAAATCTTATGCACCTCCACTGACCTCTAGCAAAGAAATTAGATACCAGTTTTGCTATAGCACTATTGGACTCTGGTGAAATACATTAGGAACCACGTGCTCTAAGCAAAGGGCGAAAATGGTCGCGGTGCATCTATAAACATATTATTATACTAAAAAAAGTGAATTCAATGACGTGTAACTGACATCGATACCACAAAAAGTAGCATATGAATAGATATGAATTTTTACAGGCCCTTCTTTAGGATTGTCGCAGTGTCGTAGCAAAGTTTGGTAATGACTAACACAACGTAAATGCGGAAAATAATTTAATTATTGCATGATCCAACACTAGTTCATTGTGGCACGACTTGAACACAAACGTTTGCAAGCTAGAGTGAAAGATGGATTAAATTGGAATTCGTGGTGTTATCCAATTCTTTTTTATGGAAGGTAAACATGTGAAAACATCCATGAAAGGATAACGTCTACATCGAGTGACTTCCCTTCCTATGAGAGTGAGACTTTAGGTCACCGAATTTAAGCTACCAGGACAAGCATAGAAGATGTACCACGATCTGTGGCTCCAAAAACAGCTGTGACACTAGAAAAGATCGAGAGAATCCATAAGATCCATCGATACAATCCAGATGGGTAGCCACGATTGCTGACTGCGATGTTTGAAACGATATCGCATGCAAACATCTGCTGAGTGTTTGCAGCTACTCAAGAAAAATCCAGTGTTTTTTTTTCTCCCAGTTTTATTACCATGGATGAAATTTGGTTTCAGCATTACACTGGAAAACAAGCAAGTCAAAACAATGGACTGCAAGGGGAGAACTGGCTCTAAAAAAGGCGAAATGAAATCTATCAGCAGGAACCCCTCCCCCCACTCGGACTTTTAGTTTATTCCCAAAATTAAAAACTTTTCTTGCTGGACAAAAACTTATGAGCAGTGAAGTTGCCATCCAGGCGGTCAATAACTTTTTCGAGGGTCTTGTAGAAAATTTTTTTAGAAAACAAATCTTTGACCTGGAGAAACGTTGGACCAAGTGCGTTGGAAGGAGAGGGAACTTCGAGAGAATTGCGTCAAATAATAAGGTAAGTTACGAAATTCAAATTGTAGTCTTTCATATCGAACGACCCTGGTATTGTCTTCAAAATTGAGAAATACCAAAAAATTAAGACGTGTTTCCCAAGAAAGGCACTCAATTACAAGCCAAGAGGTAGAAGAGTCCCAGACAGTCCAAGAAAACTGGGAAGTCTAGGTGCACACAAAACTGGAAAAATTAAAGGAGCAGGCTCACAAGCCTCGACCTAATACAAATGTATGTTCATGATTATCAATTGCATTAAATGTTTAGAAATTTGTTTCACTTCTATTGCTTCTGGATGAAGTCAAAATGATAAGTTTCTGAAAGAAGCATTAAGTCTGCTGACAGATTAACAATATTATATATTTACATTTAACATAATGTTCTTGCTCAATAAGGAATTGCCGGTCCTTGAATATAATACTATTTCAAGTTGAATTAAGCTGAGTAGCAGTGGCGAATATTAAGTATATCGCACTTTATGGAAGCTACATCTACTGTTGCCTTTTATTTCGAGCTTTTCTGAAATTCCAATATTATGAAATTCCGTCCTTAATAACTGTTTTATAACACAATTACACATACCACTAACTTCTGGATCATTAACACACTCCATTTTCACAAAAACTTGAGAGAAGTGTAATGACCAAAGAAGGACTGTTCATCGCAATATTTTGCGGTGCCTACCGTCCGTCCAGACGTGCATCGTCCTTGAAACATGAGGAGCCTTAGGTTATCGCGGCAGGCATACGGTGTCTTCGCCTGCGCTAGTGAATTCTCTGGGCAGCATCAAGAACTGTTTGAAACTTCTCACTCTACCGCACTTCATCGCGCTTAGGGGTGAGAAAGAGTGACTGGCTCTCGGCAGCAAAACAAGAGTTATTTTTTCGCATTCGTTTTAAATCTTTCGAAATCTCAATGCCTTTTTAAGAGGTTTACCAAACTAATGAAATATTTCTTATACACTTTGAATTACCAGGTATACCGGCAGTGTATGCTGTGTATCGAAGAATTCACCACTGCTGATTTGTCAAACATCTAGCTAAAATCATCAAAAAATTGATTAGATCAGTCTGCATGTTGAAAAATCTCTTCTGAACTAGACATTAAGCTGTTAGAAACGTGGAACTGATTTCCTTCTTCAATTAAATAATTATACTTCGAATAATAAAATACATTTTCTAATTTATATGATTTGAGAAACTCAATTAATAAAACTATTTTCTATTTGTTATGAATACTGAATATAACAGAAGTTCAATAGATTTTATTATTTCTAATTTTATTTTACAGCAAATATTCTCGAGACAATAACGTGGACAGGTCCTTGACTAACAATTTGCGTATCAAAATTATTAGTATGTAGTTTTTATGCTGCATGGTCAATAAATTTAGATTAGTCAAGAATTTACAATACCTGAAAATATTTTTATCATATCGTTGTTTCCAGGTGACAGGAATATTGCTTTCATTGAAGAAAATTTCAAAATCTGAAAATAAACATTAACTTTCAACATTTACTGTTGAATAAAAAAATGGATAAAAGCTTTTATTTCAGAAAAAACTTTATTTGTATACCAAGTCTGTAGCCATAAGGACTATAACCATGTTGTCTTATAAATTTGTTGTCTCCCAGAACTTTCACAAGTACTTCTCGAACTTCATTGTGAAACAAAGAGGTTGGGGCATCCTCTTCTCATGAACAGAAAAATCATTAGAATACACAAAGATATTCAATAAAATAATGTTAAACCTGTTTGAAAGGAATTAAAACTACCTGTAACTGCCACCTCTTCACAATACTTTTTGTGGAACCACGGCACATCAAATTCAGGGTAATCTAAACACACCGCTCGGTTCAACTGCATTAAAAAGTTGCGAACACGACTAGGATAGATGGCCTAAAAAAATATTTCAAAATATGTATTAATATATTACAGAAAAATTTAATAACAAGAATAACAACTAAAACATTACTACAATCTGTTGTAATACCAGCATAGAGACACAATGTTTAATGTTCACTTCACAATAACACTATCTTCTGCCTATGGAAAATTAAATCAAGTGAACATGTTGGTTATTATTGGATAATTTATTAATGGCATGCTGAATATGATTACCTTAGCATAACAGTCTGCAATTTCCGCATCCAATCTCTCCAGAAATGTAAGAGTAAATATAAGATGAACCAATTCTTCAGGGAGGAAACGAAAGAAACACAGTGTAAGGCTCGCTTGTAACATAGCAAGTCCTGACATACGATTGCTTTCTCTACAATTTCATAACAAAAAACACAATAAGCAAATAATTTTGAAATCAATAACTAATATAATAATACATATAAAATTTTCAGTTTTTTGAGGGGAGCCTCAAAAAGGATATAAAGCAAATTATTGTCCAAACTGAGTTATCAAGGACATAGCTTTATGACAATACTATAATTATGTATAGGGGGATAAGTGACATTGCCATTTTGCCATTAAAATGTAATGGCAAAATTGAAATGGTACTTATCCCCCTATTCACAATGATAGTATTATAGTAAAGTTATGTCTTAACAAACTCAGTTTGGGTAAAAAATTTGACTTATCCCCTTCCAAACACACAGACCCGCCAATTAAAAACTGTTTGTGATATACTATGGAGGAGAGGTGCACTCAAGTGCATGAATTGCTCAAAAGCTCTGGAATCCCTATCCTAACTCTTGTATTATTTTAATTTATATTATGAATACAAGCATTTTTAGCAAGATTTGATTGCAAAAAAATATTCGCTCCTTTAAAATAAAAATTATTTGCAACAGCAAATGAGTTCGGTTCTTTTCCTTTAGTGTGTCCCACATGCAGGAATTAACTTACTGCCATGACAAAAGGGAAATAATTATTTGAATAACTATATTCTCCCAATTGAGACTGAGAAAACATACACAGACAGTGAAATTACATTTATGTCCAGAAACACACCTAGGAGCCATCTCAGCATTTCCTCAATGAATCAGGGGAAACTGGACAGAAATCTTGAGATGGCCTAGAAGCTGAAGTACAATACTTGATAAAGGTATATTTAGTATTTTACAATTTCATACAGTAGAACCTTGGTATTCCAAACTAATTGGGGGTGTAGTCTGTTCAGATTCAGATTAACTGGAAAAATGTACTGTACATATACAAATCATCTACATAATTACCAGACACAGTGCAACATTAGTCAAAAACTGTATGTTGGAGACGTATGGAGGAGGAAATCATCTGTGCACGCTTTCTTGAGTTTCAGAATCCCTTCCCAACAATTTAACTATTAATAGTTGCAAGATGAAAAAATAATAGTAATAATCATAATAATAACAACAACAATAATAATAATAATAATAAATTTAAAAAAGCGAGAGATAAGCATTTCAAAAACTAGATATTTTCGTTGCCAAATTATAGAAAACTTATTTATAATGGCAAACAAATGAACAGATTTGATTTTTCTGTATTGCTAACAAAATAGAAACTCACCCTAAGCTCTACTACCACTACAAGCAAAAGGAAAGCTCAACAAAACGTGCGCATAGTGAAGCTACATTTACGTCCAGAAGCAAATCAAGGAGCCATCTTAGCATTTGCTCAATGGATCAGGGAAATTGGACAAAAACCCGATCGAGATGGGTTTGAACATAGTGTGCGATGAGAGGAAAAAGGCAATGTAGTGTATCGATATGAAGTGGCAATGATGCAAACAAGAGTACAGTATGTACATAACTGATCACATGCAGTAGTGGTTGCTGCTACACTGTGTCAATAATTAGATGTTCAGTTCTATACTAATTATAAAATCCTTTCATTACACTACAAATAAGCTTTATATTTATTTTGTTTATTTTTTCCTCCATCCCAAATTTTGTTCAGATTATCTCAAAATTTCGGATTTGTGTGGTTCTACTGTAGTACAAGAAGTAATTATGCATTAAATATCATTGTTACAATCAAAATTATTTTCTTTTTTGTTGCTCACGCTGATGTTAGTAGTAGAATAATACTAAAGTGCTTATATAAATGAGGAATTATATGAAACAAGTACTTATTTTTAAGGAAAGAAAAATCTCTTTGAAAAAAATTTTAAAAAATACCTCAAAATGACTTCAGAAGAGGTTGTCAAAAATGAATCTACATTTGCAGGAGTATACCCAAGTTCGTAACATAAGAAGAGAATTAATTCTATTGTTTCACCAAATATATTTGCCTTATTTTGTATAACATATTCAGTTAAATAGTCAATTGTATTAGGTATTAAACATTTTGATAGCATCAAATTCCGTGCTATGTCCTGTAACTTTCTTGAGTTAATGGGTTCATTAATATTTTCATATCTGGAATGGAAAAAGAAAATGAAAAATACTGAAATTTCAGGAAAAGGTAATTATCAATTAAAATAGTAAAAATTGTAATTCATACCTATTTATAAGACATTGTGAAATATCAGTTGGCTGTGGAGCCTTTCTCATAACATATGATCGCATCAATAAATTTGTGGTGGACACACTCTGATCATTTTCGTTGATGCTTCTGAGTTAAAAATTAAGGGAAGCTATCTGAATTCCTCGAGATATATTTACACAATCAAGTTCCGATAACTGTGATGACATTTCACCAAGTCTTTTAATCATATCGTGAAGCTTTTCAAGGAAATCCTTCTGCTGCTTTTCACCATAAGCTACTAGAAATGCAATCATGATAGCAAATTTTGAAGGGATCAAGCCAATTATACTTTTCTCATAAAGATTGAGGTACCATTCAGTCAACTGATTCTCAAATTCATAATGACGATATGTGCCACCTAAATTGTTATTGAAGTACATGTATCTGAAAGCAAGGACAGTAATGAGGTGAGAATAAAAGTAAGTTTTACAGCAATCCTATCCATAAATCTTGTAGTAAAAATGATACTGACTTGAATCCTACCTCAACGAATATTTCAAAATATTGGTATCTGAATATTCTTCGGGATTTGCTTCCATGACTTGCAATGTACTAAACCAAAATTTATTCCAAAGCTCGACATTAGAACATTTCAGGTTTCGAAGTATTTTAAACAGATATGTTAAAATTTGAGGATTTAATGTTTTCTTTAAGTATTTTTCTACTACATTTTCAAACATCTTCCTTTCATTGGGAGAACATGTGAATGATGTTACACATGTAAGTAACTCAGCCGATTCAGAATCAATAGTGGTAAAGCCATCTTCTGAAAGGAGACGAGATGCATACTCAGAAAGTTCTGCATGTAAATCTGCAGGTTCCCGGAGAGACTCAATAATCTAAAACAAAATTGCTTATTCTGAAATCTGACTTTAATTTAAAGAAATGTGAAAAAACAAATTTCTACACAAACCTTATGAACTCGTGTTACATCAGGTACTTCAAGTTGTGAAATTCTTCCTTTCAACAATGTTAATAATTTTTTAATCACATCACTAGCTTCACTACTCCATAATGAACTATTCAAAAGAACTGCAGTTTTAACAATAACAGAAGGTTTGTAGGAAGAAAAAATACCACTTGCAATTAATTTCGCAACATGATGCTTGTATGCATTGTAAGTTGAGGAACTAACAAACCAACTGATATTTAGTAAACTTGTAGAAAGCAAGTCAATATCCACTTCACTTTCACAGCTGTCTGAAACATTAATTAGTATAAAACAGAATTAATATTATACCATGAGACATTCCTATAAAAATTTGAAAATAACCACTCACCAATCTTTTCATGGAGGAGTGGTAACACTTTTTGTGTAGAAGTTAAAAAATTTAATTTATTATGTGTCTTTATTGCAACAATAAACCTAGATAAAGCAACTAAAGACAAGTCACTTCCCATAACCTCTAATAGTTCTTCAATATGTACCAATAATTTTTGCATAACTGAACTATGACACGGTATTCCTAATCTTTTTAAGTATAAAAAACTACAAGTAAGTGCGGTTGGTGAAAGCTCTTTCATTGAAACATTTAAACAACAGACAATTTTTCCAAAATTTGGATGCAAAACAACATTTTCAGCAAATTTGTTGACAAGTTCTGCACCAGAGACCCTTAAAGAATCTGGCTCAAATTGAGTTTCTTTATTAATTCTGAAATATATTTTGTAGAGATCCCACAACACTAATAACGCTTGACAAGCATGGTGACCATTAAATTCATTTTCATGTTCTGAGACAATATCAAAAACAGCTTGAACTGAAGCACATTCACAAAGCTTGAGAATGATCGGATCTTGGGTGTCTGGGTACAGGAATTTCCTATTTTCAATGTCAGATTCACTCACAGAATCAATGTCAAGATCTTTAGCATATTCCACGTCACTATCACTTTCGTCATTACGCTGGGCAAGACCAGAACTGCTAGAATACTTAAACTGTTTTACTGAAATAAAGGGATTCTTACGCTGATTATGTATTTGTAACAAATTGCGAGCCGACAACGCACTGTTATTAACTTTCACGCTCTGGATACAATATGAACTTATCATTCTATGACCAAACTTTGGTGATTTCGAAAGAACACCAAATACTACGCTTTTCTTCATATTTTCACCGGCTTGCACACGATAAGCATGATGAGAACACTGTACCTCCAAGAAATTATGTTAGAGGAATAAAAGAACTCTGACACAAAACTACTCATTCATTACTTATTTCTATGTAACATTTATTAGGATGCAACATCCACTTTTAAATAAAATGATTGTTTGGAAAGACCGAAATTAATCTAACCAACATCAGCACACGCATAAACTTCGCCTCATGATGAAATTATATTGACAAGACTGTAGCCAACATTACAATCAGCGCTTTTTGAGTTGGCGACACTGCAATTTGAGCGAATGGGTGAACGCATGGTCTGCGCATGATAAAAACAAGTGATATGTTGATGGCGCCAAATCGGCGCGTTTTGGCAAAGTAGGACTTTGAGACATACCCAGAGAATATTCTAGTGTTATAGATAATGCCATTGTAGACAAGTATACGCTCCATGTGCATGCCATTGACATAAATAAGAACAGAATTGATTAGGGATTGACATTGACAAGCAAGGCGTGCGCTGCGACAGGTAAGTAATTTGTGCTGTTTGAAAGTTCGTAGTCACCTGTGAAAGCTTTGCTTGATTAATATTTCACAGTATAATTTAACGCGATTATTTTGGGTGATTAAAACTCCAATAATGTCAGGATGTACAAAAAATTTGAATTTTGTTTTGTTGCAGAATAAAAAAATTGAGGTTTGAAGGATTAACGAATGATCCAGGAAATTAAAAAACCGATACTTTTTTTCGGGTTCCCAAAGGAAGACTAAAATTAAGACAAATTGAGGTACGAGTGATTATTTAATGTTATTGATTTATGACCTTTTTTTGCCAAAAGGAAAACTAAACGATTGTACCCAAATTTTCTCAGAATAAATTATTACGTGCTAATGCTAATAAATCTAATTTTGCAACAGGGAGTGTGTTCTGAGTTAATATTCTACGATCGACCAAATACAGATGGTCCAAAGCTCAGTAACTATGAAAAGTATGAATCTTCAGAAAATTCAAATCTTCTTTCTGTTTTATGCCAGTCATTAGATGTGAAAGGAGTTGTGAAAAAAGTGAGGTATTTGTATATGATAGACCAAACTAGGGTTCACATTGATGAAGTGGAAGGTCTTGGCCACTTTCTAGAATTAGAGGTAGGTACTGAAATAATGTTTATTATATGTGTTTATAACATTAACTGTGGCATTAAAGTGTGTTTTTTGTTCTTATGTCGGTAGTAGCATTGATTTTTCCTCATTGTACCACTTGTGCACTTTTTCTTAATACTCAGGCTCACAGCTCAAGAAAAATATGCACAATTGATACTTCTCTTCAGATGTCACAGTTCTTTGATAAAAATAAATCAGTGTACTTCACGAAGAAAAGCATGTGTTAACACAAAGAATGAACCTGAGTGTCAAATAAAAGTGTTGAATCTGTTAATTTCTTTAAAGTTAAACATCATGAAATATCACAACTTTAAATTTACTTTTAATATTTAAAAATGTTTAAATTTAATTTACAAATCTTACTTTCCGAATGTGAAATGTGATGAATGATTATATTATATTTTATGATTGGGGAGAAAATTTATCATTATGGAAAGCAATTCCTAATTTAATGATATACCAAATCGGCACAAAGAATGGACAGATTCAACCTTCATCTCTGATTTTATTCAATCTTGTTATACTTTCATAAAGATATGAGCTAATTTGATAAGGTTTTAGGGAACCAAATTTATTGTAAGAGAAAAGCAAAATTTGTACATATTGCGATACTACCGGTCTCCCTACCTTTAACATATTTAATTATTTCATAAAATCCTTGTATGTAAACAGATACTTGTGCCTTGAAATGTCTGGCTATCAATCAAGTGTTGGGTGGTTCTATGTATACATATCACAGTTAATCTCATGACCATTCCATTTCTGTGGGACAAGAAAAACATGCAAGAACTTAGCAGGGAAATTACTATATGTCAATAAAAAACAGCATGGCAACAATGGTACAATGCTATTCATTTATGAAATCTTTTTGCATGACTTCCTCTGTTATGACATAATAAATTGAAACCAATAGTATACAAACCATACTACCCCTTCTTAAAATTAGTATTTACAATAAAAACACATTCGTTCCAAAATAACTGCATACATTCATACTTGGAAGATATTCTGTTATCTGTTCATTGTTCTATTATGCATCGAAATGAATGGCGATCCTTATTCACTTGACTGTCTTATAAAACTTTATCAATCTTAGGCCTTGTAGACATACAAATTTTTTTTTAAGGTGGTGACTTTCCTTTTACCAAATTTTGCCTTGGTGAATGCAAAGTTCTTACAGATCTCAATAGAAACTCAAGTCGTCTTCTAAATTGATGGCCACCAATAATTGAAATCTATTATGTCATTTCTGACTCTCATGTGCTCAATGAAATTCCTATTTCATTTACTATACCCTTCTTTCAGTTCTGGATAGGAGAGTATTTTCTATTTCTTTGATATTTAAAAAAGCGTACCACTATTCTTCACATAACTATTGGCACAAGCTTCTTTGTCTGTTTTCATTACAATATGAATATTAGAAATGCATTGATTTCTTCTAAAGAGTACAATTGAAAAGAAAAATAACTGAAGTCCTTGACTTGGAGTCTTTCTGCGCTCATCTTAAAATACCTAGAAAGGAAACGACCACTTTGATTGTGTTTGTTCATTAGCTGATAGAGCTACAAACATACAAATTATGCATTTCTGCCTTTAACTCAGTTTTAGTGGAAAGAGCGTGTTCTTGATTCATCAATATGATTTTAATTTTTTCAAAAATAGGGAAGGTAGAAAATATGTAAAATATAGCTTTGTGCTTTATTGTGGGAATTCTGATTTGGTGTTGTTGACGTTCTTATGAGAAGAAATAAAAGAGGTCATCTTCGTCAACATATTAGCTTTATTAATCTTAATAAAGCTAATATGTTGATGAAGATGACCTCTTTTATTTCTTTGTGCTTTATTTAAAATTGCGTGATACAAGCATTTTCAAATTGGGAACACAAAATTAGGCCTTAAAGTGAAGTTGAAGCCACCCATCCCCCTTCAAGTCCAACATTTTGGTAATAGAAAGCAATCTATTTTAAAAACAATTAGCAATTTTAGATCACAGCACATTCCAAGGAAGAATTTCCATTTAGCCTGCCTAGATGTGAATAGGTTTTGATTCCTGCAGCCTTGACAGGGGAGTACCTATGTTTCTCATTGGGGTAAATGAAGTGTTGTAGGACAATGGTCTGCATAAAGTGTTAGCAAATTGCAAGTGAGTTTTGCATAGCCACCGAGAAGAAGCACCTGAATTCAATTACCCATTCTTAATTCCAAGAACACAATTTTTGAGAAGTGGGGGTAAGTTTGACAATCTCGTGATATTCCAGTTCAGAAGCGCAGTATTACATTGTGTTGTTCACAGAAAGATGATTCCAAGAAATATAACGTAGTTGTAAGCTCATAGCTTTTTTATTCCCTTTCAACACATAAATATATTAAAATGTAATTAAATGTGTAAAAAAAATTTTTTACATGTGCATCTTTTCTCTAGTTATTTGATTTTATTTTATATCTAAAAATCAGAAGAATTGGGTTGAAATTGGCCTGCAAACATGCATTTGAATTGCTACATCATTGTATCTAGAAAATGTAGAGCAAATGCTTTTATCTCATTGAGAAGTTAGTAAGTTGATCCATATAATATCATACTTCTCGTGTATATTTTGCGAAAGTTCATTCCTGTCTGAGATATGGCATAATATTCTGGAAAAATTAATCTTATGGCTCCCAGACTTTTAGATTACAAAAAGGAATTGTACAAATAATAACCAAATCCCATCCACGTGGTTCTTGTATGCCTCTCTTTAATTATCTAGGAATTTCACCATTACCTTGTATGTTGATTTATGAATCAGCGTTTTTTGTCAAAAATGACTTGCTTAAGGGCGGGAATATATTTTCAGAAAGCACCGATGTCTAAAACTATAACACTCAACGTAGTATTCTTATTCATCAGGAAATATAATCAACAGCTCATTACAAAAAATTCACATACAATTCATGTACATTATTTTACAACACTTTGCCAGATGACATTAAACGATTAAATTCAATAGAAAAGTTTAAATCCCAAGTCAAATTGTTTCTGTTACATAACTGTTTCTATACAATTAGATACTGTACTGAACATCAAAATGAAAGTAACAGTAATTTTAACTGTTATATTTAATGTATTATTTACCATTTGAACTATATAATTCTAAACAACCTGTAACAAGTATTGTACTGCAGCTTCTGGGTCAATGACCCCCATCTCGATCAGGTTTTTCATCCAGTTTCCCTGATACTTTGAGCAAATGCTGAGATGGACCCTTGTTTCGCTTCTGGACATAAATGTATCTTCATTATCTGTGGATGTCTTCTAGAATTCAGTGGGAAATATAGATATTCAAATTATCATTTTCCATGTTGTCGTGGCAGGAAGCATTATTTCTTGATGAAGGACTTGATGAGGTATAAGAGAGCAAATTTATTGCTGATTTACCCTTGAAAATATATTTTATTGCATCAAAACAAATATTTTTTTAACAATCCTTGCAAAAAGCGCTAATTTTCTTTCTGTATTCAAAATTCAAGTAGTATATGGCTTAGGGTAGGGATCAAAGAATTTTGAAAATGTTCACAGAATTCACTTCTCCCCAGAGCATGTCTCACAGTTTTTAACTGTTTTTGACATCAAATAAAGAAATATAATTATTTCATTTATGTATTGTAATGAAAAGTTGTCCCAATCAAGACTACTGAATAAAATTCAAGTATTTAATTAAGACTTTAACCAATTACATTAAAAATAATAATCTTAAACCCCGTGGTTTATATAAAATTGATCTTTTTCCTCTTTCACAAGGATTGGGTATGAAGAAAACTTGGGCAACGCCGGGTAGTTTGCTAGTGATACAATATTTTTTGGAACAATATATAATACGTACTGTTCATTGTTTTACTGGAGAAAAAATTAATTTGGGATGAGAAGTTACTATTTGTAATTTCTTTTAGAAGTGCCCAGGTACGTTCTTTCTGGCAAATCACTATCAATTGTCCTTTACGGTAGTATTTGAAATGCCTGCTATTTCGTTTATATTTTCTCATATCATGATTTCTTGTTGGGGTTTCTGAGGTATTAATTCGAAGTATTTTGATTTTTCAAGCTTGTATCTAGAAATACAGGCCATTTAAATACGAGTGAGTGGGCCAGTAATTCCACAGCAGAGGTCATTGCATTAGACGCCCATGCGTTCAATCTACGCGCCGCGACGTCTCCACTGCAAATGGCACGCTGCTCCCCGCGAAGGTGCCTACCCCCCACTACTTGCACCATCGTCGCCTTCCGGTCATTGAGTGCAGAATGCCCGCGGAAACAGGCATTGTGCACGCCGGCCTTAAAGGAACGCTACGTTTAAATATTGTAGAGTTTGCACCCGACGTCCATTAAAATTCCGGGCAAATGCGTTGCAAATGCACACATTTCAAGGGTTGTCATGGGAACTATGTTCCTCCACATCAAGTAATCATACACAGTTGTTTTACATATTTCATTTTATATGTATTATTTAGATGCAATTATCCTGTTATGTAGTAGTACAGTGCGTCCGTACCACACGAAATGTTTCTTTCATGTCTGTCGCCGGGAAACTTCATACAGGTCTATTTTTCTTGTTATCCAGAGTTGTCGACTCCTCTTCCCAATTCAGGGAGTGGGATCGCAGGTCTAGGTGATGGGATGAAGGGTTATTTGATTGTGGAAAATGGGTTATTTTGTAAGAGATGCCTGGACTGGCGGGTGGGGGAGGGGAGGAGAGGAATGGGGATTTTGGTGAGAATGGGAGAAGGGTGGGTTGGGAAGGGGGGATAGGATAGGAAAAGGGGCGGGAAGGCTGTTGTTGGCGACACGTGTTCTTAGTTTAATTGTGTCCTTCACGTGTGCGTTAATTTTGTCTTGTCTTTCTCCTTCCCCTCTTAGGCTTACGTTATAGGAGGAGGGACTTGCAGGATATCAAGGGGATGTTTTGCGGGTGTGTTAGGACTGGTGTCTTACGATGTGGTGGTCGGTTAGGATTAGTGCGCGGAAAATAGATTATTGATTTACATTTGTATGTGAGATATTGTAGTGTTACGGAGATGTGTATGATATCATTTTGGGAGCTTATAGGGTTTTTAATGGGATATACATGCTGGGACGGAAGATTCGGTTAAGAAGGCGGTATTCTGATGGGGTGAGTTTTTGCTGTGAATTGGTCTTGGGAGATAATTAAAGCTGTTCTTGAGGTCTATAATTTCTTGAGGGATCATACGTGAAGGTTTTGCGTCTTTAGTGACTTCAAGTCCGCCGTCCAGGGAAACTATGATCGTTGTCTGAGGAAGAGTCGTCCAGGATCAGCTCTTGGGGTGAAGCGCCGTTGGCTTATTCAACCTCGCTGCTTGTAGTTACCAGTTTTATGAGACTCAAATTTCTGTCGTTTTCATTTCTTGGGCGGCGTCCGTCTCGTCGTTGGAAGGGGGTAGCGGACGGAGCTCCTCCAAAAAGCGGCTCTTTTCTAGTGCTTTCCGAAAAAGGTTTCTGGTTCTTAGAGAAGTCATAAAGTCTCGTCAATGGCTGGAGGACGATGACTTCGCGCCGTTGGCGTCGTTACGGGAAAACAATTCCCTTACCGATGTTATGATGGCGATAAACCGTCGGAACCAGCGGTAAAGATACGGAGGCGAGATGGCGGAAATCCGTCTTGACCAGCGGTGACTAGACGGCGGTAAACATCCTCGATGGCTGGATGGCGCTAAACGATCTTGCCCAGTGAAATCGCTAATGCAGCGAACTCATTCTAGGAGACCCCCGAAATGGAGGAGTCGGCCAACTAACAAGTTTAAAATTTATTTTTATTAAGAAATTGCTATGTACAAGTTCAAGCATTTTAACAAGGAAGTAGTCTCAAGAGGCTGTATGCCAAACTAGTTTCTAATTATTTGAGGGTGCAATCCAGGCCTGCACAGCATTTTGCACTTTGACTGACCTCGAGATCCGCGCGCGAGCAACGTGAGTGTAAATAGGTCAGCGCGAAAGGGTGGGGATGAGACTCCTTCTAGTAGTAGAGGCAAGATGGTTCTAACAAGCCGAAGAAATCTTATTCTTAAAAAATGAAGATTGCTTTGTGCTCTCTCTTTGTTGTTATTTAAAGTCGCATCAACATCTAGGTCATTAGCGACCACTATTGGGGTTAACGGGATGGTAACTATGAAGATGGATCGATATGGTGACGATAAGGGGTGAAAGGACGAACACAAATACAACCATGCCCGAGGCAGGACTCGAACCGGCGACCCTTCGGTCCGAGTTCACTACGACACTACTGCGTTAGCGATTTCGTCCACCGGTTCGGCAGCTCTAATTTCTGACAAGAGGAAATTTTATATTTCTATTTTCAAATCAGCAAACACTTTTTATTCATAATCGTTAATAACTTCGCATAAAAAAGATTACGCTCTTTCCGTTCTTTTAAACAAGACTCAAAATAATCTCATGATTGTCCGTAAAATATCGTAAGCGAGGTTTGTTCGTCGGTATCTCTTATTAAGCTCATAATGAAGGGAAAATGGTAACAAATATATGTGCTGTCAAACATTACCCGTCTTGAAATTACCTGTAATTCATTTTTATATCAATCTCATTATGAGAAACATCTCTCGGTTTCCTCCGTTTTCCTCTCATTTGGAGATTACAACATTCCAGGTGAAAAAACAATTGTTAAATTGTAAATTTTTGTTAGCTATAATTACACAATACATTTTTAAGAAATATTCCTGCTTGAAAATATAGTGTACGAGTCCATAAGTATAAAGTGAAAAAATTAAATAAAAACGTGTGGATACATAGCAGTGCACAGAAGAAAAGTGAAAAATAGACGTTGTTTCTAGAACTACGAGAGATTTCACGTTTAAATAAACGGACAAAAAATTTCACAGGATGGACCATTGCTTTAGACCCCCATAAATACTGCGCCCTCTGTCTTCCAGAGGACGCAGTATCTATGAATGTCTAGTTTCGTTAAGGCACTATAAAGTATTATTTATAGAGCCCTAATTTCGTTTCTTCTGTCAGTTGTCAAGAGGACCGCCAGGTAGCATCTCTGCGTACGCGCCTCTTTTGAGCGCCCCTGCGTCACTACCCAGCATCCAGAATTAGGAAGGAATTAGGAAATGGGTAGGGTTTAGGACACTTCACATGGGTGGGACTAGCCTCGGTGAAGTAGGCAGACTCGTTTTGTAGGAACAGATTTCACATGAGCTTGCCCGGGAATCGATGAGAATCGAACCCGGGCCTCCTTGGTGAAAGGTAAGCGACTTTCTCCCTGAGCCACGAGACTACCTTCGTGCATCGTCAGACTGCTCGCCTCTGGCAAGGCCGCTTACACACCACTACTTGCACGTTCTCTGTTTTCGCGGGCAGACGGGAGTGCAAAATGCCCGCAGGAGTAGGCGTTGTGCAGGCCTGATGTAATTCTGTCTGTTGTTCAATATTTTTACCAATAAGGTTATTTATAATTTGAACGGGCAATTTTTACCTTTTTCTAGGATCATCAATGATGATTAAAGTTTTCCAGTATTTTCCTTGTATTAAATATTTCCAAAAAAGTATGATCAACGCCATAATTCCACTTTCACGTTCCTTGGTGTAGTGTTAATGTTTTTTAATAATTAATGTTATCTCCTATCGTATGAAATATTCTGTTATTTTTCTCTTTACAGGTAGTTTTAAAAAGTGGTCAAACTAGTGAAGAAGGACAAAAAATTGCAGAAGATATAATGGCAAAATTAGGAATCAAAAATGATGATTTGATAGCTGGTGCTTATATGGATCTCCTTTTGCAGAAATAGAAGAAATCATTTAAATGAGTGATTATAAAGTTAATGATAATTTGTATAAATACATAATGAGAATTACTTTTTCCTATTGAACTTGTAAAACATTTTGTATTTTTTTTATGCTTTTAGTAATTGAAGAAGGCTTCTGAATCTCAATTTGTTAGGAAATGGATATGAGCTATTGTGGGTGTTTGAATCTTAAAAGGTTTTTTTTTTTTGCTTCATTCCTTATAATTTAATAGTATATATGATTAGCTTTTTATTCAAGTGTGCAAGAGTCATTTAGGGATAAAGAGAGCAGAAATGTTGCAGTACAATTTCCTAATGCTCAGAACTTGCATTCCAAAACCTTGGTCATCCTCCTTCCAAAACCTGGGTTAGCATAACAGTTGAAGATTAATTATATTTTATTTTTGTGTAATAAATAAATCTAAAATAAAAATGTGCCCTCCAATAACTGGAATAGTATAAATTTGTTGCATCATTCAATATTGAAATCGATTTTCTTTAATGTGTTCCACGAAAAATAAAATAAATGAAAGAAGAGACAAAATATCCATGGCTGAAATAATCTTATTTCTTATCAATATAACTTTGTTTTATACCATTACAAGTTGTCAAATAATATTAATAATAATAATAATAGTATGGTATTCTTTTATATTGTTAACATTTATTACCAATCTGTGGCTATTTGAAAGAATCGTTCTGATGTTGAAGATGTACAATTTACATTTCCTACTTTTCGGCATCCCAATGGTAGAAGTGAAATATTCCTTAAAGAATATTGAAGAAGAGTAAATATATGCTATATGGAAATTTTTATTGAAAAATTTGAAGCCATTCTTTTGAAAATGGTATTTAAGAGTTACTGTAAATGCGATATTTGAAGGACATTTTTTTTCTTTCTCTCGCTCTGACATGAGTGATATTTCAAAAAAATTACATTGTGCAATCTTGGAAAAACCAAATGAATACAGCAAATTTAATTTTGGGTAATCTTAAACAGTGCAAGTAGTGCAAATAGCAAACAGTGCAAATATCTGTATGAACAATAAAACAATGTAGCTACGGCGGATTAGTCAAATTCTTGGCTGAAGGCGTGGTCCATGGAAAACATATTTCAGACGTTTCGTCCCTGCAGACATCCTCAGTGGCGATGTGGTCTCGACGAAAATCCTCTGAAGGTTCCCGTGACCGGGAACAATTTATGGAACCATGTCTGAATATGTTTTCAAGAAATTTTATCACATTATTGCTCCTAATGTAAATATCAAGTATGAACAGTTTGAAGAAAAAAATTGGAATTGTGTTTGAGAAAATGGTGTTTGAGCGTTAATGAAAATGCAGAAAATTGAGGTTGATTCCACAGAAAACTTGGGTTTTCAAGAAATTTTATCACATTATTGCTCCTAATGTAAATATCAACGACGTGAGAGTAATTCAAAAAATTTAGTTTTTGTAAAAACAAAAATAAAAAAAATTTTTTAAATTCGCAAAAAGTACTAAAAGATTTTTAAAAAAATTACGTGACCTAAATGAAAGAACTGATTATCGATAACAAATTTCATTTGCAGAAAAAATCTTTATTTGTAAATTTGTAGTCGTCGGAAGACGCCGAAAGAATTTGAACTTTTGAAATTTTCGAAAATTCAGAGTTAACGGTGAAAATCTTATCTCTGTCACATGTTTATGTTTATTTTACTTTATTCTTCGAAGAAAGGGTATAGCCGAATAAGGCGGTGAAAAGTGCCCCCAAACCAAATCGATAATCGCGATGCGCATGTGAATGAGAATAGAAAATGACGTTAATTCACAAAAAAACAGCCTCCTAGGGCAATCTGTTGCAATGATACAACTTGAAACTTGTTTTATTTTTTCTCAGCATCTATTGCGTGAGTCAGGCTGAGAAAAATTGCAGAGACGGGAAACATAGTTCAATTTGAAGGTATTTTTGTCAACGAATTTTGACGCCATATTCATATAGATTTTTTTAAAATTCTTTTTCGACGTGATGACTGAGTACTATCTCAATTTTTGCCCCTAAAATGGTCTTTAACATTCTATAACATATATTTTTCAGATTTTTAAACAATGTGGCTGGTAGTGAAAGAAATTGAAACCAATTTTTTTCTGTTAAAATTTTTGAAATTCGCCCCCTCAACATTTTCAAAATGTTCTCAAAAATGGCTCCAATGTTTTTGTTTATTTTTTCGGATAGAACAAAAAAGCGCTTAAAAACAGTGTATGTCTGATTTTTCGAAATTCGCAAAATTTAAAGACTAAGAAAATGATCCTCTAACATGTGGTTTAGCCTGATTCCATGTTTTGTGGGTTCTTGATACGGAAATGTGGAGTAGCAGCGAAACGTGTGTTCATCTGTGGACAATTCTAGCGCCTAAACCGTTCAGCCAGAATATCATTTTCTTCAAAATTGATATTCCTCAATCGATCCAGCTGATGTTGCGGCCCTTTGAATTTGAAACCGATGTTTTAATTTTGGGTGGTATTTTACATAACGTCCTTGGGACATTTTCAAAATTTTGAAAAAAATGGCTCCTACATTTTTGATTAAATTTTGTTGTTGGATTCTGTGAAAGACATTTAATACGTTCAGATCTCGTTTTCGTTTAAAACTCTGATTTTTCGACGTCTTCCTACAACTACAATTATGAAGAAAGATTTTTTTCCTTGATGAAATCTTTTCCTTAAAGATAGTTTATGAAATAAGTTTCTGTACAGTTTTTCGAAAATCTGAATACTTTTCGCATAATACTGAGTGAAATTTAAGCAATTTTTAATTTTGTTTAAGCATTTTTTCTCCAAAACGGCAAAAACAATTTAGATTAAATTTTGACCTCAGATAGCGTACAGGACACTTAAGAGAATGGTGTAGATCTCATGTTCCTTGAAAACTCTGATTTTTGAAAATTGCAAAAATTCAAATTTTTGGACGTCTTCCTGGAAGTACTATTAAGAAGATAAACACTTCTTTCTTAATGAAATGTGTTCATCAAAAACATCTTTAAATAATGTCATGTACAATTTTTGAAAAATATGAGTATTTTTTGCGAAATTTTGTGTCGGCCATTTTAATTTTTTTAACATTTTTTTTTTCTTTAAAATGGTACATTTTTTATCAAATGTAGACCTTAGATATCGTTAAGGACGCTTAAGAGAATGGTGCAGGTCTCATGTTCGTTGAAACGCTGTTTTTCCGAAAATTGTTAAAAAAAATCGGCGTTTTCCTACAACTACAATTCTGAAGATATATATATTTTTTTGTTGTTAATGAAATGTGTTCATCAAAAACACATCTTCAAATAACGTCATGTTGAATTTTTTGTAAATAGTAATTTTTGTGTAATTTGGCGGCAAACAATGTTGCCCGCTTCGAAAATCCTGCGCTCAGTGAAATTTTAGAAGTACTTTGAGGCAGTAGGATGCTACGAAAGTTAGAATGTATATATTATTTCATATTTCTTTCTTCGTTTCTCACATTCGAGCTTTTGTTATACGTTTATAAATTAATCTTTTAGAAATTATTTAAAACTTAATTGAAATATATGAAATAAAAATTGCTATTCTTCTGGAAATATCAGCTTAAATGCAACAATGGCATTGCGCGTCGCGACTCTCGAATTTCTGTGTATAACATCTCACTGTCGTGACATGATTTAGCTGTATGAAAAGCCGTTATAATTGTCAAATTTGTGGTGATATTTGCTTGAAAATGTTTAGTGTTCGCACTAAATGCTCTACTATTTGTAATGAGTTTTACAAAAAGTGACGACTGAGACGTGTAATTCGGAGAGAAATTAAAGTATAAATAATATTACATAACTATTACTAATGGCGAGAAAGTACGTGCTGTTTTAGCCCGACTAGTTACTTCCTCGCTACCGCTTACGACATAGAGAGAAAGTTATGTAATGCTGCTGGAAAAAGCGGCGAATTTTTTTCAGAAACTCTTACCCCATGTTTTGTGGGTCCTTAATAACGAAAAGTGGATTGACGGCAAAACGTCTGTCCGACTGTGAGCAACGCTAGCGGCTAAATGTTTCTGCCGATTTTTTCCAAAATTCATTCTCCGCAAATGATCTAGCTGATGTCACAGCCCCTGGAATTTGAAACTTATTTTAATTTTGGGGGGTACTTTACATGAAGTTCGTGAGACTATTAAAAAAATGGCTCAAACGTGTTTGATTAAACTTTGTTAATGGATAGTGCGAAGGATGTTTAATAAAATGGTACAAGTATCATGATCGTTGAAATTCCGTTTTTTTGTTTTGTTTTTTAAATTGCAAAAGTTCGCAATGTTTTCGGCACCTTCCTACAACTAAAATATTCAAGATAAAATTTTTTTATACTTAGAAATCTTCTAGTATGCAGAAATTGCTTAGGAATGTCTTCTTCGACTGCAGGAAGCGGATGGGAGATGGCATCAACTACAATTCCTCAAAAGTTTTCCAATCCTTGCAACGGGATTTTAGATGTATTTCTGCGATCTTCGAGGCGTAAGATGAGGCGCGTCAAACACTTAGAATAGTGATTGAAAATATCGCAGTGTTGATTTGAGAAAGCTTTCAGAAATTAGATTGCAACTGGAGCCTGAATCAAGAAGAGAGGTAGCCGGGTGATAGTAGCCTCGTGCGGTAACGGTGATTACAATAGCAGTAGGTAAAATATAGCCATGTGCTGCTGGAGCGGAGCAAGAATTCACGTTCGCTTGGCGTGGCACATCAGTAGTTTTCAGACACCGAGGCAAAGTTGGCCCCTTCATGATTGGATGATTGTTAGTGATCCGGGAGCGGCAACTATGGAGGTAATTAGTCCCGTGAGTGTAGTGCAAGTTTTCCATCGGGAGGTGGCGGTGATCTTGTCCCACTGAATGGCGAGAACCGGCACCGACCTACCGTCGACCAGCGGGGTTTTCCCTACTAGGTATTTCCCACCAGCAGGGCACCGCCCCAGTAACAAGTTCTAAGTCCGCGACCGGCCTCCCGGCATGTGTGTGTAAGGGGTGAAGATAGGACAAGGAAGAGGAAGGAAAGATCGCGCGCGGTACGTGACTCGTTTGTTAGGGTAAGGCTCCGGCATTCGCGTGGTGTTGATTCGAGATGACGGAAAACTACCGATCAGAGCAGCCGGCCGCTAGAATTGTCCTCCAGACAGCGACTGAATTCCACTTAGCTGACACGCTAGAGTAAATGCTGACGCAGTCAGGAATCGAACCTAGGACCTCCCATTCAGAGGCACTGCAGTGACATCCGTTGACGCACTGAATCACCTCTCCCGGTGACAATACTATTATTTTTTCGTGTTCTCGGTATAGAAAAATTTATGAAATTCTGCAAAAAATTCATTTAGAGATTTTGACGGGAAAATATGTTTTTAGGGTTTCTGCTACAAAAAAACAACAACAACGACAGCGTTTGCAAAGCCGCCGTAACCAAACGCAGGAGAGGTGTTTGTGAGCCACCCAGTTGACCCCTTCATGAATTGCATTAGACCGTTAAGGGGATTACGCATTCAATTGAGAATTTAGCGGCGAAGCTGATTGTAAGCTAGTACTGAATACGTGCGCCGAATGCCGGGATGTATTATGCCTGAAATGTTTCATGGCCGAGGAGCAGAAAATGATTCGTGCAAAAGACTCTGATGTGTTTTTCCGCAGTGGAAACATTTTCGGTCGCTACAAATACGGCCAGCGACAAATTTCCGCAAGAAATTGTTGCAAAGTTTGTTGTTCTTGACGAAGCTTCGTTTCGCGTCGGCGCTGAGGGGGGCCAAAACTAGCACATTGGTGAACCATGTGTTGGCGACATTTAGGGCAGTGGTCGGAGGGTAGCGGCGTGCGTGCAGGAGCAGGCGCGGTTGTTTGCGCGCGTGGGCTACACGGCAGCGCTCGGGACGGCGACTTCTCTTATTTGCAGAATTTCGCACCGCCGTTGCAGAAAGTCCCATAAGTCGCGTAAAGTTGGAATGTGGTCAACAGGTATTGAATTTTCCCACTGACACACAGTGGCTCTTTCAAGATGGTTGACAACCTTATATACGAATAGCAGTTCGCGTAAACTCTACGACTAAGTATATATTTGAGAGAATATTGGTGTTAGACTGACAGTAATCAATGAGTGCACTCAGAGATTTAGCGGAGTCGGGTACTAAACGCGGAGGATTGTCTTGCCCGGATAGTTGTGAGAATGCTATTAAGCGTGAAGTAGAATAGAGAGACCAAAGAGTGTTCCAGGCGGTCGAGAAATTGACACTTGTAAATGGTATGTTCACTATTAGGCCTTTAGCTTCACCGATGATTGATTGATTAAGATAGTAAAACCGGCTAATATCTGCTAGCTGTGAATTATCGATAATAAGGGCCTGATAAATATTACAAATTGAAAGCCACTCTGTGTGGTTGCTGGTTGGCGGAGGCGTAAATGGGAGCTGACTGAAGTACAGCTGTGAGCTGATGCCCCAGAGGGACACGGAGAGGGCGATCTAGCATGATTCCGTGAAAATGGAGATTTGCTATCAATTTTTACTGTTATTACGTTCATTAAGTCAAAGTGGTCATTGTCAATGTATAAAGACGAGTTGGCGTCTTCATCTTCGACTAGCTCGTTTACAATTTGCCTGTAGTCGCTCCACATTTCATGTAAATGCGTTTTATGAGAAAGTAATTTATGATTTCCGATGCTATTTTCCCGTGCTCTGAGTCGTCTGAGAATGGCATCTCAAGTCGCGAGATGTTTGCGCGGTTTTGTTCGGCGGCATTTTGAAATTATGCCAGAAATTATTAGGTGCCAGCGTACGGGTGTACTAATTTTGAAAACAGAATTCAAAATATGAATGCACTTGCAAATCGTGATAAGGGGGAAATACACTCAGCCGTTGATGTGGGCTGAAGTTGACCTGTACAGACATGCACACTGAACAATACGATTACAGTTGATAAAACCCTCAGCAAAAATAGGCACTGAATAAAGCTAATAATAAGAAAAACACTGAATATCACAATAGAAAATGAGAAAAAAAAACACTGAACAAGACAGCAATTTTTATTGTTGTTTCTCCTTCACAGGGGAGGCGGGAATTTATTTGCTAAACTGGTTTACAAGTAAATGCTGCCTTGCGGCTTATGCTGCAGAGAGGGAGGGATTTTCTCAGTAATTAACTAAAACTAACTTAATTTTAGCTTAAATCTAGATTATTAGTTATTACGTAGCACTTTGACATACCTAATTGGCTTACCTAATCATTATTATTTTTCTTAATCCTAAGAAATGTTTGGTTTCTGCTCCTTGGTAAATTTCTCTTTTTATATATTTATTTCTTCATTCATGCATCGTTCATTCTTGTTTCATTATGTACATAACCATTCATTCTACTCATTCATTCCCACAACACTACACTCTTAGTCTTCTGTTCGCCACGGTATATATACTGCCTTGACTCAAAGTGTCCGTGGCGCTGAGGCCCGTTGGGGGCGTGGCAGGTGGGGTGCGGCGTCGCGTTCCCCGCGCGTCCCTCGGCCGATGACGAGTCTTCCCCTCCGCATTCGGATGCTCCCGCTTGCTCGCACAAGATAACAAGCGAGTCGTGGGGCAGCGCGCGGAAGGCGAAGGCGACGTGTTTCGGTCCTTTCCGTAAATAGTACCGATGTGTGTCGCTGTTCGCCTGTCGGCAGGTGTCGCACAGGATGCGCGGCGATTTCGGCCCCAGCGCTGTTGCTGAGTGCCTTTGAAGCTCCGGCAAGAATTGGTTTTTTACACCCCGGACTCCGAACACGTCGGTGTTGCTAGGATATCTGTTGGGTGGGGGAGCGCCGCGAGACGTCCTGCACGGTTTTTCGCCGAGCGAATCGGACGGAGGGAGGCGCTGCCGCGAATACTTCGCAAGCGTACGTCCAAATGGAGCGCACGCAAGCTGTGAATAGAGGGCAGAGGGGAGGAAATCGTAGGAGCGGGCGTAGGAGAGTGGTGCGGGCAGTTAGTTTCTGGCTAACGGATTCGGCATGGGTGTGCCAGCGGAGACCGCTATCGAGCGTCGCACCATGATACTTCGCCGTCTTTTGTCAGGGTAGGTGCGCGCCGGCCAAGCTCACCACTTCTTCGGGCCCGACTCTCTGTCGAGCAAAGTTGACGACTACGCACTTGTATAGGTTAAGGGCGAGCTTTTTATGACTCAGCCATTCGGGAAGCTAGGCAATCGATCAGATATCTCACCGATTTTCGTTTGTCAGCCGACTTCGTATAGCAAGCGAAATCGTCCACGAACATTAAGAGCCCGCAACGTTGAATGGCGGTGTTTCTTTCAACTGACAGCGGCACGTCGTTGACGTACAGGACGAGTAGGTGGGGGAGAGCACGCTTGCCTGTGGCACGGTGGCCACGGCTCGTCTTAACGACGATTGTACACCATTGACGCGAGCCTTGAATCGTCAATCTGCCAAGAAGCTAGCGATGAATCTGAGGTAGCAGTCGCTGATTCCATGTCCGCAAGAAATGCGAGCACCCGCCTCGTGCCATACAGAATCGAATGCCGAGCGCATGTCTAGAAAAACAACCAGCAATTCCTGAGAGAGAGAGAGAGAGACCGGGAGCGGTAGTTTAGTGTACCAACTGATGTCCGGGAGGTTCTAGGTTCGAGTCCTGACGGCGGCAGGATTTTCGACACTACTTTTTCAGCTAGGTCGAATTCAGTCGCTGTCTGGAGGAGAATTCTAGCGGCCGGCTGCTCTGATCGGTAGTTTTCCGTGGTTTCCCCGATCAACACCAGGCGAATGACGGGGCAATACCCTAACAAACGGGCCGCGGACCGCGCGCGATCTTTCCTTCCTCTTCCGTGTCCTATTCTCTCCCCTTACACACACTTACACTAACATGCATTACACTACCAGCTTAGAGCTTGTCCCGCCTGGGGTAGTGCCCCGCTGGTGGAAGTCCTGGTTAGGGGGAAACCCCGCTAGTCGATGGTAGGTCGGCGCCGGATCCAACTATCCAGCGGGGGAAGATCACTACCATCTCCCGAGGAAAACATGCACTACACTTACAGGACCAATTACCTGAGCTGTTGACGCGTCCGGAACCAATAACCAACCAACCAACGAAAAATCGAGAGAGAGACCGACCTCGGTACACAGCCGTGTCAGTTGTTGCGCGGAACTGAAAGTAATTGGAATCCCGAATTTTCATGTTATAGGCCGTATTTCCCGTTGCAAGAGCTCCACGATCAGGCGCTCGAAAGCTTTCGCAAGAAGAGATGGGGGTTAACAGGTCTGTAACCGCTCGAAAAGAAGTTGGTCCTTGTTAGGCTTTGATATAATGGATACTGCCGCGATTTTCCACGCTCTGGGGAAATACCCTAGCGCTCGGCGCGCGTTGAGCAGCTCCCGCAGGAACTCCTCCCCCTTGGCGCCGAGCGCGCGGAGCTGGGCGGCTGTCCTGTTATGCCTTGCGCGTGTTGAGATGTCGCAACGCCTCGCGGAGTTCCCTTCCCGTCACGCGTCGCGCGGAGGTGCTCGGCGCGGCGGTCAGGAAGTCCGCAAGCACGCAACAGTGCTCTGGCCCCCAAACTCACCAGACTTGAAAAGGCGTAACTGCCGTTCTAGCGTCTCCGCGAAGAGTTCGCTTTTTGCGGCGTTCTCCCACACGGATTCCCGCGGCAGAGCGGTGTGACCGTGCGGCTGTGGTGCCGAAGTCGGGCGGTCTATACTTCAATTTAAACATAGCTGCACATGAAGCTCGCGAGCTAAAAGGAGAGGGGAACACTGTCATCCAATCGGTAGCTTCGTTAGGACAAACTTTTGGTGTTGGAGCTCCCGATTGGATAACAATGTCCCCCTCTCCTTCCAACTCGTGACCTTGAAGTACAGCTATGTTAAAATTGGAGTATACTCACGCCTTGCGGCCCAGCGCATTAGATAATCCCCAGAGGTTTTTGTTTCACTATACTAGTATTTATTTAACGTGACATCTCAAGGCCACGCGCGAAAGAGGGAGAGGGAAGGCAAACTCCAATAGCGAGCCGTAAAATTCGGAGCTGTAGTGACGTTGCAGCTCCCCATTGAAGTCTGTATTCCCTCTTCCGCGCGTGAGCCTGAGATGCCACGTAAAAAAAACAAAAAAAAACAACAAGTATAAGATAGCAAGCTTCGATGTCGCACCAACATTTGGCGGTTCTTTCGTCTAGTGGATATTTACGAAATTCTCTGCAGAGTGCTCGCGCCCGCGGGATCGCCGTAGCGGTTGTGTAGTTTCGAAAATCTGCCGAGTCCCCACAGCGACCTTCCCTGCTCATCTGTAAGCTCAGGACGTGGTTCCAGTTCGCGAGTAATGATGCTGTTTAATTTGTAGGACGTTCGAATCGCGAAGGTGATTTGAGTCACCGCGCTATCGATTTCGTCCCGTGAATTTAGCGATTTTCGCTCAAGCACGCTACTTACGTGAGCTGTGAATCCGTGCTTATTTTGTATTATTGTGGGAAGATGTCTTGTATATCATAGTGATATACAAGACATCATCTTAGTATCTTAGTATATATCACCTTGCATATCATAGTGAAACAAACCAGCTCAAGAATGTAAGATTTCGCTTCTTTCTATCCGACAGAAGAAAAATTAATGTTAGTTCATGTCGTTTAGTTCAAATCAATAGCTGATGAATAATAGTACAAGTGTTGTTGTGTACTGTAGGAAATATGGCTTTACCAGACGACAATCTCAATTCATTTAAGTTATGAGGGTTATTTAAGACTAAAAGACCTACACCAAATCTTCTTTTAAAAAAGGCAGATGGGGAGAGTGTTAATACGTTAATCTGCTTCGGAGCCTACCCAGGAAAAATGATCACGCTACGCTACTTACCGCGTCAGAGGAGACTACCGAGAATTTAGAATTCTTGCCTAATGTGTTGCTTTTCCAAATTCGTTTGGACATGACATATCGTGTGAATACGATACACTGACCAGGTTTCGAAACAAAAGGTACAACGTTTATTGATTTCGACGAGTGTCCCTATCATTCCATCTGTTAGGAAACCAGAGAAAAAATACCAGGCGTTTCCTAATTTCAGTATTCCTTACCCATTCAATAAATTCTAATCCTGTGGGTCTGAATAATTATTAGCTCAACTTGAACGATTCATCTTCACAGTGGTACTATCAGGAGGGGTAAGCAAATTTTATTCCTATGTTTAAGGGCACACAGTTTACACGCAGATACACCTTCATGACTCACAATTTTTGGCAAATTACGCAGTTTTTAAGAGAAATTCAATTTATCTTGGACATGAAAGTAATATCTCGGAATACATTTACATTAACATGCAACATTTACTTTCAAAGCCAATCAGTATTTGTTATTTTTAGTGCCTTGTCGAGATGCTTTCTTTTTTTCGTTAGATTTAATTTTTATCCATCGCATGTCCCTTTTAAGTTCACCATTAGTAGCTATTTGTAAATTCTGTTAACATTATACTATTAATGAACTGATGAAATAATTTATTTTTCAGATGGCTAACTCGACTTCGAAGATCAATTTTTCATGCAATTGATTATTTCTGGTAGGCGAATATACTCGCTGGCGAGAGAAGAGAAAGTAATAATATTCGTTATCGAATACCAATAGCTATAAATTTGGATCTACAAATTTCTTCTTATTGCATATCCTACAAATATATCATGCAAATATCTATGACTTCATTTGTCTGCGTCTTTGAACTGCTGTATATCCTATTCTTTCCTGTGGCGTCTACTGCGAACTCCTTTAAGAAAAACACAATGGTAAATGAAACAATTGCTACCTCAACGCTACCAACTCGGAATATACCCGTTACTCAATATTCACGAAATTACCCCAAGAACTTTTGGGTTTTCCCAAAAAAATTCATAAAACATCCGGATGAATGTGTACGGCGTGTGGAAGCAATAAAAGTAAAGCTCCAAATTCCTCAAGACCAAATTCCGTCGTTGCTTCATCAATGCACATTGCATTACATTTCAAACCTCTCTCTTTTTCTGTCCAAAAGAGCACGCTCAACTACGAGAGGTCTTCGAGCACTGCTGCCGCATTCAGAGAGAAACGAAAAGGTACGAGTGGTTGCCAAGGACATAACCGCTTGCACACCAGAGTGGGTTCCTAGCTCTTTAGACTCATTTATTCTAAAAATCGTCGCCGAACACCTAGGGTCGCAGCAATGTTTTCATGTGCCCGGGGGAAGACATGGAATGATAGTAAGCTTGGCAATGAGAGTGATGGACGTTTACGATTCTTCTGTCTATTACGCTCCCCCTGATCATCCTGGCTACATGTCCTTGTACCCTCATGCGTCTACTGACCTTTGTGTTTTAGTAAAGAGGATGGAGACACATGCTCAAAATATTTTTGACTCTTTTACGGTAGATCTGTGGGCAGCTCTAGCAGCAACTCTGCTCTTCTACGTCGGAATACTCCACTTCTTGGGCAAGACTGAGCCCATCATGGACACCTTCAGAACTTTTCTGGTAGGAAGTTTTGATGCACGTCAGCGCCCACTCGCCAATTTTCTTTTCGTGCTCCTGACGACTTTTGGACTGATCATGGTCAACGCGTTTTTTGGAGTATTCATGAGTTTTCTGGCAACGACTCGCGACCCCATCCAGCTACAAACGCTTGAAGAGGTCAACTTGCAGGTGAAAAGGGTGTACATCACTCCTACACTGACAAAGATGCTAGAGAAATTTGATGATGACGATGTGGTTAAGAGACTACTGAAAAAATATAATCCTAATTGGGATGGCGATGCAATACAAAAAGACATTCGGAATTCGTACGATGCAGCAGTGATTTTAGATGCACATCTCTTGGAAAAACTTTCTCATTTACCAAAAAACATTGATGAGAATGGCCGTCCCATGTTTCACATTGTAAAAGAGTGTATTCTAAAAAATTCTGCCAGTGTGTATATCGTGCGTCACGGATGGCCACTTGCAAATCGTTTTAGCATGAAAGTTCAAATCCTGAAAGAGGCTGGATTTTATCAAAAGGCACAAAGGTAAGTATGCAATTGATAATTATATAGTAAGATATTCAGATTTAGGGTGAATGAAATAAAACACAACAATTTATAATAATATTAATAACGTGGCGTCACCAACGCTGAAAACAGTTTTAAAAGAATTTTCATGAGTTGGGAATGCCTATCTTTGTTTAAATATGGTCTTACAGTATCTGGGATTGGACGTACCAATGAATCGTTGTAGCTGTTAATGTTATACTCTTGTTCAAATATTCCCATCATCCAATGACCTTGCATATTATCTTCATACAATGTATGATCTGGTTATATTGCAATTTCAAAATTATAAGCACCGTAAAAAATACTTGCTGGTGTGAATGATGCGATGAGCTAGAATTTAGTACAGGTACATTTATTCACATTTTGGTTTCTAATATGAACATAAATGATGTCCTGCAAGTTGTTCTTCTGCATTATCCGCTAATACTAGTATAAGATCATTCTCAATTAGTTCGGAAAATTCTAACGCAAAATCTTCTACAGCTACATTTCATTCCCCTGAGTTGCTAAACACTTCCATATTTTTGATTCCTTATTTTTTAAGATTTTAAAACTTAACAAACTTAGTCTGATTTATGTTCTAATGGCGAATATAAAAGCTTACTATTTTGTATGTTTATGCGAATAGTTGTGAGAAGTGACGATGCTAGAGTCATGCAGTTGGGTATTTTGAAAATCTTATCTTACATTTTTTTTGTAAGTTAGCTCCATTAACCGGTTTTCTCATTCAGCAAAAACGCCTATAATTTTTTTTAAGCGTTCGTTTCTGCACAGTTAATTTAGCAGACACTTCTCAATAGCTAGGGCACTGAAATTACTGATTCTGATATTTTCTATGTAATTTCTCACGAATTACTTTATTCTCTTTAATGTAATCATATTCCTTTCACATAATGCTGTCATGTAAAAGTAATTCTGTAATGATAAAAGGAAAGTTAGACTGAGTTGTATCAACCGAACCGTCTCTTGATATTTTTACTAGATTAATTTCTCTAATAAATACTTCAGCGACAAATCTGTAGCTACGTATTTTGCATTATCAATGTACACATTTGTCAGTTCATTTCAAAGTTGCTCACTGTCAAAGAATGTATATTGCTTTGTTAAGAAAGGAAACTTTTCAGAACGAAACACGCTTTGTAGGTGGAAAACTTCTTTTCGACAAGAAATTCAATAAAATGAAACTTTTCAAAACCTTGAAATGCATATAAGTCCATGAAGTCCATATAAGTGACTACTGTATCAATAATTTTAAATGAAACAATTTTGTATCTTTGAAATAATTCTGACCCTAAAGTTCATTCATAGTCGTGTCTGCTTTGATGCAGATTTCAGTAGTCTCTTCGTATCTAACATGGTATATAGCTACTGTATATACTATTTCTATCTTTACGTCGTTTTACTTGCCTCATGATTTCACATTATTCAGCGAAAACTGCATTTCGATATTGTGAACCGTTCAGAAGTTATGGGTCTGGCGCATAGTCAGTGGGACATTCTCTATAACACTAAATCTTTAGCTTCATTAATTGTTTCGTAAAGAAAACACGAACCAAAATCACACAAACAACTCTACTTTCCCACGACGTCAGGCGATGAGGTGGATTTGCGTGGCCGAGCCATGGACGTGCTCGCGGTACAAGTTCTCGGGAGTCTAGGCTCTCTGCCCAGTGAGTGCGAGTGAGAGGGAGATAGTGCGCGCCCTCTTGTGCGCATGCGCGGCAGAGCCAGGCGGTCTATCCACTGGCAGGCTCCTCGCTCAGCTACCGGCCCCAAAGAGTATATCTCTGCGGTTCTGCCTCGCGCGTAAGCGGGGGAAAGGAATCGAAAACCTTTAATTTTCTTCAACGATTCAGTTAAAAAAAAAAAAAAAAAAAAAAAATTGAAAAATTGAAAAATCGCACACTTAACGACAGATGTTATCGAAAAATAATTAGAGCATTCTAAGGCTCTCAAATTACCCTTCAGCTTCGCCACTGGTTGTAAGTCACATTAATTTGAAAATTTATCTTCGCATTCTTAAGAAATCTATTCTCTGGTATTACTTACAGTTCTTATTTTCTTCGCATTCACTTGGTGTTCTTCAAATTTAATGTTCCAAGGCAGTTGAAAAAAAAATGCATGAAATACTTCACATTTACGACTTCACAACAAATTCTGCCGGGTGTTATTAATTTTTGATATTGCTCTTTTGTTAAAAATCAGTTTTGATAGCCTCATGGAAGAAAATTATGGTGTTGTGGACTAAATATAACCATAGGGTAATGTTTCATCAACGGCACCTACATAGATCAATTTAGGTGGTTTAATGCCCAGCATACTCACTAAGAACGCAGCGCCAAAACACGTTTTTGGAAATGTCTGTGAATCATTTGGCAGGATCCGAAAACAAATGATCAGTTCCCCGTCAGGAGACCGAGAAGCGTCGAATGACTCCCCGAGTCAAATTGGTGCACGGAAGTGGTCCAACCGTGAGTGACGGAACGCACATACGCACACTCGCAGATAGACAAATACTGATAGGGATGCTTCTAATACAATACTTATAATGCTTCCAAATTGTGAGAAACACCGTGAAATATTAGAAATAATTTCATGAGTGTTTTGGCATCAAAAGTGTAGATTCTCTTAGTATGTGTTTTTGTAATTTTTCGATGCAGCCTATATATCGCCGCAACATAATGCGCATTGCCAAGAATCGAATTGCTGTCGCAGATTCGGGCGATCATTTTATTTGGGAATAGCGAATGCATTGCAATTTTGACGGCCCGCTGGGGGCCTCAGGTCCTGAAGAACTAACATTTGAAGAGATTGTAGCCGAACGAGATGGAGCGCTATGTAATTTGCACCAAAATGTCCATCTTTTGCGTATATTTTTCTTTGGTAATACAGGATAGTATTTCGACTCATTATAAGACAACCTTCTGCTCGTTACACTTGTAGAAGAAGAGAAATTGACAAGAAACTACTGCACAGAAACGAAGCGTTTCACAGCAAAAAGAAACATGTGTTCATCTGATTGAGGTGAAAAAAGGGGTGATTTCGCCTGAAATGACTCACTATGTACGTGAGATTAGAAGTGTCATGTTTTGGGTTATGCTTATGTAGCGCATGTGAGGTGAAATGCACTTTCAAGAAGAGAAAGGAGGACTGGTATTAGGGGATTAGAATAAGGCAGATATTGCCCCTATGAAATTTTGAAATATTTTAGAATAACATAATTATTCGGCAATTTATCTTTATATGTAGTAAAACTAGTCAACCACAGCACTTTTTGTCTCTCATTATTTGTAAAGGATACACATACTGATAATACTACATGAAACTGCAAATAGGTTTCCAACCAGAAAAAGATTTTTCTTTGCGCTGGGATTCATACTACATATTTTATTGAAGAAAAAAATCTCCATCATCAGTATTGTACTTTTGCAATGTTATGTTTTTGCAATTCTAAAAAATACAGGGCCTCCCCCGAAAACGGAACCTGCACCAAATTTTTAACATTCATTTTTATATCCGAGGAAAACATTTTAAGATGAAAATTGATCCGTTTTTGAGAAAGTAGTTCCTAAAAATTGACTATTTTATGCGCAGTAAATACTCACATTTTCGAAATTTTAACCTTACTTAATGGATTTTGAAGAACAAATTTTATTAAGGAAGAATGTGTATCTTCAATATTGTAGTTGTAGGGAGGCACCGAAAAAAGTATTGAACGTTTCTAGATATCAAGAAATCAGTGATTTCAGCGATAAGTGAAAGGATTCTTTACGGTATTAAAGATAAAGTTTAATAAAATTTGGTGCGTTTTTTGTGAAAATGTTTACAAAAGTGAGGCTTGATGTAAATTATCCCCAAAATCAAAATATATCTCAAACGCGCAGAGCTTAGAGTTTCTTCAAATTGATCAAGAAATATCAATTTTGGAGAAGATCATTCAATAGTTTAGGCGCTAACGTTTTCAATTTTTCTAGAATCAAGAACCCACAAATCATCATTTCTCGCAACACAGGAATAGAAATTTACTACGTAGTGAAACAAGATTTATCCACTTTTCAATTGTGCTTCACAAGACACGTTATACCATCGTAAAATAGCCGAGTATTGCAGAAGCATTGCCCGACAGTAACAGAACTTTCGTCACTAGCTAGAATTACTAAACTACTTACTAGAATTACTAGAAGACTACGTCGAATTCAGGCACAGTCTGGAGAATTCTAGCGACCGGCTGCTCTAATCGGTAGATTCCCGTGGTTTCCCCGATGAACACGAAGCGAATGCCGATGCAATCTCTAACATACGGGCCATGTTCGCACGCTATCATTCTTTCCTCTTCTTTTTCCTTTCCGCACACCTTACATAGACGCACTACACTACCACACGTGTCGACAGACCGATAGGGAGCATGGTTTGTCTCGACCGTGCGGTGGCTCGACCGTGGCAGAGGCCATTGGATTTCGAGTCCAACTCCTTAATCACTCGGACACCGCAGCCGGCTGCTGTTCGCAGAAACAAGCTTCCAATGTAACGAGTGCTTGTAATTGCTATTGCATTTGAAGAATCCGTTACCTAAAACGAACTGACGCTGCGGACAGGATTCGAACCTGTGCGGGCAGAGCCCATTGGATTTCGAGCCCAACTCCTTAACCACTCGGACACCGCAGCCGCGCTGCTGTTCGCAGAAACAAGCTTCCAATGTAACGAGTGCTTGTAATTGCTATTGCATTTAAAGAATCCGTTACCTAAAACGAACCGACGCTACGGACAGGGTTCGAACCTGTGCGGCAGAGCCCATTGGATTTCGAGTCCAACTCCTTGACCACTCGGACACCGCAGCCGCACTGCTGTTCGCAGAAACAAGCTTCCAATGTAACGAGTGCTTGTAATTGCTATTGCATTTAAAGAATCCGTTACCTAAAACGAACCGACGCTGCGGACAGGATTCGAACCTGTGCGGGCAGAGCCCATTGGATTTCGAGTCCAACTCCTTAACCACTCGGACACCGCAGCCGCGCTGCTGTTCGCAGAAACAAGCTTCCAATGTAACGAGTGCTTGTAATTGCTATTGCATTTAAAGAATCCGTTACCTAAAACGAACCGACGCTGCGGACAGGATTCGAACCTGTGCGGACCGAGCCCATTGGATTTCGAGTCCAACTCCTTAACCACTCGGACACCGCAGCCGCGCTGCTCTTCGCAGATAAAAGCTTCCAATGTAACGAGTGCTTGTAATTGCTATTGCATTTGAAGAATCCGTTACCTAAAACGAACTGACGCTGCGGACAGGATTCGAACCTGTGCGGGCAGAGCCCATTGGATTTCGAGTCCAACTCCTTAACCACTCGGACACCGCAGCTGCGCTGCTGTTCGCAGAAACAAGCTTCCAATGTAACGAGTGCTTGTAATTATATTGCATTTGAAGAATCCGTTACCTAAAACGAACGGACGCTGCGGACAGGATTCGAACCTGTGCGGGCAGAGGCCATTGGATTTCGAGTCAACTCCTTAACCCCTCGAACACCGCAGACCGGCTGCTCTTCGCAGAAACAAACTTAATATTTATCGGGTGCTTGTAATTGCTATTGCATTGGAAAACTCCGTTACCTAAAATGAACTGACTCTGCGATCAGGATTCGAACATGTGCGTGCAGAGCCCATTGGATTTCGAGGCGAACTCCTTAAGCACTCGGACCCCGCTGCCCCGGTGCTGTCGGGTATTAAAATTTCTTTTTTAAGTAGAATTGAAAAAAAAATCCTCTCTCTATGTAGCGAAAAAAACGGTAAAGAAATTGGTTTTTTTCTCATTTTCGACGAAGTATTTTTTTTTTTTTTTTACAAATAGCAAGAAAAATTGGAAAACTACCATATTAATGAGAGAGAAATTTTGGTTAAATGAAATCTATCTTAAAGAATCAGATAATAAAGAATGATGTTTAATACACACAATGTTTAATAATAAGTGTATTTTAGTGGTTAATTCGAAGTTCCCGCTCTTCGTTGTACGAAGTATCATTTTCCAATACGACACTGGTAACGCCACGATACGACAGTTTAAAATTTTCAGAATTCTTCCAATTGTTGGAGATTAGAACGATAAGATGACTTTTCTTATTTAACGTTAATGATACAAAGTTTCTACGTTCAATGAAATATTGCATTTAACTCAAGTTTAGCAGTATGAATGTGTACACAGCGTATGAATTTAGAGAATAAATTATGGTTATTGAGATGTACGTTAGCAACACCCACCATAGTTACGTGTATAAAAATGTTTTTTAATTTATTTCACGCACATCCCTTGGTTCTTACATTTTTTTACGGAGGGCATCCAATAAGTTATCTGTCTGAGCATGAACATGAAATTTGATATTGAAACTCATTTTCATTACTTTTCAATGTACGGGACCTTGGCTTCAACACAGTTGGTCTATTTAGCCTCCAGTGATGGAAACCCTCTGAATAGAAGGAAACATCTTCACTATCCAGATTACACATTACAATTTCCTGAACCGCTTCATCGTCGGAAAATAGTCGCCCACGTAAAAATGTTTTCATGTTTCGAAACAAACTAGTCACTAGAAGCCAGATTTGGACTATATGATGGATGAGTAAGCCAGTGTTTCACAGCAGCTTATGATTTGTGTGACTTGTGTGCTGGCACATTGTTTTGGAGATCAACACAGCAGCAGACATCTTCTAGTGACGCATCTATTTGATAGACTCACGTAAAGCTCTTTTAGTCAAATAATAGGTGTCTCCAGTAATTTTTTTGGCTTGTATAGCATTAATTATATATGAAGAACATCATTGTGCCCAAAAAAATGGTATCCATGATCATTCCGGCTGTCGTCTGATTACGAAGATTTTTGGGTGTTGGAAACTCCTTGTGGACTCCTGCATGGACTCCTGCTTAGTTTCAGGGTCGTGATGGCCAATTCGTTTCATCCTCTGTTATAATTCTTGAGTAAAAGTTTCCTGGATTTTCTCTAAGCAAGATCAAATTCTCCTTTGAACATTGCTGGCAAAATGCTTTCCGCTCGAGACTCAACATTCGTGACACCCAGTCGAAACTGACGTTTGACATCATCAATTCTATATGGGTAGTGCTCTGAACCGTTCCTCCTGAAATGCCAAATTCATGTACTGCGATGCTGACCTTATCATCTTAAAAAATCGTGGTCTACACTTTTCGACACATTTCCTTTGACGATGCTTTCACAGGCCCTCCCCTGAACGTGCGTCATCATCAATCGAGTTTTCCCTCCCCACACTTAAATAGTTTGATCGAAAATTTTATTTTATGGTATGAAGGTACAACAGTACCTTATTCAATATTCATTTTGGTGTGGATTTCTTTACGTTGCTTCTCTTCCTTTGTGAGAAATTTTATCACTTAACGATTTCCAAATCTCTCGTTTTCACTGTTGTCCCGCACGGCACTGCCCATCATGATTTGTAATGGGAGCGAAGCATATCAAGACATGTCCCAACCTGCCTGTTCAACCAGCTCAGCTTTCCAACAATGACGTAAGATACCGAGGTAAACAACATATTGAACGCCCCTCGTATGGTGTTACAATTATAATATTTAAATGATAAAACAGGAGTGATTTGTAAATTATTTTTATGTATTTGTAAGGCAATATAGTGTAGATTGCCTTCGATTTTGTCTTTTTAATTCATACTTTTATATATTATAAAAATATTTCATCGCTGATAATGGAATGACAATTTATACATTTTAAGCCCAGTTCGATGTAATTAAAGCAATCATGATCTCGATCCCATCTCGATCAGGTTTTTCGTCCTGTTTCCCTGATCCATTGAGCAAATGCTGAGATGGCCCCTTGTTTTGCTTCTGGACATAAATGTAACTTCATTTTCTGCGCACGTCTTCTAGAATTCAGTGGGAAATACAATTATTCAAATTATCGTTTCCATGTTGTCGCGGCAGGAAGTAATAAGAGCCAAAATTTATTGCTTATTTATCCTTGAAAATAGATTTTATTACATGGGAGTTTTTGTTGTTTTTTCTCCCTTCAAAATTCAAAATTTATTTTTTCCTTAAAATAGATTTTTTACATGGGAGTTTTTTTGTTGTTTTTTTCTCCCTGTCAAAATTCAAAATTTAAGTAGTATATGACTTAGTGTAGGGATCACAGAATTTTGAAAATGTGCACACAATTCACTTTTTCCCATAGCACATCATACGCAGTTTTTTTTAACATTTTTGACATAAAATAAATAAATAAATAAATCATGTGTGAAATTATCCTTGCTCTACTGCGTAGCGAGAAAGTAACAATATATTTAATTATTATATTTTCTATCATTTTAATTTTCTTGCCAGCGGTATCAACAATGCTAATTGGTAAAATGTATATCCTATACGAATGAGTGGTCATTGTTGCTTGTTGCAACGCATTGTTGTCAGGCTGCACTGACAACAGAAGGCGATAATGACGGCTGCCTTTCGTTCGCATTAATATAAACTAACAATTTTATTTACGGCTAAAATATGCATCGTGCGTTTTTGTAGAACGTGAATACACTGAATTCAAGGGCAGAAAGCTGTTTTCGTTTAATAATTTTAATTTAAAAAAATATGTATCTTTCACGCTTTGATTGTTTAAGAAATTTTCAAATGGTAGTTGAAGTGTGAGAGAGTAATTGTCATATTGTAATATTACACTGCCACTAACAATATCGCGATAAAGTACGTGTTGTTGTAGCACCACTGTTTTATTTATTATAACTAAGTGTGTGTGTGTGTGTGTATGTGTAAGTTACTTTTAAGTTAATAAAAAGTAGATTAAGAGGATTAAATATTTACAAAGTTGAGATGTAAACCCTGCAATGTACTAATCATTACTAGACTTTAAAAAAAAAACTTAAAATGTGGAAGTCACGCGACAAAAATAAAACAGTATGGCGTAATGTTCTGTTTTTCCTCGCACCTCCTATTAGTAGGGCACAAGAACACAGTTTCGAAATCGCGTGAAACACTGTTTATTGATTGCGACGCGTATTATCATTTTCATTTATATTTGCACGGCAGAAGTGTTTACTCTGGACGAGAAGTACTGTCAATAGCTGAATTTGAATGATTATTTGCAAGTTGATTTTTCACATAAATGTACCATCTCATTGCATATTCTATACTTTAAAAAAGCCTACTGTGTTTGTCACCTACTGTGTGTCATTTAAGCTAATTATGATACGTCTATCTGAGGTAAAAATGTTATATTTATGAATATATATTTATATTACAGTAATCTTTTAAAACGAACTTAATTATCATTTTCTTGTTTTGTATTCTCGCGAAGCTTTCTATTCTGTTTTAGCCTTATCATTAGTGCTACTTTTCCTTCTTCGCAATTGATGTTTTGCTCTACATAAGTGGCTAGATGGAGCTTCTGATGAAAAGACAATCAAAGCACTGCTCCAGTGATTTATTTTTTGGGACGCAACAAATTCGAAGATCAATATTAACAGTTAGTTTTAATTTCCATAAGACTAACGTAGTCACAGTAACGAAGAAGAAACAAAATAATTCATTAACGATCACCATCAACAATAAAATTGGATATTCAAAACTCTTCTAATTACATATTCTAAAATCTGTCATGAGAATATCTATGACTTCATTAGGCAGCGTCTTTGTGCTGTTGTACTTTCTTCTTATTCCTCTGGCATCTGTGAGTATTGCGAGCTCATTACCGAAAAACACCGTCATTTTCCATTTTCCACATCCCGAACGCCACCAACTCTACATGCAGTAGATGGTCATGTCACACGCATGTATCCCAAAAACTTTTGGGTTTACCCTGAAAATTTCACGAAGAATCCAGATGAATGTGAGCTGCGTGTGGAAGAAATGAGAGTAAAGCTACGAATTCCTGTGGATCGAATTCAGTCACTGCGTCTTCGATGTATCATAAATTCCATTTCAGATCTCACTCCTATACTGCCCAGACGAGCACATCCCGCTACGAGAGGTCTTAAGTACTGCTGCCGAATTCAGATAGAGACGGACAGGTGCGAGTCCCACCACCGAGAACACCAACGATCGGCGCCTTGTTTCCATGTGCCCGGAGGAGGACAAGGAATATTAACAAGCTTGCAACACGGTGTGATGGATATTTACGATACTGCTGTATATTACTATCGCGATAGTCATTCTGATTTCACGTTCTTATATCCTCACGCATCTACTGACCTTTGCGTCCTCGTGAAAAGGAAGAAGAGACGTGCTCAGAATATTTTTGCCTCTTTTACGGGAGATCTGTGGGCAGCTCTTGCAGCAACTCTGCTCTTCTACGTCGGAATACTCCACTTCTTGGGCAAGACTGAGCCCATCATGGACACCTTCAGAACTTTTCTGATAGGAAGTTTTGATGCACGTCAGCGCCCACTCGCCAATTTTCTTTTCGTGCTCCTGACGACTTTCGGCCTGATCATGGTCTACGCGTTTTTTGGAGTATTCATAAGTTTTCTGGTAACTACTCGCGGCCCTATCCAGCTTCAAACTCTTGAAGATGTCAACAGGCAGGTGGAAAGAGTGTACATCACTCCTGTTTTGTCAACGACGCTAGAGAATTTTGACGACGAGGACGTGTGGTTAAAAAGCTAGTAAAAAAATATTATAGAAATTGGAATATTGGTGAAATTCAAAAAGATCTTAGAAACTCGTCCGATGTACCTGTAATTTTACATGCACATCTTTTGAAAAAGATGGCACATTCTCCACAAAACATTGATGATAATGGACGCCCGATATTTCACATTGTAAATCAGTGTATTCTGAAAAATTCTGCTAGTGTGTATATTGTGCGTCACGGATGGCCGTTTGCAGATCGTTTCAGCAGGAAGGTTCATATTCTAAAAGAGGCTGGATTTTATCAAAAGGCTCAAAGGTATGTATGAAATTGAAAAATATTTAGTAAGATATTCCCATGATGATAGTGTTAATTTACGTGATGTACTTGATGATTTACTTTATTTATTTATTTATTTATTTTACGTCAAAAAAAAACAGTTAAAAACTGCGTATGACGTGCTATGGGGAAAAGTGAATTGTGTGCACATTTTCAAAATTCTGTGATCCCTACACTAAGTCATATACTACTTAAATTTTGAATTTTTGAAAGGGAGAAAAAACTCCATGTAATAAAATCTATTTTCAAGGATAAACAAGCAATAAATTTTGAATTTTGAAAGGGAGAAAAAAAACTCCCATGTAATAAAATCTATTTTCAAGGAATAGAATCAATTATCTTTACTGATTGCATACAGTTGCGTGCGTCAGTAGAAGATTTAGTGAGCAGTGTAAGAAAGAAGAATATAGTTATTTGCTTTACCATCATTTTCATCACTGCCCGTCTTCATCCATCGTCTTTACTGCGCGTTCTCACTGCCCATCTTCATCCATTGTGTTCGTGCTCTTCCTCCTTGCCCGACACAAAACTCGTATTGGGAGGAAAATTATACCTGCGTTTTGTTTGAAGCGTCTTTCACCCTATCAAAAAAAAGCTGAATTTGTGATTTTTTTTAATAAATTAGATTAACTTCAAGCAGAAATGACGCCAAAAGTACTAGTTTTTTCAAAAAAGTATTCATGACCGGATTTTTATTTTCTTGCATATTTCGCATATTATCCATACGCAGTATAGAGAAAGTGTCATAATGTTACGAAAAAATTGCGATTTTTCAAGAAAAAAAAATCTTATTGCCGGGCCCAAGTAACAAAAAAGTGAATAACTATTACTCCTACATACGCTAAATCACTTTCTCTAACATTGTGTGTAGTCACGATCCACGTTTTTGGGGCTCTTAATATTGAAAATTCGGTTTATGGCAAAACTTCCGTCCGTCGCTGTCTATCCGTCTGACTGCAATCAATGTTAGCAGCTAACGTGTAAGTAGAATTTTTACAAAAATTGATATTCCTAGGTCGATATGTCTAGTTTCGTGTCTTTTGAATTTAAAATGGATTTTTTTTTATTATTTTGGGGTATTTTACATAAAGCCTCAAGATTTTCAAAGTTTTCTCAATAATGAAACCAAATTGTTTATTTTCATTTTTGCCTGGGATGGAGCAAAAGACGTTAAAATCATACCTTGAAATAAGGTAAATTTTGAAAATGGGAATATTTTTTGCTTAATTTTGCGTGAAATTTAGACCACTTTAAACAAGTATTTTTTTAAAAAACACTATATCTTTTCTTTACTTTTATTTCTAGCAAAAAACTGTAGAGACATTGGTGCTGGACCGATATTCGGCGAACTCTCCGTATTTCAATATTTCACAAAAAATTGCAAAAAAATAACAATGCAAAACTACAGTATTGATGAAAATTTTTTTGTTAAATGAAATCTGTGCCAAAAATCCGTTCTTCTTAAAACTGTCATGTACATATTTTTTAAGAAAAATATTAGCATAATTTCTTCGATATTGCAAATTCGTATATCCTGCGCTGTCTTATAGCGTTTTCCATTCGCCGCACTAGTGCGCACTCAGGGCAGCTTTCGTGTTCCATTCGATCGCTAGGGTGCACCAGTGCAAAGAACTGCGTGTTTCATTCGCACATCGACACGGACCCAGGGCGCACTAAACTGCACCGACGATCGCGTCAGCGCAGTCCAGTGTACCGGGCCATTGTGAGGTTAGGTACGGGAGTTATCCATGCTGATTTAGATTCGTGGTGAAATTGTGAAGGCATTTGAGGATCTTCTGTCACGCAGGGATACTTCGAATGATGGAGTATATTATGTTGTACAAGAAATGTCTTAAAATAATGTTTGAGATTTAAGAATTCGGAAAATCAGATTGTATTTTCCGAAAATTTAACCTTGAATAACTTCATATTAACAAATCCTGTGCTATTTAGAAACTAAAGTTTTAGGTACGTCTCAATTTCGAAACGCTAATAAAGTGAAAATAAAAATAGTGACCCTTACAAAATCATTCAAATATATATGCCAAGAAATGTTTCTCGTACGCCCATACATATACCAGCGGAAATGTTTATGTTCATATTTTTATTGTTTTCAGTAATCAAACAATTCTACAGAAGCCTTTCGGTTCAAAATCTTGTGTACTATGTCGATCACTGGCAAATCTCAAAATATGAAATAATGACTCTCACGCATTTGAAGTTTTCGTAGTTTTTAAGTAAAGAAATCACACGTTAATAATTTATGAGTTAAGAAGTAAGAATTACCAAAAGACTTCATAAAAATTATAATGATCATAATTCAAAATTGTTATTTTTCGAGTTCCATCAGTGTGACTGACCAAGAACAGCTGTGTATAATTTCACTGCGTAGCGCATAAGGGGACTCAGTTCCGGAATCAATTTCATTCGTAACTGCCCTTCACGCGTGTGGGGCAGCACTGTTGCGGAGCGATGACGTTACTTCCCTGCACTAGGGTGGGTTTCAGTGCAACGAATGGAAAACGCTATAAGGCAACACTGGCTGGTGGCACTGGCACTGGCAAATTTACAAAGGCAACGCCCGATATGCTAGTTTCAAATTCTTAGAATTATTGTATTTGTTTGTCTATATGAACGCTTTGGAGAACTATGAGGAGGCTTTGCTCATTTAATCTCAATGTTACAATGTCATGCGTTCAATTAAATGGTTCAGTCAACTATATTGGAGTCGTTTAAATATTTATACTGTAAATGAATGGTTGATAAGTTATGGTTCTTAAGATGGACATTACATAATGATACCGTAGTTACGTATACATTTTGAATATACTTCACACACCACACATGTGAAACGATGCTCAAACGTTAAATTTGTAATGTTGTATTTGCTTCAAAAGAACTTATATTCTTTCAATTGTTACTATTGTAAAATTAATATTCAAACGATAGAGAATTTAAAACAAACTTGCAGATTCATTCATGCCATTAAGAATATTTTTCATCTCTCTACCAATTACGTTAAATTCATAGGAAGTACGTTTTATGAAGAATTTTTCCCCTTTCTGCAGGACATGAAAAGCTGTTCCGTTTCTGCGTTGGATGCTTATGCGGTGTAAAATGCCAATTAACTTCACAGTTTGGAGAAATTTTCCGGTTTGTGCAGGCAATTTCCCGGCAAGTGCAGGTTCCGGTTAACGCAGATTTTATTGTATCTTCTTTGCTCTGTGCCCGCAGCGACGACGCGTTCATGGAGAAGGTGAGCGGCGTGTACGTTCCGTGGGCGGGGGCGTCGGGGACGCGGGCGGTGCAGGCGCTGTCCCCACGCGCTTTGGTGCAGCCGGCGGTGGTGCTGGGCGCGGGCGTGCTGCTGGCGTCCGCCGCCTTCGCCGGGGAGCTGCTCGCGGACAGGTGGCGCCGCCGCCGCCGCCTGCGGCCACGCGCCCAAGCGTGGAGCCTCTGAGCGCGGCCGGACGGCGCGCCTCGAACGCTAGACAGTGGCGTAGCCACACATGGAACCGGGAACCTCTTGATGCCAGCTGCTTTCCCAGGAGACTTAACAAAAGAACGACTCGGAGGCATACTGCACATGTATTCGGCACCGGGCTTCCCTGATTGGCTAGCGGGCGCCGAGTGGGAAACCGCGCGAAATTCGTTTATATTCTCTTATTACGGAAGTGTTGTAGGTTCGTTTTAAGTGCTGTTTTGTCACTTTGTAAACTGTACATATATTTTTCATTTACTATTTATAGATATGTTTTATTCCGTTTCTCTGGTATTCGTATTTTGTTATTCAGTATTATTTTACATAATCTTTCATTGTCACGTAGATGAATCAAGAATTTTTATTCTGTTCATGTCTCAATATTTGTAATGGACCATTAAAAACATGTTTAGTTTCAGGGAAAGAAAAATGTGGCAAAAACAATGAAGGCCGGAGGTGTTGATGGAAATTGAAAGTTTTCTCAGTATTATTTCCAATTTTGAGAAAAATTGAATTAAAAATAACTTACGTTGCAATTTGAAAATGTTATTCAAATATCTACTCAACTTCACGTTTTTGTAGCCTTATATTGTGATATTATTGAAGGAAAGTTTATTTATTTCTGGAGGATAAATAAGTTTTAATAATAAGAGTAGTTGATTTTCGTATTCCTCAAAAGTATTTGCTAACAACCCAATTTTATTTTTTTTTAATAGCATCTATATGAATTTGAACACATTTATTGAGGTCATTTTTTATAATAGTTTTAGAGTCTGAAATTAAACACAATGACAAACTATGAGTCTTCACATTGGCTTGACCAAGGCCGTAGCCGTAATTAATCATGCAAGTATAGACCTTTCTGTTGGATTTGTACGACCACTGATATAATCTTCTTCACAAATATCTTCTTCTAATTCAAGAAGGGTCCAGAGATATTTGCATGAATCTGCAGTACTCGTTTCCATTTTAAACTATTGAAGGAATTTCTCGCCTTATTAGCTAGCAGGAACCGTAATGTTTCAGCTGTTCGTACATTATGGTTATGACTTCTTTGTAGGTATAACCCTGCACAATCCTTACTGAAAATAAAAATAAGTTATTTAATAATTAAATAACGATTTTAGTTTAAATGAAAATTTCTGTCAATTCAAAGAGATAAACCAAAGACGTTATAATGCTCACAATTGAATGAGTGAACCTTTTCGGATTTACTGATAATTATCAATGAAGTCTATTGAGGCAATAAGTTATGATAAATTTTCTAAATTGTACGTATTTAAATAACATTATAATTATAATTATAATTATAATTATTATTATAATTATTATTCTGAAACCAAAATATTTCCTAACTTTCCTAATTTTTTCATTAAATGGGAACCCATTTCCTTTCCATCAGTAATTGTGACAGGTGTATTAAGACAGATGACAATTTCTTATGTCTCATAATAGTAAAATAAAATAATATTAATGTAGGATAATGTATAATTTTTAGCATTAAAATTAATAGTATTACAGTAAATTTAATTTTATTCTTATGTTTTTAATTATACGTTATAAGAAGCCATAGAAGCTGTATTTAATTAAAATGTTAAATTTAATATTAATTGTTTAATAAATAGATACCTAAATTTAACAGCTAACAATTTTTCATTTTTATTTATTCCTTCTAAATTTTGAGGATTTTTTTTTATGATTTTCAACTTAATTATTTAAGTATTTCATAACCGCTAAAATAGAATGTTAGAAGGAAAAATTTGTTTATTGATATTGAGATATACCAAAATTTTCCTCCCTCTCTACATCTATATCTGCTAAAGATCTTAGCGTCCGGCTTGCTGGGTCAATGGGTCACGATATAATTATAATCCTTATTACCTCTATAATGGATTATAGGATCCGCCGACTATACAGCGCAGCTGGGAATCTGAAATAGAATGTTTCTATTCCTAGTAGACTTCTCAGTCGATTTTATGTTTATTTTTACTTTTTTTATCAAACAATTTAATGAATTTAAGTTAGGCCTTTGATCATGATCTCTTTCAATTTACAATTTTACACCGCGGTTAACTTATCTTTTCTTCGATGATGTCCCTCGTAGACTTCTCAGTCGAAATATCTTGCGAGCTTGCCGTAGTCCAAAGTTCCAATGAATCCTTTTCTTCTCCTATCCAAGCTGTTCTCAAACTATCAAAATTACCAGTCCCGATTACGTCCTATGACATAGTCCCGAACTTGATTACCACTCCCGACAAAGTTCCAATTTATACTTCAATATTGCTTCCACATGAAAATATCTACGAACAGTTCAGAAGCGCGTTTCAGAGCAGAATGAAATCTTCCTGCATGATTCATCCCTCGAAGACTTCCTATTAAACTACCTTCATTTTTTTCATAACATTTGACCGTCTAAACTTCTCCGCCCAATCTCAAAGTTTCTACTTTCGGCATCAACCCATCTCTTAATGCCTTTAGAAAAAACAAAAACTACATTGTTTATTCACGGTCGTTGCTATGCTCTAGCTCTCGTGATATTTCGTAATGCATGTTCCACCATATTGTCTACAAATAAATGTTAATTTATTTTAACGTGACATATCGGTATGTCACAATATTTTATTTGTGTACATCAATTATATATTTCTTAAAGGGTTTAGGCAAAAGAAAGATGCATTTTTGTGAACTTAATTTTCTTGCACTGGACTGAAAAAAAAGCACCAATGATGTTTGGGGATATGTAAATGGTCCGTCGAACTCAGTCTCATTCTTTGATTAGCACCAAGAGTTGATTGATATTCCGGATGTTTGCAATCTGAAACGGTTGATTGCGCGTCACAACCTGGGAGAAATTTCTATGAAGACTGTGGGCCTAAAACCAGTACGCACGCGCGGTTTGATTCCGAGAATGCTGTGTGCCTAACCTGCCAAAACAAGTTTCAGAAAAACTAAATAGAATTTCTCTACGGGACGAGGCAAACAATGACAACAATCACAAATAACCAAACCTTTTAATGAATTGTCCTTTCATGGTACCTTGGAGAATGGGGAAATCAGTTTTACAACTATTATAACTCGAAATTAATGTTCATGTCTTCACTAACATTATGTGTGGCAAAGTATTGTTTTAAAGCTGTGTCAAAACGTTTGTAAACAAATTTAAAAACAATATAAACAAACTGAAAACACCACGGACCTTAATAAAAACTTTTCTTCTTGTGTCTGCAGTGGTAAGTTTTATGTGTGCACTGTATATTTTTACAATGTAGCTGGACAGCCAGCATGTTTAGAAACCCATCTATTTTCCTCTACTACTTTTCTGTCGTACTTTAATAACATACAATTTTCTGAAAGTGAAAGACTTACTATCTCTATAATAAAATAAAAAAGGTATACGTGTCAACGTACGAACAAACAAATCGTTTTCCTGAAGGTTTTGATGATCTGACATTCTATTTCGTTTTGATTATCTTCGCGTATTCCTGTACTCAATTGTTAATGTTTTCAAATGCACTTTTGCACTTATGACAGCTTCTTCATTATCCTTTACAACTTCATAGCTGTGATTAGCTTGGAAAGAAATATAACTTAGTTTCCTGGTTCACAATTATTCACATAAAACCAAAATATAAGTTTAATTACTGATAAAACACGTAGGATTGTTAGTTCCCATAATGATAATGATCTGAAAGTGAAAGGAACGCTTTGCCTACGACTACAGAAGCAGAGTCTACGTGCACTGACACTCGCTGTGGCTCTGCAGGGCTCCATAGGAAGAGAACATACGAATTTCGCGCGGTTTCGCGCTCCGCGCCCGCTAGCCAATCAGGGAAGCCCGATGCCGAATACATGTACAGTTTGGTTATATGCGACCGGGAGGTCCTAGGTTCGAGTCCCGACGCGGCAGGGTTTTCGATACTAACTTTCCAGCTAGGTCGAACCATGGACCGCGCGCGATCTTTCCTTCCTCTTTCTCGACCTATTCTCACCCCTAACACACACTACACTACCACACATGCCGGGTGACCGGTCGGGGATTTAGAACTTGTCCCGACTGGGGGGGTGCCCCGCTGTTGGGAGATACCTGGTTGGGATTGATTGATTGGTTATTAGTGGTTCCGAGCGCGTCAACTACTATGGTCCTTAATTCCGTAAGTGTAGTGCGTGTTTTCCTCGGGATATGGCGGTGGTCTTCCCCCTCTGGATGGTCAGATCCGGCACCGACCTACCGTGGACTAACGGGGTTTCCCTAACAATGTATCTCCCACCTGCAGCGCACCGCCCCAGCAGGGACAAGTTCTAAGTTCCTGACCGGTCTCCCGGCGTGTGTGGTAGTGTAGTGCATGTTAGTTGAAGTGTGCATGTAAGGGACAGGACCAGGAAGAGGTAGGAAAGATCGCATGCAGTCCGTGGCCCGTTTTGTAGGGTACTGCTCCGGCATTCGCCTGGTGTTGATCGGAGAAACGACGAAAAAATACCGATCAGAGCAGCCGGTCGCTAGAATTCTCCTCGGGCAGCGACTGAATTCACCTTAGCTGAAAAGCTAAATCCTGTCCCTTGCCATCAGTCACAGCCATCATGTTGCAGGACGTATGTCGAATCCTGTACACCCGACAATGTCCGTGATGAATTTTTTTGAATGCGGGAAACGTCCAACTCTCGCTCATTCGTCTCTCCGCAATTGAAGCCATATCAATTTTGACTTGGATATTTCATACAGAGCTCTTGATTTACTTTTAGCGTGCTTGTGTGTATGTAATTTCATTATTAATACCTACACTTAATTTAGTCATGTAACTGAAGTGCTGTGAAATGGTTAGGGTGAATAATAGGGTATGTGAGTGGAGACTTGTGGTGTATGGCTCCTTAGCGAGCCAAAATGTCCGCATGAAAACATACATTTAATTAGTGATTTATTTATCGTCACCCAAACTTACATATCATCTATCTCGAAGTTAAAGAATTTCCAATTGACATACCGTGTTTGTTTGATTGAAGTCGTTATTGAAGATGGACCTTAGTTTATTGTAAATTGTTTCTAAACCTTACAGAAAATATCCCCCGCAGATGTAGACAGAACATATGGGGACCAAATTTCTTTTACAAAAAACATCATCCGGAAAACATCAATAATATCGACACCGTCCGCATGTACCTACGCAACTTCACATCATTCTCCTTGAACTACAATGTTGATCTTCCGCCTGGTTACCTCATCCATGCCATCTGCCCTCTCGGTATGCCATGTGCGTAGAGATGACGACTTAATGACGGCCATGAAATGGCTCGTCTAAGGAGACATACTAAGGAGCTCCACTCAATACTTTGCATTAGGGATGGGTGATTTAATCGCGATTAGTATAACAATATATTATTTTATACGATTATTCGAAATATTGAAATAGGTTATTTTTACATCCATTCATGGAACACCAATTAATGTTTCCGATTTTTAGCACGATTATTTTAATTCAAATATTAATTTCCATGACTAGCAAAATATGAAAGTACATATCTCATTTTGAACTTAAGTAACGGAATTCCTCGTCTATTCATTTCTCTTCAACTGCAAAACATAATAGCGACATTAATTTCATGTCAGTAAAGCTAATAAAATAAAAAGTCGCTGTGTGTAATCTAATATTTGAGTGTTGGTATTATATTCAGTATGAAATAAGAAAGAGAATTACCAGTTTTCCTAAAACCATCCTTAACCAAGTACATCGTTAGATTACTATTATTGGTTTCTATATCTAGAAATTCTACGACCCTTTTCATTTTCAACTGAGTTACAGTCTTTTCTGACGAGTACGTGTATGAAATGAATATTATTTAAATAAAGAATAAACAAATATTATTAATTAAATTGTGCCGTCCTTCTAAAAAACTACTAAACGATTAATTAATTTACAAATTAATCATACACGTGTATGGAGGTCAAGAATCAGTACGTGTATGGAATGAATATTATTTAAATAAAGAATAAACAAATATTATTAGTTAAATCACGCCGTGCTTCTAAAACACCAATAAACGATTAATTAATTTACAAAGTAAAAATTAACGTTTTTACGCATTTTACACATTATTTAAAACATGTGAAAAATTAATAAATTATTAATATATATCATTATTATCATATTATATTATATATAAGATTAATTGATTAATTCGGAACGATTAATTGATGCATATTAATCTAATCAAAAAATCGTCGATTAGATATTTTCGATTATGATTTAATAATCGCCCATCCCTACTTTGCATGGGCTGGGGCGTGAGTAGCCGGGTCGCTCGGGCGCTTGCTGCGTTGGTCGCCCCCCAGGCTGTGCGCGGCGGAAGTGGATGCGCATGCGGGCAGCGCATCATGAAACGCAAATGGAAGAAACCCGTAAGTCAATGAGCAGGGGCGTCCCGCCTGTTTCTGGGCCACGCCTTCCACTACCTCGCTCGCCCTGCACTCCTGCTGTTCTCTGAGACGGGACTCTGCTCAGGCGGGAGGGATTTTGATTGTGTGATGTCGTGGGAACACAACAGCAATCACAGACACGAGCGCAGATATTTACAGGTTTATTAGTAATTAAGTATTTACAAATAAATAGTTTGAACAGTTATTTACAGCTCGGATAGACCCTATCCCCTGATCGCAGGAGTGATCCTTAAATGATTCAAGATCTGCCTGATTCGTGGCCCTCGCTACTCCTCAGCGAGCTTACGCACACAACGTAGAACTGCGTGACCGTAGTTACCCGTGGAGAACATGTTCCACCGCGGCGTCCCAACACATGGATTCCCCTACGACCATCGCTCCTCTCTGCACCGCTCTAGGCCTAAGTTTTGTGCGTTCGCAGGAGGTTTTCACACAGCTCAAAATCCACCCAGACGCTCTCGCTCATACACCTTTAAATCACGTGACACGCAACGTCATCTTGCGTACGCGCGGCGACTCACACCATGTGATTGCCTCGCCACCACGCAGTTTAGGCATCCCTTTCCATGGATTGCTGGAAGTTCGCAAAATACCTCTGGGCGCATCCGGCCCTGGCTACCCTCTAAGCAGATTCTCTTACTCTCCCCTACCGGCATCTCTACCTGCACTAATCCTGCCTCGCAGCGCCTCCCTGCCAACGAGGTTCTATGGTAACACAATACGTTACATTTGCATCCCGCGGTCACCTTTTCTCAAGCCTTTTACACACGCCAAAAAAGGCAAAGCCCGATTGCAACCCCTTCTGTTGTGCAAGGAAGGGAAGTTTCCTAGTGAGTACACGGAAGAGCTCGCACAGGTATCAGTGCTTCCAAGATCGCCTTCCATATGATTCAATCTGGATTTGATTAATTGTGCGATTATTTTGTGTTTACAAGCGCGTCAACTGGTATGGCTTTTAGTAAGTGTAGTGGTACCCGTAAGTGTGGTGGTGGTTGGTGAGAGTCGGCGCCGACTTACAGATCTACTTGCGGGAAGTTTTTCCATCCACGTACCTCCTACCAGCGGGGCACCGCCCCAGTCGGCACAAGCTCTAAGCACCCGACTGGTCTCGCCCAAGTGTTGTAGTGTAGTGCATATGAGTGTATACAAGTGTAGTCCGAAGAGTGCGAAAGTAAAGGGTGAAAATAGGACAAGGAAGAGGAGGAAAAGATCACGCGTGTTGGGTGGCCCGTTTGTTAAGGTTCTGCTCCTGCGTTCACCTGATATTGTCCTCCAGACGGCGGTTGCATTCGATCTAACTATCAAGCTGACATCGGAAATCCTGCCATCGTCCGGACTCGAATACTAGGACCTCCCGGAGAGGCAGTGAATAACATCAGTGCCCTGAACCATCTCAGCCGGTAGAATTAGTATCGATTCTAATCACTTTCATTTCATCTGTTTGTGCTTAACAATTTGGGATTAACCGTTTGGCATGTGCATGTGCTTAAGAGTTTGGCACGTGTTTAATATTTTGCGGTACTAGCAACTTTGAAAACCACCTTTTAAAAGTTTGTGGAAACAAATGTAACCCCCCTATCGTCAGCATCTTCTCCCCCCACCCCCACCCCATCACTTAAAATTCAAAATTCCGAAGAATATTCCATGTTCACCTATGTTGGCGGTTTTCTCTCGCTTGGTGCGACATCTATTTGCGTTATTTGTAAGTGGAAATTTATCCACATTGTTTTCCCCTTCCGTCTCCCGAACACCGACCTGGATGTGAACGGGCTATGCCTTCTAGGTAGCCAAAAGTGAGAGGAGATTAACTGCTAAGCTTGTGCAAAGGAAATCTCGCTGTGGGATGCAATCAGAAAGAAGCGATTGCTTTGGATAGTGTGATACTTAGAAAGATAAAAGGCGTCAATGAATTTCTGATATTAGAACAATTATTTTATAGAAGTTACTAATGACAACTTCAATACTACTACATTTATCAAATGAGCTGTAATACAAGTAATTGTATTTTACACACAGCTTAGAAGTACATTTTCGAGAAATGCTTCAACGCAAAAAGAAATCACAGTTTGTTGTGACCTGTATCTAAATAAATCTTGGTACATTCAAAAGACCTCAAAAATATATTCAATTCCAAAATATGAGATGCCATAGTCAACTCATAGCAAATCACATTTTCCAAAATCACAGTGAATGTAGTGATTGACGTGAATGTAGTGATGTTCTCAGCAATGCTCATTGTATTTGTAGTGTCAGGCGAAACAAAACAACAAAAAATGAAATAGGCCACCCATATTGTAAGTTAAGAACACTGCTGATGTGACCAAATTTGGAGCGATGTCCAGTATTAAGTATGTTGCAAGGGAGTTTCGAATGATTCAGACTGTTCTCATAAATAACCAGAGTACTACCGAATAATTCTTCTCGTTTTGAGGAAAACTGAAATTAAAACCTGGCTCTAAGCGCCGACAATTCTCTCCACACCAAAAGTTGATGTCTGAATCAATCAAAACTGCGTCTGCAATAGATATCGCTAAAACTCTATAAAGCTAATTCGTGAGAAGTTATTAAATTGAATAGCTTGTTATTTGTATTTGGATTTCAAGAGTCCTGGAAAAGAAGACCTGTTTCAAATCGCAGAACGTTTGGGAAAAAGACAACATTTACAAGTGAAGTAATTTGCGCATCATTATGTATTCATACCGTTGTAACATTAGCGGCAGAATTGTTAATGAATATAATTCCAGTCAAATATTTATTTACGTTATTCTACATTGGATTGTTCAGGGTGAAAGCACGTATAGCCGACTCCGGTTGGCCTAACATTTTGTAGTCACATTTTGGATTCTCAATCCGACTCTGGGGACTAACATTTTTGATTCACTGTAGCTGATGACGTCAACATTAAATAAAATTTCTCCACAATAATTGATATGATTTTTTTGTGTTTCCGGGCGCGTCAACTGCTTTGGTTTTTAGTCCCGTTAGTGAAGTGCATGTTTTTTCTCCGGAGATGGCGGTGATCTTCCCGCGCTGGATGGCAAGATCCAGCGCCGACCTACCGTCGGCTAGTGGGGTTTCCCCCCCTAACCAGGACTCTCCCACCAGCGGGGCACCGCCCCAGCCGGGACAAGCTCTAAGCTCCCGACCGATCTCCCGCAATATGCGATAGTGTAGTGCATGTTAATGTAAGTGTGTGTATAAGGGGTGAGGATAGGACAAAGAAGAGGAAGGAAACATCCCGCGCGGTCCGTGGCCCGTTTGGTAGAGTACTGCTCCGGCATTCGCCTGGTGTTCATCGGAGAAACCACGGAAAACTACCGATCAGAGCAGCCGGCCACTAGAATTCTCCTCCAGACAGCGACTGAATTCGACCTAGCTGAAAAGCTGGTGTCGAAAATCCTGCCGCCGTCAGGACTCGAACCTAGGACAGTCAGAGGCGCTGGAATGACATCAGTTGATGCACTGAGCTACCGCTATTATTAATAATAATAATTAATAATAATTATTATAATAATAATTATTAATTAATTATTAATAATAATTATTATTAATAATAATTATTAATAATAATAATTATTAATAATTAATTAACTTTTAATTTTAAATGTTCTTAAAAATTATTTTTATTTTTTGTTTGCACAGTTTCTTTCTCTAGATCCTTCTTCAAAGTTCGTGCTCTCTCCGTACTTGATTCTTAATTCCCCAATAATGTCGGCCTATTCCCCTCTTGCAAAGTAAACACCTTATGCATCGACAGTATGTATTGCTGAACTTGTAAGCTAGTACCGTAAACGTTTCTTCCTCTCAGGAAACACCACGTACGTTCAATGACCGTCCCGCACTGCGAAGGCCCTTTTACTTGTAATAACATACGAGATCCTTTCGGTAGCATGGCGCAAGCGGCTAAATCACTTTTCCGGGCGGGGCGGCGATTGTCTCCAGGTAGTGGGGATGTTTCCTCACTATACACGCCCGTTGTTCTGTGAAATCTCAAGTAACATCAAGCTTGAAACTGGTGCACGCAGTCGTCCGTCGCCACCAGAAAGTTGTAGCCCACGTAGGACACGATCTTAGTTTACGCAATGAAACTGTAGCAGATGCAGCCCGTGAGAGTTGCCGTGCTGCGAGTGCGACTACATACGGGGATCAGAACGGGTTTCAGGGAATTGTTTGCCTTTATGGGAATGATAAACAGTATGCAATGAGAATGAATATAAATTTACTTGCATAGTATAAATACAGTTTGTTTTGTTTATAGTAAGCCGGAGGACCATTGAAAGTTTATAAAGTTATTGACTGCTCTTCTTTCTTGAAGTACACTTGGGTTTAGCTTACTTACAGTTTGTAGCAAGGAAGGCACCAACCCCAATCACTCGGCTGAGTGTGTCGTTGTCCGGGCTGAGGTTGGCTCCAGGCAGTTTGGTGATGCGAACTGGCATGGACGCGGACTCAAAAGACCGGAGCTGGCGGTGGAGATTGCCGTGAATTCGGCCATGTAGCGGCTGCGGCCCGCGAGTGGCACGAATTTGAGGCAGGCTTGATGTGGCCGTACTAATCGTCTTGATAGGCGAAGCAGGTACAGCCGACTCTGTTGAGTCTTGTCGGTCAGTCAGTTTAACAAGTTCGGTACAGTGTAGTTTGAGAAGTTTTGTTGATTCTCTGTGTCGGTTCTCTCATTCTGTCAATTCGTTCTCGGTTCTGTTTGGTCAACTCTCAATTCTGTCATGTGGGAGCGAAGTTGCAGTATTTATTATACAGTATTGCGGGTGTGATTGAGGCCGTGGAAGGGAGAGTCACGTAGCGGTGACTGGGCATATGGAAATTTAACCCGCGATCGGCTCCCTATTCGTGATGCGCCTTCGGCCCTGGGGAGAGGGCGGTGGCACGTGAGGTGCCCGCGATGGCAGCCCGTTTGTATTCGAGAGTTTGTTTCAACGGAAATTGAGGCATCTGGCTTGCAGATGTCCAAGGAGCGGGGCGGCGCGCCGGCAGTGCACCTGAAGCTCTCTTTGTCGGCGAGATACATTAACGGGCTTATATTTGCGAGGGAGGCCCGAAGCGATTCCCAGAAATATTTGTTTACATTGCTGGGTCGCTTGTCAGGTAGCGAGCGATGGAGGAGTGAAGGGCGCCGCGCGCCGGGTGGCCAGCCCTGTGGCTAATGAGGGCTTAGTCCCCAGCTGTGGCGGCGCAGAGAAGCGGTGGCGGGCGTGGGCCCGTGAGAACGGCGGTTTGCGCGGAAGACACTGTAAATGTTTTTATTGCCCTTTGTTGGATTTTCGAGTGCAGCAGCGTGCTGGCATGCACAGAGAGCGACTTGTGAGAGGTTGGTGAAAGTACGCTCTTAATAGTGGGTGGCCGCGCGGGAAGAAAGCTTTTAGGGGCTGCGCCTTGGTGGCGAGATCGAAAATTTGATCGCGAGATTGAACAGAAACTGAGAGGCACAAATCATCAGTAAAGTCCATGTTAGCTATCGCCACCTCAGGGCACTACTTCGATGATGATTTTTGTCCAATGATATTTTTTTGAAGCTACCTAATGTAGGAATTTATGGCACCTTGGTAATATATTTTTTCCCGGAAGGAATGAATTTCCAGCACGTTGTGTTTCTTACATTCACTATAGTCGTGGAAGAGAGTTCACTATAACCTAATCTTCTTGCGCTTATTTGTAATATAAGTGAAACGGACCCCTTGACATAAGTTCAGTATAATCGAGAGCTCACTATATCCGAGTTCGCTTCAACCGGAGTCGCCTGTAGTATTTACAATACAAACAGGGGTGCGGCGTAGACCGCAAAGGTTTCAGCTGGCCTTGCCCGGCTTTTTTTTTTTTTTCGTTTTCCCCGCCAGTAGCCTGGCGGAGCGGTAGTTATTTTCGTGATAGTTATACATACGCCGCAGCTCGATGGCTTTGCGGCAGAGAATAGGGCAGTGCTTACTTACTAACTTAATACTAACTTAACCTATGGATGAAGCCGGCGCTTTGGCCGGCAACCTAAGATAACTTTCGTGCTTTAATTATGTCTCTTTAAATGTTTCTTGTATAAATATAATCTTGCTAATTTTATTTCCATTCACGCACTCATTCATACTTGTCTGTATTTACACTTATTTACAAGCCTAGCACGCGCACTTTCCCATACGTTGTTATTTACACTATTTACACTAGCACTTTGCGCCACGGCGCCGACTGTGCTGGGGCAAAATAGGCCCTGTGGACCTCACAGTTCACCGCCCGGCCGGTTTCGCGCAGGAGCCGCGGAGCTTTCGGGCCCAGCGCCCGCGTGAGCGCCGTGCGTGCCCTCCGGCGGATCTCCTCCGGCAGCTGGCGACTTACGCCCAGGGCCCCATAGGTTACATTGTTCCTATGGTGGCGATTGGGAGGAGGGAGAGGAAGATGCGGCCGCGTTGCGGTGCGTACCGCTCGGTTCTCGGCCGCCCAAATAGGCGTAGGTCGAGACCGGCGCTGCCGAAGGTTTCGCAAGCATACGTCCATAAGCTGCGTATGCAGGCGGTAAAGAGGAGTCGTTTCTGTGGGAGTAACAGGTCCGGGGAGCTGAGGAGGGGGCGCAGAAGGGAGGTCCTGGCAAGTATTTTGTGGCGAAGGTCCTTGGCGTGCTTGTGCCAGTAGAGGCCACGGTCTAGAGTCACGCCAAGGTACTTCGCGCTTGGGGACCAGGGGAGGTGCGCTCCCGCCAACAACACCGTTTCCTCGGGGTCTGCCCTCTGACGTGTGAAGTTAACGGCAACGCATTTGTAGGGTTTAAGGTCAGTCGTTCTGGCGGAGCCAGATGGGTAAGGCGGCGAGGCATTCATTCAGGTATCTCACTGCTTGCCTGCTGTTCGCCGACTTCGCGTAGTACGCAAAGTCGTCCGCGAACATCAGGAGCCCGCAACGCTGGATTCCCGTTCTCCTTTCTGCTAGCAAGGGCGCGTCATTGACGTACAAGCCGAAGATGGTGGGGGAAAGCACGCTCCCCTGTGGAACCCCCGCCTCGGCACGTCTTAGGGACGATTGTACGCCATTGACACGCACTCTGAACGGTCTCTCTGCGAGAAAGCTACCGATCAACCTGGTGTAGCAGTCGCTTATCCCTGACTCGATGAGACATAAGAGAGCCCCCTCATGCCACACCGTGTCGAAGGCCGACCGCATGTCCAGGAAGACGGTAGGCAGGGTTTGCCGCCGCTCGAGAGAGAGGCCAATCTCGGTGCAGAGGCGCGTCAGCTGCTGCGCGGAGCTGTGACCCGTTCTGAACCCGAATTGTTCGTCTCGGAGGAGACCTAGACGCCGTACTTCCTGTTGCAAACGCACCAGTAGTAGGCGTTCTAGGGTCTTTCCTAGGAGCGAGAGTAGACTAATGGGTCTATAACTACTCGGCAGGAAGAGGCTTTTACCGCTCTTGGGTATTAAGCAGATGTTCGCAGTTTTCCACGGCCGCGGGAAATAACCTTGCGCTAGGCAGGCATTAAAGAGCGCCAGAAGAAAATCCACCCCTTTGTCACCAACAGCTCTCAGCTGCGCGACGGTGATACCGTCAGGGCCGCAAGATTTTTTGGGGTTGAGGCGGCGGAGCACCCCACGGAGTTCTCCGTCCGTCACACGACGGGCTGAGGTGTTTGGTGCGACGGGCAGGTGGTGCCGTAGTCGCTCCTCAGTCAAGGGGGCATCGCTAGCTCCTGTGTTGTTGGTTCGGAACTGCCTCTCGAGCGAGTCAGCAAAGACTTCGCTTTTAGCGGCGTCGTCCCACACATATTCCGGTGTTGCAGGAGGTTGACCGGGGGGCCGTGGGGCGTCCGCGTTGATCTGTACGGGTGGTTTACTCCTGGTTGCCGTCCCAGCGCTTTGGATAAGTCCCATAGGCGTTTATCGTGAGGTTGCACTCTTCTAATGTATTTTTCCACCGAGCGTTTCTCTCGTCTCTCAGAGACGCACGAATTCTCGGCTCAGCGCTCTTGCCGCTCCCGTCTGCGGGATCACCAAATCGGCGATGAAGCTTTACTGCTCTGCGGAGCGCTTGCAGTGTCCGTCTTTGCTCGTCTGTGAGCTCGGGACGAGAATCCGGCACGCGCGTCACTTTTGTGACCTTTGTACACGGACTGAGCGTGTCAGTGAACAAGTTCACTGCAGATTCTATGTCCGTGTTTGTCACTAGCGGTCTCTGCTCGAGCAAGTCGCTCACTTGAGCTTGATAGCCGACCCAGTCAGTGATGCGCGTAGTTCGCATTTTTTGCTGGCGTGCTGCGTCAAGAGATGTCACCACACATATTACCGGGTTGTGATCGGAATCCAGTTCAGGAAGTGACGACGGTACATTGCCATCAACTCCTTCGCGATCGCAAAATCGATAATACCCGGTCGCTTGCGCCTCCGCGCTGGGCTGTCGGGAAGTATGTGGACGTTTCGGTGCGCATACATATACGCCCCGTCTCATCGCTGCTAGAGTGGCGAGATTGGAGCCGTTCCTTTGGACCCTAAGCATCCCACGACCGGTGCCTTGCATTGAAATCGCCAAGTAGCAGAACCTTGGTGTCGAGCGCGAGGATAGCTTCGATTTCTGAAACGGTTTAGAGTTTGATCTGGGCGTAGACAGACGCGACAAGGAGTCGGCTGGTTCCACCCAGATGTGCACTCCAACTGCTTCCAGAGATGTCAGCATTTGGGTCGGAGGTTTGCTTTGAGCTGAGGGATGTCGCGACGAATGTTCAATGCGACACCGTCTCCCAATCTGCCTTCGCGGTCGCTCCGGTATGTAGCGAATCCTCGAATTCGGAAGTCACTCCGGGCGTTGAACCACGTCTCTTGTATCGCCATGATATCGAGTTTATGTGTTTCAATAAACTCGCCTATTTGCTGGGCTTTGTGCAGTGCGCTGCGCGCATTCCAGGTGCATGCACGCAGCGGTTGCATGCAGGTAGATTGTGGCCTTCTCCTATTAGTGTGCGCCATCTTCCGGGAGAAGAGCTGCAAGCTGTGCTAGTCTTGTCAGAAACTGGCCTCGCGAGAAGGCTGCAGGGGCGGCCGTGTGTGGAGCGCTGGTCTGCGACACCATCGCACCAGTTGTGCCCTGCGACACGGGAGCCTGAGCGGCATTTGCCTCTGCTAGGCTTTGTACCACCGCTGACCAGGCTGTCCGTTACTTTCCTGCCGCACCGCCCTGGTTTCGAGCATATGTGCCTTGGTTTGGCCGCCCGGCGTTTTCCCCGGCATCGTCTGAGGACGACCGGAGAGACTAAAGTAGCTGCAGCCGGAGTATGAAGCTACGTGGCGTCCGCCGCAGTTGCAGCATTCAGGCGGGATATTGAAGTTTCCCCGTTTGGGGCAGTGCGCCGTGCCCATAAGCTCCGGCTTGTTCTGCTCCGTAGGGTGGCCATTTCCCTTGCAGAGTTTACAGCGGTAGTCGTAGGCGCAATTGGCCGAGTGGTGACCCCATCTGCGCAGCGGGCGCAAAAGAGGTGTCGTGCCCTCTTTTCGCGCTCTACGATCACGTCAAAGTTATCCAACTGACGGATCGAGTAAATTTTACGCGAGGCAGGTGTGTCGCGTAGGGTGACCATGAATGTCCCCGTGTGCAGTTTACTGCGCTGCCATTCATTTAGTGAGGTTCACCTTCACCTGCGGGTCGGCGACCGCAGATTCTTTTAGGCGCCAGTGTTGCCTGACGCCCAGGGGTTCGTAGCCGAGCTCTCTTAGCTCTTGCGCTACTTCACCCTCCGTGAACCCTCTCGGGAGCCCCATGATTGCCACACGGAGAGTCTTTTCGTGGCCTTCGCGTGGTGGCGGGTGCGCGAATAGAAATATTCCATTCATTTTTTCGTAAGATTCCGCCTCTAAATACGCCACCTTGTCGGTGGTGTGAATGGCGCCTGCCCGGCAGATAGAGAGTTCCTACTCTAGGGCGGAAATGGTGAATTTTGCTCAAAACTTACTCAATTGCCTCACGCTAACTACAGTCGATTCCGGTTATAGTGAACTTTTGGTGACTAACATATTTGGTTCACTATATCTAATGATGACTAAAATAAATGGAATTTCTTCACAATGATTGACTTTATTAATATACCCCAAAATTCATTAACAGCACAAATTGAAAATTTCAATATCTTTATTTGTATGTAAAAACTCAATTATGTGGAATTATTTGCTTCGTACAATTTTAATTGGATCCAGAGTTCGTGCTTTTTCCACTCTTGATTCTGCATTGTCCCCCCTCTCTCTCTCTCTCTCTCTCTCTCTCTCTCTCCCTCTCTCTCTCTCCCTCTCTCTCTCTCTCCTCTCTCCTCTCTCTCTCTCCTCTCCCTCTCTCTCTCTCTCTCTGTAAGTATCATAATGCAGCCCTGACACCTTTCAATGCCTCTTGCACTGTTGGAACACCATCTCACTCTCCGAAGGACTTTTAATTGCCTAATGACCTAAGAGATCATATTAATTTCCAGGACTTATTTTCTGAGTTCTCTATAGTCGAAGTTCAGGTTCCCTATAACCGAATATTCCTACGCTTATTTGTAATGTAAATATTAAAAACGGAACCAGTGGCGTAAGTTCACTATAACCGAGGATTCGCTATATCAGAGTTCACTATAACCGGAGTCGACTGTAAATACTGCCTATTTCAATGGCACTTTACGACGTGCCTCATGGCAACCTCTAAGAACCGCGAAGGACACATAAGAGAGAGTAGCGCCAGATGTAATCTTATAATAAGCACATGTCTGAGGCCATGAGCCCCGTTGAGAAGGACATTCGCGAATTAATTAAAAAATTTCATTTTATAAGGCGGGATATCTACAAATGACCTAATGTCATCCGCCACGTTACGAAAACCCAAGTATACTTGCTCGCCTGAGAAGCCCGGCGCTCGTACGAACACGGCCAACTTCCCCGACTCGCACTCATTTTCCTTAAAATCCAGAAAGGGCGTACATTCGCAAGCTGAAGCGGCGTGAGGCGGTGAATAATGGCTTCGTACGAAAATATCTTTTCCAGATTTTTCTATCAAATAACCGAGAATTGAATTATGTTTATACTCTTCACTACTTATTACTATCTTATGTATACTTTATTACTAAATTTCCTTATATAAACAACTTATTTGAATATTATGTTATATTTGAATGGCGAATTCTTTCCTTGTTTTCGTTTTGTGCTGTTATTAAATCATTTTCTTATTTATTATAATTACCAATTGTGTGAAATATATTAACAAGTCTCTATAATTTAACAATTCTCGCTTCGACGACAGCGCTTTTAACAGACAAGAATATTTATCTGTTAAACAGGATTACAAAATCAAGATGCTTTTGTTTAAATTTTTAAATTTTATTCTCAATTGAGAATTTGAAATCGTACTGATGTATTATTTATTAAAATATACTGATGTATTTCGTTTTAATGGATACTTTCTTTCCTTTAAAGAAAATTGTAATTAATAATTTAGGTAACTTTGCGACAATAATTATCAAATAAATTCTCACAAAGGCTGTCATGAACCAATTATCCAGGGTGTACCTGCCACACCGCAGCGTTTTCACTACCCTTACTTTTAAATCTCGCGCCAATTTATCTGGACGCAGTGCCTGCGAGCTCGTGAACTTGTTTCCTTGCCGTCCAGCTGATATGCCTGGAACATGAGAGAACACTTTAATAGCGGAGTGCTAGTCAAGTTCCCAACGCGAAAATTGGGAGCAAGACAGCGATTTTACACTGTCCTTCTTGCGGCTCCTTGAGGGGAAAAACTCGTCTCCTTAGTTAAGACCTGTATACCTATCCCCATCCCTGTTTTACTGACCTACGCCAATGATGAGCAGATCACACAGAAACCACTGAGTCCATATCTGCGATGCAAAACATGCAATATATCTTTATGAACAGACTTTACAAGCTGATCTCCTACCTAAACTTTCACAAACAGGTCTCCTGCGTTCGGTTATGGCGGTTTGTACGAGAAAATCTGTGCCATTCTGTAGCACCTCTAGTTACTTTCTCGTATACATACGTATATACGTAGTATAGAAAGTTATGTAATACTGCCGAAAATGGATTTCGGATTTTAACGAAAATACACCTTTTGGGGCCGCCTGATACCGAAAAAGTGTTTTTCAAAACGTCTGTCCGTCCGTCTGTGAACACTGCTAGCACCAAAACAATGTGTACGATATTTTCCAAATTGAAAAAATCCCTGTCAATCTGGATCTAGTTGAAACTTTGAGATTTTCAATAACATTCTCTAATATTTGGTGGTACTTTACATAAAACCCCGGACATTTTCAAAATTTCTCAAAAACGGCCAAACTGTTTTTAAACATTTCTTTTAAGAATAGAATAAAATAAGCTTATAAAGGTGGCTTAGATCTGATTTTCACGATTAACTCTGAAATTTCGAAAATTGCAAAAGTTTGAATTTTCTCCGACGTCTTCCTACAACTTGATAATTGAAGATAGAGATTTTTCCTTCAAACGAAATTTGTGGTCCATAAATAGTTGTATTATAAAGGTCATCTACATTTTTCGAAAATCTTAGTCGTTTTCTTACAATAAAACGTGAAATAATTGCAATTTAAAAAAATACAAAACAAAATATTCTCAAAAAGAGCTGCAATTTTCTTCTTTTCATTTTTGGAAGAGTAAATACGAGTACACCTATCCGATGACATAAACTCCATATTGCTCAATGATTTGTTTGTTAAAACATTACAAAAATGTATTTTTTTACCTGTCTCTCATGTCGGTAATATTTACATTATGAGCGATTTATTCCCGTTATTGTATTTATGAGTACATGCGCTTTAAATAATGTCAAATAAAGTTTCTCGAAAACAACAGTTTTCTATAAAAATTAGCTTAAAATGTCGCATTTTCAGATCCAAATAAACTCCATTTTCTCAAAAATGCCTCCAATTTTTCTTCAAATTGTTCTAATGGCGAGTGCTCACTGCACTGTTTTATATGACGTTAAGTTCATTTTGAAGTATTCTTTTGGTTTTTCAAAATTACACAAATATATTTTTTCAATACCTCTCACGCCAGTAACATTGACATTTCAATCAATTTGAAAAAATGTATCAAAATGCTTCAAAGTTTTTCATTTAAAGTAAAGCTTTATCGCCATTTTCTCAAAACGGCCAAGAATTTCTCACTGAAACTTCTATTTAGGACAGTATTTACTCTTCTGTAATTTTCTTGAAGTAATAATGCGGTTTTACTTCTAGTAAAGCAAAATGTTAAGAAATTGTCAAAAAAATGTACTTTGGGTGACTATAGATGGCAGCTGGTCAGAGAATGTTGCAAGACCTTAAAGCCAGGCCACACCAAGGAATGTTTGGTACGAATACGAAAAATTTGGTTCGAGAAAGTCTGTGCCATTCTGTAGCGCCTCTAGTTATATTCTGAGAAAATAATAATTGTGTCACTGGCAGAGGTGACTCTGTGCATCAACTCGCACAAGCGCGATTCGCCGTTCCTCTGGGGACATCCTGTAAAGAGTACCAAAATCCCCAACGCAGCATAGACCTATATCGGCCTAAAGTCTTTGTGTATTTGTTCATAATATCCCTTGACCTTCAATTACACATCTCAAAGACAGCAGTCTTGAGGCCATGAGATTTGGAACAGGCTTCGGGTATGAATGTAATAAAGTCAGGACTTGTAATGCTCCCCACATAAACATATTCTAATCTAGAACTAAACAAAACATTATTCTGGACGGAAGGTTAAATTGAATATTAAATTAAATAATAGCAAATGTTTAGCACAAATATTCACGGTATTTACGGAAAGAGCTATCTCCAAATCACTAAAACTATGTGATCAAACAGTCGAATTGTAACCAAGAAAACAAACCAATTAAATATCTTTGTGATATAAGATGAGGTAAATTTATTTAAGCAGCAATTGAGTTAACCTGGTGTCAGCTAATTACATAATTAAGCTATTATAACTAACAGACAAGTTATATATTAATAATGATAATTAAAATAGTAATAATAATAATAATACAATAATAATAATGGAAAACATTACTCATTCATAAACACAGTAACATTAAGAAAAATATTTCAATAATCTAACTCCGCACAGAATATTTGCAAATTAAGACCACATTGCACTGGCACTACACTGCACATTACTTTAACTCTAATATTTGATACCTGAATGATACCTAAAATGAACTTGACAAAATCACCCAAGCAATCCAAAGTATAGATAAATTGTATCCTTTGGTTAACAGAAAACAGCCTCAAAACAGAATGTATCACAGTCCTATATAAAGCAATAATTCTCATAATTATATTGTATGCTTGTCCAATAGGTGCAACACATCTCCCACAACTGCAGTGAAAATACAAATCTTACACAATGTCCTACAAATATGTGTAGTAATTGCCCATTGATTCATTAGAAACAATCAACTACATTCAGAATTAAGAACAGAAACTATCCGTCAAACAATTTTCAAACCTTCACTACCCATTTCAAATATTTAGAGAATACGCCAGCAACTGATCACTAAAAAATTGTTCATCCGAAACAACATAACGACTTATTAGACTCCGCTAAAGTAGATTCCTTATGTAATATATGTTTAATTCAATTCGCTTACGGATAAACAATTGAAAAATAAGAACTAACAATTAAAGCGAAACAATTATTTATACCGCAAAAAATGATTAATTACAATGCTAATAATTTATGAATATAGCTTTCTTGTACGCGGAGGAACGATTTGTACATTTATTTAATTATTTATACGTAAATGTTTGCATTATCAAATATCTTAAATCAATCCTGTAAAAAATACTGAATAGCGAATATAAACAACCATAAAAAACACACAATACGTTATGCCTGAATATGTTCACATCATGACAGAAGGGTTTGTTCTTTTCAAGTAGAAGAGACTGCATTGCAGGTAAAACAAAATTTCTATTAGTGGCATCTTTCCATGCTACCGACATCACGGCTGCGGTGCATGGTGGCTAACAGTTGGGTTCAAAATTCCCGGACTCTTCCCCATGGTTTCCAATTATGTGCGCAATTTGTGTTCATTTCAATAAGCGAGAAGTCAACATTGCCAATAGTAAACTAAAGAATCAATCCATCAATTCCTTGTTTATGTGCGTTTGAAGTCCGAGTGGTAAAGGAGGTGACATAAACTTCAATGGGTTCTGCCGGCATATGTTGGAATACTTTCAGCAGCATGTATTTAAAACAGGGCGTCCACTATACAAATACCATATAAAATTACTCAGTGTTAAAGAATGTTGCTTCTGCTCCAAACGCTCTGCCCGCGCAGGTTCGAATCCTGTCCGCAGCGTATTTATGTTTTAGGTATGGAAACCATTTGTTAACAATAGCCATTACAAGCCCCGTTGGGATATAAGCCTGTTTCTGAAGACCATGCTGCGGCTGCGGTGTCCGAGTGGTTAAGGAGTTGGACTCCCCATCCAATAGGCTCTTCCGCACAGGTTCGAATCCTGTCCGCGGCGTATTTACGTTGTAGGTATGGGAACGATTGTAAACAATAGCCAATACTAGCCCTGTTGTGTTATAAATCTTTTCCGAAAGCTAGGCTACCGCTGCGGTGTCCGAGTGGTTAAGGAGGTGGACTTGATATCAATGGGCTCTGCCCCACAGGTTCGAATCCTGTCCGCAACGTATTTACGTTTTAGGTAAGTTATTAGTGGTTGTTATTCACTCGAAACCAATGAGCTCTTCCGTATTCTCGTTGGTTTGATCCTGTCCTTAATCTGGAGTAGAATCTATTTCCTAAAATTGAAGGAAATAAGTGTCTCGGTACATTTTAGGTAGTGTAACCTTTGTTAACAATAGAATTTTTTTGTTTTGTTCGGTTTCGAACTTAGTAATTTGTTAGTCTATTATGAAATATGTGAACGTGGAGTAGAATCTATTTCCTAAAATTGAAGGAAATAAGTTTAAATTATTCTTTAATTAAAGTTATATCCTTTCCTCGGTTTAGGTCTATTTGCTTGATGCGTGATGCTGTAGTGGCGAATGGTTACTTCCTTCATCAACACCATCATGCTACGACAGGAACTATTCATGATTGGCATTGAATTTTATTTTTAGGGATAAATTGGTTCGGCCGACAGGCACAAATAAATGAATTCTAAATGCAAGGAGAATATTCTGTCATAGAAACATTATAAGAATATAATTCCATGGACTGGTTAACTTTACTGTCGCTAGTACTATCAGATAAGGTAATGCCCTTAATGAACATGGATAGAAGAAAATATTTTAATTTTGCAATATTCATCTTTTGTATTCTCTCTATTCATTAGTTTGATTTTAGAATTAAATTTCTAGATTGTAACTGGTTTGTGCATCAGAAACTGGTTCAGCTGGTTTTTAGGAATTATTAGGTCAGGCAACAACTTCCTTGTTGAGTGCATATTCGTCAGTTTTCCTTTTCCCTGTCCCATTTCCGCAATGTTATCCTTGAAACAGATTAATTAATAGTTAATTCTAGGTTGCTTCTTTGATGGTGTCTACCTGCATTTGTTATCTACCTCGGATATTGTCCTGATATATTTCTTTTTTTCAGATTGATTCAAATTTTCTCTAATTATTACATTACTCACGTCAAACTTGAAAATCTGGACCATTTATTTCCTTTACACAATAAATAAAATTTTATAAATACAGTCAAACATTTGTTTTATTCTAAGAAGCTTGGATGCATAGTAAAACTAATCAATCAAGTTCAAAGAACTCATTGGTATTTATCAAGTTTGATGTGATACATTCAGTATCCATATCCTAGAAATGATACACAATCACACAGTGGCCTTATCTTGAGGGAAAATGGCGCAGGATTGTTCGCGCGTAATCCTGTTTGCAGAGGGAGAGCGCGGTCACCCAGGTGCTCCAGAAGCAGGATGCCTGAACAGTGGGCGCCCATCAGAAACCAACCTGCCTGCAAAGGCACTCATCTGATGGAGATGGGATTGCTGATTGATGTTTTCAGGCGGCACAGCACTATGGTCGTTAGTCTCGTAGATGTATCGCACCCAAGATGGCAGATTGATTTTCGTGTTTCCGAGCGCGTCAACAGTTTTGGTCATTAGTCCCGTTAGTGTTCTCCTTTCTTCTCCTTTTCCCCCGGATATGGCGGTGATCTTTCCCCTCTGGATGACGAGATCCGGCGCCAACCTACCGTCAGCGAGTGGCCTAACAAAACTCTCCCACCAGCGGGGCACTGCACCAGCCGGGACAAGCTCTACGCTCCCGACCGGTCTCCCGGAATATGTGGTAGTGTAGTGTGTGTAAGGGGAGAGGATAGGACCAGAAAGAGGAAGGACACATCGCGCGCGGCCCGTGGCCCGTTTATTGGGGTACTGCTCCGGCATTCGCCTGGATGGTGGTGTTGATCGGAGAAACCACGGAAAACTACCGATCAAAGCAGCCGGCCGCTACAATTCTCCTCCACACAGCGACTGAATTCGACCTTGCTAAAAAGCTAGTGTCGAAAATACTGAAGCCGTGAGGACTCCAACCTAGGACCTCTTGGTCAGAGGCACTGCAGTGACATCGGTTGATGCACTGAGCTACCGCTCCCGGCCCTAATACAACAGAACTCCTACCCCTTCGGAAGGTGATATCCAACGCCGACTAACATGCCGGCGTGCGAGATTTTCCCTCTATGTATCTCTAGCGGGATCTAGCGGGATACCGCCCCAGCCGGGTTGAGCTATAATAGAACGCGACTAGTCTTCCTACTTTTGTGGTAGTTTGTGCATTCAGGTGTGTTTACGGGGAGGCAATAAAGGGAAGATGAAGGATAGATCGCGTGCGGTCTGTGTCTCGACTGTTAGGGTGCTGTTCCGGCATGCTGCTGGTATTGATCGGAGAAATCACGGAAGACTACCAACCAAGGTAGCCGAACGCTAGAATTGTCTTTCCGACATTGGACCGGGCGCGGTCCTAGGTTCGAGTCCTGACGGCGGCACGATTTTCGACACTAGCTTTTCAGCTAGGTCGAATTCAGTCGCTGTCTGGAGGAAAATTCTAGCGGCCGACTGCTCTGATCGCTGGTTTTCCGTGGTTTCTCCGATCAACACCAGGCGAATGCCGGAGCAGTACTCTACCAAACGGGCCACGGACCGCGCGAGATCTTTCCTTCCTCTTCTTTGTCCTATCCTCTCCCCTTATACACACACTTACACTAACATGCACTACACTATCGCATATTCCGGGAGACCGGTCGGGAGCTTAGAGCTTGTCCCGGCTGGGGCGGTGCCCGGCTGGTGGGAGAGTTCTGGTTAGGGGGAAACCCCACTAGCCGACGGTAGGTCGGCGCCGGATCTCGCCTTCCAGTGGGGGAAGATCACTGCCATCTGCGGAGAAAAAACATGCACTACACTAACGGGACTAATGACCAAAGCAGTTGACGTGCCCGGAAACACGACTCAATCAATCAATCTTTCCGACATCGTCTAAACTCGACCGAACTATTAACATAGCTAGTGATAAGGAAATGGAGACGAATAATTGTTAATGAACAGATTTCATACTAAAATGAAAATATAATCTGTTTTCTGTACACAATCATTCAGTTCAAATCAGTTTTTATATAAATTAATTATTTAATTTATTCGTTTTGACGTAGAATCGAATATTTTAATAACTTTATAATTAAATTGAATTAAAAATGTTTGGCCAATAGTAATTTTTTCATGAAATAAAAAACGAGGGAATGTGAGGCACACGCAGAATGTTTGCGATGTGGGGATGTCTTTCTCTCATATCAGTCTTGCAATGTGATGAATTTGAATATTGTAATAAACAATAATAATTTCAAATGTTCAACAGAATTTAGTAATACAATAGAGTATTTATTAATAGGTATGTTGCAAGGTCCAGTGGAATCTGGAGGGAAAGTTCATGAAGTCACCGCATCCCCAGAAACCATATCGATTCAATTTGTCCCGCTTACTTAGGATAGGTGAAACAAGATTTTACGTTTTGGCACTTTTGGTTTAAAAGGATATTCATTTTCTCGACAATTGTTGAAAGAAAGTGTTACTGACCGGTGTGTGGGATGTGGGAGGAGGGGGATCAGGCGACAGGTCACCAGGATTATTGCTTTATTGCCGCGTGGCTGCAGACACAACTGGCGCCCGTCTACGCGCAAATGACGTAGCTTCGCCGTGAAAACAGTGTTTCAGCAGTAAAGGCCTATATAACAGCTTGACCTCCCCTTAGAGGAGGGATGAATGCCACGCGTGACCTCGTCGCCCGTATGTACGGACCCCTGCTCCTGCCTCGGTATACATCAGCCCAAACTGGCTCTGCCGACCTCCCCTCACCTCTAATCGGTTTTGCTCGCCCAAAACTGGCCCTGCCGTCACTCCTCCAGCCCGCTACTCCAGTCCGACCCGCCAGAGTCCTGCTAGCAGCTTCTCGTCATCTCTCTCAACCATCATGCACTCCAAGTGGCGTCGCCCCATACGATGGCCGCTGCAAAGTCGCTCTTCCGGAGGACCGTCCTTGCCGAGGCTGGGCTACGTCAGGTGTCGATGCCCTTATAAGTAACACCGCCCGATAAACTGTTGCTTGCCATGGCCTAAGTCATCCCTGTACGCATTGCTTCCTCTCATCCGCCCGTAGGCACATAGGAGAATAAGGAACGGCCCGGAGGGCTCCTTCTGCCCCCTACCGACCTTCTGCTCACCCCCGCACGTCGTGCCAGACCGTTCCCTCACGGCAATATCAATAAGTTCCAGATCCAGTGCTTTAGGATAAAGTGGCAATTTTTTTACGATTTGGCGGTATGTTTTGATACAGTATTGCTCTATCTCTCGGCACTAACACCAATCTTCAAATGATCTGGAATCGCGTAATATTGAGCATATTTTGAGATTTCAAGAAACTTCATTAGAGGCCAATGAATGATTTCTGTCCATTGCATTAAAAGTAGTAATATAATTATTAACACGCGCGAGATATTCCAAAAAAATAACTATTTTTAATTCGCGAAAACACTAATGATTTTAGCGCCTGTTTCATGGAATTTAGTGGAACTTGCAATAAATGGATAAAAGTTCCGAGAAAAATTGAAACTTGGAAAGATTATTGGAAAATTGGAAAGATAATGACCTCTTACGGGACGGATAGGCTGTTAAAACAATATTTAGAAAAATCTGTCGAAACCGGAATCATTTTGGTCCAACATTTTCTTCCGTCTTGAACAGGTTTCCAGCTTATTCAAGTTTACAATAATAACTCTGAATTCAGAAAATGCAAAAGATGGAATAGGTTGTGTGAGTAGTTTATCTCACCTAAAAACTACAATTCAAAGAAACGAAGACGTTCCAAGAGAGACAAGGAAAATGAACAGAAAGGCAACACGAAGCCAAATGAAACAAAGAAGTCCATAAAAAGTAAAAGAAATATTATTTTCTCCAATATTTTAAAGAACAGGTGAATTCATCTCATGATTTAGACTTTGCTATTTGCTTAGGTCCTCGTGAATATTGTGGCAACCAACCATTAAAATTCCTTTTAACCGCTCAATCTTAATTTTGTATTTTCTTTAAACACATTAGTTTACCCAACTTTAAATTTCATTATCCAAACCTTCACAGAAGTGTTACTTTCTTCGTGCTCCTTCATTAGTCTTATTATCTCATCAAGAGTTAACATTTTCAATTGGTCGCCTGACATAAACAATTAATACAATAGCTACTTGGCTATCTGGGAGATGACGCGTCCTATTCACAGGTGCCAACGTTTCTTATGCCATCTGCGACTATCGTCATGGCGAAATACGCTTCCTCAGGAAGGTCGCAGAATGGCGGCCGAAACGTTGGCACCCGTGCTTAGGACACGGCGTCTCCCGGACAGCCAAGTAGCTGCTGACTCCGGCCGCGGAAGTCTACGCTCTTAATTAACACAGTACCTGCAACTCGTCGAACTGAACAACAGTAGACTTTTAGAACCACTGTACCCAAATCAGGCATTACAAGAACTGTGGGAGGATCGCTTTTCGCGTCTCTCCTTCCTTCATACGGGTTTGTGAAGGTACGTGTTATTTCATATGGCTTTCGCAGAAGTAGAGTGGGAAGTAGTGCTCAAAAGAGGTTAGCTGAGAAAGGGAATGGACGAACACAGCTCTGAGTGTCTCATGGTACGATTTTCGTCTTACCCAGAATATTTTATACCGTCATACTAAAAATTTCTTTCCGTTTCCGCGTTAGGCAGGTTTCCATCTTATCCAGTGTACTTTGTATTGGAAAATATCCGTTCTGGGATTTTGTCCAGCAAATGCGGGTTTTCACCTTATCCAGGTTCCGCCTTTGACAGATTTTTCTGTATTTGATAGAACTGAGATGAAACAGAAGAAGAACAACCGCGAAAGGGCCTTCTGAACAGCATCGCGCTAACAAACGCTGTTGGTTAGAAGCGGAAGAGAACATCATAAACCGAATACTTTTGAGCGAATGACAATCCTAAACCAATCATCATTTGGATGTTTTGATATTTTGACAACTCAATATTTGACTTCTTGGCAGTGACTGTCCTGAGGAAGCCTACGACATGACAGGCGAAACGTCGACCTCTCAGCCAACGACACGGCGTCACTCGGACAGACACTCATGAACTCGCGCCGGGGAAGCTTACGTTTATACTTGATATTTGTCAATTTAATATTTTATATCTTAGGTCCTATTTTAACTTTATCGCGTACTACTTACGTAGTAAAGAAGAAATACTGTAATGTTGCAACAAAACCCTGCGATTTTTCGGAAGAAAAGTTTCACTGATACCGAAAATATTGATAATCCTGGTTCCTATACGCAGTAAATAACTTCTTCTAACACTTTGTGTAGACCAAATTTACATTTTCTACGTCACTGATACCGAAAAAAATTACTGCAAAACGTGTGTCCGTCCGTCTGCGAACAATTCTAGCAGCTAAACCGTAGGCAAGATTTTCACCGAAATTCCTCTATTGATCTGGCTGATACCAAATTGTCAAAAATATCAAACAACGATTTCAAATGGATATTTTCATACGGGGATAATTTACATGTTACCTCAACATTTTCAATGTTTGTTTTAAAAAAAAGCTCAAATGTATCTATTTTTTCTCTGATCGGGCAAAGATCGCTTATAAAACGTCGCAAGGTTCGATTTTTACTGCTCTCTTTGAATTTTCGAAAAATGTAAAAATCAGAAATTTGTTTAGCGCCCTTTCTTAAACTACAATTTTGAAGATAAGATTTTTTTCTTATCTTATATCACGTCAATAAAAACCTCTAAATTTTTCAAAATGGAAATATTCAATATTCCTTTTAAAGGGCCAAGAAGGTTATTACAACTCCGAGGCTGGGGATGTAGGGTTAACGTGCATGCTGTGCTGATCTCGAGAACGAATTCCAGCGTGGAAAATAGTAGTTTACGTGGGGCGAAAGGGCGCGAAACAAGTGATTCACGCACGAGTCGTGTTTGTCCTCCGAGTGTAGCGAAGACGACAAAAAATGGGTTGCACCCGTGTTGCGTAAAATATTTTTTAACACGCCGGCTGTGAGTTAAACGGAATGCGTCATGTATTGGAACGTAAATTAAATATCAAATAACTACAAATGCATGAACAAAAGTAATTGGATTCCAGTCAGTGTCGTAACACTATTGTTTGTAAAAGACAAAGACGTCGTCAAGACGAAAGGCAATTGCGAATCGTTACAGATGTTTTGCACAAACTTCGCCATGTTTCGCACATTGTGAAAAAATTAGCTGTTTCTTACCCCGAAAACAAATAATGTGAGAACGTACGTTCTGTTGTAGCACCACGAGTTCCTTCGTACGTAAACAATATGCCCCCATCATTAAAAACGGATTAAATGTCCTGTTTACTGATACAAAAATATTCTTTGCAAAAAATGAAACAATGAAAATTACGATATGAAAATATTTTGAGTTTTGGTTTCCAAACAACTGTTAATAGTAAGCGAAGGAAAAACTATTGTATTGCAGTTTGGCATTTTAAGCAGGCAATCAAATGGGCCATTGAAAATACGAAATATGCAATTGACTGATATTAAGATAACGAACCTCAAATGAAATATACAAATAAAGAAATTGAACACTACATTAAATTCGTTAATAATACGCATTCAAAACACGTTCCAATTCTGTCAGTTTTCTTGTGGATTTTTGCGTGTATTTTGAGAAAGTATATTGTCACCTGAGAAATGGCTCAATAATGTGGAGAAAAACATTCTACAGTACCCAGACTTTTGGAAGAAAATTGTTTAATAATACAAAATGCCATTACTATGATTCCTCCAAGCCTCCCTCAATTAAACTTTGAATATTACCATTGCATTGCCAATTTATTGCCAATCATTATTTTTTGTTAAAATTGGCATACTTGGTGGGAACATATTTTCATATAACATACATTAAGATTTATAATTTAATTTTGTTTGAGAGACTTCTGTTTTTTACGGTTAAGCAGAGATTGCACTTGTCTCTGATTATTTTCATCTAATATCTTTACTACTGAAACTATTTGATATCTTTACTGTTTGAGTTTACTTTCCATATACATCATATTTCCATACTAAAATACGAAATACATTTCATATGCATTTCCCGGAACCATTACCGAATTTTTCACAGACAACTTGATTTTATACAGCAATATTTAGAAATTTTCAATCGACTAAAACACATCGACCTACCGGTTAGTTAACTCAGAGCCAAAATTACCGTTGTCTCCGCACGACTGTCTGGCAGGTGCTATAGTTCTAGGCCAGACGGTGGCTGATTTTCGACTCTAGCTGCATATCTAGGTTGAATTCAACCGCTGCTTGGAGGAGAATTCTAGTGTCACTTGCGCCCCTATCCTTGTTTCCTACTTCTATGGAGAATTTATAAGTTCTCAAGGAATCTTGTTACTCTCAGGGCCTCCCAACTCACATTAACGTAGTGGAGACCATTTCAGTGGCGCGCTGTCCTCTCTCACCTTCTTACAGGAACTAAAATACGAACTGCTGCCAACGATACTTAAAACGCACATGGCAGCTACGTGGGTTCGCGAGATGGAAGCAGGCGCGTAATGTTACAAAAGATTGCGTCGATGCTCGCACTTTTTCCGCGGTTTCTTGTATGTAGTATATAGAATGAATAATTGAACATTTTTAACACACGTTTGGTATTTCTCATTAATTAGCCAATTTTTATGTGCGGATGTTGTCGAGCCTAAAATGCAGCGTACCCGGTGACACTTGCGCTCCCTATAGTAGGACCCTCGAGCTTTGCCTCCGGTTTTGATGGATTTTTGCAAGGTCCTGGTTACTCTCGATTGATTGATTGTTAGTGATTCCTTGCGCGTCAACTACTATGGCCATTAGTCCAGTAACTATAGTGCATGTTTTTGCTGGGGAGGTGGTGGTGATCTTCCCCCGCTGGATGGCCCGATCAGGCGCCGCCCTTCCGTCGGCTAACGGGGTTTTCTCCAACCAGGTATCTCCCACCAGCGGGGCACCGCCCCAGCCGGAACAAGTCCTAAGTTCTCGACCGGTCACCTGACATGTGTAGCGCATGTTAATGTAAGTGTGTGTGTAAGGGGTGAGGATAGGTCAAGGAAGAGGAAGGAAAGATCGTGTGCAGTCCGTGGCCCGTTTGTTAGGGAACTGCTACGGCATATCCTGATGTTGATCGGAGAAACCACGGGAAACTACCTATCAGAGCAGTCAGCCTCTAGAATTCTCTTCTAGACAGCGACTGAATTCCATCTAGCTGACATGCTAGTGTCGAAAATCGTGCCGCCGTGGGGAGTGCAACCTAGGACCTCTCGGTCCGAGGTGCTGCAGTGACATGAGTTGATGCACTGAGACACCGCTCCCGGTGTTCCTCTGGAGGACGCCGCCCGGACCACTGTGGACGGCAGGAAAAGGCCGGTCGGCGCGGCGACCGCGGGATCCTAGCACCTGCACCCGAATCCGACGCGATTAAGTTGTGTAAGCGGAACGCCGCCGTTTTCCTCCTTTCGCGTGATTGGTTCGGTCCTTATCGGCCGCTGTCGCTGCCGCCGCCGTCGCTGCTCTCGCGGCCGCAGCCCCTCCGCCCCCCCCCCCCACCCCCGCCGTCAACGGCGCGGCGCATCCATGCGATTCCTGTCGCTCGGGCTTTTTCCTGCGGGGAAACGCGCCGCCGCCGTCGCCTGCCGCTGCCGCCCGCCTGTCGTCGCCCGCCATGCACCGCCCGCAGCCCTGGCGCCAGTGGGGGTGGCGCGGCGCCCCCGCCCACAGCCGAGGTCAGTGGCGACGCACGTGCACCTCGCGATACCCTTCCACTCCCACTGGCGTGCCCTTCACGCACACACTGCCTTCCTTTTATCTTCAAAAATGTATTAATTAGACTGTTGGTGATGTAGATACCTTATTAATTCAAACAAAAGCAGCTCTGACGATGATCGCTACGCGATCGAAAAGACCTTCAGCAGCAATATAAAATTGATTCCAGACATCTGTTTTATTTACTTTAAAAAATGTACTTTACTTGTAACAGAAACAAAATTAGTTAGTCAATGCCTAATTTTATGTGTCGAGACTCGGGCCATCAGGCCCTCTCTTCCGTCCAACCACGCAAATATCGCTAGGCTCCTTTCACCACCTAAGGTTGTATTATCTAGCGCGACGAATCGGGCGGATCTCAATATTGCTCAGAGGCTTCTTTTAGGCTTGTGGATCTTTTACATGGGACAGCCGGCTTTACTTCCCCTCCGAAGGAAGGCGAACGAAGGATTTTTTCGCCCTTAAAAAATCCACGGCTTCGAACCCGCAAACTCGGGTACAATAGTCCGGTACGCTGACCGATATACCACCGAATCCGTGAATCTTTATTTATAATATATATGTTTTAATAATCGAAAGCGTGGTGTCGTTTCACAGTAGCAGTTATGAAACGCCCACGCTTGCCAAGCATCGCTGTGTGCGAGGCGCGTGGGGCACAGGAAGCTCGGGTGCGATCGAGTTGCTCGGTGCATTTCGAGGGGGCCCGAGTTACGGGAGCTCACTAGAATGAAAGCGGTGTCTCAAACGAAGATATTGGGTTTTAATGATAAATTCTACGTGTGTAGATGTATGTACACTGAAGTACCTAATTCTAAGTCTTGATTATATTTATATTTATACGTGCTAATTCAGATTTTAGTTTAACGTTATAAATGAAACTACCACGTCAGTTATATTCCACAGTATGCAATCAGTAATATTGCGTCCGCTAGTGTTTCGGTAGGAAGAGCAGGAACAGGGAACTTTCTACTGCCGTCAGCGGCGTAGACGGACACACGTGCGTGATTTGTGATATCCTGATGAAGAGTTTTCTTTCGCGGAATGGAAAGAAGAGAAACATTATTAAGGCAGGAAGGCTAACACCGGATATTACTATAACTACTACTTCGAAAACCTGTGTAAGCAAATTTAATAGCCAACTTTTTGAAACTAATGAATGGATTACCGGCCACATATATTTTATTACTTACCCAAACTAAGCCCTTCACCAAACGCCACTGATTTCTCCATTACTTACATCACATTCCATCAGTCAATTGTAAATGTTGCCACGACATGCCAGCGAACTTAATAATCTATCTATCTATGCCCCGCGCCACGAGCTCCTTGCCCGCCTGGGAAGCCCGGCGCTCCTACGGGAAAGGGCAACTTCCCCTGACTCCGCTCCCATTTCCCCTCAAAATTCAGCCCATGCGCCAGCTAAAGCGGCGCGAGGCGGTGAATAGAGGCTTCATACGAAAATGTGTTTGCCAAATTTTTTCTATCAAATAACCGAGAATTGTATTACGTTGATATTCTTTACTACTTATTACTATTTGATGATACATAAACTTCTTTAATAAGTGATAGGCATATGTTTGAATGGCAAATTATTTCCTAGTGTTCGTTTTGTGATGTGTTATAAAACCATTCAGTTATTTTTGTATTTAGCAATATTGTGAAATAAATTAGTAGGTCTATGTAAGTTAATAATTCCCGCTTGAGGACGGACAGAGCTTGTAACAGATAAAAATATTTGTCTGTTAAACCTTCTAACCTGAACGTTGAATGTTCATGCTTTTAAGTAAATAAGATTACAAAGTCAAGATTCTTTTGCTTCAATGTTTTTAATTTTACTGTCAAATGAGGATTTGAAATCGGTCTGATGTATTATTTTATTTTAATGTATGGTTTCTTTGCCTTAAAGAGAAAATGGGAATTAATATAGCTAAATTTGTGACAATAACAGTCAAGAAACTTCTCCCAAACCGCCATGGGCCAGGTATCCAATGACGTACCGCCCCTTCGGAGGAATTTGTACAACCCTTACTTTGAAATCTCCCGCCAATTTCTCTGGCCGCTATGCCTACGAACTCTACTAAGCTTCTTTCTTTCCTTGCCCGCGACCTTCACATGCCTGACATTCTGTTTAATGTCGGAGATGACCCCCACACGCTTTTTTCCCAAAAGTTTAGAAGAATTTCATTCGTGGCTGTTATTTCGAATTATTAATTGAGAAAATGATTCTATTTATTTGCTTTATTTAATACATGGTGCTAAAAAGCAAATATTAATATTCTTTCCAAGAAAGCATTCTGGCAAATTCTCAAAACTATACATATGTGTCTGTTATGCCTGTATATGAATGTTTTATACATGGCCTCTGACTCGTAATAGACAAATACGCCAAGTTATCATTCACAAACCACAACATAATATTAAAAAACAGAAATGGACACCTTTTTCAGGATTTTTCGTATAATTTATATGTGTAATGTGAAATGTGTTTGGGAATATGTTTGACCCCATCCGCATACAAAGCAAATTACTTCAAACCAAGAAAACTAAAAAGTTTACAATACATGTAACACTAGACAAAAATAGCATATCTACAAGGAGAAGTTGATGTGAATAATTTTCAGAATGTTGCAAAACATTATTTGCGGCTGCGATCACAAATGATCCCAAACAGTGTCTCATGATTAAGTAAGTTCCCTTCGGAACTTCGTTCATGCGGTCTTAAATATCCACGTACGCTTTTGAATAGTGACATATGTATAACTGACTATTTCACTCATGGTTGGTCGCGCCGTAAGCAACCAATGCTAAGTAAGAATATATTCAAATTAAACCAATCCCAGATGTCTATCGCCATGTGATTATCACTTTGTTTACCTTTTGCACTCCGCTGTAATCACTTTGTTTACCCTTTTAAGATAAAGATAGCAAATTTTTTAGGTCCATAATAGCTTGTGATCATCAATATAATATCAAAGTGTGTCGTTTTGGTCATGTTTAAAACTAATAATAGAATCTATTATTAAAGATTCAATGCCGAAAAACAGCAAAAGAAATAGAATGTGTGTGGATGCAATTTGAGGAATTTTTTGAAGACAAAAAATACAAACACATAGAACAAAATGCAAATGAAGGAATTACATATATTTTAGGCACATAATATGGGAATATTAGTTGATGAAGAGTACAAAGAATATGCTATCAAAACTATGTGGAATATAACAACAAAAAGTTAATCTTAAAAATACTTTAATGAGTACACACATGTGTTAATCCTTTCAAAATTGAGAATCCCAATTAACTTTTTAAATACTTCCACGTAATACTAAGATACGGAAAAAATTTCAACTTTAATTATCGTTTTTAATAAATGTTCTTGTGAGTAGCTTTGTTGTATTTTTTTTGAAAGTTTTATTACCATAAAACCGAAACATGTTTGAATTTTTTTTGGTATTACACGTTATTAATATTTTACTTGAACTTGGTAAGAGATTTTTTTGTAATATATTTATATCCTGTTTAATTTTCTACAATTTTTCAGGATTTTTGAATAAAGTGATACAGAACTTAGCTTGGGAGCTGAATAAAAGTTTCACATAATCCGGTGGCAATTTTGAGTAATATTTCTCTTTTTCGTAATTCTTGTGATTTTAATTATCTATTCGAATTATGTACTGTCTTAATTCGTGGAATAGTCACATTAAATATCACTCGAAGAGCTGTGCCACAGCACTTCTGGTGATATTACTTATATATGCTTCATTCGCTCTTGATGTATGTATATGATATTCACATACAATTAAATTTGTTTTGGTTTTCGAAAACAACGCATAGCCTTCAATAAGTCGCATAACAACTTCAGTTCGTGGTTTGTAATAATGATCGTTGGACCCTACGTATTATGTATGTATTACATTTACGGCACCTTTTGGCAAACGAATTTGCAACTTTTTGCTTCTAAACTACCATTAACCACTGTTATTATTCGAAAATGCCATGACAAGAACTATCTCCAAAAAAGTCCATTTCGGGTACTATATCGATTGTGCCACCCTGATTCTCTTGAGATGCTAATTGTTTACCTACTCATTTTATAAAGAAAGTTGTGTTAACTTATGTTCTTTACACAGCTACGAGTATTATTTTTTAAGGTAACATTTTTCAGTATTAACTATATTTAACCCTTAAGTCTCCCGTTACAAAATTATTATTATTATTATTATTATTATTATTATTATTATTATTAAGTAAAATTTTCCACAATTCATAAATTGGCGTCTCATTTCTAGTTAAAATCAACAATTTGTCGTCAGATTAATTCCCTGAATACTGAACATTAATGTATCCATATCTTTTTCCAAGGTGGGTCACTTCACAATCAAAGTTGTTACTTATTGCAATGGGGTCAAACAACAATGTATAATTACTTTTTAGGCAGCCACTAGAAAAAATGGTCCTTTCAAGGCAGTTTATTTTGCTCGTAGAATTCCGCCACTCGGCACATCGACCACGTGTCGCAACATATCCAACTCGCAAAATAAAAGGTCACTATTACCACTCTTATCGTAAATTTGTGTATTGTCGATTCGTTTTTACGATTAATTTCATAAGCAATTGTTCTTTAATATTTCTTTCAAATTACCAATTTAAATGTTTCCTTCCTTAACTTCCTTCCATTTTTAGTGAATTTTTTCCATTATATTGTATAAATCACTGATAACTATGATGTCACTGTGATGATATCACTGATATCTCTTTGGTTTCTCAACATTTGTATATTCTGTAGTTTGGTTTCTCCTTATCTGTGATGTATTGGTAGGTGATTGGTAGCTCCGAGGTGAGAGTTACTGAAATGACCTCCGAGTTGCCTTATATAACAACTGCCTGCAGATTCGGTCCAATTGTTTGAGCTGAAGGACTGGGTTATATAGAGATACATTGTTTAATTGTAAACAATCATCGCCTGTGCATGCCACCACAATATCATTAATGTATTTAGTCATGTTATCTTCATTGTATATTACTAACAAAATAATGGTGGCAGTACTGGACAGCGTTGCTGTCATATTATTTTGCGCACATTGAAACGTGATCAAACTGCTGCTTTTATTTAGCGATCACCTACACTAAAGGCCAGTTTTTCGTGGAACCGATGGTCATCTGACCCCACTGCCAGCAGCCAGGGTCATTTCGTACTAGATTGACCTTTGTTAAGCGGTCACCTAAGTAATTTTGAACTAGATTATAAGAAGACGGAGAATGGAGGATATTACTTCTTGATTTAATATGTTCATATGATTGGATGTATTGTCAGATTATTTGAATAGTGACATTCAGTCACCAGCGGCGGCGATGGTGTAGCGGTCAGCGTATCGGATGTATACCTAAGTTTGCAGGGTTCAAACCTCGATCGAAGCCGTGGATTTTAGCAGCGAAAAATCCTTCGTACGCCTTCCTTCGGAGGGAAGTAAGCCGGCTGTCCCATGTTAGTACATTTACTGCATGTAAAAGATCCTCAAGCCTAAATGACGCATCTGAGCTAAATTCAAATCGCCTGTTTCGTCGCCCAAGTAATACCTTCTTTCTACCATGATTGGTGAAAGGAGGGTAACGAAATTTGCGTGGTCAGACGGAAGAGCAGGCCTCATGGCCTGAGTCTCGCCACGTAAAATAAGGCAAATTCAATTCAAATTCAATTCAGTCTCGTATCTTGCTGGGAGATTTCTTTCCGATTCAGGCAACATCAGGTGAATGTAATATCTCTTAATTGATCAATGCAATTCTAGGGTTTGCTAACTTCTACTACCCTTCCATGGAAGTCAGTTAAAGAGACCCTTTAGTCACTGCGAAAACAGATGCACACGTACATACGTAACTTTTTAAATTAATCGCTACTTTTGTAAGTAATAGTTTGGCAAGTGCTATTAGAATGACTTTCACTCAATGAGGAAACTAAGTGGCCCAGATTTATAAGTGCCCGAATGCATTCTGCACTTGACGATGTATTCATGTTCCGTCATTTCAAATGTCATGCTTGAGGAAAATATTTTTTGTAAATAAATTTCCTTTTACAATTATTTTGCCTTCGAAGTACCAGTCGCAAGTTGATGGTTTTAGACTTCCCATTTACTCTACTGAATGTTACAAAAGAGAACGCATGTTTTACTTCTTCTGTAGTGTTTCTATTCTCCAACATATCTTTTAATGCTAAAAGCTATTGAGTTTTGTTTAACAGTCAAACGGAATGTTAAATATCTCTCCCACACATCAATATAAATTACGGTAAATATCAATACTTAATAAATGACAGTACTATCTAATCAAAATGTCGATAAAAGCCTTATAAACAAGAGATGATTCATCAAAATGTCTAATATAGGTTCTTGTTGGTGATGTTTTCCAGTGTTATTGGTTTCTGGAAGGTAAAAATAAATGGAGCAACTTATTAAAATTAAGAAACTAAAATATACGACGTTTGGGAGTCGTTTAAGAAATACAAACGCAAAATCGTCGTTTTTACCTCCTCCTCTCGTTCTTTCACAAAATTTCGTATTAAAAATCTTCTACTTCTTTAAGTGTAAGTACACACCTTAAACATCCATCTTTGAAATTGACAGAATAACAATAACGTAATGCATTGCGATTTCTCCCGATTTGAAGGTTTTGGTCGTAAATATTTTCCCCCTCGGTAAATCGTGTTTTTAAGACGCTTTTCTATATTCCACCAGTATGTCGTCAAACTACACATACGTGGACACTTGTTTTTGAAGCATACATGCACTTTTCTATTCTCTCCTTTCTTAAACAGTTTTGAAACTGAGTGGGCAACCCCGTCCCCATTAGCAGGTACGTAGTATTTGAATGACTTCTTACACAAAATCGATTTAATTTACTCATAATCAGTTTAGTTAACAACTCTGAAGCGAACTGCTGTCGAGTACAGTCGGCTATATGTGTACTGTACTGTAAGCTAGAAACATGTGTGATGTACCCTAGTGCAGCGAGTGAACATCATGTGGCCGTGTGAGTTACTGTGCAAGGAACGTTCCTCCCTGATCTAGTTCTGAAGATTATCATCAACAAGGCAGATGAAAGTCTTCCCAACTCCAGTGGTTCTTCGTCTGCAACGGTTATGTAAATCTATCTCAAAGGGTCACGTCAGGATACATGGAAACCATTCAATGTCAGAAGATGAAGGCGACGGAAAAAGAATGACTACACGACATTTTATCTCCAACGTCAATGCCATACATCAACCTGTAAGTATTTTCCACCGCTACATGTAGTTAGTAGACTTCGCTAACAGTCAAGATTTATGGCATACAAGAAGCTTTTGTAAAGTGGCATTTAAATGTTAAAACGTCCAAAAAATCATGACACAAACTTTATTTATTCAAAACAAGTCTTGTTGATTAAAACATAGATCGGTAGAACATTGTACTATACATTTTTTTGGTAGCTTACTACTAACTTACATAGTACGCTTAAATCTACTACAAGGGTGAGGAAGTCAAATAAACACCTCTATTAAATGACAATTTTGGCGACTTTTTTCAGAAATACGTGGAAGATGAATTTGTTTTGAATTCCGGTTGTTTGGATCCGTCACCTCTTCCCAACAATTAGATGTAACATATTAATTCCTGTTATCCAATCTTGTATACAGTCATGGTTTCAACCCTACATCAATTACATCAAGGAAAGCAGACCTCTTAAGCGTTATTATACAATCCACAGAACAAAAAAAATATTGAGCCAATTTTGAAAAAATTATGAAAGTGTTGGGCCTTCATGAAAAGTACCCTCCACAATCAAAATATCCCTTTGAAACACACACGGCCGTGAGCCCACTTAAATCGATCGTGGAATATCAATTTTGGAGAAAATCGGCAGAACTGTTTAGGCACTAGCGTCGACCACAGACAGAAAGAAGAACGGACGAACAGATACAGATCTTTTGCCGTCAATTGATTTTTCGGCATCGTGTATCCACAAAATATGGCGTCTGACTACACACCACGACAGAGGAAGTAATTTAATTGATACAGCAGCAAGAATTATCCAGCTATTTGTTATCAGGGCTCCGCAATAAGAGTTTTCAGTCCAAGAAGTCGCAGTATCCTTGCGAAAGATTACAATAATTTCTCTTCTTAAACAAAAGGTAGGAAAGTAAAAAGATGTCCCCCGTTCGCTACAGTGCACATTGTCGTGTAGCGCCGTTGTTTGTCGCAGAGGTAACACCAGAGACAGATTGCAAACGCGCGAGCGCTGAAAGGCAGAGCACAATGCTTCTCTAATGCAACATTGTTGTGCACATAGTCATTTGCACATTGTCGTGCAGCGCCGTTGTTTGTTGCAGAGGTAACCTGAGAGACAGATTGCAAAAGCGCGAACGCTGAAAGGCAGAGCACAATGCTTCTCTTTTGCACATTGTCGTGCAGCGCCGTTGTTTGTCGCAGAGGTAACCTGAGACTCAGATTTCAAAAGCGCGAGCGCTGAAAGGCAGAGCACAATCCTTCTCTTTTGCAACATTGTCGTGCACATTGTCTTTTGCACATTGTCGTGCAGCGCCGTTGTTTGTCGCAGAGGTAACCTCAGAGACAGATTGCAAAAGCGCGAGCGCTGAAAGGCAGAGCACAATCCTTCTCTTTTGCAACATTGTCGTGCACATTGTCTTTTGCACATTGTCGTGCAGCGCCGTTGTTTGTCGCAGAGGTAACCTCAGAGACAGATTGCAAAAGTGCGTGCGCTGAAAGGCAGACCGCAATGCTTCTCTATTGCAACATTGTCGTGCAGCGCCGTTGTTTGTCGCAGAGGTAACCTGAGACTCAGATTTCAAAAGCGCGAGCGCTGAAAGGCAGAGCACAATCCTTCTCTTTTGCAACATTGTCGTGCACATTGTCTTTTGCACATTGTCGTGCAGCGCCGTTGTTTGTCGCAGAGGTAACCTCAGAGACAGATTGCAAAAGCGCGAGCGCTGAAAGGCAGAGCCCAATGCTTGTCTTTCGCAACATTGTCGTGCACATAGTCATTTGCACATTGCCGTGCAGCGTCGTTGTTTGCTCGCAGAGGTAACCTCAGAGACATTGCAAAGCGCGAGCGCTGAAAGGCAGAGCACAATGCTTGTCTTTCGCAACATTGTCGTGCACATAGTCATTTGCACATTGTCGTGCAGCGCCGTTTTTGTCGCAGTGGTAACCTCAGAGACATTGCAAAGCGCAAGCGCTGAAAGGCAGAGCACAATGCTTGTCTTTCGCAACATTGTCGTGCACATAGTCATTTGCACATTGCCGTGCAGCGTCGTTGTTTGTCGCAGAGGTAACCTCAGAGACATTGCAAAAGCGCGAGCGCTGAAAGGCAGAGTACAATGCTTGTCTTTCGCAACATTGTCGTGCACATAGTCATTTGCACATTGTCGTGCAGCGCCGTTTTTGTCGCAGTGGTAACCTCAGAGACATTGCAAAGCGCGAGCGCTGAAAGGCAGAGCACAATGCTTGTCTTTCGCAACATTGTCGTGCACATAGTCATTTGCACATTGCCGTGCAGCGTCGTTGTTTGCTGCAGGGGTAACACCAGAGACAGATTGCAAAAGCGCGAGTGCTGAAAAGCAGAGCACAATGCTTGTCTTTCGCAACATTGTCGTGCACATAGTCATTTGCACATTGCCGTGCAGCGTCGTTGTTTGTCGCAGAGGTAACCTCAGAGACATTGCAAAAGCGCGAGCGCTGAAAGGCAGAGCACAATGCTTGTCTTTCGCAACATTGTCGTGCACATAGTCATTTGCACATTGCCGTGCAGCGCCGTTGTTTGTCGCAGAGGTAACCTCAGAGACAGATTGCAAAAGCGCGAGCGCTGAAAGGCAGAGCACAATGCTTCTCTTTTGCAACATTGTCGTGCACATAGTCATTTGCACATTATCGTGCAGCGTCGTTGTTTGCTGCAGGGGTAACACCAGAGACAGATTGCAAAAGCGCGAGTGCTGAAAAGCAGAGCACAATGCTTCTCTTTTGCAACATTGTCGTGCACATAGTCATTTGCACATTATCGTGCAGCGCCGTTGTTTGCCGCAGAGGTAACCTCAGAGACAGATTGCAAAAGCGCGAGCGCTGAAAGGCGGCAGAGCTTAATGCGTATCTTTCAAATCTTAAATTTCTCTCTTCTAAAATTACTCGTTGACACAATAAACTGAAGGAATTGTAAAAGTGATTGTAGATGAATATCAATGGAAGATTTCTTTTTAACGAAATTGTTACATTTTCTCAAAATAATTAGATAAAAAGTGTTGTCTTCAAATTTTTGAAAGTAGAGAAAAAATTAAAGACACCTAAAACTCATTCGAAAGTTAATGATCAATCTTAGCGTATGTCTCTGAGGATAGTTGGAAGATATGCTTCACCTAAAAATATCTCACCTGGTAATGACTGGGATGATATTGAGGAGGATCAGGGGCTAGAGGACTATGAGTACGAAAGCGACAATGACAATAACAACGATAGTGATGATGTAATCTAAGGCATTTTCGAAGAACATACTAAGTAATTATACTTAGTATGTTGTATGCATGTAGCGTTGTATCTGGGAAATAAAATAAATACCTGAAGTTAATATACACAACACTTTTGAGGAAAATCACCACTAAACTAAGATCTCTGACATTGTGAGACGAACGTTGGAAAGACGTACACAAACCGTGACATATCGTACATAGACCCATAGATCGTATAGTTCATGGAAAGTAAGAGAGAGAAGACAGAAGACGAAGATATCAAAAATGCTGTCTTAATAATGAGTGGTGAAGACCGATAATAATGCAATTGAACAGCAAAAAACTACTACTCTGCTGATGAAATGGAGCTCAGTAATGCAAAGTGAGTTTATTGATTACAGAACGAATGTTAGAATATTGACAAAAAACTGTGACATTGGCCTTAAGAGGGGGAGGCGAAAACCAAAATAACCACTTGAAGTTGGTATTGCCTAAACAGTTTTGCCGATTTTCTTCAAAATTGATATTCCACGATCGATTTAAGTGTACTCACGGCCGTGTGTATTTCGAAGGGATATTTTGGATGTGGAGGGTACTTTTCATGAAGGCCCAACACTTTCATAATTTTTTCAAAATTGACTCAATATGTTTTTTGTCCTGTGGGTTGTATAAGAACACTAAAGAGGTCTGCTTTCCTGGAAATCTGTGATTTTCGAAACTTGCAAAAGTTTTTCGGCGACTTGCTACAACTACAATATTGAAATTAGAGATTGGATTCCTGAATGAAATATGTTCTTTATTGACATATGAATGTAGATAAGGAGGATTATCGAATTGCATTATATTTGGAGTAAGTGTGTCTCAGCGTTTCTTTTCACCTTGGAATATAACATTTTGGTTGTGACATTTAAAATGACTCTTTCTGTTACTTTCTAGATCTGAATTGTGAGAATGCTCTTTTCTCTAACTCTGTCTTGGCGTGAGAATGCTCCACACTGAAACTAGTGTTTGCGAAGTGTTTTTCTTGATACTCCACAGCGGGAGGTGCGGGGAGAGGCGGGTCTACATAGTGCGTCTTGGTGTACATAACAATGAGAAACAAAGCAAGTTTTTTTTAAATTCTGAAGAAATAATTAATAGTTATAAAAACTAGAAGGAGCACTGTACGCACAGGCCATTAGAAAGAGGGAGCGAAAAGTGAGAAGTCCGCATTGTAAAGGACGAAGGTTGGCAGTTGAGCCAGAACTAGGGAGCTGGAGGATCAAGAAAACGTGCGTGCATAGTACTTGTACTTCCTTACTTGTGTGTGTTGCGACGTGAATTTTTAACAGTGTGAACTCGAAACAAATAAGAGATTATTTCCACAGCTTTTGTACCGCCTTCTGATGATTTAAAGTGCATTTTCAATGGTATTCCTATACTTTTTTATTTCCGGAATTGGAAAATAAGATTCATATTAGTTAAGAAGTTTTCTAAATCATTTTGACAACTAATTTAAATATATTCAAATTTTTTGAGCAGCCATGTCCAGTTGCTCTTCATTTTATAATTTACACACCCAGCTTTTGCAACAGATATTGTAAATGACACTCATATAGTAATATTGCGTTAACACATTTCAAGTACATGTACTTCACCCAATAATATTACAAACAATATTCTAAAGAAATAAATATTGTTAATTTTTTATGTTGCATCATTGTTTTATTACATTAGGGTGTATGTTGATTTACACTATGGAAAGACGTATTATTGACAAGATCATTCTCTAGTATCTTTTCAATGCCTTTATTGTAATACATATGTGGTGTCCAAATCTTTCAACTGCTAATCAAAATTGTATTTTTATTTACATGTTGAAATGTTTTGTTGCTGCTTATTCTTACGACCGATGTTACAATTTACTTGACAGTCTGTTGGGCCTATTTTACGGAGAGTGTTGGTCCGGGCAAAGCGTTAAAGGGACATCCCCACTGACCAACGGGATATGACATTCCAGGTTCCCCCACAATTCACTGGCAAAGTGCGCGGAAGTAACACATTAAAAATGTCCTCCATGTTTTTGCACTGAAAAAAGAAAATTAACGATGCACCTCAAACCAACGATTTACGTCATTTGGATCGGCTCACTTATGAATACTGTATATGTAGGCCACCAAAGGAGTAGTCTTTCTTCAACTATAGGAGAACGGTCTGTAAAACAATCTTAATTTTATCTTCATTCACATTGTTCGTCAAGCAATTAAATCCGATAATCATAATATACAATAATGCGTCCTTATTGTGGCATAAATAGCGATGAACGTTTAAGTGATTCTCATATTAACTCTGTTTTAATGAAAATCATATTGTAATAATACATTCAATACTCAAAATGCAAATGATTAAAACCCATTTAAATTAGAATGTAAATGGAATTAAACAGCAATCTAACATTTTTGAAATCTTTATGCATGAACAATATATTCACTTAGCCTGTATCACAGAAACTCACCTTGTAGGAAATTAAAAACTTTATTTGTCAGGATTTAAAATTTACAGAAACGCCAGACCCTCTTATATAGCTTAAGGAGGCGTTGCAATAATTACATCCATGAAAATAAAACTATCAAATTACTGGTCTTAATTCACCAGAATTAGAAAACAATGGTGTCAAAATAATACTAAATTCTGAATATTTTAATATGTATGTAGCATGTAGACCTCCTAAATATACATTCCTGTTAACTTCATGTAATTGTTTTTAGAAATTACTATTATTACTACTTTACTGTTAATAATATCAATAAAAAATATTCATTTTCGGCGATTTAAACAGGAAATTTTGTGGTGATTTAAACAGTCACATTTGGAGATGCAATACTATCTCACCTCAGGGAATCAAATTACATTCCTTTATTCAGTCAAATAATCTCAAAATAATATCACCAAATGAACCCAACTACTATTCATACAATGACAACATTATTCTTGATAGTCTAGATATTTGCATTATGACAAAAAATAAATTTACCAATCTCACAAAGTGTGCTTTCAGATGTAGCTATCGTCCCATGATTATTACCTTACATATTATCATAAATAACAACAATTCTCCTAAATCGCCTTCCCTAATTATAAATAAAATTAACTGGATGAAATTTCAACAAACTATTGAAGAAAATATATATCCTACTCATATCAATAATACTATAATATTAGATAATAAATTAACAGAATTTACAACAACTATAAAAAATGTATCGATCTGCCTTTACTACCAATCGCACATATACTTATCCATCCATACTAATACCATATAGAATTCTGAATTTGAATAAAATCGGAAATAAATCTTAGACGAATTTGACAGAACACTAGGAGATGTGATATCAAAACAAAAATTAATAAATTAGAAAACACTTAAATCTAAACTAGAATATAGGTGCATTATAAATTATCAATATTTTATTAATCAAATTCACCCAAAGAGTAGAATTTATGAAACTATTGTATGAAGAAAAACCAAATATTCTCCTTATAAAAAAAATGCAGTACAAAGCTACTGCAGATCAAGAGAAAGCAAATCTACTTGCAACAACCTTTCAAAATTCTTTTACACCAAACACTCCAAAAAATATTGGATTTAATTTAATCATACCTACAGAAATGGATTTACCCCTTCATTTGTTTCTCTCAGAAATTAAATCAATAATTAAACAATTAAATCTCAAAACTCTCCTGCACTAGATAACATTACCAACAAGGCAATCAAAATGTTTGGGAATAAAACTATTGCAGCCCGAGATTAAATAAATTTCTTACGGCTAGTAACGTTATCCCCAACACTCAATTCTGTTTCAAATCTAACCATGTCATTACACATCACTCAATTATGTTTCAAATCTAACCATGTCATTACACATCAATTACTTCGAATCACCGAATACGTTGCAAACTCCTCTCTTACAAACTCTCCCTACTTACAAACACCACACTTAATCAATTTTTATCAATATCACTTTATCAATATTTTGATACCAAAAAAGCTTTCGACGAAGTATGGCATCTGGGCCTACTACATAAGTGACATAAAACAGGTCTCCCCATATATTTTTACAACATTATGGTTTTGAAATAACAGGTACTCTATTGTTAAAATTAATACAACTTTCTTCCAAAAATTTCCTACTAATGCGTGAGTGCCTCAGGGATCCTGTCTCTCCCTGGTACCTTTTAGTATCTACCTCTCAGAAATTCCAACATTATCTTCGTCAGAAATTACACTATACGCTGATGACACTTTTCTCTTCACTTCACATACAGACATCTAATGTGCATATGATAACTTACAAAAAGATCTCGACAAATATGTGCAATGGGCAGAAAAATGGAGAATAAAACAAAATTTAAACAAATGCCAAGCGAAACTTTTTACACTTCGTAAACCTTACTTACCTCCTCTAAAAATATTTAATACTCCAATTCCATGGCTATCAAAACGCGAAACGATAAAATATTTAAGCATTCAATTAGACATCATTTTGACATGGAATAAACATATTAAAAATCCTGTTAATAAAACTAATATCAAAATTTTAAAAATTAAATTACTACTCTCTTCTAACTCTCTATTGCATTATGAATGTTCGCTAGTTTTATACAAATCAATAATCAGACCCACATTTACATAAGGTTCTATATGGTTTAATGTCGCTAAATCTCACATTAATAAATTACCAACTGTGCAAAATAAACTTACCGCAAAGCACTAAAAGTCACATGGTTATAGCAAATAATCAAATACATCACGGACTAAATTTAGAAAACATTACAGATTTGATAAAATTACAGAACCAAAATGTCTCAATTACTTCAAAATTTCCACTTAAAACTATTTTTAATCTTGGTCAATCATATTGATGCAGAATTAAATCCTGTTTTCCCAAAGACCGATTCAGACCTCCAGAGATTTATTCCTTTCCTTAGATTTACACACTTCAATACACAACCAACACACTTCTTCCTCTCATTTGCACATTTTCACAATGTTAAATATAAACACTTTCTGTCAACACTTTCTGACTTTCTGTCAATAATCATTGCTAATGATACCTTTTCTGCCCTAACAATTAGGGACAATAACGTGCGAGTGATCAACTCTAACAGGCAAATTAATTATGAGTTTTACAACCCCTGAAAGATTTGTACAGTCGAACAGGCAGAAACATTTAAAAGTATTTTAGATTAGAGAAGGGGTTATAATTATTTAAGTGATTCTTACGGCTTCAGACTCAACTTGAGAGTTTGAATTTCGTTAAATCCCTTTAGCGTCTAACGAGACGCTAATTCATGCAAACGCGTGCGTTATGTTGCGGAGACTTCGCATTGTATATACCCTCAATTGGAAAATCTATTGATCTATTGAAAATTTCTCGTATACGGAGTATAGAAAAAGTAATGTAATGCTGCGCAAAAACGGCGGATTTTCGGCAGAAAAATTTTTGCCGGGCTCTGGTGACGAAAAAGTGCATAAAACCAGTTGCTAAATTAAGAGAAAAAAATCCTCTAACATGTGGTGTACTTAGAATCTATGTTTTTGGGGTACTTTACATGAATTTTCCAAATTCAAGAAACCCCTGACGATCTGATTCTAGTTGAAGCTTTGAAATTTTGAAAAACATTTTTTTAAAATTTGAGGGTACTTTACATGAAGCCCCTCGGATATTTTTCAAAATTTTCTCAAAAACGGTTTCAATTTTTTCTTTAAATTTCTTGTAATAATAGAGTATAATACACTTATAAAGATTGCGTAGGTCCGATTTTCACGGTTAACTCTAAATTTTTGAAAATTGCAAAAGTTTGAATTTTTTCGGCGTCTTCCTACAACTATGTAAATTGAAGACAGAAATATTACCTTCAAGTGAAAAATGTTGCCCATAAATAGTTATTTCATTAAGGTCATGTACACTATTTTGAATATTTTAGTACTTTTTGTGCAATAGAGAGTTCAATATTTGCAATTTAAAAAAATTACAAAAACAAAGTTTTCTCAAAAACGGCTCCAAATTTTTTCTTTAACTTTTGATAGGCTTAGTGCCCAACCAACCGTATCCGTTGACATAAACGCCATACTTCTCTATTCTTTTCTTATTTCAAAAATTACAAAAAAAATAATTTTTTACTTGTCTCTCACGTCGGCAATATTTACCTTGGAGACGATATCTTCACATTATAAGATTTATGAGTACATGTGGTTTAAATAATGTCAAATAAAGTTTTTCGAAAACGCTCGATTTTTCGATTTCGATTTTCAGAAACGCAATGGTTTCGCCATTTTCTCCAATTCTTTCTTCCAATTTTTCAAATGAATAGTGCTAATTGTACTGTTTAACATGGCATAAGATTTATTTTGGTTGTTTTTTCAAAAATTACACAAATGTATTTACGCCGTTAATATTCACATTTCCATCTATTTGAATAATTATTACATTTGTGAGTAGAAGTGCTTCAAATGACTTCAAATGAAGTATTTCGAAAACTCAATAGATTCCTGTCAAAAAGAGCTTTAAGTTTCGCATTTACAGTAATGCTTAATCGCCATTTTCTTAAAAACGACTTCAAAATTTTCAGTTAAAATTTATATTTTGGACGAGTTTAATCTTTAATATTCTTAAAGTCATTTTTCGGTTTTACTATTAAGAAACCGAGAAGTTGAGAAAATGCAACAGAGAAAGAAGTACTTTGGGCGATGACAGATAATAGCTGGCCAGAGAATGGAGCAAGACCTTTAAGTCAGTTCACACCACGGAAATTGGGAAAATTTGATACGAGAAAGTTTCTGCCATTCTGTAACACCTCTAGTTTTTGTGTGTTTTAAGAACTTGGTAATGTGTGATAGACCCATTAAAAACTGGTTTGCGATGCTGAGGAAGAAGAACAAATTTATATAATAAAGTCTTTATCTGGGAATTACTGTTTTGCAAATACATTGTATACATATTTTATCTGACAACCTGAGTAAGTAATACCTGCCCCCTTGTTTGTATCCTAATACTATCGCGATCTTTTATGTTTATCATATTATCTATTTTGATGAGTTATAAAAAACACTTACCTATTTTGCATAATAATCTTGCGAAACAAGTTTGAAGTTATGTCACAAGCATTCACTACTTTATATTTTCTTTATTCGATATCTCTAATGAATTCTCAAATTCTAAGGACCAGTGAAAAATGAAGATTACATGTTTAGAAATTTTGGTAATTATTTTCTTTATATAGAGCACTTATCCCTTAGTTTTGACGAGGTTTCAACACAGTCTTCATTTTAGTTTGAAATGTGATATCATTTTCATCTTGAGTGACTAGAAATGAAAGCAGTGCTGGTTTTCCTCTTTCCAGACTCCTCGCGCACTTCCATTTGTTGTCCTTCTCCTTCAGGATTTCCTGAGGATCAATATCTCTTCATCTTTCCTTACTTAAAACCTGTATGAGTGTCCAAAAATGAACTAGGATGAGAGGCGATCAGAAGCAGAAAAGAAACTGAAGGAGAAATTATAGATCTCCCGTTGCTTATTAAAAGGTCAGTGAATTTATCACAATAAAATTATACTCGTAAAATTAAAGCCTTTTTTTGCGTTGAAAAAGTTAGACTCGAAGCTTCTACTAGTAAGCTAGACAAGCTACTAGCTTGCTGGAAACGACCTTGATTTCACTTGGCTAATGTTAAGTTTCAAGCATTTCTATTGTTGAATGACTTTGAAAGAACTGACTGATTGTCAAAAAGCTAAATACTTCCTGCAGTTCAATAGATAATTAGTGGGTAATTTCAGTTTAAATATGATTACCGTAATTTCAGAAACGGGTCGATTTAAAGATTCCAGTTAATTTTATTACGAAAATATTACTCAACTGTGTTGGTTGTGTAAATTTCACAAAATTTCTACGTTTATCTATATATTTTTATTCCTAATTTTCATACATCGAAATCAATACATTTGCTTTGAACCCTTACTCTCTTTCTAAATGGTCCTGTTGAGTTGAGTATAATTGCAAGATCTGTATTTCATTCTCTTCTTAAATTTGAATGACAAGTAAGCAAAAGGTCCACTACTTTTTCCATATGGTATTGCATTTATTTAATGAATTAATTTTACATTCTCGTCAAAAGCTTGACGTAAAGGATGATTTTAATTTTGACTGTTTGCATGTATAGAAAAATACAATAATTGCTTAGAAATATTAATTTTGGTTTAAAACTTGCTTGAGAACGAGAGAGGTTGTACCATCAAATATATTTTTTGCAACTCCTTATTTTGTATAGTACTAAAACGTCGCAACATATTACGAATTCTTAGTTACCTTTGTCCGAGAGCACCCACAATTACAAGAGTAGCACCGAAAAAGTGTTCTTAAGACAGGAGGACAATGCTCGCTGATGTCAATCCGTCCTTGACTCAGCTCTTCCAGAAAAATACTGTAAGAGGAGAGAACAGGTTGTAATTACAAGACGAAGGACATTTCAATCTTAATTTCTGCCATTTATTTAAGAGATCAGATCCAGAACCCTGTATAAAGTGTGGTGCAACAGTTTTCGATTCCCACTTCAATCTCGAATGTCCTGCTATAGATAATGTAAGAAAGCTTTTGAAAATGAAAGGAAACCTTAAATCATTGCTCCGTTCAACAGACGGGTGTGGCAAGATATTAAAACTCTTAGAAATTACTAAACTGAACAGTCTTATATAACAACTGAATATTATAGTAGTACATAAACTGGATTAAACATATCATGTAATTTGTGAAAATGTAAATAATTTTGACAAATTTATTATTGTGAAAGTAGTTATTATACAGTTATATAGTAATTGGGGTCACTGATTACGTAGCTGTTATGGAGGAGTTATTCTAAGAAAGAACCTCTTTGACAGGTCGAGAAATAAATGAAAGCCGCGCAGGGCGATGTCATTGCAAGCGATAGTGAGAAATACATTTACAAATGAGCGAACTGTAGACGAACGCACTGACAAAATGGGTGCCTGGTTGTATCATACAGTTATATTGCTAACAGTGGTCAAGCTGTAGCTGTCACAGCGGTCACTTGTTATAGTAATCTTTCTATTGCAACAAGTCGCATCGTGCGATCCCCTTGTCATGCCAATTTACTAACCGGCGCAGGCGCCCTTCCCCTGTTTCCCCTCCACAGTAACCCTCAGGAGGCGGGAATTTATTTAGTTATGGTGTACAAATTATGCTGCCGCCTTGCGGCTTAAGCAGCTAAGAGAGAGGTAAAGAAAAAGCTAATACTAACTAAAGCTAACTTAATTCCAGCTTAAATCTAACTTAATAATTATGTTGTAGCACTTTGGCATACTTTTTTTTACACGAAAAATGTTATTGTTATTTTTTTTTCTTAATTCTAAATGTTTTTGTCTGGTTTTCTATGTGGTTCTTTTACTAGTTTATTTTTCGTTCACGCATCATTCATTCTTTATATACATTCTTTATATTCTTTATATAGGCACCCTTCCCTGGCATTTTGTCACGCCCAAGTGCCCGCGCGTCGCCTCCACGCCCAAAGGTCTCGCAGGCGTACAAAGACCCCCGGGCCTCCTCCGCGAGCCGCTTCTTCGAGACGGGAGGTGCCCCCGAGCGATCGTCGGATTGAGTAGGGGAGCAGTTACATTAGGGAAGTCGGTGGCACATCAACTGTTAATCCCTCAGAGCGCACCATAAAATAATCAGCAGACAGCTGACAGCGAACACTGCCTCGCTTTCTCCGATATCGCCATATGCCATGGTCCCACAAAGGTGACCAATTAAAAACATAGCAAAATAGGTCGCTAAGGGAAGGGAATGTCTAGAACCAATGGACAGAAAAGATTAGTGAAATGTTTCAGAAGCCTGATGATCGAATCAATCAGTGGCAAAGCATCACGCACGTGAAGCACAGAGATTTCCAAATGGGCTGGAGAGAAGAAACCTGAGAGCACATACTTGTCGGGGGTGTCTTGATCTGGACACGTGAGAGAACAGACTTGTTATGAGAGACTTCTTATGGAGATTTGAGCTAGTGACTTGAGAAAGAAGGACGTTATAATATTAGATTTAAGCGACTTATGGGAGTCAATTATTTACTGGCATGTGTCTGACTAGTACCTGCCGGCCTAAGTGATTCGACTATCCATCTTCACTCAATCGGAATTAATTCCTTGTGGTGGATCAGTGGCGTAAAAGAATAAAAGGAGAAGAGACAGGTCGCGCTCCGTGTTGTTTTGATTGCATTGCTGTGTTTCGGGATCAACTGCTCGGAATAGTCAGTAGGTAGCGCATGTTTTTCCGGATGCAGTGATTTCCCGATGGATGGCGAGATCCGTGCCGACCCACGTTGGCTAGGGGTTCGACCAGACTCTCCACTAGCGGCACCGCCAGCCGGGACAGCTTAAGTCCTGACCGTCTCCGGAACATGTGGTAGTCTCAGTGCATGCTAGTGTTAGTCGTGCTAAAGGAGGATAGACAGGGTGACAGTGCCGCGGCCGTGGCTCGTCCGGTAGTACTGCTACGGCTATTCCATGGCGTTGATCGGAGCCACGGAAAACTACGTCGATGCCCGGTATTCTCCAGACAGGACGATGACACAAGCAGTGTCGAAAACGCGCCGTGGAGTAACAGACTCGGTCAGAGGCGCGCAGTACACGTTGATGACGAGCCGCCCGGTTCTCATTGCCTTCCCGGCGTCTCTACCTGACGTCTTCGTCTAAGGCGTCTCATCGGCGTCGATTTCATCGCTTCGAGCTTGGTCGCGGACGGTTGCTGACTTCCCGGACAGTCGACGGGAATACGAGATCTGTTCCTGATGAGTAAGAGGCCGTGCTCCGTCGGAACGTTACTGCTGAAATTGACCAGTGAAGTCCAGCAGGCGTACAATTCCACCAAAGTGAGGTAATGTGGTCACCGCGACCATTATTTCTGTGTATTTGCCCATCTCCATTGAATTTAAATAACAGTTTTGGAATGGAGATTGTTAAGAAACTCGTAATTATAAAGTGTATTTAAGAACTGTCTATTGGTCAATTAATGTGTTCTCTCCACTTAAGACGGGTTACAACTCATACAATTCCATCTCTGTGTATTATTAAAATAGCCAGTAGACGTAGTGCATCCCTTCGACCCAGAGCACCCAAATCCTGAGATTCTCTGTGCCGGAGCAGGATGGCAGGTGAGGTGCACGCTTGGCGCCCACTAAACAAATTTAGCGAGTCTGCAATGATTCAGCAATCGCCGGTGCACTCGTGTGTGATTGTAAACCCCTTTCTGTAGTAGCTACTCAATGGGTCATTACACTATTTAAAGCAACTTTAAATAATTTTCTTTTAATGCTCGCAGAAAAACGATAGGTAAAAATGTTGCCTTTTTTCGCCTATTTTCCGTTATACCTACTGCTCCCATTATTGAGGAAGTCCTGATTTTGTTGTAAACTTAGTATGGACTATCTCTGAAAACATTCTCACTTTGTGGAAGGGAAAAGGAAACGCTTTCCTTTATTGCTTGGATTGAAATAACCCCAGTTGTGTTCTTTCAAGTGAACACAAGAAGTAAATAGTTTGTACTAATAAAGCGTCAAAATATAAACTAAGTACAAGTTAAACATATATTTTGTAAGAAATATTATTTTTTGTGCCACTATATTTTTATAACGGGCAACATTAGGAAAGAATCTTCCAAGTTTCCTCTTTCCGATCATTTCCCATCGGAGTTTACATGAATGTTGCAGCAAACGTGTTTTGTTAACTGCTTGAAAGTCCTGTATACTAGCCACTAATCTGCCTGAAGACATTTCCACATTATTCTCTCATTGGATTTTTTAGACCGAGACAAGAAGTTGTAATTACATGTGGCGTAGCGGATCTAATCGAAAATTTCCTCCTGTCGATAGTCCTCACTTCAATTAGCGTTCTAGCTCACTTCTGTATAACTACGCGTTTCACAAATCACTGCTTGGTCACATACAATTAATTTGCATTCTACGCAGTTTTGCAGGCCTATAATAGTAGAATTGCCTCGACATCACCTCAATTATTTCTTTCTCCATGAACAGGACACTTTTCCTTATCCAGTTTGAAAGATGATTCTCAAATTAATAGATCTTAGTAGCCTGTTTTCAGAGTTTAACATTCTTTCGGGTTCCTTTAGAAAAAGCGGGTTGGTTTGAAGATTAGTTCAAAGAACGAATTTTTCATAAGGGACATCCCAAGACTCAAGGGGATTTGTTCTTAGATTTTTGCAGTTTTATTATTTTTTGTTATTTAACAATCTCCTTCATATACGGGCACAAGCTTCTAACCTCTTTTGATTAAAAATATCTTTAAACACAGAGTTACATATAACTTTTATGATGTCCAAAAAACCTTCTTTAAGTTAGGCTTCACTTAACTATGAAAACAATTATCTTAAATGTTTAAAATCTGCAATTTTTGTCCACAGCCTTCTCAAATGTTTTTTATTGGTTCTAATTTAATCCTAATAAATAAAATGGTATCACCCAGAAGGCCCATGCATTACTACTTTCCTTCATTAAACCATTTGTTTTAAACTTGTATAAAATTTTGTTTAATTCTGCAAATTACTGAGTAAAACACATTTCGTTTTCTGAAGGACGTAATGCTGTTTGTTCTTTGTGTCAATAATTTCACCCTAGCAATCTATAGCCGAGATGTTCAGTCTATTGTTTCTATAGCCCCAGATTTCACACCCAATTTCATCAATTGCGACACTTCAGTATCATTAACTTCTCAATTATTAATGTAATATTTTCAGTTCAGTGGCAAAATTGGTATAGGTAAACCTTCTCCATCATAACAGATGTGATAATTGAAAAATCAATTTTAATTTTTTATACATCGGTCTGTGTTTCCAAGTCAAAAGTAGAAATCGTTTAAGTGATTGGTAGGCTTTCGGCACTCTGTAGGACTAGTAAATAGCATGGCGCTTACGTTGCCTTTCATGTAGCAAGTAAGAGTCACATTGCAACTTACAAAACGTACATTTGGGTCCTTAGCTTTATCACCAAATTTTCAACCAAAATACAAACAAAAAATTGTTTCCACTTATTCCATTAACCATATACCTTTCTATTTTAACATTAATCGTACAAAACATAACTATGTTTACCGATCATTTGGAAGATCTACGCTCAAAACTTTCCATTTTGAGTGGAAACTGTGAGTGTACAAATGCACAACCATTCTTAACAACAAACCTATCTTTTCTGGAATAGGTATCGGGAATTTCCAGAGTAGTTAGATAACTAAATACACTAGGTAACCGAAATACCTCACCAGTAACATCCAGACTGTGTCAAATGTGACATTGTGAAAATACATAAAATGGAACGTGGTGGAGCTTTCTTGTGTGCAAATATTTAAACAACAATCAAACTTGATAACGTAAATGATTCTTTAGTCTTTGTTACTGAACCATTGTCGACCAACAGTAAAAGCGAGAATGACTTAAAAAGAGAACAGAAAATTCTAGCAAACAATACAACAAAGGGCAGCTATAGAAAGATTTCAAGGGAGGGGCGAACACTTTTCATTAGGTTCTATAGAATAAAAATAATAAATAATGTTATAAAACACACTATTAGTGTCATTATGATAAACTGTTTTAAGAAACATTCATTTATTTAAATGGCCAGAATAAAAAAATATATATATTACATTATAAAACAACAAATTTAACAAAAAAATCTTTCAATGGGAGGGGATCGCCCCATCGGCCGTTACCCTATCCCAAAGATTCACCTTTGAACACAACCCTTAAAATATTACAAGCTAAACTTTTCTTCGTGTAAAAACATTCGCGGGCCATACGGAACTTGCGCCGATCCCACTTTGAAAACTATTGATTAGTTGTGTTTTCGGCAATAAGGTAGCGTCGGCATCGAGCGCAGCAGTAGGGCAGTGTGGTATCGCGTGTACGATAGGCCTTTTAATCCTGCCGTGGCCTAGTTTCACAGGGCACTATTAGGCGCGGGCGGGCGGGCGGACGGGCGGACGGGCGAGCGCTTTTCCTGGTCCTTGCCCTCGACCGCTCCTGCGTTTGGTGGCGGCGGTGGCGGCGGCGGTCGGGCGCTATCGGGGACCTGCGCAAAAGATGCTGGCGACGGAGACTGTGCAGACGGCGGCCTTTGCCTTTGCCTGCCTCGCGCACCTGCTCCCGGCACGCCAAAGCCGAGTGATGTGTTGCTGCCATCCGCCTCGATGCCTTCGGTGCACGGGGGAAATGTGGAGTGCTTATCTTCCCAACACATGCCAAGTGAAAACAGAATTGTTCGGACGAGTGGTGTTTGTTTATGAATCTTTATTTTTTTGACACTTTAGTTTTTTGCTCATTTTACCTGCAGATTTGGATCTTTATTTTTATTATTAATTTATTTATTGAAAGTTTGTAAATTACACAGTTCAGTAACATATTACTGTTTCGTATGCTTTTGATGGCTTACATTATAACTTATACTAAACTTATCACTAAACTACATTACTAGTGGTGTGGGAAACTATAAGAGCCCCTACTATAAACAATTAATTGAAAAAATGTTCAAGAACGCTTCGAAAGGGAATCTGTTCTTGATTCTAGTAGGGAAGTCATTTATAGAGGCCAGGTTGTAGTGGATTGCTCGGTTTATTGTATTTAGGTTGGAGTGAAAATTATTGGAAAGATGGACAATATGTTTGATGATCGATGATATATTCAGTTCTTTATGAAGTTGGGCATTTGAGAGGAATCATGGGGCATGTGTTGCTAATTTGAGGAATCTATTTTGTACGACATGAAGTTTATTAATATTTGATTTGGATCTAGCGAGTAATTCTCCTTTTTACTCTGAATTTATGTTGAAAGAGATCTTGGACATGCAGTGTGTAAAAGTGAAACTAACCTTTACTGTTTTTTGTTTGTTCTCGTGTTTCATAGAAAGTAGAAAATTATTATATAATTATGTTCATTGTTATTGTTCCTATTAGCGTTGTTGATCTTCAATTTCTGTTCTGTTCTGGTCGAAATGACTACATCTTTCTATAATACCGTAATAAACAGTGTTTGTTTACATAAAAATATTACAAATGTTTGCCATAGCCGCATAGGAAGCGGTATATTTATGCTTGTTTTGAGTCCACAATACATTTGGGGTTGACTTCACAAATTGATTGATTTCTAACATTTAAATAACGACGAAAACAGTATATTTTCTTGTTGAAGATAAGTTATTGAATACTTGCTGCTTGTTTATGCTGATGTTGCATGCACTATGCATTATGCTGCTTGCTGCACACTTATGCTTCACATTACAGAACTGAAAAATTGAAATAACAATTAAATATTTATTTTTTATACGAGAAAATCATTTTTGTTGTATGAAAATGCTATTTATATTGGATTTAGACATTTGATTTGCAATTTTTATTCGAAATGTTTATGTAAACCTTTCTTACCTCTTCTCAATTTTCCACAATTAAAAATTGGTATTTCAAATAAACAAAAAAATAAGATGGAATATTTTGATTCATTAAATTGCCTTATGAATGAGGTTCAAAGTTTTGAGAAACATTAAATCTTTATTTAATAAAAGTTTTGGACAATCAGATGTGGAGTACAGAATGTGATACGAGGGACACATCCTGATTTTTTTTTAATGTTTCAATCACTCCCTTTCCTGGTTCATGGCCTCTGTGGTTTCCTTGACGGGCATCGCCCCTGCCTGTGTGAGAGAGACAGTTAGGCCTAAACGCGCGGACGGAGCAGCGCGCTGATGCGACTGAACGGCCGGTTTCTGCCAAGACACTTCTCTGTTTTCCTGGAACTCCCGAAGGGATTTCGTATGATTGGGAAGTTTCAAGGTTAGTATTTATTTCAACACTGTCAATTCCGATTTACATACTTTTATTTTATTTAAATGGACCATTTTTGGTTTATCGCAAAAATAATTTGATAGCGAAATTGACATGTTCTGAAAGTGGGAAGATAATGAAAGTGACTGGATGTTAGGTTTTGTAAAGAAATTGAAATGATAGGCAATTAACAACAGTCACACTAAAAAAATGTGCTCAAGTATGTATATTTATTGATAATGAATATGATATAAATATATGAAAATCATAGCGACAATTAAATTTCTGAATTTATTAACAGGTCGAGAAATATGCAAAGTCCTTCTTCTATTAATGCTTTTTAGTACAATTTGTGAGACGACCAACGTTAACAAACAATATTTTTGTAGTAAGTTACATGTCAGGTTATATTATACTGATATAATATTAATAAATTTCCTTAATTAAGCAATTAAGCCTTAAAGTTAATATTATATATAAACGCTCATTGTAAATTTTATACCTAAATCGAACAATTTTACTTGAATTAACAGTTAATTATATTAAATTAACTTGATTTAAAAATTAACAGTAAATATATGCCAGAAAAGAAAATTATAGCACTACTTGTATTTTTTTTCACATGTTTATGTGATAAAATAGTTGAACTTGTATGAAAATCACGACTGCATCCGGCAGATAGAAACGCTATTTTCATTAACATTTCTTAAAAATGTTAATTTTTCTTTCAGAAATTTAAAGTCAAAATGGAAAGTAGGTAAGGGTGGAAAAGTAGATCCTGCTACCATAGGTAGGATAGTTTAGGCCAATTGAATCGTTCATTTCAAAAACCTGTCAAACGTCAAAATCTAAAAAGCGCGTTCGCGGGGGAATATTGATCCATGAGGATAGACATAACGTTTAGTGCATATTCACATGAAAAATAGTCATTTATCAACTAATTTAATATTAAAAAATATTTTGAAACCAGAACCCTTTTCCTCAGTTTTCTCTAAATGGAAAATGTGGCGTTTGAAGGGTTTTTCAAATAAATGATTCAGTTAAAAACCTCTGTAGAGATAAGCGATTTTGTGCCTGATGGATACTGGCAATTCTCGAGTAAAAATGGTAGCTATTTCGACTGTATGAAGACATGGGAAGACATTTGTGTGTAATTCATCACTACGAAATGCATTTGTCGCTATTCGTACGATTCAATTTTGAAATTCTTATAGACGACAAATATTGGAATGCACTGCGCCCCCCCCCCCCAACTGGACAAGCGTAAGAAGATGCTGGGTGAGGAGTAGGTTGTAAAGAAGTATGCGCAAGGGCTTAAGAAAAGAACAATTAATAATTCTTTCACTATCTTCTCGTAGTTTCGATGTGATGTTTTGTGACCAGGTTATCAGGTTGTCGAAGCGATTACCAAAATATTCAATGAAGTGTTTGTTTGGAATTCAGGGAATGGGGTAGTTTAGTCATTTATATAATATAAAGTATTTTAATGAGTTATTTAGAGAGGAAATGTCGCAGGATAGGACGCCTGTGTTAGCCGTTATAGTTTGCTGGCCTTTCGGTTATTGAATGTGGAATTATAAGGCAATATTGTTGTCCTGATTATTTTATGAAAGATAATCACATTTATATCTGCAAGGAACAAAATAAAAATTGGTCAATCATTGCCCTAGAGCGAGCATTAGTAGATCGGGTAAGATGCAAGTCTGTCACTCATTGGTTCCCTCACCTTAAGTAGAATAGTATTAGACTATTCTGTGTTTGAGACTGTGGAAAGACAGATAAGCCGGCCAAAGTAGAAATATTTGGTGGACAACTGGTTGACTGTCTTTTCCGAGTTGTTGTTAAAATACCCTTGATAGTTATCACGATGGAGAGAAATGATTTTAAATATGTCCAATGTTGGTATTATAAAGAAGACAAGTAATTACACACCTTTATATTTGTCTTATTCAGTGACTCTTACGTTGAAAGAGGATAATCCTGATATTTTCCAACTTACTCAAATATAAATCAAGAAATTAATAATATTACAGAAGTTCATATCAGCAGGGAAATCAGATATTTAATTTAAAATATACTCAACCTGTGTAAAAAATACAGTGAAATATTGAAAACAAGAAAAAATGAATGATTAGAGTATAAAGTCTGTCTTAAATTTTATCCCTGTAGCTCTACAGGATTTCTTCCAAACACTATAAGGCGATGATCATTTATATTTGGAGATTGAAGGTTTGTGACAGAAGTAAAAATCTTCCACTATTATTTCTTATTTTCCAGTTACATTATTACATTTATTTTTCTCTACTGTTATGATGTTTACATTGTAATTGATATGAGACTTTACAAAATCTAAACATTTTGTTATAATGGTCTGGAGGCTGTTTTAGAATTGGTCTAAAATATTAATTATTATCTCAGTTAAACTTCAAGCATTAAACTAAATCTTTCTTACTGTGAAATACGTCGTAATTTTTTTTTTTTTCTGAAGATAAAGTCATAAGTGAACTCTCAGAGCATCTACTCGTCAATATTATTGTTGGTGTAACTTAGAAATTAATTTCACATATTTTATTCTGTTTGACTGAAATGTTTCAGAAAACTTCCCAGATAATTTTACACAAAATTTTACGTCATTTATTTGAAAAATCTGATTTTAGAAATTAGCCAAATTTAGAAGCAGCTCTCCTGTAAAATTAGCGTTTTATGGCTTGTGACCATCTTTAATGCAACGCCTCACTTATAAAATGAATAATGAAATATTTTCATCACTCTAATAGAACTCTTCTTTCCCTGAACTTAAAGCAGATGTCGTTATTTCCAGGTTGGTTGTTTTTCAGGAAGATTGATTTCAGTCGCTGGTGATGTGGTTATACATAAAAAATAAACGTGACTGTCACAAGTGTCACACATCTTTAAGTGAGTAGGTCTGTCAAGAAAACTCTTGCCAAACTATCTTCCGATAAGATTTCTTTGACATATGCCGAAAACATCCAATGATACCTCTATTGAAGTTTCACGCAAGATTCCGCTTCTTGGTCCCAGAAAATGCGAGTGCGTTTCGCTCCAAACATAATCCTCTAGTAAGTGTGCTGCCATCCTTAGACAGGCTGCAAACATCAGGCATCGCGGTAGGTACCGTCCAGGTCGCAGAAAACATTTCCTGAATTTGTCAAAACAATAGACACCGGAAACAGCAGATATGCGGGTCAGGAATGGGGAATGAGGCGGATGCCCAGACAAGCGAAGGCAAACGGGGTCGCGGTAGTAAGAGTCATTTGTTACTCCGCGGACTAACAGGCAGTTGCCGACACGGCCCGAAGACGTGCGACTCCTCAGAGCTAGACGTGTGAGTACGGTGGAAGGGATTCTCCGTATCTAGACGCTGAGGGTAGCGGGATCAGAGCCAACTGAAGCTAGCTGCGCCAAAAGAAGAACAGCTCAACCAATTAAATGCTAATTTTAGGCTAATTAAATGCTCTATCCCCGAATTCTAGGCTCTTTTGAATTTCCCAGTTTTAGGCTCCGGAAACAATTTTTTTCCTAGAGCATAAAATTAGCCTATAATTTGGGATGCACTTTCGTTGTCTTGCAATGATGAGAAGTTGAATTTTCCTGGAGAGCGCTGCTAGCTTTAGACTAAAACTAACAGGTCCCACGGTTTTGGAAAATCCAAAAGAGCCTAACATTGGGAAATAGAGCATTTAATTAGCCTTTAATTTTTTGGATATGTTTTGTTTGAGTTTGACTTTTGTACGCTGCTAGCGATAGATGGCTGAGGATCCGTCCGCTTCGGCTACGCGATGTGGTGGCTAATCTAGCTGTCTTGAAAACCAGTGAGCTGCGGATTGCGTTTTCAAGGGGTCGATTCAGCGTGAATCGTTACGGTGCATCGTTCAGCGTGAATCGTTACCAGTGAGACGCGGATTGCGTTCCCAAGGGGTCGATTCAACGTGAATAATTACGATGGAGCGGTCACTCTTCGGAGGATGTGTTGCGGAAAGACGCTTCGGGACAAGTTCCCTCGAGATGTAATGTATGTAAATAAAATTGGATTGTTTGTGACGCCAAAGCAATTGGCTTCTTATAATCTCGTATGTTTATTTAGTTGATATTTATAAATATCTGTTAAATTACTTTTACAATAGTTGTTTGATGCTCTGTTTGTCGAATCGAAATGCTAAACGATTGGTAATTTTGTCGGATTTATTTTAAATTAATTTTATTTTAAGAAAATGCTCGTTTATTTTCATATAAATCTATATTTAATTTATTAATGATTTGTACGTACATGATTGCAGTGTTAATAAGTCTAATGCATGATACTTCGAAATATTATTCATACTTCTCTCTACCCTCTTACAGCAAACTTAGTGACTATCACTTACAATAACAAAATATAATACATGATGTGACTATTTCATTCATTTTCAGAAATATGTTAAATTATTTGTTTACAGTGAACAGTAAGTGTATTGTTTCCTTGATTAATAAACATTCATTCATTTTATTAGGCTTGAAAAGTAAGAACTAAATGATTGGGTATATATATATATATATATATATATAGATATATATATATATATATATATATATATATATTTGAGGATAATACTAATCAATATCTTCTCTGCAGATTATGTGCATAATTTTAATCGGATCTGTAGTATTCTTATATTTTCTCACGAGCCTGTGCCCAATTCATTTCCTGATAACGTGACAACAGGCAGTGAGGCTTGACTGAGGGCGCGACAAAAGAGGACGCCCCGCTCTTCTCGCCAGGAATGTGAAGCTCATAAAACTGATATCCACCCTGTCATTTACTTTGAAGTGATTTTTGTGAATTTTCCTCCTTCGTTATTTGATTTCCGTGACAATTAAATATTTCTTCGACAGCTATCTCTACATATTCATTTTTTAAAGTTATTTATTGAATAATTTAGTAATATAAAATATTTCGGCTATTATGCATCCAAACTAATCAATAAGATCATTAGGTCGTTAATGTGAAACAAGCGAAAAGATGCAAAGAGCAAAAACATGACGATTACAATATGAGTATCAAACAGATTTTTCGCAAACTGTGATGCGTTGGAGGAGTCGAGGATTGTAGATAGGAAAATGACCTTAAGTTCATGCCATAGAAAATAGAAGTGTGAAGTGAGAATCATGGTAACGATAATCGGCAGATGTCTTGGAAAGTAAAGATAAGAAATTTAATCTTCAAAGTCCTTGAAAAAATAACAGCTGTTACGCACAATAGATAACACACTAACTTATATAATAATTTGATCAACGTACTGTTATTTTAATCTTACAAAGTAGGTCAGTTGAAATCTATATACAAACTCTTACCGTCAAAAAATGATATGCAACAACATACGTTGGATCAGATTTTTCCAGACCACACTTAAGTTTTAGAGAATATGCTAAATTATATTTTTGTACAGAATTCCCTGATCGTGATTCCTAATTTAAGAAACTGAAACTCAATGTGTATTATTTGCTTTGCATGATCACATTTTGGATAGTTAATTTCTAAACTTTACCTCATAGAGATTTAATGATGCAGTTATGATATAGCTACATCAACTACGAGTACGTGGCGTTTTGGGATGATGTGAAAGAGGCCGATACTCTACTGAATACTTTCACTTTTTTTATTATGTTATTTTGATATATTACATGTTAAAAAAACTCTCTTGAGTTCAAAAATTTCACAACGGTAATAGTTGAAAAGTCTCTATCAGTTGAAGAAAGATTTCTTGGAAAATATTGATAAAATTATATTATAATACGTCTACAACTACATTTGTAATTTTTTTGAAAAATTGAAAAAGAATGCATTAAATAATGATTATATCATATTATTAAGTTCACTTATTTCATTCATTCATCAAGTTTAAAGAAAAAATTAGGATCTGTTTTGCGAAAATCTGTATTTTTTTCGATATACGTATACCAGCTCACTAGCCGAGAGATTCAGTTCCTTTGACACGAAAAATTTCGTTCCCCTTAAAGGAATCGGTTCTCTGTAATGGGAACAGATGAACATTGTGACCCGACCTTCTTCGCGCCTCCGCTCTCGCTCCAGCGCTCTCGCTGTTTTATAAACCTCTCTCACTTTTAAGAGAATTTATTTTGAAGGGAACACTCACTTTTAAGAGAATTTCTTTTATAGGGTGTAGTAAATAAATAGACAAAAAGTAACTCACCTATTAATTCGCATTATAAATTTTTGCGATGTATTGTAGGAATTGTTCATCTCAGTAGACAATCCGAACCAATTTAAAAGACTTACAGGGCGAAAAAACTTAAATTCCACACCAAAAAACACGCACTTTCACGCTGACACAAGGGGAAAAATGTATCATGAAACGTTTCCACGTAAAATTAACTTTTGATAATACACAAACTAAGCGAACAACACGAGAAGTGCACAGGAAAATTACGTACAAAATCAAATTAGTCATAGATAATTAATTAATTCATTTTTTCTATCATTTTATAGCTTGTTCTAGAGTGGTAGGTGGCCATGTAAGTGGTGTGCGTTTTTTGCATTAAAAATCTTCAATGCTATAAATCGTAAAATCAGTGAAATGTTGTGAAGTGATTAGTAGTTGTAAAGTGCTTATTTAAATGTTTCTCAAACTCATAAATTTTCCCCAGCAAAAACGAACCATTTCCCCACCAATCAAGGGAACAGAATCCTTCGACTAGTGAACTGGTATACGTATAACGAAAAAGATCCGAAAAATATTGTTTTTAAATTGTTTTTAAATTCAGGGAAAAACTACTGATATTGTGAGAAATGTTCAAGAATCAATTTCATTTGATAAAATACCTTTGACTTTAATATTGTAGTGAAAGGAAGGGACAGAAAAATGTAAACTTTTTGAATTTTCAACAATTTAAAGTTATCAATGAAAATCGGACCTCCTCCATATTTTAAACACATTTTTTTGTATCTCAGAAAAAATAGACCCAATTTTGGGAAAATTTTGAGAATTTCATTGTTGTTGTTTTTTGTAAAATATCCTCAAAACAAAAATATACCCGCAGAATTCAAGGGATCACAACAACGGACAGATCAAACAGGTTATATCAATTTTAGTGAGAATTCTGCCTATAGTTTAGCCGCGAATGTTGTTCACAGACGAACAGACGTTTCACCGTAAAAAAATTTCGGTATCAAGAACCCGCAAACGTGGGTTCTAACTACACAACGTTTTAGAGGAAGTAATTTAGTAAATATAGAAAGAGAAATTTTCCACTTTTTGATATCAGAAACCCACTATACTTTTCCTGCCGAAAATTCACCGTTTTTTGCCGTGCATAATTCTCATTAAGCTACGATGCAAGTAGAATGCGAAAAAAGTTAACAATTATTGTTTAGTACAAATTTAACCATTTTTCATATAGAGTTCTGATTTGACTTCATTTATTTTCCAAAACGAGTTTGCAGGTTATTGAACAGAAGAAACCGAATATAACGGGGAGAAAAATGATCGAAAAGAACTGAATCAAAACAAAGAAATCGATGGTCGGTTATAACCGCTAGTTTAAAAAATTTTAATTTACTGCGAACGACAAATTAGTGAGTTAGTCTCTTGCTTAAGAGATGAGCATTTTCATAATGTTTGCAAAATGGTTGACTATTCACACATTCATATATCCCAACTGCACATGAAATCATTCAACCGACAAAATAATTCATCTTAGAAAAAATTGGAAGTTGTAATACTCAATTGAAAATGTGAGAATCTTTCAAGTATGTCCCATTTTTTTACATTTTTCGACTTTTTTCTCATGGTCTCGGTTTGAAAAATCTTCTAAATTCTATTTTAGTTTATAGATATTGTTTAAAAGACTTCCTCCCAAAGCTTGTTTGCGCACAAATGATAAATGTACCATTAAAGTCTCAGCCACTCGATGGCCGCTAATTAATCATCCTACTGTATAAAGAGCTAAGCGCCTAACGATTGCTAATGATTCTGAAGCCCTCAGAGCACCTATAGATGTAGTTAGCGGCTTATTTCGAAGCTTGTAATGCGGGTCAGTCGTTAAATTGAGTCCTCACCCATTACAAACTGCCAGAGGGCTAAATGAAAAATGTTCTAATTTTCGTATCTTGGGTTTTGTTTCATATCTTCACAGTATGTCCGCCTTGTTATTTAGACGTAATATAATAATTAGCAATGCAATTCTTTTGACGAATGGCAATAAAGAAGCTCCCAGAGAAGAACTCTGTATGTCTTCGAGGGTCTGGGAAACAAAAGACAAATTAAAACCAAAATGACGTTGCCATCAATATTTTTAAGACTGACTGAGAGAGCTCAGGGCAACAAATGTTGCCGTTGCCATATCTCTGACTGAGAGGTCCTAGGGTTCGAGTCCGGTCAGTGGCAGATTTTCCGCACGAGATAGCTTATTCGAATTCAACCGCTGATTGAGAACAATTCTAATGGCCGGCTATTCTGACCGGTTGTATTCCGTAGTTTCTCCATTGAGTGCCGGAGCTCTACCTTAACAAACAGACCTCGGTTTGCGCGCGATCTTTTCAACCCGACGCTTCCTCTACTCTTATACACACACATACACTTACGCTTATCTTCACTTTACTACATACGTCGCGTGACTTGTCTCGAGCTTGACGTTTGATCCGGCAGGGGCGATGCCCCACTTGAGGAAATACCTGGAGTAAGAAACTCCCTTGCAAGCCTATGTGCAGGTCGGCGCAGGATCTTACGTACTGCCATCTTCCGAGAGTTAACGTGCACGATACTGTCGGAAGTTATGACCATACCATTTGACGCGCCTGGAAATACGAAATTATCAATTAATCTTTGTTTAAGTACAATTTGTTGGAATCAGAGGAGATTCATGCAATTTTTTTTACCCGAAAATAGATTAGGATATTTGGATAGATGGATGGGTGTGTCACGCTTAACTACGTCAGATTAGAACTTTTTCAGCTAAAAATTGGTGAAGACGTTAGGAGTAAGATCTACTCCTTCCGGAGGTCATTTAATATTTGGAGGAATTTTAACGGAGCCCCTATGTCATTTTTGGTACTTTCTGGAAAATGGCTAATTGATTTCTGCTCGTGCAGAAGGAGGTGCATAGACAAATATCATGTAGTTTCGATTTTCATAAAAACTCTGACATTTAGAGAATTGCAAAATATCTTTATATTTCAAACACTATGGGTTATGTTCAGATCTTTCCACACAACCAAATTTCGTGATTTTTGCTTTAAGTGAAAGATAATGCGCTTCAGATGCTTTATCGCTTACTGTTATGAATGTGTTTTATAGTACAAACACTAAATGTTAATAAAATCATAAAATTAACAGGAAGAAAGCTTATCTGTTGCCATTTATTCACTATTTCATTGTGTGATTGTGATTTCATTGTGTGTTGTAATCGATCTACTGAAACCATTCGACATTTGCTTTTCGAGCAAGCATGTAAATGTTAAGTTGTTTGTTTGGAAGCTAATATGTGGTGTTTTCTTGAGTTTGAAGAGTGTTATGAAATGTGAGAAAAAATATTTACGTCTTTTGAAGATAAACGCAATGTCTAGCAATCGTCTGACACACAATCGCTCTTTTACAATAACCTCAGTAGTTTTAATTCTGTGATGCATTAATTTTTTAAGGTAAAGGGAACAGCTGGATTTCTTTGCCATATTTCTCTACAGGATACATGAACAGATACGAAAACAGAACTTGGTAAATATAAAACTTAACTATTACGTTTTCAGAATGACTTTAAACTCTAGGTCAAATTAAATAGTGGTTGTATTGTTTCAAAATGTGTAAACCCCCCTTATTTCATAGTCTTCGAGACGTAATACTGAACGACATGCAACAATGTGCTTGGGGTTAATATTTTGCGAATAGTGATTACGTTGAACTTTTCTAACTTTTCTATTGCAATATCCCAAGCGTTTATAATTTTCGGCGTGCATTCTTGCTGTTCGAAATTTTAAGATGTGTCCCAACCCATTTTCTAGCCATTTTGACCCTTACTTCTTTATATTTTCTGCACATATAATGCTGTGCGAACAAACGGCGAATTTTCGGCGGGACAAAACTTATTTCAGGACCCTGGCAACGAAAAAGTGCATCAAACAATATGCTAAATTTAGAAAAAAAAGCCTCTAACACGTGGTGCAGCCAGAATCCATGCTTTGCGGGACCTTGATACCGAAAAATCGAATGACGGCAAAACGTATGTCTGTCTGTCTGCGGGGTTGTTGACGTAATCACATGAAATAAAAGAAGTCGTTTCCGTCAACATAATATATTTATTTAGAGAGCCGGATTTCTGGGCGTGCACAGTCTCCCGACTTTTGCCACATGCAGGGAGACTGATGAAGAGGGTAAAGCTGTTGAAAGCCGTCTCTCTAAAAAAAATCATTAAGTTGACGGAGATGACTTCTTTTATTTCTTCATGTCTGTCGGTCAGTGAACAACGCTAGCGCATAAACCGTCCAGCTGACTTTCTCCACAAATGATATTCCCCAATCGATCTGGCTGTAGTCGCGGTCTCTTGAATTTGAAACCAATATTTTAATTTGAGTGGGGGGGGGGATTTACATGACGCCTTTAGGACATTTTCAATTTTTTTTAATTGCTTCTAGGTTTTTGATTAAAATTTGTTGATGAATTGAGTGAAGGACGTTTACAAGATTGGTGTAGATCTCATTTTCTTTGAAAACCCTGATTATTTCAAAATTGCAAAGCTTCAAACTTTTTTCGGCGTCTTCTTACAACTATAATTAAGAAAACATATTTTTTTCTTAATTTAATCCTTAATGAAATCTGTTCATTACAAAGAGATTTTGAAATAAGGTCATGTACAATTTTTCCAAAATATTAGTATTTTCGCGTGATTTTGAGTGAAAATACGGGCAAGAAATTACGTGCTGTTTTAGCACCTCTAGTTTAGTTTCGGTAAATAATGATGGGAGAGATCATGAGGAGTAATGATGAATTTAATATTGAATGACACAATTTTAAAATGTGAAATTTAAGTTGTACAACAAACGATTAAATTATTAGTGTGTTCATCTATATGAAATGGCTTCTTGTAGATATACATCCCTGTTATTTTAAGCATAATTTATTAGTTTATAATAATACAGAGTGTGAAAGCGCATGCTGAATATGAAGGCCTTGAAATTATTTACTATTAAGCTGGAAGTCTAATTTGCAATAGAAAATTGAGCTGAAACGCGTGCTGGTTATGCCGATCGTTTCCCAGCGAATTCCAATTCATTACATTTTACGGGGCTTCAGCACATCTTGACTGCAGTGACTAGCCACTACTCTAACAGATTGCCAAGCCACGATTTTGCAATTTTCTACCGTAGAGTTTACAGAAAATTATGAGGAAACATTCACACGGCTGTGCATCGACGAGCAGCTAAGTCTCATGTCTGTTTCTCTAGCAATTGCGATTCTGCCATAGATTCTTCGTAGTGACTGATTCTCCAAAAAAGCGAAAGGAAGTTACAATTAAAAAATAATTTCTAAGGAAATATACATTCTTTAATTTAATTTAATTTTGTCAGTACAGAATGAATGTTTTTTTAATTTTCCATATTAAATATAATATGCATGACAATAGTACCTATTTCACAGTATTTTCGACTTTATCCGGGGTAATAAACATCAAATCATTGATACGCGGCTGAAATTTTACGTATCAAATCTCAGCTCGTCTTCAAGTTGGCCGGAATAAAGGAAGGGGGACGTGTCACTGTCTCGAGAACCTCCAACGTAGGAGATCAGGAAGGTTTTTTATTTATTTATTTTCTTTTGGATAGAACAATCAGTGTTAATACACTCTACATTTGTTATAGTTGCTTAAATCTACTTAAATTAATTACAATAATCTTACCAATGATCTTAAAATACAACTTACATTACTACTAGGTTGGTAGAGGTATCTTTGTACAATATCTCTACTTTGTCGAGATTTGAGAATTTCTTTAGGAATTATGGGAAGGAAATTTATTTGAATGCGGTTCTGTGAATTGAGGTTATGGCAGAGTCTTAGCGGGCTTAGTTTGTATATTTGGTATGTTTTGGAAGAAGTGGGTGGATAAAAAAAATGTAGTTGGTAATCGGTTCTATCTGGAATTCTTTATGGAGTTGCGCATTGGAGACGCACCATGAGATCAGGAAGGTGACGAGACACTTCAATGGCCGGGGGACTACGTGATGTCCTGATTCAAAAGATGTGAATACATACAAATCACATGTAAACGAATGCATTTTGCAGTGATTCTGCAGATTTTGTGTTCTCTTGTTCCACAGAAGCGCACGATGCAATAGCATCCAATAAGAGCGATCGCATTCATAATCAACTATGTTTTTCATCCCATGTCTGTACTCTTGTCAAATCATATTTAACAAATAGATTCTTCCAAGTAAAACATAAAACAGCCCTGTCCTCATTCCGACCAGTAGAAGCTGAAGTCCCTCGAGGAAGTGTGTTGAGATCTACATTGTATCTCATATTCACTGATGATATACCAACATCAAACAATGTTGTAAGAGTCACCTTCGCCGATGATACAGCAGTACTAGCATCCAGGGAAGATCGCAAAGCAGCATCAGAAGCACTAGATAACCACTTAAAACAATAAACCAGTGACTTTCTCGTTGGCAGATTAAAATCAATGAAATAAAACCTAAACATGTGAAATTGTACATTTGTTCTCGGAGGTTGTTGTCAGACCCAAAGACTTGAGATATTTTTCGCTATGTATTTTGACGAGTCTGAAGCCAGAATTTCTTCACCACCTCCAGATATTTAATCGCGAATAAACACCGTGAAATTGTAGATTGTAAATTTGAGGTTTTTTTGCGATAAAAAACTGGAGGGTGTTGACGCAATTCTGACTTCAAATTCGGATATACGCATCAAAATACATAGAGAAGCATGTGTGAATTCTTGTGTGTGAAAACTTTTCTTGTGTGTGTCTGTATTATTACTAAACCATTTGCCTAATATTTCTGTAGAAATAAATTGCAAATAAGCAGAAAACATAAAACAGTAATACAACTTTTTGAAAAAAATATACCAAGGTGCGTGTTCGTTGGCTTCTCTGGGCACGTAAAGGGAAGGGAAGTAATTAAACAAATCTCTTTGCAAAAGATACTTTCTCATCTCTTTAAGGTGAGTCGTGATTTGAAACCAGCTATTCGCAGATCCACTTACTTCTTGTATTTTCTCAATTCGGGAATACTGATATCAGAAAAAAGCTCCCGTGGATATGTCGAATCTCACAGTTGTTGAAAGTGCCCCGTAATTGCGATTCAACCGTAATTGCAATTAGTGCTGAGGTAAAGGAATCCGAGACTTATCAATTAAGTCGCTCTCATTTGTCGGCAGGGATAATCAGACTAGTACCTCAAGTGCAATGTATTCACTAGTTCACGCTCGTTTTAGTAGGCATTAAACGCAATAAAATTTCCTGCCTATATTATCTGTACTGTCTGTATCCTCAAGATGCTCATAAAAGAAAATGTATTGTGTTACATTCTATTTGACTTCAGTTATGTAAAGATTGATGGAACTTACTTAATACTACATCGAAAAATAAGACAGGATGAAAATATACAAATACAATTAAGAGATAATAATCACTGATTAGGTACTTCCAAATATTGATTAAAGTTGTGTGAATAACATACATAATCAGTTTCGTAGTGCAAGTAATACTAGAACTATCCTATTATTAATATATCTCAGAGCGACCTTTTGCAGGACTTATAGCCAAATTTAAATAAAAATATAATGTGCTCTCAATTGCAATTTTTATAAAGTATCCAAAACATTGAACTATATTTGTGTCTTAACATCTTATTTCAAAACATATTTCGTAAATTAGTTTTATTTTATTTTATGTTGTAGTAACTGCTCAAGCCATTTGCGACTGCCACTATAGGCTCTTTATATTAGTTTTTGTTAAAAATATTAATCGTGCAGAATTCATTTTTTTCTTTAAAGGTTGGAGGTATTAAAATAGTGGTAGTAAATTTCTTTTTCTTGATAATCCAGCCTTTGTTAGTATTATGAGTTTCGACATGATCAGCTATTTTGGAGTTTCTCCTTAATATTCTAGGCGCTTAGACTTGTCACTGTCTAGTGTTTATCTCCTCAGATACCTAATGGACGTGCACAATAATGATCTATTATCATCTTGTTCTCTTCTTAAAGCAGACTTTGATACTTTAGCCCAGTCCTTTCCGGGGGCTTTCGGAAATAAACCGCTGATTTGTATCTTTTTTATTCAACAGAAGATTCATTTACATATTATTGTTTTTCATCATTTTTTATTTAAGTATCGCAAAGTTTAAAGAATACAAAAGAATAAGCCTAGCTTCTTATACTCTGTAGCTTGATGAATGTATGCATGCCTTATTTTACGTGGCGAGACTCACGCCATGAGGCCTGCTCTTCCGTCTCACTAAGCCAGTTTCGTTACGCTCCTTTCACCTACTAGGGATGAAAGGAGGTATTACTTGGGCGACGAAACAGGCAATTTGAATTTAGCTCAGAGGCTTCATTTAGGCTTGAAGATCTTTAATGATAAACAGTAATCAATAGTACTACATGGGACAGCCGGCTTTACTTCCCCTCCGAAGGAAGGCGTACGAAGGATTTTTTCGCCCTTAAAAATCCACGGCTTCGATCGGGTTTGAACCTGCGAACTTGGGTACGCGGGTTCGCTAATCGTTACGCTATACCTCGATACGCTACGCTAACGCTAATACGCCCAATACGCTAACCGTTACGCCAACGCCGCCGCAATTGCGGCTTGATTTTTGAAAATGGTGGTGGAATGTCCTATACTGTGAATAAATTTCTAATTAATGTTAAGACATAATTAAAAATAATATTTTTAAACTGCGCGCAGTCTAACTCTTCAAATTTAATTATCTTTGTGGCTAATTGAATTTTGGAATAAAATATAACATGCATTATTTATGATTTACCTGAGATTCGAATTCATAGCCAGTGGGAATGACAGAAACCTGTCACAAAACTGAAATGAATGGTTTAACAACATTGCACAAACGGAGCATTAATCTAAATTGATTGATTGATTTTTTGTGTTTCCGGGCGCGTCAATTGCTTCGGTCATTAGTCCCGTTAGTGTAGTGCATGTTATTTTCTCGGGAGATGGCAGTGATCTTCCCCCTCGCTGGATGGCAAGATCCGGCGCAACCTACCGTTGGCTTGAGGGTTTCCCTAACTAGGACTCTCCACCAGCGGACACCGCCCCAGCCGGACAAGCTCTAACCTCCCGACCGGTCTCCTGGGATAGTGGTAGTGTAGTGCATGTTAGTGTAAGTGTGTGTGTAAGGGGAGGGATAGGAAAGGAAAGGAAGGAAAGATCACGCGCGGTCCGTGGCCCGTTTGGTAGGGTACTGCTCGGCATTCGCCTGGTGTTGATCGAAGGAACCATGGAAAACTACCGATCAGAGCAGCCAGCCGCTAGAATTCTCCTCCAGACAGCGACTGAATTCGACCTAGCTGGAAAGCTAGTGTCGAAAGTCCTGTCGCCGCAGGGCCTCGAACGTAGGTCCTGCACAGCAGTGACATCAGTTGATGTCGATCCCGGTTGTTGTTAAGTATCTTCTTGCAAGGCGTGTGAGGGCGGGGCCGGGGGGGGGCCCCCCCGACGCCACGCCACGCCACGACGCGGCGGACCTTGTCGCCACCACTGGCCCGCACACCTCGCGGCCAGCAGACGGAGCGATGCATTTTCATTTCATTGCTGTTGGAACGCACTGTAGTTATGCGCCCCGCAACGAGCAAATTAGTACTGCATTCGCAAAGTGTTATGCGGAGCGAAGTGGCGCAGGCGTAGCGCGCTGACTTCGCATTCCGATGGCTCGGGCTCAATTCCCGTGCAGGTTATCGTGACCGGGGCCTTCGTGGTTTCCCTCGGCAATCCAGGCGAATGCTGGGACGATTCTACTAAAAGGCCACGACCGAGGAACCGGCGCCGGTAGTAAATTTATTGACTACGTGAAGTCGCGAAGATTAAGCGAATTCGGGGCATCGTGAATTCCTGGTTGGGTGACACTACTATTTTTTGTGGAATCGATGTCGGTTACATGATGTTGAATTCTCTTTTATTAGTATACGTAGGTCATCCAATAATTAAACAGACAAATTGGTATGGAGAAAAAACAGTAAGAAAGGTTTGGTAATTTTAGGGGTTTAATTTGGCATCACTGCGATGAGCCCTAACCATCTGGTGATCAGGATTATTATCAGCTCAAAATTAAGTTGAACGATGGTGAGTCGACCTGAAAACTCCACATTGGTTGAACAACGTTCTGTGATTTGTTTTTTACTTGCTGAATATGAAAAAACAGCTAATATGTTCTCTAGAATGACTAAAGTGTATGGTGAAAGTTGTATGAACCGTGTGAATTTTTACAAGTGAGCAGAACAATTCAAAAGTGGTCGAGACTCAGTGACTGACGAACTGCCTCATGGCCGCATCAGGAGGAAAAATCGTGTTGACGGTGTTTGGTTCCGCTGTAGGAGCGTTTTTTCGTGATTATCTCAATGTACAGCGTACAATAAACAGCTAATACTACACAGATATACTTTTGAACAAGGTGAAGCCAGCTTTAAGAGAGAAACGTCGTGGATCTCAGAGGAGAGATGTGATTCTCCAGCAAGACAACGCACGTCCACACACTGCTCAAAATAGCTGTGAAACCATCGACAAAATGGGTTGCGAATTATTGTCTCATCTCCTACACAGCCCTGATTTAGCACCATCTAATTTCCATTTGTTTTGTTCACTGAAGGAGGTATTAAGTTTGAAGAAGTTCTAGGATAACGAAGATGTCAAATCATTTGCGGAAAATTTGTTGAAACACCAAGATAAAGAGTTCTTTGCAGCCGATGTAAAAAAGCTGGTAGCTCGTTGGGAAAATCGCATCAATGTTCGTGGGGATTATATTGAAAAGTAGGAAAAGTCCTGTTTCGTAAAAATAAATGTTTATTTCTCCACATCAATTTGCCTTTTTAATTATTGAATGTCCCTCGTACATTTTCCAGAGATTTCATCTCTTTACCACGCTTGTCAGTCGTTGAATACCGCCGGGTTATGTCTGTTCATTATTGTAAATATTTCATGTTTTTAAAAAATAATTTAGATCAGGAAGTGTACACAAACCTACCTACATATGGTATATTTCTACGAATATATATCATATCCACGAACAATTTTCAAATAATTGAGAAATACTGGGAGAAAAATCTACAATGAGCATTTCGTACAACTGTAGCATTCAACTAATGACTTTAATTATTTAAAGTTAGTATTAATTCTGAAATTTTTAATATTTTTACTTTAAGAACTTATTTCTGTACTGAGAGATAGGATAATCATCACATTCCATTATGAATTATCACGAAATTTCTGCTACCACCACGGAACTTGTTTTTCTTACGAATAGCTTCCGATAAATCCTTGAATATGTGTAAATGAATGAAGGTCTCACAAATTTCCATTTTCAAATTATGGAATAGTTGGTCGAGTTACAAAACATTCACTATCCATTTTCATCAATAAAGTAATTTTTTCTGCAATAATTGCTCAAATGCACTCTATCCATTGGCGGTCGGTACGAAAATCTATTGGTGGTGCCAGTTAGCAACGCGACCTCTACAAAAAACATCTATGTTTTTAAACGTTGATGTGATGTTATAAAACTGTTTTAGTTATCTCAAATAAAATTCGTGTCTAACAAAATTTAATTTTACAGTGACCGTGTTCATTAAGTTATAATTCAGATTAAACTAAAACTAACTAAAAATGAGAACAAATAAAAACACTAGCCTGAAAGTCTGAGCGCCCACAGTATTCTCAAGTGGCCATAGCTTCTTGAGTTCGCTGAAGAGGGTACGGGAAGGAGAGGCGAAGCCTTACGTCCACGGAGTACCCTCCTCTTCATGTGCGAAACACAAGGAAAGACGTACGGAACACCAGAGCATCAGGGTCATCCTGAGCGCGAGATAGTCTACTCAATGAAGATAGTGCCATTAGTGTACTCCATCGAACAGAACGTGAAACACTGTGCCAGTTCGATTTTGGCACCGTCTCATCCATAAGAGACGCATACAAACCAACGCAGCGTTCTTTATAAGGCATTAAATGGACAGAGACGGTGCTAATACGTAGGTGGCTCAGAGGTTTCGGAGGAAGCTGCCAGATAGCACTATGCTCCTTGCGTTTGAAGAGAGTTCTGGTAGAGCGTCAAATGACTGAGCGCTCGTTCAAATGAATTAGTGTAAAGAAAAATAGTTTGAATATATATATATATATATATATATATATATATATATATTGTTTATTTCGCAGTCACAAAATACACGTAGCATGCTAGCGGCAGCCGGGCTGGATGAAGGTCAGAAGCACCTGGACGTCGCCTCTATCCTCTTTCCCCCACCTTGACATCTCTTTTTAGTTAATCTATATACATACATACTAGATGGGGAAGTGAATGATATAAGGACAAACTGGCCTAGTCCACCTCTTAGCTTGTCCCCTGGGAGTGATCCCCGTGGCTCGTTACCATCCCTTGGGCTGTGGACCCGGGTAGGATCTACTTTCTGACGAAACCACTGCAAATTTACATCCATGCCATCGAATTTACTGCGTCTTTTTGTGGTTAACTATAACGCAAGCTAAATTTTCAAGAAGTGTGAAGCAGTGTTTATGTTGTTTCGTACGGGAAAGTGTTAGTGTCTGCGTGTAGTTGTCGACCAATGTCCGATTCGATTAGCCTCCACCGCGAGGCCCATTGCGGGCATTCACAGATGAGGTGAAACGAGGTCTCTTCCTCGCCACAAATGCAGCGGGAGGTATCCACTAGGCCCAGCTGAGAGAGCTTCGCTCTGAGCGGTCCATGCCCCGTCATCATCTGCGTGAGTTGTGGCCCAGGACGAAAATGTGTATGGGTGTGACAGGACTTGTGTGTGTACGACAGGACAAGAAACGATATATTATACAAGCATTTGTGATGAAAAATTTATTGTCCTTCCTTTTTGTTTGTGGTGCCATGGCACACTGGCACTACCCTACAAACTGCCACTGACTCTCTCGTATGTACGTAGGCAATTACTTCTCTTACGCTTTTTATTTGTTTCACAGCACACGAAATATCTTTCATTAGACTGACGATATACCCACTTCCGACAATAAAGATTGCCTCATCTTTTCATCTTCTTGAATCATTGTGAACATACTTTTTCACGAACTTAAATTTTATCTTCTATTTACGGTTTTGCACGTTTTCTCCTGGCAACCCCTACATCACTTGTCTCAATGTTTGAATCATTATTTCTAGTTTCCTACAGAATCAGAGACACTGTCTGTGGGCGTTTTTCTATCAAATATTTCTCTGTTTCTCCATTATATTAATAAGTTGATATTTCTAAGAGTTGGACTTAATTCTGTTTACAATCGAATAGCTCCAAGTCTACTCCGAAATGTTCAATATATTTGCAATGTTTACTTGAGAAATATTCTTTACATGAAAGCTAACAGATTGGTTCTTTTCAAAGAAGTTGGGAACTCGACCTCACGTGTGAGGTATAATGAAGAAAGAAACTATTTAACAAGAGCCAATTTTCTAAGCCGTTCACAAAGTTTCTTATACTCTTACACGCAAAATGATCACATGACAAAGTCTCTGCCCTTGTGCAATTGCGACGTGATTGGAAGATGTTTCGAAGTCAGATGGACCGTGCCTCTGGCTGTTTTCATCGATCATTATAAAAGATGCAACTGCAAAAGTTATTCAAAATTACTGAATAAAGAATAACGGAACGTGAGAGTAGTGTAGATTACAGCAGGAAATTGGCAGAGTTTCCCCCATCCAGTTTTCCATTCCCCAGGTTGGGAGAAGTTCTAAGCTACCGACTATCTCCCAACATGTTTGGTAGTGTAGTGCATGTAAGTGTGAGTATGTGTATAAGGAGGCAGGAGTGGAGAGGACAGGACACGGATGAGGAAAAAAAGATCGCACGCTGTCCGTAACTGGTTTGTTAGAGTACTGCTTCGACTTTCGCCTGATGTTGATCGGAGAAATCACGGAATACCACCGATCAGAGTAGCCGGATCCTAGATATCTCCAACTACTAGCGTGTAAACTCAACCTAGCTACACCCCAGGGAAAAGGTTCTCTTGCCCATCGTATCCGACTTCAGCCAATGAGCTTCAGGCACCAGTTAGCGTCACAACACCAAAGGGAATTTTAAATCAAACCAGATACCAAAATTAATCACCTCATTATAAGGCATTGAAGCAGATTTATGAGGCATTTCTTTTAATTATTGCATCTTGGACACCTTCGTGTTAGTTTTGTTTGGTTACTGTTGATTGAACCCCTTCGTGGTGTACTGAAAACTGTGTACCATTTTCAAAATGTTTCTCAACATTTCTTGCTCTCCATGCAACATGGCGGGCAGCGTCTGGACTGACTTTTCAAACGAAGTGCCCATGCTGTGGTTCGTGACGCAAACTGATGATGCTCAGAACAGGCTAAAATCGATGCACCGGAGGAACCCTCCATGCTACAACCTAGTACTTCCTGGTCAGTGACGCTGCGGCGGCAACAGATCTGAAGTCAGTTCCTGACAGCCGATTTCTCAAAATGGTAGGCGAGGAGGCTCTTACTGGATTCACATGAATTTCTGACTCGCTGGTGATGATATTAGCTTTTCTGGAAAATGATACATATTCATCAAACGTATAATCATTTATTATTAATGTCATTTAATTCTAGAAGATTCGTTCTTCCCAAGGAAATATTTGCAGGAAATGCAGGAAAAATGTCATTCACAGTGAGTGATACTTCTGCTCCAGAACTGTAGTTTCCTTTTAGCACTCGAGATTTCGCCTTAAGTAAATTTGCGTTTTTATCTTGAAGAGACAGATTTTCCTCGTTCTTTCTTCCTTAGAGTTAGTCCCGCGATGTAGCGGGGACCAGGCTCCCGATGTATGTCGGGGTAAGTTAAACGAAATAATAATAATAATAATAATAATAATAATAATAATAATAATAATAATAATAATAATAACAAAACACAAAATCAACACTACTACAACTAAAAATACCATACAGAGTACATTACGAACAACAAAAATCAGACATCCTAGACAGTTGCCATATTGCAAGGAAGTTGTTAAATTCCTAACAGAGGGTAAATACTACGTAAATATACGTAAATAAGTGTAAATTCTAAACAATGTTTTTCTGTATGATCTCAGGTGTATATATCTGTATTTAAAAAATGTTATGAATTTTTGTGTATGAATATATAGTGAATGAATGTATAATATGTATGAATGAAGAATATGGAGTTTTCGAGTAATTTTTGCTTGACGTGAATACAGTCTAAATAAATGCTCAAGAAACGGATCCATATTGTTTATTTCTTTTCCTCCGATAGAGCAAAGGATGATTAAAATACTCCGGATGATTAAAGGATTGATGATAAAATGATTACAGGATACAAATGATGATTACTGCATATATTGCAAAACTGCAATATTAATGATTTTGACAGATATTTTTCCCTTAATGAAATATTTTTTTAAAACTAGAAGTAATGAGAATGAAAACTCTGAATTTTCGAAAATTCCAAATGCACAAACCGGGATATATGGCTCAGTGCATCAACTGATGCCACTGCAGTCCCTCTGACCGGGAGGTTTCTAGGTTCGAGTCCCAACGGTGGCAAGATTTTTGAATTCAGCTTGCAGTAGGTCGAATTCGTGACTGTCTCGAAGGAAAATTCTGAGGGTCGGCTACAATGATCGGTAGTTTTTCGTGGTTTCTCCGATCAACTCCAGGCGAATGCCGGAGCAGTACCCTAACAAACGGGCTACGGACCGCGCGCGATCTTTTCTACCTCTTCCTTGTCCTATTCTCTGCCCTTACACACTAACATGCACTATACTTCCACACATGCCGGGAGACCGGTCGGGAGCTTTGAGCGTTGGGACGGTGCCTCGCTGGTGGGAGATTCGCTACTCGACGGTAGGTCGGCGCTGGATCTCTCCATCTGGCGGGGGAAGATCACCGCAATCTCCCGAGGAAAATCATCTACTTCACTTACAGGACTAATGGCCTCAGCTGTGGACGCTCCCAGAATCACTAACAAGCAACCAACCAACCCAAATGTTCAACTTTTTTTAATCTTCGGGAATGTTGATTTAAGCTGTGAGGCTTATGGTGTAGGAGTAAGTGATTGGTGCGTGAACTGTGTTCGAATCTCAGCGCGGAGGAAAACATTTTGATAGAGTGGAGTCCCGCTAATCCAAACCTCGCAAATCCAAAATTGCAGATAATCCGAACAAAATTATGGATAGAGGAAAAAATTAACCAAGTAAATAAACTCCATATTTGTAGTGTAAAGAAAGGATTTTATAATTACTGTAGAACTAAACTAATTACTAAAACACAAGTCGAAATGGAACGTTTATTTCTTTCGTAACTATAGTTTATATCACATTTTTACTTATCAGAAATTTTCATGTAGAGGAACTTGCAAAATCTATTTTGCCTTCAGGAATGGAATCTGCTTGATGCGATGTGATCGATACGCTACGTTGCCTTTTACTCATATCGCACGTTACGTTGCATTGTCTTGTAATCCTATAGATGTATTTTTATATTCCCAGTACATTTTTTCGGATAATCCGAACATTTCCGAATTCGAGTAGTCCACACTGCCAATTAATTTCCGAATACCGGGGTTCCACTATATTTGGAAACTCTTTTGCTGGGTCACGTAGAATTATAATATTGCGTAGCCGTTACAGATAACGCGAGATAGTATGTGCTATTGTAATGTTACTAGATTGAAACTCTGGTTACAGCGTCCAGGCGAAGGAGCCCAGCTACGGGACCCGGGCGGTCCGTCTGCGTTGGTCGTAACCGCCCAAAAGCAGCTGAAAGCGGTTGCTCGGCCCAGTGCTGATGAACCGGGAAAACGATCCTGTTTTCACCTCCCGACCACAGACGCGGATGCACTAAGTCAGTCTGGCTTCTAGGAATGCCTGCCTATTTAGGGTCACTGAGGTTAAATGCACATTGAAGACCAGGATATCAGAGAAAAGGAGATTCTGTTTTGACAGAAATGTAATGGTCGCATATCCTGACATTCCAAGTCACGAAAAATAAGGAACGTTACTTCAGAACAGACATTTACAATAATAAAGGAGCTTTGGGCAAAATTAATTTTTCAGATTGTAATTGCGCATTTTTTTCAAATTCCAATCAAATTATAAAAATTGAAAATAAAAATTATTTAAATTACTTTTACTTTTCAATTGACTTGAACTTGCACCGGCCCTATACGTGATGCGGAAGGGTCGCAAGTTCGAATACTTTCTGAGCATTAATGTTTGACCTCTACTTTTCGTGTGTATGTTGTATCGCAGTTTGTTGCTTCGGCTGCTGTTGAGGCAACAGTTAGCATACTGAACTTATAATACTGAAGTTTGCACGTGTAACAATTGTGAAGGTCGTAAACGTTTGAGTGCAGAATTTTCTTCTTTCACACAAGGAAATAAAGCAATCCATCGCGTACTGTGCATTTTTGGAATGAAAAGAATCTCGAGACAAAATGACACCTGTACTATAATGATTAGGACTTCTGCTACTTCCTAGTTTTAAAATAGGAGAAGAAACTTCCCTGCTACTTATCACGTGTTTTCTATTACTAACTATAAGAAATGAGCGAAATTCATTAAGTAGTAACTACATAATCTTCAGACCTCTTAGAAGCTTGCATGCAGCCTAATCCCCGAAGGGTGATATTATTAATTGTTCAAACACAGTAAACGTTTTAAATGCCTTTCGATTGTTACTTCTCGTTACATTTATTTTACTTTATTGGTTTAGATTCGAACATTTTATTGTGCTTCTTTTCAACGAGTTTTGCATTTTGTTCATTTCAAAAGTGGAGAATAAATAAAAGTAAGATAGCATACTAAGTGTTTTATTGATTACGAAGTCGTTGATGAGACAAAATTATTGCCGCAAGTAATGTTACTTTACTATTTGAAAAAATATTTAATAAAAAAAAAAAAAAAAAAAAAAATTTTTAAAAACCGGTTTAAAGGTTTAAATAGAATTAATTTTTAATTTTTTGGATTACTTAAAATAGAAAGAAAAATTTAATTTGTTTCCTTGATTTTTTTCGATGTAATATGTCAACTAATTTCACCAGAGTCATGTTAACGTAATTATTTAAGGCCACAGAAGTGGAAGTAACTGCCGTCACTCAATCACGTTTTCTTTAAATCTTTTTTTACTCGCGAGTTTCCTGCTCAGCCATCGTGAGTCAGCAGTTATTCATCCAGCTCACCACCTTCACCTCTTCAATTACAGGCGCATAATGAAACTTACACCTCAATTGCGGAGCACGCGTATGCGAGGACTTCTCGTTGGTGGAAGAGGCGAGCGCCTCACCTGTCGCTTGTGGGGCGGCCCGCCCCGGCCGGCACTTTTAGGGACCGCAAAATTTCACAATAAATGATAATAATCTCATGTTTTTGTCGCATCTACGACTTGGGCCGATTGAAATGAGCACAGAATCTTTCATTACTTATTTTGTGATGACTTCTTTAAATGAATGTATAATAGACATTTTGCTCATTGTAACGGTTAGTAACACTCTCTGTACTGACTTGTAGGGATTCTCCATGTTTTATTTTGTTTGTGTTTGGATTGTTTATGACTAATATTCAACGAGAATGACTTCTATCATATAATGAACAGTGCACGTGAAAATTATATTACAGAGTGGATAAATCCCTTCAGAGAAGCCCTTGAAAATATAAATAATAAGTGTTGTTCTAGTTCTAGGCAAGTCCTTTTGTGATTAATATTCAATTCGTTGTATTGTGTTTTATATTTAATCTTGTTCATCTTTGTGTTGTTATCATATGTATTCTATACCTGTTATATCAATGTAAGTGACATACGTAAAAGAATTTTCGTAATAAATGTGATTATTTTGGAAGAAATATATACGTGGCTTTTTAATTTGTAATCTAAAAATACAAAATAATGATGATTGTTCTTTCGGACAAGTTGTTTAGAATTATTGTATATTAATATTTTTAAATTTTCGTCCGCCTCCGGTCTCCACGCTACGCAACTGCAACGCGCACGCATGAGTCGTCGTAGTGCAGTGAACTGCATGCACCTGCATGTGTCGCCCCTCTCCACCCACGCCACCTTCATGGCCCATTTGCTAGATCCCCGCTCCCGGCATCGCACGTCTGCTGTTTCTATAGTTGACTCACGTTTAAACATTAGTGGTTTTGCAAATCATTAAGCACTAAATCGTTTACGATACGAAAATTTTTTTGAGTCTGTTCGCATGAACGATTGCGGAAGAAGCATATTGAGATTTCAGAACTTTGAGGCTACTTGCATAGCGTAGGATCAATTTCAGACGCTGACTGGAGATTTCTAGAGTCCGGTTGCTCAGATCTGTAGTTTTCCGTGGTTTCGCCGATAAACACCAGGCGAATGCCGGAGTAGTACCCTAACAAACGAGCAACGGACCGCGCGCGATCTGTCCTTCCTTTTCCTTGTCCTATCCTCGTTCCTTACGCACACTTACATTACCATGCACTACACTACCACACTCGTCGGCAGATCAGTCAGGAGTTAGAGCTTTTCCTAGCTGGGGCGGCGCCTTCCCTGTTGGGAGATACCTGGATGGGGAAAATCCCGCAAGACAAGGTGTAGGTCGGCGCCAGCTCTCATCATTCAGCGGAGGCGGAACATCGCCATCTGCAAAGTTAAAAGCATTCCTGCGCCTGGACACGCGAAATAAACTGTGACGACAGAGAGCGACGTGTGCTACTTTTGATTGTTTTTTTCGTGTTTCCGTGCGCTTCAACTACTTCAGTCATTAGTCCCGTAAGTGTAGTGCATGTTTTTCTCTGGAGATGGCGGTGATCTTCCCCGCTGGATGGCGAATCCGGCGCTGACCTACTGTCGGCTAGTGAGTTTCCCAACCAGGACTCTCCCACCAGCCGGAACAGCTCTAAGCTCCCGACCGGTCCCCGGAATGTATGGTAGTGTAGTCATGTTAGTGTAAGTGTGTGTAAGGGAGGGATAGGACAAGAAAGAAGGACAGATCGCTCGCGGTCCGTGGCCCGTCTGGTAGGTACTGCTCCAGGGATTACCTGGTGTTGATCGGAGAAACGGAAAATACCGATCAGAGCAGCCGGCGCTAGAATTCTCCTTCAGACAGCGACTGAATTTGACCTATCTGAAAAGCTAGTGTCGAAAATCCTGCCGACGCAGGACTCGAGTGCTACTCTAGTACATTTCCCATAATGCAATGTCGCATTGGTGGACAGCTCGAGTCGGACAATGCGGTTCAAGGGAGTGGGAATTATGGGAATTTAGTGTTAAAAACACATTCTACCGTTACGTTCGGATCTACTTCTAATGATTGTAGTCGTAGAACGAATGTCATGCAAAATGACTTTTAAGACCTTTTTACACGATTTTCTGGCAGATTCTCATACAGAAACAGTACAGAAACTTCAAGACACTAAACCAGAAGTATAAGAAGCCATAAGTCGTGTTTACACGATCTGTACGTTTTCTTTATGAGTTATCGAAAAACGCCGCCTGAGGCTCTGCCGGCACACACATTAATTGGCGAATTGCTCCGTCCGACTACATTAATTCGCGGCATTTGTTGCTATTTTATCATTAATTGTTTTGTTCTTGTTACTGAGCCATTTTATTAATACTTGTTTTAATCATTAATGAAACATGAGCAGAAAAAACAGAAAGGCCGTCAACATCGTGGCTTCAATCGTGATTGTGGCTGCGAAGGATGTTAGAGGAGTGCAGAAAAAAACCCTGAATCAAGGAATTCTTGGCTTCCGAAAATAAACTCAGTTAACTCATATTTGCACGTGTCACTAGAATAAACTCACCAAAAAATCCAAGAACTCGAATCCGCCATGCCAACATTATAATATCACGAATCGCATGTAAACTAATCAATCACAAAATTGGAAAGAATGGATGATTGCCGCCGTAAACAAATCCGGTAGCAAACGATTCTACCGATGGAGTCAAACGCTTCTGTTTGTGTATGCTTCTGTTAAGAAATGAAACAAGCTGAAAAGTTTTCAAGCAGAAGTCATGCAGACTGAACTGCACGCTTTCTATGAGTCGAATCTAAACCATTTCTGAATCATGTAAAAAGGCTTTAGACTTCAAACGATAGGGATCACATGTCTTTAAGGTGCATCTTACTGTTTTAAATCACTTTACTGCCGTCGAAAATAGCTTTACTGCGAAAATCGCTTCTCTGCCGTCGTAACGTCTGTCCAATATGACCACTTATGCATCTATCTTCGATTGTGCACGCCCTCTTCCTTTTATGATATTCGTCTTGTTATTCTTCCGGTTACCGTTAAGAGTTTCGCCACCGTTGACACTACCACTTCCATCTTTATCGTCATTGCTATCATCTTTCTACCATTTATCGTTAACATATTGGGATGGAATTTTGGCACTCAAGAAAACGTGCGCGGATAATATTCTTCCCCATACATCATATACAGTTTTTACTGTTTTTGACCAAATATATCACAAATCTACGATATTTCTGCTTCTTTTGTCTGTGCCCCCCTCTCCCCCGCTCCTGAGTTGAAGCCAAATCCCCGGGACGCCTGTGTGTGACTCACTCGCAGAGAAAGTTGATTTGGTTCTGCAGTAGAGAAACCGCCTCCTCAGAGATGTTGTTTATCCTGTAACACTTCGGAGAAATGATATTTAAATTTATTTATTTATCAACTGCCCATTTCTCGTAAAAAGTGCTTAATGTATAAGCTTTAACATAAATTCATGACACAATAACACCTAAAACGCAATTTTTATGAAGAGATCATTTGCTACAGGAGTGAAAATGTAAATTTTAGATTTATAAATTAAAAGTAATTTTTATTCATTAGAGGTTGAATAAACACAGTATTAACAAATATTGTTCCTTGGCACCTTTCTAATTACAATTTTTCCAGTAAAAGTAACTGATATGAAAATACTTCTATTCTATATTTCCCTTACATTTTTAATAGAAAAAATAAACATACCTGCTTCTTATCAAAAATGAAATTGTAGAATATAAGGGGATCTAATAAAAATAATTTACGATTTCGCTCAAAATTATCTTTTACTACTATGAACCGGATGTACAGAATATTGCATGAATTATGCAACATACAGAACTCCGTATTAGTTTCTTTATTTGTGTGTCCGAAACAATGTCATCGATAGAACCACATTAGTTTTTTATTTAAAAACGATTACGACTTTTTGTTTGTTTGTTTGCGGATTGTGGTCATCACTACAAGCCCTATCAATTAACTTTTGAGACCGGTTTTCGTACGAGGAGAATGTCACGTCGAATAATAGTAACATTACTGAATATCAAGAGTACGTACTGGGAAACAAAAACTGTGTTTATTCGGGTTACACAGACATAGATACATATACTAAATTAAAAATAGTTTCAATTAATAATTGGCGAGAATTTGTGAATTATTTGAATTTTTTAACTCTTTCTTGGCTTTCATAATGGCTCCATTGATTGTGGTTACGCCACTATTCACCAAACGATTGCCTTGGCATAAAACAAGACCATTACACTGTGTTTTAAGTAAGTGTCGGGCATTTCACAACCACCTCATTCATAAAAATATTAATGGAATATCTTCTGCCAGTTGATTTGATTTATTTTTCGACAAATAACAGTAAAAACAGTATGCGACGTATGGAGGAGAAGTATGATCTCTACGTTTTCTTAAGCTCACGAATCACTTCCCCCACCCTTCTACTATACATAGTTAATTGATGTATAAAAGATGCTCTGATAGACCCTATTCCCTGATCGCAGGAGCCATCCATTAATGATTCAACATCTGCCTGGCTCGTGGCCCTCGCAACTGCTCAGCGAGCTTACGAACACAGCGTAGAACTTCGTGAGCGCAGTCACCCGAAGAAAAGATGTCCCACCGCGGCGTCCCAACACATGGATAACCCTACGAGCATCACTCGTCTCCGCACCGCCCTGGGCGCAAGTTTTGTGCGTTCGCAGGAGGTTTTCACACAGCTCAAAATCCACCCAGACGCTTTCTGCTCTCGCTTATATACCTTCAAACCACGTGACAGGCAACGTCATCTTGCGTTTACGCGCGACGACTCACACCATGTGATTGCCTCGCCGCCACGCAGTTCGGCATCCTTTCCATGGATTGCTGGAAGTTTCCAAAATACCTCGGGGTGCCTCCGTTCTCAGCTACCCTCTGTTCAAACTCTCTTACTCTCCCCTACCGGCATCTCTACCTGCACTAATCCTATCTCGCGGCGCCTCCCTGCCGCCGAACTTCCTGCCAACGAGGTTGTATGGCAATACAATACGTTACAAAACTTACCTTCCACATCAATCTTCGAGAGCAGCCGAAGATTTCTACGGGATAATTCCCGGTAGAGCCAGAGATACCTTCAGGATCGGGATATCTCTGGGTTAGATTTTCCGATAAAATGGGAATAGATGTGCTCCACGTAAGTTACTGAATAAAATGCAGTAATTTGTTCACCGTGGTCGCCGAGGGGAGTCCCTTTACTTCCTCAATGTTTGCTCAAAACGCTACACAATTTCTTCCACTCCTAAACGTTAAACCGAACAAAACAAATTACAATTCCCATGTATTACAATAACTTTTTTTTTCTTTTTGACGATTTAATAGTTCGTTTCATTAGTCTTTCACATTTATGTTTCAACACTATCACAAAACCTATTACGCGCATCTCGTATTTACAATATAATGTCGCTTCTTATAATTGACGAGGTTATGAATTGGTTGACGCCACGCAGGGAAGTCAGCGCCCTTTGTCGCTATAAACGCACCGTTAATAGAGAGTTTTTGCTAGTCGTGGATTTGAAAGACGTAATACGACCATTCTGGGGAGAATTGTTCTGCGCATGTGGCGGCATCAAATGACGGGATTTCGATTGACGGGTTCCGTCATTCTCCCTGTTTTGTCATCTACGACAAACTTACACTTTACGTAGTATTCGCCGCCACCACTAAACACGAATTCAACATTAAGACACAATGAGCATGGAAGTAATGGAAAATACAACATCATTTTACCAATATATGACAGTAACTTAACGGTTAATTTTCTCTCAAGTTAATTCAAATGATAGGAACAAACTAACGTAACTGTTTAGGATTTGGAGGTTATGTATATAGTGAGGCTACATTGATTATCACGAAAAAATTATTATTTATCCATATAACGTTATAATTGCCTAACATTTCCCATTCCTAATAGAAACAATATAAATATGTTATAGTAGAATAGCGGAGTTATCTAGGAAGCTATTGTTTTCTCTGGAGATTGACAAGTATTGCACATTCGTATGATACAATGAGATTTTATGTATTATTATATATTTACTAAATGTAATCGTAATAAATGCAAAAAAAGGGTCAGAGATTCACAGATGTTCCATAAAAGCTTTTAGATCCTGTTAGAGGTATTCAGTTCCATTTAGTTCTTAGTTTAACGTACGTTTTCGATTGTACGACATGCAAAAACTCATTTGTCTGAAAAAACGTTATTTCCGTTTGACGATAATATTTACGTACCACGACAATTGATTTCCCGTCTTGCAAAAAACCTCTGATGAAGCTCGTAGGCGGCGTCTCCTGCGGCAGAGATTGTTCCGCTGCGGTGGCGGGGCCAGATGGGTGCAGGTCGACGAACAGTGTTGTCTCAAAAACAGCTCCAAAGTTTTTTCTTTATTTTTTCCAGGAATAGGATTTAGGGACGCCTAAAAGAATGGCACTTGTCCAATTTTCGTTTAACTCTAAATTTTCGAATTTTAAGCCCGGTACACACGGTACGTTTTCGTGCAGATTCTCATACACAGTTTGTATACAGAAACTTCAAGATCCCAAACTAGAAGTACAAAAACCAAAAGTCACGTTTACACGGTCTATACGTTTTCTGCACGAATCGCCACAGACCGCCGCTAGGCGGGTCTAAAGAGAAAGAACTGAATTGCGCCGTCCGAATACTGTCAGTGGTGGTATTTCTGTGTGTGCGTCAGTTTTTGATTTTTATTTGGTATTAATTAACCACGAGGAGCATACAGAATACAAATAGGAAGTCAAGAATTGGGAAAAGGAAGTTTGTCACAATATGTCACTTCAAACAATGGCACTTTCACACAAATACGTGCTATCTGGACTGCACATAACTTGTCCATGAAATTTCGGCTTTCTGCATGAAAAATTATGAACACGTTCATATAGAAAACGTGCTATCTGGACTGCACGTTTTCTGTACGTCCAATCTGCACGAAAACTTTACCATGTACACCAGACTTTAGAAATAGTACAGAAAGAATGTGCTGTTGTAGACCCACTAGTTTTAGTAATGTTAACAAAATGGCACCTCCCGCTACTCTTACTACGACAAAGACTAGTGATGCGAGAATATTATGTTAACGTTATGAAGTGTCATACGTTGAATTCTGGTTTGAATGAATTCTTGCGTAACTTCAGCATAATTGTGCTTGATTTTGAATTCTTTCTTAACTAGAACATAATCGTCTAAAACATGGTGCTGGTAGTCTTGGGGCATGAGCACAAATTTCCTGCACGCATGTATTTTAAATCTTCTATTTCTGTGGAGACAATCGCAGATCGTTTAGAACAAATACAATGGCGAATTTTTGTTGTTCCTAAAGTGCCGAAAGTTTGATAATAATGAAAACGCTGACGATGGTGGTGGAGATGATTGAGGCAAATGAACCAATGGGAATGATGTAGTCCATACGTAGGACATTCTTTGAAAACATAAGTACTATCTTCTCCTCCATTATTATGACAACGTGGTTAAAGGAAACAGTAAATTACGAGGTCTGAAAATGTTTGCAATTGCAGGTGAGCAGCGGCTGTTTCAGGCATTTATGAGGGCGCATTTCGACTTGTCATCGTTGCCTGTTGAGCTCGAAGTCGAGCGTCGAGGTACAGTCGTTCCGGCAATCGCTGCGTGGAGTGGGCGCAAGGAGGAAGCGGACGGGCAGCAGATTCCGGGAGGCGCCCGGGAGAAGCGCGTCGTGACTCACGGCCCCGCCCTGCTCCGCTCCGCGCCGCTCCGCCCCGCTCCGCCCAGCCCAGCCCCGCTCCGCCCCGCCCAGCCCCGCTCCGCCAAATTCAAACGGATCGCACGATAACGGCAAACAAATCGGATATTGTTATCCGGGATGTGGAGGAGAAATCGTGTCTACTTGAGGATGTCGCTGTGCCGTGGGATCAAAACGTCGTAACGAAGGAGGCAGAGATACGTCTTAAATACAAGAGTTTGGAAATCGAGATTAGCCGAATGTGGGACGTAAAAGCTCAGGTCGTGCCGATAGTTATCAGAGCTCTGGGCTATGTTCCGAAAAATTTGTGTAACAACTTGGCTAAACACCTAGTCATTTAAAAGACTGGGAAGTACAAGAAATTGTTTTATTTGGAGCAGCACTTATTTTGCGCAAAGTATTGTAGAGCAAAGTTTGTCCCTACATATGCCCAGTCAATTTGTTGAACAGTGAGAACATATGATGATGATGATGATGATAGAGATAATAATTATAAAAAATATATAAATAATATTTTATAACATATTATTATTATCTTTATAATAATGAGGTGCTAGAGGCAGTGGTAGTGATAGTGACAGTGGCAGTACTATTGGTGGGAGTGGTACTAGTGGTGGTAGTGGTGGTGGTGGTGGTGGTAATGATAAGACAAAACATTTACGTGGCTCAAGGGGGTGAGAATGAAACTGTAATCCGTAGCAGTAGAATAGCTCCCTAAGATAGGTACTGAGAACTCGACATAATAATGTGGATCTCGGATTCATCTTCATCACATCGTCTCCCCTTGGCTAATTGTATCAAATCCAAATACACAATAAGGTAGAACCTTGGTTACCTCCAATAGCAGATCTGTATATGCTCAATGTTTGCAACATAAACTCCAACCAATGGCAGCTCGTGACTGGGAATGAGGGTGTTCTGCAATTACAACTGAACACATATTTTGGAATAAAAAGAGTTTGCTTGCACATTAACGGAGAACAATATTCATGCGATGTGATTTTTTCCTTATTTTCTTCGTATCTTCAACGAAAAATGTCAATCGCCCTTGAGATGAACCTAGTGGCTCGTGGTTGAACCAGTTGTCCCTTGGGGTAGGCTAGGTAGGAAATACCTACCTCGATGACTAGGAAACACATTTTACACGTAATATTATACAAATGATTCTTACAGTTTTCGTATTTTTCGCCTGTAAATATAAAATAAAAATGTCGTTATTGTCGTACAGCTTTCACACAGCTTCTACTGTGACCATCCGTTTGCCGAGGTCTCGGAAAACGGAGCACATCAATATTCAAGAATAAGATGAGCTGTTTGAACGCGCGCCAACGCGCATGAATACAATCCGAAAATGAAAACTACGAACTATATCCGTAAGGAGCGTCTCGGTAGAGTATGCGACACCGAGAGTCGGGAGAAAGAAAGCTTTCTTTCTGAAGTAACAGCTGGAGAGTGAGGACCTACCGATCACGAGAAGGCGGCACCTCGTACTGCTACGGACTTCAGGACTGCATCTACGATAAAAACTCTTCAAGACATTCGAGGAGGTAATTATCATATTACAAGGCATTAAAACAATTCATCAGGAAAGGATGAAAGTATAAGTGACGCATTTAAAATCTTTGTAAGAGAGAGGAGTGTGAATAGCATGAAACTAACGAGGCCATTCATTTCTTTTCTTTGCAGTTTTTTTTTTATTTTTATATTTATTCTTCTTATACGATAGACTCAGTTGTCGTATTGTAGATTCTTTTAAATATGGAATTAAAAGCCTAGTTACATTCTATAAAGAATACGAAAAGAGTATCAACGGAAAACGAGACGGAGGCCACATCGTGAGTTGAACAACGGTACTGAAAGGGCGACCGTGCGGTTCTGCAGGGGGGCGGCTTTGCTCCGACCGAGCTGCAAGGACACCGAGCGACTGGAAGAGTCGACGCCGTAGATTTCTACGCCGTGAAAGACACAGTAAGGTCGTGCCAACTTGAACAATTTGTAGATATTAGAAGGAATAATTTGTTTCGGAAAGAAAGTATTAGTACAGGTTCTTTATACCGATATTCTGTAAACAATAGAATCAATCTCTTCTTTCAAGAAAACTTAGCTAATTGTAAAGTTGCAACTAGAAATTTACGACTGGAATGATTAGGCAAAGTTTTAAGTATTCTTTGAAATTGATTTAAATGAGAGAAAGAACAGTGTAGTTAATTATTGAGAGTGTAAGTTGTTTTCTTTTCAGCAAGACAAAATTCTTGTATATGTAAAGTGTTTTATGTTCATTGACTGTAACAGCAATTTAATTAGAATATACTTAAGTAAGTGGAAAGTGATTCGACTTGAGTTTCTGTGTAAATGCATTCAATCCACAACGGCCCACATGACCCTGATCCCGCTATTCTAATTGTATTTTTATTTGCGCCCACCTTGAAAACCCATTCTGAGCTAGCCGGCGGAGGGTGGACGCAACTGGCGCCTATAAGCGGGGCTCGATTATTGGATGCATTTACAAAACTCGATTTGAAAAACTGAGACCAAAATTTGGTGGAACCAAAATTTCTAGTACAATTGAATCACAATTCACTAAGATTGCTGAACAGGTTACAGAGAAAAAAAAAGTGTTGTGTAAAAGTGTGTTTTTTCTGGAGTGTTTTTCAAAAAGGGTATTATATGAAAGTGTTATCTGTTCGAGATAGTGTTTGGTATTGGTGTGTGTAATAATTTGTAAAAAGTGTATTGTGTCTGGGAAAGAGGATTGATTGATTCTAGGCAGTTAATACAGTCAAAATGGCAGATAAATATAACGCGGCTAGGAATTTAACTACCGTTGAAGGATCGTCTGGGGATTCAGATAGCGATAGGGAAGTGGGAGGACAAGCTCCAAGTACCATGATCGCGAAAGAAACGGTAGAAGTAGAACAAGGAACGTCAGGAGAAACATAAAGAGGAAAAAAAGGGCAAATTTAATGATGCAACGATTAATAGGACAATTCATGCAGCAATTAGATACGAGGTTAGGAATGCAGAATGAAAAGACAGAGGAAAACATAAAGAAATTAGGGACTAACTTAGAAACTAAATTAGAGGAGAACAAGAATGCCTTAGAAACAAAATTAGAAGAAAATAATAGGAAGTTAGAAGAGAATATAAAAATGCAATTCACTGAATTAGCAGAACAGTGGAAGGTCAAATTTTAAAGAATGAGATTCAACAAGAATTAGGGCAGGAACACGAGAAGTTAGAAGAAAATTCACGGAACTGGGTCATGAATTAGAAGAGAAGATTGATCAGAATAGAAAGGATTTGAAAATAGGATCGAAATGCAATCAGATCTTATAACCACCGTGTCCGACAGGCAGACTGAGATAGAACAAGGTGTAGAGAAGTTTCAAAAAATAGTTACTGAACAAGTTAAGGTTCAAGCTAGTAAATTAGATAGTGGAATAAAAGCTCTTTCGGAACAAGATGGGGTTCTACAACACCAAATTACAGCATGTACGAATGACGTTGTAGAATTGAAAAATCAAATTGAAAATTTACCATCGAGGGAGGAAGCGTTCCGCACACGCATTTTTCATTACAGTGTACTCCTAAATTTAGTGCAGCGGGAGATCAAAATCCATGCGTATTTATGAGGCAGGTGGATAATTTCTTTTCTTTAAATTATGTTCCGGACAATAAGAAAACTCACATAGTCTATCAGATGATGCAGGGTAATGCACGAATATGGGCAGATAGTTTAGAGAATTACCAAAAACTATGACAGAATTTAAAAAAAAATTTTACTCAAGATACTGGAACAATGAAACTCAAATTAATTTCAGTTAATGTAATGTATGGTACGTGGCAGAAAGGTACGATGTCCATGCAAGAATATGCAGAGGAGAAGTTAGCTAGTTTCAAATTATGTACTCCGACGATCCCGGATGACGAAATTGTCTGTTTGTTAACACGTCATTTTCCGTCAGCTACACAAAATTTGCAAGAATCTCTTGCCAATGTCCACGGAAAAGTTAATAACGCAGCTGGATTGTATGATGCGACTTTCGTGTACAATGAGAGGTTACAGAGAGCAAGGGCAAATGTTAGTGGTCCGGTAGAAAGCCAAGACAGCAGGCAGCAGCAACATTATGTAAGCAAATCAGAAAAAAGAGGAACTACAAATCGGAACAGCACGTAGAAGAACAGACCTATGCTAGTCAAGATAGGACGCCGTCTAGGATAGGAATAGAAAAATTCTATTGATAGAGGATTTTCCAAAACAGAAATACTAAACCCAGTACATCTCGCGGACATGAGACGGAAAATTAGAAAGGTTTGTTTCGACACGCCATCCCGCCGCAAACCTAATAGAAGAATCTAGGAAGAAGAGGTGGCGATATTATCAATCAAATTAATCTCATTTGATGACGAACCGTGGAACGAAGAAGAACAAAAGCAGATCGGATCCAGGCGACAGTGTCCGAAGCTTAAGGTTAAATGTCAGGGTGTTGATACGTCAGTACTAGTGGATACAGGTTGTGCGACCTCCGTCATAGCGGAAAGTTTGTTGAATGAATTGAAAACCAGGAGTGGAGTACTACATTGCCGCTCGTAAGTCTTTTCTGATAGGTGCAAATCGGAAAAAAACAAAGCCAATAACAAGACAAGTTTATTTGGATATAGAGATAGGCAAGAATAAGTATCAAGTTGTGTGCCTAGTAGCGCGGAACTTTTATATCCGCTCATACTGGGGATCGATTTCATGAAACAATATGGGGTTGTTATCAACTTAGAAAAAAATACCATAACGTTAAAACCGAATAATCAACAGGATCTCGAATTTGATTCGTTCACATGGAATTATTGGGAGGCGAATTGTTTAAAGGAAGAAGAAGTGAAGCTGAAAATCCGTTCGCATGTGCAAGGAAATTCTAATCTTAATGAAAATCAGAAGAAACAATTAATTGAAGTATTACTTAGAATCAGAAAGTGTTTGCAAAACAAGAATCCAGTAAAAGATTTTCAATTCGAAATAGAACTAACAGATAAAACGCCATTCACGGGTTACCAATATGTCATTCCAGAAAATCATAAGAAGAAGGTTGCATAAGCTCATTGCTAAAATGGATAAAGATGAAAAAATCATGAAATCCAAAACCTCTTATCTAAGTCCGATAGTGCTCGTAGAAAAGAGTAATGGGAAGATAAGGTTGTGTTTAGATGCAAAACGATTGAATCAAGTTACCCTACCGTACAGAGACAGACCGTTGCGTGTAGAGGATTTAACTAATCAATTATCCGGCATCAAGTGGTTGAGTTCAACCGACTTCACTGCATCGTATTGGCAAATAGCGATAGCACCTGAATGTAAGACAATATACAGGATTTATTCACCGGGAATTTCTATGTTTTCAAAAGAATGCCATTTGGACTCAAGAACAGTGCATCTGCTCGTGCAATGTTTAGACAATATCATTGACAGAGAGATGTCTAGCGATGCTTTATCTATATTGATGACGTGCTCGTGTATTCGAAGACATTTGAAGAACACATGAACAAGCTAGATATTTTGCTGAAACGTCTCATTGAAAATAATTTACAGTTAAATTTGGAAAAAGTAATTTTTGCACTAAACAAGTTAAATTCCTGAGGTATGATTTGACAGTCAACGAGTCAAGATGAACTTGGAAAAATGCAAGAAATAGATAAGATTGCACCGCCTAAAAACACGAAACAACTCAAAAGTTTATTAGGTTGCGTGAACTATTACTCAAGGTTTATTCCGAATTTCGCCATACGCACTGCAATATTTCTTCAGTTGTTGCGAAAGCACAATAGATGAAAGCGGGAATACAATTGGAAAGTATAATTTCCATAGTTTACGACCTTTTAAAGAAAAATAAATGTCAAGAGAAAGGATAAAAGGGAAAAAAGAAGAAAGAAGAAGGAGAAAAAGAAAGAAGAAGAAGGAGAAGGAAGAAACAAGATAGCCGACATTCCAGAATCAAGACAGAAGAAAGGAAGAGCATCAAGTTTGGTTAAAAGATTTTTTCGGCATATGAAATCAAATTCCACAAAATCTTTTTTTTCGAAAGAAGGGGTTATGTGACCATCCGTTTGCCGAGGTCTCGGAAAAAGGAGCACATCAATATTCAAGAATAAGATGAGCTGTTTGAACGCGCGCCAACGCGCATGAATACAATCCGAAAATGAAAAATACGAACTATATCCGTAAGGAGCGTCTCGGTAGAGTATGCGACACCGAGAGTCGGGAGAAAGAAAGCTTTCTTTTCTGAAGTAACAGCTGGGGAGTGAGGACCTACCGATCACGGAAGGCGGCACCTCGTACTGCTACGGACTTCAGGACTGCATCTACGATAAAACTCTTCAAGACATTCGAGGAGGGAATTATCATATTTCAAGGCATTAAAACAATTCATCAGGAAAAGGATGAAAGTATAAGTGACGCATTTAAAATCTTTGTAAGAGAGAGGAGTGTGAATAGCATGAAACTAACGAGGCCATTCATTTCTTTTCTTTGCAGTTTTTTTTTATTTTTATATTTATTCTTCTTATACGATAGACTCAGTTGTCGTATTGTAGATTCTTTTAAATATGGAATTAAAAGCTAGTTACATTCTATAAAGGAATACGAAAAGAGTATCAACGGAAAACGAGACGGAGGCCACATCGTGAGTTGATACAACGGTACTGGAAAGGGCGACCGTGCGGTTCTGCAGAGGGGCGGCTTTGCTCCGACCGAGCTGCAAGGACAAGGACACCGAGCGACTGGAAGAGTCGACGCCGTAGATTTTCTACGCCGCGAAAAAGACACAGTAAGGGCGTGCCAACTTGAACAATTTGTGATATTAGAAGGAATAATTTGTTTCGGAAAGAAAGTATTAGTACAGGTTCTTTATACCGATATTCTGTAAACAATAGAATCAATCTTTCTTTCAAGAAAAACTTAGCTAATTGTAAAGTTGCAACTAGGGAATTTACGACTGGAATGATTAGGCAAAGTTTTAAGTATTCTTTGAAATTGATTTAAAGGAGAGAAAGGAAACAGTGTAGTTAATTATTGAGAGTGTAAGTTGTTTTCTTTTTCAGCAAGACAAAATTCTTGTATATGTAAAGTGTTTTATGTTCATTGACTGTAACAGCAATTTAATTAGAATATACTTAAGTAAGTGGAAAGTGATTCGACTTGAGTTTCTGTAAATGCATTCAATCCACAACGCCCCATGACCCTGATCCCGCTATTCTAATTGTATTTTTTATTTTGGCCCACCTTGAAAATCCATTCTGAGCTAGCCGGCGGAGGGTGGGTCGCACTACATTACCACTAAAAATCACATTACTTCTCTCAATAGAGACATTTCATAATACCTTCTCTTTACTAACAGAGTTCTAAGATTACATTTTAGTGCTTTTTTACGTGTGTACAAATTGTATTTCAGTATAATTTCGAGTGTGTTAACATCATTATTATTAATTAATAGAAAAAATAGCAATGACATTATTTCGGATTTGAATATAACAATTTGGATCGGTTCCGTTTGCTCCTGTCCTGTGGTGGCGGAAATGCCACCGTCAGCATCCGGTAATTCTGCAGTACTCGAGGGTTTGAATTCAGGCATACAGATGATGCCAGAACTCGGGCAAATATTCAGTTCCTGCACATGCGCGTGGTGGGCTGCAGATCTATGTAGTTCACAATGCCGATAAGGAAGATATTCATATTATCGATGTCAGCGACCGACTGGCAAGCAGATGCAACATACGACCTCCATCGCCAAAAAAAAAAAAAAAGGATACCAGCGAAAGTTCTGAGTAAATTAAAACAGAATTTAAAACAGTACAATAAAGGATGAACGCAAGATGTGTGATGCAGCACCGTTGCATGTTAAGAAACCGGTGCAGAATCTGGATCCTCGTGTTACGAAGACATACCAGAATCTGTTATTTCTCTTTTGACCGTGTATAATTCTGTATGAACACCGAATCCATAATAATGATATAATAGCAGCAAACAAACCGGATATAGAAATATTGTTGTTCTGAATTTGGAGAACAAATCATGTATAATTATAGTTTCTGTGCCATGACCCCAGGACGTCGTAACCAACGAGGCAGAAAAACTTCTTAAAAACAAGTGTTCGGTAATCGAAATCAGCCGGATGTGAGGCGCAAAAACACTTAACGATCGTAACGGCCGTAACGGTTGTTACCGAAGCTCTGGGGTTTATTTCGCAAAACATATGTAAGAACTTGTCCAAATTCCTAGGAAATTCAAAAGAACGGGAAGTGCAGGACATTCTGCATTCGCGCAAAGTATTGTAGCGTCACTAGATTCGCTTCTTAGGTGTAGGTGTAGATTTTATATCCAACTGACACTTAAGATATTTAAGCGTGGAAAGGGACGAATATCTGAAGGAATTAGATATTCCTGAAAACCTTTGGAAGCTTATGCAGAAAATTCCCAACATCTCAACGACTAGACTCGTCAGGAATTTGTGGGAAATACATAAACAGAATTAATTAGGATCAAAATTATAACCATTGTACTGTAGTTATATAAATCTGTACGATTTCTGAAGTCTCCATAGAGATGCGAGGTGAAGTGAATTATTATTATTATTATTATTATTATTATTATTATTATTATTATTTATTTTTTATTTATTACTCCTCTGCTTCTCAAAAAATGTCGGAGCATTTCTGCTCAAGACACAACTTATCTGTACAAAAATATGGACAATGAAGAGCTTCCTCATACAGGGTTGACACTAGGTTGTCGTCTGTAGGAACTGCAACATCAATTATCATAGCTGTTCTCGCTATTTATCAAATACAACTGTCTAGTCTGATTGCTTCAACGGTCCTGTCGGTTATAGTTGTGCTGTCTCACAATATACGTGCTAAATTATAACTGACAACTTGCTCAGGCTTACACTTATAATGCGACTGCTCTTGTTCTACTAGTTGATATCTATTTGGAGTGCTTGATGAATGACTTTGGCTACATTATTATGTCGCTGCAAGTATTCAGCTTGTGCCAAAGATGGACGTCCATTGCATATATTGAAACATACACCTAACTGCTACAATTATTGGGCGATTCGTCGTAACCCGTTTCCAAATTTCTAATAACATGGGCGCCAGGAAAAAGGTTACGATAATATTTTAACTATTATTACTCTGATAAAAAACTGAATATTATCCCGCTAGTGGGTCGATGGGTCACGTCAGAAATAATCTCTATTATCTATTAATAGCCGATTACCCGATCTGCCATCTATACAGAATGACGAGGAATCTGAAAACAGAGATTATTTGATCTAGCTACTTATTAGCTTGAATTGGCCAATGAAAATCAGTTTATCTTTCTTTCAAGAGAAACTTAATGTTTATTTCCTATCAATGTAGCAAATAAAAATGTGAAAAATTTACATTGAGAACTTTCTTAGTCATATCCTTGTTCGAACCTTATACGAAGATTCTGGTCTTCGCGTGCTCTTGATTGGCGGTTCCTCGAAGAAACGCCTTCCCTTCCTTTTTGAAACTCCGAAGTCCAGAAGTCCAATTACCACGAATCTACTGCTCTTCTTTAAAAACGAACACCGCCGATTCACCGCTTCGCACCACTCAAATATTTGTTCTAGCTCCACTATATTATGTCTGATGCCCGTTCTCACCGTATAAATATCCAGTGCTTTTATGATTACACCGCAAAACAAATCTCTCAGTTCTATCTTCCGTTTATACAAGAAAATAGGAAAAGTTCAAGAATGATTAGAGTTCACTCGCGAAAAAGAACTCCAAGTCTTATTTTTATGCACAGCAAAATATTCGGAACTCGACACGTTCCCCAAATCTTAGAAGTATCACAAGTTCACTTCTGGTTCTGCCTCGAAAATATTCAGAGTCCGAATATGTCCCTCAAGTCCGATTCTTGCTTCACCATACGAAAATATTTCGAAGTCCCAACACGTATTGTAGACCCCCTAAATTTTTATGTCCTAACATGCACAAATTAATCTATTCGCGAGCGAACTGCTCACCGTCACAACATGCGACCGAAAGAATTTTATCCTCCCTTATCAAATCCACAATGCCTCGCCTTTCTATTATTTTGACAAAATGCCCAAACTTCCGTTTTAATAATCAGTCGACGCTTCTTCAACCAATCCCCAAATCTCTTATATCTCCTTCTACTCACCGTCACCTCCACGGTCAGATGAATGTTTGTTTATCCTGACAACGTCTGACGACGTCGTTACTAAGACGCCATATTGCCTATTATTTGCCCTAACCATTTCGCCCATTTACGACAAATATACTGCAATAAACCTGTCCCCACATTGGTATGTCACAATATGTTAGATAGATTCATTGGTATTTTTACATATTCGGCATTCGCTATCAATCTTTTGGTCCATAACATATTTTTGATAGGCTCCGGTTTTAATAACTTGGTCTTGTACGGAGAACAGAAATCCCTATTTCACCATACAGACCTGCCGTTCGCAGCCATTCAGTAGACTATTTCAGATCAACATCCTCTGAACTTAACGTTGCTATAAAAACCTCGCCTGCAGTTCTTTTGTCTTCCAAGCATTAATTCGGTCTTGAGCTGTCAAGTATAGGAAATCTCTGTTCTCTTGGGCTAGACGTAAAGCACTGATGTTTTTATGCTGAAAACAAATTGCTTTATGAAGTGGAGTATCAACAGACAGAAAATAGTGACGTAATTTCTCTTCCTGCTGACGACATAACGACATAGTGCTTGGAAATTCAATAGTCATCTGCCTACATTATTTCGAGATAGATATAATCTGTGTATTGAATTATGTGAATGATGGAGTCGATGTTTGGTAAGAGCCGTTCTCAATTTTCTGTCGAAAGCTTGTAAAGAGGCATTTGTCCATTTTATCGCTCCGAAGGTATAAGTTGCTACAGGAAGATCCCATGTGTTAACTGCAGACATTTTATTTCTTGAGCTAATGCTCGTCTCACAAATTTTATATACTCTGGATAGTATCTTCTTTTGAATCATGTTTTTGATATTCGTGTCAGGTATTTCCAACAACTGCACCATCCCCAGATATTTATACAAGTTTTCATTGCCAAGGCATTGTATGATGGCGTCACCTTAGTGTTGTAATTCTCTGTCCTCATGTTGGACTTGACGACGTTTGACATTTAATATCGCACATTTATCGAAGTCAAATTCCATGCAGATATCTTTACTGAATTGTTGCACCAGGGAACGTTCACTTTGCAATTGGTCTTTATTACTTGCGTAGAGTTTGAGGTCGTCCATGTAAAAGAGATGTGATATGCGAACATCTGGATTTCTTTTTAAACAGTACCCATATCCAGACTCTGTAATCAATCTGATTAGCGGGATAAGCGAGATGCAGAACCACAGTGGACTAAAACTGTCACCCTGGAACATACCTCACAGGATCTCAATTTCCCTGGTCTGATACGAGTAACTGCCATGTTTAACGTGTATAGACGACTTCCATTCAGACATACACTTAGAGAGGAAATTCAATAAAGCTGGTTTAATTTTATAAATCTCCAGGATGCGCAAAAGGCATGTGTGAGGCACAGAGTCAAATGTCATTTTATAGTCTACCCATCCATCAGATACATCATCTAGACGTTTGCGGACTTGTTGTGTAACCACACTATTTATAATCAATAGTTCTTTGCAACCCTTAGTTCCTTTTCGACAACCAATTTGCTCAGAAGGGAATAGATTTTGTTTTACTAGATGATCATTAATTTTCGAAGATATAACAGCAGTTAACATTTTGTATAATATTGATAGACATGTGATTGATCGATAATTCTGTGGTTGAAGACTGTCACCTGGTTTAGCACACATAAACCTATTACCAGTTAGTAGACATTTAGGGAATGCGAATGGATCGTGCAGAGCAGCATTAAACAATTATTATTATTATTATTATTATTATTATTATTATTATTATTATTATTATTATTGTTTGTGGCGTGGCTTGGGCCAAAAAGCCCACTAGTCGTCCCGCCTAACCACTTGAATGAATTTGTACTTGAAGCGCTCGTGCATAAATAACATTAACTGAAATTTTACATTTCTGACGAAAAATGCAACGGTATCATGTAAATGAAATGAGTTGCTATTATTAGTGTTGCCTGCCCGCACACTACAATTAACTATGGCAGACGTCTCTCAACTACGCATTTTTTTCTGTATTGTATTACAAAAGAAGCGTTTTTTCGAACTTACACTCAGTTAATGAAAACCGTTCTTTTGTTTCTTATTTCTAATGGATGTGCTGAAAGAGTTAAGTCTTAACAGTATAATGTATTTGTGTTAATATATTCATACAAAGAAAGTGCTTTTAAAGATTGCTAACACGCAAATTGCGAATTAATTCACACAAAAATGCACGAGGACTACTCAATTTTTCGAAAATTTGTACATGCTCTCACTTAAAGACTAATCTTTAAAAATCATACTTTATTGAGGAGTTAGTGGTGCTTCAGAATGACGCCATTTCTCTTAGTAAAGTTTTCTAACTTCCTTGGTGTGTACTGACATTACGGCCTTGCCCCATCCTATTGCCAGCCAAGTACATTTATCGTATCTATCGCCAGCCAAGTACACTTTTTTGACATTTTCTTTGCTTTTTCGGTTTCCTAAAGGCAGAACCGAAATATTACTTAAAGAATTTCAAAGAAGAGTAAAGCCTCGTCCTGAATGACAATTTTTATTGAAAAATGTGGTGCCGTTTGTAAGCAAAGGTCGTGTAAGCGTTACTATGAATGCGAAATTTGAACCATTTTTTCACAGAAAATATTTGAGTTTTCGAAACACTTCATTTACAGTCATTTGAGGCACTTTAACTCACAAATGCAATAGTGTTTACAAGTCGGCGGGCATGTGGATATTACCGGGGTGAGATATATTAAAGAAAATACATTTGTGTAATTTAAAAAACAAACAAAAGATTGCCCCAAATTGAACTTTATGTCACTTTAAACAGTGCAATTACACTATCCGTTGGAAACGTTTGAAGAACAAATTAGGTACCATTTTGAGAAAATGGCGTGTGACCGTTTCTGAAAATGCGGAAATTTGAGCTCATTTTAACAGAAAACTGTTTAGTTTTCAAGAAACTTTATTTGACTTTATTTAAATCACATGTACTCATAAATAGAATAATGTAAACAAATTGCCGCTGATGTAAATATTAACGACGTGAGAGACAAGTTAAAAAAATAAATTTTTGTCTTTTTTCAAAACAAGAAACAAAAAATAGAACAATGTGGCGTTTCTATTATCGTATAGAGTCCGTTCGGCACTAACCCTACCAAAAATTTAAAGAAAAAAATTTGAAGCCGTTTTTGACAAAATCTTGTTTGTGTGATTTTTTAAAATTTCAAATATTGCATGCACTATTGCACGAAAACTACAAAAATTTTCAAAAAAATGTACATTACCTTTATGAAAAAAATATTTATGGACAATAAATTTTATTTGAAGGAAACATATTTGTCTTCAATTTTGTAGTTGTAGGAAGATGCCGAAAAAATTCAAACGTTTACAATTTTCGAAAATTCAGAGTTAACCGCGAAAATTGGACCCATGACACCTTTAGTGTATTTTACCCTATTCTTACAAGATATTAAAAGAAAAAATTTGGTGTCGTTTCTGAGAAAATTTTGAAAATGTTCAGAGGGTCCTAAGTTCCCTAAAATTTAAAGAATGTTTTTCAAAATCTCAAAGCTTCAACTAGAGACAGATGGACGGGAGTTTCCTCAATTTGGAAAAAAATCCTACGCATGGTTTCGGCGCTAAGAGTGTTCACAGATGGACGGACGTTTTGCTTTTAATTGGTTTTTTGGCATCAAGGACCCCCAAAACTGGGATTGTGACTGCACTGCGTGTTAGAGGATTTTTTGTCTTAATTTAGCCACTGCATTTATCCACTTTCTTGTTTTCACGGCCGGACAATGATTTTTTTTTTCTGTCGAAAATTCGCCGTTTTTTCGCGCAGCATTACATAACTCTCTCTATAATACTCTCTCTCTATATATAAAGTAAAAACTTATTAGATAATTACTTTTCAGTGTGTAGGTATTTGACATTTCTATAACTGAAACGAATCGTATGTAGATCAGATTAGAGATGGGCTTAACAGCTTTTCTTCAATAACTGTTGTCACAAAAACAGCTGACTCGTAATAGCTGTTATTAATAACAGTTGAAAAATAACAGGTCCATGACCTAACATGGCCGACTGGTAAGAGTTTAAGCAGTTGTAGCGACTGCTAAGGATTAAACTACGCAAAACGAATAACGTTGGTAGCACCGTAAAGCTTGTGCAGCTACCTTACGGCGCTTCCTTGTACTATTTTCCCTAACATGCTTGTACAGAGAAGCAGCAGATATAAACGAGACTGGATGAACTGCCAAGGATGAATAGTAATTCATATAATGTGTAGCGAATGTGTATACAATATAGAATATTACTAAAATGAAAGTGATTGGGGTTCAGATTGCAAATATTCTTTCAAATATGAAACTTGTGCATAGTGAAGTGATGAATGCCAAATATAATGAGGAGAAACAGTGTTTTTGCATATCTACAGCTGAAGTGTTAATGACTGTCGAATATCAAGTATTATAATGTGAGTTATATGACCGTAACTCATTTTATTTTATCGGAACTACAGAAATATTAGTTGATCTCACATAAACAGCAATTGGACAGAAATAAGTTAACATATTGGACGGACTTAATTTACATAATAACAAACATCTTGTTGTAGTGTATACAATAAAATATAAAACTATTGTGGCACATGGTGTGAAATAATGACGAATTATGTATTAATTAATTAATTTGAACACTGGCAAATCATGATTGATTAACTGCAGTGAAGCTGTTATCGTCCAAAATGGTTGCCACAAAAGTTTGTAGTAGTTCGAATTAGGCCCAGTAGGTTGCAGTTCTATGTATTTCAAACGACAACTGCCAATAACAGGATAAACGAAGTAACTGTTATTTCGTAACAGTTACGAAACGTTAACGGTTAATAAATAACAATTTTATCTGTTAAGAGCACATCCCTTGATCAGATAGGAAGAAAATATAAAGAGTCAATGTACAAATTTGTTGGCACATACGCGGTCGAATTAATTCAAATTTGGCGCCGTGCGGGAATATATCAATTATGATCATTCTATAGGCCGAATTAGCAGCAAAGTGCATTCATTTCAAACGCCCCGCGCTCAAGATAAGTTAATTTTCCCCTGAAAACCGCCGACTACCTTGCAGAGTGAAAAGAAATTCCTTTCGCATGTTTCAACTCATTTGAACTGCTTCCAAAGATAACTGCAAGAGCGCGGCACGGACCAGACCCAAAAACGTGCACAACGCGCAGTGCATTGTCAACACGTTCCCAGAATTCAATTCTTTTCGCTTAAGACGCGACGAAACCACATTGTTTGAAAATCAGAGAAGTCGAGCAGTTTCGTGACGACTCGCCTCGCTCGTGTAAAAAGCTGGTAATGCACGCGTATATATTGAGTGCACTGACAGCCAGTTCATTCAATGCGTGAGGTTGGTGTTGCGACTCTAGACCTGTATGATTCGTGCAACAGCGTGGTTGGCGCGAAAACGTAGTTCACACGCACGAACTCCGAGAGAAAACCAGAAGAAAACCGAAAGGAAAACGATTTCCTCTTCTCCCAGAAAGGTAACATTGACAATTTCTTCAATACTTAATGATCCTTACGCCGCGGAATGCTAACAATCTGGACATTCGTCATTTTCAGAGTCTGCCCGCGTGACAAGAGAACACAAAAAGACGATAATCAGTTCCTTGGTCCAATCTCTTCAAAAAGCTCTCCCAATATTTCGCAGCCTCAAAAAAATTAGAGCTTGGAATCAAAACCAAGGAAAATCAGCATTTGCTTCACACATTCGATATAACCACTCTTCTGATCCAAGCCAAATTTTCAAATTCTAGGTATTGTTAGTTTGTAATTAGTTAATATATTACTAAATTAAATATTCCAGAAAATTTTGAAAGTACAGAATTTTTAAATAATCGTACGACGACTTGCCTAAATGAACAGACACATGCAAAATGTAGCATACTCATGAATATATTTACTTCCTTCCCCACCTCACACTAAACCATCGACAAAATAGCTACTCCTTGTAATATGGATAAATGATTATGCTAACCTCAATCTGTGCACATTTTTTGACGACGTTAAGTGAGAAAATATTATCTTCACTAAAATTAATTATTTATATCTGTTTTTAAAATGCATTGTATTAACTTAAAAAATGTACTTGTTTTAGATAATAATGTTGCTTGTTTGGCACCACTGGAGATGGGGAACTTCCTCCGATAGTAGTTTGGTGCAATATGTGTTAAATACAACTATTTGAACTTTATTCATTGTGGTCTGATTACTTCTAATCATTCATTTATATTAAATCATTGTTTTTCAAGAAAATATTTCTACTTGTGGCTGCGTTTGCCAGAAGTTCGGTCCAGGGCGCGCCGGCGGCGGCTAGGTGCCAGCCATGCTGGCGCCGTGACTCAGTGTTTGTTGCTTGTGTGGTGGTTCCGTATTTCCTCCGGCTTACTCTAACCTGTTCTTGCTTTACTCTATCCATTAAATAAGTGTTATCTTAAATGCTAGCCCTGATATGTGCGTTACGGAGTACCATCATAGAAAATTTTATAATTAGGTTGTGAAGGCGCGGACTGATCCTCTACAGGAAATCAAAACAATAATTATTACTATATGAAAAAGGAGAGGAAATCATCAATAACCCAATTTTCATGTAAATACCAGCGTTCTGTCATTTATTGCCGCTTTCCTCAGTGATATCCGCATAATTTAACAGTAAATCCATTTTCATCCTAACTTCATTAATTAATTATTTACTTAACGATAACGAAATTCAATAAACAAAAATTATTCTGACATACTCATTATTAAACAAAATCGTAACATTCTATCTCCACTAACTTACTATTTATTACTTCCTCGCGTGAATCAAATTTATAATATTTTATTGCATTAATATTTCATTTGCTCAAAACCGATTTTCGTGAATAAAATTTATAATACTTTATCTGTTAAATTTCTTTTACTTGTTTTCGTGAATAATTTCCAAAATATTCTATTTGTTAATGTTTCTTTACTCAACAAAATATTTTGCGTGGCCACGTCTTAAAAGAATTAAATTAAAACACATATCTTCCTTCCCATATTAGCTCCAATGTAGAATCAATAATAATCAATATTATAATGATTATAAGTACTTCCCTTTCGATGCACTCAGCAATCTTGCTCTGCACAATTCCATTTTCTCCTTTCACCAAAGTTTTTGTTCATCTACCATTAATTGATTAAATTCGCGTAGTCAACATATTCCAAAAACAAAGTACGCTACCCACGACATTCACTAGCATTTTCACCAATTTTCATCTCCCGTTTCACTAAAACAAAAGACATCTTTTCTTTTATTATTTTTGCTAATAAAATTCACTAATTCCTTGTAATTATCTTTCTACAATGCATAGTGGCTTTTTGTTGTCATCTACCCGTTTCACAATTAATTTCACTGTTCTTACTTTGTCCTTTAACATTTTTTAAATTCAAAACGTTTTTGACTGATTCTCTATACGCCATTTTAAACAGATGACAGTCTGTCCTTCTTTGTCAATATTTCTACAAGTTTTTAAATTGATTAAGATTTCGAATTTCTATTTTGTGACACGCAGCCGTCACGAAAATACGCCTTAAATTGTCCACAAACATTTCAAAGTCCATTTCGGATCTTCTGCTTCCGAATATTATTAAAAATTTGCCGAAATATGCTGTGGTGGAAATTAATTCATCTATTTTTTCACATTTTTTTTGAAAATCCCATGTTATTTTCTAATAAATTATAAACAATGTGACGCGTCTGATCGGACCGTCACAGCTTCCCCCGACCAAATATGTCAATAAACTCGTCGACATTGTTCGCGACTTACTTGACACTAAACACTTGCTATAACAATCGCACTTGTTTTCTTGCTACAATTCTACTCATGCATACCTCGCACTGTTGTGATCAACATCCCACTACTAGATACTATCATTTCACTTAACTTGTCGCACTTACAGTCTTGTTACGACACATCCACAAAAAAACCTTAAAATTAACATTCTTCCTTCTTGTTACATTCTAAACTTACAACTAATTACCTAACCTAACTAATATTCATAAACAAATAAAAACTGGTCCTTCCTCGATATTTCCTCAAGCAATTCTTTCATCTGTTAATTCCACATACGGTTTTATATTGTAGCCATTATAAATACCGATTTCCCGATCTTGATCTAATAAAAATGTTCCCTGATCCAATACTTTCCATATTCTATAAGGCCTTGAGTATAACGGAAAGAATTTCGAAAACAATTTCTGCTCCTGTGATGACGAATGCACAACATGCAAGTAAAAACGCACCATTTGAATTTGCAGCAGGTTGGTGACGCCAACCTGCTGCAAATTCATGTGCAATGCAAGTGATGTTGGTCTTTGCCAACTACATCTTCTGACGTCACGACCGCAGGCACGTTAGGGCAAATGTGACACAGGCTGGGGTGGCTCAAGGCATCAACTAATATCACTGCTGTACAACTGATGCCTCTGACCAGGCGATGCTAGGGCTCGAGTCCCAACGGTGGCAGGGTTTTCGACAGCAGCTAGACAGCTAGGTCGAAACTAGTCGCTGTCTGGAAAAGATAGTCTAGAGGCCCGAGAAACAACATTTAAGGGACTAATGACCATAGCATTTGACGCACCCGGAAAAACTAATCAAGCAATCAATCATATTGATGCGCGATCGCTCGGGCAGTTCATAGATGGCGATGAGGCTCCGACCTGTGACCTACGGGATTCACATCAAACAATTTTGAATCAAAGTAATACATGATTTTCGACGCGTTACATATGTCATAATGACAAAACAAACACGACACGAATGCGAACCGAAACATTTTACATAAAGATTGTACGCTACCAGTTTGTCAGCTTTGGTTGGTTGGTTGGTTGGTTGATTGATTGTTTAGTGATTCACGGCGCGTCAACAGCTTAGGTCATTAGTTCCGTAAGTGTAGTGTGTGTGTTTTCATCGGAAGATGGCGCTAATCTTCCTCCACTATATGGCGAGGTCCGGCGCCGACCTGGGTTTCCCACTAAACAGACTCGCCCACCAGCAGGGCACCGCTCCAGCCAGGACAAGCACTAAGTTCCCGAACGGTCTCCCGTGGTGTTGATCGGAGAAACCACGGAAAACTATCGATCAGAGCAGCCGGCCGCTAGAATTCTCCTCCAGAGACTGAATACGACCTAGCTGACAATCTAGTGTCGAAAATCCTGCCGCCGTGGGGAGTGGGAACCTAGGACCTCCCGGTCAGAGGCGCTGCAGTGACATCAGTTGATGCACTGAGCCACCGCTCTCGGTCGGTTTTGGTAAATGTCAACTATGTTCAATTATAGTATGCTACAAATGTCACCTTTTGATTGACAAATTGATTCCACAACCAACTGCTACCCCGAGATGACAGCAAACGCGCCTGGTGGTAGAAGAATGATGAAGATAGGCTCAGAACCGGAACAATATCTCTAATTGTTGTGTAAAGGATATAGCCGAATAAGGCGGTAAAAAGTGCCCCCAAACCCAATCGATAACTGCGATGCTCATATGAAAGAGAATAAAATGTGCTGTAGATTCATAAAAAATCAGCCTCCCATGGCTACCTGTTGCAGAGGTACTACAATAAGAAACGTGTTTTTCAAGTTTTATTCATTTTCTCAGCTTCTATTGCATGAATCAGGCTGAAAAAATAGCAATGACGGCTAAGAATAGTTGAATTTGAATATATTTTTGTCAACCAATTTTGACGCCAAATTCATACAGAAAAAATAATTTTGAAATTGATTTTCCACGTATTTTTAAAGATTTTTAAACAGTGTGGACGATAGTAAAAAAAATTAAAATCAATTTTCTCAGCGTTTTTTTTATTCTCCTTCATATGAGCATCGCGATTATCGACTTGGTTTGGGGGCACTTTTACCGCCTTATTCAGCTATACCCTTTGTAAATCATTTTTAAATTTCAAAAAGGGCTAACATTTACGAATTAATTTACAGATATTGAATTGTGTCTAACCGGGAGGTCCTAGGTTCGAGTCCTGACGGCGACAGGATTTTCGACACTAGCTTTTGAGCTAGGTCGAATTCAGTCGCTGTCTGGAAGAGAATTCTAGAGTCCGGCTGCTCTGATCGGTAGTTTTCCGTGGTTTCGTCACGATGCCGAAGACACCAGGCAGACATGCTCTGATCGGCTAGTTTCGGCTGTCGAACCGGGAGCTGGTCGCGGGAGAGTCCTGGTTAGGGGGAAACCTCACTAGCCGACGGTAGATCGGCGCCGTATCTCGCCATCCAGCGGGGGAAGGTCACCGCAATCTCCCGAGAAAAAAACACGCACTACAATAACGGGGCTAATGACCAAAGCAGTTGACGCGCCCGGAAACACGAACAAATCAATCAATCAATTGAATCGTGAACTTGAAAAACTACCTTTCGCTTTTTGATTAGACTGCCTGATTTATACTTGTGTTTCGCGGTGTCTACTGTCGTCAAGATCGTCTCTGTGCCCTAGTCATCTCAATCCACGGCGTTTTCAACCGGAGAACGACATTTTTCGGTTCCGACCTTTTTCACACAAAATTACTTGAAAAATACTTAAATTTTCGAAATACGTTACTTTATTTCAAAATATATCTTTAAAAACAGATTTCAATAAGGGAAAAATTTCTATCTTTAATATTTTAGTTTTAGGAAGACGCCGAAAAAATTTTGAACTCTTCCAGTTTTCGAAAAATCAGGGTTTTTAACGAAAACGAGAACTGAACCATTGTCTTAAACGTCCTTCACAGTATTCAACAACAAAATATAATCAAAAAATATTGAACCGTTTTTTGAAAATTTGAAACTCCCAGGTGTTTCATGTAAGAAACCCCCCAAAACTGAAATATGGGTTTCAAATTCAAGTGGCCGTGACATCAGCTAAATCGATTGGGTAATATCAATTGTGGAGAAAATCGGCTGAACGATTTAGCCGCTAGAATTGTTCACACACGGGTAGATGGACGTACAGACTTTTGTTGTCGTTCGATATTTTGCTATCAAGGGCTCAGAAAACATGGATTCTAGCTACACCACGAGTAAGAGGATTTTTTCTAAATTTCGCTACGGAATTTATCCACTTTTCGTGACCAGAGCCCTGTATTAAGAGATTTTCTGCCGAAAATTCGCCCTTTTTTCGTTCAACATAACATAACTTTCTTTCTATTCCGTAAGGAGAAAGTAAACAGCTAACAACTACAGCTGATTAATCCCTATGTTCTGAATGTTTAGGTGAAAACTTCTCAATATCTTGAACAGTTTAGAAAATATTTGAGGTGGACGTTTTTGTCTAGCGCTGTATATAAAGCGTTGATAATCCTTACGATTACAATGAAGGCTGGTTAATGCTTCCCAACGTTTCGGAAAGTTTCCATCATCAAAGCAATAATGTAGTACAAGATAAAAGTACAATAACATGTCAATTAATCACTCGAGCCTATCCTTTTTCACATAATGACTGTAAAAACATGGAAGGAAATGAAATGTAAATAGCGAAAAATACAGCAAACAAACAAAAACCTGAAGGTCTTGCATGTAGTAAACCATCTGTGCTATGAGTAGAGCCCAGAAGCATTAGCAAAATGCCTTTTTGCTTCTGTTACTATTTTACGACTTTTAACAATAGGGATCATTTAATTGTACTTCTGGAGTTGTTTTAGTAAATCTTCATTTTGTCTTTTTTGCCTATTTATCTTCTGATGTCTGCTTTTTGCAGTTTTGTCTTATTTTCGCCTTTTTCTGCCTTTACGTGATTATTTTGCTTAGGCACGATCGTGTTTTGTCTTTCTGTGGAAGCAGGGCCCATGTCAAAAATCTAAATGATAAGCGAAAATGTTATCAGTTACGATTTTTAATTGTTTTCATTGATGCCGACAGGCCTTGTTCTCTCACGAAGAATCCCATCCACATTTGAGTATGGCCTCCTATCCCTTTTGAGAACAGAGCTCTTCGTGTAAGATATTCCTTTCTCATGTCAGTACTGGGGAATTCACTGAGCGAAAAACGAAAAATATAATTCCGTTTTCACTGATACCATTTCAAGATTAAAAAAGAAGTCCACATTATAATTGCAAAGAAATAGCGTCACGAGTGAATCCAATTCCTAGCTATCAGGCCAGATGGTTTGTGGAATCAAGATTACCAAGAAAATATCATTTCCCCGCACTTAATTTTAGAGTTAAAATAAAAATGTGAATCATTTTAATTATTATTTTTTAAAATAATTAATTTTAAATGTTATATTTTATTGTTTATATGCCTTTTTGCACCCGTACTTTAGCTAGAGAAAATTCCTTTTTTGAATACCTATTTTAGTAAAAATAAGTGCCTTTTTGCTTGCCTATTTTCTATAAAATAAATGCCTAAACTAGCGGGCTCTAGTTATGAATAACATCGTTATTCTATGTTATAAGTACGAGGTACTCTACTAAACGCATAAGATATCACCACCACACACCATGTTTGCTGTTGGTAAAGTGTTAGAAGGAGGAACTGTATTTGCGATTTTGGGTCCCCAACAGCAGATGTTGGATACAGAACGTGCGAAGTAGAGGACCTTCAGGGCTCATCTACAGCTGAATGGACTCACCTGCCTAGCGTACCCACTCGCACCCCACTCGCACCCCACTCGCACCCCACTCGCACCCCACTCGCACCCCACTCGCACCCCACTCGCACCCCACTCGCACCCCACTCGCACCCCACTCGCACCCCACTCGCACCCCACTCGCACCCCACTCGCACCCCACTCGCACCCCACTCGCACCCCACTGCCACCCCACTCGCACCCCACTCTCGCACCCCCACCTGCACCCCACTCGCACCCCACTCGCACCCCACTCGCACCCTCACTCGCAACCCACTCGCACCTCATTCGCACCCCACTGCACCCCACTCGCACCTCACTCGCACCCCACTCGCACCCTACTCGCACCCCACTCGCACCCCACTCGCACCCCACTCGCACCCCACTCGCACCCACTCGCACCCTACCACCCTGCACCCACTCGCACCCCCGCACCTCCGCACCCCACTCGCACCCACTGCACCCACTCGCACCCCACTCGCACCCCACTCGCACCCCACTCGCACCCCACCTCGCACCCACTGCACCCCACTCGCACCCACTCGCACCACCCACGCACCCCACTCGCACCCCACTCGCACCCCACTGCACCCCACCGCACCCTACTCGCACCCCACTCGCACCCCACTCGCACCCTCGCACCCCACTCGCACCCACCACGCAACCCACTCGCACCACTCACCTACTGCATCCCATCGCACCCCACCGTAGACCTCGCAACTGCCTCCCCCTGCACCCATTCCCTGCACCCCCCCCGCACCCCTTCATCGTATCCTCTTGCCTGTACCCTCACCCCGCACCCACACACCCGCATGCCAACACCCCTCCCCTGCACCTCCCCCTCACCCCTCGCAACCTCCCCCGCACCCCACTCTCACTTCTCCGCGCCCAGAGTGAAATCCCGAAGCGCGCGCACCCCGCTGTCACGAGGGGATAGGAAGCGATCTTCGAGGGCATTCTTCTTGGAAGCGAGGCGATAAATACGACGCGTTCAAACTTTCCAAAGAGACTCTCTTGATGCGCATGGACAGAAACACGTGGAGACAGCGTGATCTGCGGTTCAGAGCTAACGATTTCATGACGTGGAACATGTCACCTCTGGATTACAAATCTAATGAATTTAAGGCGAGAAGCTTCCATGACAAGTAAGTAAAAACACAGGCGCAAAATGATTCAATATTTCATTATTAAATCTACTAATTGTCTCATTACATTTTCCAGAAATAAAATGCATTTTCTGTCTCTTAGTTAACATATAATAGAATTATATTATTTGCTAGAATTGGTGGGATTGTGATATGTATATAATTTCTCTGTCTAGAAATAGGATTTGCACATCCATATTCTCAATTTCAATTTGAAAAATAGTAAGTACATTTACGAAATGACAATAAGATGTCTTATTATTTCTTCCTCAGAAATTTTCATTGTTCATTTTATTAATATTCATCGCTTCACTTTTTCTGAAAATACACCAAAATTTAAATAAGCCTTAGCCAATAAAAAATTTGAACACATCCATAGCATGTACTATATAAATTCATAGATACGGCAAACGCATGTACTATATAAATTCATTCACGATGTTTTCCATACTTTACTACGTTACTCTGTTTACACAATTGTTATCTACATCGATAGGAAATAAAATAAGTTTACAACATGGTTATTCGTAGGCCTAAATGTAAGAAAACACACGTAGGACAGGATAGGACACAGAACGTACGTAAGGAGTGGGAACACATGTAACGAGTAGGATAGGACAAGGAATGAGAAGGAAAGATCGCGCGCGGTCCGTGGCCTGTTTCTTACGGTACTGCTTCGGCATTTGTCTGGTGTTGATCGGAGAAACCACAGAAAACTACCGATCAGAGCAGCCGGTCGCTAGAATTATCCTCTAGACAGCGACTGAATTCGGTCTACCTACCTAATTAGCATCGAAAATAAATGCCACTGTCGGGACTTCCACCGCGACCTAGGACGTCGCGATCAGAGGCTCTGCAGCGACATCAGTTGATGCCCGAGCACCTACGCAAGTCCATTTTTGGGCCCTTTTGGACGAATTCATTCTGGAACTCCAGTACCTACGTTGCACTGACGCGCGTTCATTAAAATTGCGGAATCGTTCCTCAAAAGGAATCGAGTCTTAAATTTCTGAACCTTCCTTCCAATCCACGTTTTTCTGAAACTCTGAGACAATTATGGGCGTCTTATTTATTAAATGTTATCAAAAATTTAAAATTTTTTTTAAAATTTTTTAAATTTTTTTAAAAAATAATAAATGCATATTTTCTGTACTACGTACACATATTTTATTTGAGTCAGAGTACTTTTTTCTTCTTAAAAAGGTTAAGTACAAATGAAAATTAGTTTAAAAGTATGAATATACGAATGTATGATTGATAATAAATTTCAGTTACATACATATTTCAGTAGCAAATTTGTTCATTTGGTCTGGGAGAAAGTAAATTCATAAACAATTTTTTTAGCTTCCGTAATTAGTACTTACTTGTGGCGTTTCTCCGTTTTATTTCAGGGGCTTCAGACGGCATATTAATCCTAGTTTCTTCAATGTACAGTACTTCTGTCGCAATAAATATTAGTCCAATTTTAAATTATATAAGTAGGTTTTTAATTTTTTAAGTACGACATTATTAAACAATAGGCTTACATTGATCATTTAATACAGATATAGCGTGTTCATGGAAACAGATGTGGCACGTTTGCTTTAAAATTTCAGTTTAAGGATTTCTTATTATGTTCTTGAATTACGAGAGTCTACCATTGATTCCACCTGCTAATGAATAAGTAGTTGTTTTCCACTGTTGCAGTCATGACGTGTTCCTTGTCTGGGATGACTTCAGAGAGTGATATGACAACGCTACTTGAGTCATAAAGAAAGGTTGTTCTCTATAAGGGTACCTACAACATTAAGAAAACGTAACAAATTATGAGATAACTGAAAGACAATTTCCATATTGTTCGCAAAATTAACCAACGGAAGAAAAACGTTTTCACAGACAGACATTCTCATATCTTTTCCATGCGCCTCATAGAAATTTTTCTGTTTTTAAGAGGTAAATAATTAAATAATTAACAATTTATAAATAATAAATTAATATAATCACAATATCATCTTATTTCAATTTAAAGTATTTTTTCCGTTTAAAATACAAGACTAATATCCAGAAAAGATTTAATTTTTCAATGGGGTGTATATTTCTTTAATACAAATGTGAGGAGAACTAATAGAATGGAAACTGACGCTGATGTATCAGAGAAAAATGAGCAAGTCATCCTAACACGTTACTTAATCTTTCTTAACGTTTTTTGCTTGAGGCTACTGGCATCTTTAGAATAAAATTATCTTGGCCAGCACGTGTTTACCTTTTATTACCGATCGAGAAGAAGGTGGCTACTCCTGTACCTTCATAGGAGTTTTTAGTGTGGCATTGATGCGTCTATTACTTGAATCTCTTCATGTATTTTATCATACAATACTCTCTCGCAAACAGTAAAGCCTTTCTACCTCCCATTTCACACTAATTGAGAATCATGCCTATAGAAGATTGCTTGTTTGCTTGATTGATTGACATCTGCATGAACTCTGATGTATCTATTAGTGGTTCGTTTATCACATCGACGAAGAAAGAAGCATCTCCAGTTACAATATGTTTCTTCCCAAATTATGAAGGTCGTATTAGGGAAGGAAATATTTTATCCTTTTCAAAAACATTATTATTTTGTAATGTTGTGTTTTTAAAAATGATTTGTTTTTACACAAATTGGTACATAAAGATTAATTGAAAAATACTAAATAAAAAAGATTCGTACTGGACTGCACAGAGGTAACATTTTGTAACATCCCTCTCTCCAAAAACTAAATGGGTTGAAAATATACTAGAAAATACGAAAGCCTAATTTTAAAAACATTATATATTTTTGATTCCTTCATAGTGTAAATAAATGGGATTCTTTCTTTTCTTCTTTATTTATTTACTTCTTGTTTGGCCTTGAGGCCTTTCAAGGGTTTGAATACATCAGTAATATCTTCTTCTTCTTCTTCTTCTTCTTCTTCTTCTTCTTCTTCTTCTTCTTCTTGGGAATAAGCCCAATTGGGACTACGGAAAGTACTCAAATGTGTTTCTTAGCCGTTCCTTGTGCCCATATTTATTTCATCCTTTGGCTGTACGCCTTTATGTTCTCTTTTTTCTCTCGAATATGACAATTATTATATTATTGTTCTATGAGTATTATCAGTATTAGGAATGGGCATCCATGACGTTTTTGAGTTTTGCAACGCTGCTGCGGTTGTTAAGTGTTTGATTTGGAACGGGCTTGACTTTGTGTTTATTTAACAATTCCAAGCTTTAACATCAGGCTATCTATTTGCCTTTTTTTTTTTCTTTTTGTACTTACGGAATTTGTCTTTTGGGAATTTGGATTTGATTCGGCAAGGTTGCACAGCTAAATGGGAATCTCGAGTTCGCCTCAGCAACAACGCTGGAGGACGCTCGGGCGCCTGCGGGTTGTGGTGATTCAATCTCACGGTAACCTTGCGCCGCTGGCGTCCAGCCGACCGGGCGGCGACTACGTGACTGCGGAGCGTCCTTACGAAGAAAGCGGCGGCGGCGGAGCCTGCTGCAACGGACCGGTCGGGCCGACCGCCCCCGCCGCCACCCACACCGCCGCCGCCGCTGCCACCGCCGCCACCTCCGCCGCCGCCGCCGCCGCCGCCGCCGCCGCCGCCGCCGCCGCCGCCGCCGCCACCTCCGCTACCGCGCCTTCCTGCCGCCCTCGCCGCTGCCGCCCCGTCGCCACCGCCGCCCCGTCGCCCCGCAACCGCCGCCCGCCCGCCGCCCCACCCCGCCGCCCGCCGCTACCGCGCCTCCACCGCCTCCACCGCCGCCTCCGCCGCCCCGACGTCCCCGACGCCGCCACCGCCACCCGGCTCCACCGCCGCCCCACTCACGCCCCGCCCTGCCGCCCCACGCCGCTGCCGCTGCCGCTGCACGCCGCCGCCACCGCCACCGCCGCCACCGCCGCCACCGCCACCGCCGCCACCGCCGCCACCGCCGCCACCACCGCCGCCACCACCGCCGCCACCGCCACCGCCACCGCCACCGCCACCGCCACCGCCACCGCCACCGCCTCCAACGTCCCGCTGCTACCCGCCGCGTCTCCTGGAAGCCCCGACGTGTCGGGCGGAGATGGCTGGCTGGCTGCGCCTCGCGCCACCGGCCGCGCGCGCGCGATGCGTGCGTCAGAGCGCGCTGATTCACCCGCGTGGCGCGCTGACCGTGCCAGGCGCCCGCGCCGCCGCCCCCCTCGCCCCACACCCGCACTCGTCACGCCCACGCGGATGCCACGCCGGTCGAACTTTTCGGATCTGCGCCTTCCATCGCGGGGCTGCTTCACTTGGAAATTATTATTGGCTTTAGATTTTTTATGGAAAGGAATCGTCGTTAACAGTACATAAAATTATTATTTTTGTTTATAATTCTTTAATATATCCAAGTATTTTTTACCCTTTATTTTAAAGACAGAACAGTTTTTTTTTAGTGTAACTGCTTTATATCAATATAATATATTACACGTGATATACAGCAACGTTTCGGAAAATAATTATTGCCATCCTCTGGCTTAATTGACAAAACAAATATCAAATAGTCAATATATCAATCACATATTTAATTATAATAATAAATCAAATAATATTTGTTTTGTCAATTAAGCCTGACGATGCAGGATATTATATATATATATATATATATATATATATATATATATATATATATATATAAATATATATATGATATAAATCAGTCACACTAAAAAAATGTGTTGCCTTTAAAATAAAAGACCAAAAAAATTCTGACATGTTAACAGTACATATTTTATCCCAACAGGATTCGAACATTGGACATCTTGACAACAAAGGTTAATTATGAAAAATCTCGTATGTTTCATTGGCAGTCCACAAACTGTCTTTCATCTCATTTCATTCATCTTCACCCTCTATCTCAATCTGAATTACATATTAATAGGTTTCATCTTTGCAACCCTATCGTGTGCAGACAAAAAGTAACACGCGCGTTTTCTTGGAGAAGCAGAAATCTGTCAAAGATATCTTTGAGACTAACTGGCAAAGTCCTTTCAAGATCCCAAACAAGTGTCGCACAGTTGGGCAAAATAATACACGCATTTTGCTACCAGAATTTTTATCGTGAAAACTAGAAAAAGTGCAACATGGATTTCAACAGAAAATTATGATTACCCACTTTTGATGACTGGAATGTGTTTATTGAGCCAATCAGTTGTGAAAGTTGGTCCACAATTTCTTGACTGAATATTTCCTGTTCCCGGGCGTATCATTAGCCGTTGGTGTACTGCATGTTTTTATCAATGGAGTTGGCAGCGTTCTCTCGCGTCTGGATGGTGAGATCCGGCACCGACACACGCGTATTCTTGCAGGTATTTTCTCGTCCAGGTATCTCTCACCAGCTCTAAGCTCCCGGCATGTTTGGTAGTGTAGTGCATGCTAGTACAGGTGTAAGTCAGGGGTAAGGATAGGAAGAGGAAAAGGAAGGAAAGATCGCGCCGGTCCATGGCCCATTTGTAAAGGTTCTGCATTCACCTGGTGGTCGGAGAAATCAAGGAAAACAACCGATATAGCTTGAATTCTTAATTAATATTGCAAAATTTTTGGGGGTGCTATCCATAAATTTTCATTCAATCGTAATTTGTTTACTTTTTATTTCCGAATGCTTTGTTTTTAATTGTTTCTATATATTTATTTTTTATTTACACTTATATCCAGAAGATATTAACTCTTAAAGGGGGAAAACATCGGTCCGATTAAACCTAAGGTCCGAAGAAACTCTCAGTTAGTTAGTGTAGTGCATGTTCTTCTCTCGGGAGAGGGGCGGTGATTTTCCCCCGCTGGATGGCGAGATCCGGCGCCGACCAACCGTCGGCTAGTGGGTTTCCTTAATCAGGACTCTCCACCAGCGGGCACCGCCCAGCTGGGACTCGCTCTAAGCCCGACCGGTCTCCCGGAATATGTGGTAGTGTAGTGTATGTTAGTGTAGCTGTGTGTAAGGGGGAGAGGATAGGACAAGGAAGAGGAAGGAAAGTTCGCGCACGGTCCATGGCCCGTTTCGTGGGTACTGCTCCGGCATTCGCTTGGTGTTGATCGGAGAAACCACGGAAAACTACCGATCAGTGCAGCCGGCCTCTAGAATTCTCCTCCAGACAGCGACTGAATTCGACCTAGCTGAAAAGCTAGTGTCGAAAATGCACTGTCGGGACTCGAACCTAGGACCTCCCGGCCAGAGTCACTGCAGTGTCATCAGTTGACGCACTGAGCCACCTCTCCCGGTGAAACTGTTAGTACGGTTAGGTTATGGTAGGAGTGGTTGTATTACAAATACGTGGATATTATAAAACAATAAAGTAAACTTTTGTGTTAGAAACCTGGCAGCCTGTTTTTGGAAGTGTATCGTGGTCTCCTGCATCTCCACGAAAACATATTCCGTCTCTGGTGCTGCGATATCTCTCAAGACGTGTGAATGCCGTTCCACGTCTATAATTATTTTTTGTTTAATTTTGTCCTAGGTCTTGAAGTTCGGCCCTGTGCACCATCTTAACCCAACACTGTCCCGTGCCAGGCGCGGTGCAAACAAGCATGGACGGCTGTGTGATTCATGCCGACCGGCGGCCTCGCGTCTTTGCGACGGCGGCGGCACAGCGACTCGCTGCAGGTCCAAGGCATCAATCGCCGAGGCCACTGTGTGTTTGTACGGAGACGCGCGGCCTTTATTTGTAAACGACGAGAAGGTTCGCAAATGTCGCATCCGAAGGCGTCGATATGAATCTAATGTTTGACGCCGGAACAATACCTGGGCTGAAACTCCCGTCGAATACAGTCCGAATCACATTCCATAGATCGTGACCCTATGTTTTGATGCACGAATGTGTACATCGAGGACAGTGTTAACTTTTGTAAGTGCAATGAAATTTATCATCGATTTATCACCGTCGACCTGAATTTAATGTTTGACGCCGAAACAATATCAGGACTAAAACTCGTGTCGAAAATTGTCGAAATCTCATCCCATACAATGTACGTCTATGTTTTGATACACGAATGTGTACTATGAGATAAGTGTTAAGTTTCGTAAGTGCAGTGAGATTTATCACCGCCGATATGAATCTAATATTTGACGCCGGAAAAATACCTTGGCTGAAAATTGCGTAGCATACTGTCTGATTCTCATTTCATAGAACGTAAGTCTATCTTTTGATGCACGAATGTGTACAACGAGGTCAGTGTTAACTTTCCTAAGTGCAGTGAGTTTTTATCATCGCCCATAAACCGACCGGACACTTTCCTTTTAAATTCGTGAAGGTGCAAGTACTTGCCAACATGTATTTTCGAAATCCTCGTGTTTGTGCAGAAAACTGTAGGTCACATGAGGACCAGCATATTGAGACGCAACAAAAATAACAAATAGTATTGTGATCAGCTGACGGAATTATCCGTTTCTATATTTAACAGATTTTTAAAACATGTGTATAATTTATTATGTACTTCTATAATTATGTGTGCAATACGTAAATAATGCCCTGGCAACATGTATTCTGTTATGTTCTCTCTAAATCCTGTGATGCCGCCATTTTTTCGCTACGTGCTGGTCAGATGAAGGGGAGCGCCACACCCGAAGTAATGACTCCGACCTTTGCTCACAGTCCAGGGCCCTCTTTCCAATGACCAGTCAGATTGGCCACGTCAGCTGATACAGGCAGCAGCAAAAGAAAAGACAAACAATTTCTCGACTCGCATCAGGTAATAAATTTCTTACTATTTTCCGAAAGTTCTCGAAGTTTGCAAACGCGATAAGGCGCATTGGGCGATGGATGTATCATCTTGTCCAGGGATGGGTAACCCGCGGCTCGCGACGGCGTCTAATGCGACAGGAAGGACCCTCTTCTATATTGGTCTACTGGAAACTAAATAATCATGCTTTTTTTTAGTTTTGCGTAGCCTAAAATAAACAGATTTTTAAAAAACAGGTGAATAAAAATAGGTAATTCTAACACAATTTTCCTGTATGAGTGTTATCTGCAAGCATGCAATAGTCTCTACTAGCCTTGCCTGTTATTGTACCTGGATCCCTTGCTCGTTTTGACATAGAAGCAGTACTAACAAAGTTATTGAATTGTAACTTATTATTATAAATTTGTTGAATAAAGTTAGTTGGAGATATGTGCGACACGCGAGCTATTGGTGGTTTGACTATGTGACCCGTAGTTACAAAAAGATTCTCGACCTCTGCTCTTGTGAATTGCTTCGAAACTCTTCATATGAGCAATTGCAAACATTATGTAAGTCAGTGGCGTTTTCTTAGGGTGTGCAAGTCGTGTGTCAACGCTCAAGGAAAAAAAAACATTTTTTTTACTTTGAATTTATTCATTTTTTTTTCATTTATTGTCTTATGTGCGATCGGCGTCATAGATCGGCACCAGCGCGTCCTTGCAACGCAGGCAATGCGGGAGCGCAGATCAGGCCGTTGGCGAATGCCTCCAACGTCTTCAGGTCGGATCGAGAGGCGGCAGCGCATGCGCGTGACGTCCCCCCACTCAAGGACAAAGCGTTGGATCTCCATTTAACAGCCTGCTGGAGAGCGAGCGTCCATGATGGTGAAATTCTCCAATGCGCATTGCAGCCTATAGCCACACTCATGAAATTAGTGTGACTTTTTGATAAAGAAGTGAAAAAGGAAACAATAGTTTTAATAATTGTTTCTTCCCTTTCGTATGAAGAAAAGAAACAAGTAATTGATAATGGGCGATCGTGCCCTAACCTGATAAATTTCAGAATTTAATTTTTAAAACGAAAACTGAAGAATGGGGAAAGCGACAAGCATATCATTTCAAATACTATAAAATGTCTTATTCCGATCTTTGCAATAGAAAATAAAACATACAACCTCATTGTTGTTATTTTGCGAGTATCTTTCTCTCATTCTTCCTACATTATAATTTAAAATAAATAAGGAATTCGTTTACATAATTCAATTTTATTCTAAATATGTAAGCGAAAAGAGTAGTGTGGGAGTTACACACTCCTTCCCTGCCAGTGCCCAAGGTCTTGATTGAGGTGATGCCATCCTAATGTCAAGAGTCGAATTCTGCAAACAATCGAAGGAGGGTGAATCTAACAGATTTAAGATAAGATATTTTAATAATGTAGAATTTTATTGATCATGTTACGAACAGAACAGGCTCACATGCAATTCGAAACACGGGAGTATGCAACACTTTGTATCCAATTTGAAAACTTTGTCCCAAGCCTAAACTGGTTTTGGCTCACCTGAATTTTATGAATTCTTCATAAAAGACCTTTTTGAACCTTCTTTTACAGGGGTGGCCAGCTATCAGGGCATTGGGAGGTATGGCCATGACGGAAGTGTTTGGAAAAAGTCGCACTATTTTTATTAAACGACGTATCGTTTGACCCTTTGTGAATCACTGGGATATTTTCCCCAACACCTTTTTAGAAAACGTTTGTCAGATTTTGTACTTCCTACACGTGTAACTCGCTCCTGCTCCCTCTCATGACATGTATCACAAATTTGCTTTCTTAGCACCTGGCGAAACTCTTAGGAATTAAAAATGCGGATAGCGGGAAACATTCTTCCCACTGGTTCCTCGCGAACCGACCTTTTACGAGGTTGCAAACTTCGCGCGAAAAAAAAATGTGGTAGTTTATTTTCATGTGAGGAATTGGTAAGATCAGTATATTATTTAGTAGCATTTAGTTCATTTGTAGTGAAAATACAGTCATATTTGAAGCATTTACACACTGAAAAATATTAAAATTAGAAACTATACTCTTATCACTGCAAATGTATCTCTCAATTTTTTCAACAAACATAGTATGTAAGAAATTCCGAGAAGGAAATTGTTTGACAGCGTATGTGGCCCATCGAAATTAGCTCTGTCTTCTTTTTTTTATTATAAGGCAAAGATGTTATATTTAATTATGTTGTGATGTCACAATTCCTAATATATTTAGAGGATTATCGAACGTAATCTTTGTTAAATATTTTATTTCTCAATAAAATTTTATTCTAACAATGACACTTATTTTCTACTCATGAATTCAGTATTGCTAATTCTTCCTTGCAGAGGTAAAATATGTAATGAACAAGCATTCCACTGAGAAATTGATGGCGATTCTAATCTGATTCTAATGCCGACGATATTGTACTTCCTGTTATATTTATCTGATATCTGTCTCTGTTTATCTGATCTCTTCATATAATAGCATAATTGTTACAATTTTGCCGAGAAATAATTTCCTCGTACTGCTTACACATTTTTATTTCCTCGATCACTGATTTGCGCCGTATCTCACATGTAACCGGAAAACCCAGCAGCTGCCTGATATTTGCCCCCGCCGCGTCCGATAGCCGTTTTAGCACCTTGTGGTCCTACCTGTCAAGAACATTTGCAACTGTGCAACATTCTCTCGTTGCAATCTTTCGTCTGAAGAGAATCAGTCAGAAGAGACTTGTATTTACCATTTTTTTATTGCATCTGGATAATCAGATTGAGTGATTGATGATTCCGGGCGCGTCAACCTATAAGTGTAGTGCATGTTTTTCGCGGGAGGTGGCGGTGATCTTCCTTCGCTGCATGGTGAGATCCGGCGCCGACCTACCGTCGGCTAGCGGTATTTTCCCCCAACCAGGTACGGATCATCAGCGGGGCACCGCCCCAGCCGGAATAAGTTCTAGACTCTCTCTCCCGGCCGGTCGGCGTAGTGCATGTCTATGGGTGGGTGTAAGCAAGGGACGATGTTTGACAAGGAAGAGGAAAGAAAGATCGCGCACGGTGCATGGCCTTCTTGATAGAGTCCAGCTCCAGCATTCACCTGGTATTCGGAGAAACTACGGAAAACTACCGATCAGATCAACCGGCCACTAGAGTTCTCCTCCGAACTGAATTCGACTAGGGCCGACAATCCTGCCACCGTCGGTACTCGATTCTAGGACCCGGTCAGAGACACTGCACTAACATCAATTGATGCCCTGAGCCGCCTCTCTCAGTGATAAGCAACAGCCTCCACATTATAATTCAGAAGTATCTCATCTTCCCCCGTGTAGTTCCCAAAAGCCCGAAAAAAAATGTTGCATGAAAGTTGTTTTTCCTTCCTGGAATAATCTTTGCGATGTCTTTGTTGACTGTACAGCTAATGTAACATCTCTTCTCCAAGAACAATACGTACCACTGAATATTTTATTACTTGATTTACTTATTTCATTTTATTCTTTGATTTTAGTGTCTTTTATTGTCTGTTTGCCTGTATGGTGCTGATTATTGAGCCCATAAAATTACATTTATAGATGTGGGGAAATTAATTTTCTAAAGAACTTTGCGTTTATAAGCTCAGAAAGGGTGCATGGATAATACCTTACCATATCATAACTTCCAAAATAAATATAATTTTCATAGAATGCGTTAATACGTACGAACACATAATACAAAATACACGTCACATCGTACCAAAATAACCAGATTTGACAATATTTTTGTGTCCCATCCTTTTACCCTTTAAAGGGTTAAGAAAGTAGATTTATAGAAGGCAAAAAGTGAAAAATTATGTATAATCACAAACTGAAACCTTAACTCTTTATTGATGATGATGATGATGATGATGATGATGAAGATGAAACTTCTCAAAACATTTGAATTAGCAACAGTTTTCTTAACACGAAGAATACTAACATTTTATTAACGACAAATTTTCCAGTGTCAATTTTCTTCTTTGAAATCTTGCAGATGGCTAGTGGAAGTCCGCGCAAGTTCACTTAAAGAAGAGCTAGAAGGTATTGTTTGTGCTGTTACCTACCGGCGAACGGAGAAACTGTGTCGAAATAAAGCTCACGTCAGCCGCAAGTACTACCTCCTGGTGTCGCCAGAATTACATAATTTTTAATTTAGCCTCAGAATTTTGTAAGAATCGGCCGAGGCAAAAATGAAGCTGAAGCTTTCTAATACAAATTGTCTCAGTTTCTGTGCGCCAAAAGAAAGCAGGGGCAGGCCAAATAAACTGTGTTCAGTTCAAGGGAACTCGTCTTGCTCCCTACATATCTTCCTTCCCAACAGGCGTGGATAATGTAGTACGTACCGAACGTATAGGCGTGGATTGATTGATTGATTGATTGATTTTTTTGGTATTTCCGGGCGCGTCAACTGCTTTGGTCATTAGTCCCGTTGGTGGACCCGCAGGATGGCGAGGGTCTTCTCCCGCTGGATGGCGAGATTCGGCGCCGACCTACCGTCGGCTAGTGGGTTTCCCTACCAGGACTCTCCACCAGCGGGCACCTCCCCAGCCGGGACAAGCTCTAAGCTCCCGAACGATCTCTCGGAATATGAGTAGTGTAGTGCATGTTAGTATGTGTGTCGCGTGTGTGTGTGTGTGTGTGTGTGTGTAAGGGGAGAGGATAGGACTAGGAAGAGGAAGGACAGATCGCGCCCGGTCCGTGGCCCGTTTGGTAGGGTACTGCTGCGGCATTCGCCTGGTGTTGATCGGAGAAACCATGGAAAACTACCGATCAGAGCAGCCGTCGCTACAATTCCTCCAGACATCGACCGAATTTGACCTTAGCTGAAAAGCTAGTGTCGAAAATCCTGCCGCCGTCAGGACTCGAACCTAGGACCTCCCGGTCAGAGGCGCTGCAGTGACATCAGTTAATGCACTGAGTTACCGCTCCCGTTATAGGCGTGGATAATAGACACATTTTGTTGTAATCAAAGTTACAAAATACAAAGTACGAACGAAAACGTGACAATCAGACAAAGCAAAAGTATATTACAATAAACAAAAACATGGCACATTTCTTCGAACCGTTTCTATTCGTACATGAATCAGAAATAACAAAAAACCTTATAATAAACATTGAAAAAAATCAAAAATGTAATATACAAAGTTCCAATATTTAGTTGAATATCCCTTAACCTTGATAAGTGCTTTGCATCTTCGCTGCATCGAATTAACAAGGCTCTAGAAAACGTCCGGTTAATTTTTTGCCACTCTTCGAAAACAATTTTCTTTACCCTTAGTCTTTTTCCGATTAAGATTGTATTTTATTGTTCTGACTTTCATTGAGGCCCACATGTTTGATTGGATTTAAATCAGTGGATTGAGGAAGGGTATGCAACTGTTTGGGTACGTTCTAAATCAGCCATTTCTTGCGAAGTGTTTCCGAATGTTTGCTGACGTTATATTTCTGAAAGACATAAGCCCATTTCTAATGTAGGTACACTTTGTTTTCAAAATATGATTGTAAACTGTTTTGTCCATTATGCCATCGATAAAATGTAAGTTTCCCCCACCGTTCGATGACTTACACTCTCAACGAATCCGCCTCCTTGCTTTACTATAGGCAGGGTATTAGTTACGATATCTGCGTTGGTCTTTCTCCAGACCCTAAGGACACTATGAAAAACGGAAATGATTAATTTTCGTTTTGTGAGACCAAAGAACGGAATTCCAGAATTCCTGATCTTTGTTAACATACTCTTTTGCCAACTTGGGTCTCAGAGCTTTGCTATTCTTACTTACAAACGGATTCTTCCCGGGAATGCTTCCATGATATCTAAGGTTATAGAGTAAACGGCCGACGATGGAATGACTGACTGCGTTATCTGTGGCACGTTTCACCAAAATGCGCAAATTTGGAACACTTAATTTAGGGTTTGCCTTGATTTCCCTTTCACCAAGGCGGTCTTCTCTCGTGTCTAACCTTTTTTTCATGCTTCTCCAAAGCAAATTATTTGTGGAACCGTTATATTTAAATTTGTTCAAAATCTGTTGCATCATTGAATGTGTTTTATTTACCATTTGTCTTTTATTTCTTAATGAATTACCTTTGAGGGCTAGAATAACGATTATTTATTTCAAACAAGTCCTGAATTCTTTCCGCTTATCCATGGGACGAGATGAAACCCCACGTGAAGCTCTCAAGGTCACTTGATCTCACAGTTTTGCACAGACAGTTACTAACTGGAAGTTCGTGTGAAAATTATCCATTTATACTAAGGTTCGTTCTACGTATCTCAATTGTACGAACAGAAATGGTGCATCAATATAGTAACCTTTTTACTTCTACATTTTCTATGTATGATTCCGCGAAATATAATAGCATTTTCGGGCATGCCAAACATTTCTTATACTACTGGGAAACGTACCTAAAATTATTTTTAAAGTATGTCATTACTGAAGAACGAAAATCAGAATATATTGAAAAAGGTGTAAGGTGTACGAAAAGAAATGGTACGTACTGTAAATAAAAAAAGACCGAAACCTGCGAACATTTCTAGCTGACCGACCCTCAATTGCCAAACACATACATACAATTTCATAATAATACACGTAAGTGATAAAAGCACCGCATGGGGCACGCGAGCTGCGGCGAGAACAAGGTGTTTTCGCTTCAACCGAAGATTCTTAGCGACTCTACAATATTACAACAGCGTTGTTTTAACGCATTTTAAATGTTCGGCTCTTCTGGCCCCGTAGCACGGAAGGTCAGAAGCATGCAAATTCTCGCAAACTGGATAAAATTAAATTGACTATTATAAATTGTGAAATTAAGTTGCAAGACTCGTATGTGCTTTTTAATAAACGGATAGCAATATTGAAATATTTACCCACGCACTGTATCGGTTCTAAAAGGTACAGTGCGTAAAGTGTAGTGTTTGGCCGTTTTCACTTGAGTTTCATTATGAATATATTTTCATTGTTAAAACAATGATTTGTAAAGCCCGCAAACTTCACATGGATCGAACTAGGAAATTACATCATGCTATAATAAATTCAACATATTAAATTTGAAATCAGACTCTGGATTTTGTCTGTGGTGGAAATATCCCAATATCATTTTCATCATTGCTTCCGAGATGTGTTGATGGGAGGTGCGTGTAACCGAGGCGTGAGTGTAATAAATGGTTTATTTCATTGCATCATCATTACCGTCTACGTGTTTCTCTTGTTCTTGCTTTTATTCGTGATCTTCTTTTTTGTTGTTGTTTTGATGTTCTTTTGTTCTTTTTTGTTTTTTTGTTCTTCTTTTCCTGTTGTTGTTTTCTTTTTTAATTTTGTTCTTCTTGTTGTTGTTGTTGTTCTTAATTTTGTTCGCTTTGTTTTTGTTGTTGTTGTAATTCTGCTTAACTTTGTTTGCTCTTGTTGTTCTTGTTTTTCCTCTTGATCTTTTTTGTTTTTCTTTTTCTTCCAGTTGGTCTTCTTGTTTTGTTTCTTCTTTTTGTTGTTGTTGTTGTTCTTAATTTTGTTCGCTTTGTTTTTGTTGTTGTTGTACTTCTTGTTGTTGTTTTTGTTGTTTGTTGTTGTTGTTGTTCTTCTTCTTCTTCTTCTTCTCTTAATTTTGTTCTTGTTTTATTGCTGTTGGTGTTCTTCTTCTTCTTCTTCTTCTTCTTCTTCTTCAATTTTATTGTTGTTGATGTTCTGGCTCTTGTTGTTCTTCTTCGTCGCGTCCTCGCCTAGGAGCGGCGTGGCCCATTTGGGAGCGGCGCCGGCAGCGGCGCGGGCTTCCTCGAGCGGCCTGGGCGGAGAGAGCGCGGGTGGGCGGCGCGTGGGCCGTAAAAAGCGCGGCGCTGCCCCTAATGAACGCGGAAGGAGCGCCGCCCGCCAAGGAAGCGGGCGTGCGTACGCGAGCCTCCTCGCGACCGAACCGAGTGGTTACGACTGTCCCGGGCGCGGAAAAACGACAGAAGACACGGAAAGGAATGGGTTTCTATCCTTCGACTACACAACTGATGTTTTACTCGAATGTAAAGATACAACACATTTCATCAATAGGCCATCACTAGACAAAGTAGGTCTCTTAGTTTGTATATATCAATAATAAATATATATTCCCGCAACCCCTTTTAAATATGCCTTCCTAAAATTACACAAATAAATAAACCCGTACGTAATTATTTAACATGGGTTGCGAAGTACCATTCTAACAAATTTCTTTGAAGTCGTGGGTACGCGAATCAACCCTATACAGGGAATCGAAAATAATAATATTACTGCTTGGGAAGAGGTATGAAGTCAAATTTATTCGTATTTTGCTGGATAATACCGTCGGAAATAATAACTCATAAGTTTTCTAATTAATATCAAATAACTTCATTCTGAATTTTCTTTTTTTTTCTGAAATGTTGGCGACAGTCTTCTCGCTACTTGTAACTAATTTAACAAATAACAACAGACAAAATACATGTAAAACCCCTTTCACAATTTCCTAACAATAATATTTACAATTAATTTTCTTTGCTTTCATCAATCGAAAGTTTCATCACTAAGCAAATGCATTATGTCAATTTATTAAAACAACAATTAATTTAATCCTTAAGAAGTTTATGCATAGCCATGTTCTCTCAATACCTTAAAATAAAATGACATTCTTGGCCTGTTATAATGTGGAAATAATAGAGTAATAAATGTTTGTTACATTTCCCTTTGCTGTAGTTCTCAACCTATCGATCTCCACCATCCACATCCTAATGCACACTAATTGCAAACAGGAACATCCTCCATTTTCCGCTGCACTTCAACGTTTGAATTGCAACACACTTCCATCGTCCGCGGCTTAACCACCGATCCTCCTCGTAACTCGGCTCGACTGCGTCTCAAGAAGTTATATCTTCTGACCACGTTGTTTTTTAAAAACAAAGGACGACTTGCTCATTACGATGTTCTTTGGTTTTTTATTTTTATTTATGTTACTCAATAAACCTCGCGGTATTGTCACAATTTCCCAAAATGTTTCAATTAATGAATTGTCCGTGGTTCATTTTAAAAATACTGATTTCCTTTTATTTAATAAATAAATACAGTTCTGTTTGTCACCTTTTATAACATCTGACGGTCTTCTCACAGTGTATAATATTTCTTATTATTACGAATTCTATTTCCGATTGAACTAAACAACTTGGTGACATGTGTTTTTATCGTCAAAAATTGCCATAATTTTATTTGTTGCCGTCCCCATAGCCTATTTGAATCTTCGTTTTCGATAACGTGGATAATTGCGATTTATTAATTTTCACTAATGTACCTTCCTTTGTTTATCTATGTTTTGGATAGCAAATTAGCGTCTTTTCTAATAAAAACAGCAACATTAAGACGTGTCTTAATAGACCGGCACATAGGTAACTCATAAAAGGAAATACAGAAAATAATACCAGAATATTAGAAACGTAAATTATGACAAATTTTAATACTGACACAATGATGGCATGTTCAATTCCACATATACGTTTTTACGTCTCGTACCGACTTCATAGTAAGACAAATCTAAGAAATGCTACAGGATTTTCTTGCATACGTGCTGAATTACTTGATATCACTGAAATTGATACCATACAATTAATATGTATAAATCTGTGATCAAAAACGGTGTGTAATGGCTGGAACAATTAATTAACTCATTGATCCCTCATTGATCCCTCACTGATCCCTTTCACCGATTTAGACAATGGTTAAGTATTATTCGAAATGTCTGGATTAAGGCTGTTACATGCATAAACGTGTGTAACAGAGCAGTTTGTACAACTCTGTATTTTATAACGCATATTTAAAACAATTGTTCCGACACAACCACTCGATGTGTCCTCGTGGCTCTGTACAACGTCGCCTTGGGAACCATAGAAGAAATGGCCAACGATACTCGAGTGAGCGAAAAGGACGACCTTTAAATTCATTTGAAATACTGCAGTAAATTCAACCGCTACTCCAGCGCGACAACAGTTTCAATAACAACAACAAATTCATGAAATGCATCCGCCCCAGCAGGCCCTGTCTTCTGACCTCGCTGGCATTCCGCAACTTGGGAGTCAGCCGCAAGGACAACGGGGTAATGCAACAAGGTAGCGACCGAGCGCACACTGCGGCGTCCTCTGCTACTTCATCAGAGGGCATCTCCAACAATCGCGCTGCCACCAGTGAACGAACTAACAATGCTGAACATTCACCTCAGAGTCGAATTCATGAACAAAACTTAGCCTTTGACTTGGACTTTGAAGCTTGTAAGTAGCTATATATTCGTTTCTTTGAGGAGAGTAAACTTAGAAAGCGACTGCATTTCCAAGCCACCGACCGGGAGCGGTAGCTCAGTGCTCAACTGATGTCACTGCAGCGCCTCTGACCGGGAGGTCCTAGGTTCGAGTCCTGACGGCGGCAGGATTTTCGACACTAGCTTTTCAGTTACGTCGAATTCAGTCGCTGTCTGGAGGAGAATTCTAGCGGCCGGCTGCTCTGATCGGTAGTTTTCCGTGGTTTCTCCGATCAACGCCAGGAGAATGCCGGAGCAGTAACCTACCAAACGGGCCCCGACCGCGCGCGATCTCTTTCCTCTTCCTTGTCCTATCCTGTCCCCTTACACACAAACACCTACACTAACATGCACTACACTACCACATTTCTGGGAGACCGGTCGGAAGCTTAGAGCGTGTCCTGGCAGGGCGGTGCCCCGCTGGTGGAGAGTCCTGGTTGGGGAAACCCCACTAGCCGACGGTAGGTCGGTGCCGGATCTCGCCATCCAGCGGGAGAAAATCACCGCCATCTCCCGGAGAGAAAAACATTACTAGCAAACAAGCACTACACTAACGGGACTAATGACCACAGCAGTTGACGTGCCTGAAAACACGAAAAATCAATCAATCAATCCAAGTCACCGATTTTCTGTACTTAGACTTCGGAAAGTAAACTTCGAGATCAGAAGATTCCCAGAATGGCTGATATTATGGATATAGCAGTTCATTTTGTAGAGGATATTGAAGATATCGAGGAAGTTCTTGAGTACGCTCTGCCTAATCCTCGGCGTATAATCCGTGATTCACGAAGAAACGTTTCAGGTTTAAGAAAACGCGCTGTGGTAGATATCCTCAATAAATTTATGAATTACCTGTAAAAGGACCGTAGAACAGCAACATGTAAAATAACAATTTTGCAAAACTCATTAACGTTTGGTTATCAACATTTTGTTAGTTAATGTTCAATTAATGATCCACATTAACTATTATTTTGTCAATGGCAATCGCTAATTATGTTTTTTGGGTTTTCAGGAAACTTTCAAATTGATTCTGGCAATAACTTCATTCGAATTTTCTTTTTTTCTGAAATGTTGGCGCCAATCTTCTAACTACTTGTAACTAATTTAACAAATAACAACAGACACAATACATGAGAAACCCCTTTCACAATTTTCTAACAATAATATTTACAATTTAATTTATTTGCTTTCATCAGTCGAAATTGTCAACATTAAGCAAGTGCACTTTGTCAGTTTATTAAAACAACAATTAATTTAATCCTTAATAAATTTATGCATAGTAATGTTCTCTCACTACCTTAAATAAAATGACATTCTTAGCCTTCTTATAATCTGGAAGTAATAGAATAATAAATGTTTGTTACACTTCCCTTTGCTGTAGTTCTGCGAGCTATCGACCTCCACCATCCACATCCTAATGCACACTAATTACAAACAGGAACATCCTCCATTTTCCGCTGCATTTCAACCTTCGAATTCCAATACACTTCCATCGTTCGTGGCTTAACCACCGATCCTCCTCGTAACTCGGCTCGACTGCGTCTCAAGAAGTTATATCTTCTGACCACGTTGTTTTTTAAAAACAAAAGACGACTTGCTCATTACGATGTTCTTTGGTTTTTTATTTTTATTTATGTTACTCTCTCAATAAACCTCGCGGTATTGTCACAATTTCCCCAAAGTGTTTCCAATTAATGATTGTCCGTGGTTCTTTTAAAAATACTGGTTTCCTTTTTTAATAAATGAATACAGTTCTGTGTGTCACCTTTCTGACGGTCTTCTCACAATATTTCTAATGTTGTAATAATAATTCTTATCATTACAAACTCTATTTCCAATTGAACGGAACAACTTGGTGACATGTTCATCACGTCAAAAACTGCCATAATTTCATTTGTTGCGGTCCCCATAGTGTATTTAATCTTTGTGAATAATTGCGATTTATTTAATTTCACTACTGCATCTTCATTTGTTTGTCTATGCCTCCGCATTGCAAATGAAGCGTCTTTTTCTAATAAAAAAATAAACATTGGACGCGTCTTAATAGACCGTCACACAATGCCCCGGTGCCAAAATTGTCATAGCTCTGGCACTGCACTGTACGCACCAGACCTCACGACCGCCAACCCGATCTGCCACTTCGTTCAAATGTGGCTTCTCATTGATGGTTTCCTGCCTGCTGCGCCGGCTCCGGAGCGCTTGTTGCGCGCTTGCGTCATTGACGCCCAGCCGCCCCTCAGCGGCCCTTCGGGGAATCCCCGGGCTCTGCGAAGCGGGCGTGGCGCGAGGCGCGCTTTTCCTTGTGGTCCAGCGGGTCGAGGTCGCGCCGATGGAAGGTCACCCGCGCGGGTGCAGTGCCCGCCACACCCGCCCCCGCCCCCGGCCCCGCCCCCACCCTCGCGCTCGCCTCGCCCCACGGACGCCGCGTCACCTGCTGTGCAAGAATCCGCCCGAGGTCCGCAACACACTACACCGAGAGATGCGTTGCGAGAAATGCGCGACGAGAAATGAGGAAAGACCCCGGTGAAAATGCGACCAACACATAGAAATAGGTTATTCGATGTCTCGAAATGCCTTTATGCATCTAGTGATGGCAAATTTTACCAAAGCATCGACGTTTGGATATATCGCTAATGGGTTTTCAATGTCGATGAAAACATCGACGAGAAAACATCGATGCCTAAAATATCGATATTTTAACTATAGATTAATAAACATTCTATTTTCCTATCCATTTTTAATTACACTACGTAAAAGGGATGTATTTTATTGTTTGTTTACCAGCATGTTAGTTGTATGTAAAAATGATCGAAGGTAAAGAATAAACTTGACAATAAAGGTCATTGTGTTTTGCTATCGATTTCGTGTTTCACTGTCGATTCAGGCAATGACACACCTGGCAGTTACATACATTCATAATACTAGCAGCTCCCAAACTTCCTCAGATTGCTCAGGAGAAATATGCAGCGTGATAAAGGAGACGACGCAAAACAACGATATTGCTGTGCATTGCTGCTATTCTACAACGTGATTAAACCCCTTTATTTAAAACAAATTAAAAATTAAAAATTAAAAAACATCGATGTTTTTGCAACAAAATATCGATGTGAAGAAAACATCGAAAGCAAAATATCGACGTTAATATATCGATGTTTCTGGTGGAAAACATCGATTTTTTTGCCATCTCTATATGCACCACAAGCCAAGAGTGGTAGGTTAGCTCTGAGATCAGCTACGAGTGCCACTTCTTGTTTTATTAAATGCTGTTGTGTAATTTTAACCCGTGAAATCCTTGTTTTGTTACTATAATCGTAAACCATCTGTTTAATGAGTTCGAATTGCGTAAAGAGAAATACATTACTGCATCGCATACAAATCATTATTTGATGTAAAAAACTGGAACGTATGTGACGTTTAAGGGAGGAGTTCAATCTGTGCGTGTGCATATTATCTTGAGTTGCTTAATCGCTCCCTCCTCGCTCTGTTTTACTGTATTTGTTGGTTGAATTATGTACGATCAAATAATTCATTATATACTTCACAATTAATAAAATCATTCATAAATAATAAATACGAATTAAGAAAATAATGAATTAATTCAATTCTTTCAAAATATCGCTTCAAGTTACTTGCTACAAATTTTCATTTTTATACGAGTAAGAATACAAATAAGAATATCTTCCACGCAAGTTTTTTCTTGTTCATTTTCGTTTAAAGAGAAAATTCAAGTAATGATTTAAAAACTGGTTGTTTAACACATATTTTACTGCTCAATATTATAATCTCATTCGGTTCTACGCACTGTTTAGTGTTTTCCTACGGTAGCGAAGGCCTAATTGTCATATAAAAAGTGAAGGAGTAAACATGTGTCCGAGAAAACTCGCTCGCTGACCGACTCGAGCGAGGCACTCTTTCGCCTCAGCAGAGGCGAACGAGAAAACTCTTTCATGTGTGTGGGGGTCGAAAAGTGTCCCTTGTTTCGATTTTCGACATTTCTCGCAACGTATTCCCCGGTGTAGTCTGTTGCGGGCCTAAGAATGAGCCAAAATGACTTCGCTAAAGCCAGTCGAAATCATTAATGTAGTGTAATAATAGTGTAATGTGCTCACGGACACAACGACCACACAAACCGGGAACGGTAGCTCAGTGCATCAACTGATGTTACTGCACCCCTTCTGACCGGGAGGTCCTAGGTTCGAGTCCTGACGGCTGCAGGATTTTCGATACTAGCTTTTCAGTTAGGTCGAATCCAGTCGCTGTCTGGAGGAGAATTCTAGCGGCGAGCTGCCCTGATCGGTAGTTTTCCGTGGTGTCTCCGATCAACACCACGCTAATGCCGGAGCAGTACCCTACCAAACGGGCCACGGACCGCGCGCGAACTTTCCTTCCTCTTCCTTGTCCTCTTCTCTCCCCTTACATGCACACTTACACTAACATGCACTACACTACCACAAATTCCGGGAGACCGGTCGGGAGCTTAGAGCTTGTCCCGGTTGGGGCGGTGCTCCGTTGGTGGGAGAGTCCTGGTTAGGGGTAAACCGCACTAGCCGACGGTAGGTCGGCGCCGAATCTCGCCATCCAGCGGGAAAAGATCACCGCCATCTCCCGAGATAAAAAAAAATGCACTACACTAACGAAACTAATGACCAAAGCAGTTGACGCGCCCGGAAACACGAAAAAATCAACGACCACACAACGTTCCCAGCACAATGTTGCCAGCGCTACCTGTCAAAATGGTCCTTTCTTTTAAAAAAAATCTCTCTATACTGGGGGTGTAAACCGTCCTCTATTTGAGAGGAGAATCCTCAATTAAGAGCATTGTCCTCTCGCCCTCCTTGTCGTAATTTTTAACATTTGTTGTCATTTATTTTATCAGATGACTAATATATTCTACGCTGTATTGTTTTTTGTTTAACTTAGAATAGAAAACATGAATAGTCATTTTCTGATCGCTGACACAGGCGTGCGTGGTAGTGTCTCTGTCTAGCGATTAAATAAAAAAAGAGACGCCGAGACCACCATCATCAGCATTTTTTTGTTATTTAATTTCGCATCAACATCTAGGTCATTAGCGATCACTATTGTAGTTAACGTTACGGTCACTGTGAAGATGAAACGATGTGGAGATGATAAGGAGTGAAAGGACGAACACAAATATAACCATGCCCGAGGCGGGACTCGAACCCGCGACCTTTTGGTCCGAGAGCGCTATCACACTACTGCCTCAGCGATCTCGAGCACCTGATCGGCATCAGCACTTTGTGAACGAATCTTTTCACTTGAATCGCAAATGGAGAGAACAAAGAAATAGAGCTGATTTTAGTCGAAATTAAATAATATTCTATTAAATTCTATTCTGAGGAATAATACTTCCTAAGGACAACATGGATAGGAGCCCAAACTTTTTTTGCTTATTTATCCTTGAAAATAGATTTTATTACATGGGAGCTTTTTTCTCATTCAAAATTCGAGTAGTATATGATTTAGTGTAGGTATCACAGAATTTTGAAAATGTGCACACAATTCACTTCTCCCCATAGCACGCCATACGCAGTTTAACTGTTTTTTGACGTAAAATAAATTTAAAAAATCAATAAATAGTGTCCCCGCATTCTCTTGACCGACAGCCGACTTCCTCCTTCTTCATACAATGAAGTTGAAAATAAAATCTCACGGCGAGCACTGACGACAACATTCGAAACGCATCTTCTTTGTTGCAAAGGAGAAGCTGTTTGTTGTTGAAAAAAAACTCATTTTCGGTATTTTTTCTAGAAAAACCGCTAAAAATGTCTGAGTCAGCTCCACGTTCTTGACTGGACTCCTCGAAGTCCTGAGGAGGAGGAGGAGGAGGAGGACATAATCAGGAAAACTCAAACTTATTGAAAAAGTTGGGAAAGTGTGCGAGTCAGAAAAAAGGCAGGAAGATTCTGATGTTTTTGGATCGACCTTCTGCTTACACTGAAGCAAGTATTTCGACGACACCGCGAAAAAACACTAAAACGAGTCAATAATTATAAAAAAATAAAAAATAAAAAAATAGTAAAGCCAGATAAAAAAGAAAACATTCAAGGAGACATACCATAATCTATTTAAGTATTTTTACTTTCTCATATACATACGTAATATGAGAGTATAATACGTAATAGTTTATAGAAAGTTATGTAATGCTGAGGAAAATGGATTTCGAGATTTCAACGGAAATACACGTTTTGGGGCCCCCTGATACCGAAAAAGTCATTCTTTCCAAAACGTCCGTCCTTCTGTCCGTCCATCCGTCTGTCGTATGTGAACAAACCTAGCGTCTAAACTGCACGTACGATCTTTTCCAAATTGAAGAAACCCCTATCCATCTGGCTCTAGTTGAAGTTTGAGATTTTGAAAAATATTCTTTAAAATTGGGGGGTACTTTACATTAAGCCCATAGGACAGTTTGATAATTTTCTCAAAAACTGTTCAAAATTTGTTCTTTAAATTTTTGGTAGGGATAGTAACAAATGCACTCTACCCGATGACATAAAGACTATATTGTTTTATTCTTTTGTTTTTTCAAAAATTACACGAATGTAATTTTTTTGAAATATCTCTTACGATATTAATATCCATTTTTCCAAAGATTTGTATACATTATTGCATTTGTTAGTGAAAGTATTTTAAATGACGTTTTTCGAAACTCAATAGATTCCTGTGAAAAAGAGCTTCAAATTTCTCATTTACAGTAATGCTCAATCGCCATTTTATTAAAAACGGTTTCAAATTTTTTAATGGAAATTGCTCTTTAGGACGACGTTATAACCTTCTTTAATATAATTAAAATATAATTTTGATTCTACTATTTGGAAACCGAGAAGTTGCGAAAATTTCAAAAAGTTTCTTTGAGCCGCAATAGTTAGAAGCAGGCAAGGAGGGACAAGACTGTACAATACCAATTCACAAGGAAATTGGAAAACTTTACTACGAGAAAGTCTGTGCCATTCTGTAACACCTCTAGTTAATATTATATTGATGCTCACAAGCTATTATGGGCCTAAAACAATTCCTATTTTTATCTTAAAAAGGTAAACAAAGTGATTACAACGGAGTACAAGAGGTAAACAAAGTGATAATCATACGGCGTAGACATCCGGGATTGGTTGAATTCGAATATATTCTTGCTTAGCATTGGTTACTTACGACACGGACAGACATGAATGAAATTGTCACTACTATTATCTCTCACAGGTAGACTGACTCCTTGTCAGACAGTCTTATTGTCTGACTAGATTCCTGTTGACACTTTTCACTTCAACGCACGTACAGACACGTCGCCGAAACCGACTTTCCTTGTTCTCCCAATATCTGCCACTTCTCATTTTTCATCTTAGCTCTGCTTAGTGGATTATTAATGATGTTCACAACCATATAATATTTCTTTCACAGCTTCTCGCGTGAAGAGCCGCTTTCAGAACCTGTCTAAAGTTTTTCTTCTTTCTTTTCTTCACTCATCTCTATTTTCTGTCACAGCTATATTCCATGTTTTACTCTTATCTTTTGCTTTCGGGGCCATTACAAAGATATTAGCCCGAAGAGAATGAACACAACTTGAAAGCTACCATATTTTATAATGTTTCAAATATATAAATCCTTAATTAAAAAGCACTTAGCCGTTTGTATAAACCTGCACTGAAATTGTGTTACTCTCATTTATTGATGATCAAAATTAAATTGAAATAATACACTTCAAATCAAATTTTGAAACGAGAATGCTTCTGCGGACGTAACTTCAAGTCATATATATATATATATATATATATATATATATATATATATATATATATATATTGTGTGTGTGTGTGTGTGTATTTAAAATGAATTTCATCAGGACTCATTATATCTGTAAATTAACATCCACAATTTAAATTATTACTAGAACCTAAGATTTTAAAATTGTATTGATCAAACGTCAATTGTAAAATAAAAATAGAACCACATTGTATTGTGTTCGTTCTTTCGTCCCTTATCATTAGCACACCGTTTCATCTTCATAGTTACCATACCGTTAACTCCAATAGTGGTCGCTAATGACCTCGATGTTGATGCGACCTTAAATAACAATGGTATACATTATTTATTACATCAATATCGTGGCGAGAATTAAACGTATGCATATAATCAATTATTTATACGTACACAATATTTGCGTTGGTTAGAAATATTGTGCAACAATTTTTTATTCAAAATATTATAAATAGTTTTAATATTAAAAAAAGCAAATTAAAAGGGCGCTAAAACATTTGACAGCCTATGGCGGGCATAAGGCACTGAGCGTGGAAGACATAGTTTCTGTCTGCCTGAACTACCTTCCGCCGTCGTCTCCATTGAAGAGAAGCGCGCAGCTGCCAGCCTTTCCTGGTCGCGCGTTCCTGGCAGCGCGCGCGCGCTTCTAGGAGAGGAACCAGCGTCGGCGCCAGCCCGATCACCTCCGCGCGGAGAAAGGACGCCGCATTCATGAGGCCCCAGGGAATGCGCCGCGGCTCAGTGGGGAGCGTGTTTACCTTCGCCAGCCGGAGGCGGCGGAGCTAAACATTCACTGTTCCAAAATCCACGGAACAGGATTCAAATAAAAAATGAAATAAATTAAATACATTAAATACATTGAATACATTTAGTACATTGAATACATTGATTATATTAAATATATTAAACTTCATTAAATGCATTAAATACAAAAAATACATTAAATAGTTAAATACGTTAAATAGGTTAAATATGCTAAATAGGTTAAATAGGTTAAGAATGTTAAATAGGTTAAATAGGTTAAATGGTTAAATAGGTTAAATAGGTTAAATATGTTAAATAGGTTAAATAGGTTAAATAGGTTAAATTGGTTAAATTGGTTAAATAGGTTAAATAGGTTAAATAGGTTAAATAGGTTAAATAGGTTAAATAGGTTAAATAGGTTAAATAGGTTAATAGGTTAAATAGGTAAATTAAATAAGTTAAACGTTAATTAAATATATTAAATGCGTTAAATATTTTAAATGCGTTAAATATATTAAATGCTTTAAATATATTAAATGCGTTAAATAAGTTAAATTCGTTTAATAAAATAAAAAAAAACTTAAACAAAATTCTGATTGATCGATGTTGGTCTTGACCAAATCACTAGTGTTTTACAACAATTAACCATGGCTTTCTCATAAAATTTATACCTTTTTGCTTATTACAAAGTCGAAATAAATAGGTTTTTTTTTTTTGTATTCCATAATTATATAAACGACCTTTTCTGTTGCAAGAAATCGTTCCTTATCGTGCACTTTACGGCACAAATGATGACGTGTTAGTTGTTTTTTTTCGGCGCAATCGCAGCGAGAGAATCGTAGGGAGGTAAAGGTAAACGGAACAGCTCAGCACCGTTTTCTCGTTCAAATGTCAATAATGCCGTCTTGAATTTGCTTTCAGGAGGGCTTTGGATATAAAATAACCGAGTCGCTCCTAACGTAGCTCACAGAGGCGGCCTTCGCGGCGCCGAGACTATTGTAGGGAGAGTAGAGACTGAGAGGGGAGGCAGCACGGATACAATTACAGCAATCCGTCGTCTTGAGTAGAGCATAGGAACAAACATCAATATTAACTATCAGTATGAAAGAATTTTCTATCGATTGATCGTAATTGAACTTTCCTTCCACTAATTGGAATTCCAAAATATTGATGGTTGATATTAATGATAAAAAGAATATGATCATATTAGTATTGATAGTAAGGAGGATACTAACAAAAGTTATTTTCAAACTCAACAAGAATCGAGCTCGATGTCTAAAGGCCGTAAGAACAAGACTGATAGGGGAGGCTGCAAGGGTACTTTTTAAAACATTTCAAATACAAGGAATGGGAATGCGTGGTTGAAGATTGTCACTCTCATATCTCCAGAAAATCCATCAGATTTTTAATTCTAGGTAGAAATGTTGTTGTTATTTAGTGTTACTCAACTTATTATTATAAATTTACAAAAATAAAGTAAGTCGTAGATGACTATAGAAAACAGAAAACAGATATGTACATAAGTTATTTACATTTATGTTCTGAGTCCCCCATCAACAGCAATGCAATGAACTGACAGCAACTTTTAATGGCGCTGTGAATTGATGGTCTGAAATTTCGCCCTGCAGAAGAAAAGCCCAATTCTGATGAAGCAATGGAAATAATATTTCATTCTGATCGTTAATGTTGAGGTTTGTTCCGGTGACTGTCTGGTCAAGACTACTGATTGCTGTAATTGCCCTATAATCTCATTGCCATCCCTCTCAGTCCCATCTCAGACACTAGCTTTACAGCTACGTCAAATTCAGTCGCTGTCTAGAGAATACTTCTAGCGGCTCTCATCGGTACTTTTCCGTGGTCTCTCCGATCAACAACAGGCCGGAGCAGTACCCTAACAAACTGGCCACGGACCGCGCGCGATATTTCCTTCCTCTTCCTTGATTCCTTCCTATCCTATACTCTCCCCTTACACACCCTAACATGCACTACACTACCACATATTCCGGGAGCCCAGTCGGGAGCTTAGAGCTTGTCCCGGCTGGGGCGGTGCCCCGCTGGTGGGAGATACCTGGTTAGGGTGAAACCCCCACTAGCCGGCGGTAGGTCGGCGCCGGATCTCGCCATCCAGTGGGGGAAATCACTGTCACTTCCCGATGAAACACAAGCACTACACTTACGGAACCAATAACCTCGGTAGTTGACGCGCGCGGCATCACCAACTAACCAGTCTCCCCCTCCCCCCGTAAAGAGTCTTGGTGAATGCCCGCTTTCCCAAAGGCAACAGTTGCAAGGGCTCTTATTTATTTAATCCGTTTCATTTAAAATCGCATGCCAGAAAGTCTAATTTTATACTTAAATTACTATCAAAGTATCTCTCTGTTTAAACTGGGGTACAATACAGTTGATTTTATGACTCAAGAATTCTTATCAGTACGTTATTTCATGTCAAACGGAATAATACGAGGATGCATTTAAAACGCAGTATTGTTCACAATAAAATTGAACATGCCCGTAATCTTCAATTTAATAATAAACTAAACAGAAAAGAACAAGTGGTTATGTCAAGAATAAGAACAAGTCTGTAAAATAAGCCACCTCCACCCGTTTAGTGACAATACACCTTCCATCAGCCCTAACTGTAGTGCTCCACAAAATGTTCACCACCTAATACAATGTCATTCAACTCTTACAAGAAAGGCAAAAATTCTTTAAAGGAGAAAATCTTTGAACAATCCTTTGCTCTCCCACATTTTAAAATAAAATTGTAGACATGTGCCAAAATACTTAAATTTAATAAGGAAAATTCATTTAAAAAAAAAATTAAAAAAAATTTTTGAAAAATACTGAAATTTCCTAGAAATTGTACACTATTGTATTTTATTGTAATACTAGAGATGCTGAAACAGCGCATATTTCCTCGCATTCCGGAAACTGTTACGTCATATGGTAAAATTGCAATTTTTGCTCTACTAATTCCACAGCTATAAGTTGAAAAGTCCAATTCAAGCAATTTAAATCAAGCGCCTGTGATGAATATGCTTTTATTTCGATAGTCAGGAACAGTAGTCATTTCTTACTTTTACTAATGAAACAAACATGAATATAGTTAACTGTTACAGTGTATGCAGAACATTATACAAAAAAGCGAGAATAAATTCTCACAAGAAATTATTCTTGTTTTTTTGTATATTCAATATCAAGGCTCACAAGCTAGCCTTGATATTGAGTGAGCATCCAATGTTTGTTTTTCGGTTTGTGAACTGACTGCGAGATCCGGTGCCGACCTACCGTCGGCTAGCGGGGTTTCCCCCTAACCAGGACTCTCCCACCAACGGGGCACCGCCCCACCCGGAACAAGCTCTAAGCTCCCGACCGGTCTCACGGAATATATGGTAGTGTAGTGCATGTTAGTGTAGTGTGTTTTGTGTGTGTGTGTGTGTGTGTAAGGGGGAGCGGATAGGACAAGGAAGAGGAAGGACAGATCGCGCGCGATCCGTGGCCCTTTTGTTAGGGTACTGTTCCGATATTCATCTGGTGTTGATCAGAGAAACCTCGGAAAACTACCGATCAGAGCAGCCGGCCGCTAGAATTCTCCTCCAGACAGCGACTGAATTCGACCTAGCTAGTGTCGAAAATCCTGCCGCCATCAGGACTCGAACCTAGAGCCTCCCGGTGAGAGACGTTGCTATGACATCAGTTGATGCACTGAGCTACCGCTCCCGGTGCCAGTATGAGGTGCAAGTGATTGAGGAAAATCGAGGCGCTCCTGCGAACTTAGTGCATGATGTGGCGCATCGCGCAGTTGTTTGTCATGTAGAGATTCTTGGAACTGAGCATATACGTTGATGACCTCTAAGTTGGTGACGGAACTTCTTTTTTTTACTCTTCAGTGGATTCGATGGAGATACATTATTATTGTCGTAAAATGAATTATCTACCCTCATGGAACTTTATCGTGGGAATCGCTCGTTTGACACCGTAAATGGGAAGCGTGTGGGTTGGGAGACGGGAAATTGACATTGAGAGAAAATCTGCTCTATTTAGCCAAGGCGATTGACGTAATGTGTCATTTACAACATACCTTTAAAACATTAAAAATTATTTTTATTTCAGACAAAAAACTTTCTAAAAGGTTTTACTTTACTTTAAGAGTATCTTGCGAAAAAATGTGTCGTTTTTTTGTGGTCAACTTCTGTTTACGAGGTCAGTTCCAAAACGCGGGAGAGTGGTTATTCGAACGTTTTTAACTTATTCTACAAATAATTTTCTGAATTTTTATTTTTAAATCAACATTAAATAACAAAATTCTTTTTTGAAATTAGCGCTGTCCGCTGAATTATGACTTTCTCAGCAGTACCCACAATAATCAATGATGAAAAATGTTTTACCGAGTTCGATTTAGATGTTTAAAAAAGGCAATGCTGTTAATAATTCTTGGAGAGAATTGAACCACAAAGTTATCTTAACCAAATTCGTATACATATTACAAGTAGTTATATTTCATTATTTGTTAGAAGTGAATTATTTTTCTTTCGTTTATCATTTATGTTAAAGAATAATAAAGAGAAACTCTGTCCTCTAGCCATTTCTATGATACTGCTGATCTATGCTTCTTATGGATATTACATAATAATGTAGTATAATATCGCAAGTCCTTGACACCAGGCATGAGTGAAGGCATCAAAGAATAATTTTCTACCTTAATGAAGATATCGCAATATAGTGAGAAGGGCATGAGAAACGACAATGACAATAAACATGCAACGGTGAAGACAAGACAAAAGGTACCAGGTAGATCAAAGTTCTGAAACATCAGCACTGATTTTTTCTTATCACACCTTTTATTGATAATATCAATTGTTTGCAACGGTAAACATTTTCAGTGATAATCTGAAAATTAAAATCCAATTAGGAGTAAGAATAAAGGTTTAAATGTGAAGATGGAAGTCGATCAAATTTTCAAGCAGACGAATGAATCAGTATCGCCCTGGAGAGGATCTGCCCCATTGTGTTCTGTAACACTAATACAATACAGTAGGTACCATTAATTGTGTTGAACATCAATAATTCAACACAGTAGGTACCATTAATTTTAATACAATAGAGTGGGTACCATTGTGTTCAGCAACAATAGTACATTGTAGTAGGTACCATTAAATATTTTTAAAAGTAGACTGCTTCTTATATGTAGATGTCACTAAAAATTACTAGTTAAGTAGTTAAAATTACAAGTTACTAGTCACGATTAAATACTCCAGGCACACAAAAAAGAAGTCAGACCCAAAGACACGACACATGTTTCTATATATATATATATATATATATATATATATATATATATATATATATATATATCGAAGTGTTGAATACAAATCTGAAGCCATAACCATTCCCCTTCCATTACCCTTCAATTTTTTATATCGCAAAAAACGATGGTGAAATTGCATTTTTTCTTTTCGGGGATTGTTGTCAGACTTAAAGACTTGGCTAGAGATACCTTTTTGTGTGTGTGTGTGCCTGTGATATTTTACCAAATGTACTATCTGCTTCTTATAAGTAGATGTCATTAAAAACTACAAGTTAAGCTGTATTTTGCAGAGTAGCTAATTGTAGTTTATCGAATAGAAAAAAATTGCAATGTCGCCCAGTTATTCTTGATCTATCTTAACGATGGGCTTAGTTTCTGAAACTCAGGTCGTGTCATGCCAGATGGAATTTAAGCAACGCTGCAAAAGGAGATTATGGTGCTAGAAATGCAAGATGATACCCTAGATTCTAAGTGTCACACGTACTCATTGCTGACCACGTGCATCTGTTCATGTTGACAGTCTAACCTCAGGCAGATGGTCACCTCCAACAAGATAATGTCGATGAATAAGCCCGCATCACTATAGAACGGTGCCGAAGGCAAGACAATGACATTCATTTCCTGCAATGGCCCGCTCCGCTTAGTCCTTGGATTGCAACCACAACAGCTGTGCGATGAACCGGAGAGAACTTTTGTTTGTTGCTCTAGCTTCGTCAAGACTCCACGTAATAGGAGATGGCTCTATATCATAAAACTAGCGTGCCCTTGTGAGAACTCTTCCATTTTAAATCCCACCCTCTTATCTATTTTTCCTTTTACGTATTAAGCCTGTAATATATCTTTTTCTTCAAGAACATCTTATCGTCCTTCTCTTGTTCTATATGTCTTCTTGCAATCGATAGCAATAAAATACCCCTTTATCAATACAAACTATTCTTATTTAATGTTATTACCGAGCAGAGAGGTACTCCCGTGTAATTCAATCGCGTAGAATACCAAATAACAGGTGGAGTTGAATCGAGAAGAGCCGAACCAGTAAATATTTACACTAACTTGCACTACACTACTACATATTCCTGGAGACCGGTCGGGAGCTTGGAGCTTGTCCCGACTGGGTCGGTGCCCCGTTGGTGGGAGATACCTGGTTGTGGGAAACACCGCTAGCCGGCGGTAGGTCGGCGCCGGATCTCGCCATCCAGCGGGGTAAGATCACCGCCCTCTTCAGAGAGAGAGAGAGAGAGAGAGAGAGAGAGAGCATGCACTACACTTACGGGACTAATGACTCTTACGGGACTAATAAGCTGCTGACGTGCCTGGGATAACTAATCAACAAACCAACCAACCGAACCAGTAAAAAAGTAATAGAATGTTAACGAAGATCTCACCCTGTAGATTACGGTGTAAGGAACGTACCTTTGAGGCCTTTAGCCTCAATAATTTTGTTTTTAAGGACTTCGCTTAGGAATCCTTAACGCTTCATTTAGGAGTAATTTAAAAATAGATATTAAAAAATGCGGCCGAGTGTTGCGAGTTGCATTTGACATGACAATTTAAATGCGTTTTTTTTAAACAAATTCATCATATTTTTAAAAGTCAAAGTGCAATTTGTCACGTCTATGTGAAATTATATTTCTTTAGAGACCTCATTTATAAAGATTGATGGCGTGTGAGAGCCGCAAAAGTTATGTATTCTACTAAAATTATGTTGGAGACGATGTCATTCTACAATGTTTAGCATTTGAATGAGGTAAATAGTATACATAGATTTGCAGTACGAGACCAACAAAGATTTGGATCAAGGAGGGGGAGGAAGTAAAAAAGAAATAAGAATTATTATTAATGAAGTAAAAGTGACATAAAATATTAATTATTATGTTATTGCGTAAACATTTATTAACCAAAGCAAAACACGGTTTTGTACCGTTTTTAGCTAACATCCACAAAAAACAAGTTTTCCACACCTGGATAGAGAATTACCCCCCAAGGGATACAACCAAAAACGAAATGAAGCAATTAGAAGTTCTCTGATTATGATATTCGGGAAACTGCAAGTGAACAAGCATCCAAGGACACTGTACAACCACACAAGGACACTGCAATGTGCGTTACCGTTATGTATGACTCGCAAACGAAGACCTTGCCCCAGGTAGGACGAATATTTTTATGCAATAATCTATGAAAGAGAACTTTTCTTCGAACGTACTATTACATACCAATTTGAAAGATACCTCAGTTACGTAGCACGGGCTGTCAGAAACGTTCGCGGTTTTTTTACTACAAAGCTATTTTCACTTTGAGATCAAATGTTTTCAAATCGCGATATTTTGGCGATAGCGTTTCATTGCGAAAATGTTGGGCTCTTCTACAATATTTTGGGAATTCGTTTCTTCTTGTTAAATAGTAGGGAGCGAATTTTGATGACCTAAAACAACGCCAAATGATCAATAAAATGCTCTTAAAATATTTTTAAAATGTCCTATAACAAAACAATTATGTAAAAAGTCATCAAAACCATTTCGGATAAACAACTCAAGTGTAGGATACGTTACTGATATAATCGCGGCTTCTGTTCGTTCAAGTTAACTCAGCTTTCAAACTTGTAATTTGGATTGCTCTTTATCAGGTAATCTCTGTCTTTAGCTATTTCGAAATTGGCTGAGTCGACGCTGGTAGGCATCACAGTAACATCATATTACGTACTCACGACGGCTGACATACAATTTCTGTGAAAATAAATTAAATAGGTTACTCAGTAATTCTATGGAGAACATCTCTTGCATCTCGTAAATATTATTTGAAGCAAGTACCATTAAAATTATATTCAAATCGATTAAATCAGCGAAAATGCATTACAAATTATGGGAAATGATAAAAAAAGGTTTTATTAGTCGAAGTCGACGAAAACTGCAAGAGAAAAACACATAAAAATGGGTCATTTCCTTTTGTCATAACATAAAATTAATTTATCTAATAAACGACATTGTTCTAAAGTGAAAACATTAAGTAAGGTTTAAGAAATAAATATTTTGTAATAAAAATACATTACATTTAGGAATTTTTTGTTAACTTGTTTTGTTTTGCTTAACTGCTCTGGGGGGAACATGTGAAGATCATGTTCCCCCCAGATGGTATGTGGGGCAACGTGTGTGAGTAGCATGTGTTGTCAGAAACCGGCAGAATCTAGAAATCTAAGGGAAATTAAATCGACTAACTGATACTCTGAGCAATTCAATCTAAAAAGCTTAACAATATGCTAATATTAACCTCCACGCGGTACTGGGACTATAATACTGTAGTGCATATTTCAGGGACTGGCCGTTTTGAAATTGTGTCAATAACGAAACTGTTTTCTCTTTTAAAAAATTATTTAAGGAGAGCAAAATGTTGTCATGCGTCTAACTATTTAAAGAAGAACAATAAATTACATTTCAAATTATAAAATGAATAATTAATTAAACGAAAACCGTTCAACAAAAACCGGACCTGCTCTATATTTATAAAGATAGTTTACACTATCTGAAAAAAATGAAGCCGTTCTTTCTTTTATAATTGCCTTTTCATTCACACATAATGACGCGATGGCTCTTTTCCAAAAAATGAACATGTCCTAATTTAAGGATTTTTGGAACAGATTTCATTAACGTCTTCAATATTACAGTTATATGAAAACGCCAAAACATAAAATTTAACAATTTTCGAACAGTAAGAATATGCGTTATATTCAATTGATATAAACGTGGTACAGATATTAACAGAGTCCATAGCAAATATCTTCCGATAAATGAGGAAGTACATGATTTTGATCTTGGGAGTCATTCATGGTTATTCAACGATAGTGAACAGTCGTTCTGCCGGAAAACAAACATCCTCATGGAGAGAGTTCATTGGATCAAAACAAAAACAAATTACGTAATCACTTTTTGCTGGCCATTAACCCTAAATTCATTTGAATTCCAAAATGCATCAAACTGTTTTTCAAATGAAAAATTCAGGATTGCGCAGATATCTTTCCATTTTCATGACTGACAGAACCTTAAGCGGTATATTTCATAAACCGTAGACCTTCGAAAATATCAATTTCTTTCAACTCCAATTGAATTTGCTCATCTACTCAACAAAATACAACTTCACATCATTGACCACATAGTTCTTTGAACCTCTTAGGAAGTAGAGCTAATTTTACCCACCGAAGTAAAAATATAAAACGGTAGAAATAAATGCTAGAAGTTGGCAATTTATGTAAGTGTACCTACATAAATTGAACTTCTCTAATGTTTTAGGTCTACGATGATTTGCCACTATAGAAATGGGTGATTATGATGACGTCGTAGGCTTCCGCGGCCAGATTCATGTTTTGGCTACCCGGGTGACTGCGTCGAAGGCTCTGGTGCCGAGGTTTGGACCATTTTGTCGTGGACTTCTTCAGGGCTGGTCTGCACCGGAGAGGTTAGCGCTCTATTTTATATGTGGGTGGAGGCCGATTGATCCGGCTGGTTCAACCAATCGTACTCGGCCCTCCTCACCCTATATAAAATCAAACGCTGACCACTCTGACGCAGACTAGTCCTGAAGAAGTCCACGGCAAGATGGTCGAAACGTCTGCACCACAGCCTTCGACGCAGTGTGACCCGAACAGACAAGATCGTTTGATTATGAATCCGTTAAACATTGTTTATCTTGTACATGTTTGCCGAAATAACGTTTTATTTGTAAAAAATATTTAAAATTTTATTGTTTTTATGTATTTCTCACTTAAAGGGTCCTAATATATTTATTTTAATTGAGTATATTGCTATTTTAAGTCTCTGTGGCATATTAGAAAGTGATTGAAGGTATATAAAAGTACCAACACATAACATAACTAAAATGTACTCCTCAACGTGGATTAGTCCACTTTTCTGTTTCAGGATTTTGACGTTTAATGAGGGTTAGCACTCTTTTTTCTTTTGGGATTTTGGTATAATAAATATGAACACTATATCATTATTGCATGTGTTTGGAACAAACGTTGTGATCATAATAACAGAACGAACGGTTAAGTCACATCGAACTCTAAAATTAATTTTAAACAACTTCCTCCTCCTGTATGTCATCTGTTAATTCTCACCCCCAGGGACCTATGCCCGAAGATCTAATATTGTAAAATCATGTCATACAGGGGCAATAAAGGCCAGTAGTTGAATAATCCAGTAGTTGTACCCTCTTTGACTTCACTGATGATCTTGCCAGTGGGATATAGGCATTTTCTGGTGTAAGTGATGGTTCACTAATGTCATGTGTCTCAAAATTAACCGTTTAATTATTTGAATATTTATATTGAATTTTATTAGGAAATTGTTTTTTAAATGACAGCCATCGGATTTTCCACCACTCCACCTTAGTTTTCGATTCAGACTGTTTCTTGTTTATAATGTATTGTTCAAGTGTCTTGGTAGAAGCAATGTCGGATTGGGTGATTGGAGTCTTTATGAATGGATTTTTCTTTTCTAGTATTTTATATTACTGAAAGCAATTCTATAGGTAAAAAGGTATGTGAATGATTGTTTCTCCTTTTATATTAAATCAAAATCTTGGTCGCAAAGAAGGCGTAAGTGGCCACGTACTAGAAATTTTTGATTTATTTCATCCACACTCAGATCTGGAAATGCACAAATGTAATTACATAGCACAAACAATTTAATATTGCGTTAAAAAATGATTAATAATATATTTACCTCCAGTTACATTCAGATCAGATACCAGAATACTATTCACTCTGTTACAAATTTTGAAAGTGATCACAAACTGTCCACTTTGTTTCCAATACAGAGCGCCAAATGCAACATGGCAAAAAAAATGTATGGCACCATCTAGTGATCGTTTCCAAAACGTTGCATAGACTGCTGCGCAGTTGGTAGGTGTACCTTTAAAGAATGAACATTTTTGCAACAAAACGTAAATGACAATTTTGCGCAACTTGTAGCCTCATTTTACATCCATTAAACCTACGCGATTGGACAGCCGGCTTCTATTCCCCTCCAAAGGAAGGCGTTTGAAGGATTGTTTTACTCATCAAAACCCACGGTTTTAATCGGGTTTGAAACCGTGAACTTAGATATAACAGTGCTATACGCTAACCGTATACCATCGACGCTACTGCTGATGAAGTATTGGATGAAACACATTGTTTCTTTAAAAATACCAAGTTTCTATTAAAGAAATACTTGCTTGTTCTTTGTATTTTTCAAATTTGTACGAATGCAATTAAGCAACATGAAGAGTTGAAAACGTTATTCTTTTTATACAACGGCTATATAAATATACACGAGAATCAAAGTTAAAGTTTGGAAACATTTTGATTATAACGTCGCGAGTATTTCACATATGTCGGGAAAAATGGTGGTCCGCTATTCGGAGTTTGCGGCCAACCCCCCACCCACCCCCAAGATTCGCTCGCTGCGATTGGCTGAAGGCCCAATTATTCATGTGGTCCAATTATTCACGTGGGTTGAAAATGCACTATTTTGAAGCTTTTTGTAAAAATCGTAAATATTACTCTTAATTTTTACAGTAATGGTAAGAGATAGGAGGTTGAAATTTTACATTCAGAATCAATATTATGTTTAGATATTGCTAAGTGTTTTATTTTAATGCTCTTACTTGAACATTATGGAAACTATACAACAATACACTCTTGACATTTCATTGAACACTAATATTGCCCATTGTTTTTCTGATCATTCTGCAAGTTCACTAGGTGCACATTTTTTTGTATCTTTTCGCTAGTTGTGATAGGAATAAATGCGGAGGTTGTGCGTTGTTAATTTGTTAGGAATACAATAAAATCAAAATTGTAGTTCGTTTACCCATGCGAATACGTGTTCTACAATTCGAGAGCGAATATTTCTACTTTTCAAATCTTACTAACCTCGTTTTGCTTCTACGTTTCTTCACCGTTCGACTAAGAATAGTAAACAAGTAAGGTAAGGATTCTGGATCTCAAGAAAACAGATGTTTGTTGCACAGATTGTACTTTTTCCAACGTACGTCACATACAGTTTTAGTGCTTGATAAAATAAATAAATTCTAACGATTCCGGAGGTTTAGCGGTCTAGTGCAATGTTTTCTGGAACATCAGATGTAACACAAAAGCCAAACAATCAATTATTCATCAAAGTTTTGATTCCTTTAGGAAGCGTGCAAATCGAGTATAAGTAATTCCTATCCAATAATTGTTGTTAATAAATGTTACAATAAAGTCTCCATCAAGTATTGCTTCTTATTTCCTGTATCTAATTTTCCACCTCACCGTAGCGTTAACTCCTGCTGCTGCTACTTTTTAACGTATTTCAAATATGCAGTCAGTGTCATTTCCCACATTACTACTTTAAAATGTTTTGACTTCACATACGTTATAACATACAGTACTTCAACATTTAGAGGATGGCACACGAATCAGCCTATTCTCCTTCTAACCCTTCCCGTTGTGAACTTATTACTGATTTATTGGTCGCGTGGAGTAAATTTCGACCTCACCCACACTCGATGGCGTAAGCATATAATAATGCATCTTGCACAAGCCCAGAAGCAGACAATAGTTTATTATTTTAGAATATATTCCCTACTAGTCACACTCAACCCTTGCGTTAGGAGATGTATGGAATATTTGCGGACCACCAAAACGTTTGAGTGATAACTCTGACGCCACTTTTGTATGAGAGCCTTTTCACAGGCATTTTTACACGAAATATAGCTCTTTGAATCAGTCATTTCAAAAACACGTATCAAACTGAGTCACTCTCTTTTATATGGAATTATTCTTTTATTTACCATTCAATTAATAGAATTTCCGCCAAGAACTTAGTTCATGTTAGTTGGAAATAGAGATTCAATTAATTATATATAAAAACAAAAGTATATCTGTCAACTGCGGCTAGACAGACGAGATACAATGAACTTCGTTAGAGTGCCAGATTAGCAACCAACAGGGTCGTACAGAAAGGGGGGCCTGCTGGGTCAACTTGCTCCAGGTCCCGATATAATTGGGGCCCCGAATATTTTTCATTCAAAAGAAATGAAAAATATATTGATATCTAATCCAAATTGAACGCTTCAAGTTGGGACTCGAACCCTAAAACTTCCTCGTCAGAGGCGCTGCAGTGACATCAGTTGATGCACTGAGCCACCTCTCTCGGGCGCATCTTTGATAGTAGTGCCACCTCACAAGTAATAATTCATTGAAATTTCTGGAATATATAAGAAGTCTTTGTCTTTGGAAGCTTCAGCGCTCGAGTTCAAATTCCAGTCCGGGAAAACGCTTTTTACTTTCTCGCTGCGGATTAGAGAAAAAGTTATGTAATGCTACGTGAAAAACGGCGAATGTTTGGCCACAAACTCTTATTACAGGGTTCTGAAAACGAAATAAGTAGATAAATCCAGTTGCTAAATTTAGACAAAAACCCTCTCTCACGTGGTGTAGCAAGAATCCATGTTTTATGGGCCCTTGATACCGAAAAATCGAATGACGGCAAAAGTCTGTCTATCCGTCCGTCCGTCTGTGAACAACCTTAGCGGCTAAACCGTTCAACCGATTTTCACCAAAATTGGATTTTGACCAATCGATCTGGTTGTCGCGGTCGCTTGAATTTTAAACTGTTATATTAATTTTGGGAGTACTTTACTTGAAGCCCCTGGAACATTTCACAAATTTTCAAACAAATGGCTCCATTGTTTTTGATTATTTTTTGTTGTTGGATAATGTGAGGTCGTTTAAGATGCCATGTTTGTTGAAAACCCTAATTTTTCGAAAAATTCAAAACTTCAAAATTTTTTCAGTTACCCTACAACAAAAAATATTAAAGAGAGAGATTTTCTCCTTAATGAAATCTGTAACTTAATGATAGATTTTGAAATAAGGTCATGTAGAATTTTTAGAAAATTCGAGTCATTTTCGCGTAATTTAGTGCCAAAATAAGGGCGAGAAAGTACGTCCTTGTTTTAGCTCTAGTTTCTTTAAACCTTTTGTAAGAATAGAGCACAATACGTTAAATTCAATTGCAGAAGTGCCAGTTTTTTTTTAAATTATTGTTTTTTCAGAAATTAAAGATGTATATTTTTTGGTTCCCTCATGCTTCGTGTAGTGAAGTGAGGTTTTCAAGACATTGCTGAAGAACCCGTAGGATGGACGTTGAATTATAATATTTTATTAATAATATTATGTAACTATTACAGATAGTATGAGAAAGTATTGCTGCTGGCGCACCGTTAGTGATTAGGGCCCGGATTTTAATGACATAAAAATCAGTGAAATATGCAATATGCATTTTTTAAAATTCCTGTTGGTTTTTTAAGTATAACATAAATGCAAAATTCACTCAAGAACATTGTGAGTATGGTACATGCGGTTTACAGTCCTTGGAACTCACTAGCATTTTAAAACAAAAGCTTGTACACGCAGCCAAAATATGACCTTTTACTTAAAACGGTGTAAATATGACTTTATATGCACAATAAAAATACGTTTTTCTAATCGACAATACCTTGATTCGTGCATAAGTTGTTTTAAAGTTCCCCCGAAGGTTCAGAAAAAATATATGACTTGGCATTAAAATCCGGGCCCTAGTGATTAAAATGAGTTAAGATCGTTTTGTTTGAATCACCGCAATCGCGGTAATCGCGAAGACCTATGCGTTCGAGTTGAAATTCCGAGCCGAGCAAAGTTGCACATCGGAAGCACTCGCTGAGGTGCGGTACGTGAATGAAGCGATCTCCATATGAGTAACTCCTTTATCGCCGCCAATCAAGCTCATGGACCCGAAATGTTTGCACGGGTCCAGCTAGAATTGCATTATTATGTTAGTTACAAATAATACTGTGTGTGCTGTTAGAGGACTTATATTTTTAATAGAACAATATTAACGGATTACTTTAGTAAAAAAGTGTTTGTTTTAAGATAATTCAGAATCGTTTAGTATTAGTTCAGTATCGTTTTTTAACTACATACAAAATTATGGAGAACTGCTAGAACTATTTCTAGATACTATAAAATAACTGTATGCTTTGATTTATTAATAACAAGCTGAAATTCCCTGCGCCATATAGGTATTTATTAATCACAAGTATCTCTATGGCAGAAAAAGGATTCAATTCTATGTGTAGTTTATCCTCACCCTACACTCGGAACCTTCATAAAATCATTAATTTATTCCGAAGAAGACGAACCCTAACTTCGAAGGAGAATAAGCAAAATTTCACGCTTGCCCCTTTTATTTTGCGACTGCCAATGGAAAAAAACAGTGGGATATCATATTACCCCATATCCTTTCTGGAGCTAAATTAAAAAGTAATATTTATCGAAATACTTGAAAAGCCCTTTTCGAGATTCCTGGTGGCCTTCTCTTTCAAGAAGTGAGCGCTGCGGAACTTGAACTTGCTGCCCCTAACGGTACCTGGCGATGCAATGCGACTGGGGCAGACTGGGATAGAATAAGACGGAATGAGGCGGAATGAAGCATAGGGAAGGAAGGGAATGGGGCCAAAAAAAGGGGGGGGCAGGACGGAAGGGCAGAGGAAGGGCGAAGGGTAGAATGAGGCAGAAAAGGCAGAAGGAGCTAAGAGGCAAAATGGTGCAGAAAGGGGCGGAAAGAGATTGAAAAGGATGGAAAGTGGTTAAATGAATGAGATGGGGCGGTGCAGTGCAGGTCGTGGAAACGCAGCTTCACCTTTTGCAGCCCCAATCACACAGAGCGCCATCTGATGCCTCTCCCCCTTGCACGTTCCCACGCTCACGATGCGTTTTTGTTCCTCTGCGCTCGCGACTTTTCCTTGTTCAGTTGTGGGTAACGCAGTTTCGCCAACCTAAACAATCAGAAGGTATTGATTTACGCCCAGTATCGGAAAAATTCGTTCCCTGTATATTCAAGTTTGCCTAATACGCTAATAGCGCGTGCATCTGCATTCCCCTGCATTGTTCTTCTTGCAGATGTGAGAGGTCAAAGAGTCGAAGTTTCTCTTCATATCCAGGCGCCAACCTTTTTCGCAATGGTGAAAGTGCGTGCAATAAGGAGGAAAAGATGTTTCTTTATTGATGGTAACCTATGACTGAAGCCGAAAGCGATTAAGACTAAGCGACGCATAATGAACGCAAGGACAAGATGTTCGTGTGCGGTGGATGTATTGAGATGAGATACCTGCGGTGTCGTCCCACCTCTTGGGGCACAGATGCAAACTTTTTTTTTTGGCTGCCTTCGAGTGCCTTATTTGGGGAACGGTAATTGTTCATCATTTTCGTGCTACGATGTACGGCCATTTTCTTCTGTTTGTGGTGATTGCTTGTGCTTATGACTCTCGTTGAAATTCAAACCATTCTGAGTATCAGATGGTCAGGCCGATATTGAGAAAGTTCTCCCTCATTTCATGACCGATTATAAAATTAAACTTCGTGCTCAATCAATTATTAGGAAATGAAATATTCAACTAGCTTTGAAGGACATATCCGAATGTGTCTGAAGAATTATATATTTAAAATTTAAATCCCAAACTTGGAGACGTGTATTCGATTGAAAGCGTCTCTGAGAATGAAGAATAATGCATTTCTCAAAAAATAAGCAAAGTACATAAATGTAATTGCTGACATCAGACTCTTTTGATACATACAAGTCAGTCCTTCTACTGAAATCGCGCCATATATCTCTGGAGCTGTGAAACTTCATTATCGCTGTCGTGACAGTTATACTTATAGGCAAGCGTCAGTTGTAGACTCATTTTCACCTGTGATATTTGAAACTTTCGTTTTGAAACATGTTTCACGATGTTTTATGAATCAAATTTGGAACAACAGTTAGAGAAGAAGAGAAACGATTGAGGAAGCAAAGATAAACTATGTTCAGCTCACCCTGAAATCTATTAATGATATTTCAAATCGTCCATTCATTTGTTTAAAACACGACTGTTCCGTTTGAAAAAATGACTACTTGAAAGTGATCATCTATTTGATGTAACCTATAATAATTTTCCATTGTAACAGTGATGTGATATACCTAATAGATTCGGAATCTGATGAAGTATTTGTCCGCTTATAAATAATAAATCAAATGAAAGACAGAATTTGCTTTGCTGTAATGGTGCTTCCTTATTCCTTCTCCTCTTTCCTTGCTCGAGCACGCGTTAGCAGGGGGAACGCTGCGTAACCTTGTGTGGCGGACTCTTACCCCGTTAAAAGTAACCGTTAAACACTAGTGGTAAAAAAAATCAAATAACTATTGAGATGTGATAAAATAGTTGCAAACCTACCTTGTGCCTTTGTGCCTTGTGTCCGTTTTTGCAGTAGTAAAACTTACCTTAGAATGTATGTGTGTGATTGTTTTTATTTTATTTATTTTTTTCTTGTTTTTTTACGAGGGTAGGTGGAAATCTTCAAAAGACACTGGGTAGCCCGTACTACCCAGCGTGTGAGATTTTTACTCACTAAAACCCAACCTCCCTTCTCCTCCATCCTTTCTGCGGAACCGCCTATAGGCATTACTTCGCGGAGAGTGGAATAGTGACCTCATCACATAAAATTAGTCAGGTGAGGAATCATGAAGCGTCTCAATTCCATCAATATATCTTGTGCAAAATTGCTCACCACTCTCCATTTGCTGTCAAACAAAGCATACATGAAACAATGTTTTCTGAAGTCAACTGGCCTATACCAAGTATCTGGGCCGTGGCTAGTCGAGGTGCGAAATGTGGGCACTGAAAAAACACGTGTTTGGTGTCCTCGTCATCCGGTTCACACTAGAGATGGGCTTAACAGCTTTTCTTCAATAACTGTTATCACAAAAACAGCTGACTCGTACTAGCTATTATTAATAACAGTTGAAAAATAACAGGTCCATGACCAGCAACCTAACATGGCCGACTGCTAAGAGTTAAACCAGTTGTAGCGACTGCTAAGAGTTAAACCACGAAACACGAAGAACGTTGGTAGCACCTTAAAGCCTGTGCAGCTACCTTACGGCGCTTCCTTGCACTACTTTCCCTAACATGATTGGACAGAGAAGCAGCTGATACGAACGAGACTGGATGAACTGCCAAGGATGAATAGTAATTCATATATGATTAGCCAATGTGTATAGAATTTACTAAAATGAAAGTGATTGGGTTCAGATTGAAATATTCTTTCAAATATGCAACTTGTGCATAGTGAAGTGCCGAGTGCCAAAAATAATGAGGAGAAACAGTGTTTTTGATTACGTATAGCTGAAATGTTAATGACAGTCGAATATCTAGTATTATAATGTGAGTTATTTGACCGTGACTCATTTTATTTTATCGGACCTAGAGAAATATTAGTTAATCTCACATAAGCAGCAATGGGACAGAAATAAGTTAACATATTGGACGGACTTAATTTAAAGGACAAACATCTTGTTGTAGTGTATACAATAAAATATAAAAATATTGTGGCACATGGTGTGTAATAATGACGAATTATATGTTAATTAATCTATAATTTGAACACTGGCAAATCATAAATGATTATCTGCAGTGAAGGTGTTATCGTACAAAATGGTTGCCACAAAAGCTAGTAGTAGTTCGGATTAGGCCCAATAGGTTGCAGTTCTATGCATTTCAACCGATAATAGCCAATGACGGGATAAATTAAATAACTGTTATTTCGCGTAACAGTTACGAAACGTTAACGGTTAATAAATAACAGTTTAGCTGTTCAGGGCACATCCCTAGTTCACACACAGGACAATGAGGGGTATCTTCTAGTTTGAACCTGTGAAGGTAGGCTCTGAAGCAGCCATGTCCAGTTAGAAGCTGCGTGAGGTAATAATTTACCCAGTCGTGCTTTCGACTGATCCACGATTCAACAGTAGGAATCAATCGGTATGTCCATCTTCCATTGGAGGACGTGTCCCATCGCTGTGTGTGTGTGCGCGCGCGCGAGCGCGTGCGTCCGTGCGTGCGCGTGCGTGTCTGTGCGTGCGTGCATGCGCGCGTGTGTGTGGTGTGTGTATATTTTTCAGTAGTACCCTTCATTGATAGTGAAATAAATAATGAGTTTAATGGGAATGCTTGAGCAATGAACGTTTTCGAGAGATTTGTTGACACCCCCCGCATTTGTTATCCATCGTTGCCTTTGCGCACGCCGATGCGGAAGGCACTCCCAGATAACAGGCTTAGTATCGGTATCATTCGTTATCGATACCGGAGTGCAGCAACCAGCAGTCTCCGACGGAGCGGCCTAGGCGCGCCGCTGTCGCCGCCGAGAACAATCAAAATTGAGTGTATGGGTTTACGAAGCACTGTTGAAGTCTCTAGAAATTATTTGCGACCCTCGCGAACAGCCAATATACTGCGAGTCTTACATCCGGATGGCGAGGTCGGGAGTGACCGCTGGGGCGCGCTCGATTATATACCCTAACACGTACTCCATTTTATTTTCTCCCTTGGGAGTGGAGAGAAAGTTATATAATGCTGCGCGAAAAGACGGCGAATTTTCGGCACAAAACTCTTATTACAGGGGCCTGGCGAGTAAAAAGTGGATAAATTCAGTTGCTAAATTTGAAAAAAATCCTCTATCACGTGTGTAGCCAAAATAAATGTTTAGTGGGTCTCTAATACCGAAAAATAGAATGACGGCAAAGATCTGTCCGACTGTCCGTCCGTCTGTCTGACTGTGAACGACGCTAGCGGCTAAACCACTCAGCAGATTTTCTCCAAAATTGATATTTCCCTACTGATCTGACTGTTATCGCGGCTCCTCGAATTTGAAGTTGAGAATTTAATTTAGGGGCTACTTTACATGAAGTCCCTGGAACATTTTACAAATTTCCAAAAAATAGCTCCATAGTTTTTTATTAAATTTTGTTGTTGGATAGTGTGAAGGACGCTTAAGAGAAAAGTGCAGTTCTCCTGTTCGTTTAAAACTCGATTTTTCGAAAATTGCAAAAGTTCAAAAATTTTCGGAAATATCTTTAATATTTTAGTTGTATAAATACAACTCAATATTAAAGATAGAGACTTTTCCATTAATTAAATTTGCTCAAAGATAGATTTTGAAATAAGGTCATGAACAAATTTTCGAAAATTTGAGCACATTTCGCGTAATTATGCGTAAAAATAGGATCGAGAATGTTACGTGCTGTGTTAGCACCACTAGTTTCTTCTCCAGAAAAATACTTAGAAATAAACTAAGCGCTTTGACTTCCTTTAAGTGGGACGTTAGAGATGAAGAGAAATTGTCTGCTGTGAATATGCGTCGCAGAAACGAAGCATTTCTCAGCACAATGCCATAAGAAACATTTGTTCATCTATTTGAGGAGAAGACGGTGGTATATTTTTTACATTGAAGTGACTGAAGTGAGGTGAAATAAATTGAAGTGAAGTGAAATTTCTCTGTACATGCAGTATTTATTTGTATACATGGAAGTTCACACACACACACACACACACACACACACACACACACACACACACTAACACACACGCACATACCAACACACACACACATGCACACGCACTCTCAAATACCTGCACATCATGGCATTGCAAGTTTTTCGCCTCTGTTTCTGAGACTGGGACACTCAGAACCTCCCTGAGGCTCTCCCTTGCAAGTCTGCAGTTGCTTCAGGTGAGTGGAAGCACCTGGCCAACCAGCTTCAGAGCAAGCAAGTTCCACACGTGTACATACAACAGGGCTGCATCCGGTGAACGCCGAGACAATGGATGGAGCGGTTTGGGCTTCTCGAGACACCTCGAAACGGGCGTTATTCTACTGAAACATCCGTTTTGGACAGCGACGCAAGAAACGAACTATCTCTATTACTCGATTAATTAACGCACTGAAGCTATTCACAGAAGCACGCCATATCGAAAATATTAAATGAGAACCTTGCTCTTTGGGGATTGATTTATTATTACTTTCAAAAATACTTGCTTTTAAATGTTTCTGGTCTGGAATTACTTGCGCACTTATCATCATTTAAGTTGATGATGGTTCAGGCTAGTCAAGTAAGATATTCATAATTTGGAGATTCAGAATCGGCGTTTCATTGTCCCACAGAAAGACATAGGCGTGCGCACGGATGATCCAGGGAGGCAGTGACCCCCCCCCCCCATAAATGTTTGAAAGGGACCCCATAATCTTACTAATAAACCTTTTTTATTTTCGTTGATATGTTAAATCACTAGTAAAATGACATTAATAATGTATAGATACATTTTTAAATAACAATGATGATGACAAACAGATGGGCACATTTGTAGTACTTTCGGACATTATTACATTATCTGCGGTTAAGTATTACCTACTTATTGTCTAGGGCTATTAAATTTGAAAAAGAATCTGCAATTTACTTAGTTGAAAAAGTCAACTCTTGTTGTACTGTTGTCATTAACTCATTCATTCACTATTTTTAATAATCTTAATTATATTATATTCCAATTTTTTTTTTTAAAACTGTTACTTTAGATTGTATCTGGACATTTGTAATTTGGAAGAATATAGTCAACAAATAAATTTTAGTTTCCAAAAAATAACTGAATTGTTACATTGAGTGCGTTTTGACAAGTTATTTTGTAAACATTTTGTGTGAAGTCATATTAAACATTTTTCATAAAAAAGTATAATGAAATCGGTTAAAAATACTTCAACTCGGTCGCATTTTGTACGCCCGGCCAAATGGGGTCGCATTTGGTCGGGGTACTTTCATACATTTTGAACAGATTTATTTGGGCGATTTTAGACTTTTTGAACCATTGTTAGGACGTGTGTATGCGGGTGGGGGGTATTCAGTCCAAATTGGCCTCATGCATTGGTTGATTCGAAAAAGATTTACAGCCCGAATTCATCCGTTACACTAAAGGCACGTAGAATACAGTTTCCACTGTTTTCATTGCTTTTAGAGTTGAATTATTTTTCACCAACAGGAGTCAATCACTTCTGCAATTCCCCAAAAATACATTCAAAATTCAAAAATAGACTCAAAACATTTGTACAAATAAAATGTCATACAGCATTAAAATTGATATGGATATATACGGGGGTATCGAAAATTTACGTTTAATTGATAAGGGGGTCGAAACTGTAGTTCCTCCTCCCGAATCACCTAATACGGAATGGCTGGAAGAAAGAAAGGGGGATGACAGAAAGCCGGTAGGGAAGGGAAGTGGGGGCGGGGTAGTAAGAAGAAACGTCGGCCGTTAAATGGGGAGGTTTGTGTAGGTTACTTCAAAATTTCTATATACGAGTACGTCTTTTGATTTTCATGTAAATTATAATCAATAAATACTTGAAATTTGTGTACGTTCTATTATAGTATTCATTGTTTTGTAGCTTATGTTATCTGATATCAATTTCGGGAAAAACTTTCTTCGTGGTCCAATATAATTACATTATCGGAGTCTATTTCATGATTGTGTTCGTATGTATGATGAGAAGGGAATTTTGTATATTTTGCAGCTGTCTAATGTTATTCTCATGTTCTTTTACTCTTACAGCATGTTTCCTATTTGCTGGTCTATATATTGTAAATTTCAATCCTGGCAAGAGATCTGATATACAATATTTTTCTGTTGTTCTTTTGACATTTTATCTTTCATATTACTAAGGGTTTCCTATTGTTGTTTTTTATAGGTGACTATGATTTTTATACATACATGTGAGTACATTTGGGTTGATTTAAGCACTGAGCAAGCTTAAGTTGGTGAATGTAAGACAGGCTACGTTATTACAGTATCCGTAGACTGTTTTCGTGAATTGCTAACATGCCTAGAAATGTTATAAGTGTGATTACTGCCGATGCCAAAAGTTAAAACTCGAGGCAGTAATAACACTGTAACATTTTATGGTATGTTCAGCATTTTATCGGTCACAATCAAATTTCACGAATTATGTGAAAATTTAGGACATAACTGCGATAGTAAACACATGAATTCTGTTGCTGCGGCACGTTAATACGATATTGTAAGGTGTTGCCTGCGATTTATCTATAATCACAATATTCGTATACCGTGGTTCAAAAAAGATGAATGCAAATAATTCTCCTGAACCCAAAGAAACAATGTTCGGATAGGAAATTGGCGCGTTGATTTCCAGTGGTGACACCTTCACGTCGTCAGTAAATACGATTACCGGAGTAGTTTCATTTGGTGGAATGTGAGGAAAATGAGATTAATTTACATAATATACATTTTTCTAATTGTACTATTAATAATACCACAATGAAGAATAATTATTCCGCAAACCAATGTGAATTACTTCTGAATTGTTTGAATCAGATTTGTTTTGTACCACACTGTGTTTTTTCCTTAACAAACACTTCACTTGCGATGAATCAACGGTTGTTTACGTTGCTAAGGATGCTAAATACCGTTGCTAAGGATGTTAAGTTTCTTAACATAGAGACGAGTACGAGTACACTTAACAAACCTGCGGGGTTGCATGTTCACAGGGGTTAAACACGCAGATGACCGATAAAATATTTAATTTATTACAGTCTTAAGCGAGAGTGTCTGATTTGCTGTTCGTGAGTGGTGTGCGTGTAACTGTTTAGGAAACCATTTTGTGTGGTTTTGTCCAGAATTTTGGCTGCTAAATCCAACAGTATGACCGAAATTATCTAGCAATGAATTCATCACAGTGGTGTGAGACGATATTTTTTGGGAACCATTTCCTCGTCCCTCAAAAATGAATGCCTCCTGTGAGAATCGAACTCACGACCCCTGGTTTACGAGACCAGTGCTCTGCCTCTGAGCTAAAGAGGCTGTGTGTGAGAGGTAAGGGGTTTCATTGAGAATTGTGAGATTAATTGTAATGACATTTCGTCTTCATTGTCATTCGTTACTAATTCAAGATAGATTTGAAGAATAGTTCGCTCCTCTATACTCACACTCATGAAAGGGTGACTCATGAGAGGTTGAAATCAAAAGCCATTTATGCTACAATCGATACTAGCACTTATTATATGAATTCATTTTTATTAACTTAGATAGTTCACATATTCATCGTGGCAATGGTAAATATATTTTTGTTTTAGCACTTTCTACAAGAACTCAAAAGTTCGTATAATGATGTAAAGATTCGTAGGGGATTGCAATTATCATTCCATGAAATGAAAACTCGAACTCTATAAGGATTGTACCCCTCACGTATGACTATAAAATGAATTCCCACTATAGAATTCGATTAAAATGAGTTTTCATTTATGTAATCTGCCTCAATTGTTCAGGAACTTTTAGCAACTAAATTATTTAAATATTACATAACATAAATAAGACATTTCAGGAATGTGGGAAAAAGCCAATTTTATGCAAAAATTATAATCTTCGTGACACGATCAGCGATATGACCTCACGAAAAGTTCAAATATTCCCATAGAATTAGTTCACATAATCCCTACAAACCTACCTCGCACACACTAAGCGAACCGTAGGTCGAGAAGCCCTGGACCAGAATATTGTTCTGTGGCTTTTATTTGCTACCGAAACAAAAGACGAAGACAGGCTGTTTCATTGTACTACTTTTAAATTAGCTAAACAAAATGTTTGCGAACAAAACTCCCTTGGTTTTTGTCTGTAAAAGAACTTTGAGTTTTACTTAGTAGTCGGGAAATACGGAATATTAAGTGTACTCTGTAATAAACGTCTGTCTCCACACGGCAATACCATAAATACCCTCAGAACGGCGTCAGAATTATTGGAACGAAAATGACTGACGCCATAAACTCCTTCAGAACGGCGTCAGAATGAAACGAAAATAACTTTCGTCAAAATGAATGGCGAAAATGTATCATTCCTCTACCAGCGTGTTGTGAAAATTAAAATTTGTTTTGCGTGTTTGGTAAATATTATGAGATACGTTTTCAACACTATTAGTAGCGATATTATTTAAGGCTGGGTTTTAGTTTGCATTTCATTCTAATAATCAAAGGGTAACTTTTTCTGTGGGAAGAGGGTAAAAATGATATAAAACATTCACATTACCTTGGTTGTACTTGTGACCGCTCTACCTTTTCACTATTCTCTAACAAGCCTACAGCGGGTCACTCAAGTAACCTAGTAGTATTACTTGACCTGTGACTTGTTATGACATTATCACACCAAAAATTAGGAATGGTTTTAAATGTCCTAACTGCCCTACAGGAGTGGCTTCATCTTTTAACCTGATTTTGTAATAAAAGAAACATAGGCAAGTTAATATTTTAACTATGAACAGAGTTCTAGATATATTCTGTTAAATACTTGAATACAGTTCTAATCTATCATTTACACATTGCATTGAAAAATTCTATTACTTGCTCTACCTTTAACAATTACATGATTACCAAACAACTGCAGTTGCGTTTTAACACTTGCATAAACACTTTACATAAAATTATATTACCCATCACTTCACAAAAAAAACACAATAAAATAACTGTACACAAGACTATAATACATGGAAACACAAAATACTGAAAAAGAATCACATGCCAAAATACCCTTTACATACACTTTCAAAGAAATTGTCACTTGAATAGTGAATGAAATATATACAAGACGTTGTTTCACTTTCACGTACATTATTACTTTATACAATTTAGCCAGCAGAGAAAGAAAATGTCGTTATGCAATGAACGTACAATAAATAATAACTCTTTTACTAATTATTGGTTTTGAATAATTTGAAAACGATTAAACAATAAATTGAATACACACACAAAAGAATAATATTATCGATAATAGAAAAATGAAATAAATAGTTTTTTACAATTCTTTACAGGAATTAGCTATCTGGCTTCCTTTACGACTGCAATATTGTAAAAGATTACGTTTAAATGATTTTAATATAATTACTCGACTATCTACGTCTGTAAGTGAGGTGAATTCTATTTCTGTAGCATAATTCTCGCTTCTTTAAACAGTACTTTTTTTTTTAATTTCTAGTGAAGTTTTCTAACTCACAACACGTCGTCTCGAAGAAATATTTCCACAGCTTGGAGCGGCGACGGCGACCCAGATCCTTTCAAGGTCGTGGCAACCCCTTTGCTTCGATGAACACGTGCTCTGGTGAATCGCTACCACAGTCCTTCGAATTTTATACAATATGACTGCAATATCTCCGCGTAATGAATTTCTTATGTGGTAAGCTAAGACGAAAGAAAAAAACTGGAAATAGAAAGAAATATTTCCTATAGCAGATTCTTTCTTACGTCAGTATACGTTCTTGAATGTTGAAATATATTATTTCCTCTTTGATAGAAAAATAGTATATTTCTGGTAATGGTTCACGTGAATTTATATTCATTATTTAAAATTCTCAATTGTCTCATACATGGTATTGTTATTTTAACATGATGAGACGAATTACTTTTTTCAAGCTTCTTATCGTCGAAATACGGCGAATTCTCCTCTCCGTCCAGCACGATCAATTCCGGTGTGTCCAGATCGGCGGTTGACAGCAAAAGAGAGAGCTTTTGGTAGCGGTGCTTTGCGCTAGTGGTGATATTCTCAAGGGTGATTTTTGATTGGTTGTCGTTCGATTGTACGCGAGTGCGTTCAGAAACTTTAATAAATTCTCGCAAGGGATACCATTTACTGCTGGCGCGATCTCTTGCAATTCGGTAACACTATAATTGCATCTTGTCGTGTATTGACGTTCTCGGGTGCTTCTCAAAAACCAATGTACCGACATATGGGCGGTTACATTCTGAAGCAGAGGTAGTTCCTCATATTTGTGATATGTACAAATGAAATGAACATATTTATTGACTTCTTCGAAACCAACTATCATTTTTTAATCTATATATCATGTATGTTGCGACGTTTTGTTGGGTTCTTCATTTCAACCCCTTTCTAATTATTATCCGACCATCTACCACCCTTCGTAAGAGGTTTTGAAAACAAAAAATGGCTTTGCATGTGATGAAATTTCGTAAAAAAAGCTTTGGTAGTACTAAAATGCTAATAACAGATTGATGAAATTTGTATTGTATTAGGATTTGGATATTAAACATCGGCGTACTGGAATGGCATTCCTTGAAATGTAAATGCATTTCGTAATCACCGAGGTGCCTATACTGTTTTGTCAATGATATCGGAAGCAATTTTAGCAAAATTAGTCACCGCATTAAATCTGTCCATATACAAGAAAACACTTAATTGTTGAACTCACTCAAACTCAAAATGCTTCAATCTAGAAGTTGGATTTGCAGCAGTGCAAGAAGTTAATCATCTTGTGCTCAAGTCCGTATGCGATTATCGGCCGTTATCCGAAATGGAACTGAAGCGACATCTTGCGTCCTTGTAGCGCGGTAAACTGGCTGCTCTGGTGAATTCAGGCATATCCCACAAAGCGGACTGATCTATTAATTTCTTTGTGGTCGCGGCTTCTTTGCCATTGTCTAAATGTATGAACCATGATCATGGGGATGATTTGGTCGTCAGAATATTAAGCGAGAGGTAAAGGAGCCTTGGTGTTATGATATTCTCAAAAGGTTTCACACTCATTCAGCATTATTATAATATCTGAAAGCTGATCGAAAGATATCAGATCACAAGGGCTAAATGTATTCCGCACCCGTGTCCACAGATAGAAACGATATTAGGAAGGCACCGCTTTAATTACTTCGATTACTGTTCAACATAGTCATCCTGGTTGTCTGAACATTTCTTCCACCGGTGATATCGTGACTTTAGTTTACGAGTGGTAAACATCTGTTCGTAAGACGTGAAAAAGAAAAATACTCGAAGAAAAATACTGCAAGGAATTGAAAATTGATCTGTTAATTTCTGGACATTTTGAGAGAATAGATAAATTCACAGATTGCTAACTTATTTAAATAACAAGCGACTTCCGATATTCTTCTGTAAAAACCAAGCGATGTTTATGACTCATATACTCCTTGTGCTTATTTTTTGATTGACACAAATGATGGAGACTATTTGTTTGTTAACACTGACGTACAAAGTTCTGAGGAAAAGTGTTGTTAAATTTGTCGTATGTTCCTAGAGGAAGTGTAGTCTACTCCGTGAAGCGACAATTTTGTGGGTATGGGAGGATATCCGCGTGCCTCATGCGTCATTGCATTGCACTTGCGCGCACTTGCGGGGTCTGAGACGACATTGTTTCTGTACTTAACTTGTCCGGGTGAAGACTTCTGAAATCATACTCATATTAGTAATACGGGCAGAACAATTTAGCAACTTGTGGAATGATTAATTTGGTTGCACTGATAGAACTTCTGGTTTCTCAAACTTAATTTTAACACATGTGTCTCTTAAACAATAATATCGTACTGGTTTTATAAGAATATTCTTGTACCATTGTTATACATCGTAATCTCAAAAAATAATACGCTTAATTTATAAAGTGGAATTTATTTGTGAATAATATGTCAAATGGTGAGGGTTCTTAGCTCTTGATTGTATTATTTTCTTTACAACAATTTTCATTCAAATTTACGTGGCAATTTTTGTGAACATTTTTATTGATGTCCAAACGTATTTAAAGCAGAGTTTCCTAACTCCTCAGTTATCGCGATACCCTTTACCCGGAGGTTCATATTGGGTACTCTGTACCTTATGGTGGAATAACACTTCGTATTTCTCCCTTATATAGAACCTCCATATTGCAAATACGTAAATATTTGAAAATTTGAAATTTTCCTCTTTTTGATTCAAATTCGAGGTTCAAATGTGTACGGTTTGTTGAATAACATTTATTTATTGTCCTCTAAATCCCTCATCTTTGACTGCATTGATTGATTTTAAAATAATTTTACATCTTACGAAACCATTACGAAGTGTTTGCAGGTGAAACCCTCAGATAGAATCACTGTTAGAAAGTGTTTTAGCTTCACAGCAGAGACAATTTGTTTCAAAAACCAATATAATGAATTTCTTCCCACAATAATGCAAATATTTATCTCTGTAACACCTTTGCCTTTTGAGTTTCAGAAAGTTCTTCAACGAGTTATTTTTCAGAAAAGAAAACTTACTCTTTTAATAGTTAAATCATCGTGGCTCACCTTGTTGATGAAATCCGATATCTCAGTAACTTAGGCGTGCGTAACCTAAAAGAGGAGGGAAAGCAACTACATTTATCTGTCCTCCTGGACTCATTTTCCATTAAACCTTTTTATTTACACCAGACATATTTTACTAGGTAATAATGAAATGTACTGTAAGGAGAACAGAATTATAATTTAAATGATAGAATTAATAAATATACTGCAATTGACTTTCTTTTGAACAATTGACAAGTTGTCAATTAGTTTTGAAGAGCCTCTTCCCCAAACGTCGTGTATTAATTCTCCAAATTGTCGGCTTAAAGAAGAGTAAAACGAAGAATTGAACGTATTTACGGAAATATAGTGTTTTATTAGATAATGCTAAGGTGGCCCTTTTGAAATTTTTACGAGGCCACGACCCCCTCTCGTCCTCCATTTTGTGAGCACGCCCAGTACAAAAATTGTATTATTTACCATCATCAACTGCAAGGAGTAGACTTGTTCAGTCTGTTCCGGCTCCTAAACACTGCTTAGTCCATCTTCTCAGTGGTCTTCCTACATTTCTTATCCCTTTTGGCTTGTCAGTATAGGCAACTTTGACTATCCTTTCTTCGGGCATTCTAAATTCGTGATTTTTTCATTTTTATCTATGTTTTTTGATAATATCACTCACACCTACAATTTTTAGTTCGTATATAATTTCTTCACTTTTCTTGTGATCAAGAAGTGTATGGCCTGCTATGGTTCGAAGAAACTTAATTTCAGTTGATTCTAATTTTCTAATTTGGCCTTAAGTTAATGTCCAACACTCTCTTATACTTCCGTTTAACAGCATGAGCAGGGCCATTGTTTTGTAATGTTTCATTATAGTTTCTTTTCTAACTTTATTTTTTAATGTTAGAACTATTGTGCCCCATAAGTGTCTACTACATCTGTTTTTATTTTGACTTGTAAATCATTATTTTTATAATACATTATTTTATAGCCAAAGTAATTGAATGCATTTACCTGTTCTATTATATTTTTACTGAGAGCTATTTTTGCTCTTATTGGCTCACAACTCCTAAACGCCATGATTTTAGTTTTGTCTGTTGATATAGTCATGTTATATTACTTAGCTATATTATCTAATTTATATATTGCTTCCTGGGTATATTGCTTCTGTGGAGCCTATAATGACTTGACCATCTGCAAACAAGACTGTGGTAATATTTACATTATTTACCATAAATTGTTTGTTTAACATTTTTAGCCACTCATTTATGAATTCGTCAATATATATGTTAAATGAAGTAGGTGACAATGGGCACACTTGTCTTACACCTTCATTAATTATTGTAGCATGTTTTCCATTTTTTGTTATTCTTATTTTTATTATATTTTCTCTATATAGGCTCTGTATAGCTCTTATTAGATGTTTTGGCACTCCTTTCTTTTTTAATGTTTTACATAGTGGTATCCTAACTTTATTAAAAGCTTTCTCATTGTCGATGAACGGGTAGAATGTTGGTAAATTTTGTTCTCGTCTTTTCTTTGTTAATTGAGTAATTGTAAATGTTCAGTCACTGCAAGATCTTCCTCTTCTAAATTCAAAAATTGTATTATTCAGCACCTTAAATGCGAATTCAGTACGAACAAATTCTTCACGAGTGTTTTTAAGAGGGAAGTATCTAAATAATATATTACCTTCTGGGTTGTAAAACGCCATACATGTAACACTGCTGAGTCGTAATTTTCACATCAGTTCTTACTGCTCCATGGCTTGACTGACTTTTCACTTAGAACAACCTTCATTGTGGAGATTCTTTGCACTAGTCGGTTATGGAGTATTTACGAGTAAGTTTCTACACAATCATATATTCTTTATCATCCTGACTGAGCACAAAACGATTGCGTATGTCACGAATTTCCTTGTAAGGACGTAGAGTTGTTCCATGTTCGTTTACTTGAGTTTCTTTTGGAGTCATATTTATTTAGATGGGTTTTTTTCTTCCTGTGGACTTTAGGTCAACCACTTACCTTCTCATGTCGCCCTTGAATATATGCCGCACATCTGGATTTTTATTTGACTTTAAATTTTCTTATTAGAATTATTATACACATTAAATTTTAATTGATAAAAATGTTTCTCTAAAATGTTTACTTGCATAGACCAGAGTAAAATAAAAATGAAATAATAAATTCTTGAAATGCTGTAATATAACCGTCCGCGCTGAGATCCTAATTTCCAGCCAAAGAATGTTGATATGAAGTCCTTATAATTTGAGTTTAGGAAGAAATCCACCACTAAGGACGTTGCGTAGATACCGTCGCCAACCTCTGACAAGGTTCTTAAGAGCGTGAGAGGTTATTTCATGATTAATAGGAAATAATTTAATCATAACGCACACAGTAATATATTATATTCTGAAATACACTTCACTTACGCGACGTGTAGAACTGACACACACACACACACACACACACACACACACACACACACACACACACACAAAACAATAAAAGGAAAACAAAATAAAAATCAATATGCTGTTGCAGTCTAAGTAGGAACAAGTTCGGCAGATTTATGCTTTCTCGTTAAAGTCCAATCTGAAATTTACTTATTCAGAATAAATGTCTCTAACACTCACAAGACTTTACAGGCGAGTGCATAAAATATTTCCGTGATCGTCTTTAATAGAAACAAACTATGTATTAGGTAAACATTTCTACGAATAGAATTATACATTTCATTCTGTACCGTTTTAAGACTACGCTTAGCGCGGTTCTGAATTTTTAAATGTCATTCCTTACCTCTTTTGACTAGGCATTTGGTTGTATTTACAAGGGCAACCTGGTAGGATTTTTTCAAGCAGTTTTTGCGGTTGTTTTGCGCTACCCCTCCGGCAAGAATATTCATGTTCACCCTTTTTTGTGCTTTGGAAGATTAAATAATAATAATAATTTTTAAACATATTACGGTGCATAGCATGTTCATTTTCGGGAAAAGAAAGTTACATGAAAAAAATTGATTAATGCACTTCTAAACATTTCTGTTTCATTAAAAAATTGAAAATAATTATCGTCAATTTGGTGGATTAAGTCGCAACGAATCATATAAATGTCGCAAGGAGAGTTCAGAATTTCATCGATGTACTCGTAGGTGTATCAAAAGGTGATTTTTCAGTTCTACCGGGAGAAGTGGCTCAGTGCATCACTGCAGTGCCTCTGACCGGGAGGACCTAGGTTTGCGTCCCGGCAGTCGCGCGATTTTCAACACTAGCTTGTCAGCTAGGTCGAATTCAGTCGCAGTCTGGAGGAGAATTCTAGCGGTCGGCTGCTCTGATAGGTAGTTTTCTGTGGTTTCTCCGAACACCACCAGGCGAATGCCGGAGCGGTACTCTAACAAATCTTTCCTTCATCTTCCTAGTCCTATCCTCAGCCCTTACACGCACTTACACTAACATGCACTACACTACCACAAATGCCGGGAGACCGGTCGGGAGTTTTGAGCTTGTCCCGGCTGGGGTGGAGCCCCGCTGGTGGGAGATACTGCGACCCACCCTCCGCCGGCTAGCTCAGAATGGGTTTTCAAGGTGGGCGCAAAATAAAAAATACAATTAGAATAGCGGGGATCAGGGTCATGTGGGCCGTTGTGGATTGAATGCATTTACACAGAAACTCAAGTCGAATCACTTTCCACTTACTTAAGTATATTCTAATTAAATTGCTGTTACAGTCAATGAACATAAAACACTTTACATATACAAGAATTTTGTCTTGCTGAAAAAGAAAACAACTTACACTCTCAATAATTAACTACACTGTTTCCTTTCTCTCATTTAAATCAATTTCAAAGAATACTTAAAACTTTGCCTAATCATTCCAGTCGTAAATTCCTAGTTGCAACTTTACAATTAGCTAAGTTTTCTTGAAAGAAAAGATTGATTCTATTGTTTACAGAATATCGGTATAAAGAACTTGTACTAATACTTTCTTTCCGAAACAAATTATTCCTTCTAATATCTACAAATTGTTCAAGTTGGACGACCTTACTGTGTCTTTTCACGGCGTAGAAAAATCTACGGCGTCGACTCTTCCAGTCGCTCGGTGTCCTTGTCCTTGCAGCTCGGTCGGGAGCAAAGCCGCCCTCTGCAGAACCGCACGGTCGCCCTTTCCAGTACCGTTGTTCAACTCACGATGTGGCCTCCGTCTCGTTTTCCGTTGATACTCTTTTCGTATTCTTTTATAGAATGTAACTAGCTTTTAATTCCATATTTAAAAGAATCTACAATACGACAACTGAGTCTATCGTATAAGAAGAATAAATATAAAAATAAAAAAACTGCAAAGAAAAGAAATGAATGGCCTCGTTAGTTTCATGCTATTCACACTCTCTCTTACAAAGATTTTAAATGCGTCACTTATACTTTCAGCCTTTTCCTGATGAATTGTTTTAATGCCTTGTAATATGATAATTAGCTCCTCGAATGTCTTGAAGAGTTTTTATCGTAGATGCAGTCCTGAAGTCCGTAGCAGTACGAGGTGCCGCCTTCTCGTGATCGGTAGGTCCTCACTCTCCAGCTGTTACTTCAGAAAAGAAAGCTTTCTTTCTCCCGACTCTCGGTGTCGCATACTCTACCGAGACGCTCCCTTACGGATATAGTTCGTAGTTTTCATTTTCGGATTGTATTCATGCGCGTTGGCGCGCGTTCAAACAGCTCATCTTATTCTTGAATATTGATGTGCTCCGTTTTCGAGATCTCGGCAAACGGATGGTTACAATACCTGGTTATGGGAAACCCCGCTAATCGACGGTAGGTCGGTTCCGGATTTCGCTATTCAACGGGAGATCACCGCCAACCATCGACGAAAATACATGCACTGCATTTACGAGACTAATGACCTCCGTGGTTGACGCGCCCGGAAGCACTAAGAACCAACTAACCATCTACAATTCTTCCAAAATATCCTACAGGGAACAGACTGCAATTATGTCAATTAATCTTGTGAAGAATCAAATGTTGTATTAATGACCTCTTTAGGTGGCGTAAATCTCCCCAAATACCTTTTAGACGCTTAAAAACAAAAGAAAAAAAACATGCTTTTTGGAAAAAATCTCGTGTAATATTCTGGATTAAACCACAAATAGCGATCAGTTCATCTCCAGGATACGTAGACGCGTCGAATGACACACCCTTTCTCTCCATTGGTAGATCGAAAGGGGTCTTACACCTGCGTCACACCAGCGCTAGTTTGACACGCATTAAGTAACACGGTTCGTTGATTAACATTGTACCTTGTGCGGAACGGCCAAAGCGCTCGTGTGTCGTTTCGCATAAGATAATGTGTTATTCTACAACGCGCGTTACTTAACGCGCGTCAACCCAACGTTTGTGTACGAGATCCCTTACCGTGAGGACGAACGAACAGATGCAGGTAACTTGACTCCTATATAACGATATCAACTTTTCTTTAATGAACATAAAAGGTTTCTCAAAATGAAAATAAATTAAATTTTATTTCATAATCGTTAAATACAAACATAGAAACTTCTATAAGTCTAATCATTTTTCTGTGACGAGATTATCTTTACAGATATTTGCGGTTCATTTTTGTTCCGAAAATTATGCACTTGTAATAATGGAATAATTCTTGTTTTACGAAGTCACGTTGGAGTGTTCCGGTTGACCGCTCGAATCCTCGCTCCGAGAGTTTCTGACCTCTGTTTTTAACAAAGAGATTTCGACTGCAAGGTCTTGGCCACGAAATAAGCGTGGGCTGAACGTTTTTTAGTGCCTGAATGTCACTGGAAGGATGAACTATTGGAGAACAATAGAAGGTAAAGACTGCACAGTAGATTCGAAATAAAAAGAAAGAACAAAAACAAAAGAAAAAGCCCACCTGAACAACAGACCTTGTCTAAGATGTTCTGAAAGAAGAAATTCTGAAATTCTCACCTTCTTTTAAATGCATTGCTCGTAAAGAACGGGCAAGCACTATAAAAGTAAACAAAAAAATTTAACATAAAATTAACACGTCTTGAAAATTTGTTTTCATTTACTAACAATATATATATATATATATATATATATACATATATATATATATATATATATATATATATATATATATATATATATATGTCCCACAATAGCATTGAAAAGCTGTCAAATCTTTCCAATTTTATATATGGAATATGCTAAATCCCATCTAGATCACCACTAATAATACTTAGACTTTTATCGTTATTATTATTGTTATTGTTATTATTATTATTATTATTATTATTATTATTATGGTCATGTTCCTTATACATGGAAGTGAAGTGTAGTGAAGGGGAGGGAAGTGCAGTGCAGTGTACTGTAGTGTAGAGTAGTTAAATGTAGTGGTGTTAGATAAGCTATAAGTCAATTTAGATATAACTAAAAATTAATTAGAACTTAAATATTAACGACTAATTCTAATTGTAATTATATTTGTAAATATTGGTAATAGTTTTCTAATTGTCGTAAAGCTAATTGTAATCATTTTGCCATTCATCTAACAAAATTAATTATCTATCTATCTATCAATCTATCTATCTATCTATCTATCTATCTATCTATCTATCTATCTATCAAATATTTCTATTGCGCTTACAAAGTGTACTATTTTTCTTTAAAAGCTGATCGAATCTAAACTGTCCTTAATATAATCCGTACGTAACACATAATACGCTGCACACAATACCCAATGCGAAAATGCCCTTCAACGGCTCCCGCGACTCTCCCACAAAGATACATAAACTAGTTCATTTTCCACACAAGCACATACATTCATTCAATAGATTTGCTTTACTTCTCAACTCAAAGTACATTCCGTATCAGTATGTCGCACAAGTACATAAAATAAAACATGAGATCATAAATAATTATTCCACTTTATTCTTACATATATTTATATTACGAACTACAAAATATTGTGTTATTAAAGATTGAATAAATATTGGAAAAAATTATATATTTACAATGGAGTTAACATGATTTAGATTACTTCAATTAGTTGGGATTTCTTTCTTTTTCTACGTTTCGGTCAAATACTAGGGCCCTAAGCAGGAAATGGCAAACTATCGAAATTTTCTTTCTTTTTTATCGAATCTTTGATATCACTAAGATCATTCTCATAAGGGATGTGGTTAACATTTAACAAATTGATTTGATTTACAACCAATTTGAAATAATAAATTTGGGATGCGTACTAATTAGTGACGTATACTGTATGCATTTTGGTACAATCGTCATCTATAGTGACTGTGAGCGCCGTCAAATGTGGAAAATGCAAGATCACATAAATGTAAAAGAACTTAGTGGCCCATATTAAAGTGCTGCAATGTTAACCAATGTTGTGCGAATTATACTTGGGTAGAATGTCAATGAGCTATTAGTGTAAACGTTACACTATTCTCTTTCTGTAAACGTTACTCTATTCATTCCCGCCTGAGATATGGCATAATATTCCGGGGAAATACATCTTATAGCTCCCAGACTTTTAGATTACAAAAACGAATTTTACGAATAATAATCAAATCCCACACACGTGATTCTTGTAAGCCTCTCTTCATTACTCTAGGAATTTTACCATTACCTTGTCTGTTGATTTACGAATCAGTGGTTTTTCTCAAAAATGACTTGCTTAAGGCCGGGAATATATTTTCAGAAAAAGCCGAAGTCTATTACTATAACACTCGGCGTCGAAATCATATTCATCAGGTGACAGTATCAACAGCTCATTACAAAAAATTCACATACAATACATGTACATTATTTTACAACACTTTGCTAGATGACATTAAACGATTAAATTCGATAGAAAAGTTTAAATCCCAAGTGAAATCGTTTCTGCTGCATAACTGTTTCTACACAATTAGAGACTATACTGAGCATCACAAGAAAAGCAACATTAATTTTAACAATGATTCATAATGCATTATTTACCATTTGGACTGTATAAATGAGTATAAACAACCTGTAACAACTATTGTACTACAGCTTCCGGGTCAATGACCCCCATCTCGATCGGGTTTTTCGTCCAGTTTCCCTGATCCATTGAGCAAATGCTGAGATGGCCCCTGTTTGCTTTGGACATAAATGTACTTCTGATCTGTGCACGTCTTCTAGAATTCAGTGGGAAATATAGTTGTTCAAATTATCGTTTCCATGTTGTTGCGGCAGGAAGTATTATCCCTTGACGAAGGACATCATGGATAAGAGCCCAAAATTTATTGCTTATTTATCCTTGAAAATAGATTCTATTACATGAGAGCCTTTTTTTATTTTCAAGATTTATGTAGTATATGACTCAGTGTATGGATCACAGAATTTTGAAAATGTGCATAGAATTCACTTCTCCCCATAGCACGTCATACGCAGTTACAATTGTTTTTGACGTAAAATAAATTTAAAAAAAAACAAGCGTATTTCATTATTTTCTTTTAGAACGTTTCATCAAACGTAAGATGTGGAATGTGCATAAGCGTCGTAAGGCGCCGCATTGTGTGCGAGTTGTCAGCGCGTGGAAGAAATCGATGCCCCAAATGATGGACTCGCGTTGGATCGAGGGGAAGCGATGCGAAGGGACGGAGAGAGGGAGAAGGAGGCATGCTTGCTTCCCGCGGCCGTTACGCCGTGGGCCGTGTCGGCACCGCCCCCTCCACGCCTGCCGCCTCCCCCTCCCTCCCCATTCCTCGCTCCACCCGTCCCAGCCCGCTCCCCTCAGCCCCGCCCCCTACCGCCCTGACCCCACAGCGCCCCGCCCCCTCCACCCCGCCCCGCTCCTCGTCCTCCCGGAGGCCGACTTTCCGCGTCCCGTTCGACGAACGAGGTGAGCGCCGCGCCGCGCCACCCGTCCGTCGAATTTCTGCGCGATTTTCCTCGTTGTGACGTCACTGGTTTTGCGCGCCCGCGCTCGTTTGCGCCCGAGCTGGGCGGGTAGCGGCGGCGGCGGCGGCGGCGGCGGAAGCGACAGTGTCGGCGGCGAGAGGAGGGACGTTGGCGGTAACGGTAGAGGCGGCGGCGTCACGACGAAGGGCATGGAAGAGGCGACGCCGAGTCAAAGTGAGTGTTCCCGGTGGTGACGGATGGAAATGGTGGTGATGGCGAAAGGAGAGTGTTATCAAAAAGGCCGGACGCGATGAACGACCCGGTGGTCGACGAGCGGCCAGAGGTGGACAGCCAACGAGCGAACAGTTCTCGGACGCAGGCTGCGGTCCGCCACAGGAATTGGAATACGAGGGGGGGGGACCAAAAACAGTGGTGGAGCTGAGGGGGGGGGGGGCGGGGGGGGCAAGGAGAGGCGGGCGAGACCAGAACGGACGGGGGGACGAGACGGACTGGAGAGTGCAGTGAGCAGGCGACCGGTGGCCGGTTAGGGAATTTGGGGCTAGCGGCGGGTAATGCAAGACGGGCAAAGGGCAGCAGCGGAGCGTGAGCATGGCGGGGGGCTGGGGGGCGTGCCCCTGGCCCGTTATCTCCAGCCCGTCCTCGTGTGCAGCCCAGTTTCCCCGCCCCGCGCCGCCGTGCCGTCCTGCCTGCGAGTGTGGGGGGCCGGCCGTTTCTAGGCGGCCGCCGATGTGGGCCGCACCGCAGGCGGAGCGGAACCCAATCGCCCCTGCCCCGCCGCAGCGCCTACGCCGCCATTTGAGGCTACGAGCGGCGCGTTTAAGAGGATCCCTCTGTGTAATGCGCTTGTTCCTAGAAAGGTCGCCCCGCAAAAAAACTCACGTCCGATGTTGATGGTGTTTTTTCTTCGACAGTTTCATTTCTGCTTAAATAGGCCTACGTTCTCGAAATGTTTTGTTATGGTGCGGTCTCACGCGAGTGATCATGGGAGGAAGATGAGACTTCCCTACCCCAGACGGTGTAGAGCAGGAGATCCCAACGGAGTCGATGTCGACCCCTTAAGGGTCGATAAATAGTAAGAGTCGTCCATGATTAAGAGGTCGATAGAGTTGGGGGGTAAATAGCCGAATATGATCCAGCAACTAATCGATAGCGTCAAGATTAAGATTTCATTGATTATACAAAATATCAATAAAGTTGATATTTAATTCTTTTCTGATATAAAAGTATCAAATTCTTAAAAATAAATTATAAATTTCCCCTTCTTTTGTATCCATCGTTCGTTAGGATGTTTTGAAAACTCAAGATATTTTAACTACGTGTTCACAACAACAAGCACTTTATGACGCAAGAAAGTTTTCACCGCAATACACACTGAAGATATACAAGTTCTTTAAAAACACTTACCACAGACTGCATTTTGTAACAATTTCACAATCCTGAAGATTTCAAACCCAGGTACTCAGAGGCGATTATTAGAAATCGAGATATTTACGAAAATATTGGTTTGAGGAATGTTTATTTGTAAATCACGTAGGTGCAATATTGTATTGTGATGACTAGGTTGAATGCTGTTGATGAGACTGAAAATTTAAGAGGGAAACAAACTATTCTTTTAAAAGTGGTCAATGCAAGAAGAATTGGATCGAGAGTAATATACGTTTTGGCCCTTGAGGCTAAACGACAGTACCGGCGACTGTTCATTTATTTACGAGAATAATACCAAAATCTAATTTTTGTCCAGGAAAATAATGTTTAAAATACGTAACGTTTATCTGTTCTTGAATACTTGATGAAGTATGATTTGGTATAACGAATCCCTCTGTAAAATGTCTGTATATACTAATTATAAAATATGAAATTGTTTCTGCCAGTCACATGAAAAACAAACAAACAACGTAATGAATGGCCTTCCTGACAAGGGTAAAAACTATTTTCACATTTGAACCTTTTATATCCCTTCTATGGTAATTTCAAATGAATTTAAAACAAAAAAAAAAATTCCAAAAAATTAAGATCAGTGAATAATTACAGCAACTTGGCAGTTGCTCAAATAATTAATTCCTCAGTTGGTAAATTTTACTGCTGGAAAACAAATTTAATGAAAAGTCGCTTGTTTTGATAACAGTATTGGGGCATTTGTATCATTCAAATTCAAAAATTAATTGTGCAAAGCATAAAACGTTTTCATGAATTACTCCCTTCATCATTTGCACATTATTTTTAACCAAGCATTTTATTTTTAATTTATGGTTCTTGCTCTTAATTCCTGAGCAACCGACCCAGCTAGGGTCTAAAAAATTCTCGATTCTGCTGTTTATTATTCTGCTAATTGCGATTCGTTTCATCAATATTTGGGAGCTGATCTTTTTTTAGCTCATCATTGTTTGCCTCTAGTGCCATGATGATTTTGTCATAAGACTTAATGATATATTTCCTATATCTTTAAATTTGTTTAAGCTTTTAAACTATAGATGACCTGCATGTCAACAATAATTTTTCATTGTTCTTAACAATGTACACAAACTAGTTTTCTGGGAAATTAATAAAAACATTTATTGCTTCTGATAATTTGTTCGTTCGCAAAACTATCTTAAAAATGAAGAAAGATGTGTTATAGTTGTCCATCAATAGTGTACAATATTTAGATGTTTCATTTAAACTTCGTACTGTGGTTTATCCCAAAGGATTGAATAAAATTAAAATTATAGCGCTCGAATAAAAATGTTTGTAGTACATTTTCCTCTACAGTTTTAACTCACGAATTGTTTGTGGCCTGTTAAATGGAGATTTCTCGGTCCACATCGTTAAAATTTACTGATATATTATTTTTCTTCTTCTTCTTCTTCTTCTTCTTCTTCTTCTTTATTTTATATAATAAATCGACATTCATTTAATTATTAAATAACAACGAACTTTTCGCCAAGTGTGTTATTTGCTATGTATTTAAGAATCTGAATTTAGAAAGTTTCGGACAATACGGGAAGCATTTAGATGACAGGCTTCTACATTAATTTTAAAAGTCTTGGAGGGCTATCAAGTTTTTGAAGGTTTTCTTTGACATGTTTTTCTGTAAGGCCATAACTGGAGATAATTACTGGGAGAATGGATACTTGGTTCTGTTTCCATTGATCTTTAATTTGGTTCACCAGATCGTTGTACTTCCTTATTTTTTCCGAGAATACTTTTTGCTTGTTCCTATGAGAAGGGACTGCAACATCAATGAGAAAAGTAGTTTTTGGCACTTGAGTTCAATTGTGCTTGGGTAGGTTCAGGTTTGTATGTGTAGTGAGGGGTATGACGATCACTAAATTTATGGTTGCTTACAATTTGTTGGTGTATAATGGAAGCGATCTAGTTATGGAGTATTGTGTTATCTGTGTGTGCGAGGGTTGCACATCATTAAATGATGTGATCTATATTTTTCGTTCAAACGTTACATCTGCGGCATTTATCAGATTGGACCTTGGGATCTTTTTGAACTTGTTTTTTGTAGTTTCGGGTAGGAATAACTACATCTTGGATGGCTAGCATGCAACCCTCAGTTTTAGAATATAAATCTCCATCTGGCTAGCTATTTCACAGAGGTTGAGAAGTCTGTGCATGGATCGTTAAGTGCGTGAAACATTTTACCATGAATTTGTTTTTCTGACCACTGGTCTTGCTTTTCCTCTTTTTGTTTGAAGGGAAGGTTCTTGAAGGGAGCCCTGGTTCAGATGTAGAGGAATGAGCTTTTTATCTGCTAACACAATTGCTTTATGTATCAATGACAGTTTTGATTTATTGAGGAAGTATTCTCAGAGTGAAGTGATTTGTTTTGAGTGTAGTTCCTGGATGTCAATTATGCCTCTCCCTCCCAGGCTACTCGGCAGCATGCTACTCTATGCAAGATTTTGGGAGATGCTTTCAATATTATTATTATTATTATTATTATTATTATTATTATTATTGTTGTTGTTGTTGTTGTTGTCTGGATACGAATGTAAGCCATTTCAGAATAGCAATGTAATGGAAGGCAATAAAATTACTTCCAAATCAGATTTAGATGTATGAGAAATGTTATAAACATATTTTTCTTCATAATAATTGTTATAGGTATCAATGTCGAGAGTGTGTTTTCTTTAGCTGTCTTGGTTTCCTCTCTTTCATAATATTTTGTTCATTTTCTACTGATGTTCGGTTCATATTATGAAGATGAGTTTGTACTATATTTAAGGTCAAATATTTTAAAATAATAATTGGTAGAAAAATATGTCACCCAAAAGATCATCGTGATATCATTTATTTAAAATAGTAGTGGTTATAGGTAGATATCCCGACTTGAATATGCTGTGTTTTTTCTTCTTGTGTGGCGAAGGGACTCGCCTCACTACTTAAGTGTGGGAGTGGGGGTCAGTGGGTTGGTATAATGAATGCTTGGAGGAGGGGGACAGTGACAGTAATTTGTTCTAATAATGAGTTTTTGTTCAGTTCTGGGCTAAAATGGACATATTTTAGCAATAGTTTTGGAATATGTTTGTGAATCTACATTCTGCGGGTCAGCAGGTGTCTCGCCTCTGACCGCAAGTTCCAAAACATAGTAAACCTGTCCAGGGGGAAACATGTTCTGCTGGTTGAAAAGTTTGTAAACCACGTTCCCTATTCCACTAATTTGAATGAGAGGTCCAGGTATTCAACAATGAGTGCCGTAAGCCAGAGTGACTTTATCCATGTGTCCGAATAGAAATCGAAACAATGTTGTAGAGCACTGCTTCCCTCGATATCTGTATTTAAAGGTATTACGAGGTAAAGTAATGCGGGAAAAAGAGTTCATTTCCAGCATTTTTTATTGCATAAAACTGCTTTCCAGTGGTTTCAGAGGCAATATCAGATCCCAAAAGAGATTAAAGAGCTCATATCGTATTATTATTATTATTATTATTATTATTATTATTATTATTATTATTATTACTAATTGGTTTTACTGGAGAGAAAAAATGGCAAAAACGGTCATCAATATAAAAATATGATAGCACAATGTGAACAGTATTTAGCAGTTGAAATTTAAAAATATTTTCTTGAAAGGAAAATTGGATCTACTCTCAGTCGGTGCCTCTAACATCAACACAATATCATTCCCGAAACACTTGTTTCAACTGAAGAATATGGGAAATGAAAGGATCCCATGATCTTTTGTGCCTCAAGGAGATTTCCACATCATCAACACATAAATTTCGGACTTAAAATATTAGATGATCTTCTTTCCCAGTAGCAATTCAAAAGGAATATCGTTGTCACAATTAGCTTGTGTACGGGAGAAGCAGTCTAACAAAGTTATCTCAACCCAAATTAAAATACCAATAATAATATTAATGATAATAATACCAACAATAATACTAATAATTACTCTAGTGTGCGCGTCTTTTTCACTTATGTTACCGGTGAATTCCATCCACCAATGTTATTTTGAATTTTGGCTTCATAAAAAGAACAGCTTATGTTATAGCTATTAACATACCTAGAATGAATGTTATTACTTCCGAGGGCAAAAGTTAAAAATTGAGGCGGTGCGCAGTGGAGTCGAGTTTTTTAATTTTGACGAGGCAGTAATAACACTCACATTTCGCTGTATCTTCAGCATTTTATCGATCACCTAAAATACCACGAATTATGGGAAAATTTAGGACATTACTGCGATAGTAAACACATTAATTCTATTGCTGTGGCACGTTAGTACGATATTGTGGGGTGATGCTTGCGATATATCTATATAAACAATATTCGTATACCATATTGTTCGAGAAAGATAGATGCATATAATTCTTCTGAATCTAAAGATACCTAAAGAAACGACGTTCGGTTAGGAAATGGCGCGTTGACTTTCATTGGTGACACATTCACATCAGTAAATACGATTACCGGAGTAGTTTCATTTGGTGGAATGTAAGGAAAATGAGTTTATTTTACCTAATATACATTTTTCTAATTTGTACTATTAATAATATTACAATTAAGAATAATTATTCCCCAAACCAAATGAATTACTTCTGAATTGTTTGAATGTTATTGGTTCTGTACATCGTCATGTTTTTTCTTAACAAACACTTGACTTGCGATGAATCGATGGTTGTTTACGTTCCCAAGGATGTTAAAACCCAAAATGTTAAATTTCTTAACAAGCAGGTAGGTACAAGTGCACATAAGAAATCTGCAGAGTTGCGTGTTAACAGGGATTAAAGACGCATCTGGGCGATAAAAATTGTCTCCTATGTAATTTCAGTACTATACATACCTTTTGCAGCTCTCACACACCACCTTTATTATAAATGAGGTCTCTAAAGAAAGATAATTTCACGGAGATGTGAGGAATTGCACTTTGACTTTAAAAATATGAAGGATTTGTTCAAAAAACAAATTTAAATATTAATGCCAAATGTAACCCGCAACACTTGGCTGTAGTTTTTTACTCTACTCGTATCGTTAAATAACTCCTAAATCAAGCGTTTTAGAGCCTTAAAAACTAAAATTTTGAGGCCACTCAAAGAAACGTTGCTCATAGTGCAACCTACGGAATGAGATCATCTTGACCATTCTATTATATTTTTGCTGGTTCGACAATTCTCGATTCTACCTCACCTGTTCAGAGCCTGTAGAATATGCAACTGTATGTGAAATTAAACTAATTACTTTTGAAATACTCGTAATTTGATTCGGAATACTCGTAAGTGATGGAGGATAAAAGAAGATCTTGAAGAAAAAAATATATATATAACAGGCTAAAGAAATAGGAAAGATAATGAGGTTTAACATGCGAGAGTTTTCGTACGAGTACGCTAGTATATTTTTATTTATTCTTTGGAAAGCCTGCTCAAACGGCCTCAGACGAGTGGCATCGCCTGCGGTCCTTCGCGGCCCGGCTTGCGAGCGGAGAGGAATTTCACGGGGAGAGAGAAGGGCGCTTGCGTTGGGGAGGGAACTGTAGAGATAGCACACTACGATCTGCCGTATTGAAATTTACCCTAATTATTTTTACTTTGAAATTACATATCGTTCTTACTCCACAACCATAATTTTGACTGCCGATAAGCACTGAAAATTATTTTTTTGTATATCAGCATTATAAACTATCTTTTCTGTTGCAAGAATCGCTCATAACAGGGCCTTTTTGGGCATAGATGGTGACGTATTATATTTTACGGCACGAATAATACCTTCATCATGCATTCAGCCAATCTCGTCGAGAGAATCTCGGAGAGTAAACGGAACAGTCGACCACAGTTTTCTCGCACAGATGTGTATGCTTTCTCCCATAGTCGCTTCTAACGTGGCTCGTTTTCAAACTTCGTACCCGTGCAATAAAGTTTAACATTATAAACTTATTGCACAAACTGCTATTAAAACATTCCCAAACGGCGAACAGCCCTCGCAAGCCAAGCTTGAACGCTGAGGCCCAGATGCGAGGGTAGTGGAGGGCTGTTTCCTCGAGGTTAGATAACAATCTGACGGAAGAGGTCACTCAGAGGATGCTCAATGCTTTTCGTATCGAACACATTTCGTATTACATAGCATCGTAGGCTTTCACGGCCGGAGTCAATATGAGTAAAGGTTTCCGGGCTGGTAGGCCGTGGTCCAGTTAGCATTGAAGAACCAAACGTTTCGTCCACAGCTGCGGTGGACATCTTCAGTGGCGGCAGCGTCGTGGGGGTAGTCTCCGGGTCGGCGGCTGGCCAGCGACTGTCAGTCAGCAGCTGTGGACGAAACGTTTGGTTCTTCAATGCCAACTGGGCCACGGCGTACCAGCCCGGAAACCTTTACTCATACATTTCGTATTGTTCGAGATATTAATTTTCTTCGTCATAGAACGGTACTGTCAGACTTCTTTTTAGGACTTGGCATGTAATCCATAGATTCGGGCTCCTTGGTTTCAGTTTGACCAGTTGACTTTTATTTTTAAATTCTTCATTCTCGCTTTCCAGAAAATACAGTTTCCAACATTTTCAAACTAATGTCCACATAATTACAAAGAGCGTCGAAGAGCCCATTTATTATATCAGACATTACTAAATCATGCCTAATAATGCGAAGACTGTAACTCTTAAAGTGAAATTTTCACTTTTTTATCTGTTTATGTTGACAGTATTATGCGGACAAGGCTGTGTTCGACGCTCTTCATAAGTGCTACTTGCAAGCTGCAAAACGTTTTCAGAGTTCCTCATGTTAGCTGCACCAAAAAATGACAATGGTTTCAGAATTATAGTTTTGTGTCTAAAGAATATTTTTGTAAGTCCATTAATAACGTTGTGATAGATCCATCATTAATACCTGAATCGAAAATTCAGAATCGGCGCGCAACTTTGACCTCGCGTCTGTCTGGGAAATTCATCTATTTCGCAACAAAAGCAGACAAGGGCTCTGGAAGTAACAGTAGCAGGCAAGGTTGGAATCGCTACAGGACAAAGTTCTTGATGGATCGAAGAGGGGAGATTGCTGAAAGTTTTTTTTCACTGACGATGTATTTTTGTAAACCAATAGATCCATATAAACCTATGAAATTCAGAACAGTGCAAATTACGGTGTGACTTCAAGTACACTTAAACCAAGTTAGATGTTTTTCTGATATCACTTTTATTACAACGTTTCTTAAAACTGAGCGTTTTAACTCTTCAAGTACTGCCAATGGCCACAAGACGTTCTTAAATGTCGCTCTTAAATTTTCTTAAATGTCGTTCTTAAACGCTTAAAAATGTGAAAATTTCATCAAAAATCAAAATTTCAATGTAAGAGTTAATTTATCAAAACGTGGTTTATTATTATTATTATTATTATTATTATTATTATTATTATTATTAATTCTTCACAGTTTTTACTGCTTGGTGTGTCAACTACTCACAGGTATGATGGCCAGGTGTGCAGTTGAGATTCATTCATTTATTAGATATTCAGGTGACTTCTAATAATAGGGTTTGTATTCAAGAAAACTGCCTTCTGAATATTGTATATTAGGGGTATGACAATTTTGTAAGCCTGTATACCCATATTATATTTTGTGGAGTTTTTATGCAAAAATCAACAAAATATGCAGATTTTTCCTTTTGCTTAAAAAAAGTTCACTCTCCAAAGCATTTCTCTAAAATAAAATATGTATTTATTCTCATAAAAGTTGCACCAATTTACAAATTACAGTGACAAATGAATATATGTATATTACTATTATGTATTAGATAAAAGAAATTTATTGTTCAGTTTTTCAGTAGTTTTGCAGAGTGGAAATAAGTCTTGCATCACTTTAATCGCTCGCTCTGCACAGATATTCGAACGCTGCATTGGTATAGGTGTTGGCTCTGCGCACCAAAACGTTAATGACTTCAAAGCCTTTGGATGCTTCTTACAAGCTTCTGATAGTTTGTCAAAGTCAGTAATATTGAAACACAGCAGAGAACCAGATATCAGCCCACCCATGAACCACTGATAAAATGACATGCCTGCTGAAACTGGTATCAGAATGAAAGCAAGTAAAATAAAAATAGCCGTGGAATTCCATCTCGCATTACTGGTAGTAGAAAGTGAACGGAAATTTACTTTTGGAAATCGTCCTATAGTTTTGAAAATCCTGTAGCATGATATTAAGTGATCAAGAAAGGCCCTATCCTCTCCACCAACCTTGCTCTGCTTTCTCTAGTGGTTTTCCAGTATTGTCGAATGATATCTTGTGTTGTTCATACTCTTGCGTTATTTTTTAAATAAATGAGTAGCTGATATCTGGTGAATTTGTTGATACACCAAAATGATCATTCATGACATAGTTCAATATTGTACCTAGAATATGGTGTTGGCATCCAATGTATACAGGTTTTTCCAGTCCAATATCTTGAAAGTCTCTCTGCAATTGTGTGACTGCATCAAGATTTCTTTCCAATATTTGTTGCAGTTGTGTCGGATACAATCATTTTTATTGAGGGCCAGAGTTCGTATTCATTGAGTTCAGTTTTTATTCCATTGAATATTGTCTCACCTTTTCCATTTACCAGTTGATGAACAGAAAGTCTGAGTTCCCTATTTTCATTTTTCAAATCTACTACCTAATATTTCTTCTTCTGTACGGTCTTACCATCAAAGTATAAACATCAGTGTTCATTACTTCAGTTTTGCACAAAATTCTTTTTTAATTTTTCTCCTTTCATTACAGCTTTGTAGACGCCGCTTTGAGTTGGAGTAGGTATGGAAACTCCACTTTCTGACAAGGTTTCGCATACTTTGTGGGCCTCCCTTGAACTCAATTTTGCTGTGGTCACTAAACACACAGCAAAATCAGTTTGTTGTCTTTTAGTTGCTGATGGTTTCTTATAATTTTCACTACTACTGGAACATTATTATTCACTCATAGAATTTTCTTTTTCCGAAATCTCCTCACTACATTCCTCACTAAAGGTTTCTGTTTGCGAAATCTTCTCGCTACATTCTTCAGCAAAGGTTTCTGTTTCCGAAGTCTTCTCGCTACATTCTTCAGCAAAGACTTCTGAAACGGACCCTTTTACTTTCAGTAATTTAACTTTTCTTGGATGAATTTCTTGTGTATCTTTTTTGTGGTGCAATAGCCTACTTTTCCTTTTGTTGAAATCTGCAGTTCATAGAAGTCTTGTCTTCTCGACATAATCACACTCCTTTTTCATCTGTTATATTAAATATCCAAGTAAAATCATAGTTTCCAGGTCTTCGATTATGTCTTTTGTACTTTTTTGTAACGTTCTCAATTTTCTCTCAGCTGTTGATTTACCTTGCTGAATTGGAAAATTCAGCTTTTTCCATGAGTGTTTTACCTCATCTGCTATGAGCACAATTTTCTTTCTGCTTTTTACATCAGAAGCCAAAGTTTTATGTCTGTTTTAGATATGCTATCCCATTGGAAGTGTTAGAATTTGATCAAGACTGTAAAAAGTAGCATACTTTCTTGACGTCTTGCCTTTTTGGAACTGCACCAAATTTGAAGACCAAATTTTCTTGTTTTTCTCTGAAGGGAGTGCGTTTTTCGACATGTCAGCTTTCAACTTTCAATTCAGAATACCAGCCACTCGATTCAGAAGATCGTTTAAACAAAAACAAAAAATGGAAGTCAGTTGGATAACAATGTGAGAAAATGTCTTCACATAAATGTATCAAAGACGTATCATTGAAAAATAACAATGGTAATCAATAGTTTTAGTTACACAGATGTGTTTTGTTTTCACGATATTGCGCTAATTTAGCACATTAATCCCATTAGTCCTCAGTGTCCTATTGCTAATACGGTGATTATCATTTATCCTTATACATAGTCACGATCATTAATAATGTGTGGAGGGTAACTTTTTTTAGCAGTTAAGATTTGCTTAGATATTTTCTTTGGAAAAATGAAAAATGTCCACTCTTGGCAGTATGGGGAATAAAAAATTTCCCAAAAATATTTTTAGTCCTATACCTATTGTATATACTTCTGGCATCCAAGTGAAGACACTCTAGTGCAAGAGGTGTCATTTTGGGAATCACTCCTGTGTCTGATATTACCATTGGCACAGTTGTCACTTTGCTGAAGTTCCCCTGAGCTGCGACTTCATCGGTATATTTCTAGTTTACTCTTGATGTTTCGCCGATATGTTGAGCGTGTTGGGTATTGATATATCAATAAGTAAAGCCTGGTGATGGTTTCTGTCAATGTATGTTATATCAGGTGTATTGTCTTCGACTTGTGTGTCAGTGATAATGGAGCGATCTCAATAGAGTGTGTGCTCACTACTTTCAAGCACGTTCTGAGAAACATATTTATTATATGTCAAGGAAGTGGTGAGTTTTTAGTTGTTATTGTTGTCATTATTATTATTATTATTATTATTATTATTATTATTATTATTATTATTATTATTATTATTATTATTATTATTATTATTATTATTATTATTATTTGTTCGTGAATAGACCGTCTCGGACCATGCAAACATGCACTTGCTCTTACCGGGGCACAGAATCATTTTATCTCGTGGCAAATGCATGTGATTCTTCAGGGGATCAGCATTAGGCAGAATCCGATTTTTATCCCACAGGGTTGTTAGTCCTGGGGAGATGGAAGATGGAATGATGATAAAGGCGGGTGAAGACGACACACACATTCACAAACATACCCGTGCCTGAGACGGGTCTCCAACCCGTGATCCTTCCGTTTGAGATCGTCACGGACCTACGTATTATTATTATTATTATTATTATTATTATTATTATTATTATTATTATTATTATATCTTACTTCTGGAGGCCGATGATAATTCTCTTTTCTAAGCCTAGATCTTCCAACGATCTGCTGAGAGTATTTGGTATGACGCCAATTGCTGTGTGTACAATTGGATCAGTTTTCACTTCTGAATCACGCCAAACTTTCTTGGCAGATTTGCTCCAGAGAGTAACATCGGGTCTGTTGTGCTGTGTCTGAAGTCTCAGTACAATTAATGGGTTTTCATTTCAAGTACAGCTTTTGGATGATACTGATCATCGACTTCCCGAGTTACTCTGTATTTAATTCTTAGTACGTTTTCTACCAATCACGTGGCTCTACTGATGTGTCTCAATTTATAGACTGTGGGAGGCAGGGAACTACAACCTGATATGTGTTGAATGGTTCCATGATCTCGACCACACATATGAGAATTATTACTTAGTATTCCTAGATCGTTGATGACATATTTAAGGTAGTTCACTTTGGGAATCATCTGATATTGGATTGCTATTATGAAACCTTCGTTCTCAGGGGACACATATCCTATACTGAGCCATTTGTACATTTCTTCCTCGACATTTGCATTGGCTATTGAGCAAGATATGCACCGTAGATTGCTTTCTGTTTCCAGGAATGCTGTTGATTTTGCATATCATGAGTTTCAGGGGCGTATGACTGTCATCTAAGGGAACCTTGTGGAGTTGAGAAGTGTATGGTTTCTCTGCAAAGTACTTCCTCATAGCTATTATCTGTGTGGCATGGCAGCTAGTCAGTGTTACAATACCACGTCGTCGAATGTCGCAGCATTTTGACCCTCTGAATGGCACTTTCGGGATGATGGCGACCGAAACGAGTCATTTGAACTCTTATTAGTCTTTCTATCTCTTCTAGATCGATTGTGAACCATTTAAAATACACACTGAAGGCAGAGCATACGACTTGATTGGGAGCCGTAAAGTTTTGTGAGTTGAGGGAAGGTTTTAATACTGTCTTGAGTCGGTTGGCAAGCTCAGTTTTCAGCATTTCCTTCAGTTGATGTGCAACCATATGTCCTTGTTGTACACCAATGTACCTCATCGCCTTCCAGGGCAGTGATGATTTCTCCACTAATATTTTCATATGCGAGTTTGCCCTTCTGATTTTTTTGTTGTTTGCATTGCAGAGCCTACCGCGAATGACGGGAGGCGGCGCTGGCTACCAAGCTAGGGAGCAGGTGTATCACCTGCTTTGCATTAGACATTTTTGCATTAGCGATAGCATTGGACCATTTCGATAAATTTAGAGCATTTTCAACTGATTGCAGTATGTATCGACAGCCAGAATTTTGATCACAAGATAATAATGGCATAATAGCAATGGTGGCCAAAATTAATTCAACTTTGGTGTCCTTCTTGAAATTCTATCATTTGTAACAATTTCATGGCGCTAATTAACAGCAAAGGGCATACATTTTAAACGTCCCGCTTTGCGCTTATAATAGTTTTTCTCTAATAACCGCGGGCTGGCTTACAGAGAGAAAGGCAAAGACGTCTTTCGTATGAAACTCTTTGGAAGGACAAAATGCTTTGAAAAGTTGAACTGCTTTCATAAACGCTCGCGAGATCGCGGCAGATGCTGAGCCCCCATTGTCGGCACTTCTAGGAATAAAATGCATTTCTTAATATGACGCCACCAGAGTCAATTGTTGGAGAATTTTTCAGCCGAACATTTTCACAAAAGATCTCTTCGTCAGTTATAAGGAGTAGTAGTAGTTCACATCCTGGCTGCATTGAAAAAAAACTAAATTTTTGACTGTTGGTAGCGGGGGCTGCCTTACAGCTGTATATTCCGTGCAAAGAGATGTTGGGCGTGGAAATCTTGCTAAAATTACATTCCGCACGAATGACAATAGAAAACAATCTTCTGTTCGCCTAAGACAAGGTAACATTGACAACTTCAATATTCAACAATTTTTACGCTCAGATAAACTAATAGTTCTTAAATAATTGTCTTTCAGAATTTTCCATTGTGAAACTGTGGCCAAGCTCTTGTAGACAACTCGATTCGTTCGTCTGTGCCTCTCCCAAAACTAATGAAGCTATTTTGCAGCATCGACAGCGTATATTGAGACAGTAAAATAAAATTAGGGCAGATTTCGACGTTCTGCATCATAGCATTCCCTTGTGAATAGACACTGCCCTCAGACGGAAGGTCACAAACGCGCCCTTCAGAACGATTTGTTGCTTCGTGCATCGCGCTTCGGACATTTCCCACCGCGTGCATCGCGGATGCAATGGCAAGTGTCCAGAGAGCGGAATATGTGGATTGGACGCATTAAATACATTTATATTTCGTAGGGTCATTTTCTGAATTTTACAAATTATTTTATATTAATTTACATGTAAACAAGCAACCTACAATTTTAATAGTTATTTGAGTATTGCTTAAATAACTATTGCAGCAAGAATAACATGTTCCTTGAACATTTATAATGATGATTTTGTGGTTATAATAAACAATTGATTCCTGTGCGAATATTTTCTTTACACCTCTAACTCTCAAATTTTTCACCCACCTGGTTGAAAATGTATAATTAACTAGAGGTGCTACAACAGCACATACTTTCTCGAATTATTGGGAATAGTTACGTATTATTGAAATATATGATTGTTTTTAATATGTGAGAAATTGTAATTTCTGCCAAACTAAAAACTCCGTTAGAACTTGAAAAAATCCAATTCAAACGAAGCGCCTGTAGTACATATTTGCGTTTATTTCTTTATCCAGGAACAATAGTCAGTTCTAACTTTCACAAATGAAACTAACTTGAATAAGATTAACTGTTACAGTATTTACAGCACATTATACCGAAAAGAAATAATAATGTCACACAAGTTTGGCTTGACTATTTCGAAGTGAGAGAAATAATTTCTGAATATCATAATCAGCGATGATCAGCGATAATCAGCGATTCTCAAAGTAAAATTAATGCATTTGTTAGTCCCCCCTTAAATATATTTCATTCCTTAAATGTATTTCCTTTCACAAAAACATCAAACGATTAACACGCCCGGCAACAATGACAAAAACATCCCAAGAATTTCCAACTGCCGCGCTGTCGTTTTGCGAACTGACAGTGCGTGAAATCAAGCGCGGGAAATTCAAAATTACAATATCGATTATTTTTTTTCAATTTTTGAAAATGCAGAATGTGGGTCGGATATGGGACCAGCGCACTTTCTTTGCCCTTTCCTTGCTACATACGTGGTAAAATTTAAGGAAAAAATTGGAAGCCGTTTTTGAGAACAATTCTTTAAAAATTAAAAATTGCCTGTTTAACGCTAAATTATGCAAAAAAAATACTTATATTATCAAAAATATGTACATGGCCTAATTTTAAGATCCGTTTCTGATGAACACATTTCATTAAGGAAAAAAATTATCTTCGTAATTGTAGTTGTAGGAAGGCGTCGAATAAAACGTGAACTTTTGCAATATTCGAAAAATCAGGTATTTTAACGAAAATACGACCTGTTTCATTATCTTAAGCGTCCTTTACGCCACCCGAAGACAAAATTTAAATGAAAAAAATTGTGGCATTTTTTTTTAAATTTTGAAAATTTGTCAGGAGCTTCATGTAAAGTATCCCTCAAAATTAAAATATCGGTTTGAAATCCAAGGGGCCGGGACATTAGCCAGATCGATTGGGGAAAATTAATTTTGGTGTGCATCCTACTTACTGTTTATCCGCTATCGTTCTTCATAGGCAGACGGATAAATTAGACATTTTGCCATCAATCGATTTTTCGGTATAAAGATCCCACAAAACATAGATTCTGACTACAAATGTTAGAGGCAGTGTATAGGGGGCAAGGTTTATGCACTTCCCGGTACCGGGGTGCGGCAATACCGAGTTTTTCTGTCGAAAATTTGCCCTTTTTCCCGCAGCAGTATAATACTTCCTCCATTCTGCGTAATGCAGTAGCCAGGAAGTAAAAAAGCATTTTACTCCATCTATTTCGTTGAAAAAAGTTATTTGAAAAAGAAGTGTGGAATATTTTTTTAAACTACCAAGTAACACGAATTTCTACGTCCGTTCCTGAAAAATTTCATACTCTTCCGATCTGCACGTTTGTATAACCAGTTTTAGTGATTAAAATAGAAGATAAATTCATTCTCTACAAAACTTCTTTTAATCTTTTGGGCTGATAAGTCAGGACTTAATTTTATCCTGTAGAGCTGAAACTTTGCTATACCATTTTATACTAATTAGCAACTTTTAAAAGTTCTCCTCAAAAAGACTTCGGTAGTCGATTTCTTAAACCACCCAGCTGTATTCATTCTACCGCCCCGCAGTCCTTGACAAACTCTTTTCCCCTTCTGGTGAGTGACAACCATCCCCTCCTCGACAAAACGCAATTGGCGGCCGAATTTCTGGTGATGTTCACGGGGAACGACTCGCCGCTCGCGTCACGGAATCGAATTGACCTTGCGTAATCTATGGTAGGTAAGAAATATTATTGTTATCTGTAACGGAAACAATTTTCGTGTTTTTTTTGTTCGTAAATTGACAATGACAGAGTAAAATAATTTTTTTATTACATCATCAGTTCATGACGAAATTCACTACTGCAGTGGACTCTGTTTTTGGAACTCTCAAAATTACACGGTTCTTTGTTAACGTCCTCGGCATTCGAAAGTGATGGTTTCTTCTGACGGAAACTGACATTTCCTCCTTAAATAAAGAATTCATGTTAAGTATAATATTATATAAATCCATTTTATTTAAAATTGTGAAGTTCGTTGAATAAATAAACATTTTCATTGAAATTTTTGAGTATTTTTTTAAAATAATAGTGATATCTGAGGCAGCGAAAAGGTGAGGATTGAAGGAACCAAATTTTCTCCTGTCGCCCTCGACTGCACCCACCACGAATTCCACATCCAGTGTCTGCAAGGCTCGCCCAGAAGATAATAACGAATGCTCTGTGTATCGCTAGTAACAGTATATCGTCAACGATTGTGCCCAATCTTCGCATGATACCCTGATCGAAGCGTGCGAACGTATGATTCGCGGGGATTACGGAACGGCGGATGACGCGGCGCGGCGCGGCGCGGCGCGGCGCGGCGCGGCGTGGCGCGGCGTGGCGTGGCGTGGCGTGGGGTACGTGACTTCCGGTGCACTCGGCGCAGATGCCCTCCGGCGCGACGCGACGCGGCAGGCTGGGCGCCGGCGCACAGGCCGCGGGCGTGACGCGGCGCGGCGCTGACTCAGCCCCGCGAGGACCCCGTGAGCGCTCCCGCCACTCGCTTCCCCGCCACCCCATCCCGCCACGCCCCTCGCCAGCCCATCCCGCGCCGCTCTGGCCCGCTCCGCCCCGCCCCGCCCCCCGCCATCTCGCGCCGCCTTCCCCGCCCCGCTCAACCAACGCCCGGCGCTGCCCCGCCACTCCCCGCCACGGCTCCCGCGCCGAATCGCTCCGCCCCTGCAATCCTCCCCGCCCCGCGCCACCCGGCCATCGTGCGACAACTCACCTCGTCCCACCCTCCCCCCGTTCCTCCCCGTTCCTCCCCGTTCCTCCCCGTTCCTCCCCGTTCCTCCCCGTTCCTCCCTTCCTCCCTCCCCGTTCCCCCGTTCCGCCCCGTTCCGCCCCGTTCCGCCCCACCCCGCCCCACCCCGCTCCCACCCGCCCCGCCCCGCCCCGCCCCGCCCCGCCCCGCCAACCCGCACCGGGTGGCGTCGTACGAGGAAGGATGCGGCGCGGCCGCAGACGCTCAGCCGGGTATTCTTGGCCATTGACGCCGGAGGAAGCGCACTGGCCGCGCTCAGCCGCTGGGAAGTGGTCGGGGCGGACGAGGAAACCCCCATTCCACGCGACGCAAGGCCTCCGACGTCCGCGCACCGCCCCCGCGCACTGGCGGTTTTCCGGAAGATAGCTCCGCGCCCTGAGCCCTGCGCGCACTGGAAGGTCGCCTTGTAGGTCGGTGACAGATCTTCCTGTCCTGAAGGGGACGAGTACCGCCGTATCCAGAAAAGAAATCACTACATATACCTAGTCTAATGGCCATAGCAATTGCCCGGAAACATCAATCAATGTAGCACCTTAACCAAAACTTCAGTGAAATCACCGCATAGTGCTGGTGTTGATGTTTTCCCAATGACATACTACCATTGATTTCTGTTTTCTCGGTGGAACGGTACGACGCAGTGATTATTACTTAACTATATATTGTGACGTAACCGAATATTGGATTAAAAAATAAATACATTTATTTTTGTTATTACTGTTCAGAAGCGTGCGTGCCCCAACCGGGTGCGACCTAAATCACTTCGCACGGCATCTACGCCGCTCTTAGCGTCGCCGAGCAAGGGGGTGTATGTTTAGATAACGCCTCCGAAAACCCCTCAGGACCACCGACCAGGCTCCACGCTGGCGGCGCGGCGACCGCTCCGTGTTTGTTTCAGGAAGTGTGAGAGAGAGCGTTCTGGAAAATTCCATCAAATTACCGACAAGACGCGTAATCTGATTGAGCAATATTATTTTCGGCGTAGTAACTTTCGGCCAGTAACAACACGTCTTCCAAAATTTCTGTAGAAACTTCTAGAACATTCAGGAAATTGGGGGGGGGAAAGAGGTTCGTGGGCGCTGAGACGCGCTGAGGGCAGACAGAAGCGGGGAGGTCTTGACAGAGGCGCGGGACGCCAGTCGTGCGGACACAGAGGCGGGGACGCTCATGTTGTACGGTGTGGACGGAGGTCATCCGAGTTTGTAGGCGCCAGGATAGCGCGAAGTAGCATGATTAGAGTGCGATTTGTGGTATTATCGCACCGCGTGTCATTAGATTGAGAAAAAAGAATCTTTATCTAGTAATGTATTTGCTTCGCTCGTTTACGCTCGCGCCGTGTATCGCAAGTTACCGATTACGAAAATTACGATCTGTCGTCACCGATCTGTCGTCACCGCTACCGCCGACGTCCCAGCTGATGTCGGTTAACTCTACTCTCTTGAATGGGAGCAGGCTGCGAGAGGAATCCACCCTCCACCCTAAAGGGCGTGCCGTCCAGAAGAAAGGAGCCCAGCTGTGTTGCCTGTTTGGAGGCCGTTCACCCCAGCGTCCTCCTGCCGCAGCGGTGATTCTAATAATCTGTCGAGCTCCGACAGACAAAACAAACATTCATTACGCCCTTCAGGCTTACCTGGACTGTTGTCAACATTCAGAAGGTGCAGGCCGCGCATTGGCCCCCTTTTTTTCTTTTTATTTGTTAGCGCATCTCTTTTTTTTTGCTTTATTTGTTTTAAGTAATTTGATCGTATTAGTTTTAAGATTGCATAAAAAAAAAACAAGGGTTTAAAAAAAACTGAGCTCAGATAATAATGTCAATTTATCATTTTTTAATTTCTCATTAAATTTACATTTTTTTGTCTTTAAACTTTCTTTCAATTGACCTCTGTCACGTAGCCACGTCCGTCCACAACCTAAATTTCAGGCTCTACCCGTCACCTGAGCTAGCCGGCAATTACAGCACAGGTAGGTGGGGGCGTCGCAATATAGTTAAGTAATAAATTAATAATTTAAAAAATATATTTTTTAAAACATTTTAGCCTCCAATAAATGTTTGTTTTCATTGCAAATTATTTATTTATTTATTTATTTATTTATTTATCATTCTCTGTGACGTTTTGTGAATTTCATCTCTAACTATTAGTGGTACATAACGATAATAGTACACTATGAAACGATGATGTAATGATGGGTATTAATACAGGAGTGTGATATTACGATACGAGCGAGGTACGAACGAGTGTCGTAAACTTCGAACGAGTGTATTAATACCCATCAAATCGAGTTTCATACGGTGCTTTTTCTACTACTTTATTAAGTTACATTACAGTGCATCGTTTCGTGGCAGTTGGCATGTAGGATTCTGCCAAAGCCACCTAGCGGAGAGCTTCCTAACCCTACCCTGACATAGTACCGCAGGTGGCTGTGGTTACCAGTCCGCCTGCGAGGGAGTACTGTACGAATCAAATAGGAAATAAGTGAAATTACAATCCAATTTATTTTAAATAATATTCTAGGACAAAATTACAAGTAATAAAAGAAATTAAAACTGGCAAGCTAAATGTAATATCAAATGCAATTTTAATGTTCACAATTGAACGAAACCTTTACTATAACGATTCTCAATGATTGATTAAGTGTTAATACTTGGTTTGTACTCTGTGATTGGTCAAGAATCTGCATGAAACTTCTCTGTGATTGGCCAACAACCTGTGAAATGTAATATAATGTAATGTAAATGTACCCATAATGAAATCTGTATCGTATTGAGCATCATACTGGAACTGGTTGCAGCCATCAAATGACAGCATTATACAATGGGAGTAGCAAACATGGGTTATGTGGCGGGCGCTGCGCCCTGCGCGCGCGTCACGCCCCCTCGAGTAAGCGTCTGCGCCTGCGCACAGCGCTCGCGTCAGGAGCTGTTGGCGGCCCTGGCTGGCCGGATATTGGGGTTACCCACCACGCTGCGTTGGGGGAATTTGCAGGAATAAGAGGGGAATATGTGGAAGGATACATAAAAATAAATACGACTTAAGATAATGTCTGTGGCATTGTTTTGCCCCGAAGTAACGTATTCAAGTCCTTATCGCTTTTGCAATGTACGAACTGAGTCATGTATCATTTAAATTATGTTTCTGGAATTCAGTGACATTTTCAAATTATATAAAATAGAAACAATTTTTCGTATAGATACTTTTATTATTATTATTTTATTATTATTATTATTATTATTATTATTATTATTATTATGTAAATAGATAATAATGCAATTATTTCGAAAATTTTCCATTTACGTTAATAGTCTCAGTATAATTACATTATAGTTATAGATTATAGTTAATAGATTTTAATTCTTTTATGTTATCAGATTTTTCTTTTGCGTTTTTTGTTTATTACTTAAGATAATTATATTAAAACATTTCCTCAAATTTTAGTTAAGTTTAAAATCGAAAATTTTCTAGAACTATCTTATTTTATAAATGAAAACTTTTGTTTTCTTAATTTTACAATACATTCGACACTCATTTTATTTTCATTACAGAAAAGAATAAATTAACACGAGGGAAATGGCTTATAAAAGCTATTAGTCGTTCACATTCAATGACAGTATGTATAATTTACGTTACATACCTGAAAAGAGCATTTGCTTCAGACAAATATCTTCATTTACGTTCGGCCTGTGGTCCGAATCAGACGTGTCTCCGGATGCCCCCATGTGCTTCAGACACTCCATGTTGGAGTTGGTTTGGAGGTTGGATATGAAGCTTGACCCAATACACTAGTAAGCGCTGATGAAAGAGTTATAAATTCCGAAATGTTGGCAAACTCATTGTTTCATTCTCTATAATTGACCAATCCCGTGAACTACATCCTTTCACCAATGGTCGTGCAGTATACAATAGTTAAAAATCTTCCTATGACATGATATTACCGAAGTTGAAGTAAAATATAAACTTTATGTGAAATATTGTCAACCGATCAACCTTTAAATTTACACAGAGTTAACATCAAAGGGAAATTTGTCAAATATCCATCTATTCGATAAATACGCAAACCTGAAGAAAGATTTCAAATCCGAAATCCTGTTTCACATCTCTGATTTGCTTCCTAACTGCCCAGGCAAACTTCAGGCAAGGTATACTTGTACTTGCAGTCTGACTACCGATTCGTTTTTCATTTCATCCATTCGGGATTATGTTTGTTTTCATTAGGTGCTATAAGGATTGTTTATATACTACGTATCACACTAAATATCAGCTTACGTAATTCAAACGAGAATATTTTCCTCAATCTGTTTCCTTGAGTTTCCTGCTTTTCGCATATCTCGACCACACATGTGTCTTTTCCCTGGAAACTTACACATTAATATGGGTCAAGGAAATATCTCTCACTATTCAGGAACTGCAGAGTTGTATTTACGCTTAAGCATCCTTCCTTTACAATGAAACCTTGATCTCGATTGCAATTCTTTAACTTAAACGAATAGCAGGGGGGCCAGGAAAGCTATTTTGGAGGAGCTAATGTTGCGACAAATTATTTCATATCAGAGTGCCATTTCTTCACTGTCAAAAAAATTAGTTTTTTTGGAAATTTATTTTTTATTTAATTAATTCAATATTGAAATCTAGCTTTTGGGATGGCTCGTGGGCAGCGAACTAGCTTCCCGTGCTATGGTCCCCGGGTTCTATTCCTGGTCGAGACAAAAATAGAGTTGTAGCTTTCCTATAAAATCGTCCTAATTTCTGTATCTGTGTGACGAAGAAAAGCTCAAGTATACGGATATTGCTAGTTACGGTGAAGAGAATTCGCCATGTTCGCCTTATGTCGCCCCAAGCATGGGAATTTAACTAGACCAAGGCAAGGGGAACACCGGTAGCTGGCCGGTGAAGTCGGACTACCGACCCCAATAACGCCAAATGCATACATACAATAATGAAATCTTAATGGTTTCACTCTTCCAGTGGAAAGGCAATGGCGTATTTCCCAAACTTTCATAAAAAAATCCTTCACATTTTTTCATATTTTCTGAAAATCGGGTGTTTTTTCTTACAAAGACAAATGATTGTTTCTCGAAATTTGTATTTAAATTGACCCACAGATTCATCAAAATTTTTGTGAGAAAATTAAGTGTTTTGATCAGCATTATTTTTATAATTTGTGTTCTGCAGAAGTTGACACTAAATTACTGTATTAGTTACTGTGCTCTTTATACTACGTCTCGGATATTTTTTAAAAAATTTAGTACATGTTTAAACTGTGATTTCGGGGCCTACTTGTCAAAGCTTTCGGGTATTGAACGACGACAATTAATTTTATTGAAAGGGACATCAAAGTTTCATAATGAAGAATGTGTGATAGTATAGCGCACAAAGGTTGAGGTTTCGTAACCGAAGTATCTTAAAAACTGTTAGTGTCTGAGATAACTCGCTAAATGGTGAGTAATGCAGGGTCTTTGTCGGCTGATGATTTAAATGTTTTGGTATTTGTCTTTCATTATAATTAAGACAAATTTGTCTGATTGTTTGCAACCGATTTATCTCATCAGATTAATTATTGATGTTTATTAATAGTTTTGGAATTTATCTCCATATTTTCCTTAAAAGCTTTAATTCTTTGTACACATTAAGTTGCATGTCATAGTAGATGCGAAGGCGACTTTTTATCAAGAAAAGTACAAGGAACTCTTCTTGAATGAAATGTCAGTGTCAATATGAGATAAGGAAAGTCACAAGAGAGTAAAAGCAAGGTCAAGGGTCAAGAAAAAAATTGTAATTTTCAACATTTATACTTTAAGATGCAGTTGGTCTTACATTCGCCCATGTTCTTTTACGATGAAAGTCATGAGGCTTATTCCCTAATTCGCTTTTTCACATCGAATATAAACATTGCGTGAAGAAATGAAAGAAAAAAATCTCTGACAACTTATTAAGTTGACGGAGATTACTTCTTTCATTCCTTAATGTAATCACGTCAACAATGCTACATCAGAATTTACAGAAAACATTACATATCTTTTATCTTTTTGACAACTTTCTTCCAGGAATTGTGTTGAGTGTTGACAATATTGCTGATATTTTTCTTTATTTTATCTATTTTCACTGATCTCCATCCTCTGGCGACTTTAAATGAATCTTATCTAAATATGAACCGATCGCTATTACTTGGAGATTTACTCGATTTTAGCCAACTTCGAACATTTTAGACTCCAAACAATAGTCCATGGTTAACGGAAAGGGAGCCCAATTTTTATTTTTTTATACCAGATGTACATTTTTTCCTTTCTCACGGTTAAAATGAGCTTCTTAAGAAGAGAAAGTTACATTGATATCTGTCTACATTGATTTCTGAGTATTTTTTAATTCCTGGGTACAGTTTTAACATTGTTATGAATGTTTTGTTAACTGTAATTTTTATATGATCTTTTCAAGTAAGCCTTTCGGCAATGTGTAGTCATAAGTAGTTTACTGAAGTGGTAGGTGTGAGCCATTGAATATATATATATATATATATATATATATATATATATATATATATATATATATATTAGTAATTGATGTTATGTAATCATTAAATAATTATTAATTGATAAAAATTAAATCATTATTAATGAATGATTTTAAAAAAGAATGCGCCGTTCGCCCTTGAGCGCAGCCCAGTGCGCGAGCCGGTGATTAGGGCAGAGGGCGCACGTGGCGCGGGGGGGGGGGAGAGGGGGGGAGGGCCTTGGAGCGTCGCCGGGCGCTTCCGGAGCGCCAGACGGCCCGCACGATGGGCCCACATCCAGCCACTTCGACTAAAAGAAACTTCACAACCGGAAGCGTAGCAGCGACTCCGACACTTCAAAGCGCCGTTGCCCACATGACTCGCACATGGCACCACCAATATGACAAATAAATAAAATCTCAAAACATTAACACTTATTGACAGGCTACGATACGTCTTGATATCATGTTCATAACCTTCGCCATAGCCGAACCTTATCGTCGCCGCGACTCCGTGAAAGTCAGATGAGCGGCAACGCTGAACCTTAAGAAAAGTTGTCCTTGCAAGCGGATTGTTTCAGAGCAGGTCACATGACGTACCACAGCACGTGGCGATCGAACCGTTTATACGTTGCCGGTACTCTAGCGTGTTCTGCACAATGAGATAAACAAATACTCCCTAGGTTACTTTGATGAAAATATCTTTAATTTTTATTGATACGTTTTTGCTTGTTATTGCTCTCTTTAACTTACCTGCATCGAGAGGATCTTGGTTACAGAGGAAATATGAAATGAGTTGAATGATTCTACATGTTGTCTTATGGAGGGAATTATGGGAGGAAAATATGAAATGAGAAACCGAATGAAATTAACATGTAGATAATTAGTAAACAATTAATTCTGAATCATCAAAACTGGGTAAAAAATAAAAGATTCTATGTACGACGGGCGGTAACTAGTTCTAATGATCTCTGGCGACAAAAAGCCCACAGCCATTTTGTCGTCACTGGATCATTACAACCCTTATAACGCCTGCGCGAGTAAACACTATTGTTTCTGGTCAGCGTTTGGTTAACGAATTATCTTGTTCCATAATGCCCAAAACATGAGTGGAGTTACGTTGGACTGTTGTTACAATGTTTTATCTGTGTATCATTGAGTAACATTGGTACGGTTGTGCTCATCGTGTATAGTATGCTATTATGTGGTAATTGCTCGATGTATATCTACAATGTTGTTTACTTGTTTCACCATCAGTCTTGAGGATAGAATTAAAATATTCCGAAACGTCGGCAATTTCAATGTTTTAATGCCTTAATTCTCTCTGATAAATTCTGTGATATTCATTTCTCTGAAGCATATTGTTATATAGTTTGGAAACAGAAAGCTCGCGGCTACATATCGCCTCAAAGAAAACCTGATTTTTGGAACCCTTTCAAAGAAATGCGTCATTGATTTAATGGGTTGTAAATAACTACACCCCTAAATCGAATTTGAGCATGATTAAATTTCGTCAATGATTTCAGCAAACACAGTTCAGCAAATGCAACGCGTCTGAAATGACTTTCAGAGTCTGCCAGTAGTGCTCCCTATCAAGTGTTTTTACTTTTTTAAAAGAATTATCTCAACAATACGATGATGAATTTTCGATTTAAAAATACGTGTTTAAAGTTCTTTTGTAATGAAAGTTTGCACAGGTTAGGATTAATGGGTATTACTGCTGTAACAATGATAATTGATAGAATCCATTTCGATCATGATATAAGAGGACTCGTAAATTGGAACAAGTGTACTAATCTAATGTTATCCTATTGCTCCTATTCAAAAAGTTTCAGTAATACGAGCGACAGCGACTATGGCGTTGATAAATTCTCCAAAGCAACTATTAATGCCATCAAACAGTCAACCCGAACTCATCGTTTGCCAAACGCTAATGCCAACCGATCCCAGTAAACATTCGAAATCTAATTAAATAAAAAAAAAATGAGACGCTATTGACAAATTACTCGAAAGCCAAACGTCAAAACGAATGTAAATAAGTTAACAAAGCTAGTTTTAAATCGAACTTGATAAACTACGTTTTTCAAGTTTCCATAATTATATAGCCGAAACTCATCCAAATTCGAGTCACTTCTGGTCGTCGGTCAAGCGCGTGACCAAAAAAAGCAAACATCCCAGCCCTGAAAATGGGAACGAAGCGAGTAAACTCAGGCGAGAATCAGTTGTCTCTAATGGCGGAACACCTTGAAACTGCCTTCAAACTTCATCCGGGGACAAACGTACCATTTAATTTGGATATCGAAAACTGCCAACTCAACATTTCCAACCGTCGCACTACCCATTAAATTCATTGAAACAGCCTTTGAAATCAAGCGTCTGAAAGTTAAGAAAGCACCTGGAATTAACGGCATAAATACCGTCTGTAAGAAAATGTTGAAGAGACGGTCTATTGCAGCCATGACAGCAATATTCAATGCGGCATTAACGTTTTACTATTTTCCCTTGGCGTGGAAGAAAGCTGTAATAATTCCTTTCTGTAAAGCTGTAAAAGATACAAGTTATGTTGAAAGCTATAGACGTATTAGTCTATTGCCAACCATAACCCAATATTTGAAAGAGTAATACTGTGTAGACTTATGAAGTTCCTCATTTCTACCAACGCTATTTACAACAATTCAAATCGGGTCAGGACTAATCACTCAACAATCCATCAACTACTAGGACTGACTGAAGCTCCAGTGCAACGCTACTTGCAAAAATAACATACAGCAACAATTTCCTGAATATAATTCAGGCATACGACAATTTCGCTCTCTACCCGACTTTATAAAATGCGACAACTAGGAATTCCGGAGTACTTACAAATGTTTATGAAACTTTTTTCACCAACCGATCGTTTATTGTAAAAATCAATTTTACGACATCTCATCCGCACACCGTTGCGGCAGGTGCGCCACAAGGATCGGTACTATCTCCCATTCTGTTCAAGATCTTTAGCTACGATATCCCCACTGAGAGTGACTCCAAGATAGCGTTGTACGCAGATGATATCGTCCACTTAGCAACACACAGCGACATTGCCGTAGCCAAGGAATATATTTAAAATACACTAAACGAGTACGTTAACTGGACCCAACAATGGAGAATCAATATAAATTCATTAAAATGCAAGCAAAAATTTACGTTACGCGGTTCCAAAAATTCTGCGGAATTAAATCTTCATCATACATACTATATTCCGTGCACCTCCTCACCAGTAAAATACTTATGAGTATTGTTTGACAAAATATTAACTTGGAAACGTCACAAAAATGCAATAGCCAACAAAGTATCTGCAAAAATAACAAAACTCTTCCCACTTATTCATGTACGTTCTTCATTGAAAGTTGAATGCCGACTTTTATCATTTAAATACTTAATTCTACCAACCATAACTTATGCATGGCCAGTTTGGGCCTGTGCTGCCCCTAGCAATCTCCAAAAATTAACAGTCATCCAAAATATATTTTAAGGACTTTAATTCCCTCTTATTTATTCCAAACATACAGATTAACAGAGAATTAAAAGTCCATTCATTAAGCAACCACATAACAAGAATAGCTTAAAATTTTTATGAAAACCTTCACCATTTCCCATGGTGCATAATCTTCAGTCTAGGTCGCAATGCTGCATAACCCCGTAGCAAATCTAGGTATCCAAAGACCGACTGAAATCATCGTAATCCCCCATAAATGTCAATTTATCTTAAACCTGAAAAAGTCTTCAACCTCGCTTCATTTACTTTAGCACAATGTTTTTACTCTTCTGAGAAATAAGCACCAATGTTTATGAATGGCCATTCCCCAAAAGCAAAAAAAACCATGAACTATGCAATTAACCTCCTCGAAGGACAAAGCCTGTCGAACAAGCAGAAATAGATTAAAAAAGTCTTCCTTTCAAAAAAGTTTAAAACTACAGGTGTAGCTTGCGATGCTCCCATGAAATTGGAAATTATTGTACGCAACGCACTTCGGATTTCCGTGCTTTTAAAGGCTAAAATGATGTATCGGTAACATAAAGGTTGAAGAAATGATGTAGAGAATATTATGAGGGTTCAGGGGTATTGGCTTCTTACGTATTGAATTATTCTCCCTTTGAAAATAATGAAAAATGGAAAATAGTTAAATAAAACAGTGAATGAAATAGCGGTTGATATAAGATTATGTTACGTTTAGTGCCAGAGTGAGATTATACACATGACCTACTTCTGAAATTGGAGCTGTAATTTACAGAGAAAAGTTAATAAACAATTCCAGACATTTGAATTTACTGGCTTGATGATGTAACAACAAATATTAAACTTTAAAAGAAAAAAAACTAGCCGGCCCGGTGGCCGAGATCGCTAAGGCAGTAGTGTCGTAGTGATCTCGGACCGAAGGATCGCGGGTTCGAGTCTCGCCTCTGGCATGGTTGTATTTGTGTTCGTCCTTTCACCCCTTATCATCAATCACCATATCGTTTCATCCACATAGTTACCATACCGTTAACAGCAATAGTGGTCGCTAATAACCTTAGATGTTGAAGCGACCTTAAATAAACCAATTAAAAAAAAACTATATCAAAGGCAAATCATGAACATTATATTAAGTATACCGCACTTTATGGAAGCTACCTCTACCGTTCTCTTTTACTTTGAGCTTTTCTGAAATCCCAATGTTATGAAATTTCGTCCTTAATAATGGTTCTTTAAGACAATTACATAAACCACAAATGTCTGGATCATTAACACACTCCATTTTCACAAAAACTTGACAGACGCATAAGTTACGAACAAGTAGAGGAGGACTGTTCACCGCAATATTTTGCGATGCCAACCGACCGTCCAGACAAGCATCTTCCCCTCTCCCCCCCTTGAAACATGAGGAGTCCTAGATTGCCGCAGCTGGCATGCGGTGCCTTCGCCTGCCCTAGAGAATTGAAAATAGATTTTATTACATGGGAGTTTTTTGTTGTTTTTTTTTCTCCCTTTCAAAATTCAAAATTTATTGCTTGTTTATCCTTGAAAATAGATTTTATTGCATGGGAGTTTTTTTTCTCCTTTCAAAATTCAAAATTTAAGTAGTATATGACTAAGTGTAGGGATCACAGAATTTTGAAAATGTGCACACAATTCACTTTTCCCCATAGCACGTCATACGCAGTTTTTAACTGTTTTTTGACGTAAAATAAATAAATAAATAAAAAGAATTCTCTGAACAGCATAGTTTTAAACTTCTCACCCCACCGCACTTCACACCGCTTACGGATGCGGAAGACTGACTGGCTCTCGGTAGCAAAAGAGAGTTATATTTTTCGCATCTGTTTTAAAGCATTCAAAATCCCAATAACCTTTTAGAGAATTATCAAACTTATGAAATATTTATTATACCCTTCGAATTACCAGGTATACATCGGTATATGCGATGCATCGGAGAATCCATCCTTGGGAAATCCCCAAATTGAAAGCTGTTTGGACTTACTGTGTGCGGCGCCAGACCATTTTAAAGTGTAATGCCGGGCCACGCGCACGGTCGAGCGGGCGAGGGGGCGATGCGTCAGCGGCGATGGCGACGCTGCTACGCGCGTGCGCTTCCGCCCCTCTCTCCACCACCTCCTTCCCTTTCGCCCTTCCCCCTCTGTCGCCAGGAGCGCTGCTGCGCAGGGTTCCTCGCCTGTTCGCTCATTTCGAAGTTTAAGTTTAAGGTCACTCCGACGCAGGCCCGGCCCGGCCCGACCGCGTGAGGAAATGCGTTGTTTGTCTCGACCCCGGGCTCTGAAGACAGGTGTGGAAACAATTCCAGACCAGAATATGGATTGTGAACGAACGCTTCTTCTGCAAGTCAATGGAACACTCGTGTGTGTTCATTTCATAAATATCTCTTAAACATATTTGTGGAAATTGTTTTCCATTTAAATGTTAATTAGAATGAATTATCCTTGAAGTCGTAAACCATTTCTTTAAGAAACGTTAGAAGTGATTTATGTATAACCGATATCGTAATCAATTCAGTGGTTAGGCGAGAGAAAATATTAAAAAGCAATTTATGATTATTATTATTATTATTATTATTATTATTATTATTATTATTATTATTATTATTATTATTATTATCATGAAAATACTCCCTAAATAGATTCTTCTAAGGAGAAGTAAAGCTTTCCGAGATGAAGAAATTTTATATCCTCGGTGACAGACACAGAAACATCTTAATTTGTCAATTAAGTTATTCCATGCGCGGTAGCAAACACGCTCATCGGGTGAATGCGGCTCTACACTTCGTACTTTGGGCGAGTAGTGAGTGACTCGGGAGTAGTATGGAAGGGTTGCTTGTTTTTTTGCCGAGAGACCAACATTCACTGCCCTTTCTACCCACCGCGTGTGAGACTTAAGGACATATCAAAGGAAGCGAACTTTCGCCGAGCTAATCAGCTGCTCGGGATTGGGCAACAGTCGCTCGCTACTCGGCGAATACCGAATATGCCTTAAGGGGAGAAGAACACGAAAACATCGAGGAAAAATTGGTTTTTCATAATTTGCACCAATTTATTCCATGCCTTCTCCTGAGTATGCTGATATAAAGTTTCTGGATGTTTTACTACGTTTTAGTCCCAAAACATAATATTTAATGGAACTATGCAGTAGCCAGGGCATTTAAAGAGTGGACGGAACTCATGGAGGAATGTAGAATGGGAAGAAATATTATTTTGTAGATACTTCCGAAGTTCGAGATGTTGTTTGCAGTTCATGACTGAACTGTTAGTTTACGGCTAGCTTGTTCCTTTTGTTTATTCTTAATAAAACGCCTATTTTTGTGAATAAGAATATAAATAATTACATTGTTGTAGTTGTATTCTTGTAAATAGCTGTACGAATATAGAAGTAATTGCGAATATAGAAGTAAATACGAATAGAACAAAAGCATTGTTGTGCAAATAAAACCCAATTGTAATGATGAAATAAGAAGGAATGTCTATTGAAAGAAATACCAAATTTATTCTCCATGGTCAAACAACGTACAAATGCGAAAAAAATAAATAAATCATCTCCTAAAACAGAGACAGAAGAAGAATCATTAAGCTAAAAGGAAAGGTAAGAATTACGAGGTTCAAGATGACCCACAATATGGAACAGGAATGCACTGAGTGACTGACTACATGCAAAATATAGCACCGAAACTTTGAAGTCAATTTACTCAAACAATTGTTTTTTTAACTTTAGGAACATCTATCTCTGGGAAAAATAGTAGTACATACTTACTCTTTCACAGCACTATCTACATTATTTGTAAAGTCATAATAAGCAAGAATATTCCCAAAAATTGGCAATGTAAATGTAAAGAAATTAACTCAAATGTTTTATTTTTTTTCGTAATTTAATAAAAATTCCTGTTGAAAAAAGAATGATTGTATATCAGATTTTCAAGCTGATTTACATTAACAGAGGTTTAAGTGATAAATCTAAAAAAAAATCATCCCTGTAAGTAAAATAGTTTGTGAGATATTTGTACATAAAAATCATAAAATGAACACGGGCAAGATAGAGATGTCCTTCCCACTTAAGAGATTGGACGAAAGAAGTGCCGAATTTCCAGCACCCCGTTGAGCAGCAGACTGCTTCAGAAAGTCTTACGCGGTGCGTGTGCTGGAGGCGGTGAACAGTGTGCAGCGACCCGCTATATTGTGAGATTCGGGCGTGGCAACTGCGTCTTCCTTTTGTCTTGGCCCGCCGGACCGTGTAGGAAATCCAGAGTTCTTAAACTTTCTTCCACTTTTGCAGAAATTTTTCTCTAAGATCACAGCGAAAACGTTGCACACGAAAGAGGTTTTCTATTTCCTAAGCGGCGGAGGACAAAATAAGTGGTTTTCACGTGCGTACCTAACGTTTTACCTAACGTTCACAATTCACTGGTGAGGTAAGTGTTTTACAGTGAAATCTCATTCAACTGCCACCTCGATTAAGCGGTTACCTCGCTAAACGATAGTTTTTTCGAGGCATGTATTTTTTTTCATGGTATAGTGTAAAACTTTCCTCGTGCCTGTCCATTGGGAAAGATGACAGCTTAAGACCCGGACAGGTACATTTCACAGATTCACTTCTAATAATTGGTCACCTGTAGCGATTTTGTACTCCTGTAGAATATTAAGTGTAAGAGATGTGGAGATAGGTTTAATTCATTATCTTCTTGTAACAAGACGCAGTGTCATTTTACTAAAACAGCGACATCTAGACACACTCAACTGGCAAAAGGTATTAAATTATCTTTCAATCTACAGAAATGATTTTAATAACAATGTCTGTATGAAATAACAAACCGGTAGCGGTAGCTCAGCGCATCAACTGATGTCACTGCAGCGCTTCTGTCTGGGAGGTCCTAGGTTCGAGTCCTTATGGCGGCAGGATTTTCGACACTAGCTTTTCAGCTAGGTCGAATTCAGTCGCTGTCTGGAGAAGAATTCTAGCGGCCGGCTGCTCTAATCGGTAGTTTTCCGTGGTTTTCCGATCAACGCCAGGCGAATGCCGGAGCAGTACCCCATCAAACGGGCCACGGACCGCGCGCGATCTGCCCTTCCTCTTCCTTGTCCAAGCCTCTCCTCTTACACACACATCTACACTAACATGCACCACACTACCACATCTTCCGGGAGACCGGTCGGGAGCTTAGAGCTTGTCCCGACTGGGGTGGTGCTCCACTGGTGGGAGAGTCCTGGTTAGGGGGAAACCCCACTAGCCGACGGTAGGTCGGCGCCTGATCTCACCATCCAGCGGGGGAAGATCACCGCCATCTCCCGAAAAAAAAACATACATACACTACACCAACGGGACTAATGACCGAAGCAGTTGATGCGCCCGGAAACACAAAAAAACTAATCAATCAATCAATGAAATAACAACGTATTTGTTTCGCCAACACCACAGCAATATCGTGAAAATTACTGGTCTTTGCTTTCCTTCTGTGATAATTTGCCAACGGCGCAATCCGCATGCATGAATCCGATCTGAAGGCCGAAGGTACTCGTTCGTGGGTCGGCCCTTCTCACAGAACTGAATTTTGAATTATTGGTTCGCTTGTGGTTCGGTTGGGTGGAGTCGGAATGTTAGGTTCACGAATAAGAGAATAAATGCCAAAAGAGGGGTGACAATTTGAAAGGAAGCGCTTGATCCTACAAAACTAAAAAATTATATCTGGGAGATATTTTAAGTGTGAAGAACATTAATTAATAAAATTGTAGTAAAGCCCTATAGTACATATCGTATCTATGTATATATTTAGCTTTTTATTACAATATATTGCGTTCCTTAATTATTACATATTATACATTATTTTCATGACCTTCAATTTGTGTGTTTTAATATTGTTTAATCAGTTTGAGTTGGAAACCAATATACAAACTTTGCATTCATATTTCTACTAGGACTTGCATATAGTATATTGCTCTTTGAAAGCGTGTTAATAAAACACCCACAAATAATATGTAATTTTGAAACATTTATTGTTCTTAAATATATACTGTTTAATTAATTGCATTTTTAAAGAAAGAGCATTAGCCCCCAAACGTCCCTCCGGAAAAATAAGACTTTTTGTTGTTAACACATGACCCAAGTAATCGCCTATTGAATGCTTTCGAACATCTGCTCATGAAGTCTATGATGTTACCCCCTTGTAAGAAAGAATTTCTTTTTATGAAATAGCAGATGGAATAGAAATAATGGGATTAAAGGAAGCATCTGATCGCTTCATTTTCTTAATAATGTAAGAATTTAATTCGTATCTCAATGGAAACATTATGGGATTATGTTTTCTGTCAAGTAAGATTATTATTTCTAAACTACGTAAGTCATTCAATAATTAAAGAGACAAATTTATATGGAGAGAAAACAATAGGTAGGACAAGTTTGGTAATTTTAGGACTTTAAGCTGACATTACTGGAATGAGCCCTGACCAGCTGAGTGATCAGCATTATTATCTTCATAAACTGAAAATTAAATTGAACAATGGTGAGTCAACCTGTAAATTCCACATTGGTTGAACAACGTTCGGTGATTCGTTTCTTACTTGCTGAATGTGAAAAGCAGCAAATATATTCTCTATAGTGACTAAAGTGTGTGGTGAAAGTTGTATGAGCCGCGAGAATTTTTACAAGTGAGTAGAACAGTTCAAAAGTGGTCGAGACTCAGTGACGGATAAACACCCTTCTGGCGGCATCAGCAGGAAAAGTATTGTCGGTGTTTGCGAACCTGTAGGTGAGTTTTTTGTGATTATCTCTATGAAAAGCGTACAATAAACAGCCAATTCTACACAGTTATGCTTTTGAAGAAAATGAAGCCGGCCTTAAGAGAGAAACGTCGTGAATCTCAGAGGAGAGGTGTGATTATCCAGCAAGACAACTCACGCCCACATACTGTTCAAAGAAGCTGTGAAACCATCGACAAAATAGGTTGGGAGATATTGCCTCATCTCCCATACAACCCTGATTGAGCACCATCTGATTTACATTTGTTTGGTCCACTGAAGGAGGTATTACATGGGACGAAGTTCAAGAATAGCGAAGATTCCAAAAAAAATGTGGGAAATTGCTTGAAACTCCCAAATAAAAAGTTCTTTGCAGCTGATGTAAAAAGAAAGCTGGTAACCCTTTGACACAAGTGCGTAAATGTTGGTGGGGACTTGAAAAATAGGAAAAGATCTGTTTTTCAAATGTAAACGTTTATTTCTACAGAATAATTTGTCTCATTAATTATTGAATGCCCCTCGGAATAATTCCATTATCCCCCACAATTTTTTTCGCCAATGTCATTTTCATCAATGTCATTAGTCATCTGCGTAACCTTGAAATTGTTCTTCATATCGCGCTCTCTTGCTCTGTTTGCCTCCGCTTGGGAGGAATGTGTTTGTTGGGGGTCCGATGTGGTGTCTCGCCCGAGCTTTCTCCGTGCAGACGGCGCGGCGCGCGCGTGCCTCTCCCAATGCAGCGAGAAGCAACGGTGGCGCAGCGAGGGATGGCGAAAAAACATCCATGTTTTCCACCGGAAACATCGATATTTTGATTTCGATGTTTTTTCACATCGATATTTGTAGCAAAAACATCGATGATTTTGATTTCGATGTTTTTTCACATCGATATTTTGTTGCAAAAACATCGATGATTTTGATTTCGATGGTTTTTCACATCGATATTTTTTTGCAACAACATCGATGATTTTTAATTCTTATTTTTTTTATAAAGGGGTTTAAGCACGTTGTAGAGTAGCTGCAATACACAGCAATATCCTTGTTTTGCGTCATCCTCTATATCACGCAGCACATTTCGTCTGGGCCATCAGAGGAAGTTTGGGAGCTGCTCATGTTATGAGTGCATGTTATCGCCAGGCGTGTCATGGCCTGAATCGACAGTGAAACACAAAATCGATAGCAAAACACGATCTTTATTACTGTTAATTTTATTCTTTACATTCGATAATAGTTTTTATTAACATACTACTAACATGCTGGTAACCAAACAATGAAATGTATCCCTTTTACGTACTGTAATTAATAATGGATAGAAAATAGCATGTTTATTAGTCTATAATTAAAACATCGATGTTTTCTCGTCAACGTTTTCATCGACATCGAAAACCCTTTAGCGATGTATCAAAACATCGATGTAGGATGTTTTGGTCAAATTTGCCGTGACTGTGCGTGCCTCTCCCAAACGCAGCGGGAGGGAGCCGCAGCGAGAAGCGACGGTGGCGCAGCGCAGCGGGAGCAGTAACAGGAGCCGCAGAAGCCTGAGCGCGCGCACGAGTCACCAAACCGAAGCCGCTGAGATCGCCTCGCCCATTAGCCCCCTCCCGCGACTAGCGGTAGCAGTCTACTCTAATCGCCTGCGCTCCTCCGACGTGACACGACACGACACGACGCGACTCGACTCGGCATCAAAACACCCCGGCACGGCACCGGCCAACGGCGCGCGCACTCAAAGCCCTCTTGGGTGTCCAAGAGGACTCTTTTTCTTTTTTCCTTTCTTCTTTCTTTTCTCTTCCCAAAAGTTTAGGCATAGATAGTTCTTTTCTCTATGGTATAGGTGTCCAAGAAAACGTCTCTTCTTTTCATTATTTATCTTTCTTCTTCCTTCCTTTCTTTCTTTATTTTTGAATTTCTCCATTATTTCTTTTTGTCTTTCTTCTTCCTTTCTTTCTTACTTACTTTCTTTCCACGGCGCACACGCACCAAAGGTTTGTTTGTCTAAGATAACGCCTTTTCTTTCTTTATTTACTTGTCTTCTTCCTTTTTTCTCTCTCAAGTCATTTGGAATCCTTTTTTACAAGAAATCGTAGAATTTATGCAAAACTTGAAAATTAGTAATATGCGTGTATAAAGAGGAACCCTAAACCCGTTTCATCGAATTATTTTTCCTATGGATTTTGTCTTACATCGAACCTACAAGTTTGTTACGCGCCAGTCATGAAACGATTTTCCCGCCGGTAGACTGAGTGGTAATCCCTTGAATACATTTTCGTAGCCGAATTCTTCCGTAATATTTATTCTGCGTCACCACGTGCAACAACCACCTGCGCCAAACTCGTTTGACCGGGAGAGTTTGACCTTAGTGCATCAACTGATGTCACTGCAGTCCCCCGACCGGGAGGTCCTAACATCGAGGTCCGACGGCAGCAGGATTTTCGATACTAGCTTTTCAGCTGCGTCGAATTCAACCGCTGTCTGGAGGAGAATCCTAGCGGCCGGCTGCTCTGTTCGGTAGTTTTCCGTTGTTTCTACGATTAACACCAGGCGAATGTCGAAGCAGTACCCTAACAACAGACCACGAATAGCGCGCGATCTTTCTTTCCTCTTCCTTTTCCTATCCTCCCCTTACACATACACATACATTAATATGCACTACACTAACACACTGCCGGGAAACCGGTCGGGGCTTAGAGCATGTCGCGGCTGGGGCGGTGCCCCGCTAGTGGGAGATACCTGGCTTGGGGAACACCCCGCTAGCCGACGGTAGGTCGGCGTCGGATATCGCCATTCAACGGGCGAGATCACAGTCACCTCCCAAGGAAAACCAAGGAAAACCGTGCACTACACTTACGGAACTAATTACTTCAGTATGGTATCCCTAATAGTCCGAACCTTTCCTAGAAATGTTCCTAATTGTTTCATGAAGTGAGATCTATTATCACCTAATATGTTCTGGGCGAGCGCCACGTTTCCATGTTGGAAGTAATAGTTCCTCATTCCCGTTCATTATCCTCTCTATGTTCCTGTAGCACAGCAATTTAACCCTCAAGTAATATATTTCCCACGTCTTTCGTTTTTCGTTTGGAGTTTCTGCGAATGTAAGATGGCGAGCGTGAAATAATGTGTATTCTCCTTTCGGTACGTCTGAACGACGGAAACGGTACGAAGGAAAGGTTCTTCATCACTTCAACAACCAGGTAAAAGATCTACAACTTTTAATTTCAACACGATTACAACTGGGATTCCACTACAAAATAAATATGGACTACTAGCACAACTACTCATGAAGAACTTCCAACAGTTTCCCTTTCTCCAATAATTTTTTCGAACGTTTATAACTCTAATAATTGTCTTGAAGTCCTAATAAACATTGTTCAAAATGATCTCAAAACAAAAAGTATTAAGAATAATGTCAGAATTAACTTTCAAACTATTGAAGATTTTAGAAAATATAAAACATTTTATGATACAAATAACATACAATATTACTCTTATCGTGACCCTACTATTAAAAAAATCAGTTTTATTCAGAAACATACCTATTACTTACCCAAAAGAAAGTATTTTCAATGAATTAGTAAAAGTTAAGTATCCAGTTCAAAAGGTAAATATGTATGTATTTGGCTTTTGGGTCGGTAGTCCGACTTTACCCGCCAGCTAGCGACATGAGGCGAACATGACATATTCTCATCGTAACTAGTAACATCCGCCTACTTGAGCTTTTCTTCGTCACACACAAAAGTTGAAGCAAAAGTAGCAATTAACCAACTTTTTCAATGTAAGAGATGCCAAAAATTCAATCATACACAAGCCAATTGTAGATTAATCCCCCGTTGCGTAAGATGTACTTGCATTATTCGAATTGTCGTCTTCCAAAATCAACCCCTCCTATTTGTGTTAATTGGCTAGGAAACTACACAGCTAATTACATAGGTTGCCCAGTATTTAAAGAATTACTTAAACCAAATCAAACTAATAATTCAAATTCACACGTTAATAAATCAAAATTTGAATTTTTCTTCTCCAAAATTAAATGCATACAATTTTTCAGACTTCCCACAATCTCAAATCCTTCAACGTAACAATTCTTTTCTAAATCTCCCTTGAAATACAAATATAATACATCTATTAAAAACAAATTATTTCTACACGTATCCCACAAATTCAGTCTTTATTACAAAGCCTCCTTCTCCCACTTTTAAATGTCCATTAGTAGCAATAGACATTTAAATATAACTAGTTAACTGGAACTCTAATGGTCTAAAACGACAACAAAATATTTTTCATTTTTTAACATATCACACTATTGACATATTTATTTCTGAAACTCATCTAACCCCTAAAGAAAACATGTATTTAAAAGTTTATAAAATGTATTGAAGTAGTAGAATTTCTGATCCTGCTTCTGGAGGAGTAGCAATAATAATTAAGAATAATATATTTCATCAATAAACATTTTTTCATATCTGACATTTTAGAATGTACAGCTTTAAAAATTAAAATAAATAGTACCATTTATTCTTTATATTATATTTACAAACCTCCAAACAAACTTTCCTACTCAAATTTACAATCTCATTTCACAATCTTTTAATCCAATTATTCTCATGTGTCACGGTTTCTAAATATACATACAATTCTTTACTCCCTTCCTTGTAAATACAAATAAAATTGCTTTTATATTTGAATCCTTGTCTTCCTAATACGGGTTGTGATGCACTATCTAAGCTACCAGTTTGAATAATTTGAAAAATGGTCATGTCTTTTCTCTAGGACCTTAAAATTAAGTATTGGCCTTACTATAAATTTTTTGATCATGAAAAACAAAAATATAATGTTTTTAAACTTCTCTTTTTGCTGCACAACGATTGCCTGCCACTGCTCTCTACATTCCACCGTTATAAACACGAAATCATAACGTCCAGCAAAGAATGTGCGTTTTTAAACACCTCTTACGTCATTATATTCCCCAATGCAAATTAATTAAATTAATTCCAAAAAATTTAAAAAACACGGTATCACAGTCTCATCTCATAAGATTTTGATTCTACACAAAATAACGCGCGATGCGTTACTACGGCAACTCAAGATCATCGCACCAAGTAAACATTCCTACGACCAAAATAACAGGGAGCGCTCGCCACGGCATATTCAATTACATCTCGTCTAAAAAATTGTTGTTCTGATCCAATATACCGCGTAGCTTTAAACAAAAGAAAACTCTTCTTTGATAATACTACGGTTTCTTTACGTTTTATTATATTATATTATATTGTCTTGTCTTCAATAGCATTTTAGCGTTACCATATATTCCTAAATATATGTCCAGATATTTATAATATTCATAACCTTTTCTCCAATCACTTGTTTCTTATTTGAACATATCAGTAATCGTTCGTCACGCTTGTAGAAATTCACTGTCTCATTCCTAATATGGAAAATTAATTTATACGGAAATTTTTTATTTAAAATACTATATTTGGACGTGTCTTATTTTTAAATATGTCCTGTTTTTATTTATCGACATTCTCAGTCTATTTTGGCACAGTTCTTTAGAATATCAAAAAAAGTGAGAAAAAAGCTTTCACTCATTCACATTCACATATTTTTGTTCTTATTGACGTACGAAATTAATGTGTTCTTAGTCCTATTTCAATGTTTGTGTGTTTACTTTGGACGCGTCTGAATAGACCGTCACAGTATAGACTGATACGAAACAGACAAATTTTAAAATTACATTGCACAAATACATCCCAATAGCAGATCACAATGATAAAAAATTAAAAAATTAACAAAATCTTGTTCCTCTTTACCAATATTAAACAACGGTACTATATCTGCCTAAAACGACTTTAAAAATCAAATTTAATTGCAAATGAATTAGAAAAGTCTTTTACACCAAACCCTATAATAGATCAATTTTTTAATAAAGAAAATGAATATTTCATCTCTTCTCCACCTTCTTCAGTCCCATCAAAAATAAAATTTATTTCTCCTGTAGAATTTAAAAAACAAAAACAAAAATAGGATATTCGTAAACATGCAGGCTATGATTTCATTACAAACAATATGATAAAAGAATTTAATTTACAAATTTTATCGAAAGTAAGAAATATATTCAATTCAATGCTTCGTATTTCTTATTTCCCACAATCATGGAAATTATCAATTTGGTGCCGTTCTCATTATTCGACTTCTCATCAATTACTACGTGATTCTGAATTAATAGCTCAAAACTTTCATGAGAAGGAAAATACGATTGGAATTTTCCTTGATATTGCCCAAGCGTTTGATCACGTTTGCCAATCTGGATTACATATATATAAATTATAATCAATAGGAATTCCCATATATTTATTCCAAATAATAAAATACTATTTACATAAACGTATTTTTTGTGCCAAAACTATATTCAATAGGAATTCCCATATACTTATTCCAAATAATAAAATACTATTTCCATAATCGTAATTTTTGTGCCAAAACTATATTCAATAGGAATTCCCATATACTTATTCCAAATAATAAAATACTATTTACATAATCGTAATTTTTGTGCCACGATTAACACATCTTATTCTACTTCTCGTAGTATCTTCCCAGGAATTTCTCAAGGATCGACACTCTTTTTTACCAACATAGCGTTGCGTGCTGAGGACACTGCACTTTTTTCGTAGCACAAAAATGTACAAACTGTACATTTGTGTTCGATACACTCTTCAAAATTCTTTATATATATTATTATTAAGTAATGAATTTTCAAACTTACAAATTGATTGTGGTATATCAATATTCAAGGCAAAAATAAGACCACAACTTACATGCGCATGCCCAATTTGGTGTAATACGTACATATACGTCAGACATGAAGAAAATACAAACTATACAAAATAAATTTTTACGGGTTGAATTCTTCATCTCCCACAAACAGATACATAAAGAATTACAAATACAACTAATTAAGACATTTATCAATAATCAGTATTCTAATTTCTTCAACCCTTTATCAAATTATCCTGCTTATCAACATTTCGATCTGGAAAACATTTATCACTGAAAATAAATAAAATGAATAATGATAAATGTCTTAATTAGTTATAATAATGATTTGAATCATGATAAATAAAATGAATACTGATAAATGTCTTAATTAGTTCTATTTGTAATTATTTCTGTATCTGTTATGTATCTTTATGTATCTGTAAAGGTATGTATACACACACACATTTCATAAATAATTATGAAATGTGTGTGAGTGTGTGTGTGTGTGTGTGTGTGTATACATTACCGGGAACGGTAGCTCAGTGCATCAACTGATGACACTGCGCCTCTGACCGGGAAGTCCTAGAAGGTCCCAACGGCGGCAGGATTTTCGACACTAGCTTTTCAGCTAGTTGGAATTCAGTCGCTGTCTGGAGGAGAATTCTAGCGGCCGGCTGCTCTGATCTAGTTTTCTGAGGTTTCTCCGATCAACACCAGGCGAATGCCGGAGCTGTACCCTACCAAACAGGCCACGGACCGCGCGCGATCTCCCTTCCTCTTCCTGTCATTCCCTTACACACACTCCACTACCTACACTACCACATATTCCGGGAACCGGTCGGAGCTTGTTTCCGCTGGCGTGCCCCTGGTGGAGAGTCCTGGTTGGAACCCACAGCGACGATAGTCGGCCGGATTTCGCCATCCAACGGGGGAAGAACAAATCTCCCGAGAAAACATGCACTACACTTACGGGATTAATGACCAAAAGTCGTTTGCGCGCCCGAAAACACGAAAAAATCAATCACTCAATCAATCAATCATTATGGTTAAAGTTTATTTTCACCATTCCAAGGCGGAGATTCTGCCATACTGCCAGCTAAGTGTTGTGTAAAATGTTGAGATACTATTTTTTTAATTTTGCACGTGAAGATGAAATGGACATGTATATTATTATCCAATTTAAGTTCAAATAAGAAGTTTAATACTTCATAGATAATTGTTGGTCATTTAATAACTCTTGAATGCTCTTAGATAAAAGAGTAATTCATCTTTCGTTCTTGAGTTATTAAAGTCACGGCATTGTATCATCAGATGAACTACAATGATAGGTAACCGAAATTCCATTCCACCAGTCCTTAGGTTAATTAATTTAGCTAATCCTAACTGACTTCACTTGTTTTTCCTGAATTCTCCATATTTTCTTGAGTTTCTTTATCTTATTTAGATTAGTGAATCTTGTTGTCTGTAAATTGTTGAATTATTTTCTTAGTTGCCAGGAAGAAGCAAATAAGGTTCTTGGATATTCTTGAAGAAAATCGAATGTTCCAAGTATAAGTAAATTGAGCAATTTGGAGGATATACACTTTAATAGAGTCGCCGTCAATTACCATTGCCTATTCTTTGAATGGAAACATACCTTTCTGCGTTGCAATACTGTAGTTACTGGCAGGACTTTCTTTCTGTTCGGTGATCATAGCTTGGTTTTGTTGATTTGCTGTAACAGTCAGTTGTGGAACTGTTTCTTGTTCGGATGTCATTTTCAATAGAGAATTTTCCGTACGATTAACCTTAACATCTCAGATAACACAAGATGTCAGAAGATAGTTTTCTCTAACAAGGACACTAGTGAAGGTGGCCCTATAGGGCCAATTTTCTTGAGGCCGTTGCATAAGGATAACTGTTTTGGAACTTCAGATACTGTTAGTATACGTTTCCTTTAGACTCGCACTACGAGCATTGCAACTATTGATCCGCACCGCACCGTGGATCGAGACAGACTGCTGTTTACTTCAAATAAATTTTCAGTAATCTCATATTCTGTTGTTTTATTTTATACTTTGGGGTAACAGTATCCATCGTCATCCCCACGTATCCATCTACCGGTGAAGCATTCGTGTATCCTTTCTAGGATTGAAAAGGACCTGAATCCTATCTTCTATAGCATCACAAAGCACAGAGATGTATTGCAATTCGAAACTTTCAATCTACGTTGCATCTTCCCCCCAATAAAATATTTTATTATGTAAGGCTACGGGGGCCTATCAACATTTTCATTGTAGCTTCGGCTCAACTGGTTACTCCGTTGTGCAGGCCTACGATGAAATTAGCATCTTTTGCCAATACATGCAAAATTATGCACTGTCTGCATCATAAGTATTCTTTTCTTGTAGTCTCAAACGCACTTTCTTGCAGAAATAATATCGTTTAGTGGCGAATGCAAATGTGATGAAAACCGCATGTACTTAAAACTAATTCCTTTTATGAATTAACCATGAGATACAAAAATTAAGTACAAGTTAATTGATTATACCTTAACATTATTTAAAATAAAACAATTACCCCCCATTATCAAACAATAGTCCATGGTGATTGCTGTTGTGAATTATTGCTCAGGGGCAGTAGATCAATTCTTAATCACCACTGATGACAGGCTAATTCACTTAAAGTTAATACTTGATACTGCGAACTATAAAGTAATAAACTGCGGTCGATAAAGCATTATTTCTATAATTTTTTACCTTGAGACGTTTTATGATTTAGTAATTAATACTCTCTTTCCACTTTTGAGCCTTTCATTTTAATTTGGTTCAAATATACCGTAATATATATGTAATATAACCTTCAATGTAATTCGCTTTATTATGGCCATTATTAACGCAGCATTGTAACGTGCATTTAAAATCTAGCGGTAAAATCTCAGGTATATCTAGAAAAATAAAAATAAGGCTCAGTTATATCTAGAGAAATAAACAATAATTATGGTAAAAATTGCTCGAGATGTTTATCATAATAATTGAAAAGGAAGATGTTATAGTACAGTATTGCTTGGGTCATTCTCGCATTCTCATTTGTTTTGAGGAAAGAATGTTTAATGACGTTAAATCTCCACCGAAAACAATTTCTAAAACCACTGCAAGTCTTGTCATAAAAAGTTGTTCGTCACGTTTGTGGAAGTGTTAATGGTCTTTCGCATTTACCTAATACAGTAGTAACGATGGAAATACGTACAACTCTCAGAATATCATGATGCATCCTTCAAAGGGAGTTCGTGCAAAACAGTATGGTCTTAATTCCACGTTGCTCATCTTCACTTTTCATGTCGATTGTATAGTATAAAACAGAACGAATTTTTAAAATTATAACAAAAAATATCTAATATTTTCGTATAATGCAATCGTACTACCCCATACCATAGCATGATCAGATTTGATACCAGGTGGCCTTCCAGTTCTTAATTTAGCACGAGCAACTGTAATTTACTTCTAAATAAACAGCAACTTCTAAATAAAGTCATTCCTATTAAGATCATGTTAGTAAGAGTGCGACTATAGTTGAATCCTGCAAATATTGAAATAAGTAGTTTACACCAATGAGAACACACTAAATGATTTATTTCATTACAATAAAACCTCTCAAGTAATTGGTCGAATGTTCCGCAATAAATAGAATTCAATAATTGTTACAGTATTCGTACAAATTCAATATTTATTCATCATCGTTCATTGTCTGGTTTTATAGGAGAAGTTGTTTATAATGGTTTTTTAAACAGTACTAGCTGTATAGAGTTGTCAATGAATTGTTACTGGTGTTAGTTCAGAATGTGATATTTCCAAAATATGGTATTTTGAGCGGGAAGTATCATCTTTTTTTTCAGTAATCATTCTTATTACAAGGCCCTGGTAATGAACTAGCGGTGCTGAAGTAGCACGTATACTCTCACCCGTATTCTCACACAAAATTACCGGAAAAGTACTCGAATTTTTGAAAACATATGCATGACATTATTTAAAATTATGTGTTTGAGGAACATATTTCATTAAGGAAAAAAATCTCTATCTTTAATACTTTAGTTGTAGGAAGTCTGTGAAAAAAGTTTGAACTCCTGCAATTTTCAAAAACTCAGTTTTCAATGAATATTAGACATGCACCGTACTCTTAAACGTCCTACACACAATTTTTTCCTAAATTTAGCAATTGAATATTTCCCCTTTTTCTTTACCAGGGCCATGTAATAAGTTTTTCCGCCGAAATTTCTCCGTTTTTCCGCGCAGTATTACATAACTTTCTCTCTACTCCGTAGCAAGAAAGTAAAAAGTGGATAATTGCAGTTGCTAAATTTAGAAAAAAAATTCTCTAACAGTTTAGCTAGAATCCATGTTTTGCGGATCGTTGACACCGAAAAATCGAATGACGGCAAAACGTCCGTCCGTCCGTCCGTCCGTCCGTCTGTGATCAACGCTAGAGATTAAACCGCACAGCCAATTTTCTCCAAAATTGATATTCCTCCCAAAACATCCTCTAACACGTGGTGTAGCCAGAATCCAAGTTTTGTGGGTCGTTGATACTGAAAAATCGACGGCGTAACTTCTGTCTGTTTGTCCGTCCGTGAACAACGGTAGCGACTAAACCGTTCAGTGGATTTTCTCCCAAATTTATATTTCCCAATCAATCTGGCTGATGTCATGACCCCTTGAATTTAAAATCGATATATTAATCTTCGGGGTATTTTTCATGTATGTCCTGGAACATTTTCAAAATTTTCAAACGAATGACTCCAACGTTTTTACTTTGTCGTATTCGTACGTATATACGAAGTAATATAGGTCGTATAGAGAAAGTTATAAAATGCTGCTCGAGAAAACGGCGGATTTTCGGCACAAAAAATTCATTGACAACCTGACAATATGGGTAAATCCAGTTACTAAATTAACAAAAATGTTTGAATATTTTACGGCGTCTTCCAGTAACTAAAAATTAAAGATAGAGATATTTTCTTGAAATGAAATTTGTTGCTCATAAGCAGTTATTTTAATAAGGTCATGTAGAATTCTTTGAAAATTTTAATAGTTCTCATTATTGCGAACAATATTTGAATTTTAAAAGAGTACAAAAACAAGATTTTCCCCGAAAACGGCTTGAAATTGTTTCTTTAAATTTTTGGTATGAATAGTGCTAAATGCACTGTACAAGATGGCATAAAAGCCATAGTATTGTATGTTGTTTTTTCAAAATTTACAAAAATATATTTTTTTATTCATCTCTCACACCGTTAATATTTACATTACCAAATATTTGTTCATAATATGGTATTCATTGTAGTGTATGGTAATTATTTGAGTACATGTGCTTTAAATAGTGACATATACAATTTCGGGAAAAGAACGATTATCTGTGAAAATGAACTAAAATTATAGCATTTTGAGAAACTCACAAGAGCCATTTTCTCAAAAATGGCTCCAAATTTTTTCTTCACACTTTTCCAACGGATAGTGCTAATTGTACTGTTTAATATAACGGAAAGTTCATTTGGGTTTATTCTTTTGATTCTTTTTGGTTCTACAGATGAAAGAGAAATTGAAATAAATCCATCACGAATTATTAATTCCAAGACATACGTATCTAGAATGCGATTCGGATCATGCAGACATTAAAAGGGACAGAAAACCTGATAATGTGCAATTCGTGTTCCTCGAGAAGTGACGGTGATTGTCAGGCATTTTGTAAAGAAGCAAACGAAACAGAATGATTTATTTTGTTCCGAATGTTATGACACATTTTCATCAAAAGAACTGTTGACATAAATATATCAATTATTATATGACAATATTTACTAATTTGATGTTACCAAAAATGTTGGGGAATTCCAATGTATGTGCTTACTAAACGATGAGAATTTTTTAAGAATGTGCAGTATGAAGAGAGTACGATTGTCTGGAAATAACTTATGTTTGTCTCCGGTGTTGTCAAAATTAAAACGAGAAGCATGACGTTCTCATTTTTATCGAGTTCATTGATCTACTGAATCACATGTTCTACCAAGAACTTAATTCGTTAGAGCTTCCTGTATTACGCAAAAGACAGAAATAAATTTTCATAAAAACATTTATTTGACTTACAATGGAAAAGGAAGAGTCGTTTTAAATTTCTCACTTTCCCCTTATTTTCATTTGTGGCCGGGCAACGGGATTCCCGTATGGCTCATTCACACGATCTAGGACGAAATAGAACCTGATCTAGAAACAACAGGTTGTGCTTCACAACAGATGTCAAATCGATACTAGATGAGCTGTAATGAAAAACCAAATTTGGAACCTGACCCTAATAATACCACAAAGTAATGAATATTTCGTAAGTCTTATGAATTTAATTTCTTCATTTTTCTGTCGACTAATTTTGATTTTACTTTGGGTTTGAATTTATGAATATTCAGAATAATTTCATAAATTGTCCAATTTATTCAGAACTTTAAAAACTTTTTTTCTGATGAATTTTCAAACTTTTATTGCTCGTATAAATAATTGGAACAGACAGGGGAACTAAATGTTTGGCATTAAATTTTCAATTACTGGATAAAATGTAGGAAGTGCACATTGCGTTTATGAAGAATTATATGAAATAAATGAATTTAATTCTTTGTACGTCAAGGTCTGATAATGCGTTAGGCTGGGATAAGTGCTTAACATGTTTACGTGTGCAACAATGGAATATAAAATTTGACTAGCACATATATCTAGAAACGGTATACGAGTACATTAATCATTGAAGAAGATAGCATAAAGTACCTCGCTTCACTAACTTCTTTGCGTCGGTGTCTGCTGATAGGCATTTCCTCAGTACCTTTAATTTTCTTTCTTTCTTTATTTATTTATTTACTTCTGATATTTATTGAAGGTAAAAGATAACATTTTTGTGTCTTTGAGGAATAGATAACTTTAAGTATTATTTTTAAAATGTAAATAGAAAGGAATATATGGAGAGGGAAACATACTTACCTAATCGAGTCGCAAAAACGTTTACAGTTTAGTAAATAGTTTTTCGCTTTTGTCAGTAACACATTTATTTCATTGTCAAACATATTGATTTGAAAAACATTATTTGCCATTAATAAAGACATCGTAATTAATTTTATTATTATTATTTTAATCAACTTATTGATAATTTAAATGTAAAGCAATTCTTTTCATATAAGACATCCTTTCTTTTGTTTTACGTATAATATGTATAATTACCCATTGTCAAAATAACAATATCAAGCAATGTATCGAGAGAGCAGATCTTTAACTGAACAGGTTTTGTTCTGAGGTATGTTGTGAAGTGTGTCGTGTAATGTAGTAATTAATTAATGAACAATATTACTATAAATGATATTCAAACAACTACTGAAAATGTATATTACCTCAGGTGAGTGGTTGTTGATTTTACATACAATTGTTTGATGTGAGCTATTTCTATTTGAGAATAAGTTTCTTTGCTTGTTTTCTTCACATATACGTTTATAAAGTTGGGTTGGAAATTGATCTTTATTAATTTTAATTTCATCTAGGCATGAATGTGTGAAGTGACAAGAAAAAGGAAAAAAATACTATGTTAATATTTATATTGATGCTAAAACTGTGGGCGTTATTACATTGGTATGATAATTGAAACTTCGCAAAAAGCATAGATATCAGTTGAAGTATTTTATTTTTCTGTTAATAGGTTTCTTACACGGAGAGAAATGCTCAGTTCATACAATTAATCACGTTGTAGATTGATCTAAACGGTGTAGTATATTTTGGATGAACAAAGAGCTTAGTCACGTTCACGAAACTGCTGTTTAGTAAAACACACAAATGCACGTATAATAATGTTCTCTAAACAGCTCGTACCCCGCGACGAATGGCATCTAGTGGCGATAACTTAACGCATGGTTGCGTTGACTAATATATTAATTTATATTTACTAAACACATTGCAGTGAAAACTAGTAAATAAATAGTTGCTTTTCCGAAGTTACTGAACGTTGCTCAATAATCAGAAACGTGAAAGGGAATACTTTTTTGTTCTATCCCTTCAAGCAGGTAGCAGCTGGGGTTCGGAGCGGTCACCTATCCGACGGCCCGGTGAGCTCGTACTTCCTTAACTTCGGTTACCCGACAAACCTTTACCTAGCAGACTGCGGACGTTGACTGACAACGTTTGGTTACCGACGGAATTTGTATCATTAATTTAGAATGTAATGCAAAATTACTTAAATTAAATAAAAACGAAACACGCCATTTATATAGTATATAATACATTGTTGATTTCTAACAGTTTACAAGGGATCTGCAACCATTCGGAATGGTCAGATTGCTGAGACGTGCGCTTACTAAGCACTGTTTAGTAAGTGTGCCGACATGAAACGTAGATCTTACGCAATGATAATCTACGAAACAAGTATAGCACCACTGACAATTCTCTTTGATCATTCACTTAGGATTTTATTTTGTCTGATGTACTAAACGAAACTAAATCGTGTTTAGTGAATCTTACCACACGAATACTATATGATCGCTTACTAAACATGGTTAGTACATTGTACTAAAACATTTCTCTCTGCGTAATTATTTTAGTTAGAAAGTGAGTGAAGTAGACCGGGGGTTTTGAGGTGGGACACGGCAAGGTGGGCAAAGTCAATTGTAGCGGAGATGGGCTAGAATAGAACGACATAGGTGAAGCGAAGGAGAATAGATAGAATTCCTGTCTAATAGATTGTGAATTATGAATACCGAAGCAACACATGGCACTTCAGTTTGATATTATCAGTTTACATTTTATCTTCAATCAAAGGTGTAAATGTCACTGATTATACTTCTTCCCCTACACACGGGATGAAAATGCAGATGTTGGTATTAGTGTGGAGCATCTTTATGCCAAATCCGGGCAACGCCGTTTAGGCCAAATTGTATTTCATTGTGATAAACAAATGCCTAAACAATGCCAGGTTTTGCAAGCTAGTTTATATCTTATCTATAATTTCACATATTATTCCTTAAATATTTTTAATTATTTTTATTTCCGAAAGGTTGTATAACGATTATAATTATAACGAGGTTGAAAATATTGTTCCCTAATATTTGGCTTTCAAATGGAATGATAATGTGTGTTGATTAATAGGGAATACATGCGGAAATAATGATCTAAAAGATGTTGGGTATAAACTTATTACATTTTATTGTTTGAGGGGAAAACAAATTGTAGAACAAAATATTTTCCAAATATCCTCAACGTCAAATAATATTCTCAAAAGTAAACAAGAATATGTTTTGCCAAAGTGGCCTTGTGTTAAATAAAAAATGTTGGACTTTAGACTATTGTTTGCAAAATAAGCCTTCAATAAATTCTTAAATAATATCAAGGGTATTTGATCACAGAATCAGTTATACAACCACAAATAAAATAATCTTGTTCATGAACTACTCGCATTTACAAGAAAACAAGATAACAAAATTGAACATTGCATCAGCTCCATTGTTTAATGATTGCTATTTTGCATCATACGATGCTCTGAAACGGTGTACTTTTTGGCGGCCTAATAGAAAGTCAGATTTGCCTTCTGGTGGATGTCAGAGAGGTCACAGATTGCCCACGAGGACTTCTATCTGGGCTACAGGGCCTGCCTTAGGTCCTCTTTGTCCTTCATACCGGTGTTGCCGTTTCATTGGCATGAGCGCTGGCGGTATGTTGACGGTGACCTCTTTATTTTTCATAAGAACGCAAAAATCATTTAGGTCCTGTCCATACGGTCGTTATTTATGGCGATCCGGAGATCGAATCGATGTCGATGTTTTGAAAACATCGACATTTTTACGTGAACGTCGATTATTTAACATCGATTTATTGAAGAAATGTGATTTTAATATCTTGTATTGAGCTCCATGTTTTTAATTGGTTGATATTTTATTTTTGAAGCTTTTCGCTAGGGCTTTTATCCAGCCGTCAACCAGTTACCCTTTACGTCCCTATGGGTTGCATATTCAGCCATACTCTAGACACCAACACACTTGCGGGCTCCTCTGATCTGGGGTCAACAGAACGCGAAGCCCTCCGCGACAACACATGCAAAGTCAAGGGACAAACAACCATGCCCAAGGCGGGACTCGAACCCGCAACCCATCGGACAGAAACACTGAGTTTGTACATTCCCTTAGCTACCTCGACCATTCACTTTGACAGTAAGTGTTAGACTTAAACTGTAATAATAATAGACTTAAAGTGTAATAATAATAAATTGCAATATTTTTCACGTTCCATAATTTAAACATTCTGCTGACCAAAGTCACCAAGAGTGAAAAATATGCTAGTCTAAATTAGTAAATATGGCCTATTATTTTTGTATTATTCTACAACATAATTGTCGTTAGATTGTTTCGCAAACCTTTTGACTTCGTTTAAAAAACATCCATGGTTTTGGACCGATGTATTTTAAACAACGTTTTGAACATCGATGCTTCGAAACAACGTGGTTTCGATGTCGCGGAGCCTCCACGGCTGGCAGCCGGCAGCGCATCGTGGGCCAAGTCGGGCTATATCGTTTGTCACGATGCGCGGCAGCCTCTGATTAGCTGATCGCGATGCAGCCGTTAAGAGTACGTTATGTGACTTAATCGGAGGCGCTACGTGACGGCGAGGGCTTGTTTGAGTTTTCCTTATAGGCCCTCGCGCTGTGTTTATGCCAGGAGAGCCGTGTAATCCCTTCAAATTGAAAATACGATTGGGATGCTTCCTCGAGAAAGTCACATTTGCGGCCTGACCTGACATGCGAGAAGCAGCTGTCTGGACAAGATAATAAATAGAAACACATGTTATTGCAAATTTGAATGCTACGTTGTTTGGAGATGAAGTGGTATTCAAATAAATGTTTTTCACACTTGTCCGCAGGATGCCTTTCGTCTGTCAATGCATTATGGAATATTTGTAATGGTCTTTAAAACATATTTTGACCACTTTTGAATTTATGTAATGTTTTGCTTTTTTACTTTTTTTTAGAAAAAGACCGCTTCTACATAAGAGCTTTTTAAAAAGAAGTATGTATTTTTTCTTTTGTAGTATGTCATTAAAACATGCATAAAATATTTTTAAAATTTCCTTGAAAATATCTTACAGACAAGTATGACTAAACGAAGGTTGGCGGAGTAGGTAAATTTATTTATGAAAATCGACATTTACTATTTGTATTATGAATGTTTGTGATAATGATAAAATGGTCATGTGAAAATAAAATTTAACTCAATTAGCAAGCAATTTTTGACTTACAATGCATGACTCATTTCTCCCTGATAATCATTTCCTTGTTAGCTAAAAAATGAACGAGGTAGGAAAGGGAGGGTGGGTGATTGATAGGGGTATTTTTAATTGATTCATTTTGATTGTTTTCACTTTGGAAAACCTTACTATACATTTACAAATCTAGAACACATGATAAACAGGACTAGAATTATTAGAAGAAATTAATTTAAAGAGAAACTCCTAGGGATTAATGTTTCACTATTTGTTTTAACAGAACAATAAGTGACTGCTTCAGTGATGATGACATTGTTTTGTAGGAATAAAATATTCAAACGAAGTAGATTTGTTGTTGTTGTTGTTGTTATTATTATTATTATTATTATTATTATTATTATTATTATTATTATTATTATATTGTCTTTGTTCGTAAATTGCATAAAACCATGTCATTAAGGATACGTTTTAAACCAACGTAGTGAGAGAGAATAATACTTTGTCCTTCAAGTCTAAGAATTGGTGTCGTGGGAAGGGGTCTAATTGTCTAGTAGTATACGCCTGAAAAACACGTAACAGGACCGTAAATAAATACACGTTGCCTTGAGTTCAGTCAACACGGAGATGGGCGCGAGCAAATGTGGGACATATTTTCGCAAGTAGCGATGTTTGGCGGCGGAGGCGCCGCCATTTTGTGAGTGGGCAGATAGCGGCGGCGCGAGGAGGCGCGTGACCGTTGCTCGAGACGTGCTGCCGGCCGGGGGGGGGGGGGGGGGAGGGGAGTGGGCAGGGCAGGGTAATGTGGGCGGAGCGGGGAGGGAGGGCGGGACGGGGAGAGCCGGTGGGGAGGGCCGTGAGCAGTGGGCGGGGCGGGAGGGCGTGCGCGTGCCGTGCCGGCGGGCAGGAGCGGGGAGAGGGACGGGCGTCTTGAGCGGGCGGGGAGAGGGGCGGAGGCGGTGCTGCTGCACGCGAGGGACCCGCAAATTGCTGGAGGAAGTGTACGAAGCTCCAGCTGCCGCGCCGCGTCTGCGCCCGCGACTCGGAGAGGCGAGCCGGCGCCCCCGGGAACCCGTTGTGCTCGCTGAGCCTGACCGGCCCCCGATGGGCCCGGGGCGACGCTCGCAGCCACTCGCCATCACGCCCCGCCCCGCCCCGACCATCAGAAGCCTTGTGCACATCCTCTTGCTCTACTCTTATGAGTCAAACAAGTCTTCTATGAACCCACGAAGACGGGTGAAACGTTTTCCGCACTCATCACACTTTCCTAACCGTTTCCTTCTTTTTATTATTTTCTTTATCAGTTCGTCCATTCTATGCCAATATTTCTCACGTTGGGTAAATATCATTGAGGAAACAAGCGTATTTCTGAACTTTTTAAAAAGCTGGTGATATAAGTAACGCAGAAAAAGAAACAAGGAGAAAAATTAATAATATAAAAATACATATTTTTAAGTTACGATTTCTATGTGGGACATGATTTAGTAAGTATATTATGTGTGTCCAGGTGTCGTGCTTTTGTTCCCTAAGTTCTTGACGAAGTTAAGAAAAATGTATTAATTAATATTCATACATGGATAGGAGATGGAATTTCTTTAATTCTCTATTACTTTTTAATTATGAAGGTAGTATCAAGAACTCTAAAGAACAAAAAAATATATATATATCTCTCACATAGTTGAATTTCGCTGAAAGAAAAACTTCGCAAATTCTCTAATACTCATCTCATGACGGCACTTTTCCTAGTTCCTGGTATTCTCAACATTCCGGAGTCAGGATGCGTCTGCAACTCGTTTCAAACATGCCATCGCCAAAGGCAAAGTATGCAAAGGAGAAGTGCAGCAGACCCACGCAACTGCGCAGGGTGCTACCGACCTACTTGACCCACCGCCTCGCCGCCGCCGCCGCCGCCGCCGCACCGCTGCAGGAAGTAGCTAACCGCCTACCCGTTTGCGAAGCCGACACCGCCCAGGGAGACGAAACTCGAACCGAAACGCGCATCAAAAGCTGCTCCAGGGAAGACATTGAAGACTAAAAGAATTTTAAAAAACAACGAAATATTAACGCTAAAAAAACAATATTTAATTTATTGCATTCTTCATTTGTATCTGTCTCATTAAATATAATAATATAATATAATAATATAATAATAATAATAATAATAATAATAATAATAATAATAATAATATAATAATAATAATAATAATAATAATAATAATAATAATAATAAGCTGCTAATGGACTAGACGTTGTAGTTCACGACTTCATAGACAAAAAGGCCTTCTTCATTGATAACACGCATCGATCAGATCACAACATTGATAAGGCAGAAAGAGAAAATAAAAGCAAATATACTATACAAATATATCGTCTCAATTCTGTTGAAGTTATACCATTTGTTATCACAGAAACTGGTCTGGTTAATAAAAACCTGGAAAAGTATATACAAAAATTACAGTTAAACCCCAATGTAATAATCCTTATATCTAAAAAATCTGTCTTCTTAGAAACGTGTCGAATAGTTCGCACCGTGCTGAATTTATGAGCTGTAACCAACTATGTGGTCTGCCAGTGTTGGCACCTGACGAAACCGGTGATTTCCGAGACTGAAGCCAATAACAATAATGATTGTAATAATAATAATAATAATAATAATAATAATTATTATTATATTATTATTATTATTATTATTATTATTATTATTATTAAAGAGTGGATTTTCGTGCAGTAAAAAGACGAAAACGTGCAAAAAATACAAAAAAGTAAATACAAACATTTGAAAAATACAGAAATATATTCAGAAGCCAAAAATAATGAAGTTGTGCAAGAAATATACTTAATTATTTTCTGTGAAGTAAGTACATCTTCTATCATCTAATATACGTTTGCGCCAGAAAAAACTTCGTTCTATATTTACACATGTCTATGTGTTGATCCTCACTCTCGTTTGTGTGCATGCAGCTAAAAGCAGTCAAAAACTGCGTTCATTCTTTCTCGATTTCGCGCCGGGTCGTTAAGTCAAATGTGACTCGCACACGCAATCTCCTGTTGGGAAGTTCAACGAAGACTGACGAAACGGATACATTATCCGATTGGCAAGATAGACCATGGACATAGCGATGGTTGATCGACCGCAACCAAGAACCGCGGACTGAGTTCGTGGCAACACTGTACATCGCTATTCTCAACTGCAATCCTTCAGAAATTTCTATTAGACAATAGGCATCATGAAAGGGATCGATGCTCAGATCATGGGGCAACAAAATGAAAAATGTATACATATTAAACGACACTAGGGTTTCACAGACCACCCGAATGCACTGCCGAGTGGTCATGAAACTTTTTTCTTACATGAAACCTTTAAAAAATGTAAATTAAAACAAGTTGATACTATAAAAATAATATTTTATGCAATAAAACTATGAATCTTAAAATTCGTCCAGTAAAACCCCAATATTTGCAATTTTTAGGCAGCATTACCCAAAACGTGCAATTTCGTGCAGTAACCCCATCAAACGTGCAAAATAAACCAAGTACTAAAATAACGTCCGTTTCCTGATTCAAATTTCTCTCAAGGTTTCATCCAATTTTAAGTTAGCAAAGAAAAGGTGTAGTTACACGGGAATTCGGTTTTTAATAATAATAATAATAATAATAATAATAATAATATGATAATGGTAATGATAACGATGATGAGATTCATGTGATGATGTTGATAATGATGATGATAAGACTAACGAGGACGGCAAGTCCAAAGTAATAAGAAAACGAACAATCATTTAATCAGTAACTGTAGCTATAGTATCATCTATCAGTGACTAGCTATTATAGAGATCGATTTTAAACACGGCCATAAAAAGTAAGCATGATTCACTGCAATAGGTTATTATTATTATCGTTAATTAGAAGATTATATGTCACAAATAGTATACCAGCATCATAGTAGTACACTCTAGTGTTGTAAATGGAAGGTCAGCATTATGACGATGGTTAGTAATGTTATTACACGTATTTTTCTGGTATATTCTCTTAATGTCACGTCATTATTTAACATCTAGCACAATTATAATTCGCTTAACCATAAGTGCCTACATAAGTACCTTGCAATTAAACATTTATTTAGGAATAATTTTACCATCAATCACAAAAAAATCTCCCTTATACATGCTTGGAATCTCCACTACGTTTTGCTTTCCTCAGTTTAAAACTTCGGGCCCATTTTTGAAATATTGCATATACGGACGGTAAGGAAGTATTTGTTAAGGAACTTTTCGTTTTTTGTTCAGTTCACTAAACATGTATCACCCCAACAATATATAGATACTAGTTAGGTGATGAGACCTTCTAATAAATGTCAAAGTTCAATTAAGATTTCAAAGATGATTTAACTTAATAATTCAGTTTTAATGTATTATTCATTCATGGAAAGTATTATCAGTCTCTTTTGAAGATACACAGCTGTGCAAGACAGGACCTCTTCTTTATCGACTAGACTTTATTGCGGAAGTGCGGTTTTCAAAAGGCTCCAATAGATATGAATCGCTCGTACTACGACATGCGTAGAACAATAACAAAACTGGAAGACCTTATCGTAGTTTTGTTTCTCTTCTGTTTTTACATATCCTGTACAACAGGTTTCTTGTCCTTATGCGTAGATGCTCATCAGTTTGCGCGCATTTTATGAACAGTCTTGATCTTTCTAGTACCTGTTCTCCACTTTTTGTGCTTATGATGTGCCAGATAATTTGAAAACTAATGCAACCATCCTGGTGAATATGTTTGTTTCAACTGGTAAGTTACCGAAGTAATCTTTCAACTTTATCTATTTATGAATTATTACGACCCGCATCTACACTGAAGCATGGATTAGAAACTTGCATTCCAGTTCTCCAGATGCTCTTGTTCATTCCGTACTGTGACGACGGTTTGTTCAGCATTGCTGATCAGATGAGACCAATACTCACGAGCGCGTCATCTTTACAGGTGATAGTACGAGGAAACGAAAATTACTCAGAGTAGGTCTTCTACTTTGTGAAACCGAAATACTAACCGCTATTCGCTCCTGTCGTTCCTATTCGTATATTTTAAGATTTTTAAGATAATTATTATTTCTTTAAATTTTTTCCAACTCAAAATATTGTTTTCTGTTTTTTACGATGTTTAAAAAAGAACCAATTATTAACACTGATCATTAATTCGATGCTCAGTGTCACATTTTGCATTTGTGCACCATTTTCTCAAAAATCTATAGTTCTTTCAAACACATCCCTCGTACTTAATGACATCCACGCCAAGACGTGTTTTCCCTTGGTGCAAGCTACCGTTTGATGGTTTTGTGCCTACGCAAGAATGTAAATGCATATATTGAACTTCAGTCTTTCTCGCTAAGCACCTGTGACATAACTGAAGGTTACAGCGCCTGCGATTTCTTCTCTAATTGGAGAAACCTCGCGCCGTGGGAGAAATTTAATTTGCTCGAGCATCTCTCCTCCTTTTCTGGGAAGTTTTCGCCCTCCGCTATTGGTCGTTGCGCGCTCGCCGGCGCCGCACTTTCTCGTCGCCCATTGGCTGAGGCCCGAGGGAAAGAAATACTGGCGGCGCTGTGCGCGCTTCACTCCATCGCCCAGGCATCCCCACCCCACCCCACCCCACCCCACCCCACCCACCCAGCTGTCGCCGTTGCCTCTGACCAGCTGCGACAGGAGAGGATTCGGCCAGGGCATCAACGCATGAACTCGACCGGAGGTCCGGCTCGACTCCTGGAGGTTAGATTTCGACACTAGCTCAGCAGGTCGAATCAGTCGTTGTCTGGAGGAGAATTCTAACGACCGGCTGCTCTGATCGGTAGTTTTCCGTGGTTTCTCCGATCAACACCAGGCGAATGCCGGAGCAGTACCCTACCAAACGGGCCACGGACCGCGCGCGATCTGCCCTTCCCCTTCCTTGTCCTATCCTCTCCCCTTACACACACACACACACACACACACACACACACACTTACGCTAACATGCACCACACTACCACATATTCCGGGAGACCGGTCGAGAGTTTAGAGCTTGTCCGGCTGGGGCGGTGCCTCGCTGGTGGGAGAGTCCTGGTTAGGGGGAAACCCCACTAGCCGAGGGTAGGTCGGTGCCGGATCTCGCCATCCAGCGAGGGGAAAATCACCGCCATCTCCCGAGAAATATATGCACTTCACTAACGGTACTAATGGCCGAAGCAGTTGACGCGCCTGGAAACACGAAAAAATCAATCAATCAATCAATTTTGCGCGGCATAGCAAAGCAAAGCACCGTGTCGTATATGATACGACTCTCTTCTAAGCCTCTGCGCATGCGCGAATTCAACGTTACGCTAGCAATATCGGAAAACAATTGTCTACCAGAATTCACTAAAGTAATCTTGCGACTTGTATCGTCCGTGATACAAGTTACGTAATCCGGATAAATTGAATTTGTTCGCAACTCTGGTGGCAGTGCTTGCTACTAACTGATTATATTCCCACGATGGAAAGACTTTGGTGGGGAGCTATAGTCAAAATATTGCGAATTAAGAGGATGTGCTTTTATGGGAATTTAGCGTTAGCAGTACACACCGCCATCGCAGTTTGAAACTACTTCCATAAAGACTGAAACGAACTAAAAAAGTCTATTTACACTTCACATGATAAAGGTCACGATGTTCCTTCATGACGTTTTACGAGAGGCCGTTCAAAAATTCGATTATCACGCTCCTACTACTACTCCACTGTTACTTTCAACTCTATTACCCCAAATGCTGCCCCATACATATTTTTCTAAGAATTTTAATGATTCGTCTCCACCTGCCTTGAGTGCATATTAGTTTCTCCCTGGGCCTGACTTACCTTGTTCTTCATTACCCCACCGTGTCGGTGCGTGAGCCCCTGCATCTCCTTGGGAACCACACGTGATGTGGCCGCTGCACGCGGTGGGGTCTCGCGCCATCAGCTGCTGCTGCCGTATTTGGTTTCAGCCATTATGGCTGCCACTGCTAGAATCCAAGGAAGTTACTCTCATCAGGGCTCCGACGTCGCCGCTTCTCCCAACCCTGTGAATTGTCTTTGTTGCCTTGCTATTGCAAGCTCGTTACGTTGAACTAATGGTTCCACCACTTACATATTTATAGATATTTTGATTGCTTTAACTGCATTGATTTTGCTTGATTCTGCTTATTCTTTATTTTCCCCCATATGAATCCTTATCCTTATCCTTATACCCTCCAATTTTCCTTTCTGTCGCCTAAGATATCCACCAATTCGTTTCTACGAAATGCAGGATAAATATTGCGTAATCATACTTACTCTCTAATGGGAGAAATTGTTGAGTGAATACTTTGTAATAGAAAGATTGTTGTACGATATGTTGTCAAGTTCCCGGAATTAACTGCTACTCTAAACACGATTCAAGATATTCCGTTTCTCTCTCAATTTGATTAGCAATTTTGTCTGAGATAAAGTGTTGAAGTAAATTTGTACCTGCAACATGATCATATCATTGTGTATTATTGGCATACATGAAAAGCGATTTTCGTAATGGAATATTCTTGATCGGGTTTTGGTCTAGTTACTCTGACGTACAGAATACTTTATTGAACGAACGTCAATCATTTCAGTTCTAGTATTCTATTTAGCAAGAATTAAAAAAATGTATGCATATCTTTTTAATGAAGGCATTGTCAATTATAAATGTTTTTGAGCTCCTCGTGTTTCTTCAGTAATTGAGAAAATCTGAGACAAATTTTAGCAACAAACTGGAGACTTTAATGCCTGTCTAATTAATGTCATTTTAACCATGGTTCTGAGAGTAGATTCAAATGAAAGAATACAAAATTGAAAATAATAAATGAAATTGTTTTAGGCTAATATTCAATATCCGTTATTCTTTTACTAAATCTCTAGGGTTAATTAATAGAGATGGCTCTCCCTTCTCTGCATAACCTTTTCTTCATGACTATTTCACTCAAGAAATTAAAACCAATAGTCTGTATCTATTTACAAAAAAATGTCTGTATCAGGGTGAGGCAAATCAAAAAAAGTATCGCTTTTCCTATCCCATTTTTCCTACCACCCCTCCCTTCTGCCCAATAATTTGCCACAACTCATCTATTTTAGGAGGTAGTATGTATCGATCGCTGTGTTGATGTGCAGTAAATTTCGTAACATAGCATAGCTCTTTGATTTTAACATGCTTTTAGTTATTTTCAATATTTGGCGTATTTTGGAAATCTGTTGGACGTAATTGAATTCTTGGAATAGTGCTATTAAATACCACTCGTGCTTCGGAAAGACTCTGATAAATCCCCTCTTCATTTCGCGAGTCGGGGATTTATCGACAATGACCAAAACACTCGTGGTATTAACCATGACAATACTGTTTGAAGTGGGCGTGGTGTGTTTTTCGTGTGTCGCAGTGGCGTTTCCAAACGGCACCTCCCCGCGCGGTGCGGCCTTCGTAAAGGGGCCAAGGGCGCATCGGTCCAATTACTCCGCGGCGGCGGAAGCTCGGCTGCGCAACGCGACGCACACCGCCCACCGCACGCCGCCGCGGGCAGGCGCCTCGGGCCCGCGGGAATGGGTCGGGCGGCGCCCCACGCGCCCGCCCCCGCGCCCCCCCCACCGGCCGGCGGCGGGCCGCGTTTGGGCGGAACTGGTTTGCGCGTGTGAACGGGATCGATTCACGCCCCGCGCAGGGAATAACCGCTCAGTGTTGGATAGGTATATTTGATCACAAGAGAATGGATGGGTTGGTTGGTCGGTTGTTAGTGATTCCGGGTACGTCAACTATTGAACTTGTTAGTCCCGTAAGTGTTTTGCATGTTATATCACCGGGAATCGGGAGCGGTAGCTCAGTGCATCTACTGATGTCACTGCAGCGCCTCTGACCGGGAGATCCGAGGTTCGAGTCCTGAAGGCGGCAGGATTTTCGACACTACCTTTTAAGCAAGGTCGAATTCAGTTGCTGTCTAGAGGGGAATTCTAGCGGCCGGCTGCTCTGATCGGTAGTTTTCCGTGGTTTCTCCGATCAGCACCAGGCGAATGCCGGAGCAGTACCCTACCAAACGGCCCCGGACCACGCGTGATCTTTCCTTCTACTTCCCTGCCCTATCCTCTTCCCTTACACACACACACACGTACACTAACATGCACTACACTACCACATATTCCGGGAAAGCAGTCGGGAGCTTAGAGCTTGTCCCGGCTGGGGCGGTGCCCCGCTGGTGGGAGAGTTCTGGTTAGGAGGAAACCCTGCTGCCGACGGTAGATCGGCGCCGGATCTCGCCATCCAGTGGGGGAAGATGCACTACAATTACGGGACTAATGACCAAAGCAGTTGACGCGCCCGGAAACACGAAAAAAATCAATCAATCAATTCATCGGAGGAGTGGTGGTGATCTTCTCCCGCTGGATGGCGTGAACAGGCGCCGATCTAACGTCGCCTAACGGGGTTTCCCAACCAGGTATCTCCCACCAGAAGGGCACCGCCCCAGCCGGGACAATCTCCAAGCTCCCCACTGGTCTCTCGGGATGTGAGGTCTAAGTAAGGGGAGAGGATATGTCAAGGAAGAGGAAGAAAAGATCGCGCGAGGTCCGTGGCCCATTTGTTGGGGTACTGCTTCTGTATTCGCCTGGTGTCAATGGGAGAATCCACGCTAAACTACCGATCAGAGCAGCCGGCCTGTAGAATTCTCCTCCACACAGCGACTGAATTAGACCTAGCTTACAAGCTCGTATCGAAAATCTGGCCACTGTCGGGACTCGAACCTAGGCTCTTCCGGTCAGAGGCTCTACAGTGACAGTTGTTGCACTGAACCACCTCTCCCGCTAGATTTCATGGCTTAAGACATTCGGTGGCGAGGTTTGCGGTGCACGGATTTCACCATAAAGTGTGTAAAACGAAAAGTTTCCACAAATCAAACAATCAGTGCGTGTGTTGATGGTGCGGGAATCATGTGACAGGTATCATGCCTTTCAATGCGGAAAAAGGAACACATTCATCTCCAAGTCCAGCACGGAATAAAAACAACTATTGGAAAAGGTGAAACTCGAGGTAGTGCACAGGATGAGGAGGCAGCCGCAAAGTGATTGAACAGTGAGAGTGTAACATTGCGACTTCCTCCATATTCTCTCTATCAAAAAAAAAAAAAAAAAAAAAAAAAATACTATGCATATTGTGCGCCGTATTATTATTGTTATTATTATATTTTATCTATTTTATCTTTATTAAGAGTTTAACTCCCGGTGGTAGATATCAAGAAAAAATAAAATGTTCATAATTAGAACTTATCTGCCGAAAATTTGTCGATTTCTGGTGCACGATTACATAACTTTCTCTTTTTGCGAAGTACCTTCGTAAGGGCGAAAAAGTGAAACAAATATTGATACACTAAGACACATTAACATAAGATTGAAGAAAAAATACTACGCAAGGCCCGCAACACACATACATTTAATACATATTTCACATCACTATTTTTTTTCTAAATGCATTCAGTCAAATTCTTCAGTAGGTCAGTCCCAAATGTTTCAGTAGGGAAATTGTTCCATTCATTTATTTTTCGATTTGCTAAGAAGAATTTCTCGGTATCAGATCTTTGCGTTCGTGTACGAATTTTGAAATAATTATACCCCTTCTTCAATATGACGGTGTCAGTACTATTGGGTTACCTACACTTATTGTTAGTGTGGGTTGAAGTCGGAGCTTAGAGATTGTCCCGACTGGGGCTGGTGGGAGACACCTGATTGGGGGGGAGGGAGTAAGCCGAGTTATAGGTCGGCACCGGATCTCGTCATCCAACAGGAGAAATCCCCACCACCACCACCACCTAACGCGATAAAACACACTCTACACTTACGGGATCAATACTTTAGCGCTAGACATACCTTGAAACACCAATCTGTGAATCAATTAGTGTGGTTTGAATTTCTGGGAGTCAGCAAGGCTTTTTGTCTGAGTCCGATCATCTCATCGAGGTCATCTCCTTCGTACTTCACGCGCGTAAAAATTTAATGATGAGGATGATAATGATGTCTTAATGACAGGTTTTGTGGTGAGTATTGACCCAGATGATAGAGTATTTAGTGGAATAATGTGCTGGGGAAATGGGACAATTGGGAGGAAACCAACCGTGAACACGTCTTGCCCGCAACAAATCCTATGTGGAGTGACTAGGATGTTAATCCTGGTACCTGGATATGGAAACTTACCACTACAGTCAGTGTACAGTATGAAGTTCCATTTGAACTGCCGCACATGTTCTAGCACAACAGTATAAATAAATAGTGAAGAGTTCAGATGAATGACCTATGAGGAAAACGTTTGGGAGGGAATCGAGGAGAGAAATGCACATAAGTAATGAATAATTTATTCCGTGAGATGTCTGGCATCGCGTAGTTGTGGAACCGGTTTTGATCCTCTTGCCTCAAAATTGGCTCAACACGACCACATACTATATCCAGTTCGGATGTCATACATGATGGGAAATTGTACTGGTGATCAATAGAGACCTCAAAATTGATTTGATGTGAGATAAGATTATACATTTTTGACACAAAATAAACAATGTAAAGAAGTCTACATTACCAATTTTATTGCCTTCCAGTGTATACTTGTATTCTAAGATGAGATTTGTCACACTTACTACTTACAATAACGGTTAAATTAGAAAAGGCAAACCAGGAACATCATAAACGATAGTGTTTAGGATTTTGTAGTTATAAATATATTTATTGATAATTAACTGTGGAGTAAAAACAGAACGTATTTTCTCCACCGTACTTTCACACAAAATTACGCGAAAAACACTCATATTTTCGAAAGATTTTACATGATCTAATTTCAAAATCTATCTTAAGAAACAGATTTTATTCAGTAAAAAACTCTATAATATATTAATTGGAAGAAAACTCCGAAAAATTTGAACTCTTGCAATTTTCGAAAAATCATTCTTTTAACGAACATGAGACCTGTACCATTCTCTTAAACATCCTTCACACTATCAATAATATTTAATAAAAAACGATGGAGCCATTTTTTATCAAAATTTGGAAAATGTCCCAGGGACTTCATGTAAAGAACCCCCCAAAATGAAAATGTCAGTTTCAAATTCAAGTGGCAGCGACATCAGCCAGATAGATTGAGAAATATAATTTTTTAGAGAAAATTGGCTGAACAATTTAGCCACTAGCGTTGTTCACAGACGGACAGAAAGAGAGACAGACTTTTGTCTTCATTCGATTTTTTCGTAACAAGGTCTCACAAAACATGGATTACGGCTGTACCACAGTTTAGAGGATATTTTCTAAATTTAGCAACTTGGTGAATCACTTTTTCGTTACCAGGGCTCTGTAATAAGAATGTTTTTGTCGAAAAATCGCCGTTTTTTCCTGCAGCATTACATAACTTTCTCTCTATTCCGTATAGAGTAAGTAAAAATCACGCTGAAACGCTGTAATACAGAGTAAACTTTGTAACAAACTTCTTTACAACGAAAAACTCCTTAAAACACAAACGATTTTTGAGTTTGTTTGGTTTACCTTATAATTCATAATTAATTTATAGATAAACTTTCTCGGTGTAATGAAAGTCTCTATAACGAAAGAAAGTATTCGTTTCGTTGATTCATTTGTCAAATGTTTAAACTTCTTCGTTTACGTAATTTAAATATGCTACGAACTTATTCAAATATCAAATGTCCAGAGTTTGTAGGTCATTCTTGGAGGTCCCTGATATGGAAAAAGTTGTTGTTTTTTTTCAAATACATCTCTCCAACCGACTGGCCTTTTGAGCAACATACAAGGGCTGGACGAAAAGTAATAATATTGTTTTCTCTGAAATGACTTCTTTGACAGAGGTACTTACATTTACACACCTTCGGTACGATTTCCTCCGTTTGCCACATGTTAGGAAGGCGTCAAACACTATTCTGCGCGTCTATTAATGTTCATGTCCCATATTGGCCGCCCTACAGCACGAAGAATTTCTTCTCTGGTAATGTTCTTGGTTCTTCCCAGTGGTCGTTTCATTTTGCTGTAGAGATCATAATCACGGGGGCTCATATCGGGGGATTGGTTGGTTGGTTGATTGATTTTTTCGTGATTCCGGGCGCATCAACTGCTTTGGTCAATAGTCCCGTTAGTGTAGTGCATGTTTCCCCCCGGGAGATGGCAGTGATCATCCCCCGCTGGATGGTGAGATGGCGCTGACCATTGGCTAGTGGGATTTCCCCCTAACAAGGACTCTCCCACCAGCGGGGCACCGCCCCAGCCGGGACAAGCTCTAAGTTCCCGACCGGTCTCCAGGAATATGTGGTAGTGTAGTGCATGTTAGTGTATGTGTGTCTGTAAGGAGAGAGGATAGGACAAGGAAGAGGAAGGACAGATCGCGCGCGGTCCGTGGCCTGTTTGTTAGGGTACTGCTCCGGCATTCGCCTGGTGTTGATCGGAGAAACCACGGAAAACTACCGATCAGAGCAGCCGGCCGCTGGAATTCTCCTCCAGACAGTGACTGAATTCGACGTAGCTGACAATCTAGTGTCGAAACCCCTGCCGCCATCAGGACTGGAACCTAGGACCTCCCGGTCAGAGGCGCTGCAGTGACATCAGTAGATGCACTGAGCTACCACTCCCGGTTCATATCGGATGAGTAACATGGATGTTACAGAATCTCGCATTGCCCGTGGCGCAAGAGTTCTCGACGGGGGTTATCCTTCACAGCATCTCTGCTTAATCCGAACTCTTTAACCCATCATGCGACTGTGGGGTATGGCAACGTGGAATCACTGCATGTTTCACGCAGTCGTTGAAAACAAACTCCGGCCAAGTGCCATTTCAATTTGGAACCGCAAACGTTGCTCTGTCTTTATAAACAAGACGTTAGGGCGATTGCACTATTGCTATGAAGTTCAACGATTTACACACTGCAGTAGACTGACAGGGTACTGTTGCCGCTCGCTGCACAAATTCATATTATAGTCTTTTCGTTTGTGACGACCGAAGACAGCACGCAGACTTGCCAGCTTTAAGTTACAGAAATATTCGCATTACTTTTAACCAACCTACGTATTCCCTAACGATCCGTTGAACTCAAGATCCTGACAACTTAATTATAATTTTAAAAGTTTTGAATTATTCTTTGAATATTCTGGTATATTCTTTTGCGAATCTTCGTTTCGTTTGGTGAGTTTATGAGGGAATATCTGAAAGTTTAGTAGTATATTATTTCTAGGGACTTTAAATAAATTGAAACTAAAATAATAATTAAATTATGTACGTGAGTACATGTAAAAGGCGTTTTTAATGATAGATATGATGGGCTACTGATCTGGGCTGTTCGGTGACGCCGTGTCGGAGGCTGAGGGTCCTTTCCGCGGTCCTTTTCTGCGGCAGGACCGCGATATGTCGGTCGAAACGTCGGCACCTCAGCCTTTGACGCGGCGTCACCCGGACAGCCCAGATCATGACTCTGGCCGCGGAAGCCTACGATATCATGGTGGGCCACTGTTTCCATTTCTACATTAAAATGTTTAATGCAGTGTTTGATAGTGTTCTTTATGATTTAGACAATGAAAATAACGCTATGCTATTACTTAAATGAATAATGTCACCATTTCTATTTGAGACACTACTTAGAACTCAACAGTTACTTAAATAGAAGTAGTTTTCCGTGGTTTCTCCGAGCAATACCAGGCGAATGCCGGAGCAGGACCCTATCAAATGGGCCATGGACCGAGCGCGATCTGTCCTTCCTCTTCCTTGTCCTATCCTCTCCTTACACACATCTTATACAAACATGCACTACACTACCACATATTTCGGGAGACCGGTCGGGAGCTTAGAGCGTGTCCCGGCTGGGGCGGTGCGCCGCTGGTGGAGAGTCCTGATTAGGAAACCCGCAGCCGACGGTAGGTCGGCGCCGGATCTGGCCATCCAGCGGGTACGATCACCGCCATCTCCTAGAAAACCATGCACTACACTCACGGGACTAATGACAGAAGCAGTTGACGCGCCGAAACACGAAAAATCAATCAATCAATCAATCAATCTAAATAGAACTCAAGTTTAAACAGTTTTTCCAATAAAATTCAGAATATACTTTCAAACAACTATTATGAACATGTAAATTTTTAGTTGCAAGTATTAAAAACTGGTTTCGATGCGCATGAGTCGCATGGGTGCAATTGTGCCCTTTGAGATCAGATCTTTGTGCAGAGCTGTTTTTCACGTGCAGCAGCGAAAGGGGTGAGAAAACAATTTGATGACATAGGCAGTAGTACTTTATGGACAGCCCCTGGTTGTCCAACAGAAATGCCTATGTCACCAATTCCTTTGAAAGTTAAAAAGAATTACAAAAATAGTTCTAGAAGCGAACTACCATATTCGCTCCAGCAGAAACATGAACTAAACTCCTGACTGGTCTCCTGATATATGTGGTACTCTGGTGAATTTAAGTGTATGTGTAAGTAAGGGATGAGGATAGGACAAGGAAGAGGAAGGAAAGATTGGCGCAGTTGGTGGCTTTTTGTTACATTACTGCTGGCCTGGCATTGATCAGAGACACAACGGAAAACTACTGACCATGGCAGCGGCCGCTAAAATTCTGTTCGAGACTGCAATTCTATATGTATAGTATCAATAATTCACCGACGTCGGGAGTCAAACTGTTGGTTTTTCTAGTCAGCAGCGTTGCAGGGCACAGGCAGTGCTACTAGAAAGCCACCGCAGCTGGTCAAAGCTGTTATTTCCTCAGTTTAATTATAATTGCTGTAATTGCCATCATAAGTTTATTGACTGACGTTTCTCTATAAAAATAGAAAAAAAAAATAGAATGGAAATATTAGGAGAAAAAGAAGCTATTACTTCTAATAAGATGAAAATAATCCAAGTATAATTTGACTTCGGCAGCAAATAAAGTCCACAATGTTGCTAATAAATGCTCGAACAAAAATTATTTTCTGAGATAAGTGATTTTTCTCTCATTTAACGAAGTGTCATAGAACATTTTATATAGTTTAGATATAACTTACGATTTAAATGAACACACACGTGGTGTTGTGTGGCTATCGGAGAGTCGCCATTTCAACTCTTTCGAAAATGGCGGAGCTTTGCTGTGCGATGTGAACGCTCAGGGTGGTGGGGGCACACCGGAAGTTGCTGCAACTAGGCAGGTGTGTCGTGTGAGGGCGGAGGTGGCGCCGCCAAACCAGTAGGTCGCATGGAGCGCGGCGCCCCTGTGGCTGCGCGGATGCATCCCGCTGGACGCTTGGCTCCGGGGTGGCCGCCAGGCGCGTGGCGCTCGCAGCGGGCGCGGGGCGCACCGCCGCGCCGCACCGGACGGCATGGCCAACCGACATACAACTTTTTATTCGTTGATTGATTGATTTTTTCGTGGTTCCGGGCGCGTCAACTGCTTTGGTCATTAGTCCCGTTAGTGTAGTGCATGTTTTTTTCTCGGGAGATGGCGGCAATCTTCCCCCGCTGGATGGTGAGATCCGGCGCCGACCTACCGTCGGCTAGTGGGGTTTCCCCCTAACCAGAACTCTCCCACCAGCGGGGCAGCGCCCCAGCCAGGACAAGCTTTAAGTTCCCGATCGATCTCTTGGAATATGTGGTAGTGTAGTGCATGTTAGTGTAAGTGTGAGTGCAAGGGGAGAGGATAGGACAAGGAAGAGGAAGGAGAGATCGCGCGCGGTCCGTGGCCCGTTTGATAGGGTACTGCTCCGGCATTCGCCTGGTGTCGATCGGAGAAACCACGGGAAACTACCGATCAGAGCAACCGGCCGCTAGACTTGTCCTCCAGACAGCAGCTGAACTCGACCTAGCTGAAAAGCTAGTGTCGAAAATCCTGCCGCGGCCAGGACTCGAACCTAGGACCTCCCAGTGCCTGCAGAGGCACTGCAGGCGCTTTTATTCGTGTTGGTTGGTTGGTTGGGTAGTGATTCAGGGCGCGTTAACAGCTTAGGTCATTAGTCCTGTAAGTGTAGTGCCTGTTCTTCCCTCGAGAGATGGCGGTGATCTTCCCCCGCTGGACGGCGAGATCCGGCGCCGACCTACCGTCGGCGAGCGGGATTTCCCCCTACCCAGGACTCTCCCACCAGCGGGGCACCGCCCCAGCCGGGACCAGCACTAACCTCCGACGGTCCCAGGAATTGGTAGTGTAGCATGTAGGAGTGTGTGTGTGTGTGTGTGTGTGTGTGTGTGTGTGAAAGGGGAGAGGATAGGACAAGAAAAAGGAAGCAATGATTGCGTGCGATCCGTGGTCCGTTTGTTAGGGTAGTGATCCACCATTTGCATGGTGTTGATCGAAAAAAACACAGAAAACTACCGACCAGAGCAGCCGGCCGCTATACTTCTCCTCCAGACAGTTTTATTAATGTTAAAGTGGTATATATTGGTATATATGGAATAAGGAAGATGAAGGAAACTTGATCGCAGTCCGTGTCCCGTTAGTTAGAGAACTGCTCCTGCATTCGCCTGGTGTTGATCGGAGAAACCACGGAAAACTATCGGAGCAGCCGACCGCTAGGATTCTTTACCAGATAGGGACTGAACTCGATCTAGCTCTTTAGCCAGTGTCGAAATGCCTGTCGCCGTCGGGACTCGAACCTACGACCTGCCGTGACATCAGACCTACCTCAGGCACTGCAGTGACATCACTTGACGCCCTTAGCCACCTTTGCCGGGGAATCACGCTACTCTCGCCACATCACGACGCTTCCATTACAGGACGTTTCTATCAAATTTCTTGTTTTCGCTTTACGTGTTGTTCGTGAATGAGCAAGCCAAAAAGGAAGTAGTACATACCGACTATTTGCCACTCGCTCTGGGGATCCCACGCAGTGAAGTAGCTCAGAGAGTAGCGCGCTGGCTTCGCATTCGAGAGGTCTGGGTTCAATCCCTTCGCCGACCATCGAGACCAGGATTTTCGTGCTTTCCCTCGGTTATCGAGACGAATGCGGGATGGTTCTCCTGAAAGGCCACGACCAAACCGGGCCGAATTCGTTAACTCGGTGAAGTCATGAACGTTAAGCGAATTCGTGACATCGTGGGTTCCTGGTTTGGAAGATCGACTAGGAACCTCGGGATCTAACGGCGCCGAGGAAAAATGGCGTTTACGGTACATATAATGACTAAATACAAATACAAAACCAGAGGTCCCATCTTCGGGATACTTTTCTGTTTAAATGATGTTTCAACTCTGTATCTTAATATTATGCTCGCATTCTGAGGAACTAATCTTTATGACATTAGGAGAGAGAAGCGGAATACAGGTTGTTTGAGTGAGTGTTAAACGCGGAAGACAAATAATAATGAATTAATTTTGCTGACCCTCAGTAAACAACACTAGAACCTAAATCATTAATTAGTAGGGTTTTTTACCAAATGAAAAATCCCCTTTTGATCTAGCTCTACTGGAGAACTGTGTGTTTAAAAGAATTCTTTAAATTTTGATGGTACATTAAATGGTTTCCCCGGAACATTTTCAAACTCCATTTGTTTTCAAAATATTAATAGTTTTCCCGTAATTTTGAGTGAAATATCGGCAAAATTAACAAAAATATACAAAAGGCGGTTTTCTCTAAGACGGCACCAATATTTTTCTTAAATTTTTAGGAATAGTGCTAAACTCACCTTTTAAGAAAACATAAACGCCATTTTAATGCATTCATTAAAAAAATTACATGAATGACTTTTTTTCTTTCTCAGGTCGTTAATCTTTATATTACCGGTGATTTGTATACATTTTTGAATTTGTGAGTACCCATGCTTCAAATGTCTTATAAAAATTCTCGTAAACTTCAGTGTTTCCTGAAAATGAGCTCACAATTCTGCATTTCAGAAATGCTCCAACGACATTTTCTCAAAAAACGGCTTTAAATCTTCGTTGAATTTTTTCTAAGGATAGTGCTAAATTCATTGCGTAAAATGGCATAAACACCATTTTGTTACAATCTTTTGTCTTTTCAAAAATTGCACAAATATGATCTTTTAATGTCTCTCACGTTGTCAATATTCACAGGGACTTTTTATAATACATTATTACATTTGTATGTAGAAGTGTTTCAAATGTTTTCCAATTAATTTTCTCGAAGACTTATACATTTCACTCGAAGACTCATTAATTTTCTCGAAAACTCAAAGGCTATACATTTTTCAACAAAAAATGTAGGACTGTGTTGTACTTTTATATAATATTCTGAAAGTCATATTTCATTTCCACCGAAAAATTTATAAAATCGTGGAAAAATTTTCTTTAGGTGGCAATAAAAGGCAGCTGGAATTAGGGTAAGGCAAAACCGAATTGCAAACCTTTTTAGAAAACTCACTAGTACGAGAAAGTCAATATTATTTTGTACTACCTCTAGTTAGTATCATAGCTAGGTGCATCTCCAGTCCGTTTCATTACAAATTATGTATGCTAAAATGAATTATGTCTGAAATGCAGGTAAAGTTAGTGGTTCCCCGGTTAAATCGCACTTAGGCCAGAAAGTGTAAATAAAGCTGTACGATTGATGACTAACGAATCACTTTGGATTTTATCCGGATATTGCTACATGTTTCTGGCTAAAGTTACGTGACTGTTTGAGTGTGCGGCGTCATTTGTGTTCGTCAGAAGGTTTTTGGCATAAAAGTGGGTTAGAAATGATGCGTTGTGTAAACGGAAGCTTGTTTAATGTAAACTGCAATGCCCAAAGGCCGGAACCTCGTCGTGAGGTCGGAAATGTGTAGGGAAACGTCAAATGAAGAATACTGAAGTTAGGTTTTGTGGTATCAGATCAATAGAAATTTACGATAGTTTACTGAGATCTGCTAAACCTCGTCAACAACTCTTGCAACCTCATGTGATTAATACCAACTTCACACCTCTGAAGTCCGAAGTATGATGTGAAGCTCTTCCTACTTCCAGCTTGATCCACCCATTTTGCATGATGTAAACATTAATCGTCCCGTTTCGGAGTTAGACATATGTGCACTTTATCTGTAACATGCTATACTTTGCGAAACAAAACTGGTATTGGACGTTCTCGCCGTTATTTGTCTTTTTGGATTCCTTTTTTCATCTATTGTTTCATGACTTAGCGTTCCCGGTTAAATCATAGGAAACTTGTAGGAGACTTGATTATTTAATCTGTTGCATAAGGCACATCGTGTATTTTATTTTTACTTCATGTAAATAAATTATTAAGTCGTTTCGAGATTCAGCTACGTCACCGCGGCTACCGAGAATGTTGATGGAGAAAGAGAGAGGAGCGGTAGAATCATAGCTAGGTGCATCTCCAGTCCGTTTCAGTACAAATTATGAATGCTAAAATGAATTATGTCTGAAATGCAGCTAAAGTTAGTGGTGTCCCATTAAATCGCACTTTAGCCAGAAAGTGTAAATAAAGCTGTACGATTGATGACTAACGAATCACCTACATGGTTCTGGCTAAAGTTACGTGACTGAGTGTGCATCAATATTTGTTTACATTGTTTCGTATTCCGCAATTTCCAAAATGTTTGGGGGTCGTGTGGTTGAGTGAATTAGGCAGGAGGACCACGAGGTTTTTGAAGGAGGACTCCCCAATCGTCCTCTGCCTCGCGAGCACAACTCTTGAGGCGGATCACGTGTTGCGCACCTGACGGTCGTTAGGAGACCGTTGCGGTCGAAGCAGCTCCTCTGCAGCGGCGCCTGCGCTTGCGACCTTGGGGGCGGCGAAGGGCGCGGATGCATCTGGGCGGCCTTCGCCTCGACCCCCGACTCCCACGCTTTGCCGCCGCCCCCGCCCCGCCCCCGCCCTTTCCCCCGCCGCCGCCTGCGGGCAGAGTGACGAGACGAACAACAAAAGGCGCGGCGATTTGCACGCCGAACGCGCAGGAGCACATCCGCACTCGGGAGTAGATGATTAATTAATAAATAGTAGAAAATACTTGGATTTGAAAATATATTCATTATAATTAGGTAATAAAAGAAAATCTGTTTATTATTATTATTATTATTATTATTATTATTATTATTATTTGTTTAGTTTTCTGGTAGCCATCAAATTTTAGTCGATCAAAATTAATTCCATGGTTATTACAATCTGAGTATATATTAGGAACAGTATAAAACCGTAAGTGCTTAAAAATTTAAGTATTACCTACTTAATAAGATCATGCATAATTGTGTTTTTTAAAAAAAGTCGTACAGAAATTATTTTCTTAATTTTTTAACATTTTAATTATACCGGGTGTATATATATTTGAACTAAGTAAGAAAAGTATTGGCTGTAAAAACAGTGACCTCTCCCATTGCTTTTTAGGGCACTTTCCACTTTTAGTTCCTTTACAGACGCACAACTGGCTGACCCTCTCTTCCTGTAGGTAAAAACTTTTATTTGTTTATTACTTTGAAGCAGAAGATATAAAGCTTGTTTCTTAATTAATTTTATTCATTTTACTAATAAAGAATTCATAAAAGTGATAAAAAATTCCCATATTTTGCTCTTAGACTTTGTGGAACGATCTGGAGCGTCAAACTACCTCTTCTACAAAGAATAGACAACCCAGCACTCAGTTTAAAGTTATTTCAGTCCATTGTTTTGCTCCAGCGTGCACTCTGGCAGTATTAGTCGAAGAAGATAAATTTTGCTTTATTATAGTTGAATAGGTTAGGCAGACAATATCACTCGCATTTTAGATTTAGATTCATGATTCATTTTGCAATGAAGTGTCGCAACTTGGTGGCAGAATATTTCAACTTTACATGCATTAAACTTACATTGACTACAAATAAGGTACAAAAAATTAGTGTTTTTAAAAACCAATAATGAATAATAAATAGTACGTAATATCATCGCGCAAGCCTTACTCCACTTCACTTCACTTCACTCCACAACTGTGACACATGTCTTACGCAGTCGTCTCCTTCCACTTCATAACACAACGCTGCGCTGCGCTGCACTGCACTCTACTACATAAATAGTTATAAAATGATGATGATGATAATAATAATAATAATAATAATAATAATAATTATAATAATAGTACTACAACTGCTACTAATACTAACAATTGAACATTTACTAAATGGTATTTTTAATAGGAAATATTACTAATTTAACAGTAGAAACTTAACAGCGATACATTTTATCACGGGAATTTCGCGCCCTCTCCACCCTCGAGCCGTCAACGTGTCAGCCGCTGACGAGCGAGCAGCGGGGCTGACGTTCGCAGAATCGCTTCTACGCCAGCGCCGCGTTCTGCGCAGCCGCTTCTGCGCACGTCGCCTGCGCGCTTTGCGCACTCGGGCGACGGGCGTCCTGCTCCGTGGGCGGCGCGCGGTTTCCAGGCGAGGTGGGCAGAGGCCCCAGAGCCTTAGCCCTCTACTGCACTCGTAGGACAAAAAAATATTTGAAAAATTGCTGATAATATAATTATGATGCTGTAATTTAAGTGGTAAATTAATTACGCTTATTTTTTTTTAGGTTATCTAACATAAGGCACAACCACAAATGAACATATTGCTTCATATGTTGCGTACCTTTTCGGAAATACCAAGCGATAACATATATTTCGGCTACAAAGAATTGTGTAAAGTAGTGAGTCTCTGGTTTCTGAAGATAAACTATTTTTGGTAACCTGTGATTACTTTCACGCTTTACTTCGTAGGAAGAAATATTGTAATTAAATCGGTAATTTTTTGACAGAATAACTCTTATTGCCAGGCATTGGTAACGAAAAAGAGGATAAATTTTATTCCTGTATGTAATAAATTACATCCTCTAACACAATATATAGACAGAAATCCTGTTTTGGGGCCTTGACACCGAAAAATCGACTGACGGAAAAAAGACTGTCCGTCCGTCTGTCCGTCCGTCCGTTCGTTCATCCGTTCGTTCATTCGTCTATCTGTGGCCAATACCAGCGCCTAAACCGGCAAATGTTGGCTTTGATACGGTACTACTTACTAAAATTAGGGAAAGCGAAAAATAGATGAAATGCGTGCTATTGAGCTCGTGTCGCTCAACTGTGCTTCAGCACGGAATATGCTTGCCTGCACGTGACTATGTAACAGCGCCGCGTTAACATGCAGATCTGTTTTGGTTTCAGTGATGTCATCCGCAATGAGGTCGAATATACCGACACACACAATTCTCTTATCTTCATGTCTTCACATTAGGTCGACGATGAGACAATTCTAGAGAATACTTTTCGCAATATTTCATTCTCCGCAAGTTACTTGACAATTTGTACTTGCACTTTAGTTTTTAAACGACTATGAGCTTCCACGTTTTATTAACGCATCATGCTGATCTGACTGCGGAAGATAATAGATGCATATCTATTGCTGAGAACCTACAAAATGACAAGTAATGTGATGTGCACAATATTTATATTTTATACTCTTTTACCAAATAATAAATGTGGCAAGTGTTTTACGAAAGTCAGTCATTTAGAATTTGTGAAGATTATAATGGAAAATGATGGTACAGTAACTTTACTGAACAGCTTCATTCTGCACATCACTAAGTGAAATATCTATCCCTGGTTTCTCAATATGGTACTTTCCTTAAGACAATAAGTAATCTAGAAAAAGGTTATAACTTGTTTTAAACTATAATGAGATGTGTAAACATGAGCTTTAGGGCGATTGAATCACCGTTACGTGATGCTCAAATCACATAGATACCACATACGTGGAGTCCTAGTTTAGACATTTGTTCTATTGAAAAAAGTATTTTTAGGTGAAAAATTCTCAATTCCAGAACAAGATGAGTATTTTAATATAATTCACTGTCGCTAGCTCAGTCTTTGTTTCTATTTGAAATTCAAAAATTACTCTAAAACTTGATACTACAAGTTAATATGTTGTGTAACTACCCAAAAAGTGTACCCCTTTTCACATTTTAATAGTCAGAAAGAGAAAGAAAAAAATCTAAATTAACACGTACCGAAATTGTCCAATTATGAAAAGGACTAGCGCTCTATAAATTTAATAAGCTATATACCCCTTTCTGATAATAAATGTTTCAAATTTCTAGAGCAGGTAGAGAAGGTATAAAATTATATTTTTTTGCCAATGAACATCTTCCAAGAAATTCCTTATAACGGAATTATAATCATTTATACATTTCCGCTGTTTATTAGGCCACGAGTCCTGAAGGAACAAGAATTCTTCTCGACCGTGTTAAAACGCGACAATAATCAGAGGATACGTATAAAGTCACGCACCACCTTTTTATGAACGTTCCGACTATATGTTCATTGGCAAAATATAATCAATAGCGACCCATGCGCATGCCTTGGAAATTTCTAACATTTATTCCGAGACATAATTATTTTCCCCCGATAGATCCCGTAAAAAGTGACGATGCACGCTGCCTTGATACTGTATTTTCTTGATATTTGTACAGTATTTCAATACACCAACTCAAGCCACGTGCAAGTTGTTTTCAATTGCGAATAAACCATTTTTCTTTCTTATTTTTCTTGCAGTATGTTCCTTTTGTGTGACTTTTTTTAAAGTTTTTATTATTACACTATGAAATCCGTAGACATCCCCTGCAATCAAAAGCCATCGATCTTCATATTTGATGTGGGTCAGAAACAAGATTTCCTTCGCATTACCATAAAAAAGGCTGACAGCTTTCTCCCCCACTCCACCCCCCTCGCGCGTCGCCATGCGGCACTGGGCCCCGCTCGCTCGCGCCCGCAGCGGGTCCTCTTCCCAGGCGGCGCGGGGCGGCGCGTCTCCGCTCGGCCTCGGCGCGGGACCCCATCCGTCAGGGGCGGCCGGCGAGGGGGCGTGGCCCCGGCGGAGGTCGCAGGCCGCGGACGGCGCGCCCGCAAGGTGAGCGACCCCCCAGACGCCGTTCCAGACGCCATCGCGCCACCGCCAGCACCCCGCCACTCACCACTCCCCCCCGCCCCCATCGGCGTCATGCGGTGCCCCTTTCGTGGCATCCAACGCTGTTGGTTGTATCGTCCTGTCTGCTGTTCGGCCGGGTCGAACGCTTCTGCTGCGATACGTACCCAGCCGCTTCTGCTATCTCTATCCATCACATGGACATTCCGACCGGTGATATCGAGACCACGATGCCGCAGATGGGATCTGTTCTCGATGTCATCACAGTTGTCGATATTAGATTGCCATCATCATAAACACCACCGGTATTTCTGCAACTGTTGCTTTTTATTTCATCAATGCCATTTCACAGACACTGACCAACATTTTACCCGCATCTCCGCCTCGTCACACCTTCTTCCCATTACCTTAAGCTATCTCCGCCACTTCCGCTCAAGTAATCACTAGCGCAGATGGGGAGGTCACGCTCCCATCGCCTCTGGTGCCGCTGCAAGCAACTACATCTTTACAGGCACGTCACCGCATCTGCCGCTCTCGCCGGTTTCCGATTGCGCCGTGGGGCCTTCGCTGCCAGGACCTCAGCCAATACCTACAACGTTGCGTCCCCGCTGCCTCGCCACCCCGCCATCCCAACGCCCAGGAGACCCAGCTGCCTCCGCCCGCCCCACGCGCCCCCCCCCTCCCCGCCCCACGCCCCGCCACGCCACCAGGGGCCGCCCCACGCCCCCGCCACTCGGCCCATGCCACGCCCGCCCACGCCCGCCACGCCACCCCTCCGCCCGCCACGCGCCACCCACCACGCCCCGGCCCCACCACCACGCCGCCACGTCCACCACGCCCCACCCCGCCGCGCCTCCGCCGCCACGCGTCGCCCCGCCACGCCCTCGCCACGCCTCCGCACGCCCTCCGCCACGCCCAGCCACGCCCCTCCGCCCCGCCCGCCGCCTCCGCCCCCTCCGCCCGCCCCGCCGCCGCCCCTCCGCCCGCGCCACCCGCCACGCCTCCGCCCGCCGCCCGCCGCCCGCCCGCTCCGCCGCTCCGCCTCCGCTCACGCCCTGCCCCGCCCCCTCCGCCCGCCTCGCCCACTCCGCCTCGCCGCTCCCCCTCCGCCCGCTCCGCCCCGCTCCGCCCGCTCCGCCCGCTCCGCCCCCCGCCCGCCCTCCCGCCACTCCCCCCCTCCGCCCGCTCCCGCCCCTCCGCCCGCTCCGCCACGCCCCCCGCCCCCGCCCGCCCCGCCCGCTCCACCCCCTCCGCCACGCCCCGCCCCGCTCCGCCCACTCCGCTCCGCCCTGCCCGCCCGCTCCGCCCGCTCCCCCCCACTGCCCCCTCCGCCCGCTCCGCCCGCCACGCCCCTCCCCCGCCCGCCACGCCCTGCTCCGCCACCCGCCCTCCGCCCCCCGCCCGCTCCGCCACGCCTCCGCCCTGCCACCCACCCCGCCCGCCCCCCGCCCGCCCCCGCCACGCCCCGCTCCCCCCCCCGCCCCCCCGCCCTCTCCGCCCACCCCGCCCACCCCTCCGCCACCCGCTCCGCCCCTCCGCCCCTGCTCCGCCCCTCCCCCAGCCCCGCCCGCCCCGCCCCGCTCCGCCCCGCCCCTGCCCGCCCCGCTCCGCCCCGCTCCCGCCCGCTCCCCCCCCGCCGCCCCTCTCCGCCATGCTCCGCCCCGCCACGCTCCGCCACGCCACCCTCCGCCACGCCCCCCCCCGCCCGCCCCCCCGCCGCCCCCTTGCCAACCCCGCCCCCCCCCCCCCCCCCGCTCGCCCGCACTGCTCCGCCCCCCCCCCCCCCCCACACCTCCGATCCCGCCTCCAGAGCCGCTTCCACCGCCGCCATCGCGTCCGTCCGTCTGGTGGTGGGTGAAAGCGGGCGCCCCGACCAGAGGGCAGGCGCCTGTAGCAGGTCTCTTCTCCGCGGGCGCAGAGGCCGCCTGCCGCCGCCGCCGTGGGCCCCCGAGGCCGTCGCGCCGGTTCTCATTGATCGGCGCGAGGCGAGAGGCTGCCCGCGCCGCTTTCTTCTGCGCCTCCTGGGCCCTCCGCCGCCAGGGCGCACGCTCAACGCCAGGCCACTCACCTCGACTCGCGTTGCCTGCGCGCGCAGCCAAACGGAGGCAACGGGCACACGTCTCTTCGTTTTCTCGTCTGCGTTTTTTTTTTCATCCCTTTCGAAATTCTTTGTTGTATTTTCCGTCTTGTCGGCATGTCATTTCAAGGAATTCCGTCGCTTAAAACAGTGTATGAGAATGATCGGCTGAGTTTAACTCGGAGCCACCAATGCCTCTGGTGCAAGTTTCCACCAGGAGGACCGAGAGTTCGATTTTCTACACTAGCTACATAGCTACATACATCAAATCAACTGCTTCTGGAGGACGATTCTAGCGGCCGGCTGCCTCTTATCGGTAGTTTTTCAGGGTTGCTCCGATTAACACCAGGCGAATGCTGGAGCAGTACTTTAACAAAACGGGCTACGAATCGCGTGTGATCTATCCTTCCTCTTCCTTCTCCTATCCTCACGCCCTTATGCTACTTGCGCTACACTACCACACAAGACAGGAGACAAGTCGGGAGATTCGAGCTCGTCCCAGCTGGGGCGGTGCTCTTCTGGGGGAAATACATGTAAGGGAAATCCCCTCCAATCCGACGTTCAAGTTTAGTAATGACATTTAGAGTATTTCTTTGAGAAATAAAGTAACAAACATGAAAAGTGGACAAGATATTGTAAAACTTCTTCCTTCTCTTCAAGTTGGTTAAAAAGTGCCTTTCGTGTTACCTTTCAAATCGTTTTCAAGAGTATGATGAAAACACCCTCACGATTTCGAAACAAATAGTAATTTAAAAATGCTGCTTCTTATAGGATATTCTGAAAAAGTATACTTTCTCTTAAAGCGTCTGCAGGCAGCCTCTAGCAGGGCTATGGTGACTATTTGATTTTCAAATTGAGAAATGACGAAATAATAAATTAGTAAATGGCGAATGTCATGGTTCATCGTTCACCTCAATCTATACATCTATTCAGATGAACAAATTCCCGATGTCTACAATCAAATCCATAAGATTTTCTCTCCATACGTTAACCCAAATATTACGTTAAAACCTCAAGACCGTCCTGCTATTTAAATCTCTATGTTTTGGGGTCTTCAACCCGGAAAATGCGGAATACGAAACACTGCTGTTCTGCTACTTATCTATGAACTATAACGGTAGTATCTAAGGTGTCAAACCGAGCTTGGTTGTAGAGGTGTGGGGGTTTTATTGCGCGACTGCTATCACCGTGTAAACCACCTTTTTGAAACAGCTTTGTTGATGCGCTAGTTGTTGCGTGAAAAGTTGCCTGCGGTTTTTGTACTGTAAACGTAAAGAAAGGCGTGGTTTTGCCTTAGCATAATTTTCTTCTAAAGATGTGTATATTATTATATAATATATATTATATATATATATGATATACACCATTTATATATAGTGTGTGTGTGTATGTGTGAAAAAGTCTTATTCACTTACGCAGTTATGTATACGAGTCGTATTCGTATATGCATAATTTACCATTTCATTTTGTGCGCAAATCAACCCAAGAATTGTGATTGTTTTAACTATTCAAGGGAGAAACGCTGGGCATTGCCAGTTTTCGGTCACGGTTAACCACCGCGCGCCACCTTGAACAGTGTCAGGGGAATAACTTCTTGTGGACGTAGGCGCTAATCATGTACGTGTGGAACTCAGCTTCAGAGCTATTAACTTTCTTACTCTGCCCCCGCCCCCGGCTGTCCTTTATGAATGTAGCCTTGCAATTTGTGTTCACGCATTCCGACTTGTCATTATTTGATAAAATAGGTCAATCAACAAGCGTCACTGCCATTATAGTCTAGGCTTTGAAATGGAGCAACTTCTATTTAAAAGAACCTATGAACAGGTGCGAAAAGATAATTTTTCTATGATATTTTCTAGATGAGGAGATAATATCTACTACAAATACATACAAAACGATCCATCGATAACTGCTTTCAAAAAGACTGCCATGTAGTAGACTGCTAACTGCTATGTAGTATCAGGAATCTTTTATGCAAGTTTGAAGTAGAACTTCTTCTCATAGACTTCTTAACTACTCTTTTAAACCTTCTGGATGCTATTCCCCGCAGCTAGATTATTAATAAACTGAAATTGGCGAAGACTTTTCTAACTTATATAACTTATATTCTAAAAAATGTTAGTGTCAAGATTACTATTCCGTGCTAAACACTACAGAATAATTTTTAAAAATTCGATAACCTCATATTACATTGTTATTCGTTTTGAAAAATGAAAAAATTGGTAAAATACAGAAAAATCAAATGAATCATCAAGTGATTTACGTCAATTTTTGGTTATATGTGTCTTTTTTTATAAAAGACGATGTTATAACGAAAATATGATTAAGAAGCACACTTGCAATTCATCTCACAATGGCTGTCGGATTACAAAGGCATTCATACGAGGAAGAATGCAGTTGAGAAGTAGCATGCAGAGTTGTAAGAACAAGGTTTCTTTTATTGCCTCTCCTGGTGGAGTTGCTCGTCAGCGTAACACAAGGCAACCGAAAGACACTGCCACTCTTTGTTCTTAACCTCTGTGCGGTTGAACTCTCTCAGTCACGTACACACGTGCGTGATGATGTAAACAACCAGCATTGTATTTATATTCAAGTGTCATATTGGCAGTAGTGCAGCTCTTACTTGCTATCGGAAAATCTTACCTATAATCATTGTTTGAAAGTATCTGGAATAAATATTTTATATTATTAAACGTAGTTATATATAAATAGCTACTTAAAGGATATAGCCGAATAAGAGGGTGAAAACTGCCCCTAAACCAAATCGATTGTCGCAATGCTCACACGAAGGAGAATAAAAAATGCCGTAGATAAATAAAAATAATTTTATTTCCATAATATAAATATTTTCCACATAAAGACAAACATTTATCAGCAAAAAGTTGTAAATCATACTTTTGTCAGTGAGACTTGTCAATAGTTTAAATGTAAATTGTTTAAACATAGGTGAAAAAGATTTTTCTTGTCACATTTTGGCGCATATTTCAAATTTTTGAGCTGATAAAATTGGTTTTAATTTATTTTCACTATCGTCCACACTGTCTAAAAATCTGAAAAAAATATTTGTTATAGAATATTATAAGACACATTCTAGAGGGAGGGACTCAACGTTATCACGTTGAAAATCCATTTCAATTTCTTTTCTATTTGAATTTGGTGTCAGAATTGATTGCAAAAAAATCTTGAAATTTAACTACTTTCCTCCGTATCTACATTTTTTTCAACCAATATATGCAATAGAAGCTGAGAAAAAAGAACACATGAAAAACACGTTTCTTGTATCTCTGCATCAAATTGCCCTAGGAGGCTGATTTTTTGTGAATCTACGGAATTTTTTATTCTCTTTCGCATGAGCATCGCGATTATCGATTTGGGTTGGGGACACTTTTCACCCCCTTATTTGGCTGAACCCTTTGTTCAAAGAATTGTCACCCCAATTGGGATTCTAACCCTGCCCTCCTGGCTTACAGCTAGTTGTTCACTAAGCTCCCGAGCCAAACCAATTTCTGAACATTCGCCCCCCCTCAAATCAACTATTGATTTAATAGAAATAGTTATATATTTATAATATAATTTGTTATAGATAAGGTGAGGATGGGTGGGCGGGCGGGTGGGCGAGGCGGTCTGGGCGGGCTGTAGCGGGGGTTAGCGGCGAGGCAGACGGTGAGGGCGTCGGAGCGGGCGGACGGCAGGTGAGCGGTCGGAACGGCTGGCGAGGTCGGCGGGTGGAACGGGCGGTCGGGCGAACGGTCGGGCGGGGGAACGGTCGGGCGAACGGTCGGGCGAACGGTCGGGCGAACGGTCGGGCGTCGGCGAACGGTCGGGCGAACGGTGGCGACGGTCGGGCGAACGGTCGGGCGAACGGCGGGCGAGGCGGGCGAACGGTCGGGCGGGCGGGCGAACGGGCGGGCGGGCAAGAACGGGCGACGGGCGGGCGAACGGCGGGCGACGGCGGGCGAACGGGCGGGCGGGCGAACGGGCGGGCGAACGGCGGGCGAACGGGCGGGCGGGCGACGGCGGGCGCGGCGGGCGGGCGAGGCGGGCGGGCGGGCGGCGGGCGGCGAACGGGCGGACGGGGCGCGGGGGCGGGGGGCGAGTGAGCGGACGGGCGACGGTGGCGACATGCGGACGGCAGGTGAGCGGGCGGTCTGGGCGTGCGGGCATGCGCGCGTCATCGCCGTGTCTTCCGTGTCCCAGCTGCCAGAACATACGCGCCCACACCCACACTCCTCGCCGCCCACAGCACTCGCGTGCCGGCAAGACGGCCTCACGACTGACTCTGCACAGTGCTATGTCGGTGGAGCCTCGCCCAGCGTCCCACCATAATTGCGTTCGTTGCCAGAACCGGCTCTGCGGCAGGTGAGGGCGTTCATCGGAAGATGCAAACGCACGCCATCAAAATCCTTTGAGGTAGCTGAATGGTATTGCTGTTGTCTGTGCAACATCTTTGATCGGAACGCCGAAGTGTTGGAGTCCTGATGGACATTCGACAGTAGCTTTAGTAGCAACAGGCTCGGTCGGAAGAGAAGTCTAATGGCCGGCTGCTCTGAATGGTAGATTTATCTGTATCATTAGATTAATTCTGGGTGAATGTCCCGGATAAACGAGTGCGTGACCGACTGCAATTTCTTCCTTATTCTTGTCCCTCCTGTTTCCTAAACACACTCATCCTCTAACACTTACATACTCTATACTAGCACGCACGTCGGCTGACCTGTCGGAAGCACAGAGATTGAGGCTGCTGCGGCGATGCCCCACTGGAGGAGATATCTAGAGGAGGAAAAACCTTGCAAACCGTGTCAATGTCCCCTCCACAGCTCTATTTCCGGCGGGAGAGAGAGACTACCAGCTTCGGACATAACAAGCTCTGCACTCACGAGGCGAAGGAGGGAAGAAGGGGATGTGACCGGAATCACGAAATACTAAGGAACAAAGTTCCCTCACTTTTCCTGTTTTTCAATGCGTATTTTCCACTGATAACATTTGTACAGTCAGTCACACTATTTACAAATATTAAAGCAAGTCCTGTTCTAATTTGTCAGCTTTCGGATTCCATCTTCATGGGAGTACAAAAAGATCTCAAAAATAAAAATTGTCTCTATTTTTTGGACTAATTTTTTAAGAAATAATATCTAGTGATAATACCCTCTCAGAATTTCCCGACATTAACGATTCTTCTACAAATTCCCTGACTTTCCCAGAGTAATGAAATTCCCTGATTTATCACTATTTTCCATGTTTTCCAGAAAAATCCTATCCTATCACTAATACTCATACCAGAAGAAATCTTGCGTAAATGTTTTCAAAAAAAAAAAATTCATTTTACGCGGCTATGAGACAGCGGCTATTTTGTGAGAAAAAAATAAGAAAAAATATTCTTAAAATTGTCTTAAGAGCTTATTTTCGAATTTTCGGCGTTTCCTTTCCGAACATTCTGTATATCTAAACCATGTTCCAAACCCCACTCGGCAGGTCGCGTGAATGACAAGTTCCCAATCCATCGTGGTCATGCATGTTTGTCCTTTGTTTTTCGGGTGCTGTTTCACGAAGCCTTCGTGTTCGGCTGACCCCAGACCTGACGAGCCAATGCGTGTTTTAATGGATTGGGATTCGCTTGAGGTAAGTTCTACCGAACTGTAGAGCGTAATCAACTTCATCAACTTTGGATGAAAAAGTGTAAACTCCTTTGGCCGATGCGACATTGGACATGATGCATCGACTTGATTTTCTCGATTGGATTGGCCACGGTTAAATATGTTTCACTGAGCATATATTTTTAACAAGTTTTTCTGACAGATCGTTTGAAACTGTTTTTGAATTTTTTTTGTGAAGTTAATACTCCGTTTTTAAATTACCTGAAATACAACAAAAAATATATACAGAACTAAAATCGTCTTAATTAATAATTCGAATACTTTTCGAATAATTGCTACGAAAATATACAAAAGAGTCTCTTAAAACAATGATAGATTTCCTTCAAATTCGGTGTTATTGCATATCAATCAGTTTTATGATCGGTGTTGTTATTGAATGATAAAAACATTAATATTTATTTAATAAATAACAAGTGCAAGCACATATATATGTTGACATGCGGAAACATCATTGAGCAACTTCGTTGAAAGAATTACTGCTCTCTTATTTCTACAACATCCATTAATATTCATTATGCGTTTCATTATTAACGCCGACCTCACATGTCTTGATATATCTGTCACCTCCAAAATTTACAATGCCTTCTAGTAGCTGGCGATCATAAAAGAAAACCTGTTTAAGTGAAAGTCATAATCTTTTAGTAACACAATAAAACATGCAATGCGCACTTCGTTCAAAAGAAAATAGTAACGACCTTTTCCTTTATCTATTTTTAATTGAATTAAATGGATAATTACCGTGAAAGTTAGAATAAATGCTATTTATAGTTGCATGTGACCTGGGTGAAGTCATTTAGGTAAAAAATAAAATGTATGCAAGTAATTTACTTTTCGCACATTTTCATGAATTGTCACCCAGTTGGTTAAATTCATAAGATTGAAAAAATTTATATAAATATTATGTGCTCCTTACAAAATTTCTATTCCAAAATTGAATCCAATTAAATCTAAACAAATCTACGTGTCTTTATATGAAGAATTTTCTGATATATTCCCACGCTTATAATTAGAGCATATTCTATTTTAAACTTCTAAATATAGAATAGCATAATTGAAGTTCTATGTTGGTATCAAAGTAACTCGACATATTCTTTCTGTATTCAAAATGAATGAAGTGGATTGATTTCATGGATTTGGCGCTAGGATTTTTCCAAATTGTGCTCCAAAAACTGTCGTTGATAATGTTGATTATTGAATAAAGTGAATCAGTACGAGAATAAATAACTTTTTTCCTCAACCTAATATGGAAATCTCTTTCATACTTTTTTCGTTTTTACGTTAATTTATACATGTGCTCTATGCAGTGACTGTGAGTATTGCGTAGTGTGACCGCTCTACCTTTTCACTATTCTCTAAAAAGCCTACAGCGGGTTTCTCAAGCAACCTAGTAGTATTACTTGATCTGTAACTTGTTATGTCAATGTCACACCAAAAATTAGGAATGCTTTAATATGTCCTAACTGCCCTACAGGAGTGAGTTCGTCTACAGGAGTTTAACCTGCTTTCGTAATAAAAAAACATAGGCAAGTTAATCTTTTAACTATGAACAGAGTTCTAGATATATCCTGTTAAATATTTGAATACAGTTTTTCCAGCATTTACACATTGCATTGAAAAATTCTATAACTTGCCCTACGTGATTACGTGATTACCTAACACCTGCAGTTGCGTTTTAACACTTGCATAAACACTTTACATAAAATTATATTACCCTTCACTTCACAAAAAAGAAACACAATAAAATATCTGTATACAAGACAATAATACATGGAAACAAAAAGAAAAGATCACATACCAAAATACCCTTTAAATACACTTTCAAAGAAATTGTCACTTCAATAGTACATGAAATATATACAAGACGTTGTTTCACTTTCACGTAGATTATTACTTTATACAATTTAGCCAGCAAAGAAAAAAATGTTATGCAATGAACGTACAATTAATAATAACTCTTTTACTAATTATTGGCTTTGAACAATTTGAGAACGATTAAATAATAAATTGAAAACACACTAAAAAGAACAAACATTATCGATAATAGAAAAATGAAATAAATAGGTTTTACAATTCTTTACAGGAATTAGCTATCTGGCTTCCTTTACGACTGCAATATTGTAAAAGATTACGTTTAAATGATTTTAATATAATTCTATCTCTGTAGCATAATTCTCGCTTCTTTAAACAGTTTTTTTTTTGAGAATTTCTAGTGAAGTTTTCTAACTCACAACACGTCGTCTCGAAGAAATATTTTCACAGCTTGGAGCGGCGACGGCGACCCAGATCCTTTCAAGGTCGTGGCAACCCTTTGCTTCGGTGAACACGTCCTCTGGTGAATCGCTACCACAGTGAAATTCGAATTTTCGACAAAATGACTGCAATATCTCCGCGTAATGAATTTCTTATGTGATAAGCCAAGATGAACGACAAAAACAAAAGAAGCTGGAAATAGAAAGAAATATTTCCTGTAGCACATTCTTTCTTACTTCAGTATACGTTCTTGAACGTTGAAATATATTATATTCTCGTTGATAGAAAAATAGTATATTTCTGCGTAATGCGTTCACGTGAATTTATCAGAATATTCATTATTTAAATTCTCAATTCTCTCATACATGATATCGTTATTTTAACATGATGAGACGAATTACCTTTTTCAAGCTTCTTTCGTCGAAATACGGCGAATTCTCCTCTCCGTTTAGCCCGAACAATTCCGGTGAGTACAGATCGGCGGTCGGCAGCACAAGAGAAATCTTTTCGTAGCGGTGCTTTACGCTAGTGCTGATATTTTCAAGGGTGATTTTTCATTGGTTGTCGCTTCATTCTACGCGAGTGCGTTCAGAAACATTAATAAATTCTCGCAAGAAATACCATTTACGCTGGCGCGATCTCTGACAATTCGGTAACACTATAATTGCATCTTGGCGTGGATTGACGTTCTCGGGTGCTTCTCAAAAAGCAATGGAACCGACATATGGGCGGTTATAGTAGTCATTTCCTCCCATTGCAAAAGCAAGTGCGGTGACTTGTCTGAAGTGCAGGCACAATGACTCAGTTACATAGAGTCTAGACCGTCCTGGAGACGCCACTTCCTAGACACAGTTGCCAACATTTCGACTGCCATACTGCAACCTTCCTCAGGGCAAAAAGACCTTTTACGTGATGGCTTACTGACAACCCAGTATGTGTTGACTCCGGCCGCGGAAGCCTACGCTTTCAAACGACTCGTTAACATGTTCACCCCACACCGCCGTCATAAAAGGAAGACAATTCGAATGTGCGTAGCAGATGCTGAAAGTGAAGTGCGCACAAACAAGAAGCGCCCGGTGTGCGAGGGGCCGTAAAGAGCCATGATATCACTGTGAGGGCGCGCGTCTCGGGCGCGCGGTGCGGCGCGGCGCGGCGGTCATCTGCCCCGCATCCTGCGGAGGAGGAAGGCGGCGGCGGCGGCGGGGAGTGGCCTGCAGATGGCGCCCTTTGTGACCCCGCCACGCCCCGCCCCCGCGCCACGCGCCGGATGCGGGCACCGGGCCGGCCGCCTTCGCGCCACCCGCACTGCGTCAGGCCGCGCGCCTTATGGGCCTGGCTGGCTCTTGGATTTATTGCGGCCTGTTTAACAGACGCCCGCCGTCAGCAGCTGCAGCGAGACTTTTAAATTTGTGGTTTCACCTAGATTAAACTTATAGACCTACTAAGCAATTAAAGGAAAATGTCTGAAAAAATAGAGGGAAGTATGTTCTTTTATTTGGTTTATTGAATATGAAAACAAGTATAATACACATTAACCTGAAAACAAACAAACATATATTTCCGAGAGCAATGTACATCATACAAAGAATAATACAAATAGGTGGGTAAACAATATGATATTTATTTTTTGTTATTGTTGTTATAGCACACTACTCACTCCCTTATACAAATTTCTGGGCTAGTATTGAATTTTCGTCTGAATAATTTATTTTGTCAATCCCGCCATTGTAATACTACCACAAAAAATGCTACGTCAGCAACTACACTGTCGTGCAAAAACAATCAACAGCTGATTTGAGAAACGTGAAATTCGGATTACAAGAAGCTAAGATACTACATTGAGGTACTAGCTAGCGATCACTTCGCGAAATTTTTCGAGTAATCCTGACTACGCAATCAACAATATGAACAGCATATGCCGTCGTACACACCTGAGGGATTAACAACGAATCAACGTTTCTCGTGCGGGAAGGGAAAAGAGATGAGACAAGTGTCACTCAATTTCAAGAACTTACTACATATTGCATTTAACTCCGAAAGATTATCAACTACAAGTTTTTTGGGAAAAAAAATTTTTGCATTAGGGGTTCAAAAAATACCTGTGCTGTTTCATTTGTAATGAAAATTTTAAAAAATTTTTAAATAACTTCAAATTCACATCGTTACTAATCTTCTTCAAAATTTTTTTTTCCCGAAAGTTATTAAATATTGCAAGATAATTACTTTTTCTCAATTGAATTATCTTTGAAAAATTCCGCTAATCTCCATCTGCTTAGGATTATATAGCAAGTCAATCTTGTCTATCAAATAGAACATTTTGTTGGCAGTCGTTTTTGATACAGCGCTCGTTTTTGAAGGTGTGTACAAAGACAAAAAATTCTATCTTAGGATTACATTTGCATTCCCAAAAGTGTTTATAATGATTTGACACTCTTTAACTGACATTTCTTAACGCATATTGACTGTTACAAAGTATGATCTCCAACAAAACGTTGTTTGGTGCCCCTCAAGGCATCTAATTCTCGCCCTCATTATTCAGTAATATAATTATCTTCATTTCTGTTATTGAATCACTTCATTTGGGCCTGTTTGCAGATCATGTTTTGTGTATTTCTCGTATTATAAATGGTCACGGCAAAGAGACTTCGACTACGCTATTTTATTCGATCCATAAAAATAGATAAAAGCACAGAAAATCAAAATTAATCTTACTATGAAAATTGTCAAGGTATTTACCCAAGTTTTCCTTAATAATATTAATAGTATAATATTAATAGTATAATATTAATAGTATAATAGTATACTATTAATATTATACTATCTTTTTCTGTGCTTTTATTTATTAATAGTATAATATTAATAAATATTAATGTATTTAATTAATTTAGGATAACATTATCAAGTGAATATAAACAGCAAAGAATCTATGACGGTCGTTTCTTCACTGACATGAACTTTTTTTTTCTCAACTTCTAAAGATCGGATATCTTCTTAATATCGAAACTCTGGTTCTAGGCAACCCTAGGCCAAATGTAAGGACTCCTAAGACATATTTCGACAGTTAGCAGCGGTCGGTGAACTGGCAGTCCTGTTGATATCGCATGAGAAATATGTGTGACATACCCATGTCGATACACAAAATAATTTTCACATTCAATTCTATCTCTCTAAACATAATATTTTCAACGAATTTAATCATTCAAATACGAATCTCTTCGATATCTTTCCTCTTGAACTCACAACAGGGTTTGTAAGTAAAGACAGGTTTAATTTTTTTTATTAATTGATTAGCGCATCAACTGCTAGGTCATTAGGTTCGTAAAAATAGTGCATGTTTTTCTTGAGCTTTGGCAGTAACGGTCCCCCGATGGATAGTGAAAACCGGCGCGGACATACCGTCGGCTAGCGAGGTTTCCCCAAACCAAATATACCCCATCAGTGGGGCACCACCCCAGCTAGAACAAGCTCTATGCTCCCGACCAGTCTCCCGGCATGTGTGGTAGTGTAATGCATGTACGTGTAAGTGTGTGTAAATAAGGGGTAGGGATAGGTCAAGGAAGAGAAAGGAAAGATGGCGTCCGTAGACCGTTTGTTAGGTTATTGCTCCCACATTCGCTTGGTGCTGATCGAAGCAACCGCGGAAAACTACCGATCAGAGTAACGCTAGAATTCTCACCTAGACAGCGGTTGAATTCGACCAAGTTGGAGACAGCCACTCGGGACTCGAACCTAGGACCTGTGAGACAGAGGAACTGCAGTGACATCAGTTGATGCCCTGAGCCATCTCTCCCGGTACAAGTTTAAAAAAAATTCAATGCATATTTGCATGTATATATGTATGTACTTTGGCGCAGTAGCCTCTGACGAAGCCTGGGCCTACCAGTTTAGTCCCGGCCACGTGGCCATGGGTTACGGAGTACGTATGGTTAGCACGCAGGCATCCCTAGGCCATGTTCTGGTCTTCTCAACCCGAGAAGTGAGTTTTATCATCGTCACCCAGCAACATATACTGTGACATTGCAAGGAAATCGCATAATTTAATGTTGCCCAACTTGGAGTCGAGCCCGGGATCGCGTCATGGAAAGCAAGCACGCTGATCAATGAGCTATCCGCGAGGGCCAATGCATATGAATGCTCATCAGAGAGAAGAAAAATAAGTTGTTCGACAGCGAGCGCAAAGCCCCTCTCATGAGCTCTCGTCCTCCATACGGCGCCAGTCGACTCTTGCAAGACCGCAAGAGGAAACTTAACCCGAGTGCCAACGAAGATGAATGAATTTTCTGCCTCCAACCTACACAATGGACTTATCCGCCTCTAGTGGGCTCTCTTGCACTTTCATCCCCATTCACTTTCACAGCCCTGCAATGAGGTTTCGTTCAACCTCACAAGCAACGTACACAATAACCGAGGCTCAAACATTAGAAGGAGACAACTGGAAAGAAAAGAAGAAACAGACTAACACGTATGTAGGTTCCAAAATGGACACAATGTAAAATAGTCCATTTACATTCAACAGTTTAGGTCGTACTACAGTGAATTAATTCATTATAGATTGATTAGATGGTGTTAGAAAATCTAACCAGATACTTTCAGCTTCTATATGTGAAGAGAGTTGAGCACGGAAGTACGGTAGGCATTGAAAGAGAATCTCTATAGATTGATTAGATGGTGTTTCCGGGTCCGCTGCGGTCATTAATCCCGTACGTGTAAATTGTGCAAGTGAAATCCAAGGAGTTCACGGTATTTCTCCCTATACCAGAAACTTGAGATTCGCCACCGACCTACAAATCCCCTTTGAAGTTTCTTCGTCATGGCGGACGAGCTGTAAGCTCCCGTCGTGTTTGGAGGAGTAGTGCAAGTAAATATAAGTGTGTGTAAGGAGATAGGAAGGGACAAGCATGAGGCAGGAAAGATCGCGTCCAGTCCGTTTAATTAGGTACTGCTCGGGTATTAGCCACGTATTGATCGCAGAAAACGCGGAAAAGAACCGAACAGACGAGTCAGCCACTAGAATTATTCTGTATAAAACGGCTGAATGTGACCTAGCACAAATGATAGTTCGAAAATCCGCCCCTGTCGGTATTCAAACCCTAAGATCTGGGGGTCAGAAACGCTGCAGTGGCTACGCTGGGGAGAACCTTGTTCAGTCCATCGACCGAGGGAACAGAGAGAGACTGACACAATGTTACGGAAGAGGGGAGGAACCCTACAGTGCACCTGTCACATGATCCGTTGTAATACTAATGACACGTTCAGAAACGAAAGGCAATGTCCTGCGGAAATAAGCTATCGCGGGATTCACTGTGCATTTCCGGGCATTTTTTGCATTTTCCTTTTCATGCAGGGAATCACTTCCTAAATGTTTCTGTGTTTTAAATTTATCCGATGTATTGAAGGGAATTACAATGCTTGTAAACGAAACGAAACATGTTATTTAAAAATGCAGATTTTTCTTCGTTACATATAGATGAGTGTGCAGAAGCATGTCCAGAAGCAAAACAGGGGGCCATCTCAGCATTTTCTCAATGGATCAGGAAAACTGGACGAAAAACCTGATCGAGATGGGGGTCATTGACCCAGAAGCTGCGATACAATACTTGTTACATATTGTTTAGAATTATACAGTCCAAATGGTAAATAATACATTAAATGTCACTGTTGAAATTAATGTTACTTTCCTTGTGATGCTCAGTATAGTCTCTAAATGTATAAAAACAGTTATGCAGCAGAAACAATTTTACTTGAGGTTTAAACTTTTCTATCGAATTTAAACGTTTAATATCATCTGGTAAAACGTTATAAAATAGTGAATTTTTGTAATGAGCTGATGATACTGTCACCGGATGAAAATTATTACTACGTCGAATGTTATAGTTATAGACATCGGCCTTTTCTGAAAATATATTCCTGCCCTTAAGCAAGTCATTTTTGACAAAAAATACTGATTCGTAAATCAACAGACAAGGTAATTGTAAAATTCCCACATTAATGAAGAGAGGCTTACAACAATCACGTGGATAGGATTTTATTATAATTCGTACAATTATTTTTTGTAATCTAAAACTCTGGGAGCTATAAGATGTATTTCCCCAGAATATTATGTCATATCTCAAGCAGGAATGGACATTCGTAGAACATTCGCAATGAACAGTAGGGATTAGTTTGGTTTAGAAACTAAACAAATTTCTTCATGCAAACTCGTGCTATTTGGAGAATTTTTCCAAATAATGCAAAAGTACATTGAATGAAATATTTATATCACTAGCACTATCCACTTTAAAAGCTGTGAACAGAAGCAGAATTTCCTCCAACCTCCTTTTCCTGACTTTTTTGTTGTCAATTACTTTCAATTCTGTGCGTTGATTTGAGAGATACCGTCAGAAAACTCACGAGTCGTGAGTACACTCTCTTTCTGAGTGAACTGTTCATACTTTAAACATGAAATTCAGGTTTCATTGTATCTTGAAATCTCACGAGTCTTGATCTTGCGTAGATTCTTTTTTAAATATCGCCGCAATGTTTGAGAATCAACAGCTCATCACAAAAAAATCACATTCAATACATGCAAATTATTTTACAACACATTGCCAGATGACATTAAACGATTAAATTCGATACTTACGTTTAAGTTACATGAAAAGTCTATTCTGCTCCATAACTGTTTCTATAAATTAGAGACTATACTGAACATCAAAAAAGAAAGTAAAATAAATTTTAACAATGATATTGAATGTATTAATTACCATTTAAACTGTATAATTCTAAACAACTTGTAACAAGTATTGATCTCAGATTTTGGATCAATGTCCCCCATCTCGGAGAGATTTTCGTCCAGTTTTCCTGATCCTTCGAGCAAATGCTGAGATGGCCCCTTGTTGTGCTTCTGGGCGTAAATGTAGCTTCACTATCTGTGCACGTATTCGAGAGTTCTGTGGGAAATATAGTTATTCGAATTATCGTTCTCTGTGTTCTAACGAAAGGGAGTCAATTCATTCACAAAGAGAAATATGAAGAAGAAAAAAATTAGAGCTGATTTGTCTTTGCAAATAGTTTTTATTACAATTGGAGCATATGTTTTGTATTAATTGTTGCTAAAAATGCTCAATTCCGTCTGTGGTCAGAATTCAACTTGTATATGAATTAGGAGTGGGATTCCAGAATTAAAAAAAACAAACAAACAGAATACTCTTCGTCCCATAGTATGTCACACAGTTTTTAACTGTTTTGACGTTAAATAAATAAATAAAACGTGTTAAGTAACGCAAAATGAGATTATGAGCTCCTGTTGGGACGTGTGTCACGTGATTAAGAAATTATTAAGGTGAGACGATTTTTGAGGATTTAGTAGTTAAACATTGTTCCTTTTATTTTCATCTATTTAAATTATAAAATCTGTGTGTTTGTACATTTTCAGAAACATTGAGCAACATTGTTTCTGAAATTTAATAATGTTTTTATTAACATACCTAAACTTGAGAGAACTGAAAATAAAACCAAACAACGATCTGGAAAAAATAACCACGTTTTATTCATTTACATAATACGCATGTGATCGAATTATTATTTTTTTAAATTTATTTTAAGTGGCATCAAGAGGTAGGTCATTAGCAATTGAATAAATACAATATATTACACGAATTATTTTGTTTTACAGAAAATACAATGTTATCGCATTTTCTGATGTTAAGAAAGTAGAGAGTAATTTTAGAAAGAACGTGCAGAATTTTTTGGGCTTGCTGCGAACACTCGATTTCCTTTTGCTTTATTTATTAGCAAGGAGAGGAGATAAGTTCACTAAGCTGCTACGCTTTTTTCTTTTTTAAAAAGTGCAGTCACTCAGCCTCTCTTCATCCAGTCCCTTGAGTTGGTTCATAAAATTTAAATGTCTTGCATAACCAGTTCTGGGTGAATCAGCAAATCTGGATACATTGCTGCCATTAGTAATTTCTAACAGAAGTGTGAATATTTTAATTGAGAAACTTTTCATAGGTAAAAATCTTCATATATCTTGAAAAGACTCGCAAGGAAATCATAGTTCTTACAGAGAAGTATGTGCCCAAATGATTTGATTTTCTTACACATAATGGGTTTACATAGGTAACTCACATAACTGGTTTTATATAATATTGATTTATGTTTTTATCTTTGAGAAACCTATATAATAAATTGTAAAAATGTGTTTTTTCTGTTTCCTGTTGTATTTGTGCTTATTCTGTCATTTAAAAAGCTTTACTGGGAAGCTGAAAGAACCTATTTTGGGCACCTTAAACGCATATTTTAAAACCTAAAAATCCGCGGTCTACGCATAATACACCGGCATAGGTGGCTCAGGGCATCAGCTGATGTCACTGCAGTGCCTCTGAACCCGTGGATCCTACGGAACGAGTCCCTTCGGTGGCAGGATTTTCAACACTCGCAAGATAGCTAAGACGATTTCAGTCGCTGTCTGGAGGAGAATTCTAGCGGCCGGCTGCTCTGATTGGTGGTTTTTAGTGGTTTCTCCGATCAACACTAGGCGAATGCTGGAGCAGTGCCCTAATAAACGGGTCACGAACCATTTCCTTCCTCTTCCTTGTCCTATCCTCTCCCCTTACACACACACTTACACTAATGTGCACTACACTATCACACATGCCGGGAGACCGGTCGGGGGCTTAGAGCTTGTCATTGCTGGAGCGGTACCCCGTTGGTGGGAGATACCAGGCTGGGGAAAACACGCAAGTCGGCGTGTAGGTCGGCACCGGATCTCACCCGTGATAAGAAACGTACACTACACTTATGGGATTGATTACTTTAGCAGCTGACACGGCTTAGACCTGTAAATACTGCTAGCTGGCAAATTTCAAATTAATACGACCCTAAAATGCCAAATACATACTACATTGAAATAGGAGGCATGATCATGAACGACCAGTTCAAACTTCAAATCTCACATACTGATGTTTCAACATTTTTTTATTCATCGATAAGTGTTTCCGGGTGCGTATGCTAGAGTCATCAGTTCCATAAGTGTAGTGCATCTTTTTATCGCAGGAGTTGGCGTTGATCTATCCCTTCCCATGTGTGGGTTTGAGGATCCAACCCCGTCTGCATGGGATTTTCTAGTAATAAGGAATTCTTCTATAATTCTGACATGATACTCCATGTGGTTGTTTATTTCATGGGTCTCCAAAACGGATTAAAATCAAGGAGATTTCTATTCTGTCACTCTCCGAAATGGAATGACCTGAAAATGCTTAAATACCAAATACCCAAAACGCGTTGTGGTGTATATTCAATATCGTTCAATTTTCATGTAGTGTGTTTGTAGAAAAGGTGACTTTCAAGTAAAGGAAAATAAGAAATGAATCGTAAAATTACTACTATGGCAAATAAATCTAATGGTATATAATGACAAATTAAAAATCTTGACAATCCTTTTTTTAAAGTTACTTATTTAACGTCGCTTTATAACATTCTTTGAATTTCAAATAATTGAGAAATTTGAAAGTTTATGAAGTTTATTTCATATGCAGATATGAAATTTGAGTCCAAACAAAATCAATTATATTTTTAAATATTTTGGTAGTTAATTGTTTATCTAAGGTCTACTTATGAGCACATACAGTGTTTGTATGACTTTATTTGTTTATTTATTTAGTCAAAAACCGTCAAAAACTGAATGTCACGTATGGGGGAGAAAATCATTTGCGCCCGCTTTCTTGAGTTTCAGAATCGCTTCCCAACTATTTGACTATTAATAGTTGAAAGATGAAAAAATAATAGTAATAATTATAATAAATAATAATAAATTTAAAAAAATGAGTGATTAACATTTCAAAAATTACATATTATCGTTTCCAAATTATAGAAAAATTATTTGTAACGGTAAACGAACGAACAGATATGATTTTTCTGTATTGCTAACAAAATAGAAACTCGCCCTAAGCTCTGCTACCACGTGCGCCTAGTGAAGCTACATTTACGTCCAGAAGCAAATCAAGGGGCCATCTTAGCATTTGCTCAATGGATCAGGGAAACGGGACAAAAACCCGATCGAGATGGGGGTCATTGACAGGGAAGCTGAAGTACATTACTTGTTAAGGCATTTAAGTCTTTTTAAAAAATTATACAATGCAAATATAAACTAATTCATTATACTATATCATTGTTTTGTTAAAGAAAATTTTATTTTTCTTTAGGAATTTTCTTCAGGAATTACATTTTAGATTTTTTAGAAACTTTGCCAGATTTAGCACGTTTCTTACAACTATTTGTTTATTTAACGTCAAAAAACAGTTAAAACTGCGTATGACGTGCCATGGGGAGAAGTGAATTCTGTGCACATTTTCAAAATTCTGTGATCCCTACACTAAGTCATATACTACATGAATTTTGAATTTTAAAAAAATCATACGCAAAATGTAACTACATTAAATGAAACCTTGTTTGGACACAGAATCGCCATTTATTCTTTCGCAGATTTGTTCCTCAGATACATAATCACTTTGCAACTCTATGAAATTGATTTCTGGTGACCTATGTGTCTAACGTGCAGTGATTCATGCGTGAAGCGTGTCTTGTTCTCCAATGACGTTCACATTTGTCTTCACATGTTCAAGAGCTAATCGGTTACGACCCAACTCCGAAACAAGAGTTAACTTCTTTACTGAATTTTTAACATTTTTGTTCTTGATATTTGAATTAAGAAAATTTCGTATTTGTGAAAAACCGAAATGAACGTTTAAAAATCTGTAATTGAGCTAATTTTTTAGGGGTTTTAATATCAATTTAATGTCAAACTAGTTTTATAATGTGTTGTGGGTATTCAATTTCAGACGGTGACCAATAGAAACGTGTTATGGATATTTTGTTCCACCCTCGTCATGCTGTGGGTAAAAATGTCAAACATTAACCAAATTCAGTATTTGAGTGGCAATTACGCACACAAATTAAGCGTTAATTTTCACTTTTTGATACCATTCAAATAAACAAACTGAAAACTGGATATTAACTTCTATAACTTATCTAACATAATCATATGTATTTTGCTGCTGAGCTCTAGTCATGGTCGATTATGTTAAAATCTTACAATAGGTAATAATTATCGTTTTAAGAATACGTAACAAAACGCAGTAGTTAACCAAAAACAATTAGAAGATAAATGAAACGTAATAAAAAGGGAGATTTTTAAGATTCATTTTCAATCTTTCATCAATTCTTTAGGGTTAATAGACAAACAAAATTTTAACGCAACATATTATTTTCTGTGAAACGATGGCTTAACGATCGAAGGTTAAAAAACATTTTTCTGTTACACTTGTCGTGTTTCCAATTTTCATGCTTATAATTTAATTTTGTCGGAAATTTAGTTTGTCATGATTGATTCAGGGGTGAATTTACTTATGGGCTGAACGGGCACGTTTTTCGGAGCGGTCCGGGGTGGCACGTTTTCAGGAGCGGCAAATTTTCCAAAAATTATAATATTTTGAATTTTAATGTCATGTCCGTTTGAAAGAAAAACCGAAATTAACTCACATTCTGTCTTTTTCTTTCTTAGACATATCCCATTTATGAAAAAGTGATAAATCAGTTTCAGTACTAGTTTTTGCTTCAAAAAAGGGCATTACTCACGATGTACATTTTTTACACGAGTAATATGTAAAAAATGTGTAGAAAATATTTATTCCCAATCAGTAAAGGGGTATAAGTATCTCACAAATCATAATCTTTTTTAAAATAAAAAATAATTGTGAAAGGGCGGGAAAATTATTGGAACCCAGGGTAGCGACATGTATAAATCCGATCCTGGATTGGTTGATTGATTGATTATTTGGGATTTCCGGGTATGCCAACAGCTATGGTCATTAGTCTTGAAAGTGTGGTGCTTGTTTTGTTACACTTTGTTATGTAATTTGTTGGATTTTGCAGTTTCTTACACTTTTTCACTTCCAATGCGCCGGTCTATGAGTAATATATTTCCAGGGGTTTCCAGAGGCGAAGGCCAGGAGTTGTTCTGCAACGCGTTTGTCCTCTGCATTCTTGCTTCACACGGTTTACTAAGACTCTGTTTACCGACAACGCGAGACGTATTGGTCCTTTTGTGCCCCGCAGGGGGAATCGCGGAGACTTAGGTTGTCGTGATTTCTGGTGGAGAATCATAGAAAACCACCCGGACTCTGAGTTTCGCGGCGGCACTCACGTCGTTCGCTTCACTGTGGAGGCAGTGAGTAGGCGGTGCTAAGCTCCTGGCTGCCGCGCTTGCCCGGTAACCCCCCACTCGAGACCATAGCGCGTTCGCCTCTGGGCACGATTGGGTGAAGGAGATTTTTCGGAATGCTCTGGAATCCACATAGAAAAGTCGGCGAGAAACTGATACCTACCGTCAGGTTGCTCAGGTTCCGACGATACTCACGTCGTTAGATTAAGTACGAATAATCAGATCTGTTACGAAAATCAGAATTTCAAGCTGCAAGGTTGTCGTGTTCTCATTGTGTATTGCAAACTGATAACTCATAAAAGATTCCATAAAAAAGGACGGGAAATTCGAATATGAAATTTCGAAAGTAATAAAAATTACTCTAAACTACTCATATTTATAAAAAAAGCGTTAATTTAACACACTAATTTAAATAAACCAACAAATCTCTATAATCTATATTGTATTTTTGTGATGCTAATTTTTTACAATTTTCGAAAATATGGAATTCGCCAAAAATGGGATCATCACAAAACAAGTTACATTATAAAGTTTGGTTTCTCGGATATATTTATGCTGAGCTGTTGACTTTCAACACTCCTAGAAACAGGAAGACACATCTTCTTTCATTGTTCTTGGGAATATAATACGAAAACCAGCTTTACTGGAAGGCGTATCTACCTGCGGTTGTTGCTATTGTGTACTTCTGATAATATTTTCGCGCTGGACAGATGCTGAATCCCTGTGAAGGAAGGGTATTTGACTTTCCCTCCCCTTAGTATCTTGAAGACGACTGGCGAGGAGTTGTAGATTCATATAGGAAATATTCAACTTTTCCTTACTATTATTATTATTAATATTAACTGAAATAAATGAAAACGAAACACATTCTTAAATACTTTGGCACAAGATAGAGGGACAAGAGCCCAAATCTACAGCTGATTTGTCCTTGACAATAGATTTTATTACAATGGAGCGAATTTTTCTTTACAACAAACTAACAAATCTTTCCAAAACGCTCATTTCTTTCTGTATTCAGAATTCAACGTGTAAACTGCTTATAGTATGTATTCCAGAGTTAAGGAAACGTGCATAGAATACATTTCTCTCCTTAGCACGTCAGACACAGCTTTTGTTTTTGACGCAAAATAAATAAATAAATCAAAATATTGAATGATTTCGTCATCATCATTCATTATTTCTTTCTTTTTTCCAACGTGATTCTAGATTATCACTGTTAAATCGCATAACAAGGAATTAAAAAGTTTGTGAGACTCCTATACCTTTAAATTTTTGAACTTAATAATCTTACCTTAGAAAGTAACAAGAAAATTTATTTTTGTTACAAAGTTAATTCTATGACTAATAAATAACATATAATAAATAATTTATTTGGAACTTTGATTACTAGTCGCAGAAAAAAAATTATTTCCAAAAACATATGTTCCTTGTTGGTTTTCTGAAACAAACGAGAATTATTTGAAAGCTAATCGAAAATCTTCATCTTTATTAATTCAGAGTAGAAACAAGCATTACACTTCAAAGAAACGTATGTCGAGGTAATTTATTTTGAGTTGCAAAACTGCGTTTTCCTCAAACATTAAAGAGAACTATCGCGGGTTTTTTCGCGGTTTGTTTTGTCGCTGGACGATAAATGAGCCACGTCCGTTTGCATATCAACCAACTTATCCCGCAGCGCACAACTGAAATACAGCGATCAAAAGTGACGAACTCCATTGACATCACAGGATGAAGGTTACGTAAGAGGCGACTGGCGTTGCCTCACGGCGCTGCACCTTCGCGCGCCGGGCTTTTGAAACCGCAGGGGAGTCCTGCGCGTCACCGCCATGTCGGAAGCGGCGTCGCTCCACCAAAACCTGTGCCATGAGGCGATTTCAAGAGTAGTTTTGGAAAGCAGAATATTCGATTGTAAATTTCAATCACCAATTGCAATCTTTAAATGACAACTCCTAATAATTTGTTTTCATTCACATTCATGTTTACTTTCTCGTATACGGAGTAATATACGGAGTATAGAGAAAGTTATGCAATGTTGCGGAAAATCGATTTCGAGATTTTAACGGAAATACACGTTTTGGGGTCCCCTGATATCGAAAAAGTGTTGTTTTTTTCAAAACACTTTTTCGGTATCAAGATTTTGGATTTCGGTATTCGGATCTTGTCTCTCTGTCCACGCAAATTTGACATTGTAATCCTTGAAAAGTTACTGGAAACATATTGCAAAGCAATATATTAAGAATAAAATGTACAAAAAGTAAAAGAGTTGTAAATATGTAAATCTTGTTGTACATTAAAATGTATGTACTTATTTTGTGCGCTTAAGTTTACAAAATAATATAGACAAAAATTACAAACAATTTTTCATTTTATTGTGTATGTAACTTATGAGAGTGCCTTTTTCTTCTTATTATTGACATTTCCAGTGCCTCTTTAGGCTCCTCAAAGACGATTTTTCGTGCCTAAACATCCAATGTCTAATGAGGCAGGAAAGATGGGTCCATGGCCCGTTTGGAACTGCTACTACATTCGCATAGTATTTATGAGGGAAACCTCGAAAGACCACCGACCAGAGCAGTTGGAAGCTAGAATTCTCCTCCAGACAACGGCTGAATTAGACCCAGCTTTGTAGCTATTATAAAAAATCTGGTCTTCGGGGCCCTAGAACCTCCCGGTCAGAAACGGTTCAGACAACGCCAATGCTAAATATGAGTTAACTCAGCCGATCTGACATCATTAGTCCCGTCTGACGTAGTCAAAAGGCATTGTGTTTGCCTGCAAGGCAGTAGTGTAAGAGCAGTTGCCTAGCAAACAACGACAAATGTCACATATAACAAGTCAAAGACATTTCTCAATGAACAGACGGTGGAGAGAATCGTTGAATTGTTTGACACTGTCAAAGAGATTTCATCCCAAACACTAGTGCAGGTTGATAAAAATGCATGATATTTTTACTTATTTGGACATTGGAAATTATAATTGATTGTTTTTTTTAATTAAATAATACGTCACAATATTGCGTACAAGAAAACAAGTTGCAACTTACTCCTGTACCGAAGTGAAGGAGAAAGACTTTTCGCCCCATTATCCGTCTCTCTCCAATCTCCAAATGATTACCATCCAAACTACCATAAAACGAAAACATATCCTCCATTTTTTGGTAAAAATTAGTTACATATACATAAGAAATAGTATGCGTTTATAAAAAAATGAATGTCGAATTCGCCACGACATTGTATCCCTTAGAACACAAGTGAAGTGTGGGTTTTTGAACCGCATGTGGCCTTTTTGGGAAATAAATGCTTCTCCCTTTATTGAAAACAAAATGCTTGTAATTCCCAGACTGCAAGAAGGCAAATAAGTTCTAGCGAAAATTTTGTTGAGAAAGAATATAGTTTCCAAATTATGGAACTTATCTCCGATAGTAAAGACATTATTTTCTATTCTGAGCATCTTTGACTAGTTCTAAACAAAACAATGGAATGCATGACATATCGAAACTCAACTTCGTCTCCGCAAAGTAGTATTCTGAAATGCAACAACTCTAGCGTAAAACATTGCAGCCAAGATAAACGCAGCAAGCGTAAAACGGGCAGCCAATCAATGCGGTATTGCGTGGAACAAAAAATATATTCCACATATTTATGACTGTTGTTACGCGCAGAGGTCATAATTCACAAGTATTAAACACAAATTCAGACTTCTGTGCTTAAAAATGTACTTACATTCACAAGTGTCTTCAAGCCGGATGTACAAAAAGAATCGACAATAATTATTTAAGGGACTAGTACAGAGTGTGTGTTTGGCGAACGAATGAAGTGTTAACGGTCGAGGAAACGTAGAAGCCGAGTTCGGCATTTCCTAATAATAACGTCAAAGACACTTTCGTACGAGATGTGTACTCTAGTTTATAGTAGGAATTCGTGAGCACTTACAAATGTGGGTGACCGGGAAAAGAACGACAATTGGAAAATTAGCTTTTAAGACAATTTTATTTCTCAAATAAACTCCTTGGGTATTCTAAATGGCCGAACCGCAATAATACTCAAAAGAAGGTTTGAAAAATACTTTCTAGGCAAAAATTTGCATTGTAGAAGCATATAAACACTCCAGAAATATGGAAATTGTTTATAATTTACAAAATAAATGAATATATTTGTTCAAAAAGAAAAATTAACCAAGAAAAAGTTTATTACAACTACAATTATATCTATTATCATTAGAAATTGCCTCTTGTGCCTTACAGTTCAGTGTATTTCATACTATCAATATATGAAGTTTACAGAAAAATGATTCACCAAGTTGGGGAAAACGTGTATTATATTATTTTTAGAGATTATTCTAATGCCATTTGATGTTACCGAAAACTACGGATATTTTATAATAAATGCGCTAGAATTGGGTAAAAAGACAGTTATGTAAAAAAGGATGACATAAAAAAATCTCCTGTTTCAATAATGACGATACCACCTGTTCCGAAAAAGTTGCGTATATTGCCAAAAGTCAGATGTTCTAATGAAAATCTGCTTTTACTGTATTATAAGTCGGTGTTCTCTCTTCAAGTAACGATTTAAAGAGACGATTTTGAAAAACCTGTTTCAAATTCGTGGGTCCTTAAGTATGGCTGGAACCATAGGAGAATATCCGCATTAAAAAAAATGAAGGCGTTGTTTCCGCTTTAGTTTACTTTTGTTGTCAAAGAAGCATTTAGAGAGACAAACTGGCAGTGATTTAAAAAACACTTTGGTATCAGGCACCCGAATTTACATTAAAATCTTGTCATTATTTCTTGGAACATTATATAAACCTCTTTTTATTACGTTAACAAGAAAGTCAAAACCTTTTTTTTTTCGTCTCACAACAAATCTTTATCACCCACATCTCGACCTGGAATTTTTGATCCAATCCTTTACTCTAAAGTATGTAAAGAAAAAAATTATATAATTACGAGAGAACAAAATTACAAAAAAAGGTGAAGCATTAGGTCAAATTTATCCGAAGAAATTAATCAACAAAAGTGTTTACAATAATTTCTCTTATATTCTTATTTTTACTGTAAAGGCTTGATATTTCATTGGGATAAGTTTCAAGCCAAATGGTACTCGCGTCGCGACGCGACCTCACTGATTCATCAGAAATTGAATGACATTTTCGAATGAGACATCCCTGTGAAGAGATTCCTCAAGTATAGTGGTAGACAAACGTTTCAAAGAATTTGTAGGAGCCTGGACCATTTTTTCAGAAGCCATCATATTATGGAATAATTGGAAAAGTTATAAAGTAGAAAAAAATATCAGTCTCCAGGTACTAATTTTCAGGCACAATTATGACCTTGCGCTCGTGGATTGTTACCCTGCTAAGATGATAGCAGAATATTTGTTGTTGGATAGGGAAAGGTAAAACCTCAACGTTTTACACTCAAACATTTCAAACAATGGGATACACCAAATTTAAAAGTCTGGCTGTTCAATTTCATTTCCAAATTTTGTATTGATTGATTTATCATTTCGTTTTTCTGGGCTCGTCAACGGCTATTATCATTAGTTTGGTTTGGTTTGTTTTTTCGTGTTTCCGGGCGCGTCAACTGCTTTGGTCATTAGTCGTGTTAGTTTAGTGCATGTTTTTTCTCGGGAGATGGCCGTGGTCTTCCCCGCTGGATGGCGATTCGGCGCCGACCTACCGTCGGCTAGCGGGGTTTCCCTAACAGAACTCTCCACCAGCGAGGCACCGCCCCAGCCGGGACAAGCTCTAAACTCCGACCGGTCTTCCGGAATATGTGGTAGTGTAGTGCATGTTAGTGTAAGTGTGTGTATAAAGGGTGAGGATAGGACAAGGACGAGGAAGGAAAGATCGCGCTCGGTCCGTGGCCCGTTTGGTAGGGTACTGCGCCGGTATTCGCCTGGTGTTGATCGGAGAAACCACGGAAAACTACCGATCAGAGCAGCCGGGCGCTAGACTCTCCTCCAGACAGCGACTGAATTCGACCTAGTTGAAGAGCTAATGTCGAAAGTCCTGCCGCAGTCGGGACTCGAATCTAGGACCTCCTGGTCAGAGGCGCTGCAGTGGCATCAGTTGATGCACTGAACTACCGCTCCCGGATTATCATTAGTCCCGTAAATGTAGTTCATATTTGAATAACTGGAGGTGGTCCCGCTGGTGGTGTAATCCAGTGACGACCTAGACGTCGACTTACCGGGTTCCAGTCATCGCCCACCAGCGGGGCACCGCCCCAGCCGGAACAAGTCTACGCTCCTGATGGTCACCCGACGTGTGTGGTAGTGTAGGGCACGAAAGTGTAAGTGCGTATCAGTAAGGAGTGGTTGGTTAGTTGGTCGTTAATTATTCCGGGCACGTCAACTGAGATCATTAGTCCCGTAAGTATAGTGCATGTTTTTCGTCGACCTGTGGCGGTGATCTCAGAAAAATCAAATTTGCAGTTCATTTATCGTTGCAAATAGTTTTTCTATAACTCGGAAAGAAAAATGTATAGTTTTTCAACTGTTATTAATCTCGCGCTTTTTATTATTATTATTGTTATTGTATTATTATTATTATTTTTATTATTATTATCATTATTATTATTATTGTTGTTGTTGTAACCATCACTGATCTTTCAACTATTTGTCGTTAAATTGTTGGAATGGGATTCTGGTACTCAAGAAAACGTGCACAGATAATTTTCTCCCTCATACGTCATACACAGTTTTTACTGTTTTTTGACCAAATAAATCTAATTTTCCCCCGCTAGATAGCGAGATCCGGCGCCGACCTACCGTCAGCTAGCGGAGGTTCTCCAACCAGGTATCCCCAGCCGGAACAAGCTGTAAGCTCGCGACCGATATCCCGGCATGGTGTGGTTGTGTAGTGTATACCAGTGTGTAAGTGAGTGTTAGGGGTGAAGAAGAGGCAAGGAAGAGGAGGGGAAAATTGCACAGTCCATGGCCCGTTAGTTGGGCACTGATCCGGCTTTCGATTGACCGGAGTATCGATTATCGATCGATTCGAATATCGATTCGATCGATCCGAGTATCGATCCGAGAAACCACGCTAAACTCCCCTCTCCGAGCCCTGGATCGCAGACTTCACGTGCAGTCAGTGACCTCGCGGGCCGCCCGCGGGCGCGCCACGCGGGTTGGCCGCTGACTGCGCGCCCCTTAGGGCGGGCGGCGGATGCGAGCGCGGTTTGACGTAACGCGGCGCGCGCGTCAGCCTTCGGACGCTGCGGTTAGCCCCGCCTTGCCGACGCTGCTTTATCCTCGTTGCGATGCGGCGAGGCGCGGGGGCGGGGCCGGGGGCGGGTGACGGAGGCGGCGGTGGCCGCTTGCGTTTGTCCACTTGACGGACACCATCCGGACATCCGGCACAGAGGCTGACCGACCGGGAACTTTTTTCGAACGCTTCCGCTTCTGTGGGTTATGTTTTGTTGTGGGACGCCGAATCATTAAAAGGCCGCTTAAACCACGTTGCGATATTGGAGCTGAAAATAACTTTTCTTGACGTGGAAGGCCAAATATGATATTCTTTTGCTAAAACGAAGCATTGCGCGTTGGTATTACCCCAAAAGAAATTAATTTGTCAGTAGTGGGAAATCAAGTGTGTAGGCGACTGTGATCAACTATCGTTGATTGACAGATACAACACAATAAAATAACTGTAATTAGACTCTGCGTAGGTAAAAATTAATAAAATCATAAATAAATCATTGTCTTGTGTGTGTATGACATTTTCAACAGAAGAGTAAATGGTAAAAATCATTTAATGACAGATTTCCAAGATTTGCCTCAAATCTTAAATAAAAAACCCAGATAGGTATACAAAATTCTAAATGTATTCATAAGATGAACGGAAGAGGTTAAGTATAAGTGTATATAATGTGCTAATAGCTCTAAAATAAATACATCTGAAATAACAATAATGTTTGATATCTCTCATAAGTTCACGGCAAGTAAAATAAGATACCCGGCGTGTCACAACAATTAATATTATCTGAACTACATAATACGTCCCATGGTTCATCAGCGTCCCATCTGGTCCATCAGCGAACGGGGGCAGCGGTTTCTGTCGAGACTTGGCCTCTTCACATGAACTTCAAAACTTGGAAAATAAAAAAAGACACATTTTCCTTAAACTAACATAAGTGTAGGAACTCTGGATGAAGCAAGTCGGCTTCGGAACGAGACCGTCTCACTGTCGTAACTTAATTTGCAATAACAAAAGTCTAAGTGTGATAAATCCAAGAGGAGCTAGGCAGAGGAAAATAAGCTAAAAATGAAATTCGTGCTAAATAAGAATTAATTACGATTAGATCATTTACGTACAAAATAATATTCAATAATATAATTATTTGAGTGTAGCCTTCAGGTAAAAGAACTTTATTTTCTTTCATTGAACATTTACAACTGTATTTGCAAATCTTTCAAGACTTTCTATTCAATTTTGCCTAGCAAACTTAATCTTCATTTTCCCACCAGAAATCGTCTTTCTGGTGTTTTCTGAATATACTTTTGCGTGCTTACGAATGGCAAAATTTGGAAAATGATAAGATTCAGTCGCTAAAATTATGCTATTGAGATTCCTTTCAGAAAATTACCTAGCAATTGTTTTGCTTTCAAGTGCCTTTATGAGTCGATACGACAACGTTGCAATGACTTGATTATGAAGTACATTGGTAGTGTTCATCCCGGATTTAATTTGACCTTATTTGACGTTTTTATAACAGCTATTGAAGAAATGTGAAGTTTAAATTAAAGAAAGTCTGTCAAGCAATCGCAAATTATGCTCCTCTGAAAATGAATTTGTGAGCCATAATTCTTATTGCATTGTGTGAGTGGGGCACGAAATGGACCGACACAAGACACGGAGTATCTCGTCACATCCGTTAGACATCTTAAGAATACCTGACTAGGATAATGTCAATACTGAAACTCATTCTTCCTTATTCAGTACAGGAGATGTCAGAGGAAACGTTACGTCTCTGTTGGTTAACATATCTTTGAATTGAAGCAACTTTTCTTAGACTTTTCCTCTTATTCATCTTGTAGGAAACCAAAGAATTTGCAAATAGTGACTCACATTAACTTGTATTCCTGTGTTGTGGAACAGAACGCAACTTGCAACACTTGAATTCACGACCATAGGCTTATTTCGTTTGAAAAACATAAACTAGCTATCACGTTATAATAATCGTAAAAAATAGACATTTTCCTTAAGCAGGGAAAATTCGTTGCTAACCATACGTAGGAGAAAAACGTGGGAAAGTTCGATAGTACTATTAATCCTGCTGTTTCAGATCCCAAAATCTTCAAGAAGGGATCAAATCACCTTTTTTCGCATGACAAATTATTTATTACATTTTAAAATCCGCTAATAAACTTGAAGAACTACATCTATTTTTACTAATGAGAATAATAAAAAATTATAATTTAATTACAAAACTTGCTTTTGAGAATTCAATGGAGGCAAACGAACATGACAGTATGATTAATTGGTAATAAATCAACACTTTCCTTCTCTCGACTAGTTAATCAGCATCAAAGCTTTTGAATTTTTTTCAATATTTGGTTGATACTGTTTGTTTAAACGCGTATCTTGTGTGAGTTTTATGATGTATCTACGTCCCAAGGCATGCACAACTTCAGATAAAGCTTCTTGATAAGAGCGGGTATCAAGAGTCCACTTAATAAGTAAATTATATGTTCCTTGCACGTAGCTGGCTTTAAAATTTCAGCCATGTTTCTCTTAATTTCTTCAGCTACAATTAGGGTTGCCAACTATGTTCATGTAAAAGAGAGGACATGCAATAAGCAAAATACATCGGTTTATAAACATTTTTATGAAATTACGCATTTCTAGATGACATATATCCTCATAAATAATATAATTAACAAAATATATATTATAGAATTAGCTTATCATTTTACAATATACCACAATCTAATTTTACAAGTATAATTTTTACTTTTTTCGCTTTTGAGAGCTCACAGTAAACCTTTATCTCTTAAAATCGTAAAACTCTGAAATACTCATGTCAAAATTAACATGAGTTAATAGCTCTCCTCGAATAAGACTAAGATCAGCTCTATTTCGTTCTTCTAAACATTTGAGATTCATAAGTAGAAAGATCCGTTCACAAAATGCAGATGACAAGCAGGTAGCAGGGCAACGTTGCAGGTGTTGGTCATGAGATAAAGTAAATTACAACAAATGTTAAATATTTACTAAAAAGAGGACATTAAAAATACAAAGGAGGACGACAGGACAATTGATGGCGTTACATTGTCAGAAAATTTTGCATTACTTTTAATGTGCATGAAAGTAATCTTCGTGACCATATATTAAATTTAATATACACGTAAAGTAAATTTAATGTACGTGTAATTTAAATTTATGTACGTACAAAATTTAAGAACAGTCGTGAATAAAATTTACTTTTTTAATGTAAGGATTACATTTAATGTACATGTACATTAACCTTCCTTTAATATACAGTGTACATTAAAATTCATGTACATTCGTACATTAAATCTATAATAAATTTAATGTAATTTATGACAGTGTAGAGGACTGTCTTCGCAAATGAAGGACGGTTGGCAACCCTAGCTCCAATACTTTACGAAGTGTTGCTCGAACACAGCCGTGACAGAATGACGCCCCTCGCACGGCTGATAAGCGTGAGTGCTCGCGCCCGCCCACCCACCCACCCGCCTTTGCCGGCGCGCCCATCTGCGCGTCCGGCCGCCCGCTCGCCCACCCGCCGCCCAATGAGAACGGGTGCGCCGCAAAAATGCGACTTCTGCAGCCAATGGTGCCGCCGCAATGGATAGTGCGCCTTGCAGAAAGGCGCTTCTGCAGGCGCTATGTGCCGGGCCCGCAGGAGCCGCCGTCGCGCGTGCCCGCTAGTCGCCCGGCCGCTTTCGCCCCGCCGCCCCCCCGCCGCCTCGCCGCCCCTCGCCGCCCTCGCCGCCCTCGCCGCCCTCGCCGCCCCTCGCCGCCCTCGCGCCGCCTCGCCGCCTCGCCGCCCCTCGCCGCCCCTCGCCGCCCTCCGCCGCCCTCGCCGCCCCTCGCCGCCCCTCGCCGCCCCTCGCCGCCCCTCGCCGCCCCTCGCCGCCCCTCGCCGCCCTCGCCGCCCCCTCGCCGCCCCCTCGCCGCCCCCTCGCCGCCCCTCGCCGCCCCCTCGCCGCCCCCTCGCCGCCCCCTCGCCGCCCAGGGGAGGGGCGGGGACAGGCTGGAACGAAGGTTACTTGAAGCACCGGGACTCTTGTTCCATTCTACCTGCATAGAGCATCAACTCGTGTCACTGCACTGCTTCTGACAGAGAGGCCCTAGGGTACAAGACCCGACGGTGGCAGTATTTTCGATACTAGCTAGATAGCTAGGTGGAATTCTGCCACTGTCGGGGGAGAATTCTAGCGGCCGGCTGCTTGGTCTATTGTTTTCCGTCGTTTCTCAAGCGGTGATCTCAACACCAGGCGAATAGCGGAACAGCATCCTAACATACGGATCACGGAACACGGACCACGCGCAATCTTCCATTTCTCATCCTAGTCCCTTCCTCGTCCCTTAAACATATACTCATGCACTTATAAGTACGGTAGTAATCTACATGTCGGTAGCTTAGATCTTGTTCCAGATTGAGGGGTTGTCCATTGGTGGGAGAAATCACACAAGCTGACGGGAAGGTCGGTGCCAAATCTCACATTCTTTGGAGGAGCCACACATTCACATCCCACTGCACTGCACGTGGGACTAATCACCATAGTAGTTTATGCGTACGGTGACACTGAATAATCGATCAATATGCAGTTTGGTGGTGTCGGTATCTATCTGGTCAGTCCGTATTATTGCAGTCTCAGAAACAAAATTTCAGAATTGGTATCGAAAAAATAATTACACACGTAAAATATATTTTTTGTTTGAATATATTTACCGTTGTAGGTACTATGTCGTCTAAAATTACTAGATTTTCTGTGTTTCTCTCAGTGTTCGTAGACCAAAGACCTATTATGTCTCGATTCTTCCTTGTTTATATATTTATATAAAAAATAGTATCATAAATATCAAACTTCAGGAGACGATTTATAACAGGAAAACGTAAAAAGTGTCCTATCAATATAAATATAGAATTTAAATTTTACGAAGGTAGATGGCATTTATGAATGACATCTTTCTCCAATATCATCATTCAAAGTGTGCTTTTCCGTGTAGCAGATTGTAAGATGTGAGCTACAACGAAGCCGAGTTGTCTTTCGCTGGCAATTCGTCGAGATGTCTTTTGCCCACGGTCAAGCACGTGGCAGCGGTCGAGACGCCACACGGGTTTACCGCGCCACTTCCTCTGATAGGCACCGCCACCAAACTCGCAACACATTCTACAAATATATATTTTTCGGCGTGAGAATTCCAGTATTGATTGCACACATTTAAAAAAATGTAGTGCCAGCACTGATTCCTTTATTGCTTTCCCATCCATTCTTCTTCTTCTTCTTCTTCTTCTTTCCCTGATGCCTCTCAGCGTCGGGTTAGCCATTCGACATACTCCTTTTTGTCTTGTGCCTTGCACTTCACCTCTCCTAGTGTAGCTCCGCTCCTTTGGCATATATCCTGTATATAGGCGTCCCACGTTCCTCTTGGCCTTCCAGGTGGTCTCTTTCCCTCTCGCCTGGCTTCGATCATTTGTTTCGGTTTTCTTTCCTCTGCCATTCTAGCAACATGTCCGTACCACTTCAGAGCCTTATTTTCCTTACCTATTTATGTGAACTTTGTTCGTTTACCCACCAGAAATCGCTTCCTGAAGTGTCCCCCTTACTTTTTGTTCACCCTGTACAAGATTTATCATACATCATACCTACGAGAAAAGCAGTGGGTGAATTCCCTTTCCAATGGAGCTCCACTCACCGCGTGACTCCTATCTTCTTAAATAAGATAATACACCTGTGTTAATCTTGATGATAAAAGCTAAATGATATCCGCAAAACATCCATGATTAGCAATGTATACTACTTTGAGGGGAAAGTTCTGTCACATGAAAGAGAAACACATTTTCATTTCTTTAAAAAAAACATTTGTGCAAAAGTTGCTTTCGAAAGACAAAACTCGGAAATGTTTACTTTCTCTCACACGTACGTTTATGAAGAGTAATGTACGAAGTATAGAGAAAGTTATACGACGCAAAGAAATCGATTTCCAGTTTTTTACGGAGATAAAAATTTTGAGGTCGCCCGTTTCAAATATCATTTTCTTTCAAAATGTCCGTCCGTTTTCAATTTTCAGGGGGGGGGGGTTCAATTTTTTGAACCCCCTCCTTCAACCATGTTATTGAATATAGATATTTCTTTCTTAAAAATAAAATTTGTTCTCAACAATTATTTCTTTAATCTATGTCTCGTAGGTTTTTTAAATAGTTTTCACACAATTTTGAATGAAATATTAAATAGTGAGTGCAATATTTGAAACAAGATTTTCTCAAATAAGGCTCCTAATGTGTTTTTTAACATTGTGTATGGATCGTGCCAAATACACTGAATACACTGATATCAAAGCCACTTTGATGTATTTTTTAAATTTTTAAAATGTACAGAGTTGTTTTCTTTTTAAAATGTCCCTCTCGTCTTTAATGTAAGCATTTTAGATATTGTAGACATTTTATTATATTAACACATTTGTGAGTACAGGCGATTCAAGTGGTTTCTTATTAATTTTCTTGAAAGCTCAAACGTCTTCGGTGAAAATGGCCTCAAAATTATGCATTTACAGAAATGCTCCAATAACATGTTCTCAAAAACGGCTCCAGATTTTTCAATGAAAATTTGCATTCAGAAGCAGGTTTCACACTTCCCTGATATTCTTAAAATCATATTTTTACTGGACTATAATCCAACCGAAAAATTCAGAAAATATGAAACAATGTATTTTTATGAATAATGAAAACACTATTTTCTCAATAGAAGTATATAACGAAAGTTAAAAAAACATTGTGTTGACTCATATGCGCTCTAAAAATTACGTTCTATATTAATTTTTAGTTAGTTAATTTTCTAAAAAATGTTCATTATTTTGAGTGAAGTGTTCGTAATTTTTATGTTAAAGAACTTTGTATTATGCAATGGAAATAAATAGTCTCAAAGTAATTAAAATACATAGGTAATTCGGGTCTGAGAGATCGGTAATATATCTTTTCGACAAAATTTTGGGAATAGTTTAGGTGCATAGTGTTGTTCACAGACCGACGGACGGAGATTTTGTTGAAAGAACTTATTCTGTATTAAATGACACACGAACATGTATTTCCGTTGAAATATCGAAAGCGTTTTCCCCTCAGCATTGCACATTTTTCTCCACTCTACGTATGAACCGCTAACTGCAGAAAGGCAACTAGTCCAACTTTTCAGGTTTTTTTATATTGGTGGGGAGGGTTGTAAGCGAGTGATGAAATAAATGAAGAGTGCAGTAATACTGTGTTTGTGCAGTAATATTCAATTACTTTGTTCGTTTTCCTGTTAGAGGTTATTAGTTCTTACTGAATGATAGAGTTTTCGGGATAATTAGGAGGAAGTTGAGAAAGGACGAAATATATTATACCCTGGATGAAGTTGTTAACCTAGTAAACCATACCTCAAAAACGTTTTCCATTGTTCAGATGAAGGCAAATGATTTCGTCGATTACAGTTCATGGTGGGGTCTAAATTCTACAAGAAAACCTGTCTGAGCAATGATTCCTGTAGTAATGGTTTTACTGGAGACACCTAAAACGATCTTTCACTCTTTCAAAATACCGTGAATTTATCTTCTCAGCTGAAACACCGCATAGTATTTAGTGCAACTTGCATTGAGGTTGACACTTTTAGGCTGAGAAATACAGTAAACCTTTAGATCTACTTTCAAAGAAAATCTATACATCCCTGTGAAGACAAGATGCAGTATTGGCATTCAATCACATTATGACCCATAACAATGACATCTCATGAAGGCGAACATGTTTACTGAGCATTTAGACAATCCAAAATGTAAAATGTTTTTCAAAAGTATTTATCAAAGAATGTTTATTAAAATAAAATAGATTGTTTGTTTTGTACTGTTTTATGAAAAGTAATTTAAACACAAGAAATCATTTGCACATCCGTTTACTGCAGAAAGGAAATATGTCCGAATCCAAAAACAAATCCCTTCTCGCCAATCTTCGGTCATAAAAGACTTTTATTCATAAGATTAAATAAGTATGTTTATAATTGTACTAAAATATTGTAAGTAGAAAAAATGCATAAAAATGGTTTCATGAGCTTTTTTGTGTCTCTAGTAAAATTGGGAAATGTGGAGTGGTTGCCTTTCTGCAGTTAGTGATTCGTATACTCTGTATATATCTCCGTATTCGAGAAAGTAGAAAAGGAATAATGGTTTGGAAGTGTCAATTAGTAAGGTAAAAACGTATTCTTAATAATTAAATACAATAACTTTCATTGAATTTACTTTCCAGAAAATCTGTTTGTTGGTTTCAATCTAAAGTGACATATTTTGAATGTTGAATGTTCTCGCTCAGTACGCAGTGAACGTAGCCACCCGTCACTAGAATGAATACATTGGTGGAAACCACATTGAACAGAAAGCGTGTGATGAAATGAGTGATTAGTAAAGAGCGTGATAATTTTATAAAGGTTGAGAAACAACTGAAGGTGGCTTCTGCAGCATCTCAAACACGCACGGAGAGCGTACGTGAAGCATCAATGCATTACACCTAAGAAGATTCCAGGAATTGACAATATGTTTAGAAATAAATTACATCCAGACACGTTAACAATAAGAAATCAATGGTGGTGTTTACTCACAAGATGGAACCTTACCGGATGCGCACATTGCAGTGATGTACCCTTACGTAACAACTTCCAGAGTAGTATATTATTCAAACGCCCCTGTAAAAGTTATGAGCAGACCAGGCAGCAATAACTGTCGTGTGTTGCAAAATCTCTTTCTCTTCTCCACTCCTCCTTCTACGTGCCCAACCTTGAAATTCCTGACATTGCTTCTTGCGTTGTTTTAACGCAGTTCCTTCTATTCTTCATCCCTAATATGGTCCCACTAGCTTGTCTGGTCTCACTAGCTAGCCGTCGGCGGGTATTTTCACGTTAAAAGTTTAATTGGTGCTTTTTACGTTATTAATAATAGTAGTTTATGCAATTAATTTATAATGTTAAGCTTTATTGCATGAGTACATGTTTTAAAAGGAACGACGTTAGAAGCGAGTTTTCAAATGTGTACGAATGCAACAAAGCAAGATTATAAACGAGTTGCATACGCTATTTTTTTTTCTTTTGTGTAACAGCATTATAAATTTATAAGATGATCAAACTTAATTTTGCGAACCAACTTTCTTGTGAAGTCTCGGATATTTGACATCTGTGCCAGAAAACGATGGTCGGCTGTTCCGTTTACTTCTACCTCCTCCCGATTCTTTCGCTCTCGCTGCGATTGATTTGTGTGTGTGTGTGTGTGTGATGACGCAATCATACGTGCAGTAACATCTAACACGTCATCATTTGTGCCATAAAATGCTCGATTATGAACGATTTCATGCAACAGAAAATGTTGTTTATAATGTCGGTATGCAAAAAAGTATATTTTAAATGAATTACAGTTGTCCAGCTCGTCCATTTTTTGGGGTGTTGAAAGTAGGAAGAAATGAAAATGTATCGTTGAAACAGTAGTTTAAATTTTTGTTTCAATACAAAAACTCAGGACGTATGATTCATGCAAATGACGGAAAGAGAGTGTATTAATTTAGTGTTTCACCAATGTACTAGTATGTACTACATACATTGAAACCAGCAAAAACCGGACTTTTTCTAAACTTCTTCCCCTACACTCTATAGAGGGAACGGATAAGAATTGTGAAGGATTTTCGCTAAATGGTTGGGTCGAATTCAGCTGTTTGGAGGGAATTCCAGTGGCCGACGGCTCTGATCGGTAGTTTTCCATGGCTTCTCCAATCAACACTAGATGAATGCCGGAGCAGTACCCTAACGAACGGGCCACGGACCACCCGTGCTCTTACCTTCCTCTTCCTTGTCATCACGCCTTACTTACACACACACACATACACTTGCAAGCACTTCACTAACGCACATGTTGAGGGACCGGTCTGGAGCTTAGAGCTTGCTGCTGGGGTGGTTTCCCTCTGAAAGGAAGTACCTGAATGTGGGAAATCCCGCAAGCCAACATGTAGATTGGTACCGGATCTTGCCATCAAGAGGGGAAAGACACCGACATCTCCATAATAACATGCACTACACATAGGGACTAATGACCTTAACACGCACCCGTAAACATTAATGAATCAATCAATCAACCAAGACACGTCAAATGATACATGTTGAATACTGTGTTGCGGATTAAGGGTGGGTCTGGCCAATTACGGACTTAGTCGGTTCATGCTTTCAGTGTGCTTTTGTAGTGGTGCTACAAAAGCACATACTTTCAGGCATTATTTCAAACTTTTGAAAGTTTCCCAAATTTAGGGAGTTCATAAAAAATAAGACTTGTGCAATTATTTTTGCTGACCTTTTTTCTATCGTTGGGAAAAAAGAAAAAAATTGCTGTTTTTGGAGTAATGTTTTTGTAATAAATTGCATTCATTTGAAGTAAAAATTACGCATAAACTACTGGTTTTTAAAGAAATTATACATAACCTTTTTCGAAGATCTTATTTTTTTTAAATATTTTGATTAAGATAATAATCTCTGTATTCAATATTGTAGTTTGGTAATTTTAATTTTTTCCCAATTTTTGCAATTTTTGGAAAAACAGAGTTTGCCGGAAATGAGACTAGCACCACTTTGTTTTCCATAATTTGATACATACGAAGGGATAAATAAAAGAAATAAATTGGAGCTGTTTTTGAAAAAATAATTGTTTAAACAAATTAAAAATTGCCAATATTACACGAAAAATTAGGCGAAATCTTCTCATATTTTCGGAAAATTACGCCGGATTTTATTTCGAGAGCTGTCTTTAAAGAAAAGATTTAATTGACGAAAAATCTCTACCTTCAATATCATAGTTTTAGGAATACGTCGTTGTTGCTGAACTTTTGCCAATTTCAAAATATCAGGGATTTCAACAAAAATAAGACCTGTTACTAAAAATAGATGGATGGGTAAATAGATGAACAGATAGGTAGATAGGTTTTTAATATTTCTGTAATCGGTTTTTTGTAACCCATTATCACAATACTATAATTTACACAAAATAAAGAATCTTTTTTTTCTTTTAGAAATACTAATATTAACATAAACATTAATAATATCAATAATTCATGTTTATGATTACACTGTACTGTTATTTAAAAATAACATAAAGCAAACATTTTCTATCTACTCAATAAGAATAATAAATGGATAACACAAGATAATAATAATACAAAGTAATTACAATTATAAAATGTCACTAACAATAACTCTAAATGCATGTCTACAATACAAAAATGCAATGTACAACATATTCTGACGCATTAAACAAATTGCTAATTACACTACACCAGGCTTTACTTCACGACACTACATATGTCTCCGCTTCTTCCTCAGTCTAAATTTCATTCCACTTCACCCCAACGCATAATCCTATATTGCAAGCAGAACATTAATAAATCATTAGGTTATGCATTGAATCTGAAGCAAAGAAAATAATTAACAATAATTGCCTACAATTTGAATTAATAAAATGTACTATTATTACATAATGTATTTTTAAACTTTTGAACTCGCAAAGGAAAGGATGCAAAGACGGTGTCAGGCAACCGTGATAGTTTTGTTAGTAAAGGAAAATTTTCCAAGATCTGTTTTCTGAGCCTCGACTTAAGTACGTGGGTTGTCAGTTGATATCTTTCTACGCTGGATAAGAGGCATATGCTGCAAAAAGTCTTGCTTTAACCTTCCTTATTTCTAATTACTTCTAGTCTGCTACAGACGGACGGGCTGGCTGGCGGCGGAATGTTGCACATACACGTTTCGACAACAATCAATATTTAAGTATCACACCCAATTAAGTATTTAAGAACCCACAAATCATGGATTCTGATTATAAAACTTGTTAGAGGAAGTAATCGCATATATAGGAAGAAGATTTATCCCCTTTTTCGATACCAGGCATCGGCAATAAGAGTTTTTCTGTGAAAATTTCTCGTTTTCCGACACACGATTTTATTCTCTATTCTTATGAAGTATAGCGAGAAAATAAAACGTGTGCATAAGGTTCGAAGTAGGAACAGCTTCGAAACATGGGAGTCAAGCCAGACGGAATGCCTGGCTACAGGAAAGTGAAATGCATTACGATGACATAAATAACTTTTATTGGACAGAGATTAGACGGGTGAATGTTTCCGAAAGGTAGATACAGACAAGGTATGCAGTTTTAATTTCAGATGTTTGTTGTACATTTATATTAGACGATACCACCAAACCAATTAGTAGAGATAAATAGGATAAAGTTTCCAAGTATTAGACCGTTTCGTATTATGAAACGCCTTGCTTGACGGTCTAGCCAGTAATTCAAACTTGCAAGCATCCTCCTCATTACTAGATTATACTACTCTTAAGTTACGAAACAGTTTGTTTCTGCTGTCATGTAAAGTTTCAGACAGGTTTTGTGAAAATCATCCCCCTGTTCATCTTTCCGTTGTTTTCTTAAGTTAAGGAAAGAGATAATAGTCTCTTACATAGTGATTACATGATAGTCGATAAGTTTAAGTTTAGACATGCCATATTACAGACAATTTAAAGTGAACACAATCTAAAATACTTGCTTTAAATTCAGCGAGGTGCTCGCTTCAATAAGAGGCGCCCAGGGGATCTGGGGGTTGGATACAGGGAGCGCAAACGACCGGGTATGATATGCTGCAAGTAGTCACATGAAAATAGCGAGATGATTTATTTATTTATTTATCCACAGTACAGTAAGCAAATGAACAAAAACGCTAAAGCCAGCAAATTTATTTTTATTTTATTTAAGATATGAAATAAAGTGTATTTGTAACCACCATTTAGTTTATATAAACTAATAATACAAACGCGTATGTACTTTTTCTAATAAGGACCAACTCAGTCAACTTTATACTGGGATCTCACATTAGAAGCGAATATTTATTTCATCATATAAAACATTTTTATTTTTGTTGCCAAAGTACGCATGTTATTTTGATGTTCTAATATTGTTATTAGTAGTAAAATAAATATTTTTTTTAAATATATGATAAAAAATTGCCTTAATTTCAAACGTTTCCAAAGTTACGTGCACATTACAAACGGGGTCTCGTTATTCAGGAACCTGACGCCCTGTGTATGTCCTTTGGCTCTTGAGCCTTAGCATTCTATGGTCGTGGCACGGCGACCCTGTCTGACACTCATGGGTGCGGGAGACCTGAGGTAAGCCCGTTGCAACCCCTTACACTATTTATTGGCAATCCATTACCCAAGGGAAGATTTAAATTTACCACAACCACCCGGAATCGAACGCGGGGTCGCTACTTAATTCTTTCTTCACTACCAATATTCACAATATTGTAGCGTTTCTATATCCTGCCTACAAGAAAACATTGATTTATTCTTCTTCCCTTCTTTCGTTCTTAATATTCTTGAATTAATTGTTCTCGACGTCATGTGGTTGCGCATACTGAAGTTTCTGTCTTCGGATCTGATATTCAAAATGATGCCCTATTAAATTTCATCTTAAATTCTGAAAGATATGTCCTTTTTTGTACTTAACTGAAATTCACGAAATAACGACGCGAATACACAATATGCCAAATATTCGAACAATGAAATTACTTCCGCCCGTACCCTACGGCTGATATCAACACAGCTAGTTAGAGTCGGTACGACCCGATCAGACCAACTTTTAAGAGAAAGGATAAAAAACAAATTAATTTCAGATTACGTAAATTACAAACAATTAAGATGGCTTGGTCGTGTAAATCGTATGGAATTGAATCGTATACCCAAACATATTTAATTGGACTCCACCGGAAAGAAGAAAAAGGAAGACCAAAAAATACATGGACAAAGAAATTTATAAATTCTGAAAATAATTAGTTTAGAAGGAATGCTTTGATAGAGAAAAACGAAAAAAATTAAAATCTGTTTAAAATTAAAAACTTCATTGTATACCTGTTAAATAAATAAATTATCCGAACATTGTAATTAATACATTATTAGGCACAACATCTGTGATATTTACATCACAGATATTTACATCACATCACATCACATTACATTACATCAACACTACTGTGATATTTAATCGTGAACTCCTGAGATTAAGATTATTATTTGAGGTATAAAATAAAGTGTATTTGTAACCACCATTTAGTTTATATAAACTAATAATACAAACGCGTATGTACTTTTTCTAATAAGGACCAACTCAGTCAACTTTATATTGGGATCTCACATTAAAAGCGAATATTTATTTCATCATACGAAACTTTATTTTTGTTGCCCAAGTACGCATGTAAGATTATTTCGGTCATTATCCATAACAAATATATGTAATATAGAGAATTTTATGTAATGCCGCAAAAATCAATGTCAATATTTTGACGAAAATATGTTTCACGGGTCTCTAATATCGAAAAAGTGTTTTTATTAAGTTCAACTGAACATCCGACTTCGTGAACTTTTCTGAGAATTCCCCTTAACAGTAGACATAACTCTCATCAAAACTGACAACCCCCTGCTCGATCGGGAAATTGTCAAGGCCCTGGAAATTTGAAGTAGATATTGTAGTTTTGGGAGATGTTTCTCAAAAGTCTCTAAGACTCTCAAAATTTTCTAAAAAATTCTCCATTTTTTCTTTTTCCTTTTCGAGACAAAAGAGTACGCATAGTAATATGATGTAGGTGCCATTATTAAAACCTGAATTTTTGGAAATTGGTTGAGTTCCATTATTTGGAATCTCTCTCCAAGTGCATCAACCACATCAGCTGATTTTTTTTCTTCATTAAATTAAAAAAATCAAAATTTGATATTTAAGTTATGTCATATTCTGTGAAAGAATTGGTAGTTTCGCGATTTTTTGTTAAATTATGATAATTTGCTAAACATACCTGAATAAGATTTTCTCAAAACTGTCTCTATTTTTTCTTTGTTTGTTTTCGCATAGATAGAGCCCAATATACTCAATAATGTACCGTTAAGGCCGTTTTGGTTAATTTTTTTTCAAAAATTTTAAATGGTAAGAGGAACGCGATGGCCCTTTTTTTTAATAAATGCTAAAACGACTCATTCTGTAAAAATGTGCAAATGACTCTTCTGTTGAAATTGAGCAGCTCCATTTCATCTTGATATTCGCCCAGAGAATCAATGCTAAAATTTGCACATTCAAAAATAAAATCAAAATATCAATTAATGTATTGCCATTTTGCCCCAGATTTTCGAAGAAATACAGTATTAATCTACAGCATGTTTTGTTGAAGATCTGGAGAAACGAAATATATTCATTTCATAATTTTTCGATGCCACAAACACTTCATATCACTTATGGAATGATGAAAGTGTGAAGATACACTTTTATGTGGGCGCATTTTGCCATTCGTGTTTTGGGATAGGTATTTTGAGTGAAAGAAAGAATTTCATTTCCGACAGAATTTTCTCATCAGAATTGGCAGATAGTTCACTGGATTTGTTACGTTATTGAATGGGAAACTACAATAAAAAAATCTCATAACGTTTTCTAAATTTTGAGACCATTATAAAAGTAATGTGGTGTGGTCAGAAAATCCCTTTTTTTTATCCCGACAGTTCTGGCAAAGTAATGCAGCAGAGGTTCTTTATTAGGTGTCTATTAATATGTACTTCAGGTTAATGAATGAGTGTAGCCAGGGCTTGATTTCTAGTGGAACGCCACGGAACGACTTTCCGGTACCTCCGAACTAATTATTATATTATATTATAAATAAATAACTTTTTATATTGAAACAAACCGTTCTTTCTCTATCAGCAAAATTTTTTATTTTACGAATTATTAATTAAGATTTATTCATGACTCGTTTCGTTTGAATGACACTCGTAATTATTTTCCGAATAATTTAGTTATTGATTTGAGCGCCAGAAAATAATTACGACTGTAACCCGTTTCCTACATAATTTTAATATTTCTCATCCAAACTTGTGTCGTGCTGTCGTGCCAGTTAGTTGGGTTCAAAGTTCATAATTGTTGTTACTTACTCTACAACCAATTACTCAATCTGCCATACCATACCATACCACTCCATACGGAGTGGCGAGGAATCTGAAAATCTTATCAAAATATCTACTACAGGATTGCACGTAACGAATAATGATAATAAACTTTTTCTAAAATAACAAATTGGAATTTATTATAATGAGAAATGTGATTCTAATAAAAGTTAAACATGAATTGTTACATCGTTAATTCAAAATAAAATTATCTTTCGTTCTGACCAGCTCTTTCTATTTTGTAATAATTATAAATCAACCTAAATTCTGTGGTGGCAGCGGAAATTTTATGGTAATCCATGATCAAATATCCGGGATGAGTGAGGTATCTACCACAATAGTAGGTAGCTATAGAGTGGTACACTACTATTGTGGTAGATACCTCACTGATCCCGGATATTTTATCATAAATCAATCTTGTTATATTCGCGGATCTTCGCGCTCTTCACTTCTCCATTCGATGGCGCCTCGTAGGATCTTCTCCGTCGTCGCAGCAGAATCTTCCTTCTTCACCAGACTCTCCGTCGTCGCATCAGTCCTCCGCCCAATGTTCGCGATCAAGTTCAGATTCTCCCAGCGATACTATTATTACCCTTTACTTCCCTTACTCGCATCACGGGTGTTTGCTTATACCCGTATTGACTATTACTTTGTAGAATTTCTATGTCTTTTCCCACAATAACGTTTTATTCTAACATAAGAAACGATAGACTTAATTATACTACAAGTTATTGCATCGGATTTGGTTGTCCATCAACAGACTTTCCTCGACTTGGTAAAATGTAAGGAGCCGACCCGCTCATTACCGCATTGCTAGAGAGAGTGTCACTGTTCGTCCTAAACCCCAAAGCATCAGAACTCCATATCATCCTCTTTTTTCTAACAAAAACAATACTATTCTACATCCTCTTCACCTAGCGGAAATGACCTTTAACGCCGGTTTACTTGTCACAGAGCGACCCCTCCGCAATCGTCTATTGACATCACTATATTCTACTTCATATAAATGACTTTTTATAAATCAAATGGTTCGTCTTTTTGGTATATCGCAATATTAAATAAATAAATAATATGCGGCCCGTTCCGAGACCTAATTTTTTTTACTTGAGCACTGAATATACCAAATTTTCAACTTTAGAATATTATTTACTACATTTCAACCTACAATTTTTCGGTTCCAGTGTTAATATCAATATAAAGCTCAGTTAATATTTGAATACTCAATTTGTGACCACGGTATTCAAGAAAACCTGTTTATCGGAGATCAGAAAGTATTCCATTAAGGAAAAATTAAAGGAGACTACACCCTAATTCCTCGCCAGGCTACACAACGCTCCTTTGTGTTTCTCTAACGAGTTGTGTTATGCAAACATCACGGTACTTCCTTGTGCTGTATTAACGGGACCATACTATGTCCCTTTTCCTCGTCCATTTGTTGATCTCCCAAGATGAGAGTTGGGAAGGAACTTGCTCTCAGAGAAGTCAATTCATTCAGCGCCTTCGAAATAAATAGATGTATAAATTCAGGAAAGGAAATGTTGGATACCTTAATGGTATTCATAACTCCTAAACTATATAAACGGGTTGTATGATTGAAACTAAAATCTGAAATATTCTTACATTTACAGATCAATTTTAAGCTAAAATTAATTTTCCTTTTAAAAGTTTCTGCTGTAGGAAAAGTCTCTTAAAAGTTGTCCATAATGGAACTACCTGGAGTTTGGATAATTTATACGAGCAAAAATCAAATCCAGATATCTTCGTTTCTATGCTTAGTTGCTTTGACGACAACACTATCGAGACGACCGAAGCTCTGAACAAATTCATAACCCTGTGATCACCTAAGCAATTTCATCCACGACCGTGTATACGAAGACTGACGACGATTGATACGACTTTTTTCTTTCTTTCTTTCTTTCTTCTAAGTTCTCTCAGATATTATGACATCTTCAAGTATAAAAAATGACTAAAATCAGTCAATAAGGTCCAGACACAGTCGTAGTTCGACAGCGTTAGAGGCAACAACTACTGCTGCGCTCTATCAGCTTATCGATATACTATATCTCTGAACCAAAACACTTCAGTATTAATATTACCTTACAGTGTTATTTAAAGTGCTATCAGTTTTCCAAGCAGTATACAGCGTTTCTCTGGCCGGCCTGCCGGCTGGCTTGACGTATCCACATTAATAAAGCAGTACCAGTCAACCTCAAAACGAATCTGTCACCTAACCTCCAAGAGCAACCCACGAAATCGTACCCCGGAGCTGCACATACTGTGAGTTTTCCATCAAAAGAACAATCTATACTACTGGACGCATGCGAAAATCTAACTAAAAAAAGTGCCATTACTTTTATATCAAGAATATCCAATAATAGAATATGTATGTTCCTGAACTTCAAGATCAATGCTGATCGTATAACAAATACCCTACTCTGATCATTAAAATTACAACTGATAATGTGAGACCCCTAATTAACAAACTCAAGAGAATCATAATATCAAACGTATACCCATTTATTCCAAACGAGGTAATTACAAATATTTTTAAGAATCATGACATTAAAACTACCTCCAGTATATCTTTCATCGGAGCTGGTCTGTCTGACCCCAACCTCAGTCACATTATGAGCTTCAGAAGGCAAACTTTTATCCAACCTGAGGAACTTCACAAACTCCCTCAGTCATCAGTGATTGTATATGAAGGTACACCATATAGAATCTTTTTCTCTGCTGAAAACATTACTTATTTCAATTGCAAAATGGAATGCCATACTGCTAGTAACTGCCCCCAAAATCACCCCAAAGAGAATTGCCTTCTGGACTCCGGTACAAATATATCAGACTCTACCGGTACAAATACATTAAAGACTCCTGGAATAAGATTAATGCCATAAAAAGAAGCAAATGGTACAATTCAATTCGATTCCTACAGAATGACAATAAAATGATTACAGAGCCTTACTGCATCGCAAACATATTGGCTAACAAATTTACAAAAAACTCCGGCTCTCAAAATTATACTGCTGATTTTCTTCAGTATAAAGCAGAAGAAGAAAAAGAAGAGATTACATTTAATAGTAATCAAGACATCGGTTCTCAATATCATTTAAACGACCCCATCTCCCTAAAGGAACTCACCTCAACTATTGATATTACCAAAACTTCATCGCCAGGCCTCGATGGAATTCCCAATATACTCATCAAACAATTACCCACAGAGGGAAACGAAGCCCTTTTGAAAATATGTAACTTAATCTGGACTAATATTTCTTAAAGTATGGAGAACTGCAATAGTTCCGATACCCAAACCTGGTAAAGACAGATCAAAAAGCGAAAATTACAGACCTATCGCATTAATGTTCAACATATACAAAATTTTTGAAAAAAAATTAACTCACGACTCAGGTGGTTTCTCGATTTTCAAAAAATTGTATCAAATAACTAATTTGGCTTCAGATCAAACCACTCAACCTTAGCTCACCTGATAAGCATACACACGCATATACAAGAACCATTTTCAAACAACCAACATGTTTTATCCATCAACTTAAACATTGAGAAAGCTTCGACATGGTGTGGATACACGGAATTCTAAGAAAATTACAGCAGATTGGAATCGGAGGAAATATGTTTCAGATTATAAAAAGTCTTATGAAAGACAGGACCATACAAGTGAGAATCAACGGCTGCCTCTCCGAAGAAAAGAAGATAGAAAATGGAGTACCCAAGGATCCGTAATGAGCGTCACACTTTTTCTCTTGCAATTAACGATGTAGACGCAAATATCGAATCTCCTGTGTTTACAAGAAAATATGCAGATGACATCACCGTTTTCTGTAAGGCAAATCTATCTCTTCAAGCCAACAAATCATGCAAGCTTCCTTAAACAGACTTCATGAATGGACCCAAAGAACAGGATTCAAATTCTCGGCCCAAAAAACAGAATGCATATTATTCACCAAGCACAATGAAGATATTCTACCTACACTTAGGCTCGGTGATCACAATCTGAAGTATGTAGAGAGAACAAAAATACTGGGAATGCGTTTTGACTCAAATATCTCGTGGTAAAACCACATACAGATCTTGTCAGACGAATGTAAAAAAAGGCTCAATATACTAAAATGCCTCTCACACAACAATTGGGGTGCAGATAAAAACCTGTTATTACTAACATATAAAACCATAGTAAGAGCCATTAGATTATGCATCTGTAATTTATGATTCTGCCCGATGGAACGACCTCAAGAAACTAGACATTATACACAACCAAGGCCTAAGAATGTTTACCGGTTGCTACCGCACAAGCCCCATCGGAAGCATTCTATTTGAATCCAACGAACCAAATCTAGCACATCGCAGAAAGACATTAATGTTGAAATATGCTATCAACGCTGCTGCTTCAATCAACCCAATAATACTTCACGATGTTTATCCAGTGATTCAAGCTGATTACAAAGAAGAGTCGAGATACATTCCCCAATATGCAAAAATTAAAACACTTAAGCAAAAACTCGGTTTCCAGATAACACCAACAGAAAAGAAAAGAATCCACAATATCACTGCGTGGACAATATTTTTTTTATTTATTTTACGTCAAAAAACAGTTAAAAACTGCGTATGACGTGCTATGGGGAAAAGTGAATTGTGTGCACATTTTCAAAATTCTGTGATCCCTACACTAAGTCATATACTACTTAAATTTTGAATTTTGAAAGGAGAAAAAAACAAAACTCCCATGTAGTAAAATCTATTTTCAAGGATAAATAAGCAATAAATTTTGGCTCTTATTACTTCCTGCCGCGACAACATGGAAACGATAATTTGAATAATTGTATTTCCCACTGAATTCTAGAAGACGTGCACAGAAAATGAAGTTACATTTATGTCCAGAAGCAAAACAAGGGCCATCTCAGCATTTGCTCAATGGATCAGGGAAACTGGACGAAAAACCTGATCGAGATGGGGTCATTGACCCGGAAGCTGTAGTACAATAGTTGTTACAGGTTGTTTATACTCATTTACACAGTTCAAATGGTAAATAATGCATTATGTATCATTGTTAAAATTAATGTTACTTTTCTTGTGATGCTCAGTACCAGAAATACTAATTAAATTGGCTTCAACTTCTGTCGAGGATCCAAACCTCACAACAAAAACCCGGGACCTACAACCTGCTGATCCCGCCAGTGGAAGTTGCAACCCTCTCCGAATATATGCCTACGGAATAAAAAATGAAAACGAAACCTATTCAGTTATCTCTACGCAGGAAACCTAAATTAAACATCATCTTCACTCTTTCTGCAGCAAGACCACTGCAGACATGTGCTCACTAATGTTAGCATTTAAACTGGCTAACCAAATAAACGGCACCGATTTATAATTTACATAAAATCTCCCGGTACCATAACAATATATCTAAAAGAAATCTCAAAACAGAAATGGCCATTAACATACAAGAACTATACTACAACATCACCAAAGCAGGGAAATCCATCACAATAGAAATGATCCAAACAGAAGAAACAATTGGAGATGACACAGTATATGCCCCGACAATGATAGGGCAGCGAAGATTCAAACAGTGTATTGACCATATCCAACAGAACTGACGATTTAAGGACATATATTAACAAAATATCTCTTGCAAAATGAGACGCAATATGTAGAGATCAAAAAGCCAGTATCCTTCACAAGAAAATTGAGCATGTCAACAACCTTAAACTCAACAACAAATTAAGTAGGCTGGAGCAAGTCATCATATCAAGAATAAGAACAGGCCACTGTAAACTAAACCATCTTCACCTGTTAATTAAGAATACTCCTCCCATCTGCTCTATCTGCAGCATCCCAAACACCATACAACACCTAATTGTCGAATGCCCTCAATTCTCACAACAAAGACAAAAACATCTGCAAGGAACGAATTTCGATTCAATCCTTGACTCCCCTATATACCAAAAAAATTATAGAATTCTGCAAACATACAAATTTTTTGACGAAATATAAATGGAATAGAAAAGGAGCAATGTATATGCAAGTTTGGGTGTACACTTATGTATACGTCTTTAGCGCACAATACACTTAACAATATTCAAATATATGCACATATTGAGGTTTGTAAACTGTTCAAATAATATGTATTATATCTTGGCGATTTAATACATTATCTGCGGAGTGAACAAGTCTATTTACCAAATAAGTATGCTAAGAGTCAAAATAAGAGTATGTGTATTAAAAGTATTGAATGCACCAAATCCAAAGGAATTCCAACCCAGGAAAAGTCTATAACGGGAAGTACAATGAAACAAAAAGAAATTAATAACATAACAAAGAATGAAAAACCTTTTCAATGCACCTGCTACAATTACTATTGTAATCATGTATTAATCATGTAATCATGTAATTACTATTGTAATCATTTATGTATTTTATATTGGGTATTGGGTATTATGTATTGGGTATAATGTATTTTTTGTTTTCGTGGTATATTTTCTATTGTATAATTTTGTGTTGTATCCTCATTGAATTTTCTGGAATCTAAACTGTATACACAACAGACTGTGTATCCTTGTAATACAATGTAAACAATTGTAACCTTACACCTGTCGCTAATGACCATGTAGTTGATGCGACAATAAATAAATAAAATTAAAAAAAGTCCAGACTTCACCTTATTGTATTTCATTTATTTCGTCACTTATGAGTTCCGATTTGTGATTTTATTTGCCATCCCGTGAAATCCGAAGTATTTGGAATCTCTGAGTAAGGGTGTTGCAAACACCATTGGCACCTGAGGTCAATAAGCATATCACGCCACCCTCATATTGACCGATCCCACTATTCCCGCAATCGTTGGCTGGGAGAAACTGAAGAATTTTATTGTTTTTAGTATTCCTCCTTTAAAATAGTATTTAATACCCCACCATTGTTTCTCTGTAAGCCTTATTAAATAGATGTACGTTGGGAAGTGCGGACACGGAGACCGGCATAACTTCTTAAGCCAATGCCTCAGCTTATAAGACCTTACGTTAAAGAAGCAGATTTTATGCTTTTGCATTGATTTTGCAGAAAATGCTTGTATCTCTCCGACACCTCCACATATCTTAAAGTGATGCTAAGGGTTACTATATAAAATGATGGTACGTATGTATATATTTGGCATTTTAGGGTCGGGTGAATCCGACTTTTATCAGCTAGCAATGTTCGCGTGCCTGGTCCCTCCCTTTGATTATCCACACCTGTGGTAAGGGAGACTTGTGACAAGCATAACGTGTTCCCATCGTCGTGCCAAGCTTACTTGACCTGCCTGGGATTTTCTGTCGTCTTACAGCTAGAAACTAGCTGTAAGCTGAAACAGCTCTAGAAACTGAGATGATAGAGAAAGCTATACCTTCTTTTTTTGCCCCAGCTGTCAATCGAACCCGGGTCTGCCTCACAGAAGCTAGCACGTCATGAGCCTCTCGATGGACTTGCAAATTACAGTAGACTCCAGTTATAGTGAACTTCTGGGGACTGAAGGGGAGACTCTGGGGATTATATTATGTTGAAAAAAATACAAGAAATTCACACACAAATAAAAAATTAATTTATATTTATTAATTTTTTTACAAAAATATATTCACACAATAATCACACAGATCTTATAGTATATTTAATTTCCCACTTTTTTTTTCAATACGTAAAATTTTTAAATTTTAGGGTCAAAAATATGATTCTCTGCAAGGAGATGGGAGGGGAAAATACAGTTGTTCTGATGTAATCTCCAAGCGTTTAAATGTTCAATAATTCTCTGAGAGAATTTCCTTCCAGTCTATCCTATGTATGCAGAATGAGTCATTCCATTTAAGCATATACCGCACTCTTACCTAAATTAGAAATTGCATCCTTATTGAGCCCTTAAAGAAAAGTAAATAATGTAATCATTTGTAGAGCAAACAAATTCATTTGTAAAGCAGACAGGCGTCTTAGTTATAATGCATCAGAATGAATACCTTAATAAAGAATTGTCCTTTCTAGAAGACAACAATTTCGTTTGTATTAATAATGATCCCACCCCATCATTTAATCAAGTAATCTGGAATGCAATATTGTCAAACAACCTAATAAGCAGTCACAGAGAGAAATCTTTATTAGTGATGAATCCAGAATGTTCTACATTGTACGGTATAATCAAACTGCACGAAGGACATTATCGCATTAGACCTGTTGACAGTTTCTACAACTTTAATATTTCAAACCTTTGCAAATTTGTTCAATTTATTCAACAATATGACTGATTCTAGTTCAAAATTTAGCTCTGATTCTAGCTCATTAATTCTTCTGTACTTATCCTTTTATTTATCTTCTTTCAAATATCTTATAGGAAGCACTGGCGATTAGGTAAAATTACTCGAAACCTGAATACGGGAAGATGAATTTAGTATAAATAAATTTTTATTATGGAACATTCGTTTTATTTACCCTTCCATGCGGATTTCCACAAGATTTCTGCGGTAACATACTTATGTCACTATCGACAGCAAGGTGGCTTACCAATGTCTTCAGTTTGCTTCATCTGTTATATTTCATTTGTCTGCCCTTCCACTTAAAGTACTCGTAAATGAAATTGTTTCTGAAATTAGGCGTGGCTTATTAAATCCACATATTTAGTTTACTGTTAATTTTAAAACTATTGTGTATTTGCAGAACTGTAGCCAATATTTTATCGCAACACGAACCCATTTCACACTTCTAAATGGTGGTTCTACAACACCACATACCTTCTCGCATTAATTATAAATTTGCAATTTTTGACAGATCAACGTAATGAGACTTCCATTCCTTTAAATGTTCTTTATTCTACGCGTGGAAAAAAATTGGAACACAAATTTGGAGTATTTCTGGGAAAAATTATTTTAAAAAATTTTAAAATTGCCTGTATTTCGTGCAAAATTACACGAAAACTACTCATATTTTCGAAAATTGAACATGACCTTATTTCAAAATGTCTTTAAAGAACAGATTACATTAAAAAAACAAATCTCTACCTTAAATATTATAGTGATAAGAAGACGTCCAAACAATTTCTGCTTTTTCAATTTTCAGAAATTAGAGATTTCAATGAACATGCGACCTACATAGTTCTCTGAAGCATTTCTTACACAAACCGAAAACAAAGTTTAATCTAATTATTTAACAAAGTAAAATTTGGAGCCATTTTTAAGTAAATTTTGGAAATCTTTTTAAACGTCATATAAAGTACCCTCAAATAAAAATATCCGTTTTAAAACTACCAAAGCTTCAAGTTCGTTCAGATCGATCAGGGAATATCAATTTTGGAGAAAATCGGCTGAATGGTTTAGGCGCTTTCGTTGACGACATTTGGACGGACGGACAGACAGACGTTTTGAGGTCAATAAATTTTTCGGTATCGAGGACCCACAAAACTTTGATTCTGGCTACACCGCGTGTTAGAGAAAGTAATTTACCATAGATAGAACAGAGTGTATCCATTTTTTGCCAGGGAATGACAGTAAGGGGTTTTCTGCCAAAAAATTCGTCGTTTTCCGGCTCAGGAGAGATTTTTTCTTCATTGAAATCTGTTCTTTAAAGACAGATTTTGAAATAAAATCGTGTTCAACTTTTTCGAATCTAAAAGTAGTTTTCGAGTTATTTTGCGTGAAATATAGGCAGTTTTAAAATCTTTAAAATTTTTTTCTCAAAAACTGCTCCAATTCTTTTCTTTAAATTTTCTCCTCGTATGTTTCAAGGGACGTTAAAAAATAGGATGCAAGTCCCTTTTTGGGCGACCTTTGCCTATTTTAAAAATTCCAAAGAACTTCACACGTCAATATTACAAAATTAAAGATAGCAAGTTGACCTTACACAATGACTGTTGTAAAAAAATCAGCTCTTTAAGGAAGGTGACGTACAATTTTTTGAAAAGTCGATAGATATTATGTGAAATTTGTGTTTGTAATTTATGGAAATTCAAAACAAATTTTCAGAAACCGCAACAGTTTTTTTCATTAAATTTTCTCCTCGTGTGGAACAACCGACGGTTAAAAATACAGCGCTAGTCCTATTTTTGGTGAACTATCCTTATTTCTATAATTGCAAACATTGCGTATGTGGAAATATTTGTTTGTGACAATTAGTTTTTCAGCGTTGGCCCTAGCCCGAAGCACATGGCGCTTCTGTAGCGTGATGAGTACTGATGAGTACTGATGAGGAGTACTGCTAGATTACTATTTTTAGAGCCTCTAAGCACAATTAAACTAAATCCCTCCTAATAATAATTAAATACTATGGAAACATGAACGGCAGAATAGATCTAATTTCAATTTTATTTGTTTTACGAGTAGCTATTTTTTATTTATTTATTTTTTATGCTTGTTCGTAAGCTTAATAAAACTGCCATTATTTACGGAGCAATCTTGAATTTCAGCATAGGAAAACTGTTAATGTCTTAAAGTCCATCTTTTCAATGAAATTGAACATCAGACGTACACGGTTAATCAATACAGAGAGTTTTTGCAAGTCGTTGATTTGAAAGACGTAACACGACAATTCTGTAGAGAACTGAACTGCGCATGCGCCGGCATCAAATGACGAAATTTCGATTGACGGGTCTCGACATTCTCCCTGTTTTGTCGTCTATGACAAATGTGTTCGTAACTTACATTTTACGTAGTTTTCGCCGCCACCTCTAAACGCAAATTCAACATTAACACACAATAAGCGTGAAAGTAAAGAAAAACACAGTATCTATATTACCAATATAATAAGGCAGGAACTTAATGGCTATTTGTCTAAGTTAATTGAAATATATCAGAAATATGTTGACGTAATTGTTAAGGATTTGGGGGTTATGTATATATCGAGGCTCGTTTGATTTTATATGTGTCTATCATACGTTTTACTATCTTGTAATGCGTATAGAAGCAAAAATGGACTCAGAGATACACAGATGTTTAATAAAAGCTTTTAGATCTGTTAGAGGTATTCAGTTCCAATTAGTTCCTAGTTTTAACGTATGTTTTCGATTGTATGACATGCAAAATCTCGTTTTTCTGAAGATACATTAATTCGTATTGACGATAGTTTTCACGTTCTACGACCATGAATTTACCGTCTTGCAAAAACTCTGTAATGCCCCCGATATTGGAGTTGATCGTGAGATCGTCCGGAGTGCCTTGTGCGGTAAGAAACAGAAACATTAGAGAACAAGCGTAACAACTTTCACTTCGAGCACCGCCGCCGCCCATTGACACTTCTGCGAAGTCGTTCCGAGCGCTATGCCTGCCAGCGGAGCAGCCGCTCTGATAAGACGGGGCGGGGCGGGAGCGGGGCAGGAGCGGGACGGGGCAGGGCGGGGCGGGGCGGGGCGGGGCGAGGCGGGGCGGAGCGGAGCGGGCGGCGGGCGGCGGGCGGGGCGGGGCGGGGCGGGCGGGGAGGGGGGGGGGGGGGAGGGAGGCGGGGGGCGGGGAATCCCGCGCCGGGGGCGCCGCGGCGGCGCCGCGGTGACTCCCCGGGCTGCCCCGCCCGCCCGCCCGCGTGACCTCCGCGCCCACGCCCGTGCCTGCGCTCGTGCCGAGCTCCCACGCCTCCGCGGCACGCGACGCTGCCGTCTTCAAGGTGCGCCTCCAGGTACAGACGCAACACAACGCGACGTCAGCGCCGGCGCTATACTTCGTTGGTTTTAACGTGCCCGATGACATTAGGTCATGATATCGTAGGCTTCCGCGGCCAGAGTCATGATCTGGGCTGTCCGGGTGAGGACCGCGACATGTCGGTCGAAACGTCAGCACCTCAGCCTTCGACGCGGCTTCACCCGGACAGCCCATGACAGGTCATTTTTACACCTTCTTTTTCTTCTTCTTCTTCTTCTTCTTCTTCTTCTTCTTCTTCTTCTTCTTCTTCTTCTTCTTCTTCTTCTTCTTCTGCTTCATGGTAAGCCACTGAAGCCTGTTCCAACTCAGAGGTCATCCTGCCATCTTCTTCTTAGGCGTCCTACATCCCGATATCCGAAGGGTTCGTAGTTATATAGTAGTTGTGTTAATCTTGATATTTCCATTCTATTGATATTGTGACATACCAATATGGGGACATGTTTATTTACAGAATATTTGTCGTAAATGGGCGAAATGGTTAGGGCAAATAATAGGCAATATGGCGCCTTAGTAACGATGTCGTGGTTGTTCTCAGGATAAACAAACATTCATCTGACCGTGGAGGCGACTGATTATTAAAACGGAAGTTTGGGCATTTTGTCAAAATAAAAGGAAGGCGAGGCATTGTGGGTTTGAAAAGAGAGGATAAAATTCATTCGGTCGCATGTCGTGACGGTGAGCAGTTCGCTGGCGAATAGATTAGTTTGTGCATGTTAGGACTTATAAAAATTTCGGGGGTCTTCAATACGTGTTGGGACTTTGAAATATTTTCGTGTGGTGAAGCAAGAATCGGACTTGAGGGACATATTCGGACTCTGAATATTTTCGTGGCAGAACCAGAAGTGAGCTTATGATAATTCTAAGATTTGGGAAACGTGTCGAGTTCCGAAAATTTTGCTGTGCATAAAAATAAGACTTGGAGTTTTTTCGCGAGTGAACTCTAATCATTCTTGAACTTATAAATGTATGCGGTTTACTAACGATACCGGACTTTGCTTATTTTCTTGCTATAAACGGAAGATAGAACTGAGAGATTTGTTTTGCGGTTTAATCATAAAAGCACTGGATATTTATACGGTGAGAACGGGCATCAGACATAATATAGTGGAGCTGGAACAAATATTTGAGTGGTGCGAAGCGGTGAATCGGCGGTGTTCGTTTTTACAGAAGAGCAGTAGATTCGTGGTAATTGGACTTCGGGACTTCGGAGCTTCAAAAAGGAAGGGAAGGCGTTTCTTCGAGGAACCACCAATCAAGAGCACGCGAAGACCAGAATCGCCGTATAAGGTTCGAACCAGGATATGACTAAGAAAGTTATCAATGTAAATTTTTCACATTTTAATTTGCTACATTGATAGAAATAAACATTAAGTTTCTCTTGAAAGAAAGATAAAATGATTTTTATTGGCCAATTCAAGCTAATAAGTAGCTAGATCAAATCTCTGTTTTCAGATTCCTCGCCATTCTGTATAGATGGCAGATCGGGTAATCGGCTATTAATAGATAATAGCGATTATTTCTGACGTGACTGATAGTCATAATGATAATAGTGATTATTTCTGATTTCGACCCAGCTAGCGGGATAATATTCAGTTTTTTATCAGAGTAATAATAGTTAAAATATTATCGTAACCTTTTTTCTGGCGCCCATGTTATTAGCAATTTGGAAACGGGTTACGACGAATCGCCCAATAATTGTAGCAGTTAGGGGTGTGTTTCAATATGAATCGCCCATTGGCATTTGTAGTCTTTGATTTTAGTTGTAGACTAATCTAAAATTAATCTTTTTAACAGTGGTAAACACATTTCTGAGGCCACGAGCCCCGTTGAGAAAAATCATTAAATCATTCCAGAAATCATTAAAAAGAATAATTTTAAAAGACAGGAGGTGTAAATATGACTTTATATCATCGGACACGGTAAAAAACGCAATATTCCCATGAGCAGACCGGGAGATTGCCCGGGGCCCCACACGTCAAGGGGCCGGATGATGGGACTGATGGAAAAAAATAGTAAGAAATTGAAAATGAAATTAGAAACCGAGAAAAAAGTTTATTTTGTTTAGAAGTTTATTTTGTTTTCCTTTGTGCATTTGATTTCTTTATGCTCTTACAGATCAAATATTTTTTTAAATATTTTTATTCTATTTTTTATAAATAATTGGCAAACATGTCGTTCTATAAAAACGAATTGATACATTTTAATAATTCTTTTTTTTAAATTAATCACAACAGAATATTCTAGTGAATGCACTAGGATGGAAAAGGTACTGTGAAAAGTAAAGAGACAGGATTTCATAATTGGAGAAAAAATAATTGTTTATAAATTTCTTCTGGACATTATAGTTCATATAAATAAAACATTTAGTGACAGATTAACTGTTCCAGTTCATTCACTAGAGCAAATCTTGTGTTAACTGCTATAATAAGAATTATGGGATGTGGTTCACGAGATTGATCAAAGAATTATATTATTATTTTTAATAGTTTATGATTTATAATATTGGACATGCGTGAATGTGCTGAAAATTCCTAATCCGGGAAAATGCACCTGAAGTTCACTCACTAAGGACTTATCAGTTGACACTCGCTTTAAATGTTTTTTTTTCTCAAAAACTAAGAATCGTAGAAATAAACGATTTGAAGTATCTAAAGGAAAATAAAACAGAGCATTCGACCCAATAAAAACAGAAAAACATGAAATTTCACGATTTTTCATAATTTTCAAGTAGACAGCTACCTTAAAAGGGATTTTAATTAGTTATTGGGCCATTTTCAGTGATTCTATCATGAAAAACCCTGGGTGTCCATTAGCCTCGGGTTTGATTCGAGAAATATTGGATGTTTTATGATAATAGGTGGTACCCCTGAGCAGTACCCTAAAAAGCAGGGTACGAATCTCGTACATTCTTTCCTTCCTCTTCCGTCTCCTATCGTCATCCCGTACTTACACACACTTACATCCTGTAGAATATCACACTTGTCAAGAGTCGTCGGAAATTTAGAGTTGGTGGCGGTTAGCGTGGAGCCCCGCTGTTAAAAGATACCCTGACTAGGGAAACCCCCGCTACTCGTCCGTAGGTCGGACCGGATCTTGCCATTCAGCGGGGGAACAACATCGTCACCTCCACTGATAAGATATGTACTGCTCTTACGGAGCATGAGAACCATAGCTGTGGACTCGCCCGAAAACTAGAAATAATAAATCATTATTGAAAATTGTGAACATGACTGGTCACTACTCATAGCATACATTTTGTCATTGTGTATCAACTTCGTCGTATCTCAAATGTGAAAAGAGCAATGTATTGTTCTGCAGTGTGAGTTTCACCCTTAACACATTGACTGTTATGAGGGTCACGGATGGCTTCATGCGGTTTGACTAAAGCGCCATGTGCCTCACTGGAGGATCCCGGCAATACCCCGGTGAGGGCCATGAGGGTCACGGGTGGGCTCACGCGGTTTGACTAAAGCGCCGTGAGGCCCACTGGTGGGCCCCGGCAATACCCCGGTGAGGGCCATGAGGGTCACGGGTGGGCTCACGCGGTTGGACTAAAGCGCCGTGAGGCCCACTGGTGGGCCCCGGCAATACCCCGGTGAGGGCCATGAGGGTCACGGGTGGGCGTCACGCGGTTTGACTAAAGCGCCGTGAGGCCCACTGGTGGGCCCCGGCAATACCCCGGTGAGGGCCATGAGGGTCACGGGTGGGCCTCACGCGGTTTGACTAAAGCGCCGTGAGGCCCACTGGTGGCCCCGGCAATACCCCGGTGAGGGCCATGAGGTCACGGGTGGGCATCACGCGGTTTGACTAAAGCGCCGTGAGGCCCACTGGTGGGCCCCGCGAATACCCGGTGAGGGCCATGAGGGTCACGGGTGGGCATCACGCGGTTTGACTAAAGCGCCGTGAGGCCCACTGGTGGGCCCCGGCAATACCCCGGTGAGGGCCATGAAGGTCACGGGTGGGCATCACACGATTGACTAAAGCGCCGTGAGGCCCAGTGGTGGGCCCCGGCAATACCCCGTGAGGGCCATGAGGTCACGGGTGGGCCTCACGCGGTTTGTCTAAAGCGTCGTGAGGCCCACCGGTGGCCCGGCAATACCCGGTGAGGGCCATGAAGGTCACGGGTGGGCATCACACGATTGGACTAAAGCGCCGTGAGGCCCACTGGTGGGCCCAGGCAATACCCGGTGAGGGCCATGAGGGTCATGGGCCTCACGCGGTTTGTCTAAATGAGGGTCACGGTGGGCATCACGCGGTTTGACTAAGCGCCGTGAGGCCCACTGGTGGCCCCGGCAATACCCCGGTGAGGGCCATGAGGGTCACGGGTGGGCATCACGCGGTTTGACTAAAGCGCCGTGAGGCCCACTGGTGGGCCCCGGCAATACCCCGGTGAGGGCCATGAAGGTCACGGGTGGCCTCACGCGGTTTGTCTAAAGGTCGTGAGGTCCACTGGTGGCTCCGGCAATACCGGTGAGGGCCATGAGGTCACGGTGGGTCTCACCGGTTTGACTAAAGCGCCGTGAGGCCCACTGGTGGCCCGGCAATACCCCGTGAGGGCCAGAGGTCACGGGGGCCTCGAGCGGTTTGTCTAAGCGTCTGAGGCCCACCGGTGGCCTGGCAATCCCGGTGAGGGCCATGAGGGTCACGGTGGCATCACACGATTGGACTAGCGCCGTGAGGCTCACTGGTGGCCCCGCAATCCGTGAGGCCATGAGGTCACGGTGGGCATCACGCGGTTTGACTAGCGCCGTGAGGCCACTGGTGGCCCTAGGAATACCCGGTGAGGCCTGAGGGTCACGGTGGGTCTCACGGGTTTGACTAGCGCCGTGAGGCCCACTGGTGGCCCTGCAATCCTCGTGAGGGCCATGAGGGTCACGGGTGGGTCTCACGCGGTTCTGACTAAACGCCGTGAGGTCCACTGGTGGCCCCGGCAATACCCCAGTGAGGCCATGGGTGCCGGGTGGGCATCACGCGGTTTGACTAAAGCGCCGTGAGGCCACTGGTGGCCCCGCAAACCCGGTGAGGGCCATGAGGTCACGGTGGGCCTCACGCGGTTGACTAAAGCGCCGTGAGGTCCACTGGTGGCCGGCACATCCAGTGAGGGCCATAGAGGGTCACGGGTGGCATCACGCGGTTTGACTAGCGCCGTGAGGCCACTGGTGGGCCCGCAATACCCAGGTGAGGCCATGAGGGTCACGTGTGGCTCACGGTTTGACTAAAGCGCCGTGAGGTCCACTGGTGGGCCCGGCATTACCCCAGTGAGGCCATGAGGGTCACGGTGGGCATCACGCGATTGACTAAGCGCCGGAGGCCCACTGGTGGCCCGCAATACCCCGGTGAGGGCCATGAGGGTCACGGGTGGCATCACGCGGTTTGACTAAAGCGCCGTGAGGCCACTGGTGGGCCCGGCAATACCCCGTGAGGCCATGAGGGTCACAGTGGGCCTCACGCGGTTTGTCTAAAGGGTCTGAGGTCCACTGGTGGGCCCCGGCACATCCTCGGTGAGGCCATGAGGGTCACGGGTGGTCTCACGCGTTTGACTTAAAGCGCCGTGAGGCCCACTGGTGGCCCTCGCATACCGTGAGGGCCATGAGGGTCACGGCGGCCTCGAGCGGTTTGTTAAAGCGTCTGAGGCCACCGGTGGCCAGCAATACCTCGGTGAGCCGAGGGTCACGGGTGGGCATCACATGATTGACTAAAGCGCCGTGAGGCCACTGGTGGCCCCGGCAATACCCCGTGAGGTCCATGAGGGTCACGGTGGGCATCACGCGGTTTGACTAAAGCGCCGTGAGGCTCACTGTGGCCCAGGAATACCCGGTGAGGGCCATGAGGGTCAGGGTGGGTCTCACGCGGTTTGACTAAGCGCCGTGAGGCCACTGGGGCCCCGGCAAATCGTGAGGGCCATGAGGGTCACGGTGGTCTCACGCGGTTTGACTAAAGCGCCGTGAGGTCCACTGTGGGCCCTGCAATCCCAGTGAGGCCATGAGGGTCACGGGTGGGCATCACGCGATTGACTAAGCGCCGTGAGGCTCACTGGTGGGCCCGGCAATACCCGGTGAGGCCATGAGGGTCACGGTGGGCATCACGCGGTTTGACTAAAAGCGCCGGAGGCCCACTGAGGGCCCTGCAATCCCGGTGAGGGCCATGAGGTCAGGTGGGCCTCACGCGGTTTGTCTAAAGGTCGTCGAGGTCCACTGGGGCCTAGCAAACCCCGTGAGGCCATGAGGGTACACGGTGGGCTCACGCGTTTGACTAAAGCGCCGTGAGGCCCACTGGTGGGCCCCGGCAATACCCCCGTGAGGGCCATGAGGGTCACGGGTGGGCCTCACGCGGTTTGTCTAAAGGGTCGTGAGGCCCACTGGTGGGCCCCGGCAATACCCCGGTGAGGGCCATGAGGGTCACGGGTGGGCCTCACGCGGTTGACTAAAGCGCCGTGGCCACTGAGGGCTATGAGGGTCACGGGTGGGCCTCACGCTGGTGTTTATTTCCAGGTGTGTACCTTCCCAAGCGGGTTTTAATTTGAGTTATTTTCAACTTTCTCCAGTAGAGCGAAGCACAAAAATTTGTTTATAGTTTTTCTTCAATACAGTTCCTTTTCTTTCTAAACAACACTTAATATTTGTGTATTTATTTTTCCTCTAAATATCCTGAATACCATTGAATTTAAAGAAGTACTCACGCTTTCAAAAGTTGTGGCCCACTGGTGACCCTCATGTAAATGTGTAAATGCGGGACCACGAGGATCACCGGTATCCCTCATGTGTTAATCACATATGCGACATTCAATTTAAGTTTTAAAACTATTTTTAGAAACATCTGAAAATGATTTCACCAATATAGTAAAAATTCGGTTTGGCCCCCAGAGACCATATTCTTCTTAAGCAAACGGCCCTCATGTGATATTCTTCATTGCGCCTTTGGCAGACAATGGGTAAACCCGTCCGACGAATTAGGTGTTATCGTTGCACAATAATGCTTCTGAATGCTTTTCTCGCTAAAGAAACAACGTTAGATATAAGTTCCATGCACGAAAACCATCCTTAGTTCGTTGTTTAAATAGATGTACTCGGAAAGATGCACCCATTTGATGGTATGAACTCACACTATTCAGGGAGAAGTAAACCTGTTTCACGAATGGATACATCGTGTTCTACCGACAAGAGTTATAGGTTCCATAATTATATACCGAAAAATGCACATACGTTATCTGGCATTGACAAACTTGTTTTAAGCAAGTAATATGCCGAGAAAGTAATCCATACTTGATTCCTTCCATGTGCGTGCCATCTGTCAATGTTTGAAGATGACATTAGAAGATGATACATTATTACTCAGAGTTTTTTTAATTAAGATCAAGTACAATTCTTCAAAAACTTTGAGCATTCTTCGCGAAATTTTGCATGAAATATAGGCAATTTTAAAAACACGATTTTTTAAAAACTACCCCAAACATTTTCTTAATACTGTTAGGAAGGGCTGATCTATATACATTGAATAACATAAGGGCGTCACAATGTTCATGTATTCTTTTGATTTTCCAAAAATTAAACAAATGTATTTGTTTGATGTATTAATCACATCATTAATATTTACATTAGAGGCTTTCTTTATACATTTCTGGATTAGAGTACCCCTGCTTTAAATAATTTTTTATGAAGTTTGGATTAGGAAACACACGAGAAAGTCTATGCCATTCTCTAGCACTGTTAGTTTAACCTATTAATACACAGGGCATAACAGCCATGATACCGAAAAAATTGTGTTAAAAATCACAGAATTCAACATTAAATAGCTTTCTTAATATTTTAGTAAGAAATATGAAACTTAGCTCCTAATATTACGTTGTTTCCGAATGCACATTTTCAACGTTCTAGCTTGTACTATTTCTTTACAATTAAGTTCAAAGTTGATAATTTTGAAAAAAGCACGAAAATGGAATATTTTCAACCTTGTTTTATAGAAAAGTACCTGCTAGAAATGTTTTCAAACCTATCTAATTAGTAAAAGCAGAATTTCAATGATTCAGAAGAGTTCATTTGATAATAAATTGGAAGCAGCTCCTAAAATGTGGTAAAACGTGCAACGATAATGACAAAAAATAGCGTTCAATAAAAATTTCCAGGTTAATGTTTCATAGATTTAATCCGTTTTATATATTCATTTTTGTATATTAAATTTTAACATCCACTTATTGTAATGCATGCTTTTGTCAACTATTTCAAATGTTTACCATAATTTTAAGTTTCATTCGTAGAAATTTGATAATAATCCCCGTATCCCATGGTTCCAGAGATTGTTATCCAATTGTAGTGGATCCCTCAGTCGATCTAACAGCATCGTTACAAAAGATAACACGTATCTTTCGTTTATTTCAGTAACCTGTGCGATGGACCTCAATGCATCCCATACGAGATCAGATTACGGTGAGTGTATTGTATGAATTATTCTCATTCTCAATTTATATTTTCGTGTTAAGTAGAAGTAATCTGATAATTATTGTATTTTAGAACTTAATTCATGTTTTCCTCTATATAATAAGAATTTCAGTTAGAACGATCATTATAATAACACACAAATGAACATGTAGAGAAAGCCATATAAATTTGGAGAATAAATGAAAGGGAAATTAGGACGTAGAAAGGCATGAAAAGTAATCAAAATAACTGTCAAGGATTCTTAAAGGAGCAAGTTCAGTTCCTTTATTCAGATTAAAACAATCATAGAGACGGCTTTTTTTTAAGAACATTTTTTTCAATAACCTGAGTGTCCTATGTGTGTATCAGTTTCAACAAGTGAACCTGAAAACAGGAAATCAAAGATCGTTTTACTTATTTTAGAAAAATGGGTATCGTCCGGAATCTCTTACTCAAATCGTTGGTAAATTACATCTTATCTATTGCTTATTAGTATATTATGCATTTTTGTTTATTTTTAAGTACACTGTATTATTGTATTATTGTTTAAATATAATGTTATGCACTTTGGTTTAGTAAAAAGGTAAACAATGCTTACATGGAAGCTTATACCGAAAAAGTAAGATAAAAGGGTTTTTAAATATCTAATACTTGAAGAATTTGAATTCGCAAACATTTAATTCGTATTAATGAAAATTGGTGAATTTAAGGATTCCGATATCGTATACACCAGTACTTGAATGAAACATACAGATACATCCGCTGTATTGCAGATCAATAAAAATATAACGTATTAATTGACCATGGAAGTTTAAGCGTATTTGCCTCAGAAAGATTTTTCTCTTCTCTTTTCTAAAATACGTTGTTGACCCAGAGAAGAGGGAAGCTGCAGTTGTCAATTTTAGCAACACATTTCAGTAAATCTCCATAAAATGTTTATCTAGAAAGTAATAAGGAAGGATAAATTGGCATATCGATTCTTGTAAAGTGTAGTATGGATTAAAACTGGCTTTGTACTAGGCGACAGGAAGCGGAGTGGTTGGTATTTATTACAGTCAGCTCTTAGACTAAGTAATAAATTATATCAAAATTGAAGTGTTTCACGCTTTTTATTTATCTCCCCAAGAAGTCTTCCACCTCTCCACACACTCTTTTTCATTCCTTCCGGAAATGGCGGCTCGTGTATGTTTTCTAAGATGAGGAAAGAAGCCAATTGCATAAAGTACTTCAAATTCGTTATACAACGAATTAGAATACTTGTGGCGGGTTAAGACAGAAAGATCTATGACTTCGGGTTGTCCGGGGCTTCCGTCCGCCCACATTGTAAAATTACACCACCACACCGGCCTGCTACTCTGCTGATGTCTGATCCTTTAGTCTCACTCTTGCTTCTTAGTGGTTCTTGACTCACCGCTCATGGCTGTTTTTTCTGGTACGTAAATAAGCCCATAGATGCCAGTTCAAAGGAGGAGTTTCTCCCCTTCCTCCATATAACTCCATTAAAAACCGCTTCCTCTTCTCACGGCAGAAGCGCTGAAAGATATGGACGATTAACACACCAGAGGAGGAAAGGCTGAGAATTCGTCCTCTGAGTAATGCTAATGGGAATTTAGCTGGTACATATCCTGTAACATTCTTTTCAAGTGCTGATCAACTGAATCAAAAATTACGTACAAAAATAAGTATGGAGACTGTAATGTTAGGAGCCGAGATATCGTAAATGATCTCTTGGTAAACAAACTGAACCTATTTTATTTTTCAGATGACTAAAAAAAAAAAAAATAATGGTTTAAGGGAGGAAAAAAAAAACAAAAAATACATAATAAGAGAAATGGCGGACGTGAGGCGCAACTGAAGGAGAATGTAGGAAAAAGCGGTATAGTGTTGAGGGAGGTAAAGGGATTACTAAAGGAAAATATCGTGTGAATTGGTTGTGGGAATCTAATAGTCTAGTACGTCGCATTTTGAAATCGCAAGGCGAAGTGTGGAAATGGGAACAAAGGAGGCTTGTCAAGAAAGATTTTTTAGATGGTTCTTGGTATTGAAAAGGGTCATGCCAGGATAAAGAGAGTAGTGACCTCTTTCGCAAAGGAAGTTAATGCAGCGGCATAATTTCAATGACCTACCCACTTACCTCGTCAATAAGAGCTCTTTTCCTTGGAGGGTTGGGAAAACACAGTTGTAGAAGTCTTTTGCTCACCACGTCAAATTATTAGATAATTTACAGTTTTATGAAATATGCCGCCAAGTGGCTAGCACATACATTTTTTTGAAACAATGGTTTAACACACGTACATACAATCAACTGATACATTTACAAGAACTTTACATTATTTTACTCATTTGGGACTTCCATTTGTACTTTTACATTACTATTAACATTTTCTAGAGATTTTTTATATTGATTTCCTCGAGCTGTAAGTCCTTTGACAATCTTCAAGCAGATAAGAATCTTACTTTAGGGTTGTCACAATCACAACACTGTCTTGATTGGACTGAATTAAGGTCGTTATTACCTTAGATTAGAGATACATTCCTACTCGTGAACATTGTCTAAGTTTCGAAGGTTTGTTCAGGCTTCAAGGTTTGGTCTGAAGTGTAACGTTGAAAGTTAAGGTAGGACTAGGTGTAAAAGCAAGTTATGGTGGCCTCAATCTATCTTCGGGGAACCTTAATTTAATACGAGGCCTAGAAGCGCGACGGCCTGATTAAATATTTTGGAACAGGGTGAAGAGTAAAGATTTTGATAGAAATGGTCGGCTTTTTTTTAATTTGTGTTCGTCTATCATCATTTGACGCAATGCGTCTGCAAGCCATAAGGGCCGTTGAGGTCTTACATTGGGAGTAATCTCATTAATTTTGTGCGTTACTTTTGATAGTAATTGCAAGTCTCGTCCGTCGCAGTCAGTCAGACCTTTATCCTTCGGCCAGGGCTCGACGCCGTTAGATTCAGGGTTCCTGGTCGGTCACCCAACCACGAACCCGCGAGTCTCGAATTCGCTTCGTGACTTCACGGAGCGTAGTAATCGAATTCGGCTAGCGCCGCCGGCTTATTTTACTTGTGTTCGTCTAGTGGCAATACATTTAGCTCGCGCTGAATTTGGGAATTTGGTCTTAGATTAGAGTTGTTTTTATATTGTCCCCCGCGTCACGTTTTGATCAGCGTGAAGCAGTCTGGATGCTTCGATCGGGGCGATGGCAACGACAGACCCCATGGGAACCGGCTGTCTGTTTCGGCGTCACCAGAGGAGACCGTTCAGCAGAACCCATGCCTTGCACGGATTGGTTTTTAGAATATTTGTGAGCACCATATAGAGCACTAGATCGGCCTCTCCCGGATGACTTTCTGGCACCATCAATCTTCATGACCAACGGAGCACACCGACCACAGTGATGTAATCGCAGTTCGCGGCGTGAAATATATTTTTTTAACTCCAGTATTATAAAAGACCTTTTGTAACACGAATTCGTTCATAAAATGACATCGTATGGCAGAGATTGTGACATATTTGTCGTTTCTGGCACAAATAATTGCGTCACACAAGCACCCAATCGCGCCCATATAGCGGCAAACCGAAGAGCTGACCACCGGTTTTTTGCACAGACGTCAAATACCCATGATGTCACAATAAAATCGTTCCCGTCACAATAAAATATTTGATTCTCTTATAAATTTATAATGATGTTATCAAAAATAACGTAGGCCACTCGTTTTAAATGTTGCTTTATTGTATTCGTACAAATTTCGTACAAAGCCTCACCTCGCAAAGCAGAGGCTTGCGATTACACGCATCTGCACGGAGATTCGTCTCTAACCCGAATGCCTCTGTTAGTTTCCTCCACTAGCCTATAACGTGGGAAATCACGGGACTGTTTCTCACCCTGTAGACTCATGGCCAGACTCGTCTCGATACGGAGTTTTCGGGCCGGCTGCAAAATAGGGCCCGCTGGCCAACTGCATCCCGACGCTGTTATCACACATCATTCCTCTTGTGCCATCTGACAGCCACGTGGCGGCGGTGATGGCGTAACGGTTAACATATCGGACTAAAGTTCTCTATTATACTCAAGATCCAGGATTCAAACCCGATCGGAGTAGATTTTTAAGGGCGAAAAATTCTATCGTACGACTTCCTTCAGAGGGGAAGTAAATCCTCCTGTCCCATGTTAGTAGATATACTGCATGTAAAAGATCCTCAATTCTAAATTAAGCCTCTGAGCTAAATTCAAATTGCCTGTTTTGTCGCCCGAATAGCTTCTTTCTCTCCTAGTTGGTGAAAGGAGCGTAGTGAAATTTATGTGATCAGACAGAAGAGCAGGCCTCATGGTCTGAGTCTCACCACGTAAAATAAGGCATCAATTCAATTCAATTCAATTCACGTTACTTAAACATGCCTCTGGCCCGTACCCTCCAAAGAGGCTGCTTGCCACTGGCATGGCGCCAGTGCCCAATTCCTCCCACTAAACGGCCCCATGTGTGCCCAACGGAGCAAAATGCTAGCAAGTTACAGTATTAAAGTAAGTAAAATAAAAACTAATATTTTTGTGAGTTCCAAATGGTACTTTTACGATTACTTTCAGGGTAGACTACGATCTATTAGAAATTAAGGAAATTAATGGAGCATTCCAATTTACTAAAGGTTTGTACTCTAAAATTCCGTGTTACCCTATTCTACTGAACAAAAAAAATATAACCCTCCTTGATCGATTTATAATGTGACTTTTTTTATCTATATAAAATGAATATTTGTTTTAATTCGCTATTTCCAACACTTAATTTACAAATTATTATTACTATATCACAACATACATTTATTTTTTCCTTCTCGCTACCGGTTACGTAGTAGAGAGAAAGTTATCTAATGCTGCACGAGAAAAAGGCGAATTTTCCGCCTAACAATTCTTATTTCCGAGCTCTGTTAAAGAAAATGTGTATAAGTCCACTTGCTAAATAGAAAAATAATCCTCAAATACGTGGTGCAGACATAATCTTTTTTTTTTTTTTTGCTCATTGATACCGAAAAATTGATTGGTGACAAAACGACCTTCCGTCCATCTATCTGTCCGTCTGGTGTATGTGAACAACACTAGCGCCTAAACTATGCATACAATTTTTTCTCCTGTCAATCTGACCTGAGTCAAAACTTCAATTTTCAAAAAATATTCATTAGTTTTTAGGGGTACTTTCCATGAAGCCTTTGGGACACTTTCAAAATTCACTCGAAAATGGCTCCAAATGTTGTTTTTTATAACCTTTTGTAAGAAATTAGTAAAATACTTCCATAAAGGCGGCATAGATCCAATTTTCATTGTTAACTCTGAATTTTTGATAATTGCAAAAGTTTGAATTTTTTGGCGTTTTCTTATAACTACAAAATTGAAGATAGAGATTTTTCTTCAAATGAAATTTGTTCTCCATAATTAGTTCTTTCATTACATAATGTACATTCTTTTTAAACTAAATCAGTTTTCGCGCCATATTTGTAGTTTTTAAAAATATTTTTTAACAACAGTTAAAAACAAGATTTTCTCAAAAGCGGCAACAAATTCTTTCTTTAAACGTTTCAAAGGGATGGTGATATGTGTACTCTAAGAGATAACATAAACGCCATACTCCTCTCTCCATTTGTTTTTTTAATTTCCAAAATTTTCTTTGTTTTTGATTTTCAAAAATTACAAAAATTAATTTTTTTCTAGCTTCTGACGTCGTTAATATTTATATTAGTGGAGATATCTTCACATTATTGAATTTACGGGTACATGTGCTTTAAATAATGAGATAAAGTTTCTGGAAAACTCAAACTTTTCTGTGAAAACAAGCCCAAAATTCTGCATTTTCAGACACAATCAAACGCCATTTTTCAAAAACATCTACAAATTTTTGCTTCAAACCTTCCGTGCATGTAGTGCTAATTGCACTGTTCGAGATGACATAAAAATAATGTTCCGTATTCTCTTGTTGTTTTTTAAATTACCCGAATGTAATTTTTTGAAATATATCTCACGCCTTTAATATGTACATTTCCGACGATTTGTATTCATTATTGTATTTATGAGTAGAAGTGCTTCAAATGACTTTAAATGAATATTTAGAAAAGTCAAAGATTTTGGTATAAAAAATAATGCCATTTAATTACCATTTTCTTATACCATTACCATATACTTAAATGCCATTTTCTTAAAATCGGCTCCAAATTTTTCAATGAAAGTATGCTTATAGGACGAGGTTTTACTGTTCTACAATATTCTTAAAGTAATATTTCATTTCTACCATTAGGAAACCGAAAAATTGAGAACATTTTTAAGGAATATAATTTGGGCGGCGATAAATGGCAGCTGGCAAGCGGATGGGACAAGACCTAAAAGCTATACCAGTCAAAAAAATTAGAAAACTAACTAGTACGAGAAAGTCAGTGTCATTCTGTAGCACCGCTAGTTGCAAATTATCTTTCCTACTTTGACATAATTCTATAACATGACATCCTTAAGTCACCTGTTGACTTTCGAGATGAACTAAACTATTTCACTTCGCAATGTAAATTTCTTTATGTTGTTTCTTTATTATGATAGTACCTAATTTCAATTAATGTCAATTCCAATTAATTGAGTTGTTTATATTACATTTGCAGAAAGATTTCCATTAAAAATTATTACGCGCTGCTGACTTGGCACAATCTCAATAGCATGACTATTATTAATTTTCCTTCAGAGGCCTTAATTAAGTTAGCCCCTAACGCGCACCAACTGCGTATAATATTTTACATCCTGGTTTGCGGCGTAAAATATTACAACCTAAAGGTATGACGCAGTAAGTATTAAACAGATAATTTACACCGACTGCGTTGACAAACGGATCTGAAATGGATGTCTCCATTACAGGCGACCGCGGATTAATGATGAATGTAATATGAAGGTCAATGATTAAAAGACTAAATAATGGCGTTGCTTCTCGTAATTGTGGGATTTAATTGAAGTCACATCATCTCAGTGGGGGAGACTGCGGCACCTTTGAAGTAATTCAACTTTTTTTTGCAGACAAAAGACACATTTTCTATTAGTCTGTTCCTTCGCGAAAACGACTCATACCACATTGTACTTGAACTTATTTCACGAATGTCGTTGTACAGATTTCAGTAAGGAAAAATGTCTTTATCTTAAGCATTGTAATTGTAAAAAGAGACCGATTTTTTTTAAGTTTGGCAAGTTTTATTATTTTTAACTTGTAATTTTCCTTTAATTTCTTCTTGAAGTTAATGGACGTTATAACAAAAACATTTTCTCAAAAGCCACTATATTTTTTCAATGAATGCATGGACAATGAACGCCTAAAAGAATGTCGTACGTCTCGTTTTACAAATTCTAAAAGTTATAAACAAAGCGAGAAGGTATGTGCTGTTGTAGCACCTCTAATTACTCTGGGTCTTAACTATCAAGACCTAAAATCAATTAAATTACGATTAATGAGTGAACTTTGCTTCACTTGTTAGTTGATTTTCTAAATAACGTTTATACATTTATCATTGTCACTGATTCTTCTGTGTCTTAGTTTGCTTTACGTACCTCACGTGAGGGTGGGCAATGCATGATCGGGATGGGGCTGGACGAGTTTCTAAGTGAGGGGTGGTTTGGGGTCGCGCGTTGGAGGAAATGGCGGGCCCTGCAGTGAAAATATAATATTGTAAAGAATCACATATACACTACAAAAATAATATACAATAACTAGGGGACGGATTTCCATGTAATAACATGTTTTTACAGGAACTAGATACCTGCATTCAATTATATTTGTCAGAGTTTACAAGGCACTCTGAATGAGTTAGAACTATTATTATTTTACATATGTTGATATAATTACATATTTTTACATATATTTTACCTATTATGATATATTTATTACATATTTCGCTACATTTTAATATCTTTATACGTCGAAACGGAACATTTCAGATGCACGTTTGCAATATATGTTACAAAATCACCTTTCTTACAAATCAAAGCTCCTGCTGCGCATCTCTGAATGTCCGTATAGTTACACCCACTTATCAAAAAATTTAAAAAAGGGTATTCCATAATTTTGTACTAATTTTAAACAAATTTTTAAACCCCAAATTTTAAAAAATTTTTGTACCAATGCAGAACATTAAAAAACAGGGTATAAAGTGGGTGTCTAACAACGTTAATTTAAAGACACCCACTCGATGATATCGAAAACTAAAAATACCACAATTTTGTACTAATTTTAACCCAAATTCAAAATTTTGAACTCATGAAACAACCTCAAAATAAAAATGATACGTTTGGGGGTTCACCTACCGTAAAGTTAAACACCACCCATGAAAATCAATGATATCAAAAAACTAAAAATATCATCATCTTGTACTAATATTAAACTAATTTTAATTCAAATTCAAAATTTTGAACCCCTGCACAACATCAAAATAAAAATGTATACGTTTGCGGGGTTCACCACGTAAAGATAGAACTCCACCAATGAAAATCAATGATATCGAAAAACTAAAAATACAATCATTTTGTACTAATATTAAACTAATTTTAACCAAAATCAAAATTTGAACTGATGCACAACATCAAAATAAAAATGTATACTTTTGCAGGCGTTCACTTACCGTAAAGTTAGAAACAAAACCCATGAAAATCAATGATATCGATAAACTAAAAACTACCATCGTTTTGTAATAATATTAAACTAATTTTAACCCAAATTAAAAAATTTTGAACTGATGCACAACATCAAAATAAAAATGATATTTGCGGGGTTCACCTACCGTATAGTTAGAACCCCACCATGAAAATTAATGATATCGTAAAACTAAAAATACCATCATTTTGTACTAATATTAAACAAATTTTTAACCCAAATTCAAAACCTTTTGAACTGATGCACAACATCAAAATAAAAAATGTTATTTGGGGGCGTTCACTTACCGTAAAGTTGCAAAAAACCCTGAAAATCAATGATATCGATAAACTAAACTACCATCGTTTTGTAATAATATTAACTAATTTTAATCCAAATTCAAAATTTGAACTGATGACAAATCAAAATAAAAATGTATACGTTGCGGGGTTCCCCTACCGTATAGTTAGCAACACCACCCATGAAAATTAATGATATCGAAAACTAAAAATACCATCATTGTGTACTAACTTTAAACTAATTTTAACCTCAATTCAAAAATTTCAAACTGATGTACAACATCAAAATAAAAAATGTATACGTTTGCGGTCGTTCACCTACCGTAAAGTTACAACACCACCATAAAAATCAATGATATCGTAAAACTAAAAATACCATCATTTTGTACAATATTAAACTAATTTCCAAATTCAAAACCTTTGAACTGATGCAAAACATCAAAATAAAATGTATACGTTTGCGGGGTTCACCTCCCGTAAAGTAAGAACATCACCATGAAAATTAATGATATCAAAAAACAAAAAATACCATCATTTGTAAATAACTTTAAACTAATTTTAATCTCAATTCAAAATTTCGAACTGATGTACAACATCAAAATAAAAAATGTATACCTTAGCAAACATTCGTTTCGTACATTTTTAGTTTTAGAGGAATATCATTTTGTCACTCAATAGATCTTCTTGTAACTTGTAATAATTAATTTGTATTGTAATAATGTTTTCAAATATACAATTTGCCCCATTTGTTTACAGATTCAAGAGGAAGCTTTAAGTTAAATTTACTATGGCACGAATAATTGAAACAATTGAATATTTGTAAATTGAAAATTAAAACTTTGTATGGAAAAAACTTCAATGTTTTTAGACACGTTGTAAATGTTGCGATAGCTCAGTGGCATCGTTACAGTTTTCCCCTGTAACGTTAATGACCGCGAGGCCCTAGAGTTCGAGTTCCGACGTTGGCGGATTTTCGACTGTGGTTCATAGGGCAGGCCAAAAAACTTTGGAACCGTTTTGAAGAAAAGTTTAAAAAATTTCCAGGTTACGATTTACGCTTACAAGCTCAGGCTATTTGGGTTTGAACGTGCGGGGGAAGGACGCAATTTTCACCGGGGATATTTCTGAACCCAATTGATGACTCTTTCTTGCCCCCAAGTTGAAGATTGTAGCCGACTCGAGTTGTTTTTTAAAATTATGCTGTAATTGTTAAACAAATGGAACTTAAAGTATTTAGAATAAAATGAAAAATTAAGGAGCTGAAAACCAGGAATATCTAACCAGCAATAATTTTCGTGGAATTAATGAAAGCGTTGTAGGCCTTGTCCCTCCACTCCGTTAGGAACTTCAAATGTATTCCCGGAGAAATTAAGCGAGCCGTTGCAAACGGCTGAAAAACTTAACGTGGGAACTGCCAAAAAATAGTTGCGACATGCTAATTTCTATAAACAATTACGTATCTCGAACGAAAAAGGCTAATCGGATTGCGCAATTTTTACATCTCGTTTAAAGGCAATTTTAAAACAATACTTTTTGAAAAATTTAAAATTTATAAACAATTTCCAAATTTTGCAATTCTAAAGTTGAAGGGTTTCTGATGTCTAGAACGAAAAACTCGAATTAAAAATTTTGCAACAATTGACAATTTTATAAACAATTCCGAAATGTGGCTATTCCTGCCAAAATGCCCCAAATTGCCCCTGATTTGATGATAGAAAAATAACAATTTTGACATAGATGCAAATTAATTACTTAATATCTGCTTAATTGAACTTTAATGATAAATATACGCTGATTTTTTAATTTACTTTTTTATGAAAAGGTTCCTTTGAAGTCCTAAGATTCGAGAAAGACAGTATTTTGCATTTTTGCAAATGTAATATACATATGAACAATTGAAAAAATCAATTATAATCGTTTTTTTTATCCAAAATTCTGTATAAACTGGTCATTTGATAAAGTTCATAAATTGCGTTTGGAAAGAATATTGGAATTTAAATATCTATAAGAACGTAAATTTTTCTAAAATTAGATTTTATCTGATATCAAGTAATTTCTTTACATTACATTGACTACGTTACTTCTGTGAACGTTGTCTGAAGAATACACTGCGTTAGACGAAGATAATTATACATATTTCTTTCTTAATGTAATCTGCTCTTCATTATTAGTCTTTCAAATCATCCATGTGCAAAGTTTCTTAAAATATGAGTGTTTTTCCAAAAGTTTTAGTTATATAGTGACAATATATGTTTTCGAACACCACCAATACACATGCTGGGGATTTTTTTCAAGTCAATCGTTTCAAATACTAAATTTTAAATACGTTTTATTTAGAATTTTGTCTGAAATAAACAGAAACTTTTGATTTTTCGAAAGAATTTACTGGCATAAAGAACATTGTATTCAAAAAACTACATAAGTGACCTGCCCAAGGACAATATCGTAGCGTATTTGGTTGGGGCTTCTTGTGCTGAAGATCTCGGTTCAAATCCTAGCCTGCACTACTCATTTTTTTTTCTGTACATGAGTATGTATCTGACAAATGACTTTGAAATCAGTTTAGGCGTGGAATTTTATATTCGTTTTGCTTTTCAATAATTATATATTTTTTTGTCTCTCAGCTGTGTTCTGTCGTTTCCTTAAGGTTTATTAGAAAAATGAAGTCTTAGTATGTAAAAATTGTAATATATAGTAACCGTTACCAATAAAACAAAAAAATAAGCCCGGTTTTATTGTATGTATTGGTAGTCAGATGAATAGAAAGAAATAACTGCGTCAATGGTAGGTGTTCTTTTTAATTAAATATTTTTTAGAATCGACTAATTACCAGCTGCACTGAAAAATATTTTCCGAAAAAGCTGTAAGGCTTTTCAAGCCAGCAGTAATTATTGTTATCCTAGCTGGGAAGCGATAACCGAGCAAGGGCAACAGCTCAGGATTTGGCAACAGGGCATTTGGGCAGGAGGTCTGTGGGCCCTTTCCCTTTAACACGAGGATGGTTGTTCCAAGGCCGTCCTTTGACCTAAAACTGCCATGAGTCCCAATTTCAGACGGGGCATATATAATTGAAATAAAATCAATAGGATCCCAATAAATTTGTATTACACTCTAAACCAATAAATATGTAAAGGCATTTTTTTATCATTTTACTGTTTAAATAGCTTCTTAAAAATCACAGGATTATTGATAAAGTGATCAATTCCCAAAAAATTTTTGGTTTTAGATAAAAGGCATTGACAGGTTGTTCCTCATCAGGGCTATGATTATTAGAAAAAAGAAAATATAGCATCTTAAACTAGTAGCGCTCTAGAAACCAATCTCACCAAACTATATTCAAAATTAAAGACTAATTTTAGGTAAATTACTTTTTAATATGCTCTATTCCTGAATTTCGGCTCAGTGAATTTCTCAAAATTGCTGATTTCCCAAAACAGGAAAATACAAATTCGTAAACTAGGAAGACAAAAAGAACTTAGTTTTAAATCAAGAAAAAATATTCAGATCTATATTCAAAAATTAGGGGTCTACAACAGTTAACAGCGTTCCTATGGAAAGAAAGGATGGTTTGATTAACAGTAAGTAAATATTTATATTAGAAGATTTTGAAATAAGTACTTCTGTTTCATCGAATAAAAAGGTAAGTACTGGCAACCAAAATCCAGTGCTTACCTGTTTATCAACTTTAATTGTCTAAAGCAAAGAAAGACAATCATTTCTGGTTTTAAGAGTATTTTATTTTATAATATTAGTTTTCTGTCTTATATTTTATATTTATTTTTCGATATCATTGATTTCATAGTTTGTTCTAACATTACATGGAGGGGAACGCTCGCAAAAGGGATACATTTTTATTTTGATGTTCTTATCGGTAGAAAATTTTTGAATTTGGATTAAAATTAGCTTAATATTAGTACAAAATAAGTACGAAATTATACAATATTAGTACAATATTAGTACAATTATACAATATTAGTAGAAAAATACCCGTTTTTCTATATCATTGATGGACATGGTGGTGGTGCTAACTTTAGGTGCGTGAACGCTCGCAAACGTATACATTTTTATTTTCATGTTCTGCATCGGTACAAAATTTTTAAGTTTGACTTAAAATTTTGGGTTAATATTAGTACAAAATGATGTATTTTTAATTTTTGATATCATTGATTTTCATTTGGTGGAGTTGCTAACTTTACGGTAGGTGAACCCCGCAAACGTATACATTTTTATTTTGATGTTGTCATGAGTTCAAAATTTTAAAATTTTAATTAAAATTAGTTTAATATTAGTACAAGATGATGATTATTTTAGTTTTTCGATATCATTGATTTTCATGGTGGTGTTCTAATCTTTTGGTAGGTGAACCCCAAAACGTATACATTTTTATTTTGAGGTTGTGCATGAGTTCAAATTTTTGAATTTGGGTTAAAATAGTACAAAATGTGGTATTTTTAGTTTTTCGATATCATCAGTGGGTGTGCTAACTTAACGTTAAGTTACACACCCTCTTATACCTGTTTTTTAATGTTCTGCATTGTACAAATTTTAAATTTGGGTTAAATTAGTTTAAAATTAGTACAAAATTATGGAATACTCTTTTTAATTTTCTGATAAGTGGTATGCTAACTATACGGACATCTTCTCTGACCACCATATCTTCGCCATGAATTTTCAAACTTACCCTACCCTACCCCCTACCCCCATCCGCTCACTGCGTACTCGGAGTCAAGGATAGCGGATTTTTCTGAACAAAAGTAATTCCAACGACGTGCTTGCTCATGTTTCAAACAGCAAATTCGTTACTCGATCGAAATCTAACAAATAGTTTTTACAGTCTTACCACGTTCGATTTGGAGGGAGGGGTATATACTCTTTAACCCTCTCTGCAACAGATTGCCTTAGGAGGATGATTTTTTGTGAATCTACGACATTTTGTATTCTCTTTTATATGAGCATCGCGATTATCGATTTGGTTTGGGGGCACTTTCCACCGCCTTATTCGGCTATACCCTTTGTGTCATCTTGCGCGGATGGAGCCTGCAGCCACTTGTGTAACGCAAGGATGCTTAAGCTAGTCTATTCTTTACAAACAGATACGTTTAAAAGTTCTCTTGTGAATCACTTCTTTTCCCTCGTACTCTATTAATAACACAATTCTCATTTTTTAGAGATCTTAGCAAGCGAATGTCGAATGGCATAAGATTCTTCGTGGATTATTCTCAGATATTATTATATTTGCTAGTATGCATTACTGAATAAGAACGAACGTTGTCTTAAAGAATTTTTATATTTTTCGAAAGGTTCCAGTTCCGGTACTTTCATTGCATTGTATGCTTCACATGATTACTAGAATGCCACTGTGACGAAATCTTGTTCCAGTACACACTGTATGTAAGTTTAGCAGATGACATTTGACACATTGCCAATCCAACACTCTCAGGTGATTATCTTGAATTTATTGTTGACGAATGAGCGAGTCGTTTACATACATTGAATATTGCCAAATATTGCATCTTCTCGTTAATGACGTTGAGCCCATCATTTACTTTCAATCACCATTCGATCTAGAAAAAGCACCTTTTTGGTACCAATAAATTTTAATAATTACAGTATTGAAGGTTTCTAGCGTCAGTGTAGAGATACAATTTGCAGCTTGCAGTTCGATATGTTGTAGTCTTTTCATAAATCAATATAAATAAAAAACGTCTTAACCATATTTATATAAAATTAGTGGCTTGCCGCAGCAAAAATACTTCTGAACAAAACCACTGAAAATAATTTTCCAAAAGGTAGCAAGCACACTGCTCAAGAAAAATAAAATTGTGACTTATAACACTGCAATAAATTAAATATTTTAACAAAAATGTCTTCACGAACGCTACAATAACATGGCATAGTGTATATACTGTACTACCGTTCTCTACATATCAAAAATATCAAAAACGTTGCTGTTTCGTAACAAAACTTGCGAATAGCAAAAATTTAATGGCGGGCCTCCTCTTCCTTGGAGCCTTGCTGTTGCATGACGTCGGTTGTGTTGTAATCAGTGGCATACGGAGTGTGAGAACTTATTATGTATGCGCAGTATGAGATTAGACGTATTAACACAATAAAATACGAAGGGCATTCAAAAAGTTCCCGGAATTACCTTGCCGTCGCCAAACTAGCTGCACTAGCGAACAAACTAATCCGAACACATGCTGTCCTTTAGAACATTTTATTTTCACTTTGGAAAACATACCATACGTAAACTTTTCATGTACTAATAATTTATATGCCCTCATTTCATTTATTCTCTTAGGCATTGACTCTGCCAATGTTAAACACTGGTTTTGATTTCTTTGTGTCACGAAACCAGACACTGTCAAGTGACTTAGGGCCTCAAAAGGGAACGTTTTGCGACCATGGTGAACATGAAATCGAACGCGATGGCTCAGCTCGGACAGGTGTCGAAAGAGCTTTTTACCGCCGATTCCAACAATGCTCGCAACAGATGGTATATGGGTGTGTCCTTCATTAGGTTACCATTGCCATAAGTTATAACATTAACAAGCTGCACCACCATTCCGGGAACGTTTTGAACGTTGCTTATATAATCATTTTTCAGTCAATATCGAAACTGTGACATTATTTTTATCTTTCCCGAGTTTGTGGATACTTAATGAAACCATAGATGTCTCTCATACAGCCGGAGAGAGCATAGTTTTCTTTTAATTTTGCATACACTGGAAATTAGTAATACAATTTAAATCTTTCTAGAGCAAATACAATTCATGCGGAGTCGTTCTCCTAAACATTCACATAGTTCATCGTCGTATCCGTTCGAGTCGTATCCCAGTGATGATGTTTCAAGCCGATTTCGTACTTGGAATGGATGCCAAAAGCAAGTAACTTTTTACAGTTGTACATAATCACTTCAGTGTAGTACTTGCACTTCACGTATTAGACTAATGCAATAATAAACCAATACGTTATAAAAGCTAATAATGTATGAGAAGTTAGAGGAGCAGACAGTATCTTAGCAGACTATTCAAACGTTAATAAAGCTGGAGCAGGATGTTAGGCACTCCTCTCCCAGGAAAGTAATCGCGAGCTCTTATCTTTATGAATGTCATCGAGCCTGAAGATGGATAGCTTAATTATTTATAAACACTGAGTATTTATTAGTTCAAATACAAACAACTGAGAGGTGTATTCTGTCTAGAAAAAGGTGGTTACTATAAATAAAACCAAAGGACATTTTAGTCAGGTAGAAGAGTGACCACTCTTCCAGGTAGTTTCGGACCGGCTCACCGGCTCAACTGACGTCACTGCAGTGCCTGTCGCCGGAACGTCCTAGGTTTGAATCCCGACAGTGACACGATTTTCGGTAGATAGCTAGGTCGAATTCAGCCACTGTCTGCAGAATAATTCTACGAGCCGGCTGCTCCGATCGGCAGTTTTCCGCGGTTTCTCCGACCAACACCAGGTGAATGCCGGAGTTGATCCTAACAAACGGGCCCCGGACCGCTCAGGATCTTTCCTTCTTCTTCCTTCTCCTATCCTCACCCCTTGCACACACTTACACTAAAATGCAATACACTACCACACGTCTGAAAGCTAATCCCACCTGGGGCGGTGCCCCGCTAAGGAAAAAGGCACCACAAACACCGTTATCAAAACTTCATGGCTTGCTAAACCGATATCTTGGATTTAGTAGTTGATCCACAATGGCATGTATGTAACTCTCAACTGCATACTGACTTTCACATAAAAACTTTGGTGAGCATATTGTTCACTTAACGCATAATTTAGTTTCGTATCTTCATTCTTCGACCCCAATGTTCAACTTAGGACGAGATCTTCCATCACCTGCACGATTTCTTCCCCGGATGCATGTCACAAGTCGCGTTTTATAAATCTCAGCTACTTAGGAATGCACACACATAGTTCTAGTTCTAAACGATAAATGAAATAATTTGCCAGAAACCTAAATGCTCAGTGCAACGCCATGTGGAAAACGTCCCGAAGGTTACTTCCGAATAATTTATAAAGACAATCTATAAGGCATTAAGGGCTAATAAGTACATTGAAGTTAATAAAAAATGACGGTTCATTCTGCAAAAATGTTGTAATTCATGAAGTATATCGATTTTCTACTTGTTATATCATGCGTTCCTGAATGCAGACGTTTAATGTAGACGATTGTGATCTGTAAGTTCACCTTGCGTGATGGTGTATACGGTTCGAAATATGAACGCTAGAGCTTCCACTTGCAAATCATGCAATAGCTGGTGCTATTCATTTGACAATTTAATATAGACAATACGGCAAAATTAGTTTCTATTTTTATTATGAGATATTTCACTTAAGCTTTGAGAATTCTGAGCCTTCTTGTTTCATGAAGCCCGAAGCGCACGCCCAATAGGTGTGTTTGAAAATCCACCACAGGCTGTTACCTCAAACAGAAATAAACCCCTTGCGAGATAATCAATTCTGGATGTCATCATTCGATATAATCCGACAGTGAGTCCTATTGTGAGTAGTCCTTTCCAGTCTTAGACGTTTTATTACGCCCACAATTACACAGTTTATTGACTGTTTTTTAACTGTCAAAATGCACTGTAAAATATAATGAATGTAATGTAGAAATATAATGAATAAATTATATTACATTGCAATATACTACTACTAATAAACAAATAATGGCAATATATTTTAAGAATATTGCGCTTGGAGAAGTTATAACAAGTGTTGGTTTGTTAATTAATAACGTAGTAGTTGCCATAATAATCAGTGTAATTGTTATGCATTGTGTAATATGAATTGGAGAACAACTTCCCAATGAAGCTAGAAACTACTTAATTACGCAAGAACAAATACATTATTTAATAATTCAATTGTGATTCCACATATTAAGTTAACACTCGTTTCTGAAAACATATTTAAATGTTAGTACGAATACCAATCGAATTAAAGAAAATAACTTTTTTGTTTGCTAATGTAAAATTGGTAAATAGAGTGGCAGTATACTTGTTGGCATCTATAAATTTCTACGACATTCAGATAATGATACTTGTGCTAAATTGATTTTAGAATGATACTAGCATTGTTATCTCTTCAAATACTAGATAATAAGCTTTGCTTACCAAACATGGAATCACACATTTTTAAACGTGATGGATTCTTTTGTGGATATTGATTATATGCTTACCCACCTGAGTTTTATTTTATCAATCATTTGTTTTTATTTAATTATTATTTATTGAGATTTTATGGAAATTAATCTTATTCTATGCTTATCCTATTCATTTTCATTGATATATTGCAAATATTAAAGGGTCGTATTTTATTTTTCCTCAAATATTTGAATTGAACCGCAGATACTACTGTAGGATTCTTCCGGGACACTGAATGAAACTCTCAATACATGGAAATATAAATCGATATTTATATGTATTAGCACTAAATTAAGATTTATTATTTGGATTAAAAAATATTTTATTTCAACGATTGTTAAATGAACATTTATAGAGGGCACCACAAGAAAAATTCAACATCTCCTTTACTATATACAAAAAATTAAAAAATCATTTCATCATCGGGAGAAAAGATTGCAAGAAAGGAATAAAATGTAAAAAATTCTGGAAATGAAATGAGTAGGAATTTCTTATATAAAATCAGTTGAAAGAGACGTACACTTTCCTATCAAATCAGCCGCTGCTATGTAAGAAAAGAAAAGAACTCGACTAGTAGTAAAATTTGCTGATTATGGGCGAGTTATCTGCGAAATATCTAGTATAACCTCTAGTTATGGTATTCGCCAATGATTCTGTCTTTCATATTGCTCGGAAACAACAACCTATTCAATCCATTTAGAACTCATTTTACCGCAGTCTTACAACTTTCGACCTGTTTGAATACAATGGTAGAAAAGTACTGACAAGAAAATCACAACACTGTGAAGGTGTTTAGACTTATTTAAATCAGATATTTTTCAGAAAAAAAACCTTTAAAATATTTTATTACTAACTACTTTACAATGCGCTGCTAAACTTACTGTAAATGACATCTGAATGCCTATTATTTTATCTTATTTTCATACCAAAGTTATGACACTAGTACCCGTGGTACTAGTAATCGTATTCTTACGATTCTCTTGATTAATTATTTTTAGGATTTTATCTCGCTTATGCTCAATGTTTTGTATTGGTTTCATTGATTAAAGTAGGGATATAAATAAAACCGTTGGTACTTTTCCATAGATAATAAAAGAAACATACAAAATTGTTGACAACATTTGACTTTTGTTACGAACCATATTGACTATTTTAAATTAGGATAGCAAATGTTCAATTCTTTAATACTGTATAATTAATAATACCTCATTCATTTTGTATTGGTAGTACATATATTTGAAAGTGTTTGACGAGTTCTGAAAATTCCATGATTGAGTTGAGGAAGATAATTGAAGGTTATTGGTTGGGTTGTTGTGATTCCGCTAAGCTGGAGAAGGGGCATGATTTACGAAAAGTATAGTAATTATTGAATTTTACAACTCGTGTAAAGTTATTGAAAGTTGTAATGGTATAATTTTGAACGTCAAGAGTGAGTATCAGTAATGTACGTTTTAAATAGCGGAGTTCAAATAAAAATTAAAAAGTTGGATGCTGAACTCCAATTGCGTGAAATGAGAACTCACTTCTGCAGAGAACATTACGATAATATTTTGAGTTTGTTGTTTGAATATTCTAAGCCAAATTGGCTTCAACTTGGCTGAAATAAGTCAAGTGCATATATAAGTGTTGGTGAGTGAAAACAAACATTAATAATTTGAATATTGAACTCTAATTAAATGTTGACTCGCTTCTCCAGAGTACCTAATATTGATAAGTTGCGTTTATTGTTTGAAAGAACCGAGTAAGTCAATTTATTTCAATTGTTTAATTGAAGAAAGAAGATTTTCACTCTAATTCTTGACTCAAATAAGGCAAATGAATATTTTAAGTGTTGTTAGTTACTGCAGAATTCTATTCTCTGATATGTGTTGAATAGTGCGAGATTTGAGTTCTGAAAGACATAACAGTACTTCCATAACCCCCGAATTTAAAATTGACCGCTTTGATTGATTGATTGATTGATTGATTGGCTACTGATCAGTGATTCCAGCCGCGTGAACTGCTAAGATCATTAGTTCGGTAAGTACAGTGCATTCTCCCCGTTCATTGGTAAGATCTGACTCCGACCTACCGTCGGCTAGCGGGGTTTTTCCTCAACCAGATATCTCCCTCCAGCGGGGCACGGCCCCAGCCGGGACAAGCTCTCTGCTCCCGACCGGTCTTCCGGAATATGTGGTAGTGCATTGCCTGTTAGTGTAAGTGTGTAAGGGGAGAGGATAGGACAATGAAAAGGAAGGAAAGTTCGCCAGCGATCCGTGACCCGTTTGTTAGGGAACTGCTCCGGCATTCGCCTGGAATTGATCGGATTGATTGATTGATTTTTTCGTGTTTCCGGGCGCGCCAACTGCTTCGGTCATTAGTCCGTAAGTATAGTGCATGTTTTTTCTCGTAAGATGGCGAGATCCGGCGCCGACCTACCGTCGGCTAGTGGGGTTTACCCCTAACCAGGACTCTCCCACCAGCGGGGCACCGCCCCAGCCGGGACAAGCTGTAAGCTCCGACCGGTCTCCCGGAATATGTGGTAGTGTAGTGCATGTTAGTGTAAGTGAGTGTGTAAGGGGAGAGGATAGGACAAGGAAGGGGAAGGACAGATCGCGCGCGGTCCGTGGCCCGTTTGGTGGGGTACTGCTCCGGCATTCACCTCGTGTTGATCGGAGAAACCACGGAAAACTTACGAACAGAGCAGCCGGCCGCTACAATTCTCCTCCAGACAGCGACTGAATCCGACCTAGCTGAAAAGCTAGTGTCGAAAATCCTGCCACCATCGAGACTCGACCTCCAGGACTTTCCGGTCAGAAGCACTGCAGTGAGCAGTTTGGATGAGCTGAATATTGTGCGTCACGTGCATCCAGGGCGCCGCGCTCTCTGCAAGAGGCTGCTGCTGTAGGCGCGGAGCGCTGCAGGCGGCGACCGCCGGCGGCGTGGCGGGGCGATGCGGGGCGCCGGGTGTCCATGCGGTCCGCTTATCGCCCCGGCCATTTGGCGAATAGGATACGCAGATCCTGTTTCAAGAGGACGTCCTCGTGCCCTTCCAGCCGCTACGCGGACGCGGTTCCGCCTCTCCAAGTCCGCACGCACATCTCTTGCCCAAGTCTGCTGCATCCACGCACACCGCGCCACCTTTTTGGCGCAATTGGCAGTTTAAGCACGGCTCAGCAATTTCGAACTTCGCATCACTAGGGAGATTTTGCACGACGAAATGTTAACCGGGAACGGTAGCTCAGTGCATCAACTGATGTCACTTCAGCGCATTTGTCCGGGAGGTCGTAGGTTCGAGTCCTGACGGAGGCAGGATTTTCGACACTAGCATTTCCGGTCGAATTCAGCCGCTGTCTGGAGGAGAATTCTAGCGGCTGGCTGCTCTGATCGGTAGTTTTCCGTGGTTTCTTCGATCAACGCCAGGCGAATGCCAGAATAGTACCCTAACAGACGGTTCACGGACCGCGCGCAATCTGTCCTTCCTCTTTCTTGTCCTATACTCTCCCCTTACACACTTACACTAACATGCACTACACTACCACACATGCCGGGAGATCGGTCGGGAGCTTAGAGCTTGTCTCGGCTGGGACGGTTCCCCGCTGGTGGGAGAGTCCTGGTTTGGGGGGAAACCCCACTAGCCGACGGTAGGTTGGTGCAGGATATCGCCATCCAGCGGGGGAAGATCACTGCCATCTCCGGAGAAAAACATACACTACACTAACGGGACTAATGACCGAAGCAGTTGACGCGCCCGGAAACACGAAAAAATCAATCAATCAATGTGCTCGGATGAAACGTGGTGTCGAATACAAATAAGTCGTAAAAGACGAACAATGTACTTATTATCAATTAGTTCACCGCCATCACCATCTCCCGAGAAAAAACTGCACTACACTTACGGGATTAATGACCAAAGCCGTTCCCGCGCCCGGAAACAAAAAAAAGTCAATCAAACGAAATGTTACAGATGTTAACAATGTTACAAACGATATCGATCAGATGAGACACAGATGTTACAAATGTTATCTATCTTCTGCGCATGCACAGTTCGAATTTCGCAGCACTAGGGAGATTTTGCACATGTTAACAGCGGGCGAGAGGAATATCGATCTTCTGGACACGCGCAGTTCGAATTTCGTACAACTTTAAAGCACCTGCTCATGCGCAGATCATTATTGCTGTTGGCAATAATGCCTCCCAGTGAGTGATTCAGTGATTGATCACGTTTATCAAAGAATCTGTGTTCACTTTGTTTACATGTCAACTTTATATAAATAGTAGTCGACAGTAAAGTCTATATGAAGAGCATTTAAATGAATGAAATACATATACTCGCATAATGGACATTTTGTGAATAGTGTGTGAGGTAATTTTGCACTGTTCCAGTGCAGACCACAATCTGAACACATATATAAAAGATGAAGAAAACAAACCATTGAAAACTGTTTTGCATTGATTTCGAATATATTTTGGGCTGACTAGAAATTAATAAATTTGGTAAAACATATTCCCCTCATTCGAAAATAATTACTTCGCCAATCATAACACCACGTAAGTGACGTTTACGATCTGCATGCTTTTGGTAGAGCAGTGTCACATTGGCGACAAGCTTGAAAACAGGGCTCTAAAATAACGGCAGTGAGATCTTACTAAGATACAATTTATTTTATTTGCTGTTTGAGACTATTATACATCATTGTTCGGAGCACGCAAACAGCAAAAGTGTATTCTGTTGGTGAACCGAGGGCCCAAGATGAAATTTTTTCTTTCTTGAAAATTGTTTGGAGAGCCAGTGGCGTAACGTTCGGGCCCGCAAGGCCCGCACGGGGGGGTAGGTAAAAGAGGGCCTACTTTTAATGAAATGCAGAATAGCTGAATGTAAGAAATATTAATTACTTGATGCTCTCTCTGATACTTTGCCATACTTGATACAATAAAAGATTAAAAACAGCATCTTTAAGAAGGATATTTTTTTCCGCTACAGTGACATATGTAACCCTGTTTCTAAATCAACAAAGGTAAGGAATTCATTTAGGTTTTACAGCAGGCTTGTTTATAAAATAAATAATAAAGTCATATTTCCTACTATTGTTTATTAATCACAGGCTGATAAATTCGAATTTCTTAAAGGATACTTTTTTTTATAATTTAAGGTATTAACACTGTATTTGCTACATACTTTGGTAAAGGAAGTCCGGATAAAGGTTTTGCGGGCGGGTCCGCACCCATTTCGTTACGCTACTGTGCGAAGCTACACATTGCCTACAATCAGATCTCAGTGATATGGCCTTTATTTAAGTAGACATACATTACATAAATCCAAATGAATCAAATTGCCCCTGTAAATGTTCACATTCCGTCTTTTTTTACAGCCATTAACGAAATTATCCTCATTAACTTCCATCCCAACCGACTAAGTCGGACAGTCGACCCAAAATACCAAATGCACACATACAACCTCCATCCCATAATGACTAATTAAAATTTGGATTAAAACAACCATTACGGACCAAGTTCCATTCAGGCCCCAGCATCCCAAACTGCGATCCTTCCGTATTGGTAAATGAATGATAATCAACTTTTAAGCCACATGTAAGGACAGTGACTTAATAATTGTTACAATAAACAAGTGAGGCTATAAAGTCACAAACTATCGTATTATTTGTAACAATTAAATTTTAAGTATTCCGAGTTCAATGCAAATGAAATTGTGCCATTTTTAAGCGTACATTTTACTAGCAATATCCGATTAAAAATTAAATAAAAACATAGGAACAGTTTTTGAGAAAATCTTATCATTAAAATCGCATTTATTTTACGCAAAATGTAGTCACGTTTTTAAAAAAAATTGTACATGACCTCCTTTAAAGATCTAATTTTCAAGAACGGTTTTCCTTCTTGAGCAAAATCTCAATCTTCAATAGTGTGTTGTGGGGGAAATGAACAAAGTATTTAACTTTTTCAATTTACGAAAGTTCATATTATTCAAATTACATAGGACTGTGTCATATTTTATAAATATACTTTACCTTATCCGATAAAAAACTTTATACAAATATTTGGAGCCATTTTTGCGAAAAAAAATTGAACATGTCTTAGAGACATTTCACAGACGGAGAATATCGATTTTGATGAAAATCGTGCTGATAGGGTAGCCGAGAGCGTTGTTGATAGTGAGACTGGGAGGCGGACAGTCGAACAGATGAACAGACGAAGAGACGGTTAGGCATTTTATCTTAATTGAAATGATTGAAGGCGTTGTCATTGTCAACAATAGTATTTATTTCAATAATAGCAGCTTTCGATGGCTTAGCCATCATCATCAGTTTTCTGATGCAAGAAAAATATAAAATTAGAATTAACATAGTTACCTAATTTAAAAAACCTTAAGAAATGAAAGGAGAAGAATTAAAGAAAAGAAAGAATGTAAGAAAGAAGGGGGCGGAGAGTTAGATCTTTTTGTAATATAGTAGTTTTTTAAATTTAAGCAAGAAAATGAATGAATATATTCTTGCTTAAATTTAAAAACCTACTATATTACAAAAAGATCTAACTCTCCGTCCCCTTCTTTCTTTCCTTTCTTTAATTCTTCTCCTTTCATTTCTTAAGATGTTTTTAAATTATGTAAATTATTTTATATTATAAAGATCTAACTCTCCGCCCCCTTCTTTTTTCATTCTTTCTTTTCTGTAATTCTGCTATTATTGAAATAAATACTATTGTTGACAATGACAACGCCTTGAATCATTTCAATTACGTAAATGTCAACTACAACTCACCACTGAATCAATATTTTATCGTAAACCAAGCTTTCGGTATCAAGGACCCTCAAAACCTGGATTCTGACCGCACAACGTGTTAGAGGAAGTTACTTTTCTGTATCAGAAACCTGAGATACGATTTTTCTGCGGGACTATCGTCAACTGTCAACTCAGCAACCCATTTGTGTAGGTCTTTTCTTTGTATTTTTCGTCAATTTCGACTAAATCATTTTTTACATTTTTCCGTAATTTTTAATGCATTTCTTACTGATTTCAGAGTTTAATATAATTATGCTACTTGCTTCAAGTAATATTTACGAGATGCAAGAAATGTTGTCCAAAGAACTTCTGAGTACCGTATTCGATTTCTTCCCTCATAAATTGTAATGTCGGCCGTAGTGAGTATGTAATCTAAGGTTCCTGTGACACCTATCAGGGCCATTGTCGGTTCGACAGATTTCGGGATAACTCAAGACAAGTTTCCTGGTAAAGAACAGTGCGAAACCAAAAGTTCGCAGGCTAAGTTCACTTAAACGAATGGAAGAAGCCTCGGTTACATCAGTAACATACCCAGAATTTTGAGTTGTTCATCCGAACAGGTTTTAGTCTCATTTTTAACGTCATTTTCATTTTTTTTACTTTTGGAACAGTTTAAGAGCATTTTATTGATTATTTTTGGTGATGTTTTAGGTCAACAGAATCCGCCTCCCACCCTCGAGTTGCTCCAGTGGCGAATTTTCCGATATACCGCGTATACCGCCGATATACCTAGTCATTCGAAGTGTATAAGCAATATTTAATAAGTTTGCCAATCCTCTAAAATGAGATTTTGAAAGCTATAAAACAGATGCGAAAAAATAACTCTGTTATGCTACCGAGAGCCAGTCAGTCTTCCGCATCCGTAAACGCTATGAAGTGCCTAAAGTTTCAAACAGTTCTAAATGCTGTCCAGAAATGCTGTCCAGTCCTGCTCGGCACAGGCGAAGTCACCGCATGGCAGCCGCGATAACCTAGGGCTCCTCATGTTTCAAGGGCGAGGAGAGGGGAGGATGCACGTCTGGACGGTCTGTAGGCACCGCAAAATATTGCGCTGAACAGACCTTCTTTGGTCGTTCGTAAGTTCCTTCTCTCAAGTTTTTGTGAAAATGGAATGTGTTAATGATCCAGAAGTTGTGTAATTGACTTATAGAAAAATTATTGACGGAATTTCATAGTATTGGAATTACAGAAAAGCTCAAAATAAAAGACAACGGTAGAGGTAGCTTCCACAAAGTGCGGTGTACCTGAAACGATTTTGAGGATTCACCACTGAGTTGCTCTTATCGGTTTCTCAAGTTTTTGAAGAGCATACAATTGTACGGGTATATATAAGACATGTGTATAAACTTTAATGATGTGATGCGAATGTGTCTATAAATGTTATAACTTCCCATGTACAAAAATATTAATGTTATTGTGTAGTTGTCGCTAATAACCTTTTGTAGTTGATGCGACATAAAATAAAATAAAATAATAATAAACTGAGTTGCTGTTGTGGGCGTGTGTCCCGGTGCTGAGTGGAGAGCAGATAGAGTACGGTGGAATGCACAGCGGTCACCGTCCGTCTGGCTGACGCGCGCCCTGCGGCTTTCGTCCGGCGGCGGTGGCAGCGGCGAGGCTTTCTCCGATACGTGGAGGGGAGAAAGTAAACTAGTATCCTCATGGAAGGAAAGAAAAAACACAGGAAAGGAGGCAAAGAATTCGGAGGTATTACACTGCAGAAATTCGGTCTAGAAACACTTTCCAGACATGATGACTCAGGGTTTATGTATTACATTGTCTCAAGGATTGTCTTTTACTTATTACCAATAGAAATGAAAAAATTAAAGAATGTTTTACGAGGGATTGTCACCACATTCAAATTTCCGACAGAATTATAACCAAAAGATATTAGCTGAAGATATCGTTACTGCGTAATGTGGTTTGCGGGTTGCATATGCGCGTCATAATCAAAATTTGCCGTAATTTGCAAACTTCTGTGCTTTTCATTTTAAATATCTTTTATGCTCTCTTGTAATTTCCTATTGATCAGTAATACACTTACAGGGTTTTGTGTTCGTAGTTTCTTATCTAGCACACTGTGTAATCAGAATCCATGTTTTATGGGTCCTTGGCACCCAGAAATAGACTGACGGCAAAATGTCCGCCCGTCTGTCCGACAGTGCTCATAGCTAGCTCCCACAATTAATTTTTTAACACGTTGAATTGTGAGTATCCATGTTTGGGGATCCTTCATACCAAAAATCGATTGCCGGCAAAACGTCCGTCTGTCCGTCCATCTATCCGCCCGTCTGTGTGTTCTGCCCGTCTGTCTGTCCGGATTTTACGGTCAGAGGCAATGAAATGACATCAGTTGATGCCCTGAGCATCCTCTCCCGGTATTTTATTGTACTGCATTGGATTCATTTATTGTATTGTCACAACGCACATCTCTAAACCTCATCTTATTTCTCATTTTCTTTTACAGTTGCTATACCATTCTTATCACTTGTTGAAATCCTGAGCCTACGTGATATTTGACATGACAACCCAGTTTTACGCGCTCTGCAGCCGCCCTACTGATGTTGAGTGTAGACCTGGCTCGCTGTGTGTCGAGAAGAGACGCATGACTTAGCAAATTCCTTCACAATGTCGTTACTTCACAGCAAGGCCGACTCTCGGTACTTACAGGCAAGCAATGCTTGGGCCAGCACGTTGTTCAGATTGCGTGACATCCAGTGGCACATTTCTTCACAAATTATAGGTATATTTAAGATCAATCAGTATTCGTTATTTAGGTCACGTCAGTACATTAACTTTTCGATGAAAAGGGAGTTTTGTTATATGGAGAAAAGATGGATTAACTTAAAGTTTTTTTCTGAAAACTATCGTAAGACAAAATTGTACTTTCCTCCCATTTATGTTTCTTGATTATTTTAAAAATAGCTTATCGATTTTCTCCACTCCAAAGCTATACCAGTACCATATCTACAATTCTCCGATGAGACTCATACTTGCTTACTCAATGTTCTCATTTTATCCGTGTGTTATATTCAATACCTTTTCGTCTCCATTTAAGAATAATTTAAATTCCGTGCATTTTTACTTCTTTACCATTCGAGGCATATATTCAATGACGTAAAACTAACATTCTGAACAAGACTCATTTTAGTGGGCCTTGCATTCAGTATTTATTATCAACAATATTAAAATGGAAAATATAGTCATATTTCAGATGAAAAATCACAAGAAACTGAGAAAGCAATACAAACATTACATCCTAGCAAAAGTAAAGTAAATATGAGAGATAACATAATATTTATAAATCTTTGAAAATAGTCAAGCCAGTCACTTCTTGTTCGTAAGAGGTTTTGCATGCATACATTTCAGAACAGTTAAAAACATTGTTTATGTATTTTCATATTTACAACATGCTTACCCCAAATGTGTTTTATATTTATACATTTAATTTATTCTTTGTTAAATATTTTATGTTGTTCCTATATCAAGTGTTGAAACAACGTGCTTGTGGCCTTACATATCAATGTCGAAGAAGACGTTGCGTGGCAATATTGATGTTTCATATTACAACTGACCAGGTTTCGTAAAAATAAATAAAGGATTTATAAGAAAAAAATCACACTTCCTTCGTAGAAAAGACTAAAATAGATTCTTGGCGGAAGCACCAAACGACTAATTCCTCCTTAAGAGGGCAATACAATAAATGAAAGAATGATTTTTACTTGATATTGATAAATTGTGTAATATTGACTATCTGTAAATTATTGTAAATTTTCTCTAGTGTAAGTAATTGTATTTTAAATATTAATATCTCTAAGTAGTAGTAGCAGTAACGAAATATTTGTTCAAAAATTTCACTGATTGATATACTCCGTCATTGGGATAGTGCAATTTTTTCTTTCTCGCATTCTACATACATAGTATAGAGAATGTTATTGTAATGTCCTTGACACCGAAAAATCTATTCACGGCAAAACTTCAGCCCGTCGGACCGTCCGTTTCTGGTCAACACTAGCACATAAATTTCAATTTTCTTCCTCCAAAAGAACCCAGTTTGGAAAATTTTTTTTGGGGGAATTTAAAAAATTAAAATTTCCAGAAATAATTTTAAATAAACGTAGAACATGTTACCAAATTTGTATATTTAATGTAATAATTTTCGACTTTAGTCTCTCTTTTTAATAAAAATACAGTGATTTCTATAAATTCAAAGAATATTATATATATTCCAAGAAAAGTTAATACAGGTTTGATGTAGATTTTAAACCTCACAATTTGGTCAGACTGTGATCATACTCAATCACCGTAATTGTAATGGGTGATTTTTTTATATCCCTGGCTGTAAAATTTCTCTTAACAATGGCAGGGAAAGAGAGCTAAAAACAATAGTTAAATGAATTGATTTTGCCATCGTGCATAACATGAAAACGATGCGTATTAAAGCCTTAAAACCAGTTTGTTGTGTCCCAGGCACAAGTTATATTTTCTATCGTGTAATCTACAATGTGAGACCTTTTCAGACGTCCTATTACGTTTTTTATGGTTTAGTGAGTCATTTTGTGACAGGAATTACCAGAATCGTTGAAAGTTATGTTCCAATGTGAAGGCTTTTTTTGCTTTTACAACAATGATTTAATCTTATTTTCTATGGATATTGCTTTCTTTTTTCAAAAAATATTTGGTGATTATCGACTGTACTGTCGTAGGTTTTCACCCTTCTGGGTACTCGTAGCTTCAGAACTACCCGTTTTATTCGACTGAGATGGCATTGCACTGTGTTTCGAAATAAAACCCGAAGTAATAAAACTTTTAAATTTCCAATTTAATATGAGGAATGTTAGGGGGAACATTTGAGGGAAAATTTGGGAAGGGGATTATGTGAGGGAAGGTCTTTGGCAACATTTGAGAGATCCTTTGGAAGAACCTGTGCGAAAACATTTTGGAGAACATTTGAAGGATATTTGAGAGAACATTTTAGGCAGTACATTTAGGAGGACATGTGGGAATCTGTAAAAAACATGTGTAAGTACATGTCAAGCAGGTGTACATATGGGTGTACATGTTGTAAACATGTGGTAAACATCCAAGGGAATATGCTGTGAACATGCGGAGAACGTGGAAGGGGAATGTCTTGGAGTAGGGAAACACACGGGGATCAGGAGGAACGAAGAATTGTATGATGCATTTAATCTGGTGATCCATACTTCAAAGCAGGATAGTAATAAAAGAATAGAAACTAGAAATGTAGGTAAAATAAAATTTGGCGCGTTAATAGGTCCGTTAATACGGGCATAAAAGACTTCAATGTTTAGTTCAGATTCTGACCTGAAGTTGGGATCCAGTTCACAGATATTTCAGTTTTAAAACAGTACAAAGTACTCGTATGGAATGTTCCCACAGGTCATATCAAGCTAGTAACATTTATTACTTACATAAATGACAGTCCCTTTCTATTAAATCTAACAATAGTTTTAGATTATTCGCAAGTGTCGTAAATCATGGACTTGATTTACTCATAAATATTCCAGGTTTATTCCGACAGCTTAACGCTTATGGACATTACGTTTTGTATTTTCAGTATTTTTATTTTCAATTTTATAAATTTGCAGTCAGAGGTTGAACACATAACCCTCAGCTTTGCTGTATCTGAGCAAAACGTTTGCAGTTCCGTAGCAAAAATCACCAAATCACAAATATAACTGTTGGGAACTTTCAAAAACAACTGTTCCTTGAAATTTGGAAAATATTCATATTTTTAATTAAATAAATCGCTATTGTAATATTAGGGTCAATATGATCCGTGTAATCCATCTGATTCATATAATCCATTTAATTCATAACATCAGGAGCCATAAAATTACAGCCATTAACCAGCAATTTAATAATTGGTCTTTCTGACAAATTTTAGCAATTCCATTTATGAAAAAAAGTGTTTAGCTCTAACTGAGACTATTGTTTTAATAACGATAGTCTCAGAGCAAAACACTATTTTTTCTTAAATAGTCAAATTTCTTAAATTAATTATACAGTAATAAAATTTTCAGAAAACGATTTATTTAATTAAAAATATGAATATTTTCCAAATTTCAAGGAACAGTTGTTTTTGAAAGTTTCCAACAGTTATTTGTGATTTGGTGATTTAGCTCTAACTGAAACTTTTTAGATACGAAGCTAGTTATGTATTCAACCTCTTCAAATTATAAATTGAAATATAAAACACTGAAATACAAAATTTCTCGAAATGTCGATAACCGAAATTTCTGTAATACGATATTAAAAACTAAACGTGCTACAGCAAGGCCAAGACTCTCTCTTGCTAGTTATTTGGAGTGGGCTAGCTTTTTGGTCTGGTCCCATCTTCTTGCCAGCTGCCATCTATTGCCGCCCAAAAAACATTTTTTTCACTTTTTCTCAGTTTTTCGTTTCCATAATGGAAGAACCTAAATATTACTTTAAGAATATTAAAGAAGAGTAAAACTTTGTCCTTCAAGGAAATTTTCTTTGAAAAATATGGAGCCGTTTTTAAGAAAATGCCATTTAAGCGTTTCTATAAATGCGAACTTTTAAGCTCTTTTTCACAGAAAACTATTCGGTTTTCGAAAAACGTCACTGGAAGTCATTTAAAGCAATTCTAATAATAAATGCAATAATGCATTCAAATTGCTGTAAATGAGCAAATTAACGGCGTGGGAGATATTTCAAAAAATGACATTTGCGTAATTAAAAAAAAACTAAAGAATACCGCAAATGGAATTTGCATCATCTTAAACACTGTATTGAGCATTATCCATACCAAAAGTTTGAAGAAAATATTTTGAGCCGTTTTGGAGAAAAAGGTGTTTGAGCGCTTCTAAAAATATAGAATTTCGAGCTCATTTCCCCAGAAAACTTGTTTTCGAGAAACTTTATAAGATATTATGTAAATCACGTGTGCTCATAAATGCAAAAACCTAAAGTAATGGCCGCTAATATAAATATTAAAGTGATGAGAGACAAGTCAAAAAAATTACGTTTGAGATTTTTGAAAAACCAGAAGAGTAGCAAAGGGTGTTAATTTGAAGAATTAGCACTATCCCTACTAAAAGTTTAAAGAAAACATGTGGAGGAATTTTGAGAAATGTTTGATTAAGATATTTTTAATATTGCTCTTTAAAAAAAAATTTTAAAAAAATGTACATGACCTTAAAGAAACTTATTATGGAGAACAAGTTTCATTTGAACGAAAAATCTGTTTTCAAATTTTGTAGTTGTAGGAAGACGCTGAATAAACTTCAAATTTTTGCAATTTTCGAAAATTCAATTATCAGTGAAAATAACACCTAGACCATCTTTATGTATATTTTGCCATATTCTTGCAAAAAATTATTAAAAAAATTTGGGATCTTTTTGACAAAATTTTGAAAATGTTCCTAAGGCTTCATGTAAAGTACTCCTAAAAATTAAAAAAATGTAATTCAGATTCTCAAAGCTTGAGTCAATCCAGACTGACAGGGGAATTATTTGTTTTGGAACAAATCCTACGATTAATTTAGGCGCAAATATTCACAAACGGGCAGGCAGGCGGACAGCTTTGGCAGCTCGTGAACAAATCTTCCGGGTAGGCAAAGCAGTATTGAACAGCGGGGAATCCCGAGAAGGGGGCACGGAGGTCTCAACGCAATCCGTTTTTCTTTTTTGTAATTTTAATGAATGCATTCAAAACAATTCTCTCACCAATATCATTACCTTACATTACAAAGTATTGTTTTCCATGAAGCACTCGCAGATATGATTTCAAGATATTCAGATTCTAAGAAAATGTTGACGGCTTGGAGGTGTCTTCATGCTAACCACACGTACCTCCTTAACCTATGGTCCAGAAGCCGGAATGCTTGCTGGTAGGCCATGGCGCGTGCGCGGGCAGTCGCGCCAAGTGCAGACAATAAGATGTTGAGATTTTGTGTGGCTCTAACAATAATTCAGAAATCGGATTAAGTTTTTTCCCAGGCTTTTAATATTCACTGAATTACATATGTGATCTTTCCACATTTCATTATTTCTGTATAGCTCTTGATAAATTGTTGTCAAAATATCCATCTCTATTTCAAGTACTCTCCTTAATTGACAATAAAAACCATGGCCAACAATAAAGTTTAGCTTTAACTTCACCACCGATATGTGCGAATCATACCTCGAAGGAGTGAATTTTCTTACGTTTTTCTAGCCAGGTTGTTCGCCAGGTCAGTCATTGTCCAAAATTTCTCTCTTTTCTTCATCGTTAAGTCGAGAAAACTGTGCACGTAGCAGTTCCTTCGCTGTTTCTGTTGTTATATTAATGTAAATTCAGATTTAAATATTAAAAAAATCAATTAGCACTAATAATCAGTAGCATACTTTTTTTCCCCTAGGGCTTTTATCCAGCCGACAGCCGGTTTCCCTTTACGTCCCCAAGGGACGCATATTTGACCATACACTAGACAAACACTCTTGCGGGCTCCTCTGATCTGGGGTCAGCAGAACGCGAGGCCCTCCGCGACAACACACAAAGTCAAGGGACAAACAACCATGCCCAAGGCGGGACTCGAACCCGCGACCCTTCGGACCGAAGCGCTGAGTCGGTACTCGCTCTTAGCCACCTCGGCCATCCAGGTCGGCGCATACTAATTTGAAATTAAAAAAATAAATAATTTCCAAATAATAAATCTTCTTCGTTTGTCAACTCACCAACATAGCAGTAAATAGTTCGGACATAGCGGTAGGCGGCTTTAATGTGAGTGGAAAACGGAGTCCTCTGTGCGGGCAGGCAGCAAGCAAATTCGCTGGCCTACGCACAACGCGCATGCGTCAAGTATGGACACAGCTCGCTACTGTTCTACATTCACTACAAGGCCTTTTCTCAGAATACGGTGCGATGTGAGGCAGCGCCCGGGCGTGCCTACCCGAAGAGGTGCAAGCGGGTACAATACGGGAAGAGATGTGGCGCTGTTAGAAAGGGCTTGAAATGGAAATATCTCGCACCGCGATAGCGAAATGTTCATTAAACATTTCCAGATGAATAATGCTTATACCATATTAAAAGTGTAAGGTATTTTTTTCTTATAGAATGTATTGAACCAGTACATATTCATCAGGGTAGGCAGTGCCTACTTGCTTTTTTTCTACTCCAAGAAGAAAAAACATGTTTTCGAAAACAGGGGACACCAAAACGTGTATTTGCGTTGAAATCTCCAAATCGATTTTCCGCATCATTACATAACGTTCTCTATACTTCGTATATTACTCCGTACGTTTACGAGAAAGTAAAAAGATGCCATGTTTTGCAACCTGGCATATCCATCAGCATACAGGATGAGTAACGTAACTTTAACAACTCATGCAGTTTTTGTAAGGTTGAAGTTATTGCAATGCAATTTTCACGGAAGTGCATGAGGGAATGGGGCGAATTAATGCATGTATTCATTTCTAACCACTGAATTTACATTAATACAGGGTAGTAACATGTGAGAGGGGGAGGGCAAGCTGTACATTTACGTCTGGGAGTGCAAAACTAGGGACCATCCCGGCATACGCCTTAAACGTATGTAAACCCAGAAGATGGCAATCAGAATGGCGGCTTAGGGCCGAACACTATCAATGTACTGAAGTGGAAGAGAAGAGAAAAATGAGAGAAGGGAAACATAAATTAAAATGAAGAAGAAAATATGAAATAGAAAGAAGAAAGGAGAGAGACTAAAGGGAAGACAAGCTGTACATTTATGACTGGAAGTGAAAAACAAGGGACCGTCCCGGCGTACGCCTTAAGCAATTGAGTGAACCCAGAAAACCTCAATCAGGATGGCGGCTTACGGCCGAACATTAATAGTGCAGAATATGATATGCATAGTGTGAAAGAGAAGAGAAAAGGCGTTCAGGGGAAGGGGTCATAAGGACAACTAGAGGTGCTAGAGAATGGCACAGACTTTCTCGTAGTAAACTTTTCTAATTTCCTTGGTGTAAACTAGCTTTATGGTCTTGCCCCATTCTCATTCCAGCTGCCATCTATCGTCGCCCAAAGCACATTTCTTTGACATTTTCTCAACTTTTCGTTTTCTTAATAGTGGAAAATATGATATTAAAAACTTATGGCGTCACAGCAAGGCTGTGTGTTACTAGTTTTCTAGTTTATTTGGATTGGGCTAGCTTTTTGGTCTGGTCCCATCTTCTTCCCAGCTGCCAGCTACTGCCGCCCAAAATACATTTTTTCACTTTTTCTCAGTTTTTCAGTTTCATAATGGAAGAACCGAAATATTACTTTAAGAATATTAAAGAATATAAAATATAATTTAAAATAAAAAAAAAATTTTTTTTTTCTCGAAAACCGTAATTGAAAGCCTTTAATTTACTCACAAATGCAATAATGTATTTAAATCGATAGAAACGTGCAAATTAACAGCGTGAGACATATTTAAAAAATTACATTTTTTAAAAAAGAAAATGAACTTAAACGTCAAAATAATTTATTAAACAGTACAATTAGCACATTCCATTGGAAACATTTGAAGAAAAAACTTAGCAAAGCTTCAACCCACGCATAAACGAAAGGGGTTTCTTCAATTTGGAAAAACTCCTACGGATCGTTTAGAAGCTAGGTTTGTTCACATTCACCTGACAGACAGACAGAGAGACAGACGGACGGACGTTTTGAAACAGGAGGTGCTACAGAATGGCACAGACTTTTTCATAGTAACGTTTTCTAATTTCCTTGGTATGGACTTGTACGGTACCTCCTTCTTGTCTGCAGCCATCTGTCGCCGCTCGAAGTACATTTTTTAAAAATTTTCTCTACTTTTTCGTTTCCAAATACCAGAACCGAAATATTATTTTAAGAATACTAAAGAAGGCTAAGATCTCGTCCTATAAAATACTTTTTATTGAAAAGTTTGGAGCTGTTTATAAGAAAATGGGTAAGTCTTCCTGTAAATGCGAAATTTTAAGCTTTTTCTCAGGAATCAATTCTATTTTCGAAAAACAGCATTTGAAGTAGTTTGAAGAACTTCCATTCGCAAATTTAATAATGTATACAAATCTATTGAAATACATGTTAAAGGAGTGAGAGATATTTAAAAAAATTACATTTGTTTAATTTTTGAAAATATATAAAATATCCCAAAATAACTTTAAGTCATATTAAACAGAACTATTACCACTACCAATTGCAAAAATTTGAAGAAAAAATTTTGAGTCTTTTTGAGAAAATGTTGTTTGAGCTATTCTCAAAATGCGGAATTTTGAGCTCATTTACAAAAAAACCTATTGTGTTTTCGAGAAACTTTATTTGACATTATTTAAATCACATGTACTCATAAATCTAATAATGTGAAGAAATCGCCTCTAATGTTCTCCCAAATTACCGACGTGAGAGGCAAGTCAAAAAATTTAATTTCTGAAATTTTTGAGTAGACAAAAGAAAAGAGCAATACAGCGTTTTTGTTATCAAATAGAATGCACTTGGTACTACCCCTACCAAAAATTTAGAGAAAAAATTTGGAGCCGTTTTTGAAAAAATTTTGTTTTTTTAATTTTTAAAATTTCAAATATAGCACGCACTAGTACACGAAAACTACTACAATTTTCAAAAAAATCTAAATGATAATGGAAGAACTATTTATGGACAAAAATCTCATATGAAGGAAAATCTGTCTTCAATTTTAGAGTTGTAGGAAGACGCCGAAAAATTCAAATTTTTGTAATTTTCGAAAATTCAGTGTTAACCGTGAAGATCGGACCTATGACACTTAACTCCATTCTTACAAGAAATTTTAAAAAAATTGTAGCCGTTTTTGAGAAAATTTTGATAATGTCCAGGGACCTTCATGTAAAGTACCCCCAAATTTTAAATAATATTTTTCAAAATGTCAAATCTTCAACTGGAGCCAGATTGACTGAGGATTATTTAATTTGGAAAAGATCGTATCGATGGTTTTAGGCGCTAGTAGTGTTCACAGACGGACGGACAGGCGGATAGCCAGACGGACAGATGGTGGTATTGCGTTTAATTCGTTTTTCGGCATCAAGGACCCACAAAACTTGGATACGGGCTACATCATGCGCTAGAGGATTTTTTCTCTTAATTTAGAAACTAAATTTATCCACTTTCTTGTTTTCAGGTCCCGGCAAAATTTTTCTCTGTCGAAAATGTGCCGTTTTTTTCGTGCAGCATTAGATAACTTTCTCTCTTCTACGTATACGATAAAGTAAAAATGGGGAAATCAGTGAAGAAAAGGGAAGGAAGAAGGAACGAAGAAAAGGAGGAAGAAGTAGGCGGAAAAAGTAAAATTATTCCAGAAACGGTACAGAAATGCTGCGTTTGGGTTAATAGTACCCCTAATTTTAAATACATTATTGTCAAGGATCAATGTAAAAGTACAATAGGATCTAAACATCAATTTTAATTATACTTAAGGCCAATGGATTGTAATAAAGTGAAACATACCCTAAATACTACAATTATTGGGCGATTCGTCGTAACCCGTTTCCAAATTTCTTATAACATGGGCGCCAGGAAAAAGGTTACGATAATATTTTAACTATTATTACTCTGATAAAAAAAACTGAATATTATCCCGCTAGCTGGGTCGATGGGTCACGTCAGAAACAATCGCTATTATCTATTAATAGCCGATTACCCGATCTGCCATCTATACAGAATGGCGAGGAATCTGAAAACAGAGATTTGATCTAGCTACTTATTAGCTTGAATTGGCCAATGAAAATCATTTTATCTTTCTTTCAAGAGAAACTTAATGTTTATTTCTATCAATGTAGCAAATTAAAAAGTAAAAAAGTTACATTGAGAACTTTCTTAGTCATATCCTGGTTCAAACCTTATACGGCGATTCTAGTCTTCGCGTGCTCTTGATTGGTGGTTCCTCGAAGAAACGGCTTCCATTCTTCTATTTGAAGCTCCGAAGTCCCGAAGTCCAAATACCACGAATCTTCTTTTCTTCTTTGAAAACGAAAACCGCCGATTCACCGCTTCGCACCACTCAAATATTTGTTCCAGCTCCATTATATTATGTCCGATGCCCGTTCTCACCGTATAAATATCCAGTGCTTTTATGATTACACCGCAAAACAAATCTTTTAGTTCTATCTTCCGTTTATAGCAAGAAAATAAGCACAGTCCCGTATCGTTTGTGAACCGCATACATTTATCAATTCAAGAATGATTAAAAGTTCACTCGCGAAAAACTCCAAGTCTTATTTTGATGCACAGCATTTATATTCGGAACTCGACACGTTCCCTAAATCTTAGAAGTATCACAAGTTCACTTCTGGTTCTGCTACGAAAATATTCGGAGTCCGAATATGTCCCTCAAGTCCGGTTCTTGCTCAAGTCTTTTTCAAGTCCCAACATGCACAAATTAATCTATTCACGAGCAAACTGCTCACCGTCACGACATGCGACCGAATGAATTTTTTTCTCCCTTTTAAAACCCACAATGCCTCGCCTTTCTTTTATTTGACAAAATGCCCAAACTTCCGTTTTAATAATCAGTCGCCTCCACGGTCAGATGAATGTTTGTTTTTCCTGACAACAACCACGACGTCGTTACTAAGGCGCCATATTGCCTATTATTTGCCCTAACCATTTCGCCCATTTACGACAATATTCTGTAATAAAAAAATGTCCCCATATTGGTATGTCACAAAAGATAATAATGATGACAGTACTAAGATAGTTATAAGTATTTTATCATTTTATTTGAAGCGTCGCAAATCACTTTTGCATATTTTATGTGAACAATTTCACAATAATATATGGTTGTTAATAATTTTGATGGTGTGAGAGGGAATGGAAAATGAGGATAATGCAGTGAGGAATGGGATGGAATTATGAATTTAAAGAGTGAGGAAAGTGCGGCGTTTAGCGGGGCGGTGACCAGATGCTTGGCAGTGGGAAAAGTCTGGAGATTGAAGAGGACGTTTATGCCATTCTATACGTCATTATTGCTTACCCAAGAAGTTAATTCGTTTTTGAATTTACGGAAAGTATTCAAATGTTTAAGACTCGCTGGTAGTTTATTCCAGGCCCGGATCGCTGTAATGGTAAATGATTTACTGAAAGAAGTCGTGTTGTGACGTGGTACACAAAGCAGAGGTGATTCAGAGCTCGATTTAGTTTCAGAGGATTGAAGTTACATAAGGCTTGTTACATGAGAACCGTGTAAAATTTTATAAAGAAGAAGTGGAGAGTGGAGTAACCGTCTTTTGTCTCGAGTAAGCATATGAAGTGTGTCAAAAAACACATATAACTATCATGACGAGCGTAAAAAGACAAATCGAATGATATACATATTGGTATATGTAAGATAAAATTTTTTAAGTAATTTTGATTTTTTTGTGCTCAGCTTTCCTTGCTCGAGCACGCGTTAGCAGGGGGAACGCTGTGTGATCCTTTGTGATGGGGTTATCCGTCAAAAACTAATGAAAAAAATCATGTACTAAGAAAATGCTTATCGAACATATAACTAAATATACTTGTTTTATAATATAATTGTAAAATGAATAAAATTGTTTTACCGTTCTTAACAATCAAACAGAGATAATCCTATCTACATCTTAATTCATGAGGAAGTCCAACGACCTAGAAGATGTATTAATGTTTTAATTGTAATGTAAATGAAGTGTAAAAAAATATTATCATTTTAGATATCGCATAAAAACTTGTATTTTAATCCCGTAGGTTCCGATAAATTAAATAAGGAACATTCGTTTTTGCTATTATATTTCCTGCTTACTATTTTTTCTTTCTCGCTACCGCTACAGCGGTCAAGAGAAAGTTATATAATGTGTTGCGTGAAAATAAGGAGAAATTTTCGTCAGAAAACTTTTATTACAGGGTCCTTTCAACGAAAAAGTGGATAAAACCAGAAGATAAATTTAGAAAACTCTGCTAACATTTGGTGTAGTAAGAATCCATGCTTTGTGAGTCCTTGATACCGAAAAATCAATTGACGGCAAAACGTCTAGTCGTCCGCCCGCCCAACAGTTCAGCCGTTTTTGTCAAAAATTGATGTTCCTCAATCGATCTGGCTGATGTCACGGCCCTTTGAATTTGAAACCGATATTTTTATTTGCGGGGGTACTTTACATGAAGCCCCTCGCACAGTTCCAAAATTTTCAAAAAAATGACTCCATTGTTTTTTATTAAATTTTGTTTAAATAGTGTAAAGGACGTTTAAGAGAATGGTACAGGTCTCATTTTCGTTGAAAACAAAAATTCAAAATTTTTTCGTTGTCTTCCTAGAACTAAAATTTAAATTTCCCATTATAAATTGTTCCTTAAAGATGGTTTTAAAAAGGATTAAATTTTCGAAATTTTAGTATTTTTCGCGTAATTTTACTTGAAGTATAGGAATTTTAAAATTTGGTTTAAAAATTTATTTCTTAAAATGCTCCATTGTTTTTATGAAATTTTGTTGTTGGATATTGTGAAGGACATTTAAGATTGTGTTTAATAATTACTATTATATATTTTTCGATCTATTTTCATTTGTTTGCTAACGCTATCAGTATCCTATTATTTATTAACTTTCATTTATTTTACTTTCTCACAAACTGCTTACTCAGCATATTGTAAAGCTAAAAAGCTCATCAGATATGTTCGTGAATATACTGCACACTTCATAAAATTAATTCAATGCCAGAAATATATTTTAAGTTATGAATAAAAAATCTATTGCTTCTAACTATTTTACTTTCACACCAAATGTTCTACAATTTCAGATTAGTTTTACAAAACATGGTGACTGAGATGTGTTAATTCAGAGAGAAATTGTGGTATAAGTAGTATTACTTAACCAAATGCGAGAAAGTACGTGCTGCTTTAGCACCACTTGTTTACTTGTGTGTGCTCGGGTTATTAACATAGAATTTTCTACTACCCCTTCACTCTACATTCCACCAAGCGAGAAGATCCGTTTTCGACAGGTAGAGGCTGAGTGAAAGTATGAGAAGAGAGATCTTTCGCATAATGACTCGTTAACTGGCGACGTTATTGATATTCACACAACAAGATCAGAAGAGTTCTGAATACAAGAAAGCTGTTGAATCCGATGCTCGTAATTGGCTGCTCACTTGCATCTATTATTAACCCTTCCGCTGCAACGAAGTCGTTAGTTGCAGTCCGTGCAGTCCGCATTTTTTGCTTAAACCGAGCAGCTTGTTAGGTGGAATCAGTGGTGACCAGTGAGTAGCGAATTAGGATGGACGGGATGTGTTTTCATCATGTATTCATCGTACCTGTACCTTGAACACAGCGTCTCTCGAACAGTCAGGTACATAGATTCCAAGCTTCATGTTTTTTTTTTTTTTTTTTAAATCCAGTAGTCTAAAATAACTTTTTCGTTGAGTACTGGCTCACGACAATAAGAGATTTAAAAAATTAATTCGTTTTTGCTGATACAGTACTGCGCGCCTTTGATATACGCTGCTTAACTTACCTAGATCGAGAGGATCGTGACTACGAGGGAAGTATGAAAACATTTGAATGACGCTACACGTTCTCGTGCTACATGGAGGTAATTCTGAAAGGATGCATGAAAAAAGAACCCGAGATATGTTAGCATCTAGTTATTTAGTAAATAAGGAAATCTGAATAATTAAAATTAGATAAAACATAAAATCTTGCATGTACCACGGGCGTTCACTGATTCTACTGATCGTGTCCAGGGCCAAAGACCCTGGGGTTTTTGTCGCCGCTCGATCATTATATTCCTTATAAATCCGTTGGTGCATAAATAGCTATCGTAGTAAAATAATGTATAATATATGAAATTAGACGAATCATTTATCAGATTAGCTTTGCTTAGTTAATACTCACTGACTGCCAGAAAAAATCCTTTAGCAACACGGCACCCACATAACTTCCAGAACTCCCCCTCTTTCTCATAATATCTTTGCCTAGGAAGCTCTAGCTGCGGTCAGCGACGTTAAACTCCCCGATGCGACCCATTCTAAAAACATTGACCATTCGCTGGCGTGTTCGCGTGAAATTAAATTCTTCCTAAAAACTTCCACTGGTGGTATAAGAAAAAAATAATCGAGTCGATTTAGTGTAAGTTCTGTTTGTTCTGTAACTTTTCCCGAGATCGGTTATCCTTGGGAGGGCGCCGTACTAGAGTCCTTAAGGAGCCGCCACTGGCTTGGATTGAAAAACTGTTCCGTGATTTCGGTCGATCCAGTCGGTTCGATGTGATTAATGTTTAGCCTCAGTGACTTTGTGGCGCCTGCGGAATTTGAGTTATGAGACTCGTCTTATCCGTGATTTTCCGTGCCTTACCTGATGCTTTCCATACTGATTCCGAACGGCACACTGTTGAACGAGTCTCGGATCATGAAATCGACCATGATTTTTCTTTCCCGTTCTCATTTCTTCCCATCTCCTCCGGCACCGACTTCCAACAATCCATAAACGTCTATATGTGGTTAATATATTTTATTATTGTTTTATTAATATTATATCTTATTATATATTTTAAAATAGTTTAATATTATTGATAAATGTAATTAATTACTAATTGTTTAAAGATATAATACCCAAGTATAATGCTGTTAGTCACAGAAATAACGATTATTCACTGAATACAGTACATTAGTGATGTCACGTCCCATTTTTTGTTGTTGTGAGTATTGATCCCTGTTTCTGTGACAGTTTCTTGTATACTATTTATAACTGTTTCTTCGAAACAGGTGCTATTTCATAAACGGAGCTGGAAATGCTTATTTTGTGTGTGTAAAAGTTTGCTTCAGATACTTCTAAACACTGATTATTATACATTTCTGTCAAATTTGTATGGACATTAAATTATTGCAACAGTTTTCAAACCCATTTAATGAGCTGTTGATACGACTCCTTAAAATAACAATTTCATTACTGCGTGTATGTCGACAGCTTCGTGATCATCAACGTTTAATGAAATTGTCCAAAATTTCGCAAAGACTACTATAGTTACTAGGTTAATTTTTATCCTTGATTAAATTTTCATGCATTTATGTATGAAAGATTGCGTAATAGACAATGCCTAGCATAAAAGCTAACGTAAAACATTAAAAAAAATCATTTCCCACTTACTGATGCAGTTACGTCATATCTCACTGGCTTATCATTCGGTAAAATGTGAAAGGGGAGATTTTTACGAATTGTTGAGGAAGCAGACGTATGCGTGATTCCATTCTTTTTATCGGCTGGTAGATACTAGATAAATAAATTATATTCCGCATTTCTGTGTGAATTCCTAAGTTGCATCTCTATCAGTGCATTGTGAGCACAATACGTGCGTTTAACACGACCTTTACCTCGAGCCTTTCTTCGCTGACCGTGCGTCATTCCGACACATATTTTAGAACATTTAACTGAAAGGGCTGTCAAACACAAAGAGAGCGCGTGCGGTTGTGCCTTCATATCCATCACTTGCAAGTGCTGCGTCCTTGTCTCGTTTTACGCCTCTGTCGCTGAAGGCGTTTACGACCATGCGAAGGCCGCTGCTCAACTAGTCACACTGAAATGCGCACGATGCGACGCCGTGGTGACACGGTCGTTCCGTCTTGGTTCAACACGAAGCTCAAGAAACAGGGCCAAAAATCTGCTTTGAAGACACTTTCAATCCACTTTTGGCAACTCGTGGCTCAAGTACAGAACCAAAAATCTGTTTTGAAGACACTTTCAACCCATTTTTGACCCAACACGTGGCTCAAGTAACAGGACCCAGAATCTTTTTTGAAGACGCCTTCATTCCATTTTTAGGTCATCACGTGGCTCAGGGAACATGACCAATAGTCTTCTTTGAGGACGTTTTTGTTCTGTTTTTTACTCAACACGTAGCTCCAGTATCAGGACCAAAAATCTTCTTTGAAGACACTTTTCTTCCGCTTTTGACATATCACACTCGGCGTCTTCCAACTACTACAATTACGAAGATAGAGATTTTTTCCTTTAATGAAATCTGTTCCTTAAAGATATATTTTAGAATAAGATCATCACAATTTTTCGAAAATTTGACTACTTTTCGCTTAATTTTGCGTGTAAGTACGGGCGAGAAAGTACATACTGTTTTAGTTCCACCAGTTTATTTACTGGTAAAAATGAGGCAAATGTCAGTAAGAATATTTAGAGGAAAAGGGGGCCCTGAAACAAAGTTACCTGCCCCTCGTTTTCGCCTGCGCAACGCTTGTTGTCTTCTATTATCTCATAGGCAACTTTTCGGGAGCCTGGGTTTACCTGGGGACTTCTTCAGGCCTTAAAAAAGTTTGACATTTTATGATAACATACGGGCAATATTTCACTGCGCATGCATTAGTACAATTTTACAGGATCTTGTATTTACGTAAATAAGTAGGATATTTCAACAACAAATACATCTTATTGCTCCCAGACTTTTAGATTACAAAAAAGAATTGTATGAATAATAAGCAAATCCCGCTCACGTGATTCTTGGGAGCGTCTCTTTATTAATCAAGGTATTTTATCATTACCTTGTCTCTTGATTTACGTATCAGCTTCTGGGTTCATGGCCTCCATTTCGATCAGGTTTTGTGGATTTTCCCTGATCCTTGAAAAATGCTGAGATGGTCCCTTGTTTTGCTTCTGATCATAAATATAACTTCGTTATCTGTGCACATCTTCTAGAATTCAGTAGGAAATATATTTATTCAAATTATCATTCTCCATGTTGTCGCGGCAGGAAGTTTTATTCCTTCACGAAGGACACGATGAGGGATAAGAGCTTAAACTCTGTAGCTGATTTATCCTCGAAATAAGATTTTATTACATTGGAGGGATATTGCGTTAACAAGCCTTGTAAAAAACGCTCATTTCTTCTATTTTCAAAATTCAACTACTATATGGTTTAGGGTAGGGATCAAAGAATATAAAGTGCACAAAATTAACTTCTCTCCGTAGCATGTCACGACCTGTTTTTGACGTACATAAATAAAAATAAATAAATAGACTGCATGTTATGCAGTCAAATATATCACGATAAAAAATCAATCTGAAGATGGAGTTAATTCTGACTCCAGAAATCCTACCCATAAGATAATAAAGACAAACAAATGATTCATTTGAAATGATATTTAATGAAATGGTTCTTCATACCAGCATGATATATTATATTTTGGATTACAGACATTGTAAATGAATAAAAAGATAGATGTGTCCCAGGTCATATCGGCGATTTTCCATGGTTTCTCTAATCCCTTACATACACTGATGTCGGGCGGTACACTATTCAAGGGGTCACTTCGTGAATTTTATTGAAATGCGCAAACAACGCATGCAAATCAACAACTCCTCTGCCCTAATGGACTCCACATTCGGGTGAGGTATGAAAAACTTAAAAGTAGTGAATGCAGAGACCGTTGTTGGCTATGTAGCTTTTTGCTTAAGATCTTGAAAACTTTTTGATTGCCTTCAGAACATGCTTAAAAATATATAAAGTGTATTCAAATTGAGATAAAACTAATAAATAAAGCATTAGCCACCGCTCGTGGCACATAGCGAAGTCGCAAGCCTTTCACCACTGAGGTCCGGGTTCGATTTCCGTCGAATCTCATGTGAAATTTGTTCCAACAAAACGAGTTTGGCTGCTTCACAAGGGCTAGTCCAATCCTTGTTAAGTGTCCTAAACCCCACCCCTATCCTTATTCCTTCCCAATTCTCGCCGCTGGGTAGTGACGCAGGAGGCGCGTACGCGGAGATGCAACCTGGCAGTCCTCTTGGCAACTGACTGCGGCGTGACGTGACATGACATACTAGTAATGGAGGATTACTCCCCAATAGCGCACATTAATGGAGGATTACTCCCCAGCGCAAAGCGCTAAACGCCCCTTAAGGGGCTTGGAGACGCGTTGCGTCAAGTTGTAGACGACGTTCAAATGTTTTATTTATTTATTTTACGTCAAAAAACAGTTAAAAACTGCGTATGACGTGCTATGGGGAAAAGTGAATTGTGTGCACATTTTCAAAATTCTGTGATCCCTACACTGTCATATACTACTTAAATTTTGAATTTTGAAAGGGAGAAAAAAAAACTCCCATGTAGTAACTCCCATGTTCAGAAAAAACTACGAGTACAACAACAATAGTAATCACAACAACAACAACAACAACAACAACAACAAACTTTGTTCTGATCATATCAGCTACTACTGACCTTAATATAATGTAGTGTTTTGAATGTTTGTATAAAGCGAAACTCATTAAGGCTGTCTAAAAAATAGTGTATGACACACGTAGTAAAAGTGATTTTGTTAGGATTGCCCCACTCAGTCTATGCCTCTCGTCGCAACATTTCTCGCAGAATAAAATGGTACTATTACCACTCTTATCATAAACAACTATTTGCGTCTAGTGGCGGCGCCCTATAAGAACCAGTTTACAAGTTCGCGCAGTTGATAATCTCAAATAATTTTTGTACCACTCCCAAACAATTTGATTATCAAATATTACACCAGTATAATTGACACTGCCAAATCGCTCTTAATTATTTTATTTCAGGAGTGTCAAAATATAGTTCATAATCTTCATAAAAAGAAAACGTGTCGTTCCAAAGCATCCATACCTCCTTTTCTGCGCATATAGTTTGTTCTATAATCCCAGTTAACGAAGTAAAATGTCTGGGTGACACCTTATGAAGCCTCATCGAGTTCAGTTCACTATCAGAAATGTCTACATTACTTTAATGAAAATCACATTAAAGTAATTTTCACGAACGCACATTTAATTTAGTGTACTCATGTACGCCTTATTTTGGAGGGGAAGTAAAGCCCGCTGTCCCATGTTGGTAGATTTACTACGTAGATTACTATCCTCAAGCCTAAATGAAATTGAGCTAAATTCAGATTTGCCTTCTCGTCGCTCAAGTAATACCTTCTTTTTCCCCTAGTTGGTGAAAGGAGCGTAGCAAAATTTGCCTGGTCAGACGAAAGAGTAGGCCTCATGGCATGAGTCTCGCCACGTAAAATAAGGCAACAATACAAGAATCAAACTTTTACGTTACGGTCATATCTGGAATGAATGAATAAATGAAGGAGCGGATGAATGATCTCGATAGTCTAGTAATTATGAACATATGATATGAGTGATGAGATGTAGAATTGATTCGGATTTACATTTAATTCCAAATTAATTTTAATTTACAATTAAATTTCATTCTAAATCTTAATTTAAAATCATAATTAAACTTTTAATTTTAAATTTAAATCGACATTGATTTTAAATGAAGCATTAAATTTAATGTTCAAAACATTAATGCATTAATCTAAATTAAATTTCATGATATTTCTGAGAGTGTGGTTGGCGGGGAGCGTTCGGCGTTGAAAGGGAGCAGCATGGCAGACATCTCAAGCAACTGATAGCTGCCCATGCAGATAAAGTGTTTTGTTCTCGGTGGTGGCTCTGATACTGCTATCAGTCGCGCGGCGCCGACGCAGGCCCCTGGCGGCCGATAAGGATTGCATAACTAGGGGTGCTGGGGGCAGCAAGCATTACACCTAACGCATAGGGATGCGAAATCGATGTTGATGTTTTCAAAATATCAGTGGTTTTTGTGGAAACATCGAGGATTTAAACACCAACATTTGGTAACAGTCTTGTTTGTACAGTCCATAACTTGCTCGAAAAATTTCAATTTTAAGTGGAAAAGTGATACAAACGCAAAAATATTACAAGATAACTGAATAAGTCCAGTTAAATAAAATGTAACTTTATACACCTAGTTCAGATGGCTTTGAATTTGAAATTCACCTGCACATTTTGTCGCTCGGAAACTTTCCTAGCGGCTAGTTCCCGAGCGACAAAATGTGCAGGTGAATTTCAAATTGAAGACCATTTCGTCCAGGTTTACAAAATGACATGTTTTATTTAACTGGAATTAATCAGTTATGTTGTAATAATTTTGCGTTTGCATGACTTTTCCAATAACATTTTTTTTTCGAACAAATTATGTGCTGTACAAACAAGACTGTTTCCAATTGTATATACTAGTATCGCCCGACAGTAGCAGCTACTCCAGCTTATCTGAGTATTCCGTACAACGTACAAGCCTGAGCCTCAGCATTCCTTACGACGAACAGGAAGGCGCAAACTTAAGACCAACAAGTTTAATCCGTTTCCTGGAGCCATTGAAGATGAGATGAAGTAGTCCCGTAACTCGTGAATGGCTGTGTGTTTTTATTAAAATTTCTGTTGTAATATTCTACTTTGTGGTTGATTCGTCCGCAATCCTTAATTAATAATCATGGATTACCGCAATATCTCTGCTGCCACCACGGACTTGATATTACCACTGTCAGTTTGTGTTGAAACCAATGAAACTACTACCTTCACTGAGCAGACTATCGGTCGCCCGAGATAGCCCCTGTGCTATCCTAGTACAGTCGACTCCGGTTGTAGTGAACTCGGAAATAGTGGAACCTCGGTTAGAGTGAACTTAAGTCACTGGTCCCATTTCACTTACATTACAAATAAGCATAAGAAGATTCGGTTATAGTGAACCTCAACCTCGGCTACAGTGAACGTAGGAAACAAGTCCTGGAAATTAATTGGATCTCGTGTGTTATTAGATTATTAAAAGGGCCTTCAGAGAGCAGGACGGCGTTCCAACTGTGCAAGAGGCATTGAAGGATGTCAAGACGGCATTATCATACTTAGACACAGAGGTCAATGTAGAATCAAGTATGGAGAGAGCACAAAATTTGAGGAAGGATGTATAGAAATTTCTATGAAAAATGTACGAAGTAAACAATTGAAAATAATTGATTATTTTAAGTACAAATAAAGATACTGAAATTTTCAGTTCATGCTGTTAATGAATTTTGATGTACCTTTATATTAATAAAATCAATCATTGTGGGGGGATTCAATTTAAATTTGACATCATCGGTGATAGTGAACCTCTGATGTAGTGAACCAAACATGTTAGTACCCAGAAGTTCACTATAACCAGAGTCGCCTGTATTTCTTACGTCTCTCCTTGTATTTCACATATGGAGAGGCGCCATACATGCGCCATGTGCGTAGAGACTACCCACTTTCTTCCCCGTACCCCTCTTCGGTGAACAGAAGACTGATCTTTTGAAATGACCCTCGGCGATTAGCTTTATTTTTCTTTAGAGTATTATTTTGTTGGCTTTGTTTTCAGTTAAATCCTACTTAGACGTTAATAAAAATAACCAATAAATTAAAATCATCAAAACTACATCTGATTAGGGACACCGTACTGAAACCAGCCCTGCCGAATACTTGCCTTAAAAGAAAAGAGCAGGTCATTATCACTAGACTACGGATTGGTCATTTTAATCTAAAAGTATTGTTATATCTTCAAAACATCCGACCCAGAACCATGCCCTAAATGTGGTGCAGTAATATCTACACAACACATTATGTTAGAATGCCCCGGTATAGCTAAGGAAAGAAACCTACTGAACTAGAAACTAACTTACATAAATTATTCTGCTAAGACGGGTGTGCTAAAGTACTGAGGTTGCTAGAAATTGTTAACTTAAGTAAGGAAATATAATATAAAATTTGATGTTAATAATTTTGATTAGCAATTTGATGCAATGCAATTTTGAGAAAAAATATGTGTTATAATGTTATAAATTGTCATGCAATATAATCTGTAATGAGATGTATACTTAATTTGATTGATGTTTAATTGTGTATACTTAGTAAATTGTGGCTACTTGATATGTGAAACTTAAATGTGATACTTTATATATTGATGTATGCTTAATTGTGGCCACTGATGACCTTTGTTGCCAAAAAGTGACTTTAAATAAACAAAAAAAAAATACCAATATCAAATTAAATTTTTCTACGCATGAATTTAATGTTAGAAGTTATTAAATCTTCTTTAAAACATTGATGTTTAAAAATATCGATGTTTTTGTTTGATGTATTATTAGCATCGATGTTTCAATGTTTTACATGTGTTTTGTAATCGATGTTGCATCATTAGTAACTCTTTGAAGAAGGCCACGAAAGAAGAATATTTGGGAATACCCTGTAAATAATAACTATTTACTTGCTCTTGTCAGTCACTTGAAAGTCAACAACATTAAATAACCTGCGACATGAATTCTGAGAAGTACACAATTCCGTATGTTGTAGGGCTCCGAGTTTACCGCCCTCGGCACGTGACTGAAGAAAGACTACGCCCGCAAGAGGGCATCATTGTTACTCAACGATGCGCTGGAGTACAGGTTAGAGTGCTGTAAGCGTAAATATGCAGCACTTCCTGTAGCGACCTCGGGTATAATCTTGGTTTGCATTAAGATCATGCAATGGATAGTCGTGCAGTTCTCGAATGCTTTATTTCTTGACGGCTTGAGTCACACTAAAGCTGTTTGTTAAGAAACAAGAATTCTGATTATAACTTGTATGTGTTTTTATTTAGGGGCAGGAAAACTCAGCAGTCGTAAAGAGCAAAGTGACTGAGTATAGCGAAAACCGTTTTACTTTCAAGTATATTTAGGGCATATATCTTAAATAGTGTGCATGCTGACATTGATGAACATGCTGTTATGAGACTGTATGAATACACAGACAGAGGATGCAAGAAAAATAAGGAAAAATAATTTGTCAGAATTGCTGTTGAAATAAATTTGCTATATTACACTAAATACTATACCAAAATAATAATCATTTTTGAAAGCGGAAATTAAAAAAAATTTGTTTGATGAATTCGGAAAATAGACGCAAGATAATATCAGTATCTAGTCATCAATATGTAACACGAAGCTTAACAAGTATTTGGAACTGATTAATAAAACATTATATTTGTAGGAGACGTTGGTGGTCGTGTGTACGTTATTCATAAATTCAGTGATAAAACACGAATATATTTCGTAGCAAGTTCGGGGTTATGTGAAAGCCAAAATGAGTAAACCATGACTAAAAAACAGACAAGTGGGCGTCAGAAAAAGGAAGAAAATGATGTCGTTTCGAAAAGGAATTCTGAAAGGCACATTTCTTCCACAGATACCCGCGGTCTCCCGAGCGACCACCCAAGTTGCGATAAGCGGCACCATGCGAGCGAGCGGGACCCACCGCACTCCGCAAGCCTCGGCTTCCTTGGCCCCCTTGCTCTCGCTAGGACCTACACTGTCACAAATTACATTCAATTTAATGTAGATTTAATGTACGACTGCGCATTAATTTTAATGTACCCTTTACATTAAAGAGAGATTAATGTACAAAGTTTAATGTAAAAAAAACGACTGTTAACTTAACTTACTTGAGTACATTATGTTTAATTTACATACATGAAAATTACTTTCATGTACTTTTACATTAAAAGTAATGCAGAAATTTCTGACAGTGCAGCTAGGGATGGCAAAAAATCGATGTTTTTAAAGAATCAGTATTTTCAAACAGTAACATCAATATATTAACATTGAAGTTTTGTGTTCGATGTTGTCTTCTTAGATATATTTTTCCAGAAATATCGATGTTAAAACTCTCATGATATAAATATAATTTAAAGTAAGTAAATTTTTGTGAATTACTCAAAACCAACAGTCACTGACATCTATCAATGTTGTTGATGCCCTTTTGGAGAGATTTCTTTATGATTGTTTTTGGGGCTTTGTCCAGGATATGTTTTTTTTCTTGTGCAGTGGATTAACCACTTTACAGAATAGTTGCATTAAAGTTTTACACATAGTACATATACTATGATTAAATTATTACAAATAAGGTGGGTGTCCCCTCTGGGATCCTCTTCAACCATCTAGCAGTGCGGGATTGGAATCTTTTTTATTATTATTTTATTTGTTTAGAAACTTTATTATATGTCGATTGTAGGGAATGTATGGAGTAATGTTATTGGTTTAAGAAGGGGCCTTGTGGTACCCCAGCATTGATATTGAAGCGTTGGGATTCCGCGCTATTGATTTTTAGAGAAAGGATCTATTGCTGAGAAATTTCCAGGATGTGTCATTTTATTATAATTTTAACAAAATATCTATTATGTTTCATGCGAAAAGTAAACAATTGACGAAACTGAATAAATTGGTTCAATATCTGTTGTAGGTAACTTAAGATGGACAGAGATAAAGACGAAACTAGTAGTTTAAAATAAAATTTTACTAACCAGCGAACCATATCTGACTCATCGGAAAGACAATCTTACTCAAACTATATAATTGTAAACCCCAAACTATATTTTCTACACGTCTAAAATTAACATGGGATTGCCAGATGTTCGAAAGATGTTCTTTTAAAATTATTTCAAATATGAGCATCGGTTCCGGTTTTTAATGCAGTTAGCATCATGAAAAATGTTTGGAATGACCAACTGACTGAATTTGGACGAGGTTGAGTCAATTTGAAACAAGCGGCTTAATTTATTGTCCATACACATCTTCCAACGATTTGTTAAATTTCGCTGTTTAATAATTATGTTTGTTATCTTTTTCGATTTTTTTGTTCGTGGTAGTATCGATGAATACGGAACATTGTCAATATATAAAATTGACTAAAAATTAAGATAAGTGTGATTTAATACGGAATATACTAGATTAAATTAATATCTACATATTACGTATCACATTAGATCCAGGAGTTTTAACGTCGATGATTTATGAATGAAAGTGAATAAATGGAAGAACAGCAAAACACTTTGTCTTTTATTTTTTATTTTCTTCTTTATACTCTATAAAATTTAATTTTTAATATTTTATTTATACGTGACCAAGCAATAAAATATAACTCATTTAAGTGATACAATTAAAACGGAAATAGGATTGGAAAATACCACCTGTTTTACATATTTAAAACAAAGATATTTTAAACATCGATGTTTATGCCGAGGTTTTTCACATCGACCTCGAAAATCTTTTGGTGATCTATCGAAATATTGATGTATCGATGTTTAGGTAAAATTTGCCATCACTGGACCTATCATTCAGCTTCCTGGATACCCGGATTCAAATGAAGGGTCCCCCCGTATAAGATGTTAAAAAGTTCCCCTAAACCAAATGACATATGAGCTGTTACACTGTATCTTCTTCTTCTACCAACAAGGGTTAGGCTTCAATCTGGTCCGGGGTCCACTTTTTCTTTGGCCTGCCTACATCTCTTCTTCCTTATGGAATGTATTGAAGGGCTAATTCTGGTAATCTCTCATATGGCATCCTTTCCAAATGTTCGCACCACTTATTATTAATGCGTTCTTTATCTAATGCAGGTGAGGCATTTAACTCTTCTCTTATGTACACGTTCCTCTTTTTATTTAGGAGGGTGTATCCTAGAGTCCTTAAAAATTTCATTTCCGCCGCCTGAATTCTATTTTTATCTCTTTCCGAAATTACTAATTCTACTTTTGTATCTTTCTAATCGTACTTTTATCATTTCCATGCAAAAGTACAGGAGCAGTAAAAGTATTAAAAAACTTTATACGTTTATCTTTTCGTGTTTTATTTTTTAAATTCCTGTGAGTGTTCCTCCCCCACTCGATGGTGAGATCCGTCGACGACCCACCCTTTGGGTTGCGGGTGATTCCCTCTCCGGGATCTCCACCCCCTCCACGCTTTGCCCCGGCCAGAATGTGCTCTTAGCTCCCGACTGGACTCCCAACATGTGTCGCAGTGTAGTGAAAGTATGTATCAATGAATAATTTTAAGAACTTTTTAAGTAACGTTTTAATTAATATCTGTTATTTAAATTAGAGAATGCTCAAATCGGCTTCTGTCAGTTAGTTGTGAATTAAGTTCAGGTTTGAGATAGTTTGTTTAAGATACGCCCTAATAAAATTGCATTAGCCTAATCGTCTACAATAAATGTATCCTTGGCGAATGACTAAATTTTCGCCCGTCCAGAGTTACTGAAGAGGGGAAAACCGAAAACAATGTGTCAGTGTATGTGTAAGGGAACAGGATGGAACAAAGAAGAGAAAGGAAAGATCCCGCGCGGTTTAGACCCATTGTTGTACTACCAATCAGAGCGGCCGGCCGTTAGAATTCTTCTCCAGATAGCGGCTGAATTCGACCTTGTAACGAAAATGCACCACCGTGGGCAGTCGGACCACTAGGACCTCCGGGGCCGAGTTGCTGCAAAGTAACCGCCAATGTTAGGTCCGAGCTACACTCAGCCAGTCGTTCCCTTTTTACTTTCTCGCTACGGAGAAGAGAGGAAGTTAAGGAATACTGCACGAAAAAAACGGCGAATTTTGGACAGAAAACTCTTATGACAGGGCCCAGGTAAAGAAAAAGTGGATACATCCAGTATTAAGAAAAAAATCCCCTAACACGTGGTACAGCTAGAATCCATCTGTTGTGTTTACTTGACTGCTAAAAATCGAATGATGGCAAAACGTCTGTCTGTCCATCTGCCTGTCTGTCTGTGAACAACACAAGCGGCTAAACCATTCAGCCGATTTTCTACAAAATTGATAATTCCCAATCGATCTGGCTGATGTCGCGGCCCCTTGAATTTGAAACCGATATTTTAATTTTGGGGGGTTCTTTACATGAAGCCATTCGGCCATTTTCAAATTGTTAAAAAAAATGGCTCAATCATTTTTGGTTGAACTTGGTTGTTGAATAGTGTTTAAGAGAATGGTGTAATTTTCATGTTCGTTAAAATCCTTGATTTTTCCAAAATTGCTTTAGTTCAAAACTTTTTTGGCCACATTCTGCAACTAAAATACGAAACAACACACATTTACAATGAGTCTCCAAAAATCGCTTGTCGGATACAATTACAAATCTGTCTACGTACAGTTCAACAAATTTACAAATTTTGTTGAGAAGAGTTACATACCTTTCAACTGTAGCCAGATATTGTAATTGTATCTTAAGTGCTTTTTGTATCCTTATTGTAACTGTGTGTTGTTTCCTTCTCGTATTATACAGCCCTGAGGATGTATTTTCCGGAAACGTCGGCAAACAATCATGTTGTAGATTCTTTTTATTTCTACTGACCAAAACCCGTTAACTTGCCTTCAATTATCTGTATATTATCTGTCTTCTTTGTCTTGACAGTCTGTACTACGTGTGCAGTTTGCACCGGTGAAGTTGTTGCCTAGTGAGTTTGAGAGAGGCAGAAAAAAAACGAGATGAGAGTGTGATAAAAACCCTGTTTTGAGACACTGCTGCGATATTAGTATGTATAGAACGAAATGAAGGATGAAATGGAGAAACTAGTATACAGTAGTTTTGTCTTCGTATCTTTATCTGGAATCAATAACTCTTTGGTGAAAAGAACTTCAAACACTCCAGTTACAGAATATGTACTTCGAATCATACAACACAATAACACATTTTCAAAATACATTGTCTCTTTTCCATTTTCGGTTCAATTTTTCTTCAACGGCAAATGGAATACCATTAAAGACTCCTGTTTTAAGAAAGGAAACAACACATTGACAAATTATCTCACTTCTCAGAAGTAACAGAGCTAAGAATTATTTTGGGAATATCATGAGAGATATGAAAGGACAAATTATTAAAACAACCACGATACTAAATTATTAACAAGGTTCGTACTTTCAACATTTCTTGGTACTAGAGGATTCATTATTTAGTATTCATTATTTATGGTATTTAATATTCATTATTTGGTATTATGGCAGTAAAGAATAAATAGAACAAGCATTTCAAAGAGAAAGCTATGTAGTTGGTCAGAGTTCTTCCAAGGATTTCAAGTCCTTGCTTCCCGAGACGGAAAAGAAGACGAAAATACTGGAAGCCATAAACCGACCTCCGAATCTGCCTCCCCGCAACCGACGCGAATGCATTCCCTTGCATTACGAGCGATTCCGCTGGTTGGCAGAGCAAAAAAGCAGCGAGGCCTCCAGTGGAAGCACTTTTCTTCCTGGAGCTGCGTCCAGGAAGCGCTGAGCTCATCCCCGACGGAGACGCGCAGTCTGCCTGCCTGCCTGCCTGCCGCGCTATGCGGCGCGCGGCGTCGCACCGGCACTGCCCGCGCCGCCGCCGCCGCCTTTCCTGCTCGCTTCGCCGAAGCGGGCCGTCTATCGCCGGCGCGCGTTCGCTCGCGCGATAGGGGCGCTGGCGCCGTCATGCGTTTCGCGGAACGCCCCCACCCGCCCAGCCTATCGCCCGGCACCCCCCGCCCCGCCCCGCCCCGCCTCGCTCCCACGCATGCTGCGCCGCGCCACCGCCGATTGCGCCTGTTGCCACGCCATCGTCATCGCGTACACCTTGCGATCTCCAGCGCCATTCGAGTTCAGTCGCTGTCTGGAGGAGAATTCTAGCGGCCGGCTGCTCTGATCGGGAGTTTTCCGTGGATTCTCCGATCAACACCAGGCGAATGCAAGAGCAGTACCCTACCAAACGGGCCACGGACCACGCGCGATCTCTCCTTCCTCTTCCTTGTCCTATCCTCTCCCTTTGCACACACACTTACACTAACATGCACTACAGTACCACATATTCCGGGAGACCGATCGGGAGCTTAGAGCTTGTCCCGGCTGGGGCGGTGCCCCGCTGGTGGGAGATACCTGGTTGGGAAAACCCCGCTAGCCGACGGTAGGTCGGCGCCGGAACTCGCCATTCAGCGGTGAAGATCACCGCCACCTCTTGAGGGAAACATGCACTACACTTACGGAATAACGACTCTTTTTTTTTTTGTTGTTGTTGTTGTTGTTGTTGACGTGCCCGAAATCACTAACAACCAACCAACCAGCCATTATTATCACTTTGCATCAGCAACAGTTGCCCCGTCACCACCAATTTCATTAACGTGGTTGGTTTTGCAGAAATAATTACAATTTCTTTTGCTCTTTATTTCGGCCAGAATAGTCCTGCGTTCGATTCCCGCCTTAGGAATGGTTGTTTGCCCCTTTCCTCTCATGTTATGTGCTGTTCCGCCGAGCCCAAATCAGAGCAGGGGCGGATCCATCCTATCATTTGGGGGGGGGATCATTATTGATTTTTGTTAAATAATAAACATTTGTTATTGTATTGTATATTATTTTTGTAGTGGATATATGATAATATAAATATTGTAGTTTAATTCCATAATTCTAACATAGATATTGAAATCAGTATTGCAAAATAACAGAAAGTAATAAACGAAAACTGTAGGCCTTTGGAGAGGGGGGGTAACATGACTCGATGCCCCCATTTGGATCCGCCACTGGATAAGAGGAGCCCGCAAGTGTGTTAGTGCCTGTGTATGGTCGAATGTGCGGCCCATTAGAACGTAAAGGATAACCGGCCGTCAGCTTGAAAAACCCTTAGAAAAAAAATCCTCTTTACATTTTCCCATCTGGTTCTTGATTAGTATCTAGTCAAAATGATGGTTAAACAAGATTTGATTAATATTGTCGACAAATCGTTTCGCTTGCAGGCTGCAGATCTGATGTCGGCTTGGTAATCGAAAGCTCATAATTAGGGAACGGATTTTATTGTAATAAAAAAATCAAAAGATGTACATACATATGTACTTATTTTTTCCAAAATATGCAAGAAAAAATAGAAAATATGTAAAATAAAAATGCATTATTGTGTTTAGCATTTTCCGAGCATAGAACGTCGCCAATCAGTTCTTAACAAGCATTCGGAGTGGCTGAAAGTAGGTTCTACCTCTACAGAAGAAATTCTACCACACACAAAAAGTTTATTCGAAATAAAAAATACTTTCATAGTATATATTACAATGTTTACGAGTGCCAATGAATAGTAGTACCGTGTAGCCAGTGATGGATCGCAGGTGTGGGGGTTACCTTCTCCCCCAATCGAACAACGCATAAGACAATTTTCTGTAAAATATATTTGTTAGTTTTCGATTGAGTAACGAATGTGCTGTCTGAAACATGAGCAAAATCGTAGTTGAAATTACTTTTCTTCACAGAAATCCTCTCATTCTTGACTCCGAGTATGCAATAAGCGGGGGGGGGTGACAATTATGTTGAAGATATGGTGATCATAGAAGCGCAGCAGCGTTGCATTTGATTTTTAGGAAAGATGACTCCGTAACATATAATTCAAACGCGCATCTGAAATATTCCGTTTCGACGTATAAATATATTAAAATCTTGCGAAATATGTAGTTGTAAGTAAAATATGTAAAAATATGTAATTAAACCAAAATATGTAAAAATATGTAAAATAAAAATAGTTCCAATTGATTCAGAATATCTTGAAAACTCAAAAAAATATTATTTAATGCAGATGTCTAGTTCTTGTAAAAACATGTAATTACATGGAAATCCGTTCCCTACTCATAATTTAGTGTACACATGTTATAGAATAGGCTATTCGAACACCTGTTACCAACTTATCAACAACATTCCAGCCTTCACCATGACCATCGCCAACGCTCGCCTGTTGCTACCACCTGCGTGCTGGCCGCTGTGGCATGGGCGAAGTGTAAACGTGTGAGTGTGCGAGTCACGCAACATGAATGACGAAGGTGTGATTCACCAGAGCTGGGGAGCGGAAAGATGTGAGTTAACAGCCCGAGACCGCGCCTTTCATTGGAACAATCTACATTCTAAATGTGGACTCCCGGGTGCAGATTCAAAATGGAGAGGAATGCTCTTCAGATACTCAGCCAAACATATTGTTAAACCTTTTAATTATGAATTATGAGGTGATACGACGATGATGAGGTGTGATCGGGGCATTTCTGAACCAGCCTAGCATTCACCTATATGACCGAGAGAAACCCCGAAAATCCTGGTCCGGATGGTCGGCCTGGAGATCAAACCCAGGCCTTCCGACTACGAAGTCAGCGCCTTAAGAACTGAGCCACTTCGTTCGCATATTTATTTTTATTATTATTATTATTATTATTATTATTATTATTATTATTATTATTATTATTATTATTATTATTATTATTATTATAGCTTATCGTGGCATCTCCAGCGGGAATTTTCGTATTAAAAAGTTGTATTTGTGGTTTGCAAGTTCATAATAAAAATAAATTTTAAACACATTACAGTTGCTCGACTCATCAATTTTCAGGGATACAAAATTATATGAAAATATATCGATTAAAATACTTGTTTACTGTTTTGTTCCATTGTAAAATTAGGTTTAATTATCGACAATCTGACGTATTGAGACATAACAATTCACGTAAATGGGATAAAGAGAATATTGTAATTCACAGCGCTTCACCAATGTATTCGTAGGTGCATTAAGGCTATTAGAAACGTGTTTTTCTAAAATTCTTTCAGAATGGCCTTGAGGGAACAGGCTAAGAAATGTGCCAATCGATTTGTCTTTTCGCGAGAAATCGAGTTAGCTATTGATCACCTCTCTAGGTGCCGTAAGTCACCTGAAACGCGTTTAATTGTTTGAAGAAAAGAATTTTAAAGAACTTTCTTAGAATTTTCTGGATCCTCCGAAAAAATGATCGGTTCCCGATCAGCAAACCGAAACGCGTAATTTATCTCGATTTATGGATCGAAAGGGATTTAACCGGAAATGAAGACAGCCAATTATACAGACAGACGGATGCAGGTTACTCGAAGGAGTATTATTCATGTTTATTATGATATTTAAATGTTGTTGTATTCTCACCGATATAAGTTTAAGATAATTGGAATTAACATGATTGCGACTGTGTCAATTTAAATCTACGACTAATTCGTTGTACTATATCGTCAATTGACAAGTGCTAGTGGACATCTGATCGTTTGACCTGGCCGTGTATCATTTTGGTGGTAATGTTGACCCCTCAAGAAAGTAGTTTTATTTTCGCGAAAGATTACATGAAGACACGTGGCACGATGTGTTACAAGAAGGAAGAACTCTTAGAAGGAACTGTGTGGCTTTATTCCTTGTGCAATCACTTGCTCCTTTCCCAGAATTCAGATTTGATTTCATTGCCAATTTGGTGAGTATGAAGATACAAAACTATTAAGTTCCATTGGGATGTTCGTTAGCCTGAAATATTATCAACAATTCACAGAATCCTAATACATGTTTTAAACACGAGTATAATATAAAACCTTGAAGACTATATAAAGCCTTAAAAAATTAGATTTACGAACTTTTAGAATGCTTCATTGTTAGTTTGCTAGAAAATTGATTTAACATGCTTTCTTCCTCTAAAAGTTATTCAACTTTCAAGTCACAATAAATATTGGTAATGAAAACTTACTCTTCGGATGAATACTTCTCTCATTTGTATTCTACCTTGATAGCAAACAAAAGTACTGAAAATTACCAATATTGCTGTTGTTTCTATGAGTTTAAAATAAATAATGGTAACGGAATACCAATAGGAGAGATGGTAGAAATGAAACATGCCTTTCGTGGGATATCTATTAGGACCCGGTCATAGCCGTGAATACTAGGAGTATCATGGGAACCAAAATTTTGAAATGGACCCCGTACTCCTTCGTTTCATTTCCGTAAATGTGACAATTTCTCTGTGAAGTCTCGATAAGTTGCCACTTACTGGTGGACAGCTCTTTTGATAGATAAGAATCGTTGTCTTTTAAACCTTTTAAACCAAACGTGAAAAAATAATGAAATTATTGCTCAGCTAAGGAAATACGATAACGAAATAAAGGTACTTCAGATTATAAATGATGTTTTAAAAATTTGTTGCGTCTACCATATTGACGCAACGCGTTTCCAAGACCCGTAAGGGGCGTTGAGCGCTTTGCGCTGGCGATCCTCCATTACATTGCGCGCTTGTGGAGTAATTCTCCATCATAACTTTCTGTCATATCGCGTCACGTCGCAATCAGTTGTCAAGAGAACCGCCAGGTAGCATCTCCGCGTACGCGCCTCCTGCTACGCGCTCCTGCGTCACTACCCAGAAAGACAGCCAGAATTGGGAAGGAATAAGGACAGAGGCAAAGTTTAGGACACTTCACAAGTGTTGGACTAGCCGTTGTGAAGCAACCAAACTCGTTTTGTTGGAACAAATTTCACATGAGATTCGACGGGAATGCGAACCCGGACCTCAGTGGTGAAGGGCTAGCGACTTCGCTATGTGCCGGGAGCGTAGCAGATTGAGATTAATTTTTAATCTCAATTGTTAATTTTAAATCTTACTGATGCATTACTTCATTTTAATAGCTTTACTAACTGTCGAAAGAAGCCTTATTTCAGCTACATTTGGATAAATGATTGTAAACTGATTTCTCCACAAAACTGTCTTTAGTTATCCAGAGAAGAACCACCGCCCCAGAGCGTCTGCCACAACCCATATTTCCCACCAAGCGCCAGTAGCTCTGAATACAGTGCCCGCGAACACTTGTGAGCTAGTGGCCTTGCCCGCATCCTTTTCTCTACTCCAAAATGTCAAACGGATGCTCACCAACAATATTGAAACGAAGGAGTGAACGCAAATGAAAATGAGTGGTTGAAGGGGAAAAAATCAATACGAATATGTTCGTCTTAATGTTAGGGCAAAGTCTCCTAATGTGAAATACGTTCCTAATGTGAAATTCCGAAGTATGGAACCTGTATTGAGCTGATGTCATCAGACAACATTTGGGAATTACTTTCAAGAGGCCTCTGATCGAGCGTAGCTAAGTGTTTTTATTTTTATTTTTTTATATTTTTTTTAAAGCTCTTGAGTGAAGTGGAAGAACATGGTTGCTTCAGAGCGTCAACAAAAATATTGAATCAGTAAACAAAACAATTTTTATTACTCGTGTGATGTAATATTAAAATAATATTTACATAGTGTTAGTTGTAAGTCTAAGGAAATATTCGAATAATTATTTATATAGTGTTAATTGAACATCTAAGGAAATATCTCATAATCTGTAAAGAACGTCGATGCAGATTTTCACCGCGAAACAGCTTAAAAGCAATATGGCCGCTATGAGCCTAATATGGAATACGTCCATAATTGTCCTAATATAGAATATTCCGTAAATGTACATGGTACTTTTGACTGTAAACATTAAGATGCATTTCATATGAATGCTGGCATCCTATACCGTACTGTGGTGTATGGTCCAAGAGCTCAACTGATAGATTCCGCGTCAGAAGTGTAAGAACCGAGCTCATGACCCATGTGCACGGAATCCAAAAGATAATTTCATCAGCAGAAATTGTCTGTAATAGTAAACCAAATACATATTTTTGCTTAAATAAACGGTTTTGAAAGATTTAATGCATTTATTATGAGCTAAAAAAGGGAGCACTATTTCACTTTAGGAACAGGGTATGTCTACTGTGGAATATAAGTAGTCCTATTTAATTACGAAATATCGTGAATTTCTAATAGCTTTAAGAGAATAATATTAACAACACGTGTTTATTAATGACTAGTTTAAGTAATCTACACCAGTCTTGAAATTAGCGCTTATTTGTGAAGTTGTAGACGAAAATGAAAAAAGTATTCCATATATGCTCACTTTACTATTAATTTTGTCTTTTACGTTTTATTCTCGGAAACAATGATAACCTTGCAGACTTTTATTTTTTTAACTTTTGAATTTCATTATAGCTTGTATCTCACTGAAAACTCGCTATAAAAGTAATCAGAGACATGCAGTTAATAGATTCAGGAGGTTTGTTGTATACAGGGCACCACACCTAACAGCTGCAGGAAACATTGCCAAAAATCTGTCTCAATTCGATTGGATACTCACCGGCAAATGTGACTCAGGGCATCAAATGATGTCCCTGCAGTGCCTCTGACCCGGGGACCTCTAGGGTTTGAGTCGCGAGAATGGCAGGATTTTTTATCCTGGCTAGATAGCTACGTCGAATTCTGCCGCTGTCTGGAGGAGGACTCTAGCATCCGGCTACTCTGATCAGTAGTTTCCTATTTCTCCCATCAATGGCAGGCGGCCGACCTCTTCCTTGTCCTATTCTTACTGACAAACCCTTATACTTACAGGGTTGATTATAAAAGTCATGCGCATATTCTGGGAATAATAGATTTATTGGTCGGAACTGTGCACATGCTTAAAATTCTTCAAAATACTCTCTTGAACGCCTTGTGCCACCTCCCGGACAGTGACCTTGAAATGCAATTGTCGTTGAAGCATCTGGAATGTTTCGGTTGCATTCTTTCCAAGCTTGACGCAAAACTTGGCATATCGCTGTTCAAGCTAACGCTCCATCGCGCCGTGTTACAAAGTCAAACACACACACACACACACACACACACACACACACACACACACACACACTTACTTCCCACGGAGGCACGTATTTCCGCTCCCACTGCTCGGAGTAAACTGGTGACCGGCTGAGTCGGAAGGGCAGCCCACCCAACACATTTCACGACCGATTTTACCGTGCTGCGTCACAATAAAACCATGCGCATTACTTTCATAATGGACCCTGTACATACATGCTTACACTACCAAATATGTCGGGAGACCAGAACTTCTCCCAACCGGGGCGGTGTGCCTCGCTGCTGGGAGATATCTGGACGAAGAAAACTCGCAAGCCGGCTTGTAAGTCGGCGCTGGATCTCAGCATCGAGAACACCTCTAGCGATAAAACATTCACTACACTTACGAGACTGATGACCATAGTCACGGCCGTTAACGAAATAATCAATGTTATTTTTAGACCCGGTTCAGACAGAAACGCAAAGGACTGCCAAGGGCAATGCGTATGACCGCGGGAAGATTCGAAAGAATCGGCAATGAGAGATCGGAGACGACGATGTGACTGAAGAAATTTTCTGAAGCTTAACTCCACGAAGCGTAACCCCCCCCAAATAGTTGTGGTTGTACTGATTGCTTCTTTCGTGTTTCCGGGCACGTCAACTGACACGGTCATTAGTCCCGTTAGAGTAGTGCATGTTTTTTTCTCGGGAGATGGTGGTGATCTACCCCGCCGGATGGCGAGATCCGGCGCCGACCTACGTCGGCTAGTGGAGTTTCCCAAACCAGGTCCTCCCACCAGCGGGGCACCGCCCCATACGGGAGAAGCTCTAAGCTCCGACCAACCTCCCGGAATATGTGGTAGTGTAGTGCACGCTAGTGTAAGTGTGTGTGTGTGTGTGTGTGTGTGTGTGTGTGTGTGTGTGTGTGTAAGGAGAGGATAGGACAAAGAAGAAGGAAAGATCGCACGCGGTCCGTGGCCCGTTTGGTAGGGTACTGCTCCGGCATTCGCCTGGTGTTGATCGGAGAAACCACGGAAAACTACCGATCAGAGCAGCTGGCCGCTAGAATTCTCGTCCAGACGGCGACTGAATTCGACCTAGCTGAAAAGCTAGTGTCGAAAATCCTGCCGCCGTCAGGACTCGAACCAAGGACCTCCCGGTCAGAGGCGCTGCAGTGACATCAGTTGATGCACTGAGCTACCGCTCCCGGTAGTTGTGGTTGTAGGAATAATTGCCACTTTCCAAAGCTGATACCATGAAAATCAGAAGCGAGGAAAGACACACGCTAAATTGATATTTTAAAATTTTATTTTTAAGGAATGATTCAAGGTTTGACGACGTTGGTTTTGAGGTTTTTGCATATTTGCTACTCAACAAACTTTGATGCAATACCTACTGATTTCTAATTAAAATTAATTGATCTCAGGTTTGATATCTAAAATATTGATTCTATTTGGGGGAAATACTTTTAAAACATTCGGTTTGGTAAAATATTCTGCAAACGTCATAGTCCATGTTTCATTCAACTTACGTAAATGAACAATTATTATTTTATTCCTTGAGGAGGGTACAATCAAACTACGTAACGTCTAACTGATCCCAATTTGACATGGTCCCATCTACTGAGCAACACACAAACTATTGTTCCCATCATGGATGAACCCGTAATGAAAGTGTCATGTAGACAATTCTCCATGTAAATCTAAATAAGACCGATTCCCATTATGAATTCATTTATTTTCTATTTATAAAAGCTTTTTATAAATGTTAGTATGTTTTCTCTAATAAAAACCCCATGAAGTCATATTTCTTTTGTTATCGTTCACTTATCAAGCTGACAGCTGCATTTCCGCTTTTATTCTCAGCTTGCCTGCTGCAGCTATGATCTTGAGTGGCCATGCCCGCAGGGAAGAGGCAGCATTATGACAGCCCATGCGGGCAACACCGTGCTCACCTCGTTCTAGAAAAGCTTCTTTGTAGTAAATAATTGATTCTCAGCAAAATGGTTTGAGAAACATTTATTCATCTTTGTGTACTAAACACTGGCGTATTTTTTACGTCTCTAATGTATTTATTAAATAATTTGAATGAAATGAAAAAGTTTACATTATTTAAAATCTACAAGTGCAATTTCGCTTTTTTTCGACGATAGCACATTTTTGGACTTATCATCTACCTAAAGTGGAACATTACATGGCAGATAAATGCAGGCAGATTTACTGTGGGTACTCTTCTGGAAACCAATATTTGACAATTCATCATTCTGTGATGAAATCTAATCTAAAGGATTATCGCATAATCTAAGTTAAAAAAGAGGGCAGGGAAAGCTTGCTTGAGCTGAAAGTAGTAGCTGTTCTGAGTAATAAACAACAAATATAAATGACTACCATTTAGATGCCGTAGGTACTATTAAATGTTCATTTTCACCAACTAAAACAATTAACGCAGAAATTAATTAACGTAGATCAAGCGTACTATATAAAAATATTCATTCCAATAATTAAAATTTTGCGTGAGTAGATATTAAATGAAGAAAAGATTGGTGTCCCTTCTTTTAGAGCTATTTTTGTTGTGCAGTTCAGAAACCTTCGTATCCATGTCGAAATTGTAATATAACTATGGTAATTATGACCAGATAAGGTTTATAGCACATGACATTTATGCAGACAAACTCTACTAATAATTGATTCAATTATTTTAAAAACCTTTCCTGATATGCTCTGTATTCGTCATGATTATAAATTACAATATCTTTAATTTCAACATTTTATTCTCGAAAGTTAAAAATTCTCTCTGTCTTGCTGCAATAGAGAATAAAACTTTCAAGTTTCAACCGTGCCCATGCCAGTACATGTGTCATTATTGCTAGTTATTAATATCAATAATTTGGAACTTAATTGATAATAAGTACACTGTTCGTCTTTTACGACTTATTTGTATTCGACACCACGTTTCATCCGAGCACATTGATTGATTTTTTCGTTTTTCCGGGCGCGTCAACTGCTCCCGTTAGTGTAGTGCACGTTTTTTCTCCGGAGTTGGCGGTGATCTTCCCCGGCGGATGGCGAGATCCGTCGGCTGTGGAGTCTCCCTAACTAGGACTCCCACTAGCTTAGGGCCCAGTTTTCCGGTGATAGTGAGGTCGTTAGTGCTGAGATGAGCACAGTGAGGAGACGGGTCGGGGGCCCGCGCCTCCTGGTTCTCGCACCGGTACCATTCCGGCCTCCGGTACCGATCCGGAGAGTTAATGGCTCTGAGCTGACAGGGCGGCCGTTCAATTCGGTCGACGTTCCCTAGAAGCGCTGTGTTTCAGCGTATCCGGATACCACTCTGACGATGCATTGGTGCAACCCGGAGGCAGTAAGGATGGGCTTGAACGATACGACTCCACCTTGGGAGGAGTGAAATTCCCTCGTGCATTAAAAAATATCTAAAGAATTGCTCGTGGCTCTCTGGATGACGCCGCGTCACCCGAGCATTGAAAAACACTTGCAAAGCTGCCCGCGGAAGCCTACGATTGGCATTCCGGGCGCGTCATCGACCGAGGTCATTATTCCCGTAAGTGTAATGCCTGTTTTTCAACCGGGTGTGGCGATGAGCTTCCCCCACTGGATGGCGAGATCCGGCGCAGTCCGTCCGTCGACTAGCGGGGTTTCCCTGACCAGGTATCTCCCACCAGCGGGGCATCGCTCCAGCCGGGACAAGCCTAAGCTTGACCGGTCTCCCGGAATATGGGGTAGTGTAGTGCATGTTAGTGTAAGAGTGAGAGGATACTACAAGGAAGAAGAAGAACACATCGCGCGCGATCTGTGGCCCGTTCCTGAGGGTACTGCTCCGGCATTCGCCTGGTGTTGATTGAAGAAACCACGGAAATCTACCGATCACAACAGCCGGTCGCTAGAATTCACCGCGACTGACGTCGACCTAGCAGAAAATCTAGTGTCGAAAATCCTGCCGCCGTCGGGAATCGAACCTAGAACCTCCCGGTCAGAGGCACTCAGTGACATCTGACAGTGTTCAGTTGATGCACTGAGCCACAGCCCTCAGTCGAAAGCCTACGACTTCCATGTGTAATGGTATTGCCCGAGGGCACAATATTTATCAACTGGGCTGGGATTATGATGACCTGAAAATTCTTTGAAAATGACCTTAAAAGAAGAAAAACCAATTTTACAAATTACTCAAAAATGTGTATAAAAATGTTTATTTATTCAATGAATTTAACAGTTTTAAATAAAATTTATTTATATAAAATTATATTTCATAGAAAGCCTTTATTTGAGGAACAAGTGTAATCCTTAGCTCCGATCTTCCAACCGCCACTTTCCAAAGGTCCAGGAAGTTACCGAAGACGTGTGTTTTTCTGAGTCCACTGCAGTAGTGAATTTCGTCATGAACTTATGATACAATAAAAGCTCTGTTTTAGTGTGTCATTGTAAATTATGCAATCATTCACTAACAAAAAACACGGAAAGGAAACAAACTGCGTAAAAATGATAAAAATGACGCAAAGGTCCAAAAATTACCTGAAAATTGACAAATTGGCGAAAATGACCAAAATTACTCAATAACGGTAGATTTCTATCACCTATATGTCGTTTTAACCATTCACTTAGAATGCACCAATAAAAAGGTGACCTGTCATCGGTAGGGGCGGATTTTGATGACCAAAAACATTGCCAATAATTATCAATAAAATCATCTTAATGTTGTCAAAATACCCTAAAAGCAGAGAAAAATGACGTAAAAAATGTGATCAAAACCACCTCAGATTAGCAACTCAAGCGTTCAAGTGCACTCATCTTGCAAACTAGGTATCCAGAAACGAGCTGAACTGACAATAACGCAGACAGGCGTCATAGGAACCTTAGATATTATACAACGGCTGACATCACAATTTCTTTGACGAAAGATAGGAAATCAAATCGGCTAATTATAAATTATGAGAAATGTCTCATAAATATTATTTTTAGCAAGTACCATTAAAATTATATAAAAACCTAGTAAATTAGCGAAAATGCAATGACAATGTCAAAGGCAAACAGTTACTTATTAGCCATCATCGACGAAAAATGCACAAAAAGGCCATAAAATGGATATTTCCATTTTTCATAACATAAAATTAATTTCTATACTAAATGGAATTGTTTTAAAGTGAAAGGAGAAAACAGAAAAAAACATTTCGTTAAAATCCGACCCCTAGCCATCAGTAGGGGCGGATTCTGATAACATAAAACATCGCCATAAATGCTCTATAAAATACTCTTAAAATGCTTTAAAAATGCCCTAAAACTAAAGAAAAATGACGTAAAAAACTTAGCAAAACCAGTTCGGATGATCAACAATTGGATACCTTACTAATGTAATCGAGGCTTCTTCCATTCGTTTGAGTGAACTCAACTTGCAAACTTTGGTTTAAACTTATTAATCGAAATCAACAAAAAATGCAAAATATTATTTGAAGCAAGTATCATTAAAAATGACAACAAAATTGCTGAAGTCAACAAAAAAATGCGTTAAAAATTATGGAAAAAGGTAAAAAATGACTTATTAATCGAAATCAACAAAAAATGCAAAATAATGACCTATTAAAATGGGTCATTTCCTTTTGTCGTAACATAAAATGAATTTCTATACTCAACGGCATTGTTCTAAAGTGAAAGAAATGACATTTCATTAAAATTCACCCCCAAATGATCAGCATCCGATCCGTTTGATGACGAACGGCGAAGAGGGGCCGAGTCGTTTGCGGGGCGGAACGGCAGCTGTCGCGCGGACACTATGGCTCCCCGTCCACGGCGGCGCCCGTTCCGCTCGCGGCGAGACGACGCGCCGCGCCGCGCCGCGCCGCCCGGCCCGTTATGCGCATAACAGGCGAGCGATTAAAAGCGCATTATCATTCCAGACGTTCAAAACACCTCCCGCGTCTGATAAGGTTCCGTGGGCCGGACCACACGGCGCAGCGACGCAGTCGGTCGAGCAGGGAGAGACAGAGCAAGGCCGAGCGGTGAAGCCAGCACGGGGCGGGATGCCGCGATGGGAGTGTGAGGCGACGACGGGATAAACGGAGTGGGGGCTGTATCGTGCGGGGTGGAGCAGGGTGCGGATAGGCGGGGAGGGCGATGTGGGGAGGGGGGGAGGAGTAAGCGGGAGGAATGAGAAGAGCGGGGCGGGGTGGGTCTGGGAGCGGAGCGGGCGAGGCGGGGTCAAACGGGGCGGGGTGGTGGTGGCGCTGATGGGTGGGGAGGGGCGTTGTGGATTGGGGGGGAGGAGTACGCGGAGTGGAATAAACCTAGAGGAGCGGGGCGGGGTGGCTCTCGGCGGAGTGGAGCGGCACGGCGTGGCGAAAAGGGGGCGGGGCATGGATAGGCAGGGACGGTCGTTGTTGGTGGCGGAGGCGGGAGGAATACGCGGAGTGGAATGAACCTAGAAGAGCGGGGCGGGGTGTGGCTGGTCAGAGCGAGTGAGGCGGGCCGGAACGGGGCGTGGCGGGCAGGAGGGACGGGGCGGGGCGGCGAGGGGTAGGAGTGGGCTGGGTGGGCGGTTCCGGACGTGCGACCTCCAAGCGCCAGGTGGCTCCGCACCCAGGCTGCACTATTCCTTTCCGCTTCGGGAGCAGCATTTCCTCTTTCCAATCACACGGCGGTTTCCTTACACTAGATTGACTTGTGAAAGGATTTTTTCAAAAAATTGTCCTTTAAAGGTCTCTCGAATGTAAATACATGGCAGGTGTAAAGTATATTATGTTTTGAAGTTCAAACGTAATTGGAACGTAATCTACAAGCTTGACAAATAGATGGTTTCATACCAATTATTATCTACAACATACGGTTTATTAACAGTTAAATAACTAGAAAGGGTCACAATAGTTCTAATCTTCTCCACTTTTGCAAGCCATTAATGTTAAATTTAAAAAATGAAAAGGTCACATTACTGACCAGCATGAGTTATAAATTAAGTTATTAATGGAAGTAAAACATAACCATCTGATCTGAAATAGGCTTATTCCTCAAGGTGATCTCGGCAGAAAAGTCCAAATAGCTACCTTTGTGCTGCGACCGCAATGTTGGGTGCGCGAGTATAGGACTGAAGATATTAACAATATGTTTTTCATGTGCAAATATGGAGTGCAATTTCTTTCTATTAATCGCTTAGCGTGCAATGAAACGTCTAAAAATGTCTCAACCAAACTTGTGCCCCCAAATTTCAAACTTCTCCGTGCATGCTACTCGTATATGCTTAGAGAGGGATATAAAATTTCTCTTCACGTATTAATATACAGATAATATAATGCCGCTCCAATGTCATACTGTCTTCATCGTTGCATCATTACCATGACTACAGCATCACACTACCGCCGCACCATAATGTCAATCACACCACAACACCATCACTCCATCACTGAATAACCACTTGAAAATTTCGCGAAGCAAATGCGTTAACGTTTCAGAACCAAGTAGGCTTACTTATTATTCAACCTCTTTCCTATTGTTTTGTTTCCTAGTAAGTAACTTAAACACGCAAATGTATACACTGAAAAAGAACTGGTTGCCGTACATTGCAAAATGGTTCTCCCACTCAGAATTAATAGTAAAATTTGGCCCAGCTATTTTTCTGGTTGACGCACCGTAGGCGCCGTGGGTGGCCCTCTGTGGTGCTCTGAACCACCTCCGTGTTTCCTGATTCCCTTGTTCACGAAGTCTCCTGAACAACAAAATGTTTGCAGTTCGTGGTTGACTCTCTCGGAACTTTGGTGAGAGGTTCCATGACCCATATTTTTAAGATAGAAATCCTACATAATATACCAAAACCCAAAATTTTGTATCAACCCTTGTTTGCTTGCACTGCTTCCTTGTTATATCCAGTACCTGTAGTTTTAAATTGTTGGTTTTGTAGACAAGAATTTATACAATTTCGTAGAATTGCATAAATTCGTATAAGATCAAAACAATTTTAAACTACAAATATGAAAAGAATTGTTTGAAAACTTGACACCAAAAGCACTCGCTGAATAGAATTAGATAATAAAAATGTAAATCTGAAATAATTTCATTCATATTATTTTGCCAAATATTTTCACTCCTAACATTTAATAGCAACAAATGCTCTCTTAAGACCCAACTTACAAAAACAACACAAAATGAAGCAAAATGCAATAATATAGAGTATTTTTAAATACTACTGTTGTTCATTCATGTCTTATATTAATTTATTTCGTCCCTTGTTTCACCAAGTTGCAACATACTACACAACCGTACTTGCATAACTTCGCAAATTGTATGCACACATCAATATGTGAATGTTAAAATTTTTACATTTCATTAAACTAATTTATCAATTTTAACCTTTACATATTGAATGGTCGACCTGGGTAGCCGAGGTTAGCCACCAGGCCGAGCGAGTACCGACTCAGCGCTTCGGTCCGAAGGGTCGCGGGTTCGAGTCCCGGCTTGGGCATGGTTGTTTGTCCTTGTCTTTGTATGTGTTGTCGCGGAGGGCCTCACGTTCTGCTGACCCCAGATTAGAGGAGCCCGCAATGTGTTGGTCTAGCGTATGGTCGAATATGCGTCCCATCGGGACGTAAAGGGTAACTGACTGTTGGCTGGATAAAACCCTAGAAAAGAACATATTGAATGCTGTATGCCGCATGTTGCAAATGACTAAAGAGGAACAACGGTTATAAATTTCACAATGAATATTTTACAGCAAAACGTAAGAACTCATTCACGGCCCGAGGACAAAAAATTTCAAATGTAAGATACCAATTTTGCATCTGAGAATACCGTAAATTTTCTCACAGTAAACACACACATATGTGCACATGAACATTTTGAGAGGAGCTCTTAGCCTCCTGTAATAAAAATATACATGCAGTGGTTACTCCTTTAGAACATGAAATATGATAAAGACATCAATTTAAAATTCATTGTATTTAAGTGTATTAATTGCCTATGGTTGGCATTACGAAGGGATCAGACGTAATAATCAATGAAAAGAGCCTGCCCCATTAGCGCTGAAACCATAGAAGTGGGAAAAGACAAGGATGAAAAGAAAAATGTAATTTTATTGAACTTAAGCATCAAAAAGTATTGTTTTTATCAATACTGTGGCTATTGTCAGATGCACGTACAAACTATTTATACCTTTAAACGTTTTCCTGCATTCAGAGCAAGCAGGCATGATTGCAGGTACAATAGTCAACCCAAAAAATAGGTTAATTCAAATATTTACACAAATATACAAAGCTTTTTAATAATAATAATACAATTAATTGTATAAGCCATATATGCACTCGAGTTGTGCTTTCAAAGACTTCTGCGTCACCAATAACCTGAAAACAGTTTATGTTTAGTGTACTAATTTTGGAACAACATTCCCAAATGCAGGTGCATACTTTTGCTAACCACCTTCAAATGGATAAGGTAGGCTCTCCTACATCTGCGAAAGTCTTCCCTATTGCAGTGCTCTTCAAAACTTCCTTGTACACTGAAAACAGCAAAAAAATTGGATTTCAGATTACAGATTATCTAAAATTCACTACCTATATTCTTTCCTGAGAGTTGATTAAAAGTCTCTTTTTAAATTCACTATTTACTCTAATCCTTTTATTCCAACAAATCTTATGACTATGTCATGACACAGTCTGCTCAGTAGTATTAGAAATTTCCACCTCAAATGATATCTGTGGCTCCTATGATACATTTAGTATCAAATACTTGCCTTCAGAGAGACAGCTGAATGTATTAGTTCCCTATATCAAATAAAATAACAAATTAGTTGGAAAAATTAGCAAGCATCTGTGGTAAAATGCAAACATACATAGAAGATTCAATACACTCATCTAGAATGGATCTCATTCATTTTAACTGGAACCCAATTACTGAGAGCCAAGTCATTCTTTACCACATCTCATTCAAATATTCCAGCCCTTTTCTTAAACATTAAACCATCCCTAATAGTACATATTGTGTCATTATATTATTTTAGAATTAAAAGAACTTTGAAATCCGTATGATTCCTGCAAACCGAATACAATTTTCAATTTTACAATCAGATTCTAAAAAGAATCTCAATTTTCTTAAATGACTATACAAAAGAAATTTTTAAAACATTTTTGGAATACTTGTGGGATAGCAATGCAATTATCCTAAAATAGATCATATTTCTACCTAATATTTCCATTACTTTATATTGCATACAACTGCAGTCCCTAAAATTATTATTCATTTTTCCTTTTTGAAATAATCTGAGAGACTCTGATGAACAATAACCCACGTTAGTTCTTTTCACAAGAATGTACTGTAATATCTATACACTAATATATTTACTGTAAATAACTACAAAAAAAGTGTACAACAATTTTAATGTTCATTTAAATATTTTAGAAATTTTTAAGCATGCTGAAGGCCACTCACTGAACTATCAAATTTGCATGTTCTAAAAACCTTGAGTTGGAGATTCTGTAAGAAAAAATATATTCCTATTTCTATGAATTTGCAAATATATATACTTTTAAAATGCTGTAAGAATTATAAATAATGCATATTTTAATACTCTAACAATGTTTTTATATTGTTAGAGTATTTTCAATATCTTCTATTAGCTATATTTTCAATATAAACGACAAGCTCAGCAAGTTTACAACGAGAACTGTTATCCAGCCCCTGTTTCTATGAAGAGCGAGAACTTCCCTATTGCAGTCCTTTCCTTTCTTGTATATACTAAAACAGAAAACAAAGTAATAATTTTGTATTCATACCACTGTTCTCTAAAATTGATTACTTACATTTTTCTGCTGGTTTATTGTTTTCTTCATATTTCACTATTCACTCTGATCTTTTTGTTCCGATTAATCTCAGGACTGTTGAATTTATTTCCTGACACTCCTCTGCTCGCAAGCATTTACCCCAATCAATGATTCCAGTCCTACCCTAAACATAAAGCATCCTAACAATACAATGATGGAAATTGTGTCAGAATATTTTTAAGAAGAGAAGAGCATTATAATACATATTAATCCCTGCTATCTAGATGAAGTTTACAATTACATGATCAGGATTGGAAAAGAATCTGAACTTTTCTAAAACAATAATCAAAAATAAAAGTTCTGATGTATAAACTAATTTGTTTACACTTTTGGGACAATGGAATTACCATAAAATAATGCTTGTATTTCCTTTGTGGTTTCTACTGTAGTCTACATTTTTATGATTTTACTTATTAAAATTATAATTTTCCATACATTGATTTTCAAATAAGACAGCTATGTAAATTATAACTTTGCATCATTTCTTCCCAAATACATTCCTTGTTTCAAATACTAATAGACAGAAGTCAAAAGAATGTCTACTTTTGATTTGTGCACTCGTTACACTCTGGTGAGTTGAAACTGTTGGAAAAATAATTCAACTAAGTATTGTTTGTTTGATTTTGTAATTATGGTCAGATCACTTTTCGTTCACTTGCAACCCTTTCTTCGACCCATCCATCCCAGCTTCCTAAATAAAATAAACTATAGAGTATATGAAAATTAACTATTTAAACAATCTATTAAACACACTCTGATTATGAAATGAATAGTTTGGTCCAAAATGAAATGTAAATTTTATAAATTATAGTCGCTATCATTTATTTTACAATGGAAGACAGGTATTCGAAACATGCAAATGAGACAAATATCACTAACCTCAAAGAAATAGAAGGCTGAATATAATACACCGTGGAATGTTCCCATTATACTATGTGGGAAGGTAAGAAAATGTTCTTATTTGAATAACAACTTGACGTGATCTTTCTAAAGTATACCAGTTTCGAAATCGGAACATTTAAACAAAGTATACTCTCCGTATTCAGCATTTCACAGTAATAGTATTTACACTTACGAGCTAACTTTTCAATCAAATGAGAAAGCTTTAATGTTTTTAGTACTTCTCTACACTTAGAGTCCATTCATTATTGCTTAGAAACTAATACGCACTTCTCTATAACCCAATAGGACCTCACAACACACATCCGAATTGATTCACGGATGCTGGAACTCCCGCGTTCAATCGCGGAATGGGCTTCCGCCGAAGGACGTTGGACAATGTTACCACACTTTGGACTTAAATACCATGCGCTCTAACCACTTAGAAGGTAATGTGAATTGGGTGGTTACAGGCCCGCATACTTCTCAACCTTTATGGCTTTACGATCACCCACCGTCACGTGATCTGTGATTATTATTATTATTAACACAATGTATAAATCGTTTGCCATAACTGGAAGACACGTAGCCATAGGTTTATGGTTGTGAGTGAGATGATCATTTCTTTCGGTGTATTCTCCTAATTTTTTCGAATGACGCCTCAACCTTTGCAAAACATTAATAAACTAGTGGTGCAAAATAATGACACAGACTTTCTCGTACTACTTAGTTTTCTAATTTCTTTGGTCTGGGCTAGCTGCTCGAAAGTGCCACATACTCTTGCCAGCTTCAATCTTTCGCCGCCCAAAGTACGTGTTATATACTGTGTGTTGTATGCATACAAAGTATGTGTTATATTGCGAGAGTCGCATCGCGCGACGGACCCTCTGTCAGGCCAACTTGGTCCCCGGCGCAGGCGCCCCCTCCCGAGCATCACCTTCACACTTCAAAGGGCTTCGCAGGCGTACAAAGACTTCCATGGGCCTCCTCTGCGACTCCTCCCACCACCCCGCCTCATTCTTTATCCCCGCCGATCGTCGGATTGAGTACCGGAACAGTCACGTTAGGGAAGCTGGTGGCACTTTGCCTGTTAATCCCCAAGGGTGCACCCAGCAGACAGTTAACAGTGGGCGCTGCCTCCTCACTTTCTCCGAGATCGCCACGTGCCCATGGATCGCACAAAGGCGACCAAATAAAAACACCGCAAAGTAGGTCGCTAAAGGAAGAGATTGCCTAGAGTCAATCGACGGAAACGATTAGTAGAAGGTTCCAGAAGTCTGATGATCGAATGTAAAGTATCAATCAGCGGTAAAGCATCACGCACGTGCCAGAGCACAGAAATTTCTAAGTGGGTTGGGGAGAAGAATGGCGAGCGAGCAACAGAAGATTCAGGAGAAAAACACTTGATCTGAAGACGTGAGAGAAAACACTTGAGTTGGAGACGTGAGAGAAGACACACGAGCTAGGAATGTGAGAGAGGATGAGAGAGAAGGACTTTATGAGACTAGACTTAGGCAACTTATGACGAAGTCAACTGTCTTCTGGCGTGGGACTAACCAGAACCTGCCGGTCTAAGCGATCCGACTATCCATCATTCAGTCAATCGGAATTAATCTCGTGTGGTGGATCAGTCGGACCGACACCCTAAAAGAAATTAAAAGAGTGAGTGAATGCAGACGAGGAGGTGTGTGACAGCTTCGTCTCGCGTAACGGCATAGAGTTCATCGCATCCCGGGTATGGGACGGGAACACGAGATCCATTCCTGATGTGTACGAGGCCACTTCAACCGTGCTTCGCCGGAACCCCGCCGCCGGAATTGACCGGTAAAGGCCTGCAGGCATGCAATGCCCCCGATGTGATGAGGTAATACCATCATCACCATTATTATTTCTGTGTATTTGCCCATCTCCATTTAAGTTAAACAACAGTTTTGAACTGATGATTTTTAAGAAAACAGTAATTTAAAATTGTATTTAAGACCTTTTTTTTTCAATAAACGTGTTCCCGCCACTTAAGACGGAGTACACCTTATAAAATTGCATCTCGTGTTATTAAAGTAGGGAGTAGACGTAATGCATGTATTCGAACCAGAATACCCAAACCCGGAGGTTCTCAATGCCAAAACAGGATGGCAGGTTTGAAGAAAAATTTGGAACCGTTTTTCATAAAATGGCGTTTGAGCGTTTCCGACAATGCGAAATTTTGAGCTCGTTTTCACAGAAAAATATTGATGTTTCAAGAAACTCTATTCGACGTCATTTACAGCACATATACTAGTAAATTCAGTAATGAAAGCAAATCGCCGCTAATGTAAATATAAACGACGTGAGAGACTACTCAAAATAATTACATTTTTGTAATTTTGGAAAAAACAAAGAATAAAACATAATGGCGTGAGTGTCATCATATAGAGTACATTAAGCACTATTCCTACCAAACATTTAAGGAAAAAATTTGGAGCCATTTTCGAGAAAATCTTGTTTTTGTTATTTTTTAAAATTGCGCGAAAACGACCAAAAGTTTCAGAAAAATATACATGACCATAATGTAAGAACTAATTATAGTCAACCAATTTCATTTGAAGGAAAAATCTCTGTCTTCAGTATTGTAGTTGTAGGAAGACGCCGAAAAAAATTCAAGCTTTTGCAATTTTCGAAAATTTAGTTATCTGTGAAAATTGAATCTGTCACTTTTATGTGTATTTTTCTCTATTATTACAAGAAATTTAAATAAAAAAACTGGAGTTATTTTCGAGAAAAGTTTGAAAATGTTTGGTGCGCTTCATGTAAAGTACCTCCAAGTTTTGAAAAAAGTTTTTCAAAATCGCAGCGTCTCGAGGTCCAAATCGACCGGGAATATCAATTTTGGAAGAAATTGTACGTATGGTGTTCACAGACGCTAGTGGTGTTCGCAGACGGACAGACAGACGGACGGATGAACGAACATTTTGGGAAGAAACCTTTATCGATATCAGGGGACCCCAAAATATGTATATCCGTTGAAATCTCGAAATCGATTTTCCGCAGAATGACGTAGCTTTTCCTGTACTCCGTATACACGTTCGTATAAGAGAAAGTAAAAATGTCTTAGCTGATTAAATAAATAAATAAGTATAATATATATAAATAGTATATAAATAAGGTAGGAAGTATATAAATAAATAAATGAATGTTGATTTATTAATGTCTTTACAACTATATAAATAAATAAATGAATGTTGATTTATTAATGTCTTTACATCTCCACAATTTGAACTCAGAAGTTTGTCCTTTGCTGAGTAAGAGATGCGATACGTATACTCGTATACCTTATTCGGCGGGCATTCTTCTGATCATATTAGACCCAACGCATTCCTGTTTAGACATAATTTCGTTGCTACGAGTTAACAACTGTGTTTGAGATTATCTGTAGTCTACACGCAGACAACTCTCCATCGACACTACTGACTCCACACGTCAATGTTACATCCTCCTTTCCAACCCTCCACCACCTCCTCCAATTCCGTATACATGAACACTTTACCACCTCCGTCACCGTCCTAATGACAACACTGAAAATATCTTGCAACCGTTGCTATCATTACGGACGTTTTATCCGCATTGCGAGCATTGCATTCTCCACCACTATCAACAACGACACATCACAGCGTCGTTTAATCAATCGTTATTTTCCTTTAAGTGAAATAGTAGTACGATAACAAACAAGCCAGAGATCACGCGCGATCTTTCCTTCCACTTCATTGTCCTTACGCACTCTTACATACACCACATCACCATGTCGGAAGACCAGTCGGGAGCTTAGAACTAGTCCCACATGACGCGGTACCCCGCTGGTGGGAGATACCTGCGTGAGAAAGAGACCCGCTAGTCGATGTGTAGGTCGGTGCTGGATTTCAGAATCCAGCGGAGGGGGAGAACCTTCCGTAATAAAAAACATGCACTACGCTTACAGGAGTAATGAGCACATCAATTGACGCTCTAGAAAGATTTTCGACACTAGCTTGTCAGCTAGGTCGAATTCAGTCGCCATCTGGAGGAGAATTCTAGTCCGTCTGCTCTGATCGGTAGTATTCCGTGGTTTCTCTGATCAACCCCAGGCGAATGCCGAGGTAGTACCCTAACAAACAGCCACGAACCGCGCGCGATCTTCCCTTCCTCTTCCTTAACCAATCCTCACCCCTAACACACAGTTATCTAACATGCACTACACTACCGCACATGCCGGGAGACCGGTCGGGAGGTTAGAGCTTGTCCCGGCTGGGGTGGTGCCCTGCTGGTGGGAGATACCTGGTTGAGGGAAACCCGCTAGCGGACGGTAGGTCGGTGCCGGATCTCGCCATCCAGCAGGGGAGATCACCGCCAGCTCCCGAAGGAAAACCATGCACTACACTTACGGGACTAATGACCTCAACGTGCCCCGAATCACTAACAACCAACCAACAAACGAAATAATGAAGCATGCAGCACCAGTGTCATGATTCTAATCACAATGTCCATCACCCATTCTGCTCAGCTACCGTCCCCACCAGCGCTGGCAGCGGTTTGCCTCACGCAGAGGAGCGCTGCTGTTTTCCTCGTGACGTCAGCGTTGGTCAGCGGCGCTCCATTTTCCTCCGAGCGGAGGAAGCCCAACGTCTTTCTCGGACGTCGCTGGGGGCTCACGGCGGTCGACGCCCCCGCCCCCGCCGCCGACGTCACGATCTAGGCGTCAGGGACGCTGCAGGTGCACTGGATTGCGCTATCACTGGCGTCATCATGCCAATTTAAATACGGCTATTTCCGTCTTTCTTCGCGGTACGCGAGCAGTTCCCAGCACAAAAGGAGCATTAAGACTTGACCTTCGAGAGTCCCCGGATTACTGAGATGTTTGCCGACTTCACGTCCTTGCGAGAAGTCGTCGTCATTCCATGTTAATGCTTATTTTGTTAGTTTTTTTGTTTCATTTGTATTACTATTTTAAACTAACACTCTTCTCGTTAGCCTTCGTACAGTTGCACCAAGAGTATTATTGTTTTGATTCAATATTTTATTTGCTGCAACAAACAAGGAATTTTATTTTTCGCAATAATGTCGTGTGAACACGAACATTTGTGACTACAGATGGATTTTTATGTATGAGCGAACACGTCAACTGTCATAATTTAAAAAAATTATTAATCTTCTTACTTAATGACTACAAACATACTATCCATTATTCTTGTAAAAGAAATTTTCAGAATAAAACGCTTGTGAAACGGAGTGTTTTTTTTATGTAGCTATAGTTGAGATATTCAATTTGTTGAAATCACTTCTGTCCAACTTTTTACTCTTAAATCAAATTAATAAAAATTACTCTGTTTATATTCATAATACATGGAAAAAACACATTAATTATATAATTTTCAACATTCTGATCAGAAGTATAGTTTTCTATACCTGGACAATCCGTGTTACATCTTAAATTTTAAAACTACAATTTATAACTCCAGAAATGAAATGATCCTTTGATTATAGTGTGAAAAATCATAGAATCATTACAATTTCAGCGTAGATAAGATGCACCCTTGTCTGCGAATCTGCGTGTATCATTTGTTAAAACACGTCGAGGGCAGAAGAAAAAGAAAGCTAGAAGAGAAACAACGCAGACTGTACATTGGTGGTTCCATATATTCGGTATTCGGCGAGTTACGAGGGACTGCTCGTCGAATCCCGAGTGGTGTGGATAAGTTGCTTGCTATTTGCCGAACGACGAACATTCAGTGTTCGCCCTATCCATTGCGTGACAGTCTTTTGCACACATCAAAGGAAGCGAACATTCGCCGAACACATCAACGGTTGGTATTAAGCAAGCAGTAACTCGTTGCTCGGCAAATGCCGAATGTGTGGAGTCGCCTTAACACTTTTCTCTCCTTCTAAACAGGAAGTCACGTGCCGTACAAGAAATTGCAAACGAGGTCCAAAAGTCGCAACATTAATCTTTAAGTTCGATTGTTTTAGATGTACATCCGTGAATAGAGTAAGCCGCGAATTGTGTTTGCGTATCACCTGAACTTCACTACTTCTTTAGAAGCAGTTGACTTCTTTAATTAAAAGAACTATTGTTCAATATTATTTGTAATGTGTATATGTAATATATATTGTTTAATACTACCGAATCATTCTTGATCCTACAATGCAATAAACTTCAGTGAGGAAAAATTGTATATTTCACTTTCATCTCATTCTTTAACGTAAATTTTAATTATTATACCACAAATCCCCTCCATAAGAAGTTCGTAATTTTAAATGAAAAATCGCAGATTTTTCCTAATAATATTTGTAATAAATAATTCCTTTACGTTTTGCCCTCAGAAATAAAGATTCGCATAGAAAGTTATTTTTTATAATTTTTCGATTTCGTTCCAGTCTGTTGAACATCGCAATTTTATTCATATTTTCAAGGTTCGAAGCGCATTTGTAGACTTGGGAGGACAATAGTGTTTTCACTTCCTTGCCTATATCGAAAGAATAGAAAGAATTGTATTAATTATCCAGAAATCAGCGATTTTTCGCTACAAAAACTTTACTGCCGGGTTCGGATATTGAAAAGACGATATTCTAGTATATCTAGTCGTGAATAATATCCTCTAACAGGTATAGTCAGAATCCATGTTTTGTGGGTTCTTGATACTGAAAAATCGATTGACGACAAAACGTCTGTCCGTCTGCTCTCTGTCGGTTCGTCTGTGGTCAACGCTGGCGCCTAAACCTTTCAACCAGTTTTCTCGAAAATTGATCTTCCTCGATTTCTTCAAAGGAACTCAAGATCCTGTGAATTTGAAACGGACATTTTAATTTTTTAGGTTACTTTACATGAAACCTCATTTACATTTTCAAAATGTTATCAAAAATAACTCCAATCTTGTGGATTAAAATTTGTCCACACGTGTCGTAAAGGACACGTTAAAGAATGGCACGGGTCTCATTTTCGTTGAAATCCTCGATTTTTTGCTCAACAAATTTTCGACGTCTTCCTACAACTACAATATTGAAGAAAGAACAATTTTCCCCTAATAAAAGCTTTTGTTAAAAGACATCTTGAAATATGGCCATGCACAATTTTTCAAATATATGTTTTTACAATTTTGCGTGAAATGTAGGCAATTTTTAAACATTTATTTTCTCAGAAAAAGGTTCGATATTCTTTCTTTAAATTGCCTCCTTGTAAGTGTCAAAAACGGTAAAAATGGCGCTTGTCCCATTTCTCGCGAACAAAAATGTCAAAATGGCTCCATCTCAAAACTACAAAGTTGAAGAACATATTGTACAGCTATTTGAAATAGATCATTTTTTTAATTAACGAATAGTTTTCGTTTAATTTCTACTTAAAAGTAATACGAAAAAAAACATTTTCTCAAAAACTACTACAAATTTTTTCTTCAAATTTTGTCCACGACTATAATAAATGTGCTTGATTGGTCCAGGCCTAATTTTCATTGACCTCTCTGGATTTTAGAAATTATGAGGTGTTTTAGCAGCACTAGTTTTAATTAATTTTTATTTTAAGACTCCTTAACAAGAATTTAATTAACTTTTATTTTGAAAGTTGACATAGGATTATCTTCCCTCTACATTGTGAAAAAATAGAAGATACCGAAAACATCCATTTCTCCAAACCCTATAACCTGATATGGTCCTGATATGTAATTAAGCGGTTCGTATCTTTCACTTGCAATGAAAACTACATGAAGACGAGGAAAAAGGATGTAAGTGTCATTGCTGTTAAATTTACGTTTTTACCAGAGTAATGATGAATGTATCAAGCCCTATTACATAAATAAGAACCAAAGTTCAGACGCCTTTCTTGATAGTGTTACGAAGTGATTATAAGTGGCGGGAGTTGTATGTACTAAGAAGTTTAACATGCATATAAACTCATTTTTCTCTAAAGTATGAAAATGGCTCTTACATCTTTGAAAGTTATACGGTAAATGTGCCGGCTATTAACCGATGAAAGCCCTATACCAGCAACTTTTCGCATTTGTTTTACGCCTTCCAGGGCTGAGCTTCTAACCACACGCTTGGGGACGCAAATCCCCTGACTTTTTGTATGTTTGTAGAAGAGAAAATACATTCATCGGCAAGGTACTCTTAACACTAGATTTTTATGCTTGAATTATTTGTTTACTTTACGGTAGGAACATTTTAAAATTATTATTATTATTATTATTATTATTATTATTATTATTATTATTATTATTATACTTTCAAACTTTAGACTTTCTCAACAGGTCACCCAGAGTGTCCATCTTTTCTTTTTCTTCAGAAATTCACCTCTGCATATCAATTTGTTTTCATATCATATAATTAATATGAATCGTATTCTTTATTATACACAAGTGGACCCGGCAATGCTTCGCTATTGCATTGTATTGCACAACACACGATACCGGTCACATGATTATTAATCACGATTTACGCTTCGATGTTAAAAAATTCTAATAGATGAACGACTTTCTCGCAAGTATAGGTTTGTTTGATGACCTGGTTTGGACATGGTTGTCAAGTATCCTATTGTTAAAACACTCTCTCTAAAATTTGCGCATGTGTTGGCTATGACACTATCTTGGAGAAATTTGATTTACTTGTCCGAGGTTTAAGTAACAATTCCGGCCGATATTTGACAATCGCAGGGGCAGAATATTTGTACGCACTGTCTTTGCGGCGGGTTACGTAGAGTTCAGTAGCCCTTGAGTCGTCATAAACGAATAAATGATCATCAAAAACGCCCCGACACCGATTTAATTCAAACCACCCCTTGAACACTCCCATGATTAATAAGAACAAAGCGTGAAAATTTCAGCGAAATCGGTCGACTAGTGTTTGCGTATATGTGCGACACACATACGCACATTCCCTTCCATTTATATCTAGATTTTTCGCGCCAGACACAGACATTCAAAGAGGAGTAGGGCTATAATGTATACTCTCTCCTTTACTGCTAGATATACGTTCGGATAAAGGGTTCATGGTAATTATAAAATATCAAAATACTAGCGTTAAACGAAATGGAGTCACGATCGCAACATGTAAGTATGAATTAAAATATGTAAAAACTTGTAAATATGAAACTTGTAAATTGAAATGCAATTCAGTAATTATAACTGAAATCCTCTAAGACATTCAAACACTTCTCGGTGAAATTTCCCAGAAAGGCAACGAAACTGAAAATCCAAATTAACGAGTCTTATTCCATCGTCGTCAGTTAAGAAAACCATGAACTGTCAGAGTTTCTTTACCTGGTAATATCCAACTACATCGTTCAAATACATGGGGTGTAGTATCACCAAAAATGTAGGTCTGGACCGTAAGGTCAAACGCAGAATGAGTCTAAACGTGCTGTTTTCAACAAGTCACTGTTGCAATGAAAAAATTAACATCGAACTACTGGAGAGGAAGGTCAAATATCTTGTGTGTTGTTTTGGATGGAAAGAAGACATAGGCAAAACATACAATGAGACATCGAGAGGTATTTGAGGTGTCAGGCGGACGCTCAAGATCTCTTTAAACGACAAATCTTCAACCGTGAAGTATTCCGAAGAGCATGTACTAAGTGTAAGTTGCTCATCAATATCAATAGCTGGAAAATCGCTTACATAGATCATGTCTCAAAGGGTGACATATACCACCTTGTACTATTAATTTTGAAAGTATATTGAAAACAAAACTACTCATGCCTATGATACACAAGAGATTGTATTGGTACCTACCAAAAGTGTGCAAGAACGAGCAGTAAGAGACCGAGAATTCATTAGAAGTCGTGTAAGTCTCCGAAATCCGGATTTACCACAAGAAGAAGACAAAGAAGAAACAAAGAAGATTGTCAATTTCGAATGAATATTCATCTCTCATTTTATCCGCCTAATTGCTTGTTTGTAGTTTGACACATTTTCTGTCTTACGCATCAGAAACTTACTTAATCAGTTAATCAATCAAAGAATCAATTACCTAGGCGTCCCATGACACTCGTCACACATGAAAACCTCATATTAATCATAGAGTGAATAAAACGTATGGAGCCCTACTCAAATTATATCCTCTTATTAATAAAATGTCATCTCTAAAAATTGAGTATTCACTGTTTCTTTACAAATCAGTCGTAAGAGCTTCAATAACTTCATAGAGAAATAGATATAGAACAAATTACATTTCATTACTGTCATCCAAATTCTTTTCCAACCTCCAAACTGCCCCTGGCTCCAGCTACTTTAACCTCGAAAAAACCAGCATTCCTCCTACAAGAATCAAATTCCGTCTCCCAAAAGATCTGTTCCGTCCCCTATAACCTAGAGCAATTTTTACCTCACCTCTCTCTATCTTGCTTTCTTCTTACACAAAGTTAACAACAATCATCATAGAAGTACTCAGTGGGGATGTCCTCGATCAAAAGTAGTTATGATAGTGTGCAAATTTACAGTTACTCGTAACTTCGGGACACTATCGTTTATAATACACACATAAAACTAAACTCACTTTTAAAGTGATAATCACACAGATCTGGTTAAATAAATTAAATGAAAAAAACTTACCGTGTTTTGAACGCGCACCAAGTAACGTAAAATTGATGGCCAGGAACAAGCGCTAAGGGACGGTGGAAATGGTTCACTCTATCACATTTTCTCAACTTCCTAGAAGCCACAATCGTGATGGAGTTGAACCAGCGGATCGCAATTCACTTCTAAGTTTCAGAGAAGAGTTCTGGGGGCTGCTTCTGACGATCACCACCAATTAAAACAAATTAATACTGAATAAATAAATAGTTAAATGAAATAAATACTGATCGTTAATTGAGTGGTTTCTTGTAAATAATATTAATGAAGTTATTTTTATTTGCAATTGCGGGTATGCGGGTCGCATGTGTTGTTCACAAAGAGCGATCCATTACTTAGTGACGTGAGAAAGGGCTCAGTACATTTCCTGAACAGGAGGATTGTGCAACCTTGTGCCCTATCTCTTCCCTTGTTCACCTAATCCTCTATCCGGGAGAGCGCTTTCTATACAGAAGGTCTAGATGTAGCTTATAAATTGAAAGTGACTAGGACGTTCATTAAGGAATGACTTTGTATTTAAATGAATTTACAGTGTGTAATCGAGAAGTCTATGTACCATGTGATTGTGATACTCGCTTGTATTAGAATAAAGTTTCAATACCCGTGTGACTCGTTAGAATGAGGTCGCGTTAGGTTATTCCTGAAGGATCGGTGTAGTATGTAACTGTCGTCCATCTGACTTTCACTTTAGTACTTACTACTACAAGAATGCTTTCCTTTCCAGTTATTTGCATAAGTCCCTGGAAAATATTACACAATAAATAAATTAAGTACTTTAAAAGAAATGTTAACATTATTATTATTATTATTATTATTATTATTATTGTTATTATGATTTTGATTCATAAAAATGTAATACATTTTGAGACGAGAGGTCCGAGATGTACAGACTGGTCCGGAAACTCAATGTGCTAATACAACTTAATTCAACGCAACACAAAGTAACATAGGAAGTAAATTCCTAAATTACTATGAATGGGGCTCCATTTGAATAAATAGTAGTAGGAGCACTAATATATATTTTCAAAATGAATGCACTGAGATCAATTCATTATGCTGTTTACACTAATAAGACTGGCCAAAATATCAAGAAATTGTTCAGTCATATGAATATACCTGAATATACTAGTGGCGTCTCGCGCTTAGGTTGCACGGTTGCACAACCCCCAGAAAATGAAAAAGATCTCATATTATCTTAGGAATATACATTTTCGTTTTAAAACATTCAATATTCAAGATATTGCAGCATTAATCAATGAATATGAAATCATTCTGGACCCAAAGAGCGTCCAACTGGCGCTCTCCCGGTGTCTCGTGGCTTGCCAGCAATTGCACCACGCTCTTGGCTGTATGAATGGGTTTACTGTTTTACTCTTTGCCCTTCGATTTAACACGGAGAGCATATGGTCTTTTGGTGGCGCAACCAAGCTAGTGGCGCTGTTAAACGCTGCGCGGCGAAGGAGGGAATCTCAGGGGAATACCCGTATTCTGTCTTCGTCAGACTCACTGCAACATAGTTTTATGATTTTCGCTTGTTATTGAAAGTACTTACGCTTAGTAAATTATTGACTATATTTAAAGCATTGTTTATGATACTGGTGAATTTGTTTTCGTTTGATATTAGATTTGTTGACTCAAACCGTACATTTTATGAGTTCTTCGTGTAAAAGTAGCCGTTCTGGATGGAAGTCCCTTAGTCCTCGCGGAACCCAGTGTGGCTGCAGCTTGCCAGGGATTTGCAACGTTCTTGTGAATACGAATGTGTGTCGAAGATCTTCCACTATTGCCAAATATACCAGGGTAGTGAAGTTTTCGAAATAAAATAATTGTATTTCGAATGTGTAACGTGTAGAAGTAAAAGTGCTTGTTGCAATGTGCTGGAGTCGAATTTAAGTGCCCAGTTGAAATCAAAGCCAGAACCACGTGCGCGGGAGTTATATATGTGCGGACACGACGCATAAAATTACGTGTGTGTCAATATAGACTTTTATTTAACTTAATTTTAATTTATTTGAATTGCTTGCATTTTTATTATATATTCATATTTTGAATTTTGGAAATTACATTTCTGTCATTCGATGGAGGTGCAACTTCCAGTCTGTTGGGGGCACCAGCCGCCACTGGAATGTTTAAGCAGTTATAATACACTAAGGTAACAAAAGTCCTGAGATACTTCCTGATATCATTTCGAACCTCCTTTTGCAGGGCAAAGTGCAGTAACTCGTCAATGAATGGGCTCAACAAGACGTTGGAAGTCCCCTGCAGAAATATTGAGCTTTGCTGCCTCTATAGTCGCCCATAATTGCGGAAGTGTTACCAGTGCAGGATTTAGAGCCGAGCTGACCTCCCAATTACGTCCCATTCGGTGGGACATAATCCCATATTCCCATATTTAGATGGGATTCATATCGGGCAATCTGAATCCGGCCAAATCATTCACTCGAATTGTCCACAATGTTCTTCAAACCAATCGCCCAGTTACATGGCACATTGTCATCTAAAAAATCCATCGTTGTTTGGGAACATTAAGTCCTTGAATGGCTGCAAATGGTCTCCAAATAGTAACTCCAAATAGTCTCCAAAACGTAACAATTTCCAAACAATGATAGGTTCAGCTGAATCAGAGGACCCAGTCCTTACCATGTAAAAGGATCTCACACCACCAGCTTGCACAGTGCCTTGTTGACAACTTGAGTGCTTGCACAGTGCCTTTGTGGAGTCTGCGGTACACTCGAATCCTACCATCAGATCTTACAATCTGAAATCTGACCAAGCCTCGGTTTTTGAGTTTCCTAGATATGGCCCAATCGATATGGTCACGAGCCCAGAAGAGGCGCCGCAGGCGATATCGTGTGTTAGGAAAGTCACTCGAGTCGGTCTTTTGCTGCCATAGTCCATTAAGGTCAAATTTCGTCGCATTTTCATAATGGATTCGTTTCTCGTACGTCACACATTATGAAAAGATGATGTAATGATGATTACATCGAGTTTCGTACCGTACTTTCTCTACGACTTTTACAAGTTAAACTTTTACAACAAATCGTTTCGTAGCAGTTGACATGCTGGATTCAGCCAAGGCCACCTAGCGGAGAGCTCGCTACCCTTGCCTCAAGTTACTTTGGTGTTCCAGTGCGCCTGCGAGAGAGTACAAAAGTTGCGGCAATAATTCCCACTCACCATTTTCGCTTTTTCTCTTCTTTCTGGAGGTGTCAACTCGACCTTCCATTCACTAGACATTTTAAACTAAAGAATTGGCCGATGTTTAAGGGTAATCACACAAGGGCAGCTACAAGAAACCCAAAATCATTTGCATTCAGATCTTACGTCAATCAAATGTTCCCTCCAATAACTACCATGGCGCTAATCAAATAAGATGAAAATGAAATTACGGTCCTATTTATTGCATATAATATTCCACGTAAAAATGACTAATAATAAAAGAAATTAAAACTGACAAGTATAATATAATAATAATTGCAATTTTAATATACACAATCGAACGAGACATTTACTACAAAGATGCTCAATGATTAATTGTCAATACTGGGTTTGTATGCTTCTCTGTGATTGGTAGAGAACGTGTATAATCATGAAATCTGGGTCGTAAAGATTATCATTATGCCACGGATTGCAGCCTTCAAGTAACAGAATTATTCAATGGGAGTAGATAAAGTAATATTTTTGAATTGGGTATTTGAATAGTGTGCGAAAAACGGTTCTCGACTGTGTGGTTTTATTGACGCCACCCCACAATTCTCTCGCTGCGATTTTGCCAGCGATGCTCTTTACCGCCATAATCCCACGATTTGTTCGCTGAGATTGGTTGAATGTGAGATGACACAATTATTCGTGCCATAAATGGCTATTACGTCATAAATCGTGCCATAAAATGCCATTTTATAAGCAATTTTCTGCAACGAAAATGTTAGTTTATAGTGCTTATAAACATATATGCTCAAGTAATACCTGAGTATTTGAGTTGTTTTTTTGTTACTCTTCCATAAATAGTATTATTACAACTTTGTACTGGTTGACAAATAATGTGTATGTGATAAAGCTGCCCCTTCACTGGAATTTCTTTCTCAGTGGATAGTTTATAACTATTTGTATACAAAAGACTGTTAATAATTAAAAAATTGACATGCCAGTTATCCCCCCCCCAAAAAAAAACACAACAGTCGCTGTCTTTGCAATGGCGCTACAACCACGCACAGAGTGGTCAGTGTTTTCTAGCTTCCTAAATTTATAAGCGTAATCAAAGATCAATTTCATTTGACAATGAGGCAGTCCTCTTTTCTGAAATTCTAATTCGTACAATAAAATCTGCTTAGCCCGGAATCGCTCAGAACCCAAAAAATTGCAATTTACGGAGGTTTACGTTTTATTCAGTTATGTCTTTTTTTATACTTTTTCAGTGTCGTTTCAGTGTCACTTTCGTTACCTGTAAACACATTTTTGAAATTATTGATTACTTATCCAATCAATTCACTTAGTTAATTGCATTCTCAGTGTTATCCTATTTGGGCAATTCTTCCCAACTATCTAACGAAAAACCTGCCTCCCTGGCGCATTTTCGAATGGTCTGGACCTCTTCATACCGCTTGTCACTAATTGACTGAAAGTGATTTCCAAGATTTAGACATATTAGTACATTGTTTCATTGTTGTGAAAAGTGATTGCCTCAAAGCTTAGGATAGTGACTCTGCAAGGAGTAATTTGTACTTTGAACGACAGTTTGCATAAGGCTTATTATATTAGCAGGGAACTACTACAATGTTACATCAAAAAAATTTAAGTGCGGTTGGCACGTAGCGTTTTCGAGAACTTTCTTCATTATTTCTTTAAGTTTCTTTCTGTTGATGAAGAAACCAGACATTCCTCTATCAAGGAGGCTGCCTTATAAGCTTTTTTATTGGTGCGATATAGTATAAGCGGAAACGAACACACGTTGAAATTGGTAAAAAGCTTTTGTGAGTTTCCGATTACTAGATATCGTTCTATGTTTCTTTCCATGTACCCTCATAAAAATATTGGACTTCTCACCACGCTCACTCTGCCAATTGCACTATATTCACGTTTAAGAATTCCGTTCCATAAGGGCGCTTCTCTTGCAGTTCATTTGAAACCATTCTGTGTCCGCGTTTGACATTTTCCGTTTTAAACTATATAACGTTAAGCTGTTTAACTTCATCAGTCGGAGAAATTTCTCAATGCAAAGCGGGATACCGGTTTGGACATATTTTACTGTATTTAATATGAGACCATTGACACATTTCCATTGCTCTGAATACGTCATATTTACGCTCTTTTAATTTTAAGCATAAAACTCTCTCTCTCTCTCTCTCCCCCTCTCTCTCTTTCTGTCTCTTTCTCTCTCTTTCTCTCACTTTCTCTCTCTTTCTCTCTCTTTCTCTGTCTCTCTTTCTCTCTACTCTATCTCTCTCTATCTCTATCTAACCTCATGAAACTTATTTGGAGTTTAAGATGTGTAATATACGTCGTTTGATCTTATCAATTCGCAAATTTAAAAAAACAAGGAAGGAACAAGGAAAACTTAAAAGTTAAACTGCGGGAAATGAGGAAAGTGTGTTATAAATTAATTAAATCATAACCTCATGAAACTTATTTGGAGTTTAAGATGTGTAATATACGTCGTTTGATCTTATCAATTCGCCTCTCTCTTGATCCAAATGCAAGTAACCGTCAAGTCAAAATTGGATTGTGGAACCACCGCCTGAGTAAATCATGTCATTGCGTTTCGTCAGAAGTTTACATCATCTCTGAGTATTTGCAACAGCCATAACATCACATTTGTTCTTATTTCAATTACCACTTTTCCTGCTCTACCGAGAATCTCTTTGACGGACTCGATCCCCCCCCCTCCAAACCCTCATTGCGCATGTGCGCATTTCACCAAGGCGAGTGAGTGCCACAGGGGGGCCATGGGGAGGGGCAGGGGCAGGGGCCCAAAGGCGGGGCCGGGTCCACTGACGTCAAATCGCAGGTAATCGCGGTTTAAAATAGCGCGGGCTGCGCGCCGCCGCGCCGCGCCGCGCACCGATGACGTGGGAGGCGCGGCCGAGCGGCACGCGGCCCCACCGGTGACGTCAGAGCCCGACTGACCGGTTGGGCAGCCGCCGCCTGGGACTCCCCGGCGAGTTGCACCACGCACGCGCACCGCGCCGCGCCGCGCCTCACCGCCTCTTGGCTTCGCTACATTGACGTGCGGGGAAGGGTAGCCAGGGCGAGGGGCCTGGAGGAGCAGGGATGAGAGGGCCTGGAGGCATGAGGGAGGGAAACTGGGGTTCTGGAGGGACTGAGGACCAGGGGCCCTGAAGGGGGGCAGGGGTCGAGGTGGCCTGGGGGCCTCGGGAGAATGGTGGCCACCGGAACAAGGGGGCTTGGGGGGCATGATAAATTTCAAATAAGGTCTCGCAGCCCTACGTAATAAATCATTATTTTCGTAGATATGATCGATTTATGATTCCCCTCCCCCTTTTGAGCTGTCTGTATTTTAAGTTTTCATGTATTGAGCAACTTTTGATTAATAACCAAATAGTGTTTTCTTTTCCGCAAATGTTATGCAACATTAATGGGAGGACACTAGATTATTTTATATTTCCTTCAAACTCATCCTCCAGACATAACATGCATTCAATCCCTTGTACTCCCACTCCACTAATGCCTACCAAAAGATGATACAAATTAAACAAATGCAAACTTTGCCCGAGCCCAATTGGGGTAACTGCAAATGTACAGTTATGCAATAAATGTTGAAAATCTTTGCTTTGTGTAACGTTCATACTATCTCCCGTAAAACCCTGAGGCTGATCAGTGAATAAAAATAAATAATATAATAAAAGCGATAATTTAAAAACTTTTGACAAATTCATAACACTGTACAAAGTATTTACATTTGGAAAAACAAAAAACAAGTACTGTATTCGCAACGGTTCAAATAAATCACTAAAAGCTAAGAAAATAATATAATACTAGTTCCTAGTAATTTGTGTACTAAGAGCGTTATAAGAGTTCTAATAATGGAGCGTCGACAAAAAGCGCGAGGGACTTTGGCCCGAGATCATTACAAGTAGGTGACGCCTGTGGTACGTACAAGATCATATTTTTTACTTAATTTTAATTATTCAGATTTACATATTTGCTAATTAAGTGGATGTTAACTTGACTCATTTTCTCTTTTCATATTTCCCTCCCGTTATTCCCTTCATAACTTCCTCTGATAATTCCCTCCATAAGAGAACATATAGCATTATTCAACAGTTTCGATTTTTTCCCTCGTAACCACGATCGTCTCGATCCAGATGAGTTGTGCAGTGTAGTATATCGAGCCCTGCATCAAAAGTCGCAAATATAAAAAACATTTCAATAAAAAATAAAGAATTTATTCTTAAGAGTAGTGTTAACGTCTATAACATTTACCACAGATGTTTCTCATAACATGTACTGTCCTTCCGCGTCGTACGAGCGCTGACCTTGAGGGTGAGGGCGGGCACGGTCGTACGTAGGAGCCCGGATCTCGCGACATCCACAACGTCCCTCTTGCGGCTGCTGGCGGCCTGCGTTGTTTCGCAGTTGCCTTCTGCTGTTGGCTGCCCGTCCTCATGCGCACTGCGGTTTCATTCATTGACGTCATTGGTTTCAATTGCTTCTCGCCCTGCTGACATTTTGAGTAGGCGATCTGCGGTCCTTCTGACTCACTGGAACCATGTGACGTCTGTGTTCGGATGTAATAATTTGGGAGTCGTTATGAAGCGCCAAATGGAAGTGGAGGCACTTCTTGTTGTTTTGTATTTGATTGTTCTGAATAAAAAGAATATACAGGTAAAAATTATTAAATTTCGCCGAGATTCCATAGGAGCAAAGACATTTTGTTGTATGTAATAATGGAAAAAGTGTTTATTAATGTGAAATTTTTAATTACCAATATACATTTTCTTGAGAACAGTCACATCGAATCAAAATATAGTTTGAATATTCTGTATTCAAGAAAAGATGAAATGGTGTCGTTTAACGAGGAGAACACGATTATGAACACGAAAAAACGCGGAATTGTCAAGGTGTTGGGAAAATTCAAATAACACTCTCGGAAAAAGGAACAAGAACAAGCAAAGAAGAATTGATGCTTTGTTTTGTAATATAAAGAAGAAGCAGAGTGAGCAGAACTTCGATGAAGTACTTATTTGGATCGTGATTAGAATTCGCGTGATGGATTGAAACATAGGTCGAATTAGATAGAACATTGCAGGAGAAATGCAGTTAAATGCTGAGTTATGATAGTAATATTTTAAAAAGTGTTAATATTAATAAGTTTATTCATGAATTCTTTAGATAGTTTATAATTTCATTTTGATTTTGGAAGTCTGGATGTGTGTGCTTGGAACGCGGAGGACAGCTGATAATAACTTCTGTGAACTAATTATTCCGTGAAAAATTCTAGTGCTTCCATATGCGCGAGATCGTCGTGTATGCAGAAATAAATTTTCTTAGATCAGCGGTAAATTAGTATGTTATCGGATGGTATTAAATGAAATAAATAATAATCGTTGACTGGCGGATCGTACTACGACGAAAAACATTAATCGTTAATGTTTAAAATATTCTGTGAACCCTCTCAGAATTCCCTACGAGGCTGCATAAATTAATTTGACAAATTCGTAACAATTATAAAACATATGTATTATGAATATGGAGGAAACGTTTATCTGTAATCATTTTGAACTGGTACCTTCAAAGACGCAAGGCACTGCAATAACTGGAGCAGATGCGAACCTCAAAATCAGGGGGTGGGTCAATTAGACTCCTCTCATGAAGTGGACCTTGAAGTGTCCTCTTTCATGAAGTGGATCACATACTTAGTAAGGATATTCTTTTGAAACATAGGTAATTACGAAACATAACAAAATACTTTCTGTTTAAAGTAGGTTGTTAGTGACAGTTACCATAGCCGCGTTGGAATTCAAATGATCGAAAGTGACGACTTCTAAACATTTTTAAAATTGACTATTCCTCTCGTGAAATTGAAACCAATGGTGTTTAATTATACATACAAAATACCCCAATCTGGGCGGTGTATCTTCAAAAGTTTATCGCTTTTCTATCCGATTTTTCTTGCCGCTTGTCACTACTGGCCAATGACAAACTGTGACTCATCCATTTTAGGAGGCGGTATACATTCATCATTATGTCGATGTCCAATAAACCACGTATGTACTATAACAAAATTCAAACTATAACAAAATTCAAAATTTATTGCTTATTTATCCTTGAAAATAGATTTCATTACATGGGAGTTTTTTGTTTTTTTTCTCCCTTTCAAAATTCAAAATGTATTGCTTATTTATCCTTGAAAATAGATTTTACTACATGGAGTTTTGTTTGTTTTTTTCTCCTTTCAAAATTCAAAATTTAAGTAGTATATGACTTAGTGTAGGGATCACAGACTTTTGAAAATGTGCACACAATTCACTTTTCCCCATAGCACGTCATACGCAGTTTTTAACTGTTTTTTTTGACGTAAAATAAATTTTAAAAAATAAACATAACCTCTTTGATTTTAACATAGCTTTCAGTTATTGTTAATATTTGGCGCATTTTGGAACTCTGTTAAATATAATTTCATTCGTGGAATAGTTATATTAAATACCACTCATGCTTTGGAAATTCTCAGATAAATCCCCTCCTCGCTTCGCGAGTCGGGAACTTATCGACAATTTCCAAAGTACACGTATATATTTGTGATGAATACTCCATTTATTTTTTCCGGTGAGAATTTTCCTTTTTTAATTTTACGTATATCTGTTATTCATGGAAGTATTACATTTAAAATATTTTTATATATGATTTTTGGCACAAAATACACCGAAACAAGAGCGTGATGTGAGAAAACAATATTTGAAAATGAGAAAACAACATTTCAAGGCCGTTTGGGTCGCATTGAATGCTTGGATGATTCTTGATATGCCTATTGTATAGGTACGTGCTTATATATACGTACTTGTACACAGCATTTGTTCGAATAAACATGAAGAGATTTTATAGGAAGTTTAAAAAATCCTTGAGCAGTTCCAGAATACCTTGTTTTTGTCTGAATATACTAAAAGTTATTAAATTGTAGCCTTCTCCGTACTTTCCTATCAATCTAATTAATGCTTTACGCCTTGAAGGCGATCGCAGTATGACGACCCGAACGATGCCAACCCTATCTAGAACGCGTCGTCTCCCGGACATCTAAGAATCCTTTGATGCTGGTCGCGGTCTTCGTAATGTGTTTCCAATTTGCTATCTCCGAAATCAGTGGCAACATTTTCGTGAGAACAAAGGGAGCATCGGCTGATCTGGATTCAAGCTATTTTGGATTAATATTCACTGAACACACTGCAAAGAAATCTCGATCTCACAAATTTGCGGAAAAAATGGGAACAGTTTTGAATAAGTGGTTCTCTAGGGGACTGAATCTCTGTGAAAGCATTTTATTTGCATACTTGTTAATGATGATAATTTTCATACGTCATGCTCACTATATATAAAAATGTTAACATAATGAAGAGTCGATGCAAATCCAATTCCATTTTTGTATCGATGTCAAAATTTTCGGTTTCAGAAACAATCAATAATCACACAAACAATTATCGTATTTTAAAATGAACCATTTTTATTCAAAAATTTAGATTTTTTTATCTTGAAAATTGTGTATGACAGCTAAATATTAAACTTGCGATTAAATTGTTTCTTTCTCACATTAATTTATTAATTAATTATGTAGAACAGAAAAAAGAATGGAATGTTACGACAAGAAAAGGCGGTTTATTGCTTAAAAAATTATTAAAATATTCTTGACATAGACATTGTTTTTAGTTGTCCTCATCCAGTTTTAAGCCATGCCGCTTTTACCGTTTGCGTTTCAACAGTATTAATTTCCACAATTCTAAATCCTTATTGCAGCTCTAGTTTAACCTATAAGAAAGAGATCGCAAGATTTCTTTCCAACTTTCGAAAACAAGTTTGACCAATCATCTTATCGATGGTACTCGCGTTAAAAAAAAGATTCTACACTCATTGGAAGGAGAAGAAAAACTTGATCCAGGATGTGTCATCTATAAATCACAGTAATCGAAACTTCTTGTAATGATCAGGTCGCGTAGTGACAAGTTTGCAATCATGAAAGCACCCTAGGTTTTGTTGAACGTCAACATGTATTTCGGCTGTCCCAAGACGTTTTCCTTGTTTAGCAGGGACTACTCGTTTGGAACCGTAACATTACACATTAATAATAGGGTTCAATTCTGTCAAACAGGTGCACACTTGTTACAGTTTTGAGAAAAGTGCCACGATCATTTTTTTTTAGAAAATCCTCTAGAATGACGTTCACATAGCTCCTATTAAAAATAAAAGTTCCAATATATGTGATGTTACATTTTATTCTAATAAATGCTTTCACAACAATTAACACAACGCTAACTAAATTCAATCCGTATATTCTATTATTTAATTTTTCATCGAAACTGAAGAACAATTTCTTTTGCTGTTCACACTATAACTGTTTGCTGTAACTCCTTATCTAAATGTATTTGGAAAGTATAGGATCAGTACAATTTTGAAAACTGCTACAGAATATCAGTGATGTGTATCAGTTAAGTACGTAATAATTGATAGCATCATCATAATGACATGGCCATAAACACTTAGGTCCGTGCTTCTTTACGCCCGCAGCTGCGACATGTTTATTTACACAATTATTGAAAATGGTTATATCATGTTTTGCTATTTGCATTAATAAATCGATTCTGTATTTATCGTTACTTATTCTGCTTTTAAACTTTCCAGCTTTAATGCGATTTGTGTGCTCAGGTTGTTAGTGTTAATGATAAAGTTAAAGAGGTTATCTTAATAGGCAACGTAAGTTCTTATGCTGTATAAAACTACACATTCCGAGTCGCATAAATTCCACGGCATAGCCGAAGTGAAAGATAGATATGAAACAAGATTTCGTAGATTTGGGGATTCTGGGGTTAAATAGAAAGTTTTTCCCATTCCCAATTTTCACGTCGAAAATGAATATTTTAATGAAATGAAGTTGAACATACTGAACGATATGTAGGCGTTATATATCTGATCATAAAAACACCTCAACTGTTTTTAAACGACGAGGAGGAGAAACCGTCTCCAATGGGTCAGTGGCAACATCTGTGCCATCTGCTGTCGTTGCCCGGGAGGTCCTAGGGATCTGGGAATTTTTGCTACAAGCTGCAGAGCTAGGTCAGGGAGGAGAATCCAGGAGGAGAATTCTATGCCCGGCAGCTTCAATCAGTAGTTTTCTATGGTTTCTCTGGTCAATGACAGGTGAATGTCGGAGTAGCACTGTATCATATTGACCTCAGACCGCGCGTGATCTTCCCTTCCTCGTCCTTTCCTCCTCGTCTCCCCAGACACACATTTACATGCACTATTCTATCACACGTATCTGGAGGTCGGTCGGGAGCTTAGAGTTTGTTCCGTCTGGTGGGAGATATCCGGTTGAGGGAAAATCCCGCTAGCCGACGGTAGGTCGGCGCCGGATCTCATCATCCAGCGGGGAAGATCACCGCCACTTCCCAAGGAGAAAAAACATGCACTACACTTACGGGACTAATCTCGTTAGTTGACGCGCCAGGAATCACTAACAACCAACCAACCATCGGGAGACCAGTTGGATGCTTAAAGCTTGTCCTCTGGGGCCGGCGAAGAGATTCCTGAAGGTGGAAACGCCGCATGTTGCCGTGAAGGTCAGCGCCGAATCTCTCACATTCCAGCGAGGGCGAAATAACGCCACCTCGGGGGAGTAAGGGACTAATGACCATAATAGTCGAGACCGGAAATTTTCATTTGCTCACTCGTAAGAGAAGAGATGTAAAAATTGAAGACTCGAAATTTGATGTGGAGTAAAGTGATAATTTCCTTAATTTCGTACTTCATGATAAAATTTTAAGTAACTTTCAGTGCCAAAGTCAAACTATTGTCATTAGGTTTTATTATTTCTATTCTTTTATTATTTAACGACAATAATTAATTGATGTATCTTTCTTCGATTTGAAACAGTACTTTCTGTTCGTTTAGAACTTCTTTTTCAAAATTCGTTTGTGTTTGCTGTGAACGAAAATGATGTCCCATTTTTACTCATCAAATTGTTTTTATCCACCATTTCCTATTTCTTTCCGGTCTCAACACTCATTATTTTGTCTCATCCTTACTTCATATGTAAATATGTTTTAAAAACGTTGCCCTGAAATGTATGGCACATGAAATTCGTAGTTTATATCTGCTATTGTTTATTTTAGGAATGTGATTTTACAAAAGCATAATTTTATTTAATTTCTCTCGTTTCTGTTAATACTAATTGTTTCGACAATAAAGATGGAAATCTTACTGACAATTTTGTCAGCCACTTGATGACTTTTACATTTGACCTAAACATTTCATGGTTAAATTTATTCTACTTACATGAAATGACTGACCAAAATAAAATGGTGAATAAACATTCGAAGAGAATTTTTTTCTTTTCACTCTCCCAAACATTTCCTCTTATAAATTGTATAAGCGTCGACATAAATTTTTGAAATTACTTCAGTGACGTGGCCATGAGATGAGACATTTACTCTATCCAAGATGAGTTCACAATGCAGTCGGCTCTCAACTCGATGTTGCATGGGATGACCACTTGACCCTGGTGACCCATTTATCATGGGTGACTTATTTTGACGAACCCGTTTTTTTTACTTAGCTCTAAAATGTAAATTAAAATGCTTCAAAAACAAACTGGGACAAGAAAAACAATAAGAATAATTTCATCAGTACCGACAAGCGGCCGAAAGTAATTACATAATGAGTTGCATATGAATCAGAAAGGGCAGATGATCTTTCCAAAATTATTTATTCAAATTTAGCAGAACATTGAGTATACATTTCTTATTTTGCATCATTGTAACTTAAAAATGTATACAGAAATTTATTGGAGAGCACTAAATACCAATATGATGTAAAAATCGTCTATTGGCAGGTGATATCTGTAATTACTCTTGTAATTCGAACTCTTGTCCGAATACCCACGTACACGGCGCGGCCGGCCTCCGCGTGGTGTTGAATCATCGGCCTCCCCCAGCCCCCCCTCCCCCCTCTCGCATACGACCGCGCAGCCGACGATAGTAGTCGTGCTGGCACTTCAATACAAATAAAAGGCAAACACGCACAACCACTTATATCTGGTTTGACATGTCCTGGATTTGAGGACTACTAAAATGACGAGAAAGACAATAATTAATCAACTTTTGATAATTAGAATCAGAGACGAAAAAAGAAATACGAAGGTAGTGTTCACTTTATCATTTCTGTAAAGAACATTTGTGTCGCCTGCAAAGAAATCGTTATTTCGTGTGTAAGTAAGTGTGACATATCGCGAAGGAACATGATGTCCCTGTCAGAGCTATGAGTTCGCCGACAGGCGAACTGGTCTCGGAGCAGGTGCATGAACGCGGTCGGGCTAGCTCGACTGTCAAGGTCAAGAGGCGCGAGCGCTCCTTATCCCGTTCACGATGCACACCGCGCGTGCGCCCAGCACGCGAGGACGCGGCTGACCCTGAGTCTAAAGAGACCTCGGTCGGCAACAAAACATTCATTCCAAATGCAGCAGCGTTCTGCTTCAATGACAATTGTAAAATTAATCACTTAGCTGAGAGAGCAGCGAGATCAATTAACAACCGTCGCTATTTCTCCGTCATAAAGCAATCAGATAGTTTAGTTTATTATACAATATTTTGATGAGCTTATGTCATTCCTTTCTGTTCAATCTTAATAACAGTTTTACCTTTCTCGTTTTAACACACAAGTACAAACTGACGTACATTAGTTATGTAGCTTTTTAGAATCATGAATATCATTATTTACCACATAATATCTAGTTATAACATTGATTGTTTGATTAATTATTTTGTGTTTCCGGCCGCGTCAACTTCTACGGGTTGTAGTCTCACCAGTGCAGTACATGTTTTATCACGGGAGATGCCGGTGAATTTCCACCGCTCGATGTGGAGATCCGGCGCCGCCTTACAAGTCGATTTGAGGAGGTTTTCCCAATTCAGGTATCTCACACTAGCGGGGCATCGCCTCAGGCCGAACAAGCTCTAAGCTCCCGACTGATCTTCTGACATGTGTAGTGGAGTGCAGTGCACGTGTGGGCGTGTGTTTACGTGTGTGTATAAAAGGTAGAGGATAGGATGAGGAAGAGGAAGAAAAGATCGCTCGGATTCCGTGGCTCGTTTGTTAGGATACCGCTCAGACATTCACGTAGTGTTTTTCTGTGAAACCGAAGAAAACTACCGATCAGGGCAGCCGGCCGCTAAAGTTCTCTTCCTGGCAACGGCTGAAATCCACCTATCTAGCTTGTATCGACAATATATTTTTTTTATTGAATCCCTAATCCTTTAAAATTCCTGTCTCAATTTTTACAAATAATTTGTGATATCATTCTTCGGAATTTCTTTAATTGGGCTACTATCTTATTTTTTGTTTTTATTTATTTCTTTGATGATAAATTCAGAGGAGTTTAATATTTAATGAAAGCTCGCAGCGCACTGTGAATAAAATAAAGAAAGATGTGTTGTTTGCTCATTTACGCATTGTATTCATAATTATGTTCGAATATATTACTCAATGAGAGAGAGCAACATTCTCACTTTGGAGCCCATTGTCATAAAAAATGATAAATATATGTTTAGAAGATAATAAATGAATAAATGTGAAAACAATCCTTAGTATTTTGCCTTCATTTCGTATGACTGTGTGAGCACGGACGCGATCTCCGACTATCCATTGGTGCTGGATGGCTGTGGTGGTGGGGAAAGGAGGCGAATGTATGATTTACTAAATGGCGGTGGCCGGTCACACCGAATTCGAGGTTATCAGACATTTTAGTTAGCGTGAACCATTTTTACTTTCCCGCTACGGAGTAGAAAGAAAGTTATGTAATGCTGGACGAAAAAACGGAGAATTTTCGGCAGAAAAACTCTTATTACAGGGCCTTGAACTCGAGAAACTGGATAAATTCAGTTACTAAATTTTGAAAAAAGTCCTGTAACACATGGTGTAGCCAGATTCCATGTTTTGTGGGTCTTTGATACCGAAAAATCAAATGACGGCAAAATATCTGTCCGTCCGTCCGTCCGTTTGTGAACAACGCTAGCGGTAAAAGTGTTCAGCCCATTTTCTCCAAAATTGATATTCTCCCATCAATGTCGCTGACATCGCGGCCTGTTGAATTTGAAACTGTTATTTTGAAATTGGGGGTAGTTTGTATGAAGCCCCTGAGACATTTTTTAAAAAAATGGCTCTATCAATTTTGATAAAATTTTGTTGTTAGTGTCAAGGACGCTTAAGAAAATGACGCAGGTTTCGTTTTCATCTAAATATTGTAAGATGCCAAAAAATGACCCAATAACTATACATTTTTATCTCCTACATGTCGTGATAAACATTCATTTACAAGTTAGTTACATCAAGAATGCAACCGGTAGCGGTAGCTCAGTGCATCAACTGATGTTACTGCCGCGCCTCTAACTGCGAGGTCCTAGGTTCGAGTCCTGACGGCGGCAAGATTTTCGACAGTAGCTTTTCAGCTAGGTCGAATTCAGCTGCTGTTTGGAGGAGAATTCTAGCGGCCGGCTGCTCTGATCGGTAGTTTTCCGTGGTTTCTCCGATCAACACCAGGCGAATGCCGGAGCAGTACCCTAACAAACGGACCGCGCCGATCTGTCCTTCCTCTTCTTTGTCCTACCCTCCCTACACTCCACACTTACACTAACATGCACCACTCCACATTTCCGGAGACCGGTCGGGAGTTTGGAGCTTGTCCCGGGTGGGGTGGTGCCCCGCTGGTGGGAGAGTCCTGGTTAGGGGGAAACCCCACTAGCCGAGGGTAGGTCGGCGCCGGATCTCCCCATCCAGCGGAGGAAGATCACCGCTTCCTTCCGAGAAAAACATGCACTACACTAACGGGACTAATGACCGAAGCTGTTGACGCGCCCGGAAACACGAAAAAATCAATCAAGAATGCACCAAGGAAAAGATGACATGTCATCTGAATCATAGCCCTGCTGACCACACTAAAAAGAAAGCATGGATTGAAGTTAAAGTGTGTGAATTATCGCCGCCTCATTGCCATCTCCAGTTACGAGAGCCTTACGTAATTGTGCACCGGCTGGAAAGCGGCGGCAGCGGCGGTGCCATCCAGCGCGCGAGTTGGCGTGGCTGCGGCGGTGCACCAAGGCCCTGCATGTGCCGTGATTGACGCGCGCATTGTGGCGGCACTTTTTTCTTGGCCCGCACGTGGGGCTGCGTCGAGGCCGGCGCCGCGCCGGGCGATGCAGTCAGGGCCACTGTCAGGAACTGCGGGACCACCCCAGCACAAAATCACGTTGAGCACTCCTTTCAGAAAACAAATCATGCAGATTTACTACAAGTAACTCTAATTATAACAGATTTTTTTTAATTACATTTGTTCAAAGAATTTGTTGCCCCGACCGGGATTCGAATCAGGGCCTTCTGGTTTACACCCAGCTGCTCTGACCAGTAAGCTACCCAGACAAACAAACCATTGAACGTTTTCACGAGCGCAATTATCGCTCCTTGTATGTATATAATTGCCACCTTTCCCGTCACCTTGTCGGACGCGATACGATCGAAGAATATGTTCCGCAGACGCAAATAAATCCAAATTGTGACCATGTTACTGAGTAGAATATTTTTAGTGCAAACCCAAATGAAAAACTGGCTTAGATGGTTCTGGGCATCAAGTGATGTTACTGTAATGCCTCTGACCGAGAGGAGTTAGGGTTCGAGTCCCGACTCTGACAGTATTTTTGGCACAAGCTACATAGCTTGGTTGAATTCAGCCGCTGTGTGGAGAGGAATTCTAGCGGTCGGCTGCTCTGATCGGTAGTTTTCTATGGCTTCTTTGATCAACACCAGGCGAATGCCGAAGCAGTACCTTAACAAACGAGCCACGGACCGCGCGCTATTTTTTCTTCCTCTTCCTTGTCGATGAGGTTACGTGATCAAAGATGGAAGTTCATCAAAAACTTGATCAGACTATCGGCGACCGTTTACAAATTCCATACTTGTCTAATAACATAAGAGATCGAATTAATTTCCACGATTCATTTCCGAGGTTCACTATAGCGGAGGTTCAGGTTCACTCTAACCGAATCTTCTTATGCTTATTTGTAATGTAACTGAAACAGGACCAGTGTCTTAGATTCACTATATCCGAGTTCACTGCAACTGGAGTCGACTGTGTTACACACGGTACATGTTGTTTTACGAAACAGGTTACAGATTACAGGTTACATGTTGTTTTACGAAACGAACTAAAGAATCTCTGGGTGGTGTCTCACTAAAAAATGTGTCGAAAGGGTCTCCTGGTTCCAGTCGACACTGGGATACTGCGCCAGTATGACCAGGTTGCAGGTCACAATTAATATTTTGAGGGGACAGAACAATGGGCCCATAACATTATAGAAATATTAAACTCATGTGATCAAATTGAATAAAAAGTTAACTAAACCCTTCACAACTTAAACGTTTAATGTCAAAATATATTATACATCATGTGAACTAACAAAAAAGTATATTTAAAAATCACTTGGAAGAGTCAGTGAAGGCCTTGAGTGCGTCCTTACTCTGCTAATGTCGGCGTGCGTACAAGATCCTAGATTGGTTTGGTTTTTTCGTGTTTCCGGGTGCGCCAACTGCTTTGGTCATTAGTCCCGTTAGTGTAGTGCATGTTTTTTCTCGTGAGATGGCGGTGATCTTCCCCCGCTGGATGGAGAGATCCGGCGCCGACCTACCGTCGGCTCGTGGGGTTTCCCCCTAACCAGGGCTCTCCCACCAGCGGGGCACCGCCCCAGCCGGGACAAGCTCTAAGCTCCCGACCGGTCTCCCGGAATATGTGGTAGTGTAGTGCATATTAGTGTAAGTGTGTGTGTAAGAGGAGAAGATAGGACAAGGAAGAGGAAGGACAGATCGCGCGCGGTCCGTGGCCCGTTTGGTAGGGTACTGCTCCGGCATTCGCCTGGTGTTGATCGGAGAAACCACGGAAAACTACTGATCAGAGCAGCCGGCCGCTAGAATTCTCCTCCAGACAGCGACTGAATTCGACGTAGCTGAAAAGATAGTGTCGAAAATCCTGCCGCCGTCAGGACACGAACATCCGACCTCCCCGTCAGAGGCGCTGCAGTGGCATCTGTTGATGCACCGAGCTACCGCTTCCGGTACAAGATTCTAGAGGATTGGAACTCCTGACACATGAACGGAGCCTACCAAAGGTCTCATGTCCCTCCTGTCTGTTAAAGAACACGTTATTGCTCTACAAACCTTATATGGGAAAGTCTATTGGTTTTTTGGTTGTTGCTGTGCCACGTTGTAAGACTTTTGTTGAGTAATATGAAAGCAGTTAAGCAATCCTTACATACGTTGTGGTGCATGGCACAAAGATTTATTTGCGGCAATCGGTGGTGACATCTGACTGAACAGTGATATTCATTATACTTATAAAGCGTTTTTATCTACAATTATACATCATTATTTAGTACAACAAAAAATTGTTTGTCGGCCCGGTGGCCGGGATCGCTAAGGCAGTAGTGTCGGAGTGATCTCGGACCGAAGGGTCGCGGGTTCGAGTCCTGCCTCGGGCATGGTTGTATTTATTTTCGTCCTTTCACCCCTTATCATCACCATTTCGTTTCATCTTCATAGTTACCATACCGTTAACACTAATAGTGGTCGCTAATAACCTAGATGTTGATGCGACCTATAACCAATTTAAAAAAATTGTTAATTTTTTAAATACGTCACTAGGTTTGGCGAAGAGTTGGACTCCCCTCCCCCTGGCCATGACAAACTAAAATATTCTCTCTAGTGATTTTATTACGTAATGAATGTAGTCCAATCACTTAATTGGAGAATGTTGTAATATCATTTACACCCTATGCCATTATTTTTTATTATTACCAGATTCGAGAACATGTTTCACTTCTGAACACACAATAGTTCAATAAACTTAATGCGGTCATTCGCATGTGTTCATAATGTTAAAATACAATGTTATCTCACATTCGAGATAATAAAACACTTTAACAAACATGTAAATATGAAATTCTGAAACATCAAGAAATTTCCGCATTGCTACCAAGAAAAGATAAAGCAGATCAAGTGTGAAGGAGTTTTAAAGTGCAGTCAATGCACTTCCTGTGAAGAGTGTTGTATTAAGCGGAGTCAGTAGATAAGATCCAAACCCACGTAGTGGAAATAGGATTAGATACATTGTGTTATTCGTACGCAATATGCGAGAAACGTGGATGAGCTTCGAATTCCACAAAATACCCATGAACTCAATAGCAGTATTTTTAATCCGGAAGACGACTGTGCCAGGTCGGCACAGTCTACCGACTTCTGCCGAAAGCAGCGAGACTGACGATGACGGCAAAACCGTCGAAAGCGGGCTATCTTAATGAAACTAATATGTTGACGAAGATGACCTCTTTTATTTCTTCTCATAAGAACGTCAACAACACTCCATCAGAATTCCCACAGATTGGTTTCTGTTTCCGTACCGGTCAACTACTCAGGTCAATAGTCCCGAAAGTGCAGTGCATGTTTTTTATCGCGGGAGGTGGTGGTGGTGATCTTGTCCGGAGTATGGAGAGATCCAGCGCCGACGTGCCTGTTGGTTTTTGAGGGTTTTCCCCAACAAGGCATCTCCCACCAATTTCAAGAGGCCGCGTTATCAGGCAGATCGATTGAAGAATATCAATTTTGGAGAAAATCGCATGAACGGTTTAGCCGCTAGCGTGGTTCACACACGGACGGACGGAAAGACAGACAGACAAGTTTTACCGTCATTCGATATTTCGGAATGAAGGACCCACAAAACATAAATTCTGGTTACACCGCGTTTTAGAGGATTTTTTAAAAAATTTAGCATCTGGATTTATCCACTTTTTTGTTGCCAGGCCCCTGTAATATTAATGTAATTCGCTACTCCATAGCGAGAAAGTAAAAACCAGCTGAGTTCATTTCAGAGCCAACATTGCCGCTGACTCTGCAGCAATCCTGACTGGGATGTCCTAGGGTTCGAGTCCAAACGGTAACATATTTTCGACCCTGACACCATAGCTATGTCTAATTTATGCGCTATCTGGAGGAGATTGCGATCGGTCGGCTGCTCTAATCGGCAGTTTTCCGTGATTTGTCCGATCAACACCAGGCGGGAGCACCACCTTAAACGGGACACGAGCCACCCGGGATGTTTCCTTCCTCTTCGTTGTCCTATCCTCACCCTTTACTTTTGCACTTACCCTTCCATGCACTACACTACCACACATGCCGAGAGACTAGTGACCATAGCAGATGAGGTGCTCAGAAACAATCATTCAATCCTGCGTAAAACAGCATCCACATTTCGACGTCGGAGGAACCCGCGTTTCTCGTCCGCTGCCCGCCGTCCGGCTGGCCTTCGCAGATATAGGTCAAGAGCGCGCACAGATGCTCGTCCGACGGGATCGTGCTGTGGAGCCAGCTGCACCGGGGGAGCAGCGACCAACGGGCTTTGCTTTCGTAGGAGGGCTCGCTCGTGGCTGCGTATCGTCACTCCTGTGGCGCTCGCAGATGCAGCAAACGTCGAGCAGCGTCTCCACTACGTACTGTTTAACTTCAAATTTGATAAATTTAAACGTTTTCGTCGTCGGCCCGGTGGCCGAGATCGCTAAGGTAGTAGTGTCGTAGTGATCTCGGAGCGAAGGGTCGCGGGTTCGAGTCCCGCCTCGGGCGTGGTTATACTTGTGTTCGTCCCTTCACCCCTTATCAGCACCATTTCCTTTGATCTTCATAATTACCATACCGTTAACCCCAATAGTTGTCGCTAATGACCTAGATGTGAAATTAAATAACAAGAAAAATCATTTTTGCTTTCATGCTAAATGTATATGTTGAGTGTAATACCGTTAACATTGTGTCTACGCTTGTTAACTAGCCAGAAGAATTTTTTTGGCAAGGAAGATTAATTCAGAATTTGAATCTTGTTAACTTTTGTATTATTTTTTTCTATAGTTACTAGTTGTATTACGAGTGAGACGATGTTCTTTTTATTCAATGGTTGACAGGAGCAGCTTAATATAATCAGTACCTCTCTATATTTGTCGTACTTTTTTCCTTTCTATACTCATTTTAGGTAATGTTTCATATATATTAGGGCACGCTATCGTAACCTCCAAGAGGTTCATTGTGTCGTTCTTTGATTACTTCATTTGACTTAAAACTAAAACACCGAAAATCGCAAGTGGAAGTGCAGCTCTTGGCATCACAAACAGCTTTTTCGACCCTTAGTTGACAACACCCGAATGAACAATTGACATAACGTTTTCCATTTCTGATGGAGAACATCCACATTTAAAAAAAAAAGAGTTCATAATGTTAAGAGTTACCAAGTAGAGTTGTGACTCACTTGTGAATAGAGAACTATAATTAACTATAAATGTCAGCTTTGTTAGTAAATAATATTAATAGGTTCATAACACTCAGAAAACAAGAGAGAACGACAGACAAACATACACTCATTATCTCTTAGTTTTTTTAGTTTCTCATACTACTGCTAAAAAACGAACTGCATAAACGATCTTGGAGAGCTGTCTTCAATTCTGTGAAGGTCACAGACGTACTCACAGCTTCAAGGTTTTGCCTCTGGTTCCGACGACCAGTTGTCCCCATAAACCTTCTGAACTGACATTCTAATCGAAACCGGTGTACTATCTCAGTTACAAGACTAATTTCTCCTTTTCTTTTCAAAATTTCGGTATATTTTTTACCTAGTAGCAGCTAGCTAAGATTACTATCGCTTCTTGGTCCAAACGCATTAAATATCTCGACAATACCTGCCTCATTGAAGAGCTCAGGTTTAGATAATAGTTAGGCACCTCAAGTGAGTTTCGTAGAAGAGCCAATTGAAAGTTCAAAGAATTGGATAAATCAAGGGATCAACATAAAAATCGAAACATTGTATTGAATTCAATGATACTAATAAATGATTAATTAATTAAATAATAATCTCGTTGTGAAGATGGACATAAGGCAAAAATCACATCAGTAGAAAGGTATTTTGTGACAAAGGAACATAATTAATGTGGGCGTATGTCATTAGAACCAATAAATGAAGAAAAAACCCAGTAAATGTGAACGTGTTTGTTAGGAAATAAAAGACAGATTAGTGCGTGGGAGGACAACCTGTCTTCAAATCTCCCGTTGTAGTGGAGCAAATTTTAACGGGGATAAACCAGGATTAGTGAGGGATAAACGACAATTTGCCCGGAAGTGATCAAATTGCTGGCATCTTTTACATTGAATCGGTAGTTTTGTAGGATTTTTTACATGAATTTTAACAATACTATAAAACAATTTTTCTAGTTTCAAAATATTAGAATTATCTTGATTTTTAAAAAGATCGATTGAACATATATCAATTGGTTGGCGACTTTTGTTAAATAAACGATACACTTTTAAAATTGGAAAATTGAGGCGCTTGAGTTCATTGTAAATTGTGTCATTTGAATAGGTTGTGGAAATATTCTACATAAAAACAGATAGAGTTTTAGTGGACGGATCTAGGAAACTGAATATTATTTGGTTCACAAAAAGGTTTGTAATTTCTAAAATCATCTATTCACTGAAATAATATTTTAATAAGTTTTTAATTAATTTCGTAGAAAAATATTTTAGTGCTATAAATATATGTAATCAATTTCTGCTATAAAAATTGGAAAATTAATAACATTCGAATTAATAATTAGAAGAATGTTAATAGTAGGAGGTTCTTCTTGTGGTGCTTGAACTTCATTTAATTTTGATATATCTCTTTAATCTAATCATCTATTTTGTAGTGGAATTATTGAAGCAGATACCATAGAATTGTTATGTTGTAGTCTTTACCAGTATATGGGCAAGAAAAATCGCCTTCTCGTTCCTCTGAGTCGTTTTTATGATGTGAGATGTGTGTAAAGGATGAATTTGTAGTTGTTGAAGAATCTCAAATTGTTGGAACACCAGATGGATCAGCAAATGTAGACTGTGGCCATGTAGCATGCTGATTGTACATTAGAGGAAATTGATGGAAAAGGTAAGGAAGAATATTGATGCATCTGTGACATATGTTCATTTGAAAATACTCCCTGTGCTTGAAGTTCACTGTCATTTGGAATACCATATGAAATATTCATATTTGTTGTGGTTGAAGGCAACAATGCAGCATGTGATAAAATGGAAGATACACTCATTGAAACATTGATCATGTCATCATATAATTGAAGAGAGGCATTTTTCATGAAGAAGGACCGAGATAACTGATATTATTAAAGTTTTATGCTTAATAATGGTTATAGCACTTATTTACAGCCAGAAATTGTAAATGTTAATGTATTGAACACAATTAAAATATTAAATCAGTCTTAAATTAGCACTTTAAGATCACACGCAAGCAAGGCCGCCACTTTGGGTTCTTGAAGAGATATTCTGTATTCAACCGTTAATATTGTTCTCGAGAAATTTGTTAGTTTTCTTCTTTCCTTGAAATATAAAAGTATTATGCGAACATTTATGAAGTTTCATTTAGTATGTGTGCGCAGGCATTTGGGACGATATTGATTCCATGCTATAAAATGGGGGTAGTATACATTAGACGTTATGTAATGTACTATACTAGAAAATGAATACTTAATCATTTGTTTTACTTGCTAGTATGACACGTAAAAGAGGATTTCGCCTGCTACATCGGCTTCACATTCATTCCAATTAAAAACGTCTTAATGATTCAGAAAGAAAAAGATAACAGGAAACCGAACGTGCTTCCTTTCGTAAGGATTATGTGTATTTTCTGTCAAATGACTCAGAGTGAGTCTGTAGATTGGAAGCATACAAGTCGAACAAAATAAATCTTCAAATATCTGTATTTGGAGGTATCGATTGGCAATGGTTTGCTTTGCATTAGCGGCTGACATCGAGTCACGAGCAGCCCTGCATGTGTATGATTCAATAGATCAAACTCCACTCACCTTTCACAAAATGAAGTTTTTAGCAAAAATTACCTTTGGAAGTTTATTGCACTCTTTCTTTCTTTTGGTAAAAGAAATATTACATGATGCAAGGAATTGCTTTACAACAGTTTTGGAAAGTTATTTTCATTCAATTCTGGGGATCAAAACTATGAAAACCATTTATTAAAACGTCTAATTTAATCTCAGGGCCAGAAATGTCACTATCTTTACAGCGACTATCATTGTGAGGTCCTTCGCTTCGAGTTCCGACGGTGGCGGATGTTCCACTCCAGCCATTTACTAGTTACGTCGACTTTAGACGCTGTATGGAAAACAGCTGAAGTGCCCGGCTGATTTGATCGGTAGTTTGAAGTTGTTTTTCCAATCAGTACTAGGCAAACACCGGTGCTGTTCCCAACAGATGGATAATGCTGAATCTTTCCTTCCTCTTCCTTGTCCAATTCTCAACCCTTACTTACACGTACTTACACTTACGTACATGCGCTACACTATCACGCACGGTGGGGATCATTGGAAGTTTGGAGCTTGACTCAACTGGAGCGGTGCTACGCTGGAGGTAAATAACTGGAGGGGAAATCCACCATAAGCCGTCTCGTTGGTCGGCGCAAGATATCATCGCAGAGCACGAACATCACATCGAGGTATAAAAATCATTCACTACACTAACGGGACTGATGCCTACAGCATTTGTTGTAATCGTATATATTAATTAATCAATCAATCCCTTTATTAACTTCAAGGAAGAAACCGGTAGCGGTAGCTCAGTGCATCATCTGATGTTACTGCAGCGCCTCTGACCGGGAGTTCTGACGGCGGCAGGATTTCCGACACTAGCTTTTCAGCTAGGTCGAATTCACTCACTGTCTGGAGGAGAATTCTAGCGGCCGGCTGATCTGATCGGTAGTTTTCGTGGCTTCTCCGATCAACACCAGGCGAATGCCGGAGCAATAACCTACCAAACGGGCCACGGACCGCGCGCGATCTTTCCTTCCTCTTCTTTGTCCTATCCTCCCCTTACACACACACACACACACACTTACACTAACATGCACTACACTACCACACTACCTCTGTATTCCGGAAGACCGGTCGGGAGCAGAGAGCTTGTCCGGCTGGGGCGGTGCACCGCTGGTGGGAGAGTCCTGGTTAGGGAAAACCCCACTAGCCGACGGTAGGTCGGCGCCGGATCGCCATCCGGCGGGGAAGATCACCGCCATCTCCCGACAAAAACATGCGCTACACTAACGGGACTAATGACCGAGCAGTTGACGCGCCCGGAAACACGAAAAATCAATCAATCAATTCAAGGAAGAAACTAGAAAAATTGGATTCGATCTTGAAGAAGAAAGTTCAGCAGATAAGGATATTAATTAATTGATTGAAGTGGTTATATTTGGTTCATGATCTAAGGAAATCAAGAACAAAAGAGACACAATAATGCACAAGCTTGAGATAGATGGAACGCTACCGATGAGCTCAATAAGAGAATCTTCGTAAAATATACTAAGACATTCCAGATTGTCACTAATATGAAATTCAGCGAATTTCATTAAAAATAAAACGTTATTAGCAAAAAGATGTTGGTTGTCATGGTACCGGAGTGCAAGATATAAACAATGCCTATTAGTTCAAAAGCGAACAATAAGTAGCATCCGTGAGTTATTGGTCAAAAATAATGACGTAGATGACGCCGCGAGGTATATCGCATAATTTTGTTTTAAACAAGAGAGTAAAAGATGAAAAAAAAATTGACATGTTGAAGTAGGATACAAGAATATTGATTCGAGTTCTCGACCCGATAGCGATCGGATCAGGGTGCTAGATATATAGCAGTTTACTTGAACATAGAAAATTTACGCGAGTTCAGACGTAGTGATTTGTCGTTATTAGTATTCAAAAGATAGAACTCTGAAATGGTTTTATACGAAGTGAACAGTGAATGCCAAAAGTGGGACTTATAACTTTTATTAAGCGAACAATGATAATTTAACTTAGTCTCCAATTACAGGAACCCGACGATAACTTGGTGAACTTATATGCTAATATTTTAACAGCACTTAAGATTTTGCTTAAGTAATGAACAATAAGAAGTATTAGAACTTGTAACAATTCAAACAGGTGAGTGGGAATGGAAAGCCAATGGATAAACAGTGTACATAGTGGTTTATGAGAAGAAACGACAAGATACGGATTTGGTCGGTAGCAAGAAAGAAGATTGGACGAAGCCCATTACTGAAGTCTACGGGAAGACATCCTTTACCAGGACAACGCCCAACATCCTCATGGATAACAGGTTCTATAGCGCTATAGGAAAGGTCATGTCCAAAAAGAATGTTATACATTGTTTATTTTAAAAGTTACTAAAATTTATAAATAAATTTGTAATTTTCTATTGATGAAAGCTGATTATCATTTGCCGTCACGTGCAATCCAGTAGGATATCTAAATTTTGTATTTCAGATTCCACGCTTCTCCGTATGGGGGGGTGAATTAAGTAATCGTAAGTATCACAATTATTTCGGTAAAGAACTGGCCGACTGAGTCAGCAACGATGTTAAAATTAAATATAATTTGGGAGCTCATTCTCGTAACCATTTCCTGGCGCCCATATATTTATTAGAAATTCGGAAAAAGATCAGAAATTTGATGGAGGCAGAAAGACGGGTATATGGATGGGTATATTTCAATACTCATTAATATTGTGGCTTCTCTTGCTGCAAAATACTTGTTAAACATGAACAATCTGTTACAGACTAAAATCGCGTTTACCCAAAAGTGGACTGAAGCAATTAAGTACCAATCCATAAAACAGGAAAAGATAAACTTTTGATAAGCAACTAAGGGCTTATTTCTATGTCATGGATTCAATGTAAATTTATAGAACAAATATTGAATCAAATACTAAGTTGGCACATTGAGAAGCACCAATTATTTTTTTCAAATCAAAGTTGTTTCGAGGAAAATCGTCCCACATTGGATTGTGTCGTATGGATATAGAATTGATAATGATTTTGCTAATCTAATAGGAGCACCGTAGAACCGTAGAAGTTTAGGCACTGAGAAAGTCTATGTGATAGTATGAAAAAGGCTTCAGATTAAAAGCAGCTGCATCAAATTCATTCGTTCGTCTGCCCGTTCGTCACTCGGTTAGACCTCTTCAGTCCCCCTATTGGGACAAATGAGGTGTCATATGAGCGTCTGGGTCTTCTTGGAAAGAACTCGCCATTTTTTAGATTCTTCGATAATACTTTAAAGAGTTTCACCCAAAAAATGTATCTTGGTCTACTGTAGAACCTGAAACGCGTTTTGGGGGTTTTAAGACAGCTACGGTGATTATCAGAAGCTAATTCGATTCCTCTCGTCAAGATGATTCGGTTTTACACTCATTTTAGGCGGATCATTCTAAAATATTATGAAATAATTCTAGAAAAAAAACATATTTCGGGGTTGTTTTAAGGCATCTATCATATTAATATACAAATACAACTCAACACATTTATATACAATAGTTTATTATAAAATATGTTGAAGATGGAGACTTTGCTTGCATCGCCCCTACACCTGGAAAGTGCTCCCTGAGAACATTTTAACGTTACATTAAATCGAGTAGTGTAATTTGTACCAGCAGCGCACGTTTTGAGAGTGAGCGTAATTGAATGCGGCCGCATAAGTGAATGATCAATGTTTTATAATAGGTCGCTTAGTCGACTCCCACTTCGCCGTCCCAGCCGTTGCATGCTAGACAGTGGATGCGTGTGGAGGAGTGGAGGTACTGGGAGGTGGATGGTATTAGTGTGTTGCTATTAGGGTTTCGTACGGCATATTCTGTGTCTATTAACTAACACCGATGAACATTTCACTTTGTAAGTTACTTTTTTTCTATACAATTTTTTAAAATCTATATTTCTATGAATACAATTGTGTCTTCTTCTTCCTTTCAGGGATTAGGCATGAATGCCTGTTCCGTCTTCACTTGCACTTCAGCTCCATCTCTTCCTGGGCCTCCCGACATCTCTCCTACCCTTCGGTCGGTATTGCATCACTAAGCGTGGAATTCTTTCTTCACCCATTCTTCCAATGTGATGTCTTCATGATTCTCTGTATTCCTCTATCTTTTCATTTATATTATTATATATATATATATATATATATATATATATATATATATATATACACACACACACACACACACAGTTCTTTACGGATATCTTCGTTTCTTATGTGATCTTGTTTTATGCAGCCTTTAACGTTCCTGAAAAATCTCATTTCCGCTGCTTGGATTTTACTTTTATCTCTCTCTTTTGCTATCCACGATTCACTTCCATACATGAGAACGGGAGCAGCCATTGTTTTATACAATTTTATTTTGTTGTCTTTCCTTGTTTTGTTCTGAAGTGTTCGGTTTATTATGCCACATAGTGAATGAAATTTATTGGTTTATTCTCTATGTCTTTATCTCGTCATAACCAAGATAATTGAAATTAGAAATCTGTTCGATTACTGTATCGTCAATTACTATTTTTGAGCGAACGGGGTGTTTACCATAATGGACCATAACCTTTCTTTTCTTTTTTGATATCCAGAGATTATATTCGAGCCCTCCCAGTAGATGTAGTTTGTATACGGCTTTTTGTAATTCGTCTTCACTTTCTTGCAGTATTGTTATGCCATCTGCATAAAGAATAACATTTAAATGTTTGTTCTTCTTTAACTGGATTCCAGGACCCCCTATACATTTCCATTTCTTGATAAGATCATCTACATATATATTAAATAGCGTTGGGAATAAACTACATCCTTGTTCTTCTGTGATGAATATAAAAGTTGACTTAGGAAGGACTTAAATTCTGAGGCCTGCAAATCAGTCATACACTTCATGTTATAGTTTTTTCTCCTTCAAGAATTTCTTTGTAGAGGCAAAATGTTTGGGGCTGTGTGACATGCGTGCCACGCCTCCCCATAATTCCCAACGCACCGACCTCCACTGGCTCCCACCCCTTCACTCCCACCCAGTCAGTTCACTTGTAACTGAAGCTGGTAATTTTTTCTAAATGTTGGTCAAACGTGGTTGTTACGAACTCACCTGGTTTCCTTGAGAAAGAAGAGGTAACCATGAACAGTCAGAACTTTTACATTTTTACTCTTCATTTTACAGGTATGTGAACTTGGTACGTTAAATTCTTTCTCCAGCTTTTCTGCCTCTGCACATCACCCTATGCGACTGACCTTCTCGTGTTTATTTTAACCCTTAAATGTAGTCGTGGTGCCATTTTGTCTCCATTCGAATTTCGAAGTTGAATATCCTGCCTAGTTTTCAAATGAGAACTTTATATTATGTTTACCTTCAAATAATGTGCTTATCTTTTGATTTGAGAAGTTCTGTGGTATTTCGTGCTGTTGTTTTGCAGTGACGTGAGTGAAAATATTTGTTGGGGTCACAACGGCACCACCACACCAGTTACGCAACTGTCTTTGTGATGGTGTTTTCATAACAAAATGTGTCTTGTGCTGACACAGACCACGGTAGCGTTCTCTCTGGATGGCTAGAAGAGTAGGAGAGTGATTATAGTTACACTGAAGGCTTACGTACTGTCATAGCAAGAATTCTTAAAAATGCTGGTAAGTCAATTTGCCGAACCTCACACGAACGTGCACCTAACTAGAAAGCTTCGCAAAACCACTTCAATAATATAGAAGAAATCTATTTCCGGTCTCGAATGTAATCCACAAGGTGCTATGCAAATGAAGCGGTTCGCAACATGACAGAAAAAATGACAGAAAAAAAATAACATATTGTCAATGTGCCATGAATATTAGCTGAATTTAAAAAATGATAATACGAAAAAAAAAAAAATTCTATTTATGATTATTTACCAGTAATTTGTCACAGATTTAATTGTTATTTAATTTCGTTAAAAAATATCTTAAATATGAATTATATTATCTAGATGATTTTGAAAATCCTATAAAAATGCAATTAAACAGAAATAGTTTAAAATGTTACAAATTTTCATAATAAAAAAAGGGCGTGGGGTCAAAATGGCACCACGACGCTGGTTATGTGACAAAAACCACGCCATTTGAGGGTATAAAACTCCGGAGTTCGATCTGTTCTCAATTACTATTTTTACAGAATATTACACTCTATTTTCAACACTGAATTTCATACATTTTACGCGACTTGAAGACGACCAAACCCAAACTTTTCTTTGCGTCTTTCAACAAAGTCACCAAAGCAACCTACCTTCCTTCTTAAAATTCCAAAAATAATCATTTCATGTATTCGTCCAGTTCTAATTTAAATATTTTCAAATAAACTGGTGTACTGGGGAAGCAACAGTGGTCAAACGGTGAAGAAACAATTTCAGATGCAGAATTAGTTAATGCCTTTTTTACGTGGCGAGACTCGGGCCATCAGTCCCGCTCATCCCTGTAACCACGCACATTTTACTACGCTCCTTTCTTCATCTAAGAGAGAAAGGTGTTACCTTGGGCAACGAAGGCGATTTGGATTTAGCTCAGAGGCTTCTTTTAGACTTGAGAATCTTTTACATGCAGTAAATCTACTACATGGGACAGCGGGCTTTACTCCCCCCCCCGAAGAAATTTTTTTTCTTTCGTCCTTAAAAATTCAGGGCTCCGATCAGGTTTGAACCCGCAAACTTGGTTTCAACAGTCCGGCACGCCAACCGTCATACCACCGAGGAGTTTTAAGTTTCGCGGGAGCGACTAGACGGGAGTCGTAGTCCCTGGTCGGTGCACCCGTCTAGAGCGCGCCGTGTGCGCGTGTGGTGGGCGTGCGCCAGCCGCGCCTCGTGGGGCAGGGCAGTGACCCGTGCGCGCGGGGGCTGCGCTGGGAAGCCCCGGACCGTAGCGTTGCGACGCGTCGCGGCGCACGGTGCGACGTTGCAGGTGGTGACGCCGCGCGGTGTTTACCCGAATTGTGCAACCCAAAGGTCTGCCGTGTGCGTGTTGAAGTAAAAGAAGAAAAAGTAACATTTAGGGTTATGTGGTTCAGGGCGTCAACTGACGTCACTGCAACCGGGAGGTCCTCATATTCCAGCTCCGACATTAGGGAGTTTTAACGTCACGCATAAGGTAGCGACGTTACGCACTAACAGTCACATGACAGACCTTGAAGTCATAATGTCTTAACTTAGGTCTAAGGTACGACCTTATACCTTCATAAATAGTGCACGCCTACAAAGGTCACCTTACAAGCGGCAAATGGCCGCGTTGGGGTTGTTCCATCTCCGAAAACCGATTCTCGTATGGGAGGAGTTACAACTATTCCTTACTAACTCAACAATGTTGGCAAGAATTAACGGTAAATGTTGGAGTAGTGACAGGAAAGAAATTTGCGAAAAGAAATTGAAATCATATCTTTGGGATATGTTTGCCTTACTCTCATAACAGATTTTAGATTTTATTGTTAATTCTGCAATTAAGTATAGTAACTTGGTGGCAGAATATCTTAACCTTACATACATTCACTAACTCTAATAATAGTGTAAGCGATAGGATCAGTAGTCTGTGAACGGCCTCTGCATTTAGTAGGCACATCTTAAATGGATAAATTTTGTTTTGTGTATTGAATTGTATGTATTTTTAGTATTCATTATCATATTATGGTATTAGATGTATAGTAAATGTATTTATTTATTTAGTCAAAAACTGCATGTGACGTATGGGGGGAGAAAAATCATCTGCTTTCTTGCGTTTTCTTGAGTTTCAGAATCCAGAATCCTTCCTACTATTTGAGTATTAATGGTTGAAAGATGAAAAATATTAATAATAATAACAATAATATTAATAATAATAAATTTTAAAAGCGAGAGATTAACATTTCAAAACTAGATATTTTCATTGCCGAATTATAGCAAACTTATTTGTAACGGTAAACGAACGGATTGGATTTTTCTATTGCTAACAAATAGAACTAAATTTTTTGAGAAGCATATGATGGTGAATTTTGTGTTTTTAGTCCCTTCTTGAAATCAACGCAATTCTAGAAAAGTGTTGGTTGAAGATATTCGCAACTTTTTCTGGATTACTTGTTTTTCTTTTATTATCCTTTAAAGCAACATTCTCTACGAAATGTCGTGATGACATGGTCGTATTTTTTGACGATATTCCACATTGCTTTAGTTTTGTTTCTAGTGTTAAAATATCCTCATTATTTTTCATTATTTTTGCCTGAACTATTATTTTCCTTAAAAGTAAAGAATAATGTAAATGTAAAGAATTTGCCTCCTTAAATGTAAAGAATTTGCCACCGAGCATAATGCCCAAAGCAAATTAAATAAATTATCTATCTATATTTGCATCTTTGGCTGGAAATAAGCGAGAGAACCATGCCGGAATTCAGATTGATTGATTTATTGAATAGTGAATATTGAGTAGTGGCGACCAACTGCTAATACCATTAGACCCACAAAAATTGAGCATTCGTATCGCGGGAGGTGGCGGTGATCTTAGCCTCAATCGCGGGAGATGGCGGTATCTGGGGCCGACCTACACGCCGGTTTGGCGGGATTTCCCTAACCAGGTATCTCCCACAGGCGGCATCGTCTCAACCGAGACAAGCTCTAAGCTCCCGACCGGTCTCCCGGCATGTTTGGTAGAGTAGTGCATGTTAGTGTAAGTGTGAGTAAGTAAGGGGCTGGCGAGAATTTGCCCTCCCATTGTGTCCCAGTGGGACATCCCTCCAACTGGAACTAACACTAAGCTCCTAACTGGTCTTTCGGTATGCCTGGTATTGAAGTGCTTGTGAGTGTAAGTGTGAATACATCTAAGGACACGACGAGGAAAGGAAGGAAAGATGTCGCGCGTTCCATGTTCTGTTTGTTAGGGTACTCAACAAAAACTAATTAAATAGAAACCAAGCATGTTAACTGTATTTATAAAGGCGTACACAAGACCTGAATGACCGATGGCCTGCAATCAAAATATTATGTGCTCCGGCATTCGCCTGGTGTGGATCGGAGAAACCACGAAAAACTACCGATCAGAGCAGCCGGCCGCTAGAGTTGTCCTCCAGACAGCGACTGAATTGGACGTGTCGAAAATCCTGCCGCCGTCGGGGCAGTAATCTTAGGACCACCCTTGGAGGCGCTGTAGTGACGTCAATTGACGCTCTGAACCATCTGAGCCGGTGTGGGTATTTAAGTGTTGTAGTGAATGGTTTGGAGGGTATGAAGCGGCGTGCCGCCGCCGAAGAAAGCGTCTCGCAGGCCGACCGCCGCGCTGCCCTCACGTGATGGATGGGCACACTGAGTGAGGTCCCCTGCCTCCGCCTCTTAGGCCCGCCTTTGACCTCTGCCAGGTAGCACACCAACCAAAGGAACACATTTTTGGAGGAAGCGCCTAGTTGGCTTCTTTTTAAAAAAAATATTTATTAAACAGAGTGAGCTGATAATACAACGCTCAGCCATATGGCTTTTCAGTTGTTCGGAGCGAGCGTTTTCAGACGAAAATATGCGAACGGGGTGGGGCTACGGCCACCTCCTATTAAACATATATTAAAGTAGTGCGAATGATAAAGTGGGGGGAATACACATTGTTGACTTTTTATGGGAGGACTAGCCTAGTTGGCTGAGAGTCGGTGGTTCATCCGGAGGGGGAGGGGGTCTGTGTCTTCAACGCAACAACTATTTTTATATAATTTTACTCAATTTAATTAACGTTGTTACAACATATCGATACTGTCAAATTGCAAAAGAATATTCTCATATCACCAAGCAGTCGGCATTTCAAGATCAAATTTACATCCTCAAAAAAGTGTCAAAATTTGAATGAATGAAATTGCCTCTCCTCCTTCCTGAAATACTTTTTGGATCCGCCCGTGCAGACAATTACGCAATGAAACGCCACGTTAATCTGTGCAAAATGAAAATTGAAACATTTAAAAATTTTATAGCATAATTTATCTCATTTTTCCTTTTTATATTTATGTTATGTTTCATATATTTACGATTCGTTGTGATTTATGGGTTGTAGGAATTTTTATTACTGTTGATTGAAATTTATAATTTGAAATTAGAATTATGTAATATTCATGATATAAAAAAGGTTACTTAAGTCACCGAATAGTCTGACCTACTGTGAAAATAAATAGAAAACTAATTTTAATAAATCAGAAATAGTTTCTATATTTTATAATATTATTTATTTGTTTGTTTGTTTCATAAAGAGAGGGGGTAGACAGTGCTCAAAATACTCCCCCACGTCATATCAGCGTTCATCTAGGTTCTGACTGAAGTGTCTCGTCGTTTTGGAATCTTATAATGGGTTTTCAAAAAGCTTATAAAATTTGAAGTAAAAATACTTATTTAAGAAAGCTGAATGTAACAGAGTGTTCTTATACTGACAGCGATACCTTTAAGTGAAATTTCATTTTGAAGCGTCTGTACAAATGTTAATACCGTAATGTATACGGTACTATCAAATTTTACTTTCCAGGAATCTCACAATTGTGCCTAACAGCAACGGTGCTACTGTTCCGCTCAAATATATCGAATGACTGGTCACGAAAACCATGTTGGACAATTGGCTCAGTTCCATTGTCCAGCCTGTATCCTTTCTCATAATTGTTAATTTCCAACCTTTTCCCGTGAGGGCTTAGAAAAGACTCATTGTCCTTATAATCAACCGACAGGAGCCATTCGTTGACAACATGGGGCTTATTTATTAGAAGTCTCTAGGTTTGCTATTTATTGAGAGTCGCATGGTAGATTTATGATTCTTTCCTTTTTGCAAATGAAGGAAAAGAATCTATCTTGCACCGACTGAGATGCCTCAGGGCAAGAAGAGTTACCATAGCAGAATCTCTGATCGGCAGGTCTTAGAATTTGATTCCCAGCGGTGGCAGATCTTCCATACAACGTACCTAGCTAGGTTTGTTTGCAGGAAACTTCTTCTGTCTGTAAGAAATTTCTAACTCTGGTCGGTAGTTTCCGGCGATTTTTCCGATCAACACCAGGCGCAAGTGTCTCAGCAAATGGGCTACAGACCGTGTACGTTCTTTCCTTCCTCATTCTGGTACCCTGTGGTCTCCCCTTACTCAAATATACAAACACTACCCTACCGCACACGCCGGGAGACGTGACGGGAGTTTAAAACTTATCTCAGCTCGGACGGTGCCCTGGAAGCGTAGATACCTCTCGGAGTTAGTGATGGCAAATTTTACCAAAACATCGATACATCGATGTTTCGATACATTGATGTTTTGATACATTGCTAAAGAATTTTCGATGTCGATGAAAAACAGCGACGAAAAATCATCAATGTTTTAATTATAGACTAATAAACATGCTATTTTCCTATTGATTTTTACTTATAGCACGTAAAAGAGTTATATTTTTTTTCTTTGGTTACCAGCATGTTAGTATTGTGTTAATAAAATATATTATCGAATGTATAGAATAAAATTAACAATAAAGATCATTATCGCTATTTTACCGTTTAGTCACTTACATTCACTTTACATTCGAAGTAAAACCATCTAAAATTCCCTCAGATTGCACAGGCGAAATGTGCAGCGTGATAAAGAGGATGTCGCAAAACAACGATATCGCTGTGTCTTGCTGGTACTCTACAACATGCCTAAACCCCATTATTTAAAGAAATAAAAATATTTAAAAAAACATGAATGTTTTTACAACAAAATATCGATGTGAAGAAAACATTGAAAGCAAAATATCGATGTTAATATATCGATTTTTCTGGTGGAAAAGTTGGATGTTTTAAAAACATCGATATTCTTTTGCCATCGCTAGTCGGAGGAAAACTCAAAGCCGTCGTGTAAGTCGTGGATGTCAAGTTTCAGCAGGATAGGAACACAGCCACTCCCAGAACCTATTATGCAGTATATCTTCGGGACTAATGACCAGCATTTGACGGACACGGAAACACAAAATAATCAATTCATCAATCCTACCTTGCAAACTCCGTCTGATCTGTTATGATAGTTAAAACACGTTGTCATCCTTGGAAGTAAAACAAGTGATGCCCCAACAACAAATACTTTATTTGTAATGGTCACTCAAAATTAAGCAAAAACTACTTATGTATTCAGAAAACTGAACAAGACATTATCTTAGTATCTAATTTTGAAGAACGTATTTCATTCGAAAAGAGTCTTTCTTCAATATTGTAGTTGTAGGAAGTCGCTCAAATACTTTTATACTTTTGCAATTTTCGAGCATTCAGATAATTCAAGGAAGGTGGGACGTGCGTCGTTTTTATTGGTGTAATTTGTTTCATCCACGAAGAAAATTTACGGAAAAAAGGGGAGTCATTTCTGAGAGGCTTCACAAAAAGTATCCAAAAATGAAAATATGTGTTTCAAATTTAGGGGGTCGCCACCAGTTAGATTAATGGAAGAATGATGAAATTGATGAAAATCTTGATAAATTTAGCCGCTAGCGGTGTCGTCAGACGGAAGAACGGTTTGCTGTAAACCAAATTTTTGGAATTAAGGACTATAGGTTTCCTTTCATGAAAACCAGTGACGGTTTTTCTAGGCGGGAAAGAGCGAAGAAAGAGCTCCTCAAATAGATTCTTCTTTTAAATGTAATTAATAAATGAAATATTTGCTTTCTTATAAGGAAATTGTATATTTTTGAGTTGATAGCTAAGAGGAATTTTGATCGTGTTTTTATACAATTACACATTTATACTACACGGCATTTAAGCGACTCGAAAACTTACGAAATCGATTTTAGGATGAACTCCCAACTTTTCCTTCTGATCTGTCTTAATTGCTGATATATCGCAGCGTTCCAGCAGCTAGAAGTGTAAACATTTTTAATAGACCCAACTAGCCGAAAGGAGAAATTCCTCCCTTGATTGAACAGCCACCTTGCGATGCCTTTTCAAATGGTTAAAACTCGTTACCGGACGTTCTGATGTGTCACCGGCAGAGACTAGGGCACAGTGTAATCTTACAAGGTGAACTGGCGGAAACGTGGGTGAAAGGCCACCGTGAACCGATAATTCTCTCTTATCCCATCGCGTGTATACGCATGCAATTGAATCTGTTGTTTCATTTTAAATAGTTTAAACTATTGATTTGTTTCCTCTTCATATAAAAGTTTTGATTTGCTTCTTTTGATTTGATTTGATTTTGATTTGATCAAAATTGATTTGATTTGATTGATTTGATCCCTTGATTTGCTTCTGGACGTAAATGTAAATGTAGCTTATGCGCAGCAAACTAGCGCAATATGCGCACGTTTTGTTGAACTTTCCTTTCGTTTGTAGTGGTAGTGGAGCTTAGGGTGAGTTTCTATTTTGTTAACAATACAGAAAAATCAAATCTGTTTGTTCCTTTACCATTAAAAATAAGTTTTCTATAATTTGGCAACGAAAATATCTAGTTTTTGAAATGTTAATCCTTTGCTTTTTTAAATTTGTTATTATTATTATTATTATTATTATTATTATTATTTTTCAACTATTCATAGTTAAATTTTGGGAAGGGACTCTGAAACTCAAGATAGCGTGCGCAGATGATTTTCTCCTCCATACATCACATACAGTTTTTGACTTTTTTTGACTAAATAAATAAATAAAAGTCGGAGCTTCTCAAACCGTTGATCGTGAGCTACCAGTAGCTCCCGGGAAAATATTTAGTAGTTTCCAGTGTCTGAGATTGGCTGATCTGGTGTGTATCAAATGTGCTCAGCTTGATGAATCACAAAGTCAGCAGTCTGCATATTCCTGCGCAATTGTCAGGGACAGTCTATGTTGATTGTGAGAGCGTGGGTTGTGCCGGTTATGTTTATCGTAAGTATGTCAGTCATTTGCTAATGTGGATAGTTTGATTTACCCGTTGATTCGAAGCTAATGATGGCGGGGATGGAAGCTACGGATGGCTTGTGCTAATGATGGCGAGATCAAGCTAAAAACAAAAATCTTATCAATTTCATTCGGAATGCGGAACCGACTACTTATTTAGTCAGGTAAATGGCGTATGAGTCTTTACAGAGCTATACAAGTGTATCAGCTGAAAAAAAGGAAAATATATTTATATACAATATACAATAATAGGTTTGATTGATTGATTGATTTTTTCGTGTTTCCGGGCGCGTCAACTGCTTTGGTCATTAGTCCCGTTAGTGTAGTGCATTTCTTTTCTCCGGAGATGGCGGTGATCTTCCCCGCTGAATGGCGAGATCCGGCACCGACCACTCGTCGGCTAGCGGGTTTCTCAACCAGAACTCTCCCACCAGCGGGCACCACCACCCGGGACAAGCTCTAAGCTCCTGACCGATCTATCGGAATATGTGGTAGTTAGTGCATGTTCGTGTAAGTGTGTGTAAGGAGAGGATAGGACAATGAAGAGAAGGACAGATCGCGCGCGGTCCATGGCCCGTTTGATAGAGTACTGCACCGGCCTTCGTCTGGTGTTGATCGGAGAAACCACGAAAAACTACCGATCAGAGCAGCCGGCCGCTAGAATTCTCCTCCAGACAGCGAACAATACTAGGATTTGGAATAACTCCTTATTACTGCCGTGGTTTCTTTTGGTGGCTGGTAGTATGTAAAAACGATACGGTGGCTCAGAATGTTCGTACGTTTGTCAATCACTGGTATAAAACGAACGCCAGCCACCAGTGATAAACACTCATGCTCTCTTTTGAGCCGACTAGAAGAAGTGGCTTAGGGCACTAACTGCTGTCAATGCAGTACTTCTGACCGGGAGATCCTAGGTTCGAGTCCCGACAGTGGCAGGATTTGCGACACTAGCGTGTCAGCTAGGTCGAATTCAGTCGCTGTCTGGAGGAAACGTCTAACGACCGGTTTCTCTGATCGGTAGTTTTCCGTGGTTTCTCCGATCAACACAAGGCTAAAGCCTGAGCAGTCCTCTAACAAACGGGATACGGACCGCACGCCATCATTCCTTCCTCTTTCTTGTCCTATCCTCACCCCTTACTGGCACTTACATTAACATGCACTACACTACCACACATGACGGGAGACCGGTATGGAGTTTAGAGCTTGTCTCGGCTGGGGCGGCGCCCCGCTGGTGGGAGATACCTGGTTGAGGGAAACCCCGCTAGCCGACAGTAGGTCGGCGTCGGAGCTGCTATTCTTAACATCATTCGTGATATCTCGCATTCGTAATGTCTCGAACGGTCCAATTGCGAAGACTACGAGGAAACCGTATTCTTAAATACCCTTCGCGATACCATTCGTACATGACGAGCGGTAACGTTTGGCAACGCTTCACTCGCTGCTCGATTGTCTCAAACAGCTGAGGTTTACGCGCGTTGTGTGAAAAGACATTGTGTTAGGGCGTTGCATCACAAACTAATTGAACATTTATTGAATGATACCCTTTCCGATTTATATAAAGATGCTCTGGATACTGTGGATGATTTACTTCAGGGGGGAAAATAGCAATGTGGGTGCAATCAATACATCCAATGACTCCAGGAAAAAGAACTTCTGATAAAATTTTGATCTAACGTGATTGAGTTCTTGAAAGTTGGACGGAAATTTTACATATTCATTGAAAATTCTAGGATGATTTAATGCAATTGCAACTTCTTGAATACACCTGCTGACGGATGGTTGTGATACACCCAGGAACCAATTATTTCCAATGTCTCCTTGATAACTTCCTTATGCCAAAAACTTCAATGCTATAAGCACCTAGATACAACCCAAGCAAAATGTGAAGAAAAAATTATGCTTGGTTCAAAATAAGAAATGTACTACAAGTTTACTAGTGCAAAATAACAAAAGATTTATTAATTAATAGTATACCTTCATAGCCACATCTATGTCCTTAGGAGCACGAGCTGGCTTCAAGTAAGGGCTTAGAGTTATCGTAATGAAATTGAACAGCTCTTTGGATACTCTGAATATTTTAATGAATTCTCGGTTTGATAATTCATCAATGGGATTGCGAATAGTTGCAATAGGTCTCGGCAATGCTTGTGCATTGCATTCTGCATCTGCTAATGACTATTTCTGCTATGACTGTGAAGTTGAGGGAAACGAGTGAGTCAAAATCACATTAAAACGTGATTGGCAAAAGTGATTGGCAGTATGGTGAGGTGAGACGAGGCGAGGTGAAATGAAGTGAAGTGAAGTGAAGTGAAGTGAAGTGAAGTGAAGTGGAGTGCCACGGAAGCTTGCACGGTGAAATGTTCATGTTAATTTATAAAGTGTGTAAAATTTGTAAAAATTTTGTATAGTTAAGTTCTGTAATGTTTAGTTAGTGTATTCTGCCACCAAGTTCTGGAACTTATTTGCAGAATTAGTAATAAATCTATCTATCTATCTATCTATCTATCTATCTATCTATCTATCTATCTATCTATCTATCTATCTATCTATCTATCTATCTATCTATCTATCTATTTCATCCATTTCTCAAAAGCATAATTATAATGATATTCTGTTCGTTAGGCATGGCAAAGTTACATTATACACACATTATTAGTGAAGATATATTCTAAATGTTTCTAAAAATCAAATTCTAAAACTTCTAAAAATCGTATTTGATATAATATTTAGTAACTTCTATGAGCGTACAAAGTTATTAGATAAGAATACGGTAGGTGATTACTATAATTTACTACGCACCTTCCCTCAGAATGTGAAGAAAATGAGGTTATGGTAATAATGTTTACTATTCGTGATGAATCTCACTACTACAAACCCCACTCGTGAAATCGCGAACGCAAATCACGACCACTCGAGACGAGTCGAGTGGTTAAGAATACGTAAATTCGCATTTCATTCGTGATGACGTCAATCACGAACGTTCGAGATGATCACGAACGGTTAAGAATAGGAGCCATCTCTCCATCCAGAGGGGGAAGATCGCCACCACCTCCCAATGAAAAACATGCACTACACTTATGGGCTAACGATCTCCGCTGCAATTAATCACTGTGAGCCGCGTTCAGCTTGGCGGCCGTCGTGGGCGGCGGCGCCCCGTTTGTCGTGCGCCGTGGCATATGGGGCACGCGACCCCTCCGCCGCGAGGGCGCCTGGCGGGGGCGGCAGTGAGCGATGCGGGGGCACGCGCAATGCAAGCGGGGGTCGCTCGCTGCCAGTGATGAATGCGAGAAACGCTGAGGCGTCTTTCATGCCGCTGGCCCACATTGCGAACCGAAAGTAGAGAGATCTGCCTGCCTTACCCGCTCATTGTTAACGTCATCATTTTTACATGCCAAACCCTCAGGTTGGAAGAGACAAATAGAAGTACGAATACGAAGGCTATGGATAAATGTTTTCTCAGTTAGTGCGCTTTCCAATCCGATTTGTGGAATTTGTGCACTATTAAACTATTGGTGCTACAGCAGTACATACTTTCTCACATTGTTTGTTACGGTTACGAAAAATAATACTCTTGAACAAGTTTTTGTGTAATTTTTAAAAATGAAAAGACTACATCAAAATAACGCTTATGTCTTGTGATTCAGTTAATTTACTTCTATGTATTTCAAAAAGTTAATGAAAATATTTACCCTTTGATATAAAATTTTGGTTTTAAAACTCATTATTTCATGCAGAATTATGCAAAACCTACTCATATTCGAAAACTTGAGCGTGAACTAACTTAAATATTTCATTTTAAGAAATACAATTAAATATGAAAAAATCTATCTCCAATTTTTGAATTTTTGAAAAAAAATTAAGTTTTGCCGTTTTGAAAATTCAGAGAGATCAACGAAAATCAATTTTGTGCCATTTTATAAAAGAACTTTGCTAATATCTAAAAAATGTAAAGAAAAAATGTATACATATTACTATGTATTATAGTATTTTCTTTACACTACGTAAATTGTATACGGGAAAGTAAAAACGAAATCATCTTAATGTCAATCCAACACAACAACCAACAAGAAATATTTATCTGCTCACTGTGATTCCTTCATTGTAATTGATATCGTCCCTGTTTCTTTCAAGACACTTCTCTAGAACTGCGTGTTTTGTGGTGGAAAGACTAGCAAGCTCACTTCTCACCTTTGCAAAGTTTGTAACTGTCAAGAACACTCATTACTGATTTTCAAGGAACTTTCCACGTCCGCGTTCCTTATAGTTTTCTTTTTACCATGACATATCCACAATCATTCTTCATCCCCGTTCCGCCGTTAATTGTCCGTTATCTTTCCATTATACTAATGACATTAAGTTAAGTCAGCAGAAAACAAAATAGTGAAATTTGAAATCATATGTATACTATACGTATTAACGAACTACAAGTCGTTCAGGAAATGTTCGGTAGATCGCAGTGTCACGGTCAAGTTCTCTAATCTTCAAGTGCTGCACTAAACACATACCAATGGTACACGAGTATACTCATCGCTAGATGGATAACTTGCTTTGGCGGTGAGGTCAGTCATGGCGCCATTTTCACGAAAACGCTGATGTTTTTGCCGAAAGTGGTGAGTAATATAGATGTTTTTGTTATTTGTTGTGTTGGTTATTTGAGTGTTGGGTTATATGATTAAATTTTTTTGTATGTGGAGAAAGTTTTAAAATAATTCAAAATTTTTCTTTTAGTGTATTACAGTTTAAGTCCAGTATGAACTTATATCCAAGTGTTCAGTCTATAAAAGTTTTAAAATGTACTGAGTTATATTAAGAAAGTTCTAGCAAAACCCTCAATATCTCATTACTCAATGTGCCCCTTGATCTACTGATCTCTTCAATTCCGTCATTTTGAGTTACAATATCACAGTTACTGTTCTGGGCCTGTAACTTATTCATTTTTGGAAGGGAAAAAATACGAGGTGTATTAATTACATCAACAGAAAGGGTACCGAAAGAATTATTATGTAGAAAGATATTCCGAATACCCATTAACATGCCCGTCCTTATTTGAAGACGCATATTTCTAATGAACCCTAATTTGCTACTTTTGCACCAATTTGCGAATTTTATAATTTTAGCCAAATAATTTAGTTCATTGAAACCACTTGCAATTTCTTATAAGTAAAGCTGAAAACGTATGATCAGTGTTATGATACTGATATTCTGAAAGATGATACTGCTTTTAAGAGACTGTGATCTACATTGTGTAAAATTATTGTGAATATTAGAAGTAATTGTTTGGTTATTAGTGTAGTACTTTCTTTGAATGCTAAAACATACTATTTTGAACCTACATTTGTTGCTGCATTATTTTCTACTTAAATGTAAATAAAAATGATAGTTGTAATGTCACTTTTACGTGGATCCCTTCCCACCGAGGAATAAAGGGAAATAAAGCTGACTACTCAGCAATTAACGCTTCTAAACTTCCTTTATCCAATAACGTACCCAACCCCTATCTTTTGTCGTGCAGCATTCTACGTGCCATGTTCTACCTGACCTCCACCTATTAGGAGACCGTGAAGACGGCTATCTAGCGGAGAGTATCTTCATCATTGGCTCAGCCAGATATTTCACAAAAACAGTTACTTGCTTAATCTTACCTACTGTCACTGCTAGTCTCATAGAAATGATTGTGTGAGTTTGAGGCTATGTCTTTTATGTTTTGCGTGTGGACATTTGCTGGTGTGGTTTGTTTCATTAAAGTTCTCATTTCTGTCGTGGTTTCTTTTAGTAGCTCGCAGTAAGATTTAAAAATGGTACGTTTTCTCAGAAGTTTCTTCCACTGATGTAAACCATACAAATACTACATTATCAGGTAATAAAGAAAAACAAACGAAATACATTCCATTTTTTAAAATTTTAATTTGTATTTTTGATGCTGCAAATAACACTTAGTTGCACTTTCATTTTTATTTTATTAAAGTCTCTATTTTATTTGTATCGGGCATGATACATAAGTGTCTACCAACACAGGAAGAAACATACGAACATATAGAAAATTTTGTGTAGCACTTTCAGCACCAACTGCAGGCAATCGTTGCCTTGTCTTAAACTCTTCCGATCAGCTTTTGTTTGTTTTATTTTACAGTTTTATTACAGTGTATAATATTTGAGAGGGCCTTGGTTAGATACTTCAGGCCGTTGAGAGTCGTTTCATCGCTTCAGGCCACTACGCAATATTTCTACAAAGGACGTTCGTACAGCATGCGGAATAAGTTACACATAAACTTAAACAGGATTAGTCAAATCGTAAGGAATATTGCAAATGTAAGGGTTAAAAACATAAACAACATAAAAATGTATATACTAGTCGAAAAACAATATAATAAATGATTGAAATGTGTCTACTAATTAACAAAGAATGTACAATAGGCAATGGATTATTACCTACCTTCTTTAACATCACTTAATTGTCCGTCGGCAATGCTGGGTTTCTTGTTCTTCACTCCGATTTAAATATAGTGGTACTTGAAGGTCTCTAGCTGGATGGAGAGGGGGGGGGGCACTGTCATCCATTCGGGAGCTTCGTTACCACTTAAATTTGTGGTGCGGGAGCTCCCGATTGGACGACAATGTCCCCCTCTCCTTCCAGTCGTGACCTTGAAGCGCCTGCCACTCTGTTCAAATCGGAGTGTACGTCGCGTGTAGAGGGAGCGTGAGGAGAAGGCAACGGTTCCAAAACGCGCCAACGGAGGAAGCAGGTGCGCGCAGCCGAATCCGTTGACGACGGCGCGGCGCAGGGTTCCTTTCTTTGGCTGCTCGCGAAGGGAAGGGAAGGCCGCCGATTCAATTATACTCGGGTTTTTCTAACGTGGCGGCTGAGGGTACAATCTCCAAGATGGAATTCGGCACGACTATTTCAGTCATTCTCAGTTCTGCCGCAAAATGTCGCATGATCGCGACCGCATCTAGCAGTGCTGCAGATCAAGCAATTCTAGTGGCAGGACAGAGATGACTCAAAACGTCGAGCAGAATTCTATCTTGGAAATACTACCTTCAGCCGCCTTGTTAGAAAACCCCAAGTATAGCTGGTGCACGCTGCCGCCACCGCCTGCGCCGCACAGCAGTCCCGAATGGGTTGAAAAGCTTCTTCCATTGCGCCACGGCAACTAAATGCGACAATCTGCCGTCAACATTGAGTTTTAATAGTTAACGTATAAATTAAAGATTATTTTTTCTTGGGTCTTTTATCTATCCGGCCACCGGTTACCCTTTTTATGTACCCATGGGAAGCATATTCGACCGTACATAATATACCAACACACTTGCTGACTCCTCTCATCTGGGGTCAGCAGAACGCGACAACACATGCATGAGAGACATGGGACAAACAATCATGACTAAAGTGAGACTCGAACCCGCGACCTTCGGACCGAAGCGCTGAGTCGGTACTCGCTCTTAGCCACCTCGGCCATCCAGGTCGGCTAATTTGCAGACGATTTTAGATTGGCAAAAGATACTTCGAAACCCATTGGATTCCCTCGACAACATTTCTTCGGTGCAATAAGAATCCGTAGCATCCAAACATTTGTGGACTGTCATCTGGTTGCTGGCTGCCGTCTGTAAGACTAGAAAGAAAACACTAGAAGAAAAAGTCTTTCCCACTAGGGGCTGTATGAAAGTGGTACTACTTACTAGTGTGCTGAGGCCATAAATGCAAACGAAGCAAATGCATAGGCAATAAGGTATGTGGAGTGAAGCTAAGTTCATAACTGCAAATACATTTTTGTCGTTTTTGTAATTGAGAGAACTTTCAGGTTCGTGGAAGATTTATCATCTCGGAAGATGCAAATGAAAACTTATGAAAATGTAAATATTTTCTTACAAACGTTCTTATAATAATGGTTAATATTCTAAACAGTTCATGTTTTGACCTAGGCGTGGATTCTGAAGTAAAACATCTTATTTCGGTCAGTGGGAGGTAGCTTACTAAAACAGAATATAATCGCATTAAACCAAAACTCGAATTAATAATATCGCTTCTTTGTAAAAGGCAGTCACTATTTGCTTCTTACGTTGGTATCATTTTATGATGGAAAGAGGCCATTACTCGATTACGCATACGCCTTTTGTGGAAATTGCGCCGTTGCCGTTTCACACATAATATAAAAGGTACAAAATTTAGCGCAGCGTTTATTGGAACTGATTTTGAGGTTAACTGAGGTTTGGGGTTAATGGACGCAGTCTTCAGAAAATGGGACTAAATAGTATGCTTGGAAAAAAGTTACCACAAAAGTCTAAATCAGTTGGAGTAGTAGCGAGCAGAAGTATGCGCTGTGCAATGTCATCAACGATGCGAGGAGTATTGGGACATCCTCGAATTCAATAATCATGGATTTGCTCTTCGAACATTGTATTTGTGGTTTGTCATTGCCGCTACAGTAGACCCTCTAAAACTTTCAATTTTAGTTGCCTGTGAGTGTGTGTGTAACGGTTTTTTCTTTCATATTTTCTGTAATTTGGACGATTACGCTGTACATAATCACTGTCCAAAAATATTTATATAATTCTTTACTCCTGATCACCCAGACGGGAGTCGAAATTTACCGGCAACTCTGAGAGCCTTTAGAGTGCCAACTCAAAAATTCCCAGAAATTTCAAACATTCCCAGCAAGTCCACCCGAATGTCGGGGTTGGACCGAGGAGTCACAATCCAAGTGGCTCTGACCGGGAGGTCCTAGGTTCGAGTCCTGACGGTGGCAGGATTTTCGACACTCCAGCTAGGTCGAATTCAGTCACTATCTGGAGGAGAATTCTAGCGGCCGGCTGCTCTGATCGGTAGTTTTCCGTGGTTTCTCCGATCAACACCAAGCGAATGCCAGAGCAGTACCCTACTAAACGGGCCACGAACCGCGCGCGATCTGTCCTTCCTCTTCCATGTCCTATCCTCTCCCCTTACACACACATTTACACTAACATGCACTACACTACCAAATATTCCGGGAGATCGGTCGGGAACTTAGAAATTGTCCCGGCTAGGACAGTGCCCCGCTGGTGGGAGAATCCTGGTTAGGGAGAAACCCCACTAGGTCGGCGCCGGATCTCACCATCCAGCGGGAGAAGATCACCGCCATCTCCCGAGAAAAAACATGCACTACACTAATGGGACTAATGACCTAAGCAGTTGACGCGCCCGGAAACACGAAAAATCATTCAATCAATCAACAATCCGAGCGGCTGTATATTGGGAACGAAACACAAGGTTTGTCGTAACCAAAGTTCTCTCGGCCTCAAATACCTCGGATAACCTCGAGTCCTCTGCACTCCGGCCCACTGTGCGCAGCCGCCGCGCGCCGTCGGTGATTTAACGCGGCGACCGGTGACCCACCAGGCCCTCGTGGCGCCTTGTCGTCTTTGAACACGCGGAGCGCTGTTCGGTTGTTTCTCGCAACCAATATTTCTCTTGCGCACGTCTTTGTGCTGGCGAAATTGAATTTGAAGGTCTCTGCTCGAAAGCTTAAGAAGGCTTCCAGGGCCGTTTGAAGGTGGTCGAGTGCATATGCAGTCCGTCTCTGAAAGACTCTTTTACATATTTCCAATGACCCCAAACCCTTTTGAATAAAAAATATATTCTGAGCGAGCAATAGTGGGAAATTTTAAATGTGATAACCAATACGATTAAATGTAGGAAATTCTACGTACTGTATTAGATGTATATATAAGGTTAGCAGACATGTGAAGACTGCTATGAAGAAAAAAAATATAAGAATTCATAAATGAGCCTGCACTTCTTTTTTAATTAGTTCATCTATCGCAAGCATTCGGGTAATTTCATTGCGGTGAGGTGTCGTACAAATAACGAATGAAGGTTCTAAAAACAGTCCGAAAAACAAGATATTTATGTCATTGAACTTTCTAGTTGTCAATTAGTGCTACGAGATTAGTAGCACTACTAGATTAGTGTTATTAGATGCGTTCTTCTATGCGGAAGAGCACCGGCTTATTAGAGTTAGAAACTTGGCCTCAATGAGACAAGATTCTTTCTGAAGTATTCGTTCTTCTGGTAGTTTTGTTCGAAGCACTGCGCCCAGCTCCTCTTGTTGCATGTTCTATTTCTTCTTCAAATAGGATGTGACTATTTCCTTGACTTAATAGTTTTACTGTAGTTTTCTTTCTTCTTTCTTTCTAGGGTTTTTATCCAGCCAACAGCCGGTTACCCTTTACGTTCCGAGGGGACGCATATTCGACCACACACTAAAACAACACACTTGCGGGCTCCTCTGATCTGAGATCAGCAGAACGCGAGGCCCTCCGCGACAACACATACAAAGACAAGGGACAAACAACCATGCCCAAGGCGGGACTCGAACTCGCGACCCTTCTGACCGAAGCGCTGAGTCGGTACTCGCTCTTAGCCACCTCGGCCATCCAGGTCGGCTACTGTAGTTTTAACTACTAAAATCGTGTTATTCTTGATTTTCTGAGTCAGCAGTGGTGAGCACATACTTTTGAAACCGGGAATGAAGCTTTGTGAACCGTACGTCGAATCCCAACGACGGCGGATTATTTCTACACCAGCTATATACTGGGTCAAGGTCAAACACTGCGTGAATGAAAATTATAAAGGCTGATTGAATTGCTGCAGATTTATAACATTAAACTTTATCATCAAATATCACAATCACAAGACCTTGCCTGTTCTTGCAGGACATTGTTACGTTACCATGAAAGATGTTCGTTGATAAATGTGATGCTCGCTCATTGAAGTTAATGCTTTATACGTATCGAGTCCACGCCAGCGATTAATAGTTTTTTATCACTTGCGATGAAATTGTTTTCCATGTTTGACAGTAAAGTTAATTTTGTATTTCTTATTTCCTTAATTCATAGTATATACAGGTTTGACGCAATTAGTTTTGCTACATTGGGCTTACTCTTAATTTCAGATTATCAGGAGAAGATAATAGATATCACGTATCTGATTTCCGTTTTTAATTGACTAATCGGTTAATTAAAACATGTTACATGCTAATATAGCGTAAAATAAGTGTTTGATATGAGAAAAATGAGAGACTAGTATGACAGAGAGAGGGGTTAAGAAACAGATAAATGAAAGTAAACTGATTGGGTTACAACATCTACTTTCAACGCATTATTTGTAACGGTTACGTAATCGTATAGAATTTTTTTAGAAAAAAGTTTGAGCTTTCTACCCAACCAAATGTCGTGATTTTCTTCTTGCAATGGAAGGTATTGAATCCTAAATGTATCACTTGAAACCGGATTTATAATACGAACGGATGAATCCATTTTAAGTGGTCCAGAATTTAATAATTAGTCGCCCGACCATCTCGAAAAAGATTCATATTTTGTACATAAATTTCTTAATGTTTTGGCTGTTCAAAAACATCATTAATTTGTTTTTATTTTATCTGGTTTACAAATGGCGGCCCTTTTTGTTTTACGCTGTACGCCATTTTTCGCGTTTGTAGACATTTACTCTTTTCTAAATTATTCAGCTCTTGGTTGTTCTAGCATTCTATAATGAAAAGCATCTGATTCAGTATACTCTGGTCTACAAATTGAAATATTATTTACCAACCTTCTATGTTTTTATTTGACAAATATTGGCTACCAAATCTATGGAACGCGAATGAACCAAGTTCAATATTCAGAGAGTAATTTCTCGAAGATGCAATAGAATCTCAGCCTTAATGTTTTCTGTGCATTTACACTTAACAATGTAGTAACTTTCTATGAAATATCCTTGGTAAATAATGTACCCCTTGAAAATTACACGCTACTAAAAAAGTTTCCAATTTTTCAATTGTAATGTCTGTGTTGGGGGCCCAGACTAAAATCTGAAAATTTCACACATCCTAGATATTTATGATACCAAACGTCAGTAAAAATTTCAACTTTAAGATTTAACTCAAAGTGTTTTTCTAATTGTTAACTTTCGCAAAATCAGGCTTCAAATCCACATTGAGGATACGTTGTGACAAGTAGTAATCATAATATTTTGAAGCTATTTTGAACTAAAATATATTTTGATTTGAAATAATTAATTTTACTTTATTATTAATAAACATAAAAGTTGCCTAATATAATTTGAATATTACTTTACTTTAAAACAAACTTACATCTTGACATCTATGTCTATAATTGAAAATATGGTCGTTTTGACGTTAAAAGCTAAACCAAATGTTATAAAAATAGTTTATAAAAGATAAATAAATAAATTCAGCGTTTTGTTAATTTTTCGCGTTTAAATTAGCCACTCTGATAATTATATCTGAACGTTTCTTGAGAGATACGTGACCAAACAATAAAATTTATGTAAATGTTATATTTAAATTAATGGTGCTGAAAGACCTCGTACTTTTACCCTATTATTTTCACCCAAAATTACGAAAAAAAAAAAAGAAAATCTTCGAAAAATTGTGTCTGACCTTATTTCAAAATATATCTTTAAGGAGCAGATTTCATTAAGGGGAATAATGTTTTTGGAGTTGTAGAAACACGACTAAAACAATTTGAATATTTGCAATTGTCGGAAAATCGGAGTTTGTAGCGAAAATGGCATGCACGATTCTCTTAAACTTGACACTATCCAACAACAAAATTTAATCAAAAACCATGTAGCGATTTTGATGAAAATTTAGAAAATGTTGGAGAAGCGTCATGTGAAGTACCCGCAAATAATGAAATAGCAATTTCAAATTAAAGTAACCGCGAAATTAGTCAGATCAATTGAGGAATTTTAATTTTGGAGAAAATCGACAGAACGGTTTAGCCGCTACCGTATTTCATAGACGGGCTGACGTCTGACAGACACGTTTCGCAGTCATTCGATTTCTGATATCAAGGACCCACAAATCTGGGATTCTGGCTACACCACGTGTTAGAAGATGTTTTTTTCTAAATTTAGCATCTAGATTTATCCATTTTTTTTCGTTACCATGTTTTTTCTGCCGAAAATTCAGTGTTTTTCCGCACAGCATTATATAATTTTCTCTCTACTGCGCAAGCGGTAGCGAGAAAGTACAATGGAAACAGGATGGGGAAATACTATCTCATATTTAAAACATCGATGTTTTTTGTGGTCGATGCTTTCATCGACATCGAAAACATTTTGTTGGAATTGTTGGTTTTAGTGGTTTTGGAAGTATCGATGAATCTATGTTTAGCTAAAAGGGAGTTCGTGCACCCTCGAACGTTAAAACACTATCGATCTTTCCGCATGCGCAGTTCATGTTTCACATCACTTTAGTGCTTCTGCGCCTGCCTAGAAGATCGATAGTTCTGAGCGCTATGGTGTGCACAAACTCCAAATTTGACATCACTATACTTGGGTTTTTCTAACCTGACCGATGATAATTCATCAGCTGTTACGGTGTTATCCAATCGAGAGCTGAAACGTCATCACGGTGATGTCATTGTGGTGACGTTTAAGCTCCCGATTGGTCGAAACCGTAGCAGCCAATCATAGGTCATCAACCAGGATACAGAAACCCAAATAGAGTCCGGAGGCTCTGATGCCCAGTGCGTGGACAGTGGCGAAGGCGGAACGGAGGCGCCGCCGCGCCTAAGGATGGCAAAAAATCATCGATGTTTTCAACCAGAAACATCGATATATTAACATCGATATTTTGCTTTCCATGTTTTCTTCACATCGATATTTTGTTGCAAAAACGTCCATGATTTTTAATTCTTATTCTTTTTTATAAAAGGGTTTAAGCACGTTGTAGAGTAGTGGCAATACACAGCAATATCGTTGTTTTGCGTCATCCTCTATATCACGCAGCACATTTCGTCTGTGCAATCAGAGGAAGTTTGGGAGCTGCTCATGTTATGAGTGTATGTTATCGCCAGGCGTGTCATGGCCTGAATCGACAGTGAAACACGAAATCGATAGTAAAACACGATGTTCTTTATTGTTAAATTTATTCTTTACATTCGATAATAATTTTTACATATTACAAACATGCCGGTAAGCAAACAATAAAATATATCCCTTTTCGTACAGTAATTAAAAATGTATAGGAAAATAGAATGTTTGCTAAATAGAATGTTGAATGTTTGTTGTCTATAACTAAAACATCGATGTTTTCATCGACATCGAAAACCCTTTAGCGATGTATCGCGACATCGATGTATCGATGCTTTGGTGAAACTTGCCTCCTCTCGCCGCGCCCGCGGTGGAGCCAGGCGTGAATCATCGTCGGCGCCGCTCGTCGGGAGGGAATTGCCTGTGCAATTGCGCGGCTTAAGCACTGCGCGTGGCGCGTCGGAGAGGGCGGCGGGGCGCCTGACTCATCCCGCGTCTGCGCCGGCGCCGGCTGCGATTGCGCCTTTTCCTCCCGCGCGCGACGAGTCCCGGCGCTGACGTGACGCTCGCGGCTGCGCGCCCTACAGCCAAAGGGAGTTCGCTGTAGCTCAACTTCCGAAATGGACCAATGATTGACTTGAGCGACTTATGTAAATTGGGGACCAGAAGTAGAAAAATAACAGTTTAACCCGCATGCAAATTCGGGACCAGAAGTAGAAAAATAACAGTTTAACCCCATGAAATTGGGGACCAGAAGTAGAAAAATAACAGTTTAACCCCATGAAATTGGGGACCAGAAGTAGAAAAATAACAGTTTAACCCCATAATTGGGCCACCCAGAGAAGGGCATACGTAAATTGAGGACCGACTACCTTATCCCCTTCCAGGTAAAAGTCGAAGGTGACACTTTATTTTCGAAGAACATTTTTATAACCATTATTTTTAAAACACAACCACTTCCCAGTTTTCCAGATAGGATTGGCATATGTCTTTCGAAATATGCCATTCAATTGAATCATTTGTTGAGTGAATGAATTCTTTTTATATTGCCATTTTTATATTCTTCTTTTTCCTGAGCTAATATTCCACAACGCGGAACATGAAATTGGAACACTCTTCTGGTGCATTCTTTGCTTTTCATTTTGATTTAGGAGTGAGTCTTGAAGATTGTGCCAATAAGCTACAAGAAAAAGATGGACAGCAGCGTGGCGGTGGCAGCCCCCTTAAAGCCCTTACCTGCACATCACACGTTTTCCTTACATAGGTTGGTTTGGTCCTCAATTTACATGTAGAATTAGAAAGTAGGGTTCGCGAGGAAAGATGAAGGGATTATTGGGTCCCCAATTTACATACCAATCTGAGAACGTAGGCTTTCGCGGCCGGAGTTAAAATACTTGGCTGTCTGGGAGACGCCGCGCCCTAGGTGCTGACGTATCGGCCGAAATGCATTTCGTTCTGAGGAAGGTTGCATAATGGCGACCAAAACGGAATCTTGGCACCTAAGTCTAGGAGAGGGCCTCTCCCGGATATCCAAGCATTTATTAAAATTTGATGATTGATTAAAAGTGCATTTAAAATTCTATATTTTAGATAAAAATGTGTCACTCTCGAAATCAGAAAATCAGAGCGATTGAATCGTTTGGCATTTAATTATAAGAAATGAAAGCAATGAACTCTCAAACAAACATCAGAATCTTTCAACCTTTTATACCACCTCTTTCTGGAATACAAAAATATCCCTCAAGCTGAAATAAAATTGATTGTAAATATTTCTAAAAATTAATTTGGAATGAGAGCGAAAACTAGGAAATTCTGAATGAAACCTTTTTGCACGAAAGCAAATTGTTATATTTGTACATTTGTTGTTATATTTGTACACACATAATTTCAATATATAAAGTTCTGAATATACGAGGATATTCAGGTAAAGTCAACAAATTATATTTATATTATATTATATAAGATAAATTCCATTACATTCCTTCCTGCGTCAGTGTCAAAGTTCTGAACCTTCTGTCATATCTGTGACATGCGTAGGATTCTGGGAGTCTGCTTCTCTGTAGATCCTTCTGATGGAAAGTCGTAATGCTCGGGAAATATCTCTTTTACATTCGTCCAGTTTCCCTGATCCATTGAGCAAATGCTGAGATGGCCCCTTGTTTTGCTTCTGGACATAAATGTAACTTCATTTTCTGTGCACGTCTTCTAGAATTCAGGGAAATACAATTATTCAAATTATCGTTTCCATGTTGTCGGCAGGAAGTAATAAGAGCCAAAATTTATTGCTATGTATCCTTGAAAATAGATTTATTACATGGAGTTTTTCTGTTTTTTCTCCTTTCAAAATTCAAAATTTATTGCTTTATCCTTGAAAATAGATTTTATTACATGGAGTTTTTGTTTTTTTCCCTTTCAAAATTCAAAATGTATTGTTATTTTGAAAATAGATTTTACTACATGGAGTTTTTTCTCCTTTCAAAATTCAAAATTTAAGTAGTCATGACTTGGTGTAGGGATCACAGAATTTTGAAAATGTGCACACAATTACTTTTCCCATAGGACGTCATACGCAGTTTTAACTGTTTTTTACGTAAAATAAATAAATAAATAAACTACTATTTACAAATACTATTATAGCGCCACAGCTGCCTGGAATCCAGCCACTCTCTGGAGGAGAATTCTAGCATACGACAGCTCTGTTCAATAATTTTCAATGGTATCTTCAATCAGTACTAGGTGAATGCCAAAATAGTACCCAATGAACGGACCAAGGACTGTGAGCGATTTTTCCATCCTTGACTCCTCTCCCCTCACTCACACGCACACGCCCGCGCACACACGGACTTGCACAACACTAACTCACATATTGGAAGACCGCTTATAGCTTCGTCTGGCTGGGAGGTGGTGCCCCGATGGGGGAAATACCTAGAGGAGGAAAGCTCCGCATAACGACATGTAGGTCAACGTGAATAGTACTTTACATCGTGAGAAGAACACCGCCACTTCCGGGGATGTTATGTTGAGAGTATCACGATTGGTCTACATTTAATAGAAGTATTCGTTTCTCAATTTTAATGACTTGTTCTTTGAACTACAACCCAGCTTGTCATTCTGTAATTGATACACAGCAAAATAGCCCACGTTCAATCATTCAGAATCTGAGTACTAAGTAGCTTGTGTCTTCTTATCTAATGAAAACACCACCAAGTAAAAAAAAGAGCACGCCGCTGTCGAAAAATTTGTTTCTTGATTAACGAAAGTATTAACGGCATGTTTACTAAAACATTATCGGGATATCACTTTTCTTCAGTTTCAATGGAATCGAATGAGCTCTACGACATGTACTCCGAATGAGCTCTACGACAAGGAATCACAATTCTAAGAAAGTGAAGATAAGGTATATTGAATTACGAGTCCATATTTCTGTGATTTCCTCTAAAATGGCGTTGAAAATAATCTCCAAATAGAATAAAACATTGATCACAATATTCACTGCATTGACTTTTTAATAATACTGGTTATTCTGGTGGCAAATTCTTACTGAATCCCTTGAATGAATTTACGATAATTCTTCAAGGTATTTTCCAAAGTGAGAAACGAAAACAATGTGTATCTTTCTTCGTAAATAGCTTAATGCTCTTTACGTAGTAAGAAATGATACAATAGCTTAATACTCTTCTAGATAAATTAAATATTTCCCAATTCAAACATACCAGAAAAATATTGGAAATATATTCTTTTATATATTTGGTGCGACTGATCGTTTCAAACTATTACTTCGAATTCTAATTTTTTCTAAACTTCTAAGTGTGTCTATTCCAGAATCGAAGTTAAAAGCGTAGTGCTTCCAAAACACCCACCTACAATATTTATCATAAAAATAACTTTCAGTGAATTCCACTCATCCATGTGATCTAACTTCTGTTTTTCCGGGATGACAATGCGTTCATGAGCTTCCGTTGCACGTGATTCGTTTGAGAGTTGCAGGAGTGCATTTCCCACATTGCTATCCCGTGTCAGCCGTTTTCCTTGTTGTGAATGGATAAGGAAAAGTCTGATGCTGCATACATTCCGTGTTGTTGTAAACGATTCCTCGCAATCGCTGATTGGTGAATGCTTCTCTTCCTCACAGATGTAGTGAACACCTTAGCACCTTAGCATAGCGTGACCGTGGCACATTCTAAAGATAAAATGACACATCTTTTGCTTCTATTGAAGGTGCACGATCTCAAGTATCTGGTTTCGCGAATATGTACAAATTTTCCTCCTTTCACCTTCTCGCTCTGAGTTTCATTTGCATGAACGACATTATCCAGGAACGGCATGGTTTTCTCATACTATATACATAGATTGCACTGTAACAAACAAAAGCATTTCTTCTAATTCCTACAATGATTTTGTGTCATTATTTACATGATGTTGTTGTAGTTTGATAGAGTATATTGCATTTCCTGATAGGTTATGATTTGTTTTCAAATGAAATTGCCCGTTTATAGGCACTACGCACGTACACAGTAGTCGCAGAACGAAAGATCTGGTGAATAAGCAAGATGTTCGAGCACAAAGATGCATTGATTAGCCAACAATAGCGGATTTTTGTAGACTTGTGGGCCGGGGCATTGTCATGCAGAAACGACCAAGAGCCTTGTTCTCAATATTCAGGCCGCACTCGACTAATCTTGGCAAAAATCCGTTTAAGATTTTTAGATTTAAGATCACATGTGAAAAAGTTTGTATTGTAAAACTAAACCACGTATACCATTCAAAATAATAAAATAATTTTGAAAAAATATAATATTCTGAGTTTACTGAGTGATCTTCCAGGTACAAACTCTCTGTGAATGGTTCCCTTAGAATCGAAAAATACACAGCTTCAGCAACGAATTTACATGACTTTTCTTCGTACAAACTTTCTTCGTTTTTTTTCTTTTTCGGGCTAAATCATTTCATACTCTGTCCCTTCGTTAGTAGTTCTAATTGGAATCACCATGTTTCGTCACCAATCACAGTTTCTTATAAAATTTGGGTTACTTTCACCAGTTTCAGATATATCTTTGCATACCCAATCGGATACGGAAACGACATCTTCAGGTACTTCTTCCCATGTGGATGGAGCTGTGGGCACTGGTAAATCTTGTCCATGGGATGTGGGTCGTATTGCTGAAGGTACATTGGGGTACACTATATGTTTATTATTCTTGGACGAAAAAGTCTTCAACATACGTCAATAAGAAGTAGCAATCATCTGCGTGATTCTTAGGCTCACGTCGAATCATGGGCATTGCAAAAGGTATGTGCTCTTTCTTATCTTTCAACCACTGGAACAGTTCTGAATTTCATCTTGTGTGCGTATTGTAGGGCGCCCACTTCTTTTCCTGATCTCCCAGGTGACATTCGAAAAACAATTCATACACTATCTTGAGAAGTTTACAAATCAGTCGTCGTTATTTTATTGTTGTGAATTCACCACAGATATAACAAAATGTATCAAGATGATTAATATACCCAGGTCATGTGTGAATTTCTTCATTGTTGCCTACGTTTTGAATTTGGCAAAATTTTATTTGAGCAGACATGAGCCCAACACTTGTCACCGTTCTGTGAGTAAAAATAACAATACGTGATAAAATAGAATGTAGAAAGAAGTCAAATACAGAAGTAATTTATGCATTCCACAATAATTAGCTTAAATTATCTTTAATAAGTTCAATGATGTTAAACACAATAAAATTCGCCTTAAATGGGCCCTAAATATGCTCTGTTAAAACATTTTTGGTCCATAAATTGTACTTCTAACGTGATGGATACATTCTGTTTTCACATTTTACGTTATCTACTGGTGCATTAAGTACTTCACAATGCAGATTGTCTATGCCAAAACCTTTGTTGACTAGTGTAATTCTTTTAATAATTATTTCGTACACATTCTTCATTATTTTGTCACATTTAAAGGAGGCAAGATACAACGTTAAAGCTTTAAATATTGTTCTCCATACCAATATCGTCAACGACTGGGCATGAATTGAAACTTTGAGTTCTAGGAAGAAAATATTATACATTTCACCTTTCTCCCGAAATTTTCTTTAACGTGATTTTTGAGGAGGAGAAGGAGAGGAAGATGAGGAGGAGGAGGAGGAGGAGGAGGAGAAGAAGAAGAAGAAGAAGAAGAAGAAGAAGAAGGAGGAGAAGGAGGATCAGGAGCAGGGAATTGTCAAAAAAAATAATTCTTGAAATGAGTTGTGATGATTGTGTTTTCTATTTCCGTACGTTTCTACTTTATCAATCTGCTCTTTAGCTTACGTATTCGAATACACAAGTGAGTGAGGGTAGACAGCAGTCATGAATTCTGAACGAGAAATACATGGAATATCCCAAGACATGGCGATGCTCATCCTCCGCTAAAAAGTAAGATACACGTTGCTTTGGAGTTTTGGCTTCCTTAGTGAGTCCCCCAGCCGAAATAAGCTTAACCTCCCGACTACTTTCCAGTAATGAGTGATAATGAAGTGAATATAAGTTTAATTAGTGTGACCGGCTAAGTAGCATCACAGCAACAACTGTCGCCACTGCAGCCTCACTGATTGGGAGGGTTTAGGGTTCGATTCCCATCGGATTTTCGACATTTGCTAGATAGCTAGACTGAATTCAGCCACTCTCCGGAGGAGCGGCTGGCTGCTCTGATCGATAAATTTTGTGTTTTCTCCGATCAGTACCAGGCGAATGCCAGATCAGTACCCTAACAAAAAGGTCACGGACGGCGCGCGTTCTTCCTTACCTCATCCTTGTACCATCTTCTCCCTTTACACATTCTGTTAATTGCACTGCACTACCAGACATGTTGTGAGCTTAGAGATTATCCCTCTGGGGCGGAGCCATTGGAGTGGAAATACCAGGAGGGGAAAATCCTCCCAATACTACGTTTAGGATCTCAGGATCTAGCCGGCTAAAAATACCACCGCGTTCCAAAATATAACACAAACTGCACTACAGGACTGGAAGTGAGCGCACCCGGAAAACCAAAAATAATTATCATTTAAGCGTGCGTGAGGGTTACAGGAGAGATAGGGGTAGGATAAGGAAGGAAAAATCCCGAGCTGTCTATGGCCAATATGCTAGGAGGTCCTGCTCCGGAATTCCTCTCTAATTGATCGGATAAACCATGAAACAAACGACCGATAGAATTATCGTTCTGATAGTAGTTGAATTCCAACCAGCTGTATAGTGTCGAAAATACGCCAGTCGTCGGGACTTGAACCCTAGCCCCTCTAGATTAACGATGCTGCAGAGGTAAGGATGTCTCAACCGAGCTACCAAAGGCGGTTAGATACACAAGGTAAAGGATAAAGAACTAACAGCGGTTTTAACGAGAATTACTATTAAATTTCTTTAATGCTTATTGTTATAAAAAAACAGTATCCTGGTATTTCTCCGCATCGCCACGCGAATATCTTCTCTTCCAACCTCGTTTTCACGCCTAGTAACGCTCTTCTCGTCTGTAAGATTTCAAACGTCTGCGTACATAGATTGCAGCACACACAGATTCCGGCGCGCTGTGACGACGTCCGCAGCGGCGTGGCGGCGGGAGGGGGCAACTTCCATTGAACAGGAGGACCGGCGCGGCGGCGGCGGCGCGTTGCAGCTCGGCGCTTGCGTGTGGTGCACAAGGAAACGAGCGCGGTGTCCTGGATCGCGTTTTCCTCGTTCCTCGTCCCCCCCCTCCGCCCCGCCACGCCCCCCGCTCCGCCGGCCCGCCTCGCCGCGCGGCAAACAGACCTTGCTCTGGGCCGCGCGTACGTTCAACCTCGCGACCGCCGCCGCTGCTATGAATGAACGAGATCGCGCGGGGGGGCCGACGATGGCGCGGGCGGGGGGGCGATGGCGCGGCGGTGGGGGCGATGGCGGCGATGCGCGGCGGGCGGCGATGGCGCGGCGATGGCGCGCGGTGGCGCGGCGGTGGCGGGGCGATGGCGCGGCGATGGGGCGATGGCGGGCGGTGGCGCGGGTGGCGCGGCGGCGGGGCGATGGCGCGCGGTGGCGCGGCGGTGCGCGGGCGGGCGGGCGATGGCGCGGGGGTGGCGCGGGCGGCGCGGCGGGCGCGGGCGGCGGCGGGCGGCGATGGGCGGCGTGGCGCGGGGCGGTGGCGCGGCGTGCGCGGGGCGGCGCGGGGCGGGGGCGCGGCCGGCTGCGATGGCGCGGGGCGATGGCGCGGGGCGATGGCGCGGGGCGGTGGCGCGGGGCGATGGCGCGGGGCGATGGCGCGGGGCGATGGCGCGGGGCGATGGCGCGGGGCGGTGGCGCGGGGCGATGGCGCGGGGCGATGGCGCGGGGCGATGGCGCGGGGCGATGGCGCGGGGCGATGGCGCGGGGCGATGGCGCGGGCGATGGCGCGGGGCGATGGCGCGGGGCGATGGCGCGGCGTGGCGGGGCGATGGCGCGGGGCGATGGCGCGGGGCGATGGCGCGGGGCGATGGCGCGGGCGTGGCGCGGCGATGGCGCGGGGCGATGGCGCGGGGCGATGGCGCGGGCGATGGCGCGGGGCGATGGCGCGGGGCGATGGCGCGGGGCGATGGCGCGGCGGGCGGATGGCGCGGGGCGATGGCGCGGGGCGATGGCGCGGATGCGCGATGGCGCGGGGCGATGGCGGGGCGCGGCGGGGGGGCGACGCGCGGGGCGATGGGGTGGGTGGTGGTGGTGGGCGCGATGGCAGGCTCGTGAGTCCCGCGCAGGACGAGGAAGTCAGCGGTGCATTGCAGGGGGCGGGGCCGGTCTCTACCTACCCCGCGCCCTGGGCACTAGGGGCGCGCGCGTTCACGCGGAACAAGGAAGCACTGCACAAACTACGTGCACGTCCGGTGAGGCACTAATTACGTCAACCTCAATTGTTCTTGGTATTATTATTATTATTATTATTATTATTATTATTATTATTATATTTTACTGTTACGTTATAACTTATTATTTCCTATGATACAGAACTCGACATACCCTGCGTAACTTACCTGGATCGAGAAGATCATGTTTAAAGGGAAATATGGAAACGGTTGAATGATGCAACTTGTCCTCTTATGAAGAAAATTATGAGAAGAAATTATGAAAGGGAATTATGGGAGGGAAATATGAAAAGACAAACCGAGACAATTTAACATCCAGTTAATTAGTAAATAAGTAAATCTGATTTGTTAAAATTAGGTAAAAAAAAATTAGTTATGTACCACGGGCGTTAGCTGGTTCTAATGATCTCGGATAAAAAAAAAGTCACCCGAGATCATTTTGTCACCCGAGATCATTAGAGCCCTTATAATGCATTTGGTGCAAAAATAACGAATTATTGCTCTACTTTACGACCATAGAAGTTACGAATCGGTTGAATATAAAATATATTTCAGATTGCAACCAACTTCTTAAGCAACAGATTTATAGACTGTCGGTCTCTACAATACTTTGCGCAAAATGTGGTCTGTTTCCGATAAAGCAATGTCGTATACTTCCCAGTTTATTGAATGACCTGGGAGTTTAGCCAAGTTCTTAAAAAATTTTGCGGAATATATCCTAGAGCTCCGATAACTATCGGGATGACCTGTGCTTTTACGCCCCATATTCCACTGATTTCGATTTCCAAACTCTTGTATTTAAAACGTTTCCCTGCCTCCTTGGTTATGATTTTTTGATCGGACGGCATAGCAATATCAACAAGAAGGCACATTTTTGTTTGCCGCTATTCCGCTTTGTTTGCCGCTATCGTGCGATCAGTTTGAATTTGTTCGTGGAACAATATTTTGCACAGACCCACAGACGTCACCAGGTTTGGTGAGTGTTCGTAACACCAGGGGTACGTGTTTGGAACTTCTAGAACGTTCAGATCTGCCAATGGATGTAACTACCAGTACACATTCTATCGTGTCTTTTCAAATATTCGGTCTTTGTTAGAATTTGACAACACGTTCAAATATTTCTAAATTCAGTATTTATTTTTTTAAATCCAAATATTGTATGTATTTTTCTGAAGAACCCTTCCTGGGCCTTATTGTCAAATATTGTTTTCTAACATTGAACAAGTTATGGTGGTATGTAGTTAAAACATATTGTATGTACTATGTAACATAAAAACTCTTGAAAGACAATATTGTCGAACAAGAATAATAAATATCTATTACAAAGAAAAAAATAATTGGTCAAGCTGAAGCAATAAGATCAATGGTTTCTTCGTGTTTCAGGCAGATGCTTATTATTATTATTATTATTATTATTATTATTATTATTATTATTATTATTATTATTATTATTATTATCACCATCATTATTATCATCATCATCATCACTTACTTCTTACTTTCCAACAAATTTCCTTAGAAATGTGGATCTGTCTTAGATATCAATTATTGAACATGAACATTATCTCGCGTTCTAATCATCATGTATCAATCTGCAAAAACATGTGAGAGTGGAATGAAGCCTTTCTATGTTTGTGCCGTTTAATAAGTTATGCAAGATATGCCAATGTACGTTACGCCGGATCTGATCCCATAGACGTTTACTGTTGGTTATCCAAGCTATTTCTTCATCACTTCCTTATTTTCATTGATTTGACACGAAATGGATCACGCGGATCATATTGGGAATTCACAGTAAATCCGAAGGGCAATTTGCTTAACAATTCAGAAAGTCCAGACATTCATCGAATATAAAATCGAATTAAAACCAATGTTTTTAAGGCTAAACAATATAATTTTTCTCTTCCACTTTAGGAAATAACTCTGTTGATTTTTAATTATTATGGAGATTAAATTAAAAGACCTCATATTAGCATTGTAATACATTTTGGTAGCTTTTGCCTATCGGAAATATTGAAGAGCCCTTTTTATTCTCCTTGAAAAAACTCAAATCAAAACTAACGACAAATGGTGTGGCAACGTGTATGATATGACGCTAATATGCGACTTCAGTATCTTGAAAAACTTCCATGAAAATCTGAACGCTACGTGACGTGCAAGACAATTTGCGTCGTATGCGTTAAGTGCTATATCGTCGTAAGTAACTGCTCAGTGGTTATGCTGTGCACGCAACTTGTTCTTGCAACTTGCGAGTTCGTTTCGTGCTCGCGCGATGCGTCATAGTTCCTGATGCTCTCAAATACAGTTCAACTTGCAATATCGCTCTGATAAGTACTCTGTAATTACATGTTTTGTACTCTTTGGAATACCTTGTGTACGTACAAGGCCATCACGATGAATACTTTTTCCCTTTCTTTGCCTAACTTCGTTTTATATTTCTTCAACTCTTTTCACTTTGCAGCTTTTTTTCTCATGGTTGATTTATTACTGACGTCTCTACACAGTTGTACTCTCTCAGATATGAAACATCGATGGATATAGGGTTCTTATGAAAGACAACGATTACTGAGAAGGTACACAAACAAAATACTGCAAGGACAGAGAAATTATTGAGATATATTGATGACATTTTCAAAACCCACAAATCATTGAATTATGTTCGAATAAAACAACGTCTATTCGTATCTATTTTGACATCTACAAATGTCTTGTGTCCGTTTATTTATTTACTCATACTTCTCTTTACTCAATCTTTACTCACTACTCTTACTAAGCATTTGAAAATAATTTGTCAACTTCCGATTTTGTAAAATTTTACCAATAATTTTTTACACACTTTTCTTCGTAAACTGCAAAATTACAAAACATCTGTTGCGTCAAACATTGGTTTTTGCCTTCAGTATTGTGACCAATTGAAGCAGATTAATTAGAATCACGTAATAGTATTCTTGTTACAGAAAAACTGTGAATCCACTTTCTCTCTATCAATCAAGCAATTTGTTGTGTAAAGTGAAAGAAAAATATAAAATAAGTATCCTGTAGTAGCCAAAAATTTATAATGACATTACATAATCAAGGATCCTGTCAGATTGTTCAGTAAGAGAAAAAATACCAGACGAGGTTTAACGAAGCTTAAATGTGTATAAGACGAAATAAAAAGGAATTGAGTCAATTTTAAATCATTTTAGATCCCTTGTTTCATGTTACTATTCTTTGCTAATATTAAAGCTTCAGGACATTCGTGGTCCGCAACTTTCTCATGGAGTCTGCTTTCTCCTTTCGAAAAGAATCCAGTTGTATAAGTCAACACAACAACCCACTCATGATGAAACCAATTGCAGATCTCGTCTCACTAGATGTGAGAAGCAAGAAAGATGAACAAACGAAAACAATGTTGATGGTGAGCGACTGGTTACTTTGCTTGGGTATCTCCTCAATTATCCAACCTACCTCTGAGAGCGTACACGCGGAAATGGTGGTCCACCCTCTGATGTTTTGCCCAGCATGGTTTGTGAGTTCCATATGACTGATAACTAGGCTGCAGATTTTACATAGTTGCAATTTTTCTTTAAAGATAATGATATTCATAATCACACATTCACTTCTTGTTGTTTGGAGTCAATAAACAAAATCTTATTGGGTACATTTTTTCCATATTTGTAACGACTGACATATTTGGTATATTTATACGAGTTTTATATAGTTATAAATGTCCAAAAAAAACCAGCCTTTATTCGAGTTTGAGTCTTTAGGGTTTGAACTGTGCAATACACTTCATCAGGCAATCAGTGTTCTGCCGTCCGATTTCCTGCGCGACCGATTCGTGAAAGAACAGGGAGAGGCAGCTGGAGGCATCAACTGATGTCATTGCAGTGCCTCTGACCGGGAGGCCTACGTTCGAGTCCCGACGGCGACAAGATTTCCGACACTCGCTAGAGAGCTAGTTCGAGTTCAAACTCTGTCTGGAAGAGAATTCTAGCGACCAGCTGCTCTGATCGGTAGTTTTCCGTGATTTCTCCGATCAATACCAGGCGAATGCCGGGGTAGTACCCTAACAAACGGCCCACAAACTGCCCGCGATCTTTCCTTCCTTTTCTTTGTCATATCCTCACCCCTTACACTAACATGCACTACAATACCACATGCAGGGAGACCGTGCACGAGCTTAGACCTTGTCCCGGTTAGAGCGGTACCCGGCTTGTGAGAGATACCTGACTGGGAGAAACCCCATAGAAACTCCCAAACTTCACACTTGAAGATAATAAACGAAGAAAATACATTTTTTAACATTGTTCATTTTGCTCTACTCTTGTATTGTAATGGTCAAATAGAATAAGGAACGCTAGTGATTTTTGAATTTAACCGTAATGAATATTCTTAATTTACTTAAATCGATGTCTTCATACATCGTGAGATGTTCCAAGGAGAAAGTGCGAGGGGACCAGTGCCTTGAAATATACAGAATTAAAACAATTATATTTTAGGAACATATTCACATTTCCAAAGAACAGTCGAAATCACCTGCCCGATCGCGTTTTCCCCTCGACAGGGGCGAGAATATCTATTTACGTTACTCACGAATGGGAACTTAACTGCAATATATATTTTTCTCCTTCCGCGTCCCGAAACACCGGCTGGGATGTATTCGAGCTATGCGTTTCCAGCACACTTTCCTCTTCCGACATGTTTTGTAGTGTGGGGCTCGGGCAGGAACGAGGGCGGAGACGGGGCGGGGACGGTGGCGGGGACGGTGGCGGGGACGGAGGCGGGGGCGGAGACGGAGGCGGGACGGGGCGGGACGCAGGCGGGGCGGAGACGGAGGCGGGGGCGGGGGCGGGGTAGAGGGAGGCGGAGGTGGAGGCGGAGGCGGCGGGGCGGAGGCGGAGATGAGAGCGAGGGCGGAGGCGGAAGCGCAGGCGGTGGCGGTGGCGGGGCGGAGACGGTGGGCGGGGCGGAGACGGGGTCCGGGACGAGAGCAGAGGTGTGGGTGGGGCGGGGGGCGGGGGTGGAGGCTCGCGCGGAGGCAAAGGCGGTGAGGCGGCGAGGCGGAGTCGGTGTGCACAGCGCTGGTTTCAACCGGAATCCTCAAAGAAGCTCGACCTCTGACTCAAAGTATAGGTTTCTCATTATGCAATAATACTGTTCGATCGATGATGTGCGTGACTTGCAAGTAGAAAACCTTTTGAACAGACACACCCTTTTCTCTCTTTCGTGAAGGAGCAGATGGCTGAGGGATGGAGATTTGCCTAATAACGCCATAGACATTTATTATATTATTATAGATAATTTGATTTACATTCAAATTAAACTTATTGTCGTTCTGTCGTTCTTAAAAGAACGTTAAAATAAACGAGATATCTAAGCACTATTTTATTCAGAACATTATTTCTTTCTTGGTGTTTGGTTTGTATCGTCTTTACACAGTATTTAAGTAACTCCCGAGTGTGGGTATGTTCCGATGTGCGATTCCGTCAATCTACGCTAGACCACTTTCCATGCACCAATCGAGACAAGGAAATGTCATTCGACATGTTTCGGTCTCCTGATGGAAAACTGATGTTTTCGGATCCGACCAGAAGATTCAAAGAAATTTGCAAAAACGTTTTTTGTGTGTTTTGTTGCTGCGATCTTAGTAAGCCGGGAATTAAACCAACGCCACCTAAATAGATCTATGTAGGTTTTGTTGATTCAACTCCAGTAACCAAATGCACTTTTCTCTCAATACGTAATAATTTTCTTTGGCGACGTTGGCAACACTGATTTTGACATCTTTTAAGTGAACAAGTTAATTTAAACAAGACGCCATATGTCATTTTAAGTTTTATCCATAAGGCATATTCCATATATTTAAAAATGAATTTGCAAAAACCTACGACCAATATCGCCTTGGAACATATTAAATTTGGAGAATTTCAAGTGAATACGAAGGAAACGAAACTGTGAGTAATGTTAGAGAATGAATGATTGAGAATCTATGTTCGATTTCTCACTTCTACGTTCCTAAGTGTACAAATACTGACTTTCAAATGAATGTGACCCAAAACGTATTCTTAAAAACTTAACTAACACCTTATTCACATAAAAATACATTATAATCGACTTTTAATGTTTATATAGATTCGCATACGAAACGATTAATAGAACAATGGCAGACTAGGAAGTGAACACAAATTGGGCTGAGTTTGTGGAGATATAATCTCTTCAAAACTTAGGGGAGAAAAATATCGAAGTGATAAGCAAATCTGGGGAAGAATCAAATGTAGTTGTGGAAGGTTTTGCATCAGAATTTTCGGAACTAATTGAGAATGATCGTATTTGGATTACATGATAAACAGCTTACAGGCGATTCTATATTGGGATTAGAGAATGAACATTCCAGAAGAACAACTTACAGGTAATCTTTGTGCATAATAGCAAAAATCTTAAAAATGTAGCTGTACTAAACTCTATCCGCATCATCAATACTTTACAAGTATTGCTTTCAGCGATTGTAATTTTGAAACTGAAATGCTTTCAGTTCATTTCCCATATGCAGGTAACATACAAAGCCATTAGATGTTGAGAACTTTTGAAAGGGAATATAACATTGTCAGCTACTGCGATTCATTGGTAACTCCAATGCCAGATACTGGAAGAACATGAACAAGAAAGAAGTATGAAAGAAATTTCAAAACATGAAAATACTTTTAAAACAGTTTACAGGGTCGGGGACGCCACATTCAACACGTTAAGAAGTATTCCAGTTCGAACGAGTTCATGTAACAAGGCAGTCGTTCCAGATACATCTACATGCTCTACAGAAACACAAAATCGATCGTTCGTACAGTCGCCCTTCGTTGGCGACACTGAATTTAGACGCTTACAGTGTTTCACGTGGATGTATGAAAATGGCCCAATTGATTGAGGTTTCCAAGCGGTTTTTTGTTCATTCTTTGTGAACTTCCTGTTCATTTAATTCCTTCGTCAACGTTTGTCGTAGACCCAATACCTCTCAAGCAATAGAAAACATAAAAACAAAAACGCAAAAAAATTGTCCGAAAATATAATCGCAATCGCAAAACAAAGATTTTATCTCGAGATGTTCGCGTGAATACATTTTCTGCTTCTGATGAGTGGAATTTCATGAAAACATTGCTTGTACGTAAGATTTAAAATACTCCTAAGTCTAATCTCTTCCTGTTGAATTGGGTCCGCTCCTTTGACTTCGTCAGATATTTTTTCCCATGTACTTAATGAATATTCATATTAGATTTTTTTGTTTTCATTCAAAAGTTGCTTTCATTTTGCTATCATTCAAATTGAACATCTTTGTTGTAATGTTTGTAAGTGGGATAATTAGGGCAATCACAATACATCACAATAATATTTTTAGTTAACTGAAGTCGTTATATTCTTAAGTAATTGTTGTTCAGAAGATATGACTAATAGTAATTTCTGTTCAAGGAAGTAAAATAAGATTTTATTCACAAAAGTTTGTGAATGAAAATAGACGAGGATAGGAGCTTAGGTAGTAATTTTTACATACGAATAATTTTTAAAAAAAAGTATATTTACTGTAATGTATTGTTTTATTCAAGACCACCATGTAAATGAAAGGGGAAAAGTTTTTTAGGATATTTGAAATGCCCAATGCAGACAGGATACATCTTATATGTTCTCAACTTTCAGGGAGATAGAAAAAACAATTTGCAAGAAGACTCATTATTATTATTATTATTATTATTATTATTATTATTATTATATTTTATTTTATTTTGTAACTTTTATTACAGATATATATGCAATATCTTAACAAAATATACTACAAAAAAGCGTTTTGCATCATGAAAGATCAAGCAAAAGAAAGTCATACCAATCATAACATGAAAATAGCCGAAATAAGGACATGTACCCTTTCTGCATTGAGCGGTTTATTTACAGAATATCCCATAAAGTTAGCCATCCCACACCATCCCTGAAGGGCATGGACCTGGCGCTCAGGGACGCTACGTGAATTCAGTGTTCACCATGCGGTCGCAGTCCAGCTTCATGATTAATCTGATTAATGAAGTCGTAATGCTTCATCTGATGCCAAAAAGACAATATATTAGTAATACGCACCATTTCGCCACTGTAGGAGCCTTGAAACCCGCAAAGAAACGTTTTTCTATCATACTTTCAAATTGAAAGGGAATTCAGTTGAAAACAGTGTCAAACGATTCGATGATTAACACATAGCATGTACCGTTCTTTTCCCAGAATTCTCATTTAAAATTTGAAAAGGATCTGGGGAAAATGATGCCATAGATCGAGATGCGTTTAATGGCAATTTAGTTGCACATAATGGGGGATAGGAAGAGAACTAGCCGGGAGTAACGGAGGAACGCACGGTCACACAGACACATGGGCTCTCGCAAGTTCCACGATTACCAAATGAAGACTTCAACGAATGATCAATGGGAGCATATCCGTCGTTTTTCTAATGAGATTATTGTCATGAAGACGAAAACAGATGTTCCTTTTGCGATACAAGTGTATTAGCCGTGAAATAAAATTCCTAGTCCTTGAACTACAATGAATAAATATACTTAGTCCTGAATTCACAGGAAAATTCTAGTTATATAAATGAAGGGCATTAGTTAGCTTTATTTACGAGGAAGAAAAATTAGTTCCGGAGCGATATACCACGAGAGTCATAATTCTTTAGAATGAATAATAACTTTGTTAAGCCCAGTGACATATTCAAAACGATTATAAATAATTCTATTTTCATTAGTACTTGGGTTTCAATCACACATAGCCTAGTTGCTATGACTGTCGGTAGTTGTACTTTTTCATAAATTTTGAAGGCGAGTATCAACAAAACTCATTGAGGGCACAACAGCAATCGTGACGATTTGTCAGCACCTGCGTGCCCGTTGCGCGTTATAACAAATGTGAAGATTTTGGAAACGAATCTTCACTGGCGATGAAACAGTTACCCATCGCTTCGGGGCAGAGCGCCAACGTCAGGTTACAGAATGGAACCCATCAATAGCCAGTGAAAAGAACTCAATCGCCTGCAGGAAAAAATGATGCTCCCGTTTTTTCAAACAGCCGAGGGCCAATTCTGGAACATAATCTACAAAAGGGGTACCCAGTAAACAGTAAATGTAACTATAATAGGCTTTGTAAAAAGCTGAGACACGCAGAAAGTTGCAATACGCATCATTCCGATGGATTGTCCCATAACGCCACCATCAGGTACGAAAAGAAGCCCACGAACACAGAGTAGTAGGGTACGCGGCGGAGCGATGGCTTGTAACCGCGCCATCTACCCCCAGCTTTTCGAACTCGCCCGAACTAGCGAATAATGTTTTTCCGGGAAGTCACGAAAAGAGGAGAATGTTCACCCCTCCAAACTTTCCCCAGGCGCGAGTACCATAAGTATCGCGGCGTGCCTCGGAGGAGCTCTCTTTGATTGCAGCAGCGACGGCGACTAGACTGAGCTTTCTTTGATTGCAGCAGCGACGGTGACTAGACTGACGCCCAAAGTGTGGTAGGTAGGCCGAACATTTAAAGCATAACTTCAGCAACATTAAGTATTCGAGGCTGGAAGCGCGAACAAACTTGTACGAGGCGCCGCGGAAGAAGGACGACCCCAGGAAGAGCGAAGCGTAGGTGAGAAAGATTTGGACTGGAACGAGAATCGTATGAGTCCGGAGAACGGGAGAAGGGTGTGGAAATTGTAGGCGTAGCGGAGTCCAGAGTTCGAGGGAAGGAAACTGGTAACATCGTGGGACAGCGAGCGAAGACGGGTTGCAACTGCGAGCGGCAGAAAATCCCCAAGGTTACCTACAGGCGAGCGATGCGGAGCTTTTGAGGTAAAAGAACTGGCAACTTTTATGGGGCGATCAGTTGGGGAAAGAGAATAGCAGTAAATACACGACAATTCGTGTTAAGAGTGGGTGAAAAGTCCAGAATAGGTGGGAGAAGTATTCCGAACGATGTGAGTGGCAGTTTCAAGTTAATTTACTGCCCGTGTTATTGAATTCATTCGAAGAGGCCATACCTTGTACAATTTTACTTAATTCATGATTTTCACATGTTGTACAGTTGATGTTATCTGGAAAAGTCAGTTTATAGAATTGTGTTAAAAGTAATTACTTTCTGTGATATGTAAAGGGGTCAGATTTAAGTAACGTGTATGTTACGTTTTATCGTTTTTTTATCTTTAAAGTTCACAGTGTTATAGTGAGTGCGCAGCCCAAAGCTAGCATCTGGGAACGGCATTCCTTAAAACAAGGGTAAAATTCATTGTAAAAGCCGTGCACGGAAAAACTAGAGTTGAAAGAGTAAAATAATGTAGTAGATAAAAAATTCAGAAAGAGGAATGAGCGAACTGTGAATTGTAATGGGTGAAAGTGTTTTCAGGTGACGCCAATTTTTTTTTGTTTTGCCTTTTTTTCTGTTTTTTTTAAAGACAAACTACTTAAAGTGCATTATCCTGTTATATAGTTGTGTCACTGTAATTTTTTCATTGAATATATGTTCATTTTATGCGTAGTTTATCTGATTCATTGTGACAAGGGTTTAGACCTTTCTCATACCCAAAAGATCCTGCTTCCTGAGAATTTTATGCTCGCTTCACGAGCATTCATACTATAACGCTCTCCCCACGTGTGGAAGGTTGTAAAATTGTGGGCGTCATAGAAATATATATATCCACATTTTAAAAGCCCATCATGTGATCGCCTCCTCCTGCGACCGTTATGAAAGAACTATTTATGGACAACAAATTTCATTTCAAGGAAATATCTCTTCAATTTTGTAGTTGTTGGAAGGCTCCGAAAACAATTCGAATATTTGCAATTTTCGAAACTTCAGAGTTAACCATGAAAATAGGACATATGCCACATTTATAAGTGTATTATACTCTATTCCTACAAACAATTTAAAGAAAAAAGTTGGAACCTTTTTTGTGAAAATTTTGAAAACGTTCGGGAGGTTTTTTGTAAAGTACCCCAAATTTTAAAGAATGTTTTTCAAACTTTCAAAGCTGCAACTAGAGCCAGATGGAAAGGGGTTTCTTCAATTTTGATAAAATCCTAAGCATGGTTTAGATGCTAGTAGTGTTCACAGGCGGATGGACAGCCAGACGGACATATGGACGGACGGACAGATGGACAGATGGACGGACAGACAGACGGACAGACGACGGATGGACGGACGGACGGACGACAGACAGACGGACGGACGAGACGACGGACGGACGGACGAGGCAGACGAACGGGCGGACAGATGGACGGACAGACATACAGACGGACAGTAGTAACCCCGTGTGGTCTACAACTCCACACTGCTTCTCTTCATTAGGGGGACACGTCCCCGGGATGGGGACCTATGCCTCTTGGGCACCCCCTCCGACTTATCCGCACCCCGTCCGACGCATTAACGCCGACAGGCTGATGGTTGGATTCAGCCGGAACCCAATTTACCTTCTTGGCAACCTCCCCATGTAATGCCTGGGTAGGGGCAGCCCTGCTAGCTCAGTGTTCCTAGCTATCCAGGCTGGAGTCTCGACAATGCGCCACTCACACGCGCCGGGAACAAATTCCCTCCTCTTTGCCCAGAGTATCGGGCCAGTGCCACGACGAAGCCGAGAACCCTGGGGGGCACCTGGACTAAGCCTCAGGCGGCTCGGAGCCCTCATCCCGTCTTCCCAATGCTTACTGCGAGCTCACGACGTGGGTAACACCGCTACCGGAGCAACCTCACGGGGGGTTACTAGTTTCTTGCCGGACTTTAAAGTGGGATCCGTAGAACTCCGAAAAGCATCCTTCACCCAGGTCGACGCGCCATGGGCCCAACTGGTGGGTGGCCGGTGGGACCCGGCCACCAGGAGCTTAGCATCGCCTGCTCACTGCCTGCACCTTCAAACTAACAACGTGAGCGGCGCCGCAAGACTCAGGGTCCGGGTGGTCGTCTACGACACTCCACCAGAGGCCACGACTACCTGCGCCATCGTGATCCCCCCTGCGGGAGACAGACGGACGGACGTTTTGAAAAATACCTCCGGTATCAGGGGACCTCTAAACGTGTATTTCTGCTGAAATATCGAAATCGATTTTCCGCAACATTACATAACTTTCTCTATACTACGTATATTACTTCGTATGTACGTATGTATACGAGAAAGGAAAAAATTGAGAACAGATACTCATTGATTTACTATTAAAGAAGAATTAAGATATTATGTATAATATCTTATAATCGCACAACTCCAGAAATACGGAAATCAATTCACTCTACTGTCCATTGAAATCCCGATTAAATGACATTGTGTGGAAACGTGAGGTTGTTATTTGCCTGAGATGTGTTCGCTCGAGTCTGAGAAGCGACAATACCACGTACTACAATCATTCGCGGCTAGAGGCAAAGGGGAAAACTGCACGACAAACACCAGCTTCCCTCACACTCACATTAGAAACTTCGCCAGCGGTACATATTGTTCCGTGCCTTAGTGGATTCTAGCGAAAGATAAAACATTCACAATGTCCGACAATGATCAGTACTTTTCGAGCCTGGCTCCTTGGCCAGAGTATAATGATTTTTAAATCGAATATTGCAGAGGACTTGACGCCTGCTGAGAGTCCGAAATACAGTGGATTCTTGGCGCAGTTTTGATGCACATGACTGAGGTCATAAGTACGTGGGTCGAAGTCGGCCACTGTCTGAATCAGACGCCGACAGTTCGGAGAGATCGTCGGTCGGAAACTTAGAGTATGTCCCGGATGGGGTGGTGCCCTGTTGGTGGAAGATACCTGAATAAAACAACCTCGCTTGCCGACGTAGAAATCGGCGCCGGATTTCGCTATCCAATGGAGAAAGCACACCGCCGCCTCATGTGACAAAAAAACACATTACACTCACGGTGCTAATGATCACAGCCGTTGACGCGCTGGAAATATTAAACATTTAATCAATCAATTGGAGAGGTCTTTTCGTGCTCTTCTCAGACCAATTCTACATGCTACCATAAACATCGAACCACTGAAGTGGGGAACCATGGTAAGTGACCGCATCTGATGCTAAGTCAGTCTAACGGGAGCGGTAGCTCAGTGCATCAACTGGTGCCACTGCAGCGCCTCTGACCGGGAGGTCCTAGGTTCCCACTCCCCACGGCGACAGGATTTTCGACACTAGCTTTTCAGAGGTCGAATTCAGTCGCTGTCTGGACCAGAATTGCAGCGGCCGGCTGCTTTGATCGGTAGTTTTCCGTGGTTTCTCCGATCAACACCAGGCGAATGCTGGAGCAGTACCCAACCAAACGGGCCACGGACCGCGCGCGATCTTTCCTTCCTCTTCCTTGGCCTATCCTCACCCCCTTACACACAGCTACACTAACATGCACTACACTACCACATATTCCGAGAGACCAGTCGGGAGCTTAGAGCTTGTCCCGGCTGGGGCGATGCCCCGCTGGTGGGAGAGTTCTGGGTAGGGGGAAACCCCACAAGCCGATGGGACGATAGGTCGGCGCCGGATCTCGCCATCCAGCGGGGGGAAGATCACCGCCATCTCCCGCTAAAAAAGCATGCACTACACTAACAGGACTAATGACCAAAGCAATTGACGCGCCCGGAAACACGAAAAAACCAAACCGAAGTAAGCCAGTCTCAACCGTCAGGATTTATTCAGAGTCAGCATTGCTGATTTCCCTATCAAGCGGGCAACAACACCGACAACTTTCGTGATAGAACATTCAGTATGGGACTAATCTCCACAGCGATTGACGTCATCAATCCATCACCCAACGTCTGCCAGCAGGGGGTAGTGATTGAACCACCTAAGCAGTGATTCTTCGTATCTCTCGTAAAAGCCGTCGAGATAAAAAGGCACTCGTACTTATACTCAAAAGTTGTGTTTCTTTCCATTTATGAGGTGTATGGTACGTATTTTCAACGCCCTCTCCGCATGCAGCCATCAGCCGCCTCCACCGCTGCCGCCACCCCAGTTGCGCCATCGTCCGCCGCCGCCCCCCCCCCCCCCCCCCCCCCCCCGCCGCCCCGCCGCCCCGCCGCCCCGCCGCCCCGCCGCCCCCGCCGCCCCCGCCGCCCGCCGCCCGCCGCCGCCGCCCCGCCGCCCGCCGCCCCGCCGCCCCGCCGCCCCGCCCCCGCCGCCCCGCCGCCCCGCCGCCCCGCCGCCCCCGCCCCCGCCGCCCCGCCGCCCGCCCCCCGCCGCCCGCCCCACCGCCGCCAGCCGCACCCCCCACCATCACCGCTGCCACCGCCGCCGCCGCCGCCGCCACCGTCATTACCGCCACTGTCGCCGCCCACCGCCACCCACCGCCACCCACCGCCACCCACGCACTACCGCCACCGCGCTGCCGCACGCCCCGTCACCGCCGCCACGCGCCGCCACCGCCACTGCCACCGCCATCATTGCCACCGCCGCCGCCGTCAATGCGCGCTGGGATTCCCTCGGCGCATACATTGGTCGCGGTGTGACACCGCGGCTGCCGCCTCTACACCGCCGCTGAGTGGTTTTCCTCGTAAAGTACGCGCCTCTACGCAGATGAAATTGGTCGCAGAGTCAGGTGCGTTGCGTGGACTGGGGCACGTGGGGGAGCGCGGCACGGAGCGGTCGCGGGTTGATGTGCACTCCGTTCCATTGCATTGGAAAATGAATTTAGTTGATAATGAAATTTGATTAAGAAATAAGATTAATAAGTACCAGCATTTTAATGTCAGTATCAAATGGATGAAATGTTCATGACAAGAACACTCACCAATCTCTATAATAGAGAACTGGAAATACAATAGATATAACAGATATAATAAATAATGAGTAGTATAATAGAACCATTATTTACTTGTAGAAATTTTGTCATTTCACACAAATCTTTCTTCAGTAATTATGATATCTTCTTATATTTTTAAATCGTATTAGTTTGCAAATAATTTAATAGAAATATGATTTTAACCGATTTTGAAAGCCGCCAGATTTTACATTGAGTGAAATTAATATTCTGGAATGTAAGACATATTTCGTTGTTTTATTTTATCCTTCTTAGATTCCCAGTAAAAATTTTTAACAATATAAAAGTTAATAAATTTAAATATTAGACTATTAATGCGATATGATTATCAATATTCATAAAAAAATTCTTTTATTCTTTAATTTGGTTCAATCACATTTTGTCAAGAACGTGACAATATCAATATCGTTTTGTAACAATGTTGCAATTGGATTATAGTGACAGTGTTTTGTTACAATTGTTATAATTTTACGTGAAAACAGTTTAAAGGAAAGATCGACAACAATCCAAAAAGAGTTAGTAGTGTGTTTTTCTTTTTGAATTAAAGTGGTCACGTACTTTTGAGCTCCCCTTCGTTTCTGAGAGATTTTCATTAGAGATGCGAGATTTTAAAACTCGAATCTCCATGTTCCTTTCGTCATTCAAGTTTTTTTGTTATATCCCCCGATTTTTGTAGAACTCGTAATTTTACTGGGATGATTGAGAGTGGGAAATGTAGTTCAATTTTTACATTAATTAGGATTCTTTGCTTTGCGGAAGTGGAAACCAGAGATATCTTCCTCGCGGCAGCGGCCGGCGAGAACGAAAATGGTGGCACGTAAGAAGGGGTGTTATCCTATACTTGTTTGAGAAATTTGATGTTAGTTTCACTTTTGTTCAGTATATTTTCCCCTTATAAACGAATTTCGTATTCTAATATGTGGGAGTGGATGAAAAGTAATGGTTCTTTGACAGTCCTTCTGTTATCTTTCTTTTTATTTGTACACTCCTTCATATAGTCTCCATCGTGACCATTTCCGACTTGTGTAGAACATTCCATTAGACAGATTAAAAGAGGACAATGAATGAAGCGAGGAATTAATAGCGAGATTGCTCAAATAAAGAAAAGGTGTTTTTATTGAAGGTTATTAGAAGACAAGAGATCAGAAATATGAATAAAATATGTTTAAAGTAAATTTCGTCCATAGAGGTGTGACAAGAGGAGCGGGAAGAGATGGTTGGAACTACATAAACAGTTTTCCAAAGTGGGATCAAGTGTTACAATTGTGTAACACCAGTTTCAATGGGAAGTAATTAACAGCGAGGTGTTAACAAAGTGGGAGTTAAGGGTTGAGTGAAAGTATTTTTCCTCATTTTACTCAAAATTGATTCTCATACAATTGAGAAGATCCAATGAATGATATGAGAAGAAGTTGAGAATGATATGAGAGCAACGTTAAAAAGCTCTGCATTGTGCAAGTGCGGTGAGAACGCGGTGCTTCTCAAGTGCAAGAAGAAGAGCCAAGGACACACAGCCCGAGGTGCGAGTAAGGAGGCACGCAAAGCCGAGAGTTCCGTGCACTTCGCGCGCGCGTCAGCTGCTAGCCATTAGTTCCGTCAGTGAAGTGAATCTTTTATCCCAGAGGTGACGGTGTTCCTCCTCCATCGGATGATTAGATCTAGCGTCGACCTACATGAAGGATTGTGCGGTTTCCCTATCCAGTTATCTCCCCGACCGGGGCACCGCTCCAACCGGGACAAGCTCTAAGCTCCCGAATGGTCTCCCGTCGTGAGTGGTATGTGTGTCTTCAAGTATTAAACGCGCACGTTTTCTTGAGCATCGGAATAGCCACACTCCCTTAATAACATTTGTTGAATTAAGAATAAATGATGGCAACCAATGTTGTTGACAAAAATCTGATGACTATAAATGCTCACTCCCGTGTAATAGAAACTATTTTGCAGGGAAAAACGACCCACACAGTTGATATAATAATCCTGTGGTCAAAATAACGACCCCCCCCCCCCCACACACACACACATTTAGCAAAGTGATGGCTCAAGAAAACGTGCGCGGATAATAAGGCGAGAGTCTAGGAGAAAGAAAAGGAAGGAAAGATCGCGTGCCTTTTGTGGACTGTTTTTTAGAATACTGCTCCGGCATTCGTCTGGTGTTGATCGGAGAAACAATAGAAAACTACCCAACAGAGCAGCCGGCCGCAATAATTCTTTTCCAGACAGCAGATGAATTCGATTTCGCTGTACAGCTAGTACCTAAAACTTTCCTGCGTCTGAAGTCGAACCCTAGGACCTCCCGATCAGAGTAGTCACAGAGCAGTGCCGGCGCTAGGCAAAGGCAGACCGGGCGATGGGCTAGGGCCCCGCTAGTCACAGGACCAGGTGATGGAACTGATGGGAAGAAAAAGAGTAAAAGAACTGAAAAATAAATTAAAACTCGTTAAAGTTTTTATTAATTTATAAGTTGCGGTGAAATATTCTAATACTATATAAAATTTTCTATTAATTATTTGTCTTAAATATATAATTATAGTCATTACTTATCAGGTAGGACTCTATGAAATGAATCAAATGACGCTATCTTACAGATAGGTTCTACTGATATTCACCTTCATTGTTTCATTATATAAGAAGTGATTTTATTAAGCACTAAGTAAACTCAACAAAAATTTTAGTAGATTAAGCTCACCGCGGAAATCGTATTATTTGACTCCTAAATACTTTGACTAAAAAACTTTTTTTTTCAATCCAAATTTTCTAGCTTAAACGTAATTTTTGTTATTTGTTGATATAAAAGAACTCTTGATACAACTTCAACATATTTCATTTTTTCGGGGGAGGAGGTAAAGGCTATATTTCAGCATTGCTCGCTCATTCACAGTGAGCTGCACTCAGTCCGTCGCTCATTCACTCTGAGCTACTCTCCGGCGCTCATTCACTCTGAGCTACTCTCAGCCGGTCGCTCATTCACTCTGAGCTACTCTCAGCCGGTCGCTCATTCACTCTGAGCTACTCTAGCCGGTCGCACATTCACTCTGAGCTACTCTCAGCCGGTCGCTCATTCACTCTGAGCTACTCTAAGCCGGTCGCTCATTCACTCTGAGCTACTCTCAGCCGGTCGCTCATTCACTCTGAGATACTCTCAGCCGGTGTGTGGCGCACGTCGCGTCGCGCGCCGTCGGGTCTGGTGTTTCGGGGCCGTGGGCGGGTCCGGCAGACAGTCCGGGCCTGGCAGTGGGGGAGCGGGGCTGGGCGAGGGGTGGGCGTAAGCGATGACGCACGGGTCCAGACGGATGCCCAACCTCCCAGTGCTGGGCTTCCCCCGTGCGTGAGCAGGCAGCCGCCGCCGCCTTTTCCTGCCCGCCGCGTCCGCAGTCCCAGCGCGCGCTGAGTCGCTCCGCCCCCGCGGCAACGCGTAACCTCAAATGTCACTTGGGCCTTTACTAGAAACACAACTCTGAGCCCCCAGCACCGGCTGAGGTGGCTGAGGCCGTCAGCTGATGACATTGCAAGGCCTATGACTGGGTGGCCCTAGGCTAGGAGTTGATTTTCGACGCTAGCTAAATGGCCGCAAGATCGAATTCACCCGCTGTCTGTGGGAGAATACGAGCGACCCGCTTCTCTGATCTGTAGTTTTACGTGATTTCTTCAATCAACACCAGAAAAATGCCGGAACAGTACTATCCTAACAAACCGGCTAACGACCACGCGCGATCTTTCCTTCCTCTTCGTTGCCTTATCCTCTCCCCTTATACATACACTTACACTTACGTGCATTACACTAAAACGTGTCGGGAGACCAACCAGTAGCTTAGAGCTTGACCCGGCAGGGGTGGTCGCGCGCGGCGCCCCACTGGTGGAAGATACCTGGATGGGGAAACACTTCCTAGCCGACGTATAGTACCGGGTCTGCTCTCAGCATTCAGAGGGGGGAAAACACCATTCTCGTGATAAAAACAGGCACTTCATATCCGGGATAATGACATAGCAGACGCGCCAGGAAACATTAACAATCAATCAATCCAAGCCAGCTCCATTATGTACTGTTTTTAAAAGTAAATTAACAATTTTAATCTCGAGATTTGATCTTCTAGATTTGGAAATAAGACTATTTTGAAAAGAAGTAAAAATTTCACAGATTTAATAAAACACTCAGATCACATTTTAAGGCTATCTTTTAGCACTTCGTTTAGGTCAATTATTAGTTTTAATAGTATTCGATTCGTATTGCAAACTACTCCACTGTAAACATTGAATATGTAGTCGTTTATTAGCACTTGCTAAGAGTCAGGTTTAATTGTTTGCCCAAGTTCTTTGCTGCACGCAAGTGAATCATCCGTTGGAGAATCCCTGCCAACGAGGCGGTGTGTAGAGGAAATTGCAGGAGAAATGATTGTGTGAGATTGGTGCCCCATACTTATAGCTTTGTGTCGGCAATTTAAAATACACTTGTCACTTTCCTTCAAATTACTCTTAGAGTACGTCAGCAAGGGAAGTTTAAAATTTTTTTTTTTTTTTAAAAATTGTATATTTATCTTGTTTAATTAATGTTAAATGTTTAAAAATTGTTATTCCGTTTTGCCTGGGATCTGGCCTTGAAATTAATTATTTTTGAAAAAATATTTATTTTACAAAACGAAGTTTTTATTGAAGTAAATGTTTATTAAATTATACTGAATTTATATTGATCTAAAAAAGAACAAAGTATTACGCAACATAATAGTAGTTGCGATATAAGTACAACAAAATAATTCAAATATCAAAGATGGCTAAGGGATCCTTTTTACTAAGATATGTATTACATTACGATATTCTCTGTGATTTATTTCTCAATTCATTTACATATATGTACATAGTATAGGCATAAATTATGTATTGTGACATACCAAAAATGACGGACATTTATTTAGGCAAATAAAGGTCGACATATTGTAGATATTGCAAAAGACGTGGGTTTCTATGGTGCAGATACGCAGATGACACCGTAGCAATGCGAGTTCGTCCTGAGACAGGTGCGGAGGCACTTTAGTAACTGTGAGAGCTGGGAGGTAAACCCACAGGCGGCATATATATATATATATATATATATATATATATATATATATATATATATATATATCATCCGTTGTCTGGAGGAATATCCTACCGGCTGCTCTAAGCGGTAGCTTTCCGAGGGATCTTCGATCAATACCAGAACAGTGCCCTAACAAACGGGCAACGGACTATGCACTATCTTTTTTTCTTCTTCCTTGGCGTATCTCCACCCCTTACTTCCACAAGCACACACCTACGTGCACTACACTACTACACATATCGGAAGAACAGTCGTGAGGTTAGAGCTTGTTCCGGCTCGGGCGAGTTTGTTCCGGCTGGGGGAGATCCGTGGAGAGGGAAATCCTCGAAAAATGACGTGTAGTTTGGCGCCGGATCTCATCCTTCAGTTGGAGAGGATCACCCCCACCTCCCAAACTAAAAGCATTCACTACTTTAACGAGACTAACGACCATAGCAGTTGTGGTGCCGAGAACCATCAATTAATCAAACTACCTATCCATGTAATAATGGCCTATCGTGAAATCAGAAAACCCAATTAACAATCTGCCATCTGCACATTCGTGAAAGAAAGAGAGAAACGGGTGTGTCTGTTCAAAAGGTTTTCTAGTTGTCATGTCACGCATTACTATTGCGTAATGAGAGACCTATACTTTCAGTCAGAGGTGGATCTTCTTTGAGGATTCCGGTTGAAACCAGCGCTGCGCACACCGACTCCGCCTCGCCGCCGCACCGCCTTCGCCTCCGTGCGCCCCCGCCCCCGCCCCCCCCCCACCCCCCCGCCCCCCGGCCCCGCCCCCCCCCCCCACTCTCGCTCCCGCCCCCCCGCCTCCGCCCCGCCCGCGCCGCCGCCTCAGTCCCCGCCCCGCCCCGCCCTCCCCGCCCCCGCCCCCACCAACACCGCGCCGCGCCGCGCCGTGCCAGCACAGCGCCGTCCCACAGTGGGCTGAAGGGGAGTATGTGGTGGCTATCCCGGTAATGTTAAATCATCGAACTTCCGCTGCACTTTTCTCAAGACCAATGAATGTTACATCTTTGATATTTTACAGCAGTTTTGTGAGGTGATTTTTCACTATGGTAAACACTTTTTCTTGTATTAACTCTTTTCATTGAAAAATTATCATTTTTTACCATATTAAAATTTTTAACTAAAAAAAGAAATTTCTAACTTTTTTTTATCAAAATTCCACTCTATACTCCCTTGGGCCTTAAGGTGCTCGTAGGAAGAAAGAAAAAAATTCTTTGTGACAATAAAGGTGCCTCGGCCTTCAGCCTAATTGAGGTTTTCTGGGTTTACTCAATGGCTTAGGCGTATGCCGGGATGGTCGCTAGTTTGCTCTTCCAGAAGTAAATCTTAAGTTCCTGCGGCCTGGTTCTTCTCCATAGTATAAAATATAATGTAAATATTTCATGTGGTTAGGCGGAAGAGTAGGCCTAGTGGCCTGAGCCTCGCCACTAATAAAGACATTTTATTATTATTATTATTATTATTATTATTATTATTATTATTATTATTATTATTATTATTATTATTATTATTATTATTATATTATTATTATTATTCTTTATTAATAATAATAATAATTATATTACTTTTTATGTTTTATCCAACAGTGTTACTCGTGCATAACCTCGTGATCACAAATTTTACAATGAAAAAACATAAAACGGAGTGTTAAACCCAATAGAATTATCAACATGTCATTTCGATGGGAAATTAAGGTTCATTTAAAAAGCGTGTAACTTTTTTGTGCCTCCCAGTGCCAATTTAAGTTTTTTTTTTTATAGCCCATTTAGCATATTTCAAACTTAAGCGCACCTGCGGCCGTGAAAGCGACAGCATTAAAAAAGTTCAAAATGCCGGAAAATCCATTTTTCACGGTCCACACTTGAAAATGTATTTGCATGCGCGTGTTTCACCTTCCCTAGCGGACAAAACAGTGAAAATTCAACGCTTGACTTGGTCACCATATTGTCATTAACAAAACATACGTTAACAAGCGGGCAAATTGGAAATATGAAAGTTTTTAACTCTGAAAAAAATATGTTTCCTCTATTGGACAAATGTTCAGAAGAAACAGCAATCTAGATAATTAACAATTCAAACGTTTGTGGAATGCAATTTCAGTGATCGATCCGCCATAAATACATATCTAATTTTTAGAAGGTTAGAAGTGAAAATACATTTAAAAGGGTGCCCCTTACAACTTATGTACGTAATAACTTAAAAACAAACTGTGAATTGTAATTCCTATGGGAGACCTTATAGGCAGGGGGCCTTTCAATTTGTTTTCATCCATAGGCACGTAGTTTTTATTTTGACTTTTAATATTAAAGGTATTCCCAAGCAAATGTAATAGTTCAAACTTTTAAGAACGGTTTTTCAATCTTGGACCCAGATAATTAAAAAAAAACACCGATAATGGTCGAAACACCAAAAATAATTTGCTTATATAGATCGTAAACAATTAACATTCATATACTTCCTTTTACCGTATTACTTTTATTACTTTAAAATTCCAAACCTTCACTCAAAACCACACGACAATTATTATTATTATTATTATTATTGTATTATTATTATTATTATTATTATTATTATTATTATTATTATTATTTATTATTATTATTATGAAAATAATTAAATATGCTGGATACTTCATCTGAATTTTTAAATTCAGCCGGCCTGCCAAGGCCCGCCAGCCACATCTGCAACGGGCTTAGAGCTTAAATGAAAAATGGCACCATTTTGTGCGCGTTCCAAGGGCTTCGGCGTGGCAGGCGGTGCGCGCGTTTCGGGCGTCGCCGCCCACTGTGCGTCCGTTCGCGAGTCACGCGCGCGCAGGCGGCGCTCTGAAGGCCAAGGTCACCAGCCCAGCCACATCTGCAACGGGCCAGCACAGCGCAGCGCCACGGCGCGGCGGCGGCGGCGGAAGCTGCGATGGCGGAAGTGGGGGAGGAGACCAAGATGGCCATCCACTACAACACAGCACTGGGGCAGATAATAGGAAGACGAGCAACAAACACTCCAGATGCAGATACTAATAGTCAGGAAAGGGCAATTAGAAAAGTAGTGGTGGGAAAAGTGGAAACGGTTGGCAGGTAAGGAATATGGTAATTAAGGTCTAATAAATGACAGCTGTTAGTCACTCACATAATAGGGCTAGTCATTCTAAATAAATACAAATGAGCTTTTATCACTCTTATTATCCCATTACTGTATAATAAGTTTAATAAATAACTTATACTTGCACTCAACATCACACACAATGTTACATTCGCTAATATTAGTAGAAATTGGTTGTAGAGTGTCCTTGCAATGGAAATACGTGAGGAAAGGAAAGCAATTGAAGGCGAGAAAGGTGCAAATAATTTAAAGGAGCGTCCATTGCGACATAAGCGGCGAAGGTGATAGGATACTAACAAGTGAGAAACTCGGCGTTTGAAGGTTTCTCGCAAATCTTTCAAATTCAAAATGCACGTCCCGACTTGAATTTAATCGTTTATTCTAGTCTGCCAGATGGCTTGCCAAGTCCTAAATAGTAAATTTCTTCTCTCAATAGTTTAACTTTCGCTTGTGCAACAGGATAGAATCACAACAGTGTATGTCAAGGCGACGTTCAGGCAATGGCGTTCATAATTAAAAGAGGATGTTTTGAAAAAAGAGAAGAGTGCAGCGAGGGCATGCAGGTCCAGGGGACGGCGCGACCAACGATGCAGGGGCGATGGCGAAATATTGCGTGCCCTTCGCGTGTCGTGGTGATTGGTGGCACCGCCGTCACACGCCCGACACACTTCCCCGAAGCGGCGGGTCCATACATTTCGTTCTTGAATGGAATATGCGTTCTCTGAAAACGATAGCCAGAACCGCGCGTTCTGAGAATCTCGCTGCAGGAGGTAGTGGCGGCGGCGGCGGCTGCAACGGCGGCGATGGCGGCGGCAGAGGCGGGCGGCGGTGGAGGCGGAGGCGGTGGCGGTGGCGGTGGCGGCGGCGACGGCGCAACGGCGGCGAGGGCGGTGGTGGCGACCGTGGAAGCGACGGCGGAGACGAGGGCGGCGGCGGCCGGAGGGGGGGATGCAGAGGCTGCGACGCAACCAGAAACACACTTCGGGGAATCCCCGGCTATGCGACGCCTTGCCTGTCGTCGAGAGTCGTTTGCAATGTAGGCTTAATCTTACAGTTTAACTTCGTTGTTCTGATGGCCTATTCTATTCAATGGGGGTTCCCCACGTGATGTTCTTTGATCTCTTGATTAAACCTCATTACCCTCGCAGTCAACACGAAAGGAAAGCGTAATAGAGGGTGCAAATTATCTACGGAGACAGGGGGAAATGTTGGTCATATCTCAATAATGGGAATAATTCATATGCCTCGAAAAAATAGTACTGCTGCATGCAATTAATGTTAGTTAAATATCTAATTTGATAATATTTTACACCCTTATCAATATCTGAAAATAAATGTGAATTCGATGTCTGTTCAGTTTACGTCATTCCCGTACGTACCATTGTTACGAAATACGTTTTACACCGTATTCGCAGTGCTTCGTGTAATCCAGCGAGAAAACGTATTTGTTCGACTTCCGGTATGTAGATAAATTATATCAGAAAACAAGATTACCTGACATTTCCCCTGTGCATGGTACAAAAGGTTAATACATTATTAATAAAGTATCATTAGGTCGCTCACATACACACACACACGAAAGCAATGCATCTGCGGTTTACCTCCGCTTGTCATGAAAAAACCCGCATTTTAATGAACTTGTGAATGATGTTATGATTTATATATGAAATGAGGCTTTAATCAAATATATCAATCAAGAAGTATTGTATTAGAGAATACATTTTTCTTCCCTAATTTATAATATGAGGAAAACTACATTCAATTTTTATTTTCAAATAGCCTGGTGGAAAATGATATTATTATTAATGCAATTGAAGGCACTAATGCTGGCGCTGGTTGATCGGTATAACGTATAGAGAAATACCTTAATGATTTCTTTTTCTTAAAATTTCTGCAAATGAAATTAAGCGGATGGATGTACGGATACAATCGAAGAATATTAATAGAATTTCATGCTGAAGTACTGACATTCACTCATCGTAATCTGGCTGTTGTACAAGGCCGCGAATTAGTCATAAAAATGCATGGTAGTCATAAAAAAGTAAAATGAAATATAATTACTCCATGCAATTGCACTTTTCATTTGAGATCGCATTTTATATTAGACAAAAGAGGCTATAAAAACTGTGCACTGCACTTACCACCTATTCAGAGAAAATTAATATGCTGATTAACTTTTACAATAGGAATAAACAAAAAATAATTGTTAATGTAGAAGTATAAATATTTAGCATAATGGTAATTTAACATATCATAATATTCACGGTCATTTATAAAATAAATATTCATTAAAATTAATTCACGTTGGTTAATTGACCCTCACGGCTCTTAGAATCTCGCCCAGTTAAATGCCCTGTCGCGCTGCTCCTTAAAGCGGATGTCCTCAACGACAATGAGCGAACGCCTCCTTCCCTTCAAGCCAGCGAGAGAGAGAGAGAAAAAGTGCCTAGCCAAGAGGATAACTTACCAAAATGTAGTATTTGCGCGGCATTTTAAGCTACATCGTTGGAATGGCTTACGTACGCAATGGCTTAGTAGGACAGAAAGAGCATTGTTTTAATATTACGTAACCATTGCCAATAATACGAGCAAGTAAGTGCTGTCACAGTACTTGTTTGAATGAGTGTCTTTGGTAGTAATTCATTGAATAGTTAAAGAAACTGCAAATATTTATCTCATGAAATATCTAAAAAGCTTCCGGCAGCGTGATTGAGCTAATTGAATACTTGCCCCTACTTTTAATTTTAAATTTTTTTGGCCCGCATTTATACTCCTTACGTGCATATCAATTTCGTACGTTTTATAGAGTAACTGATGTATACCTATCACTTGCCCCTACTAACCGGCGCGCCTTTTCACTGCCTCATATTCAATTCTAAGCCGCTTGTTTATTATTGTTACTCACATACTCACACTGAGAAGGAGGAAAGGAAGTACATTTCAGCATAAATGTGTGTTGCAACACATTTGTACATCGCATTGTAACAATTATATTCAGAGTACGTGTCCTCATCCTGAGGAGTGTTTTCTCAAATATCAAAAATTACTTACGGTTTCTTTTCACATATTGCTAATACCGTTAAGAATAATTTAATATCCGTAAATAAAAATCCTCGAAACATGTTTGTACGAATACGAATACAAATTAAAACAAAGAAAGGGTTAGCGAACAGATGTATTGGCCATGGTATGACGGCCACTCGACTGAAATTGAGATATAAAACAAAACACTTCTAATTTTTATCAATAACATCTACAGTGACCACGTCTTAAGCTTTCACATTGGTTCCGGAGAAAATGTAAGTTAATACAGGTGTCCGTTAATGAAGTCTTTCAGAATGTGGGTAGCGAACAATCGATTTAATTTTGCTGTTTGTAATGAAATTAAGTCTGCTGTTTTGTTTACAGCTTTTAATTAAATTTAAACTACAAATTTCAACACCCAAAGCCTTTCGACACGTGTGCAACAAACGTGTTACCCACTTCGTTTGTAAAAGATTTCAATAACACGTTTTTGTTCTCCTTTTAGTTCACTTAATCTCTTCCTATTCCTTGGCATAAATTGCGACTTGAATGTGTAATTCACATCCTGACGAATCTCCAGAAATTGCGTGAATCAATTATTGTAACGTGAAAAATGAATTAATCCCTCTGCAAGATAAGCTAGTATAGATACTATTGTTCTCAATAATTTGAAAATGCGTAATATTCACCGTTCTTTTGTTTTTATAGCTTTTTGCTTAAGGTTGTAAAATCGTGAGAAAATTGTGACCGTCTAATACAGGTTATTTTTACAAAATGTGCGTGGTAGCTGACCATGCGTGGTAGCTGACCATGCGTGGTAGCTGATCACGCGGCCGGGTCGCTTGACAGAGGGAATATTTAAACGCGTTTTATGGGGTAATCAATCAGTTTGAAGGAGAAATGGTCGTTAATCGAGGTGGCTGTTTCACTGTACTAGGAACCTATAACAAACTTCACTATATTACTCTGCAATTCATAATACAAATTTCATACTACTTAACAGATACAACACATTGAATATCCGAGTGCGTGGAGATGGCATGAGGTGGCATACACATGGCGTTTTGCCAAAATGGGGTATGGAACTATCTGATCCCAATCCTCAATTGAAATTTATATTTCTTGCAGAATCATTGATTTTTCCGCCCATCATGGTGATCATTTACAACTTTTCCGCGCAAATATTCGATGTTTTATAACTGTCGTGTTTTGTTTTATTGAAGGGCGCGGGGCACCCTCGAACATTAAAGCAATCGAAAGTTCTATCGATCTTCTACGCATACGCAGTTCTAGTTTCGCATCATTTTTGTGCATCTGCGCATGCGCAGAAGATTCAGATTTCAGTCGGTTGCTGTCCGCTAAGGCGTGCAAAAACTCCCTCTAATGTCGATTTCGGTCCAAGTGAGACGCATCTTGTCACTGCCCCAAGTCCTTCAATAAATATAACAAGACATACATTATTGTGACCACATTTTCATCAAAACCGAGATACCAAAAAAAGAAAGAAGTTTCCGAAAAGCAGCAGTGGCCATAGTGGTTTATCTTATTACTAGGGCTCGAATAGTTATGAATTAAAAAATGTAAAATATGTATGGAATTATGAGATTTAAAGCAGGTATATATGCATTAACAACGCAGAAAATATGTACTATATAAAACCTCATAAAAATTATGAAATTATCATAATTTAATAATTTTATTTATAATTGTATTTCCGTTATATTTATCACTGAAGATCTAAGTACCATATAGTTTACCAAAATAATGCAAATTATGACAAATCTCACCTGAATCATGGTCTGAAACTGTTGGGAAAATATTAATAACAATAACAACAACAATTCTTTTATTGAAGAAAATACCATAAAAAAGAAAAAATACCATAATACCAGAAAAAATGTAGTAACTACATTAATAAAGTAATTAATAATGGCATTTTTCAGGCATTTTCCTGTGAAAATAGCAAAATGTGTCTCATTGTAACGATATGCTCTAAATATAAAGCAATTATAAAGACTCCCAAAATACGTAAAAACATGCACTATAAAAATTGCATTTCTCACCGGAGGAACATTGTTCGATGGACATACTACAATATGCATATGTTTAAATGTAATAGAAAAAAGTCATTACACAACTATCCCAACCCTACTTATTACCGTCCAAGCCCTTCACTTTAACCTTGTTTTGTAATTCCGTCAGTCGGTTGATTGAGTACCACGCGGGGCCCAAGCGCCAAGCGCGGAAGCTGCCAGTGGCTCGTTGTTGCCTGATGCGCCGCCGCGCCGCGCCGCACCGACCACGCCCACTGCCGCCCGCATCTGCGTTGTATCACTCGCGCGCCCGCACCGCCACCCCGCGCCACCCGGCGCCGCGATCCCCGCTGCCTGCGCACGCCGTGGAATGCCTTCCCAGACCCAGGTGGCCCTGGAATTTATGGAAGGCCAGCAATGACGACGTGTGAAAAATGTCGGGGGAATGCGATGGTTAGTTAATGCCTTATTTCACGTGACGAGTCTCGGGCCATTAGGCCCGCTCTTCCGTCTGACCACGCAAATTTCGCTACGCTCCCTCACCGTCTAGCGGAGAAAAAAGGTATTATCCTGGGCGACAAAACAGGCGATTCGAATTTAGCACAGAGTCTTCTTTTAGGCTTGAGGATATTTTACATGCAGTAAATCTACTATATGGGACAGCCGGCTTTACTTTCCCTCCGAAGGAAGGCGTACGAAGGATTTTTTTTTGTGAATTTCTGGTGGAGAGAAGAAGAACGCAAGGGGCTTTAATGGTATAGAGAGTTTACTATAAGGGACTGCTTTGACTACTGCTTGGCTATTGCTGGCAAAATAACTGCAAGGTACGTCTATGCATCCATTTTGTCACATACATTTACCTCATTTGTAAATGGCTTCATCACTATCTCTCGCAATGTCATCGCCGTGCAAGACGTTCATTTGTTTCCAGACCCGTCAAAGTGGTCCTTTCTTAATCCTCTATATCAGGGGTTCTCAAACTGTGCCCGCAGCTTCCTGGGACGACGCGGCCATATGGTAGGGGCGTCGCGGTATTTTATTAAAAATTGTCTTTAGATTCGATTTACTTTAATCCTTGTGTCATTTAGGTATTTTGTACTATCATACTATATGTTTTACTACTATTTTACTAATTAATTATGGATTAATTCAAACTGACAAGTCCTTTACCAATATCTTGTTATCACTTACTCATTTGTGTTGAATATTTAGGTCTATATTAACCCATATATTTGAAACTTATTGTTACCAGGGGATCCGCGGAAAGTTTCGTTCAGATAAAAGGAACCGTGGACGAAAAACTTTGGAAAACCCCTGCTCTAAATTGTCTTTTCTTATATAACTGTTAGGTTCTAACACCTACGTTTTCGGGTTCAAACCCGATTGATGGCGTGGAATTTTAACGGTTAAAATATCATTCGTACGCCTTTCTTTCGAGGTGAAGTAAAGCCGGCTGTTCCACGTTGTAGATTTACTAAATGTAAAAGACCCTCTAAAACAAGTCTGAGTAAAATTTGCATTGCTTGTTTCGTCCACTGAGTCATGCCCCCTTTCTCATGGTAAAAGGAGTGAAGCAAAATGTGCGTGGTCAAACGGAAGAGCTGGCCTGATGTTCTGAGTTTCGCCACGTAAAATACGCCGTCGTTCAAACGAACGCACGGCAGTCGCGTGCTTCTCAAATGGTTCACCCTCACCGAGTGAGCCTACCTCACGCTCGCGGGCATTCTTGACGTTACGATATTTAGATGACTTAGTTTCAAAGTCAAGTTGTCAAATTGTAACTAGTAACAATGTCAATATAATATCACGTAACTTTTTTCGTCAAGATGTCACTGAAGTTTGCTACGTTACCCCATTCAGAAGTTACCCAACGCTTGGACAATTCCACTACTATTAAATCTAGTATATATCTGGAAAATGGTTCGGTTTAGAAGAAATATTTGCGGAATTTTTGCAATAATTCTTAGCATATTCTTAATATTACTATACATTAGCATTAGCATATTATATTTCAAACAGAAACTTCTTTTGTTTTATTTCGGAACCTTTCCGAGAAACTCATTTCATTCCTATGAAATGTACCCCCACAGTATTGTAATATACGAGGGTATAACAGAAGCATTATCTACAAAAATTTCTGGATACACATCTGCCCCTGGAGATCGCAGTGTTTACAGGCGTGCAGTAGCTGTTTATGCCTCTCGTGAACCCTGCTCCCTCCCTCCCTCGTGCCTTCCGTGTCAAGGCCGGCGCCGCCCATTTGCATTGCCTCGTACGTCTCTTAAGTTAATTACTTCGGGGGAAAAGCGCCTCGACGATGCTTAACGATCACGCTATAAAACGCGCTAAACGCCGCTTGCAGCGCGCTTTACGCGAGCCGCGATGAGAGACCACGCGAAATGGAGTTGTGCCGCGCGACGGGCGACGTCGCACGTCTGTACGGAGCTTGCTGAGTTGCGGAATATTAGAGTTTTTTTCTGGTAAATTTGCAGAAAATTGATCAGAGAAGGGAATACGATGCGTAAGATATGTGCGGGACTCCACTTTACTGTAATTAAAGTAGCTGAAAACAGTTGATCTATGAAATATATTGTAGTTACATAACCCTATCGCAAGTAAAAGACCCGCAGCATGAAGAAGATTATTAATACATTATTACAGTGATGAGATCTTGCATTGATACACCATTAGTAATCTTGGTGTGTGTTGGTGTGTTGAAGGTGTATTTATGTTCCTCAATCCTGTGAGGTGTCCCACCATCAACAAAATGTAGCTGTTTATTTGTTTGTGTGTTTACTCTTGCCCTGATGATGGAAATACATTTCATAAAACGTTTAAAAACAACCGTGTTAATTTTTATTGCTTCTACTGTCCAAACCCCGTAGACCTGAATTCAGAACAATGTTGATATATTTACTCATGTATGAAGGTTCCAGGTCCAAGTCTTGGTACATTCAGGAAATTCTCCTTTTTTGTTGATTTGACTCTCGGAAAGGAATTTATACGATTATGTTAGGAGAGCAATCCACGGAATGATCAAATCGAATTTAAGAGTGCTAATATTAATGCAGAGTTATTTCTCTCATTCTTCTGTGACCTTCAACCTCTTTGCTAATAGTTGCTTTTCTAAGAAGAGTATCTTACTTCACCTCCGTGCTTGCCTGTTTCTTCTTGACTTTTCATTTCAAAGAGGCCTGCTGAATATCTCCGCGCAAACACCTTCCAAGGAAACTCTTTTCGCTTTCTCTCATCCTCATTTCTTCTCCGAAATCTTCTTTCAGAAAATTCCTTCCTACCACCTCCCTCCTACCGATAGTATACCATGGCAATTTACGACTTTGAACAGCAACAAACACTGATAAAATTATGATCTTGAAGAGGTTGTAGACCTCCTTGATTCTTAGCATGTTCTTGTTGCTTCGGAATAAATCCATGACTCACATCCTGCTCGGTCCTTTTCATGAATTATCAATTAAATTCCTGAGCTAACAACGTAGAATCGAAGGAGATATATTTTTTTTAATTTTATATTTATTTATATCTAAATACTGTCTCATATTATTGTTTGATCCCATATTATTGGCATTCATTAAAACTTTTTAACGAAGTATGCGGATTTCTCTGATTCCTCCTCCTCATCAGCTCTTATATCCCCCTCTATATATACAAAGTTTTTGTCGGTTTATTTGGATGCCACATAGTCCTCTTTATTGCTTGTCGAAATTTCAATTACTTTCATTTTTCAGGTTAATTGTAATAATAAAATATATGTCAATTTTTCAAGATAGGCATAATATCAATTTGAATTGCTTTCTATCAAATTGAAGAAAAAAGGCGCTTTTTTAAATCTTCATTGAATTTATCCTCAATTTGACTCAGCACGTCTAAAACATTCCAACAAAACACAATTTGTATTAGAAATTTTTAGAATAAAGTTGGTTTGATGGTTGATTTTAGGGTAATCTCACAGACGTTCCAGTTCCTACGTTTAGACTTGTAGGTTTAGAAATTTCCTGATAGAATAGTATTATTCTCTTTTACTTCATGAGTACAGACATCGATATGTAATACTTTGACACAAATACATTTTTCGACAGAAAATTCTGACATGTTATGTGCGTGTTTGATCATTGAAAATATTAGTAGTTTTTGTGCAATTTTGAGTGAAAAAATTTTCTCAAAAAACCGTTCGCTTTTTCTCCTTTAAACTTTGTGTAATGATAGTGATAAATTCACGAAATAACTTGACATAAAATCGATTTTTTTTTATTTTTCAAAAATTATGCTAATGTACGTTTTTAAGATAATATCTCCTATCATATCATTGAATTGAATTGAATTTGCCTTATTTTACGTGCGAGACTCAGGCCATGAGTCCTGCTCTCCGTCTGACCACGCAAATTTCGTTACACTGCTTTCACCAATCATGGGAGAAAAAGGTATTACTGCGACAAAACAGGCGATTTGAATTTAGCTCAAGCGTCATTTAGGCGAGGCTTTTTACATGCAGTAAATGTACTAACATGGACAGGCGGCTTACTTCCTCCGAAGGAAGGCGTACGAAGATTTTTTCGCCCTTAAAAATCACGGGTTGATCGAGTTTGAACCGCAAACTTGAGTATAGCATATCATTTACGTCATATTTTAATTATAAATATATATTTTAGACGCCGACGCCGATAAGTAACAGATTAGACGCATAAGTAACAGATAGATAAAGAATGGAGCAATACCGAAATGATAGCCCAGATTAAACAGATTAAAACACTAACTAGTTGGAGAAAAAGTGTGTCATTCTGTAGCACCACTAATTCCGTCTTGTTTGCGGGATAAAAGTGTGAATGCTTTCCTTCATCGGGAGCGAAAGCGCATTCGCGCGTGTGTCGCGGGCAGCATCGTTAAGGCGCGCGGAGGTGGCATTGTGTTGGGACGAGGCGCTTCATTGACAGCGCCACGCCCGCACATTTCGAGGCGGGCAGAGGAGCGGGAAAATTGCAGGGTCGGGCGACAGAGCTCATCGCTCTTAGTTCCGTGTCGAAACGACGTGTACGCGGCGAGAAGCAAGTGCTGCGTGGGGGGCGGGGCTGCTTTCCCGTCGCTTGGCGTGCGTGCCGGCCGCCTCCCACGCGCATGCGCCCACGGCAGTGGCGGCGGTGCGGGAGGTGACGGAGGGGGTGGAGGCAGAGAAAGGCAGCGGACGTCGGGCAGGTGGTGGAGGTGGCGGTGGCGGAGGTGACGGAGGGGGCGGCGCAGGCGGCAGAGCCGGTAGGGGGGAGGCAGTAACGGCGGGGGCGGCGGAGGTGGTGGGGGGAATGTGGGCGTGGGCGCAGAGCGGGCGAGGCGGGCGGGACGACGAAGCGATGGGGTGGGAGGGCGGGGGAAGGGGGTGGCGGGGACGGTGGGGCAGAGTAGACCGCGGAACCAGGGGTAGGGGCACAGGCGGCGCAGCACTACACTTGCGTGAGCCGAAAAAAACAACAGTCAAAGAGAAATAATTCGGGGGGGGGGGGAAGATGGCTATCTAAAACTTAAAAACGTGACCTTTAAATATCGTATTTCCTCGAAGGTAGTCCCACTTTTTTTCCAAACACTGGCAAATAAAATGCCCAAGGGGACGGCTAATTCGGTACCTCAAAATTAAGCAAAATAATGTTCCATAACTTGTCTATTGCTTTTCGAACATTGTCATAATTCGCGATATTTTTCCCTCATCCAGCCTGAAGTTTTCTGAGAACCGACTGACAATGAACATTGCAGGGTATTAGCAGTTTTTGTCAGACATGCTTGCAACAAATAATACCATGTAGATACCAAAATTTAAATAAAAAATCGGGGTGGTCCTATATTTGAGATATAACAGTTTTTATCTGTAATTCCAGATGGAATTGAGCGGAACAGTACGTGATTTAAATTGAGATCGGTTAACTTTAATTGATAAATTAACACTTTTTTAAAATGAAGGATTTGGAACAAGGTAAGCCACACCGGTGACAACACGAATTCCGCTATTTGTACACTGGGACAAGTGACAAGATGAGACAAAATTCCACTAAGGAAAAGCGGGAGGCTTGCTATTGCTGCTGTGGTTTGTCTTGGTACTGTCCCAAGCTCTTCAAGTGCAGCCTTGTGCACCCCTTAGAATGTTGATGTAAAGAGGAACACCTTTGTGCATGTCACCTTTCTGCAAACGCAATTGTCATTCACGGATATCATTGTGCGCGGAGCCTGATTGCTCGACCAGCCAACAAGCGCGCATGCGAAAAATGCGTTGCTTTCCCGAGATACGTAATGATATAAATAATATTTTTGGATTGTCGTAATGTCCATTACCCGTTGGGGACGTTGAGGCGTATTCATCCTTAACTGGTCTTGTGGGGTCCATGTGGACCCCAAGCAGTCATAAACTCAAGTTAATAACTATACCAATATATTCCACTGTGATTCCTTGTATTCCTCGTTCATGATCCCCATTAGATGATTGTGTGTGTGCTTTTTGTCTAAAATCACAGTGTAATTATTTTTTTTGTTTATTATGTCTGTGTGGACCCCAGCAGCCAAGGAGTGTCAGTAAATTACAATATTACATTTAATTTTTTTCTCGTCTGTATCATATTTTTTGGGTTATCTGCAGATTTGTTTTTCTGTGAATCGGTCTCTTGTCTCTTATCGACAATGCAATGACCAGAACGTTGATCCACAGAACAAAATGCCCAATATGATAATTGATTATAACAACACCAAAGCGGGAGTAGATGGACTTGACCAATTTTGTGCCAATAACTTTGTGGCACGGCGAACTCGGTGGCGGCGGCAATGGCTGTTGGTGGCCAATGGTAATATTTTATACAATTCTTAACATAGTAGGTGTAAATCACTATCATTCTCAAGTACTGCAGTAAAAATTCCTAAAAAAGAATCGAATAGAAAGCCGTTGATGTAACTTGGGCTTCCATTGTACAGTCACACATTTCTCGTCGTGATGAGCGTCCTTTGTCACGTGAAATGCGAGCAATTATACTGAAATTTGGAGGCAAACCACTTGAGAAGAACCTTCAGGAACACCCTCTCGCACAAAAAGCCAGATGTGAGGTGTCCCTGAGAACGGCAGATAGGAAAACAAAAATTGTAGCATCAATGCGCGAAACATTTTGTACGTCATGCAAAATCTATTAGTAAAAATTGTATTTAAATTAAAAATTCCCAAAATAAATAAAATTTCATTTTATAAAATTTTCCGGACCTCACTTGTCAAGGACCATAATTCTTGTTCGCCAGATCAGTTAAGGGTTAATTTTTCATAGTCATCTATTTATCAGCCCCATCCATAAGCTTATCCCTTCCTCTCAAACTTCAAATCAGCTTCATGATGCCTTATTTGACGAGGCGAGGCTCGGGTCACCCGATCTGCTCTTCCACGCAAATTACGCTACGCTCCTGTGGCCATCTAGCAACGAATAAAAGTAGCATTGGGCCGACGAAATAGGCGATTAGAATTTAGCTGAGAGGCTTCTTTCGGCCTTGAAATTCTTTTTCATGCAGTAAATCTTCAACATGGAACAGTCGTCTTTACTTCCCCTCCGAAAGCACGAACAGGAAAGGATTTTTCAGCCATAAGAAATGCATGGCTTCAATCGGATTTGAAGTACGAACTTCGTTACAAGAGACCGCCTCGCTAATAGTCACAGCTCCTTCGCCGCCCCCTCCATCTTATCTGCCTTCTTCCTTCATATCGCCCACCCCTCCCGCTCGCGTATACCGTCCGCTACGCCCGTTACCTGTCTACCCTGTCACTTCGCTCGCACTGTCCGCCCGTTCCGCCCCGCGGTTACTATACTTGGCTTTTTCTAACGCGGCATCTGTGGGTAATATCTCCAAGATGGAATTCGGCACGACCTTTTGCGTCATTCTCAGTCCTGCCACTAGAAACGCTTGATATGTCGTACTGCTTGATACGGTTGCGATCATGCGACATCTTGCGGCAGGACCAAGAAAGACGCAAAAAGTCGTGCAGAACTCCATCTAGGAGATACTACCCACAGATGCCACATGAAAAAAAACAAACAAGTATGGATGACGCTTGGCAATAATGCCGCCTATATACATTCCACGTTGCATCATTTCTAATTACGCTTTGAGATTGCGAATTCCCCCTGTGCTTTTCTTCGGCTTCGCAGAAACGTTGCAAACTAACCCAAAACAATCGTCCCGGAATTCAAAAGCTTTTGCGAAACACATAGAAACGCACAGACACACACACCACGCACACACACCACACACACACACTCACTCACTCACTCCACACACACACACCACACACACACCACACACACACACCACATACCACACACACACCACACACACACCATCCACACACACCATCCACACACCAACACCTACACAGCACACACCACACACACACACACACACACACACATACCACACACACACCACACACACACCATCCACACACACCATCCACACACCATCCACACCCACATACCACACTGAAACATCAAAATTTCATACACTAGCTCTTTAGCCGGCAATGTCGGTGCAGTCCATCATTATAATTATCTAATTGTCCATCCCGCGCCGCCTATCCCCCTGCCACTCCGTTCGAAGGTATGGCGAGATTAAGGAGAAGAAGAGAGCAATATTGGAGTGGAAGGAAGGATATCTGCAAAGAACGGACATGCTTATCCAATGTTCCACAGCTTAAAATATTTAACCAATACATCCTTCTGGCCTGTCAAAGATGAGCCTTTTATAATCGAATTATACTACTATTTTGTAAAATATTACAGGAAAGTAAAATTTTTAAAACAGTATTTTGCCATTCAAATTCATGAAGAAATAAAGCAAGTCATCTCTGTCAACTTATTTAGTTGACAGAGATGATTTCCGTTATTTCTTCATGTAATAACGTCAACAAGACCGCATCAGAATTCCCACAATTCAAATTAAAAAGAAAAATTTAACCTTCGTGTTGCCAATGTCAGTGAAAATTAACCGTTATATATACTTGTTCATTTGAAATGAAGTTGAAGTAGACATGAAAGGTCAATGTTAACGTCTTCTGAGTCAATGCAAACGCAACTTCATAATATAGTGACAACAATTGTAATTCGGTAGACTACTTAGTTGACCGAATACTTTACAGAATAGTTACAGTTTACTATAAGCAAACAACCAGTAAATCCGGTTAACTTCTCCACGAATAACCGATTGAGAGCTCGGAACTGGAAACCCAGTATGTGGAGTGAAATATAACTATCTTTCAAGGAACTGGTCCGGTCAATCAAGTACGTGATCAATCATGAAAATAAACTTGATTAACTATAATCTTCCAATTAGTAAAACCGGTATACACTTTTGCGAAAGATTGATGTATTTTAAACGCTTTGGAGCACACATTTCCAGTTTGATTGTGACCGTACTAAACAGTAGTCGGATCCAAGTGAATATTTAGCGCTTTTTAAATCATTGTTTTGATAGTAAAAATATCTCTGTACTGGAACGCATGAAACGCCCAAGCCCTAAACAGTGCGTTACATCATTCAAGCTCAGCAATGTGCGTAGGTAAACATAATATCGCTCAGCATTTGTTAAGAAAAGACTCCGATTCTTAAGATTAAATAACACAAAGCATCAAAAAGTCACTTTAATTTTATCAATCATGGATTTCGAGATTATATAAGTTCCTGCACAGCCATGCTACTGAGGGAGTACTCAAATGCCCTAAGTATAAAAAATGGTTCGGTTCGTAGAAACTCGAAAACCTGGTCTTAAGGTTTTGAGTCATGAACATTAGCAACTTTGTTGCAGCGAAATGAACGTTGTGGTCTGCATGAACGCCGAATGATTCCTTCATAGAACAATTTGTAAAATTCTACATTTTTCGTTTTAAATGTATTTCATGCATCCCTAGTGGGGGGTAATTCCCTATCCTGCAATAGCACATTTACAGAATTCTTTAACGATGATTTTTTACTAATGGTAGGAAACTGAGATAAAGCCATAGTATATTATGTAGAACAGATTTATTAGTAATCAAACGATTACCATGATTTCTCAAGCAGCAACAAGTTCGGCAACGCCTACATTTTGACACGAAAAATCCACGAATTAAAAAATAGAAACCTGAGACGCAAGTTTCCGTTCGTGGAAAGAGGGGCAGACTTTCCTAGCCTCTTAAGTGCAACGACGATTGCGACGTCATGAGTTGCTGGTCGTTGGCATAGAGAGACGAGCAGGGTGACGATTAGTGGTAACCAATACATTAGTATGCTGTAAATAAAGTGTGTGTGTGTGTGTGTCGATGAGAATTGAAGCGATCGCGTCTAACACAGGACGTCATTTCTTAGCATGTTGACCGAGCGTGTGCTATGACTTATCCTACAGGATGATCGCACATTACCTGCTCCCCCCAAGCCGATGCGTGACTGCCCCAAAATTGCGCGCCGTGGCCGCTTATGTTATGCGGTCATGTGTGGTAGTGATGGCAAATGTTATGAAAAACATCGATCCATCACCAAAATGTTGTAGATGCCGGTGAAAGTATCGACAAAAACCATCGATGTTAAAAGCATAAATGTTTTAAATACAATAAAACGGATGGCATTTTCCTGTCCAGTTTGCATTTTTAATAAGAGTTCTTCAATGAAATACCGGTATATTTTATTGTTTGGTTACGTATAAGTGAGATATTAATAATAATGTTTATCGAATGTAAAAAGGAAATAAAAAATTAAAGACAGTCTGTTTTGCTATTATTTTATTTATGCACTTTCATTCGTAAGTCATCAAAGTAAAACGCTCAGTATCAAATAGGCATAATAAGTAAATATTAGTTTAAAGTAGAGTCTTAAATCACACTGGCATCTTCTTTTCTTAATCAATATTCTATTCAGACGAGGTTCAAAATACAGTTTAACGACATTACCTCGTACAAAAGCTTCGAAAATATAACAAACTTTTTTTAAAACATCGATGTTTCTGGAAAAATATCGATATGTAAAATACATCGAAAACAAAATATCGATGTTAATGCCAATATCGTATATAAGTGGTAAATCGATGTTTCTGATTAGAAATAACGATGTTTCAACGACATCAATGTTGTTGTTTTTTGCCATTCCTGGTCACAGACATTTCCAAGCCACGCCTCATCTCACCACGGCGACCTGTTGCTTCACACCCCGCCCGATCAACAGGTTTGCAAGCGGGCGTCACCCTCACACGATGACACGACCCGAGGTAGATGCTTATGCGCGTACGCCTTGACAGAAAGGTGGCTTTCTCCAATTATTACCGCTTTGCTTGCTCTTTTATTCCACGTTGGTTTTTGATGGATGATTTGAGACGCTAAGAATAATAACGGCAGATCGCAACTGAAGTTCGTTTGGAGAAAAAATACTTTTTTCCTCTTTTTGTTCACGTTCACTTTCTTTTCCAACAAACTTTACAGACGGGATTTGAGGGTTTTACCATATGCCAATTCATTTGAAGCTTCGGCCTATGATAAATATATGATCATACGATCATACTGAAAATACGAGGTCGGTTGGGATCTGTCGTTATTATCCTGAGTACCCCATTTGTTACAACGCATGAACTTTATAGAGGGATAAAAATGTAAACACATTTCAGTTATTTAGATAATGAAACTCGAAATCGGATATAATTCATAGTTCATTAAGAAGTATGCAGACAGGAGATCGTGGCATAGTAATTTTTGGTAAATGAAGAGATGTCTTTTATCTTCAAAGTCGTTAGCGTGTTCAAAGAGTTGAAGATATTGTAATGTCGTTTGCATAGAAGATGAGAAGAAGCTCAACAAAGCACTTGTGTAATTTTCTGTAATTTATGGATTTCAAAGTACGATCGGCTATTTTTTTTAAACTTTCACAAATCAAGATATCATACCCCCATGAAAATGTAAACTTGTGTAACTTTTTTAAAGAATAGTGCATGGTAACTGCCGTGTAGTGTAGTACATTGTTATCCAGCTTAATAATGATAATGTATGATCACTTAGAAGTACTCGTACAAAGAGTGGAATTGCTGCAAAACCCGCTCGATGTCCCTGAATCAACATGCAGTCAATGTGGTGCTTTTTTGACTTTTCTTAATCATAGCTTTCTATGTAATATCTTGAAATGCTCGAGACCTCAATCAAGCAAGCACCATTACATGTACTCTTTAAATTTGTAAGTAATGTAGTGATTTGATTTTCCTAATTTTTTCTGTCTAAATTTGTCTTATTTTTAAAAATTGATGTAATCTATTAATGCAATTTAAGGATCACATCTGCCATTTAGAAATGAAGTGCTTTCATTTCGAAATGAAAAAATACGGTCTTATATACAGTAACTTGGAATATTCCACAGCCAAGTTACATTTCTCCATCTGATTCATAGATGGGAAAAGCTGCAGTAGTTTTTGCAAAAGATTTTACGGGTGTAAAGTATTTTAAATGGAAATTTGAAAAAAAAACAATATATCATTATATTGGTAAAATAACTAACTTAATAATCAGCGCAAAGACTACAAAATAGCATGATAGGATTGGAAGAACATTTGCGATAGCTAATCTCCATGCTTACCTACATGTAGACGGCATCTTAATACTACAAGAAATATTGTCAACAAAGAAAAGCATTTAAATGTTGTCATAAGCACTAAAAACGTTAAGAATATGCTCAGATATCACCTGACTGTTGTTCATTTACTATTTGATTTACAATTCCGTGATTGTGCAGGCCAGACAAGCTCCACGCTGGCCACTTAGCACGACAATCATAAATAGCACAGATAATGCAACCTTGTGTTTCTCCGACGGTTAATAACTCGCACGAATCAATAAGCCCTGACGAGCTGAAAAACTGTTTTCCAGTGTGAAAAACAGTTCTTATAGAGAAAATCACTTCTAAAGGCTCGCCTCCGACATCCCCATTCAACCAAACTTTGTCCAACAAACGCGATGAGTGCCTGAAATCGGTAGCGCGTTTAGATTCCATGGAATTTGCTGCTCGGTGCTGCAATTTATAGGCCACGTAACATGTTTCTTGCATGCCCCAAAGGCTTCTTACCTTTTGCCAAGTCTTTTTGCAAGGAATCCGCGCGATTTTGGGATGTTTAACATAGTATTTCCTGCGTGATCGTATAAAAAATGCAGGAGCTTAGATTCGATTAGTCCCAAGGAGGACTTCTAATCGGCGGACCAGAGGTCTGGCACCAAATTGAAATGAGAAGTGCACTTTAGGGGGTTATAAAGAACATTTTACTGTACACTAGATAATAAATTGAGTGCCAACTTTATTCTTGCATCTAACAAAATTATTAAAAAAGATATTATTCAGATAAAATATGAAAAGGGTACAATTTTCATTTTTCTAATGATAACCTCAGCTATGCAATATATTGGCGTCTCACAACGTACTAAGCGTTACTTCCTCTTTTTCACACAATTCTCCAACATAATGACATAGCATAAACTTAGAATCATATCACATTATTTAAAACTATGCTTTTGAACAGTCCGGAGTCTGATCGGCAACTAGGTTGGTTGACTGGTCAGGCTTTCGCTTTCAGTTCCATTCGCCATCCTTTTGCTGCTTGCATTTCAGGAAACTAATTCCTCGTTACCGAGCGAAAGGGCTCAGAACATAGTGTGTTGACTTCGCATTCGGAAGGTCCGGGTTCAATCCCGTGACGGACATTCTGACCGGGATTTTCTGCTTTCCCTCGGTCATCCAGGTGAATGCTGAGAGGCTTCTTCTGAAAGTCTACGACCGCGAAACCGGCCTCGCTAACTGAATTCATTAACTATACCTGGGTTTTCCTAACGTGGCAGCTGAGATCTTCAAGATGGAATATGGCACGGCGTTTCACCTCTTTCTCTGTCGTTTTACTAGAGTCGCTTGATCTGCAGTTCTGCTTGATACGGTCGGGATCATGCGACATCTTGCGGCAGGACCGAAAAAGACGCAAAAAGCCGTCCCATATTCCATCTTGAAGATAATACCCTCAGCTACCACGTTACGAAAACCCAAGTATACGTGAACTCACGAAGGTGAAGCGAATACGAGACAACACGTGTTCCTGGTTGGGTGATCGACTAGAAACCCCGGGATCTAACAGCGCCGAGACCAATTACCCTTTACGGGACAAATAATGGCAAAATACAAATACAAATGCAAAATGTTCCTCCTAAATCTATTTTTAATTGTGCTCATTATAATATACCAAGGAAAATGTTCACAAGAATAATAATCTACATTGACTCCTAACACTTCAAATCAATCAAAACATTGTTCAGAAATCAAAATAAATTAAAGTCGTGTCCAACTCATTGGACAGCGGATCTGGATTCGACAGCTTGCATGTGCACTCTTGGAGTGGTGTCTTCGTTGCAATGGCCCAAATCCCATTTTCTAGTTCCAGGAATAGAGAGTGTTTGAACGCGTGGGATACCGATTTCTAGGGAAAGCAGCTCTATTAGGAGCATCTCGGCGTTTAGCTGCGGCGATCGGTTTCTCTGTGACGTCAGCCTCGCTTCTCGTCCGCCTACGCCGGATGCGCGGTTCTGCGAACGGAGACGCCGGCCTTCGCCGACCTGCCACTCTGCGGAGGTCGCCAAACAAATTGCCTGCATTTTTCTCCGGGTGTCCTCCCTTCGCTTGTTTGACGCCAGGCAGACTCTCGGAGAGGCCATTCGTACGGGATTAAAAAGCGTGAAAATCGAGCTCCGCGAATCGCTGCCGTCAGTCGAGTGTTTTAACAGGCAATCTGCTTGAGGTTTATGCGTTATTTGCTGCAGCAATGCGTGCAATTGTCGTGCGATAATAAATGCTAGCGGGAACCCCGAGGAGAGAAGGAGAACAAGAACGTAAGAAAGGGAATGGGAAAGAGAAGAAGAAAGAAGAGATGGAGGAGGAGAAAGAGGAAAGGATGGAGAAGAAGAAAGAGGAGGGGAAAGAGGAGAAGAAAAAAAAGAGAAAAAGACGAAGGAAGAGGAAACGACGATGATACTGCTGGTGGAAAGTTTTTAGGAAGAGTGAGAGATAAAGAGTTTTACTGTGTGAGTCGTAAACTTCTATTTACACAATAGAACTTAAGCTCCTAATCTCACTATATTCCTCAGTTGTCAGTTCGTTATCCATTTTCGAGTCGGCCACAGGGGTTTGGAATTCAGCGATTGTCATAAAAATTTGAGTCTATGCAATACATAATTTTGTACGCATTTTTAAGCTAAAGTACTTATCGTGGACACTCAGGACGCCTCAGATTACTATGATCACCTTACTTTAGTCAGCACAGTGTGGTGAATGCCAACATTAGCCAGATGAAGTCCGAAATGATGCGTTCATCGTCATTCATACAGGATTATCCAAATCCTCAGGCCAATGTGCTATTTAACCGGCTACTCCTCATTTCAGTCAAATGTTGAACTTTTACGTAACATCATTTTAGAAGTCGTCTTCAAAAAATGAAGCAAACTTTATTAGCTCGTATTAATCTAACGAATAACACAAATTCATATTTTGGGGAATATGTTGGGAATACAAGAAATGTAATTATTTCATCAATTAAAACATTGTATTTTTGTAAAACAAAGACATCATTTAATGTTTCCCTTTGTACTTAACATTCTGCGATGCTATAAAACGCAGCATTTGGCAAAGACCTACTACACCTTTATATCCCACAGGTCCCTGTGGAAGTCATCGCTATCGTCGTTTTCCTTTGCTTTCAGCTGAATGAAGAGTGCTAAAGTGATCGTGAGGGATAAACTGGAGATGATTAATAATGGGTGATATAATGTCCAGATGAGATGCCTCTGTTGTAGGAAGAATCAACCACGCCACTGTTACAAGGTGAAAACATCATTCCTTAAGCAGGACTCCAACCTGCAGCCTCCGGCTCCATAAACTCGAACACTGCTTGGGTCTCTACGTCTCCAAGGTCAGCAACTTACCTGAATACACCAGTCATTGAAACGAGCACATCTTACCACTCTCAAGTTTAATCGATAAATGCATTGCCCTATCTGCTTCAGAGAATAGGCTTCTTTTCCTTGTAAAGATTTCTTCTGTCATGTGCCTGTTAAATCGAAACAACATAATGGTTGATAAATTCGATTAATTATTCTTAGAATAACAAAACAGTTTTAGATGACTTTTAACATGTTACCGGAAATTTGTTCAATTCTAATATTGTTAGTTTTATGAACATGAGTGTGATGTCTAGGTCTAGATCAGTGCATCTCGTACGTACATAATTCTGTGGTGATCATACTGCGTTCCGTATTATTTACAGCTTGACGCTTCTGCAAATTCGTACCGCTAGCACATGACTGATTGGCAACTTAGAAATATAAATCAACATGTTGAGAAGGCGATTATCAAGTTATAGACTATTTTATTCTTCCATTGAACAAAGATTCCTTTTTCTTCTTCAACATCAAGAATTAGGCCTGTTCCGTCCTCTTCAACGTTGATATCATCGATCCACCGAGTCTTTGGTCTTCCAACTACTTTCTTCTGCCAGCCAGTACACAATTTATTATTTGTTTAGGGAAACTGGCGTCGTTCATTCTTACAATAGGAGTGTACCAATTTTGTTTCTGTATTTCGACTCTTTCTAAGAGGTTACAATATTTAGTTCTTGTCATATTGTCACATTTTGCTTATGATCTAATAAAGTGTAGTTAGCAACACTTCGTAAGAACTTCATTTCCATAGTTTGAATTTTTCTTTTTGATGATCTATTTGCGTCCAATTTTCTCATTCATAGATTAGCACTGGGGCGCCAAACGATTCCTTTTTAATAGCAAAAATTGTTATCCTTAATAACGTAAATCCCTTTTCTAAAACATCGTATTGATCATGTATTTAAACGTTCGGCCTGTTTGGCTAATCGTCCCGCAGCATCTGCGGTCGCCCACTGGCTACCGGGAGCGGCGTGGTTTTCCTTGTTTCCTCGAACGCTGCGCCATTCGCGGCGGTCGGCGCACCCGCTGATTATCGATCTGATTAAGCAAGAACGCGACCGAGCCGGCGATCGCGGTGGCGGTGGCGGCCAAGGCGACGAGGGCGGTGGCCCGCGAACCATGGTAATTGGGGAAATTGGCGAGGTGGTTGTTGATAATGATGGAACAATGTTGGAATTGATGGTGGTCGTCGGGTCGGTGGTGCTTGTGGCCGATAACGCTACTGGCTGAAGTGGTGGAGGATGTGGTAATGGTAAGACAACTAGGGGAAGTAGTGGTGGTGGTGATGGTGGTTGTATTGTTGTTGTTGTTGTTGTTGTTGTTGCTGTTGTTATTGTTAATGGTGGCAGTGGTGATGCCGATATGACGCCGCTAGTGATTATTGTGTTTATTGAATTGGAGATGAGGGTTGTCGTGGCTTTGACGATGATAGTTACAATGGCAATGATAATGGGGTTAGTCACGGTGGTATCAGTTAAATATAGGTCAGTAGTATAAGGTCAGCATCGACTGTCGACTGTCAATTGTTCCCTTAGGCAACCCCCTGGACGTTGTCTGATATACGCACCAAGGAGAAACAGACGAAGGAGGAGAAAAAATAAGAAAGAGAAAATGATGATGCAGAAGAAGACGATGAAGTAGAAGAATGCCAAGAAGAAAAGAAGGAAAAGAAGAAAGAGAAGATGAAGATGAAGATGATGATGGTGAAGAAGTAGAAGAAAAAGGAGAAGATGAAGAAGAATAGAAGGAAATGAAGAAGAGGAAGAAGAAGAAGAAGAAGAGGAGGAGGAGGAGGAGGAGGAAAAGAAGGAGGATAAGAAGAAGACAATGATGATGATGATGATGAAGTAGAAGAAGGAGGAGACGAAGAAGAAGAAGAAGAAGAAAAGGAGCAAAAGAAGAAGGAGAAGAAAGATCTTTTGACTTTGCACAGCACTGTTTTTTCTGACATTATTTCACGCGCTTACAAAGCTCCGATAGCTCGAGGAATCGACAGCTAGTTACTAGTAATATTAGAAGAGGACTCCAACGAAGACAACCGGGAGCGGTAACTCAGTGCATCAACTCATGCCACTGCAGCGCCTCTGACCGGGAGATCTTAGGTTCGAGTCCTGATGGCGGCAGGATTTTCAGCTAGGTCGAATTCAGTCGCTATCTGGAGGAGAATTCTAGCGGCCGGCTACTCTGATCGGTAGTTTTGCGTGGTTTCTCCGATCAACACCAGGCGAATGCCGGAGCAGTACCCTAACAAACGGGCCACGGACCGCGCGCGATCTATCCTTCCTCTTCTTGCCCTATCCTCTCCCCTTACACTCACACTTACACTAACATGCACTACACTATCACATATTCCGGGACACCGGTCGGGAGCTTAGAGCTTGTCCCGACTGGGGCGGGGCCCTGTTGGTGGGAGAGTCCTGGTTAGGGGGAAACCCCACTAGCCGACGGTAGGTCGGCGCCGGATCTCGCCATCCAGCGGGGGAAGATCACCGCCAACTCCCGAGAAAAAACATGCACAACACTTACCGGACTAATGACCACAGCAGTGCACGTGCTCGGAAACACGAAAAAATCAATCAATCTATCGAAGACAGCGGAGTTTCTCAGCGGGTGTTCGGCAGCGAGTGGTGACGACGGCGGCGCGTCAGGGCGGGTCATGGCGGAGGGCGGGGTGCGTGGGAGTTCCGGCGTAAATATTGAAGCGGGCGGGCGCTGTCGACACCCTCCGCCAGGCCCCGCGCCACTCTCCGGGGATTAAAGCGCTCGCGGGAGCTGCGTCTTTCCACGCGGTTCTTCAAACGCCCGCCATACGCCACGCTCCGGCGAGCCTATTTTGCATTAAAGCTTTCTTGACTTCCACCCACTTCACTTTCTTTCTTCTTGTTTGTCTTTTTCTAATTTTTCTTCTTATTTTTCTTTATATTTTCTTATGTCTCTTTTGATGGTGTTTATTATTTCAAAGAATTTGAAGTACATTAAAATTAGTTTCTTTGACTTTTTATTCGGACTTTCTCATATATGTAGTATAGGGGAAGTTATGTTATGCAAAAAAATCGTCGTCGAGATTGTGTCGGAAATATACGTTTTGGGGAACCCAAGTACCAAAAAAGTACACTTTTTTTCCTCTAAAAATGTCCGTCTGTTCGTCTTGTCAAACTGTTAATAAATAAGCGTGTAAATCAGGCTCGTCAAACCGCGCCCGCAACAGGTACTTACCCGCCTGGGGAACCTGGCTCTCCTACGGGCACGGGCAACTTCCCCTGACGTTGCACTCATTTCCCCTTAAAATCCAAAAGGTCTGTACATGCGCAAGCTGGAGTAGCGCGAGGCGGTGAATAGTGGTTTCATACGAAAATGTGTTTGTTAGATTTGTTCTATCAAATAACCGAAAATTGTATAATGTTTATATTCTTCACTTCTTATTACTATTTGATGTTTATTTTCTTACTAAATTCACCCTCATATAGTTGCGTTATTAAATCATTCAGTTATTTATTGCTTTTATCAATAATGTGAAATAAATTAACAAGTCCCTATCAGTTAACATTTATCGCTTACGGCAAACAGCGTTTTTAGCAAACAAGAAACCTTAAAAACGTCCTGTAAAATTTTCTACCCTGATTGTATAAAGTTAATTCCTTTATTTCACTCTTAAGCAAACAGGATTACAAAATCAAGATACTTTTGATTCTTTTTTCCTTTCAATTTTACTCACAATTGAGAATTTGAAAACGGACTGATGTATAATTTCATTTTAAATTATCATTTTTTGCCTTAAAAGAAAATAGGAATTAAGATAGCTAAAGTTCTGACAATAACTCTCAAGTACCTTCTCCCAAAGACTGTCATGGGCCACGTATCCAGAGACGTACCCCCATTCCGTAGCTTTTGTACAACCCTTACTTTTAAATCCTTCGCCAATTTTTCTGGACGCAGTGTCCGCGAGTTCTAGTAAACTTTACCTTTCCAGGCCTGGCCTAAACTATGTAATGGATATTGGTGGATAGATCTTGTCTAACTCAAAGTCCTACAATTTTTTATTTGCATGTTTTAACTGTGCGGCTTACGCGCTAGCAAATATTATTTGAGTACAAGAGATGATTTTAAGATGTATCATTTGCATATTAGCTTCTTCCTTGTGCCTTCAAAAAATGACTATCGGAGTTTCATTAAAAAATTTTAAATTTCTAAATTTGAAAAAAGTTAAAAAAAAATTCGAAGTGGGCTACCTATTCATTATTGAAGCTAGAAATTTCATTCTTATTGAAATCTATTCTTCATTCTTCAGTATTACAAATTTTAATCACTTCATGTTCTGTTTTTTTAGAATATTAGTAATTTTGTTGAAATTACATTAATTAATCCATGTTCCCGCATTCCTTAGTTACATTTCCATATCGTATCACGATCATCGGTAAGGATTTGAATATTCTTTTTCATTTCTTAACAGAGCAACTCTTCAACCAACTTCTATCTCCCTTGCTTTTCGCCTACAGGTATGAACTCAGTCTTTGTAGCCATGGGGAGTGAATGATGAACAAGTTTTCTTCGGAATTTCAGGCTTCACCATGACGTCGAACAGATAACAGTTGCTTTAAGTCAGGAAACATATAGATATATAACTTTAGTACATATACTAACTATAATCCTTCCTAGTTTTCCATAACTCTAATTTGAGTATGCTGTTACCGTGATAAGGGAAAAGTTATCAAAAATTCGAATGTGATAAATCGATGCGAAAAAGAGAAGCAGAGCCGGAAAACTACGCCCTTCTGCCATATCTTGAGAGTTGCCTTCTTCAAACCATAACCGGCTGAGGTAGCTCAGGGTATCATATGATGTTAATGCAGTGCCTCTGACCGGGAGGTCTTAGGTTCGAGTCCCGACGGTGATATGATTTTCGATAGTAGCCAGATAGCTAGTTCGAGTTCAGTCGCTGTTTGGAGGAGAATTCTACTCTTGGTCAGTCTTGATAGTTTTCCGTGATTTTACGATCAACCCCAGCGAAAGTCAGAGCAGTACACTAACATGTGGACCATGGACCGCAGGCAGTCGCTGTTATCTTCCATGTTTTGCCTTACCCTGTACTTACAGTTACACTTACATGCACTACCTTACCACACATGTCGGGAGACCAATCGGGAGCTTAGAGTTTGTCTCGGCAGAGGGAACGGGAGCGGTAGCTCAGTGCATCAACTGATGTCACTGCAGCGCCTCTGACCGGGAGGTCCTAGGTTCGAGTCCTGATGGCGGCGGGATTTTCGACACTAGCTTTTCAGCTAGGTCGAATTCAGTAGCTGTCTGGAGGAGAATTCTAGCGGTCGGCTGCTCTGATCGGTAGTTTACCGTGGTTTCTCCGATCAACACCAGGCGAATGCCGGAGCAGTACCCTAACAAACGGGCCACGTCCCGCGCGCGATCTGTCGTTCCTCATCCTTTTCCTACCCTCTCCCCTTGCATCCACACACTTACACTAACATGCACTACACTAACACATATTCCGGGAGGCCGGTCGGGAGCTTAGAGCTTGTCCCGGCTGGGGCGGTGCCCCGCTGGTGGGAGAGTCCTGGTTAGGGGGAGTTGACGTGCCCGGAAACACGAAAACAAATCAAATCAAATCAAAAATCGGCAGAGGGGCAGTACCTGGCTAGGTGGAAGTATTAGCCGTGCACGTTTTCTTGAGCCCTTGCGTCGCTAGAAGCTGGAGGAGTGGGGAGTTTGATTATTTTGACAAAATAAATTTTATATCAAATTTGTAGATCGTTTTTCTATACAAAATGGTTTCTGTTATACAGGAGCGAACATTTCTGGTAATCAGATTTTGTCTACAACGCTCGTTGCTATGATTTATTCTAAATTCAACTAATGTTGGTAAAGGAGTGGGGGTAGTTATTCCGGGGCTCAAGATAACGTGCGCGTATACCTAGATCGGGAAAATCCTGCAAGGCGACTTGCAGGTCCGCGCTGGATCCCACTATTCAGCGTGAGAAGAACCACGCCACCTCCCGTGAAAAAGCATGCACTACACTTACAGGACTAATGATCATAGCAGTTCACGCGCTCGAAAACCCGGAATTATCCATCAATTAAATCAAACTTTCCTCTTGGAACCAACGTATTGGCTAAAGCAGTGTTCTTTAAAGATTGTAGTATACGTCTTCCTTTAAATATGATGTTTCTCTATAATTAAACTCTGATCTAGGGGCAGCGAAGATGAGCGCAAACGGCCATTTTCAAATAAACAACGAAGTGGCAGCGAAAGTTTTTTAAACACCCAGCAGTGCAGTTAGATCGCTTATAAACGTGCATGCCTGCCTGAGTGCAAAATTATACTCTTGTCTGACCACTCTGTGTTCTTACCCTCAAGCCATAGGATATGATTCATACAACTAGCATACAGACTAGCAAAAAATAAACAGTTGTTGGCTTCCGATGGTGAGATAAATTCATGCTCGTATACTTTAAGAGAGTTGTAATTTCTAATAGCACAAATGGAATGATGAACGGGCTAATGAAACATTTTTAAATGATGACTCTGTATGCGGAGAAAGTATTAACCGAAACTTACTACTTAAAATAGTATATCTTGTGTATTTTGGGATCATTATTCTACAAAGTTACCGTAATAAGTTTCTTGTTTTCATGAAGAGACAGCGCATTAGCACGTTGTTTAAAATCTCTTCAACTGAATTTAATATCTTCCCCAACATGATCAACACGGAATGACTAATTGAAGTACCTTAAAAATATCGATATCTATCAATTAAGGTCCAAAAATTATGAAAAATGTACTTTGTGTTTTTGGGATGTACTTTTCTAATTTCTTTATCTTCATTTACTTCAAAGTAAAGTAATTTGAATTTCAATCACTAATTTCACCATGATGTATCGTTTGTAAGACCTTCCGGATCGCTCTGGTTGTAAACTCGAACCAGAACAATGTTAATGTATAAAACTTGATTGTCAGCCCGGTGGCCGAGATCGCTAAGGCAGTAGTGTCTTAGTGATCTCGTACCGAAGGGTCGCGGGTTCGAGTGCCGCCTCGGGCATGGTTGTATTTGTGTTCGTCCTTTCACCCCTTATCGTCACCATATCGTTTCATCCTCATAGTTACCATACCGTTAACAGCAATAGTGGTCGCTAATGACCTAAGATGTTGATGCGACCTTAAATAACCAATTAAAAAAACAACTTAATTACTGAAAATCGTCCATCACAGCCCCGTTGGTTAGAAACCCTTTGTGGTTAACAGAAGATTCTGGGATCGGTCCCTGAAAGGATCAAATATTTCATTTCGTAACTGTTTCCAGTAATAAAGCAAATAGTCTCTCTTTTGTAAAATACAAAATATACCCATAACTTTGATATATTTCCCACTTTATCATGTTGAGCATTACAGAGAAAATTATCAATGCATTAATGCAGCTGGTATACCTATTTTAGTTAGTGTTCTTATTGCAAAACAAAAGCCAAGACACATCATTAGTAGCCGTAATTGAGAAAATTTCGTAGTTTTCTGAAAATTCTTGTGCTGCATTACTAAATTCGTTTTATGGAACTCAGTGACGTCATAATTGGCAAAAATATATTAAAATATGTGAAAAGTATTACTTAAAATAAGTATTAATCACAAAGATATAATTAAAAAGTCAAAAATAAATTATAGTATTTACTGTCTGTTTCGTAGTATAAACATGAAGATGGGAACAAATAATTTACGAAACGACGTTTGGGTAAAAACAGTGTAGATGAAAAATTTAAAATATACTATTGGTTTGCAGCTCTGTTTTATTTAGATGTTTCTCATCCATTTGATCGATTTAAAAAAGGAGACTTCACTAGTTAAGTGACTGACAATCAATTATTGTGAGAAAGAGACATTTATAATAAGTCCAAGGGAGACTTCGCAAGCGCAATTTGACCGTGGGTGCCTACTAGAGGTCTACAGGACAGACTATTTGCTCGCTGGGGCTTATCAGCGTCCAATGCTTTACATTCCTGCGCACTGTGCTCACAGTGAGCTGATTTGTAGACCTGTGTAATGTCTACAGGGCAGATTTTGATACCGAACATCGAAAACATCGAAAAAAAAAGATAAATGATCTGCTCGTAAAATGCTTTAAAAATGCCTTAAAATCAAAGAAATGGCGTATATGACGTAAATGACGAAAGAAATCGAAGAAATGACGTCAAATCAAAAATGACGTAAAAAATCTTACCAAAACCAGTTTGGATCAACAACTCAAGCTGTTAGATACATTGCTTATGTAATCGAGGCTTCTTCCTTCGTAAGAAACAACTCACCTTGCAAACTTTTGGTTCGTACTGTTTTTTACCAGAAAATCTCTATCTTTAGTTATCCCGAAATCGACTGAACCGGTAATGACGCTGATATACGTCACAAGAATTACATACGACTGTCAAAACAATTTCCGAGCGAACAAATCAAATAACCTACTGAGTAATTCTGTTGAGAACATTTGTTGCATCTAGTAAATATTATTTGAAGCAAGTTCTATTAGATAATTAATTTATAGATTAATCTATTAATTAATTGATTAATTACAATAAACTCGATTACACCAGCAAAAAATGCAATGAAAATGGCCGAAAAGGGAAAAAAAAGATTTATTAGTAGAAATCGAACAAAAAAATCAAAATAATGACCTATGAAAATGGGTCATTTCCTTTTGGCATAACATAAAAAGAATTTATATACTAAACGGCATTGTTTTAAAGTGAAAAGAAAAAAATGACATTTCTTTACAATCCCCTCCCTAGTAATGACCCTCACAAATTCGTTTCGCCCTTGTGGGAGAGCTATGTCGTGCATGTGCATATGTGTGCATGTATCGTGCGATAGCCCTGCAGAATGAATGTAATATCCACGTAAGCAACAAACATGAACTTTTCGGATAATTTTCCATTTCTTATTGCTATATTGGCACACAATAATTGAATGTGTAGTAACAAAATAATTAATAAATATTCTTATCTCTTTCCGAAACTATGAATGTTAAAAATTTAATTGATTCTTCCAGAATAAATATTTCTATTCTTTCAGTAAGAAGATTACCATCTGAACCCTCTGCACTGATACTTACAGCTGCTGTTTCGTATCAGGAATATATAGAGTCGTCAAAACCGTTTAGCTGATTTCCTCCAAAATTGATATTCCTCAATAGATCTCGCTGATGCTGAGTCCCTAGAATTTAAAATCGATATTTTAATTTTTGGCAGTACTTTCCATGAAGCTCTTGCAATATTTTCAACAACAAAAAAAAAGGCTCCATCGTTTTTTATTAAATTGTAGTGTTGGATATTGTGAAGGACGTTGAAGGGAGTGGTGCAGATCGTCGAAGGTGGATTGTTTGTGGTTGAAGGTTGAAGGAAAACGGTGCAGGTTCGTTAAAAACTCTAATTTTTCGAAAATTGCAAAAATTCAAAATTTTTTCGACGCCTTCGTACAACTACAATTATGAAGATAAAGATTTTTTCCTTTAATAAAATCTGCACCTTAAAGATAGATTTTGAAATATGGTAATGTACAATTTGTCAAAAATTTGAGTACTTTTCGCATAATTTTGCGTGGAAGTTCGAGCGAGAAGGTGTGTGTTATTTTAGTACCACTTGTTTTCAGTTAATTTCTACTCCTCGTTTAGTCCATTCAACTTCACGTTATACAATTGAAATCGTGATTCAAACAGTGGCTTCAGTCGGGGTGCCAGGTCATCACTTTCCTGGGGCGACCGCGCATGAAACCACGAAGCCCGAAATCCTGTCGTACTGGGCTGACATCTAGCGGAAATTGTGTTAACTGCTGTGAGACTGAAGGGAATTTGTGTTGGGTAGGACTACCGCCTACCTTTATGTGCTGTGAAGGGTAGTGGTAGGCAAACACCTCTGATCCATGGCGTAGTTTTCTTGGTTCGCAAAGTAATTCAGATATTATTTCAATTCACTTTGTTCCTTTAATATATTTTCTAAAAATACATTTTGTTTAAGCTGTATTTATTGTATTTAAATATAATAAGAACCTTCTATTGTGATAGGATTTGTTCATAACATCTGCCTCAAAGGCAGTGTGTGCTACTGTGTTGCCCTGAAACATTAAATGAACGTATCATAATATCGAAATAAATCTTTTCTAGATATTTTTAATTTAATAAGTTATAAAGTCTGTATAAAATTTCATTTTCAATAAAACATAATTTATGAAACTGAACGTAAACTTGCTATTTAATAAGGAACCTAAGGCAATTCTTTCAACACATAACAATTAATGATAGTAGTGTAACAATATTTTAAAATGTGGATTTATTATTATTATTATTATTATTATTATTATTATTATTAGCTATCTAAACACCCCATCAAGGACAAGGATCGTGCTAGAAAGTATTACATAAAAACATAAATCAGTGTAAACAAGTATCTACACATGATTCTTGACTTATTGTTTCTGAAATATGAGCTTCCAAAGAATATTATGATTTAATTGCAAAATTGACAATGTGGTCTTTTATACAAGCTTGTAAATATTGTCAAAAGTAACACGAATTTAAAAACCAACTTGTACAAGTGCTTTAATTAAATATAAAAACTGAAGCCTTGTCGATTGTCTGGCCTGAATGTGAATGTCTGAAACGTTGCCGACCGCTATGGCGCAGGTGTAGTACCACGTCCCGGCGCAGGTCCGAGTGCAGAGCGTGTCACGCACGCACACGGGAGGGGGCGGGCGAGGGCGGGGCGGGACGGGGGCGGGGCGGAACGGGGGCGGGGCAGGGCGGGGCGGACGGGACGTGGGCGGGCGGGACGGGGCGGGCGGACGGACGGGGCGGGCGGGACGGGGCAGGTGCAGGGCGGGCACGGGAGCGTGGGAGGGCGGGGGCGGGGCGGGGGCGGGGAGCACGCGCCGCGAGGGCGTTCCGCTGCCTGCGCGTCGACCGGAAACGCCCCCGGCCAGCACTCACGGGCCCCACGCCGCCACGAGGACCGACGCCTCCGCGCGGACCCGCGCTTCGTATGCGGCGCAAACGACCCATCGAGAGATCGACATCGCCAGAACCTGCAAAATACGCAGGAAAATCCGGTCGTTCAAAAGTGTGGTTTTGGAATGCTTATCTTACAGGAAAAATTATTGGTTACACTGATACGGTCGTTCTATTATAGCGTGAGCAAGAATAGCTGATCCGATCAGCACATAGTATATAAAAGTATGAAAAAAACACCGGTTGAGATTAGTTCATAGCTTACATTGCAGCTGTCTCTGCTGCAACTCCTGGGGGCAGTCCTAGGGTTCGATTTCCAACGGTAACGGTTATTCGACCTGTCGAATTCAGGCGCTGTCTGGAGGATAATTATAGCAGCCGGTTGCTGTGATCGGTACTTACCTCTGGCTTCTCTGGTCAACAGAGAATGGTGGTCCAATAGCTTAACAAACAGACCGCGGACCGCGCGCGACCTTTCTTTCTTCTTCCTTCTCCTATTCTCTCCCCCTGCCTACACACACACTTGCACATACATGTATTACACTGCCACATGTCGGGAAGGCATAGGAGAGTTTAGAGTTTGTCCCGACTGGGACGATGCCCTGCTGGGAAAGATATCTGCAGGAGGTCTGGGGAACATATGTAGAGGGAATATAATTCATATCTCGGTTGTTTGATAGATCAAATTATGCAAACATGTTTTCGGATGTATGCACTATTCCCTACCTCGCGCCGCTTCAGCTTGAGCGTGATTACCCCTTTCTGGATTTGGTGGAGAAACGATTGGATTCGGAGGAAGTTACTCGTGCTCGCAGGAGTGTCAACTTCCCAGGCGAGCAAGTAGTTCGTGCCCGCCGTTTGACACGCCTGATCATAATACTGAGCTCAACATAATTCGTTGCTTTGGGAATAACCGGAGACTTCAATGCACAATTTCATTTGATGCTTCATGCTCCATTTGATTATTTGATGCAGAAAGTTCGCTTTAAAACCAATTTGTGTAAATATCTAGCTCTATTTCTTCAAGAAAACTAAATAGCTACAATGTAAAAAATATTTGGTTAGTCCAGAAACTTTCGTAATCACTGCCATTATGGTGACATTGCGTTACGGAATGATATTCCTGGTGGCTTTTCCAGAGTGAAGAATTAACAAGCAGTAAACCCCCCACCCAACACCCACCCAAGCTTTACTGTTTAGTAAGTATTATTGTGCGCTGGTTAAAATGCCCAGCACGAAAAATGAACACATCTGATTCCCATTTTCCGTAATTTAAGTGGAAGATGTTTTCAAATTGATCAAAGCGATGTGATGGAGGGGTATAACCGAGACAATTTTTGTGTGAACATTTTCTTATGAGTTCTTTACTTTTACGTCACCTTTGATTTTTATAAAAAGTTTGAATATCATAATGTTGAATAATACTCTAAATTAAAACGACTTTCTACATATTCAGCAAAATTAATTACTCAAATTATTGCCTGAATGTATTGACATCATCATTTTTAAAAAGAAAAGTTTTTTTTTATTCGTGCTCGATATCGTGTTGTATGTATCGTATGTTTTGTATGTATCGAATGTATTGTTTGTATCGTATATATTATTTGTATCGTATATATTTTTGTATCATACTGTGTGTATCGCATACCAATACATACAAGTATCAACTGCAGTTCTGTCATTTTCTATTGACACTAGATAATTGTGAGTTCTCAGAGATTACCATGCATGTGTTTATATTCAAAGCATCTCATGGAGACAATGGGATGATATTAACAAAAATACATTTTGTTTACTACAGAAAATACTTAAAAGTTGAAGTAGTACAAAGCACAATTTAAAGTTGCGATTAACTCTTACTTAATATTATTATTAAAACGAAGTAATAAATATTTTTAACTTATAAAAAGTTTGATTTGCACCATACTGAACATATACGAATAACGTTTTGCAAGAATGTTACAGTGTTGATTGTGTCTTCAGAACGATCCTGCCAATTTTAAAACGTTTTAATATACCATAATCCAACGATGCTTGTCTTTATTCGAGGTATAAACTGAATTTTGAAAAAGGAATGGAATTCAATTTCATGTTTTGTGTTACATGTTCGCTACAGCTTACGCACTACACAGAAAGTTACGTAATGCTGCGCAAAAAACCGGTGACTTTTCGGCAGAAAAACTCTTATTACTGGGCGGTGGTAACGAAACAGTGGATGCTAAATGAAAAAATTTCTCTAACACGTGGTGTAGCCAGAATTCATATTTTGTGGAACCTCGATACCGAAAAATCGATTGACGGCAAAACGTGTCTGTCTGTCTCTGAACAACGCTGGTGGCTAAACCGCAACCGATATTTTCCAAAAATGATAGTTTCCAATCGATCTGGCTGATGTCGGGGCTCCTTGAATTTGAAATCAATATTTTAATTTTAGGGGGGCACTTTACATGAAGCCCCAGCGACATTTTCAAAAATTAAAAAAAAATGGCTCCATTGTTTTTGATTAAATTTTGTAGTTGGATTGATTGATTGATTTTTTCGTGTTTCCGGGCGCGTCAACTGCTTTGGTCATTAGTCCCGTTAGTGCAGTGCATGTTTTTTCTCGGGAGATGGCGGTGATCTCCCCCCCGCTGGATGGCGAGATCCGGAGCCGACCTACCGTCGGCTAGTGGTGTTTCCCCCTAACCTGGACTCTCCCACCAGCGGGGCACCGCCCCAGATAGGACAAGCTCTAAGCTCCCGACCGGTCTCCCGGAATATGCGGTAGTGTAGTGCATGTTAGTGTAAGTGTGAGAGGATAGGACAAGGAAGAGGAAGAAAAGATCTCGTTTGGTCCGTGGCCCGTTTGTTAGGGTACTGCTCCGGCATTCGCCTGGTGTTGATCGGAGAAACCACGGAAAACTAGCAATCAGAGTAGCCGGCCACTAGAATTCTCCTCCAGACAGCGACTGAATTCCACCTAGCTGAAAAGCTAGTGTCGAAAATCCTGCCGTCAGGACTCGAACCTAGAATCTCCCGGTCAGTTGTAGTTGGATAGTGTGAAGAACGTTTAAGAGAACTGAGCATGCCTCATTTTCGTTGAAAACTCTGATTTTTTCGAAAATTGAAAAAAACATTTTTGTTTCGGTGTCTTCGTACAACTACAAGATAACAGAAATTTTGGAAAGAAGATAGAATTTTTCCCTTAATGGAATCTGTTCCTTAAAGATAGGTTTTGAAATAAGTTCATTTACAATTTTTCGAAAATGTGGTTACTTTCCGCGTCATTTTGCTTGAAAATACCTGTGAGAAAGTACGTACTGTTTTATCACTACTAGTTTTTTTAATTAGATGGGTATAAAAAAGATAATAATGCTCATTAGGCGCAAATCCCTTTGACATTGTGTGAATAGAACTTATTAAATTTATCAAAGTATATTCTAACAACTGACAATAATCACATTTTGCCTTTTTCCTAATTCAAAATATATTAGCAATGTGCTTACTTGATTAAGCAAAATCGGTTATATTTTCTTTCACAACCCTTTACTCTCCTCTAAATTTAGTGCTCTTCCCAGATCTATGGAACCCTTAAAAATGCAGGCACAATTAGTCATTTTAATACTTTCTTTATAAACAGAACCAAAGTTTTCCGAAAACGGAGGCGCCAACATTATATTTCTTTCCTGACGTCCTTATATTGTCCCTTTCTGGTCGCAGGTCACGCTCTCTTTCCTACGGCCTCTGGTGGACAGGAATCCACTCGTCGGCACCCAAAATATCCGCCAACTATCACCACAGCCTTGAGCCCTGTCAGCTACGCCCCTTGGTATCGGCCCGTTCACTCTCCGCGCCCCCTCCACCTCCTTCCTCAGCCTCGTTCAGTAGGCCTTGCCGCCACCGCTGACGCACAGTGCACCAGAGGAGGGAAAATTTGCCAAAAAGTTCAAAATCAAAATATACTTCAGAAGCTCCATTTCGTATGAAACGTGTAGCAAACGTGTCTCCTTCATCGTTCCCCGATCAGGAAACGAAGAGCGAGTCACGCCACTCCATTCAGTGCAAGTTTGAACTTGCACCAGTTTTGTGCGGCGCACTTCTTCGCTCGATGTGTGGTTCGATGCAAATATTTTTGCTCTCTCGACTAACAGAATCGTACGGGCTATGGATACGACACCTGGAGATACTTACTTTACATCTGTATTTCTAAAAAATATATTCCTTGAATAATAATTTAGTTACTCTAAGTAGAAACTTCACTTGTCACAATGGAATGAAATTTTAAAATGTTTTTTTTCATATTTCTTTTAGTTTCCTTCCGGGCGTTTTAGAGCTATGACATTAAGTGAATCCGATTTTGGAATTTATCTACCTTTCAAAACATTAATGAACGTTCGCCCATGGTTGCCTCTATTTGTGTTAAGGCACATTGTATATGATGAAGCGCATCTAGTTTTGTTAACCTTTCAACCTAAAATATTCATGTTTAAATTTTTTTCCCTCATGATCTGGTACTGAACTCATCATCAACAAGGAGAGATCTGTATTAAACACACTGAAAAGAGAGAGAAAAAAGAAAAAAGTGTAACCTAGAAGAAAAAAAGTGCTTTCGCAGGCTGTCAATTGCATCTGACACGATGATTTCACAAATAAATAGAGAAAAAGTATCACAAAGGCATTGGAACTAGAAGTTACACCAATGTTAATGGCTTCAAGTACAAATTCACTTCTTGAAGAAGATTCACATGATGAAAGTTCTTACTTTGAGATTTTGTTAATAAATATTTGAAGGTTAAACAATTAAATAAGTCATTATTTAATCACAAAATGGGTTTTTTATTCCCAAAAATCCCCAAAAAAGGGCTTAAAAATATTTTTGGCCAACTTAGCCCCTTTCTGGCCTCACTGTGCGCCGTCACGTCACCCTGCCTAATGGCCGGTGTGTAAGATGCGAGGGCCCACCCAACAGATACCCTAGAAACACCGACGTGTTTGGAGTTCTGGGCGTAAAAAACCAATTCTTGCCGGAGCTTCAAAGGCGCTCGGCTACGGCGCTTGCAAAGGCGCTGGGGCCGAAGGCGCCGCGCATCCTGCGCGACACCGGCCGAGAGGCGAACAGCGACACACATCGGTCCTATCTACGGAAAGGACCGAAACACGTCGCCTTCACCTTCCGTGCGCTGCCTCACGACACGCTTGCTACCTTGTGCGAGCAAGCGGAGGCAGCCGAACGCGGAGGGGAAGACTCGCCCTCGGCCGAGGCACGCGTGGGCAACGCGACGACGCGCCTCTCCTGCCACACCTCCCAATGGGCCTGAGCGCCACGGACACTTTGAGCCAAGTCAGTGCCGTGGCGAACAGAAGAACAAGAACTTGCTGTGCAGTGCAGTGCTGTGGGAATGAATGGTTATGTATATAAAGAATGAATGGTTATGTATACAACGAATGAATGGTCATGTATATAACGAATGAATGAATGATGAGTGAATGAAAATAAAATAAAAAAAGAATCAATTAGCAAACATATAAAACATTAGTTAGAATTAAGAAAAAAATAACAATATTTCTAGTGTAAGTTAAGTATGCCAAAGTGCTACGACAAAACTATTAAATTAGATTTAAGCTAGAATTAAGTTAGCTTTAGTTATTATTAGCTTTTTTACCTTTCCCTCTTAGCTGCTTAAGCCGCAAGGCAGCAGCGCAATTTGTATTCCAAAAGTAAAATAAATTCCCGCCTTCTCAGGGTTACTGTGAAGGGGAAACAACAAAAAAAGATGCGAGGGGGTGGGGGTGGGGAGAGCGGAGTAGCGGGGCGAGGGTGGGGGAGGGAGGCGCTGGGGAAGGAAGGGCAGGGTGCCGTCGTGGAAAGCTGCCTGTTGATTGCTTTATTGATTGATTTTTTCGTGTTTCCGGGCTCGTGAACTGCTTTGGTCATTATTCCCGTTAGTGTAGTGCATGCTTTTCCCTAGGAAGATGGCGGTGATCTTCCCCCGCTGGATGGTGAGGTCCGGCACCGACCTACCGTCAGCTAGCGGGCTTTCCCCCTAACCACAACTCTCCCACCAGCGGGACACTGCCCAGCCGGGACAAGCTCTGAGCTCCCGACCGGTCTCCCGGAATATGTGGTAGTGTAGTGCATGTTAGTGTGTGTGTGTGTGTGTGTGTGTGTGTGTGTGTGTGTGTGTGTGTGTAAGGGGATAGGATAGGACAAGGAAGAGGAAGGACAGATCGACAAAGAACCTAGGACCTCCCGGTCAGAGGCGCTGCAGTGACATCAGTTGATGCACTGAGCTACCTCTCCCGGTGACTGTTGACGTTCCCCATACCTCTGATCCAGCAATATATTAATTCATTCATTAGAGAGTTTTTGCAAGTCATTGATTTGAAACACGTAACACCACAGTTCTGCAGATAACTGTACTGCGCATGCGCCGTCACCAAATGACGGGATTTCGATAGACGGGTTCTGATATACTCCCTTTTTTGTCGTCTACGACAAATGTGTTCATGACGTATAATTTACGTAGTTTTCGTCGTCACCTCTACACACGAATTCAACATTAACACACAATAAGCATGGAAGTAATGAAAAATATAATATCCATATTATCAATATAATAAGGAAGAAACTTAATGGCTATTTCTTTAAGTTTATTCAAATATTTCAGGAATAAATCAACGTAATTCTTTAGGATCTGGAGGTTATAGTATATATATATATATATATATATATATATATATATATATATATATATATTGAGACTACTTTCATGTCAGGAAAAATTTATTATTTATTCTCAGGGCGTTATAATTGCCATATATTTCCCATTCCTAATTTAAACAATATAAATGTTGTAGTAAAATAGCGGGATTGTATTCTAAGACTATCTTGGAACCCGTAGTTTTCCTTGGAGATAAAGACATGTATGACATATTCCTATCATAAATCAGATAGGGGCTTATTATTCGTTTTCCTGTCTTGTAATGTTTAAAAAAGCAAAAATGGACTCAGAGACGCACAGATGTTCTACAATAACTTTCACATCCTGTTAGAGGTATTCCGTTCCAATTAGTTCCTAGTTTTAACGTGTGTTTTCGATTGTACGACATGGAAAACTAATTTTTCTAAAGATACGTTATTTCCTATAGAATATATACGATAATGTTTACGTACTACGTCAATGAATTTCCCGTCTTACAAAAACTCTCTATTGATTGATTAGCGATTCCGGGGGCGTCAACGGCGTAGATTATTAGTCCCGTGAGCTTAGTGCATGTTTTTATCGTGAAAGTTGAAGGTGATGTTCCCCCACTGGCTGGCGACCTCCCTGTCCGGTAGCGGAGTTTTACTTAACCAGGTATCTCCCATATGTACTGCTTACTGCAAATAATGTAAATAATGTTCGTTATTAAATTAAGTCAGGATGTAAGACAAAGTAGGTTTAGATTAGTTTGTAAGTATCTAGTTTGTAAGCTAGGCCAGACGTTAGCTATGTAAATAGAATTTAAGAAAAAATATTACGGTGCACACACAGCCGGGACAAGCCCGAGGCTCCCGACCGGTCTTCTGGCATCTGTGATAGTGTAGAGCATGTAGTGTGAGTGTGCAAGTAGAGATGAGGATCGGATACTATTGATCGGAAAACCACGGATAACTACCAATCAGAGCCGCCGGCAGCTAGAATTCTCCTGCTGACAGCGGCTGCCTTTGACCTGGTTGTGTAGCTGTACTTGGGGTTTTCTAACGTGGCATCTGTGGGTAGTATCTCAAAAATGGAATTCGGGACGACATTTTGCGTCTTGCTCAGCCCGGCCGCTAGAGTCGCTTGATCTGCAGCACTGTTTGATGCTGTTGCAATCGTGCGACATCTTGCTGCAGGACCAAGAAAGACGCAAAAAGTCATGCCGAATTCCATCTGGGAGATACTACCCACAGATGCCACATTAAAAAAAAGTATAGTTTTCGATTGCTCCCTCCGCTTCCACCCGCGAGCCGCACCTCGAGCGCCCTTCCGACGCTCTCCATCTCCTGCACTTCAACTCTTTTTACATTTTCGCTACGGTATCAGTGGTGTATCAGTGATGTATCAGTGGTGTATCAGTGGCGTATCAGTGGCGTATCAGTGGCGTATCAGTGGCGGCTCGTGCTTAGGTTGCACGGTTGCATACCGCAGAAAATGAAAAATTTCATCATATTTTAGCAATATATATTTTCCTTTTAAACATTCATTATTCAAGATATTGCAGCATAATCAATGAATATGAAATCATTTCGAAACAAAAGAGCGTCCAACTGGCGCTCTCTCCGGTGTCCGCTGCCTTGCCAGCAATTGCACCACGCTCTTGGCTGTATTAATGAATTTATTGTTTTTACTCCTTGGTTCGTCGATTTAACACGAGGAAGATACAGCCTTTTGGTTGAGCAACTAGACAGCTGGCACTGTCCAGGTGCGCGGCGACGAGTGAATCTCAGGGAATTACCCATATTTTATCTTCCTCTAACTCACTGCAACGTAGTTTTATGAGTTTTGCTTGTTATTGAAAGTACACATGTTCAGTCAATTATTGGCGATATTCAATACATTGTTTATGATATTAGGATAATTTGTTTTCCTTTGATATTAGATTGGTTGTTTTAAAACGTATGTTTGATGAGTTCTTTGTGTAAAGATGACCGTTCTGGTTGAAGTATCTCATTCCGGACAGCCAAGAATACAGAAAACTCATATTACAGGGCCCTGGTAACGGAAAAGTGGGTAAACTAGCTAAATTTTGAAAACAAAATCCTCTAAAACGAAGTGTAGCCAGAATCCATGTTTTGTGGCTCCTCGATACGGAAAAATCGAATAACGGCACGTCCATCTGTCCGTCGGTCTGTCCGACTGTGAACAATGCTAGTGGCAAAATCGTTCATTGAAATGATTGAAGCGTTGCATTGTCACGCATAGTATTTATTTCACAAATAGGCTTTGATGGCTAGTCATCATCATCGTTTCTTGCTGGGAGCCACAAAAACAACTGTTTTGTGGCTCCCAGACACAAAAACGATGTTTCATTGTGGTCCCAGACAGCAGAAACTGATACTGATGGCTAGCTTCAATCGACAGCTGCTATTTGAAATAAATACATTTGAAAACAATAGCCTCAATCATTTCCATATGGAAAATGATCAACTACACCTCACTCACTGAATCAATATATCTAAGCCTCTGGGACATTTTCAAACTTTTCAAAACTATGGCCCCATCGAAATCGTTTAGCCTATTTTCTCCGAAATTGATATTTTCCAAACGATCTGACTGACATCGCGGCCCCTTGAATTTGAAACCGATATTCTAATTTTGGAGGGTTATTTACATGAAGCCTCTGGGACATTTTCAAACTTTTCAAAACTATGGCCCCATCGTTTTTTATTACATTTTGTTGTTGGATAGTGTGAAGAACGATTAAGAGAATGGTACAGATCTTATGTACGTTGAAAACCCTAATTTTTTGAAAATTGTAAAAGTTCAACATTTTTTGGCGTCTTCCTACAACTACAATTGTGATGTTAGAGATTTTCCGTTTATAAAAGGTGTTCCTTAAATTTAGATTTTGAAATGAAATCATGTAACATTTTTAAAAAATTTGAGTACGTTTCGAGTAATTTTGCTTGGAAGTACGGGCGAGAAGATTTGTGCTGTTTTAGCACCTCTAGTTTTTTATTTCCCATCCATAATACCCTAGGTTAAGCAGGAATTTATTTTCGAGATTTCAGTTACCTTTTGCGTCTCATGGCTTAAGCAGCTAAGCGGGAGCGGGCTTTACTTAATAACTAACTAAAACTAACTGAATTGCAACCTAAATGTAAATTATCCGTTATTGTGTTCCACTTTGGCAAATCTAACTTCAACGAAATTAATATTTTTTCATAACGCTAAGTAATGTTTTTTGTTTATTTCTTGTTATTTTTTAAAATTAATGCATCATTCATGCTTATTTCATTATATACAAAACCATTCGTTTTCGCTGCACTACACGATTTCACCCCTCTTTCTTCTCGACTCTCGCTTATCTGCTTTCCCGCCCTTTGTCAAGCAAGACCAATAATTTATTTTCATGTGTTACCAGTACGTGTTAAAACACACCAATTTGATTACAAATACAATTAATACTGAAGGCAAGGAACTATTAACTCTGCTAGCAGGGGAAGGACGGTAATAACATGGACGGCCCTAATTAATGGAGGAATGGAGGGGGATGGGGAAAGGGAGTGACTTAAAGGCAACAAAAGAAAAGTCACAACAATAGATTATGCGATTGCCTGGGAAGAGGCAAGAAATTGGTTCGATTAAATCAAGAAAATCTGGCGATATCCCAATAGTGATCAAATTGAATGGGGGCTTCTTGAGAAACAGGGTCCTAGATGGAGGATAAACAGAAGATGGACGGAGAAGGACTTCTTAGCTGTACGGAAAGTTTGCTGATGAAAATGTAGAAGATAATTTAAAATAACAAACGAATAAATTAAAAGAAGTATTTGATAAAGTAGTGAAGAGGAAAAAGATATGGCCAAGTATTTTCCAAGAAAATGTAATTGTTTATGATGAATTAACCCTCTTTAAAACAATATTATAAAAATGACACAGGTCCCATTTCGATCAACACTGAATTTTTGAAATGTGCAAAAATATGACATTTCAGAACTACAATATTGTGATTGATGTTTTCTTTATATCTGCTCTAAAAATAGTTATATAAATAAGGTAATGTACAATTTTTTGAAAAAACTAGTATTTTCGCAAACTTTTTCCTTGATTAAAGGCAATTTATATTTTTTTCTCAAAAGTTATTGCAAATTTTTTCTTTACATTTTTTCCTCTGATAAAGAACTCTTAAAAAATGGCGCAGTTATAATTTTCGCCAAACTCTATGAATTTTTGAAAATTTCTTAAGACAAAAATATTGTGGAAGAGTATATGCTGTTGTAGAACCATTAGTTTATATCTGTTGTTTACTGTGTGATTTATGTATGTTACCTCGTTTTGTGGTCATTAGATTGTTTCATACCACAATTAGTACATGCCTTCTAATGTGAATGGATTTCCTCACGAAACCCTGAAAACTCTTTTGTGATGTATGGAATGGTGTTGGAAAACAGCCTTTGTGGTAAAACGTTTTAAAAATGTAGATCAGGTTAATTATATTTTTTAAATATTCTCATGGTTTAAGTTTATTCTCTTAACGTTCCTAGTTTTTAATTTGAGTATGTTATAAAATAATACACACATCAAAATTTGTTGAGTACGTTTTGAATAATTAGGAGTGAGTTTGCAAACACTCATGACGTAGAGTCCGTCGGAAAATTTCCTCGTCGTTTACCAACACGTGTTTGGTTTTCTGCTTTGCCTTTAAAATCGCTTGCTTTAATTTGAACTCTGTCTCAAGCATTGAACGTTGCCTCATTTGTCCTCCGTCGTCAGTGACTCAGTTCCTTTTGTGTATTCGAAAACATCTCGAACCTTATTAACCGCGACAAACACTTTTGTTGATGATCCCACGCTGGTCCCTGCTCTACGTCGTAGAGGATTTCAAATAAACGTTAGTGACGTGAGAGAACATTTCGAAGTGGAGCCTTCTAGACGTATAATTAGCTTGCGACATGAAGGAGAAATAATTTCTGGGTATCAGTTTCACCTACGAAACAGTATATAATTTCCAATGGAAATTCCTAATTTCAGGCCATAAACCGAATTAAGGTAATTTTCAACAAATACGTTTTTAAATCCAAGACCTAAATTCTTTAATACACACAAGTTTCCAAAATTTACCACTCACTAAAATTATGTTTCTTATACTTCAAGTAAAATTCCATGACCTGGAAACAAATGCCATTGATTTAAAAGAACTTACAAGTAATTTAATTATCTTAGCTTAGTTTGCGTTTAATTATAGTAATTAACGAAACGTGTGTATATAGAGGGAAATAATTGTATGAGTGGTATGTTCAAGAAAACGATCGACGAAAGGAGAGAGTTTTCTTATACACCATGAGTGCAATTATACCCCTTTATACACATGTTACATTGAATATTTTTTTCGTTTCTATTTACGAATAATTCAAATTTTAAGGAATAAAAGTACATTTTTTCCACCCGAGACACGCATTTCACGACGTAGTATGCTTCTGAAAAAGATCTATTGTAGTGGGTCTTGCATTGTTTTTGTTTCCACAAAATATTTGCAAATGGAAGGTACTGAACAAATTGCGTATAAAATATTAGAAGCTGACAAAGTCATAAAAACATTACTTCCCACGAAAAGTAAAGACAGATATGAGAGAGAATACAACATGTATATATATTGAAGTCCTAGGCTTCCGCGGCCAGAGTCATGTAAATGATCTTGGCTGTCCAGGTGACGCCGCGTCGAAGGCTGTGTTGCCGACGTTTCGACCATCTTGTCGTGGTCTTCTTCAGGGCTGTTGTGCACAACAGCATGTATATATATTGGTCACTTCTGACACAGTTTTGCTATAGCGTACTTTTTAGAACAAGTAAATACAACTGACGTTTACATTTTTTACATTCGTAATCCTAAAACCAAATGTTTACACATAAAAGATTTAATTTACTCATGTTAAATATCTTATTCTGTTCCATAAGTCAGCGAGCTCAACTTTTACTTAGCCAATTTAGTTTTATTAATTCGATATTTATATGTAGTTGTAGGTGCGTAATATGTTATGTACATTTTTGTTCATGTTTCATGGCCGACTGCAAATACCTTGCTACGTCTGTGATACAGTTTCTTAATTAAACGATTTCTCTCCTTTTCTGAATTATGATTGGTAGATGTGAATTTTTAATTGCACGGTGGTATTTTAATTGCACGCGTACTATTAACATAGAGATAACCAACGATTTTTTATAAGCATATTCAGTTAACTAAACGACAAATTTAATAAATCGCAAATTATTTTTAACCATTTCAGTTCCTTTAAAGCACTGTAATAATAACTGTGTCTAGAGATAGTCCTTATCAACCATTGCTAATACTTCGGCGAACATCTAGGAAGTCGAGATAATACGTATATACGTAACACAAAACACATCGGCCCCGTGAAGTCAAATTTCTTTTTATTACGTAACGCTACATTAAGTATTTACTTTAAATTGTATATTTAAATGTGATAACAAATGTGATTGTTAAATGTGATAACAAGATGAGTAGCAGCATATTTCCTTCAGCACTCTTGAAAACTACTCCCACTTGAATCACATGGTCGTTTTCTTATGTGGATGTGGATTTCCTCATGTTAAAGAAACTTATTTGCTACTAAGTGTATCAATGTAAAGGGAGTCCATACTGACAAGGTAGTTTTGCCAGCCTATTCCAGTTTTACCCCCCACGTGTTTGCGCATATATGCGCAAACACGTGCGGGTAACCATGTATAGTTACCCGGTGGACCGGCGGCCCACTCCCCCCACCGTTTCATGTCATTGCCCCAACAATGGTGTGCCTGAATGACAAAGTTATCTGAAGGGAGGAGTGAGGCTATATCCTCTGTATCCGGAGCAAGTTTACGCTCACAGATCTTCGGGATGCAGGCAACCACAAACACGTAACGTCCCTTTGTCTCTCACTCACCTACTTACTCTCTCACTCATTCACTCACTGACTCACCCACTCACTCACTTACTTACATGCACTACTACACGTGTTGCTAGATCTGTCGGGAGTTCCCCACCGAGCACCACGGCAGCGCGACCTCGCCCCTCGCGTACCATACCCTCCAAAGCCATCGCTGTGCCGGCAAACGCGCCACTCGGAAGCGCCGTGTGAAAGGGCCGTAAGTCCTCTTAACGACGAGTCTTCTGCTAATGGTCCCTTCTGAAATGCACGGTTCCGCCTGCGTACCTACTCAATCTCGCCATACCGCCCTATCTCGCCCAAAACGTCCCCTTCCCCTCTCTGTGAGAGGGGGACGGCGAAGTGAAAGGCCTCAGAAGTCTATTTATTACCTGCTCACCACCTGAGGGCCAGGGTGCCCTCACAGGATATTTGCAACAGCTCAGTGCGTCCTGTACTCATTTTTCTTCGCTCCACAGTGGCCTTGTAGAGGCGTGAATGTATTATTTCGTGTACAGTGGAAGTGTACAATAACTAGAGGAAACGCGTACTTCAATGACTGAGACTTAATGCTAGCTAAAATAAAATGGAGTAAATCTCTCGCTGTCGACCTGGATGGCCGAGGTGGCTAAGAGCATATACTAACTAAACGCTTCGGACCGAAGGGGCGCGGGTTCGAGTCCCGCCGTGGGTATGGTTGTCTGTCCCTTGTCTTTCGTTTATGTGTTGTCGCGGAGGACCTCGCGTTCTGCTGACTCGAGATCACAGGAGTGTGTTGAGGGTCGAATGTGCGTTCCATTGAGATCTAAAGGGTAACCAGCAGTCAGCTGGATAAAAACTCTAGAGAAAAAAAAATCTATCGGCGTTATTTAGCATGATTTTCATGATTCGTTATTATCTTTTTCATGATTCATGATTTTTTTCTATTAACACAATATCTATAGCACAACCAGTCTCTCTTATAGTTCACTTCACAGGCATCTTCTGTTTTCCAATGCACTAACTCTGTGGCGCTCTTTCGGCGCTGAAGTAGGTGGGTGGGCCCTGGCATCGTGTTCCATACTTCCCAGTGCCCACGGCGGAAATAACCATTCCATTGCCGGGATGTCGGGTGCACTACAGACTGAAGTGATTAAAGATTTGCCGATATATACTAAGAAATTCCGTCACCACGGTAAAAATTCGTTGAATTCCGCCCAACGGCTGAGAAGTTACACAGAAAACTCTAAAGATGTTTTCTCTGTAACACACGATAAACCCTCGATATCCCATCAACGATTCTTTTACGTCATTACTTAACTCTGTATACTACGTATACAATAAGGTAAATCGTTGGGTGATAGAAAGTAAATGATTAGATCTCCATCTGCCAATTATCTATCCTATTGTTTATAGTTTGAGTTCCTCGACCTCACGTAAACAGGTGAATGAAAATCTTCTATCAAAAACTTCCTTATACGCTAAGCAGGAAAATTTCGATATGAGATCTACGTTTCCGTCAACTCCCTCAAACTCCTACTTCCCCTGTCCTTTTCCTCTCTTGACAATATGTAAACAGTAGGCGCTGGGAAGGAAAACATTATTGTCCACAGGTATCAGACACATTGCGGAAAAGAGCGTGAAAATAGCGCTCATAGTAATCATGTTTAACTGCCTGAATGACCTGCTGCATAGAAGGCGGAACAACCCAGTTCAACTAAAATCTTGGATCAGATGTTTGTTTATTTTTCATCACGGAGACTAGTACCCGTACTTACCTCTACTGTTTATTAACTTAAAAGTGTTACTTTGCAGTACGTGAAGGGGAAAATAGCATTCCCACCGGGAGAGATGGCTCAGGGTATCAACTGATGTCACTGCAGTCCCTCTGACCAGGAGGTCCATGGTTCTAGTCGCGACGGTGGCAGGATTCTCGACCCTAGCTTTAAAGCTAGCTTGTCCCGGCTGGGCGGTGCCCCACTGGTGGCAGCTAGGGGGAAACCCCATTAGCCGACGGTAGGTCGGCGCCGGATCTCGCCATCCAGCGGGAAAAGGTCACCTCCACCTCCCGAGGAAAAAAAAAGGAATTTATACTTACGGTATTAATGACCCTAGTAGTAGTTGACGCGCCCGAAATTACTAACAATCAATCAGTAGTACGCCGTTCGCAAAGACGTCATGGCCATATAAAAAAAGGTTTCTGCAAAGTAAACAAAATACTGAGGTGACATGAATTAGCATGGCTGCAACCTCGTATATCGAGAATGATCTCAAGAATACGTATCTGCAAGATTCCATGAATTCATATTCAAAAATAATGTACGCATCTCATACGAAAATATATTTTGCGTACTGATTTAATGGCGTCAAAGTTTAATTTGTACGTTACGTACGTTTTTCATTATTAGTTACCTAAATAGCATTTTTAGGCTATTTCACAGTTGACTTACCGAAAATAATCTTTCTTAAATTATAATTATTATAAGATTTTTCCACTTTCTCTTCATTTATTACATTCCTTCATGCTTCACTTTTTTTCTAGTAAATATATACGAGTGGTTTTGTACAAAATATAAAAACTATGTGTTTAGATTATATAAAAAAGAAGAATTGCTTAGAAAATATCTACGTTTCATTAGCATGATTTATCTAACCTATAAAAAATCTTGTATTAACAGTTTTTAAAAAAAGGTTTTAAATTTCATTTGATTTCCTATTAAAAAGTTGTAGCTGAATATGAATAATGGGCCATTTTGTATTATTAGATTTAAAATCGATTTAAGTTACTTTTAATTCGTAGCATACATTTAAAACAAACTCCCTCTCTACATTTCCAAAATTTCAAGGTGGCAATATTGTACGTTCCGGAATCAAAATTGCGAAATTTGATTTGAATTTCAATCATCTTTTATTTTTTTATTTTATCAAAAACAGTTAAAACTTGCTTGACATCTAGGGGAAGAAGTGAATTCTGTGCCCGTTTTCAAAATTCTGTGATCCCTGCCGTAAGTCATATACTAGTTGAATTTTGAATACAGAATAAAATGAGCGTTTTTTGTAAGGATTGTTAACAAAATCATTAGCTCCGATGTAATAAAATCAATTTTTGAGGGAAAATCAGCAATAAATTTGGGCTCTTATCCCTCATCATGTCCTTTGTCAAGGAATAATACTTCTGCCGCGACAACATGGAGAACGATAATTTGAATAACTATATTTCCTATTGAATTGTAGAACACTCATAATTCTAGAAGACTTCTCTTTTAAACTCGTCAACCATCTTGTTCAAGTTCAGGAATTCGAATGGTGGTTTGAAGAGTTCGTTGGAAATTTCTTGGAAACCTACGCATCCCCGCGGTCATCGCAGGCGATCTGCCGCCTTTCACTCCCGCCACAATGACTCAGCTTTCGGAATTCGCCTTCCCAGCAACTCGTCACACGGTTCATTCCATGTTCCGCTCCAGTCATCTTGTCTGACTGAATACATTTGTATGGGACTTGTGAAGAATGCGGGTGCAGTGTTAATGGGGGTCGCATTGCAGATGCCTCGAGATGGCATGTAGTTCATTTGCTTCATGAGATACTTGCAGATCATCAATTCAAGGAGGCGTTGAATAGGTGAATGTGAAGAGACTTCTCTCTTCGCAAAGCATTTCAATGATGAAAATATGGAGGTTTTTATCGCTTCTGTAAACGTTGATCTGGGTGCTATTGAATTCCGTCAGCCACTAAAACGAACACACTTCCTCCCATGTTATCAATTACTTTCTGCTTTATTTCTTCGCGATGAAAAAATAAACTTTTAATGACCTCGGTATCGATCTGCGGGTGACTCGGAAGGAATATTTCAAATCTGTAGGGTATGTAGAGGGGTAGAAGGTAGTTTCTGCCAATGAACATGGGGGGGGGGGGATTTCATAATGGCGTTAAATACAGTCGGGATAATCCGAGAAATTTCGGGGCTGATGGAACCTCACATCACAAAATCGAAATTACACGGGTTACACGGTAGAAAAGAAAATACATAACGGAATTTTCAACTACAATTAATAACAAAGTCAAATTTAAATGAGAAAATGAAAAAAAGAATTAAAATATCATCTTATAGCTGAGTAAATGAACGAATAACTACTTGCAGACTAAAAATTGAAAGAGGATACTTAAGTATTATAACTGTGTGTGCGCCAGAAGAGGGTAGGACGGAAGAATCATACGATTTCTACACCAAATTACAAGATGTATTAGATTCCACGAATAAGAATGATTATATTCTAATTGCTGGAGATTATAATGCAAGATTTGGACAACAGCCTATCCTAAAACTAATTGGAACAAACGTCGAGCCGACATTGAACCAAAATGGGAAAATTTTATTAATTTTAATGAACTAAGAACAGAGAATTCCTTTTTTAAACATAAAGAGATACATAAATATACTTGGGCAGCCAGAAGAAGCCACTCAATAATAGATCTCTTCGTAACCAATGGAAAGTTAGGTAAATGCTTTGCAGATGTAGGAGTTTTAAGGGGGAAAGATATAGGATCTGGCCACTATCTTCTGCGAGGTAGAATAGGCTTAAAAACAAGATGGTTTAAAGATTAAAACCATCAGATAAAAAGGTTAAAAACAAATCAGATCTAAATAATTTAAGTTGGAAAAGTTATCTTTTGAAAGACCCTTCCATAGCAGGACTGTATCAAGAAAGAATAAAACAATATCTAAAAAGTGCAACGACGAATCATCATATAGAAAATGAATGGGAAGTTCTCAAAAACCTTATTGAAAAAGTGGCTGAGGAAGTCCTGGAGAAAAAGAAGAAAAACATAAAAAGGAAAGGACTCTATATATGGAATGAAGATCTAAAATAGGCAATAGCAGAGAAAAAGAAATTATACTTAAAATGGTTGGCCAACAAAGACTCGCAATCCTTAGAACTCTATTAGATTCAATGCAGGAAAACAAAAACCCTCGTAAAAAACGCAAATAAAGAAAACTGTGACAAATATATATCAGATATTGAGCATGATATTCACGGGAGGCAAATAATGGCCTACAAAGCTATGAAAAACCTGAATAAAGACGAAAAAGATGCTGCAAAATTACAGATTTTATACGAAAACGAATGGATAAACTAAACTAAGTGCACTTAGATTTATTTAGACCGCGCAGACAGAAATAGAAGAGAAGAGAAATAAAAGAGAAGAGCAAACTATTAATCTAGCATATTCTCAAGTGTATCTTCCTTCTGATTCTTGCTTTGGGATCAACATTTTACTTTCTCCATAAAGAGTAGAAAGTTATGTAATGATGAACGAAAAAACGGAAAATTTTCGGTAGAAAAGCTCTTATTGCAGGGCCCTGGTATCGAAAAAGTTGATAAATCTAGTTACTACATATAGGGAAAAAAACCCTAACACATGTTGTAGCCAGAATCCTTGTTTTGTGGGTCCTTGATATCGAAAAATCGAATTACGGCAAAACTGTCTGTTCGTCCGTTGTCTATCCGTCTGTGAACAGCGGTCTAAACCGTTCAGCCGATTTTCTCAAAAATTGATATTCCTATATAGATGTAACTTATGTCTTGGCTCCTTGAATTTGAAACGGATATTTTAATTTTGGGGATATTTTACATATAGCTCCGGGACATTTTCAAAATTTTCAAAATATTGCTCCATAATTTTTTATTAAACTTTGTTGTTGGATAGTTTGAAGGACATTTGAGAGATGGTGCAAGTCTCACATTCGTTTGAAACCATGATTTTTCGATAAGTGCAATAGTTTAAACCTTTTTCGGCGTCTTCCGACAACAAAAATATTTAATATAGAGATTTTCCCGTTAATTAAACCTGTTCCTTAAAGATAGGTTTTGAAATCGGGTCATGTACAATATTTCGAAATTTTAGAGTTTTTCACGTAATTTTGCGTGAAAATACGGGGAAGATAGTACGGTATGTGCTGTTTTAGCACCACTAGATTCTTACGTTTTAAAAAGATATATAAATATCCTAAATATAATAACTAACTGAATTTAAAGAAGTAATGGGTCAATTTCCTGTGAAATGTACTTTTTAGGTAAAATATTTTTAAACGTGTTTTGATTAGAAGCATTCATTTCGTTTCAATAAAACAAGTACTAGTTATAGGTCTTCATTTAAGCCGTTTTACTGAAAAAGGATTAACTTATTAATAAGTTGCCTGTCGATACTGAAAATTATTCTTTCCTTGAATTTCCAATGCATATTAATTCTTTCCTATTCTGGTTCGAAATGGATGTGTGGAATATTGTGACTATGTTGTTGGATCATTGTTGATTCCAGTTTGTAATTAATGTAGAAAAAAATAAAATTTGCTTTGTTTTGCTTTGTTCTCGTGGTCCGTGCCGTTAATTTGTTTTGTGTTTTACCCATTATTTCATTGAAAAGTAATTGATTAAGCCGTCCTTAACAATGTTCTTGGAAGTTGTTGATGCATGATCAATGTTTTTAAAATACTCCCATGATTATAATCCAATGTTTACTTGTAAAAGTTATAATAAATAATATTCTGACATTGCATGGCTAATCAATTTGACAGCTGTATGTAATATATTTAATAAATAATGCAATCTGATCATTTTGGATAAACTAAATTGGTGATTTTGTCAGTTTTAAGTGATTATGTTGTTTTTTTTTTTTCTTAATTTCCCTCTGACATGCATCTTGTAATTCAGTGAGAAGCATCCATTGTTCAAGTTTTATTCATTTTGCATTGACAGTTGAACTAACGTCCATAAATTTTCTAGGCACGTAAAGATTTTCCTTATCATAGACTCAAATACACATAATGTCATAAACAAATGGGACTGTGATTACAGAAGAAATACTATTGTTTTATTATGTTATTCTATGCCCGTATAGAACTAATAACATCTTCTGGTAAACTGCAGAAGTGAAGTTGGAAAAAAACATCGTGAGGTCTTGTGTTCGTATTCAGTCAGCATAAAACATTTTTTTTATATTTCTTGAACATTTTTAAGGATTGGATTGAAAATACTAAATTCATTAACAGAATATCCATTTAATTAAAAGTTTTGAATTTTCATAAATTAAATGTGTTAATTTTTTATGAAACTTTCGAGATTTATTTCGTTAAATTTTCGACCGAAAGGTAAAGTATTACTAGGGCGGAAGTTGCATTAGTGCATTACGGAATCGTCAAAACTAATACGCGAAAGTATATGCTGTTGTAGCATCACTAGTTTTTTGTTGTTTTGGCTTTCTCGCCATTACTTTTTTTGTATTTCGTCAAAAGCAGTAAATACAGTTTGTGAGACCCGCAAATTACTTACCTCATCATTGTCTTTATCATTTTCCTCTTTCCATCTGAACACACCTACTGGGCAGATCGGATGGCGAAGTTGGGATTTCAGCCCTCGAAACTACGGTCACTGCCCCGGCTCCTTGACAATTCTCGCCAAATGATAAATAAATATATGAAGATGACGATATCTTATAATGATGTATCGAATAATGTCAGTAAAATTCGAACGGAAAATGTAAGTGTTCTTGTTATAAGTAAACCGGAAATTCAGGTAGCGACAAAAATACCTACAATATTCATGAATTTATTAATTGCTAACATTCTTATATCTTCCTTCACAATGACTTCCTTCTATTGATGCGACTTTCCGCTACACAAAAACATCTTCAATCCCTATAAGGAAATGGTTCGGCTGCCGAGCACCGAAGGAGAGAAAGAAGCGTACAGAACCCTTGCGTTTCCTTTCCTGTTCGGTCATAGACTTCATGCCACTTGTACATGTCCACACCAAATGGCCGGGGAAAACCAATCTGTGGACGTCGACGTGTGACACTGCATCTTCTAAAGGTGACGTAGGGGGCCGTGCGAGCCTGGCTTTAATAGCGCATTAGAATTTCGTGCCTGATAGCACACGTAGAAGATGCTGTAAACAGAACTTCGGGCAGCATTTTTCTATGGTATAAATCAGGGGTCTCCAAACTATCTTCTAATGGGGTCGGATAAAAAGACTCTGGAGGGCCAAAAAATAAATTATATGATAAAATGAAATGTATCCCTGTTTTGTTAAATTGAATTTTAATTAACGAAGAACAAAAGAGTAAACATTTCACAAATTCATTCTTAAGCTACGGTAAAATAAAATTCGTAAAGTAAGGTAAGCTGTCTACCTGAGAATGATGAAAAATCGTGAAATTTTTTGTTTTTCAATTTGTTTTGGGTCGTATGCTCTGCTTTATTCTCTTTTAAATGCGTCAAATCGTCTCTTGCTACCTTTCTTAGTTTTTGAGGAAATATTTTGTTCGAAACGAGTGTCAACTGTCAAGCTCTTAGTGAGTGAACTACATTTTCCCGAAATACGAATTTTCAGCACATTCATGCACTTCAATCATCATAAATCAAAAACTATTAAAGATAATATAATTCTTTTTGCAGCATGTAACCCATAATTTGCTCTAGTGAATGAACTATTATAGTTAATCTGTCATTAAAAGTTTCAGTTTTATGAACTGAAATGTCCCTTATAAACTTATAAACAATTATTTTCTCTCAAAGAAACAAATTCTGATTATTTAGTTTTCACAGTATCTTGACCATTTCAGTTCATTCATTAGAATATTCAATGGTGATTAAATGAAAAAACGTACTAAAATATATTAATTTTTTGAGGAGTTACTATCTTCGAAGCAAATGCCTACATTTTCGCCAATTATTCATAAACAAATAATTTTTTTAAAATTATTTGATCTCTAAAAGCATAAAGAAATCAAAAGTACAAGGGAAAACAAAATAGACCCAAAATTGTAGAATTTTTGTTCTTAGAGAGACAGCTACCTTAAAACACATATGTGCATATGAGCAAAAATTCGGAAAGTAATATTTGAAATAATTAATACACACGGGGTGCTATAATCGTAAAATTTTAAAATTTACTTACAGACACATTTTTCTAAAATACAGAAATCATAAATAGTTTTAAAAAGCACCTCAATGAGAGGAATGAAATTGCGTTTTAATATCTAACAATAAGATAATTTGTGGTTCAATTTTTGTTTCACCTATTATTAAAATGTCTCTCGTATGTTCATCACTTAAGTCAATTTTACGACATGACTGATGTGTGGACCAACAAGTGTGTAAAATTACGAAACAAGATTCTTATATCTTGCAATAAAATGTTACGACCTATGTCATGGTTACATGACTTAGAAAACTTAGGAGCGGTGCTCAGTGCATCAGCTAGAATACTGCTGGAGCCTGTGAAGGATCCTAGATAGAGTCTGTTATGGTCTGCGATAGATTTTTTAATGCTAGTGTCAGGCTTTGTCAAGCTATGTCGAGATTTCAGACGCTGTTCTAGATTGAATTTCGTACTCACTCTGGACTGTGACTGATCAAGTATGAATGGTATTCTCGAGTGCAGTCTTCGCAAATATTATAGATCATTAATTTTATATATTTATGCGTCCAAAACGAGGTTTATTCAACCTTCCGTAGATGTCTAATTGGCTGACTCAAATAGTGAATTTTCAAAATATTTTTAAAAAATTTTGTGTAAACTGCACCGAGTATAAACATAATTGTACTAATTTTTGAATTTTTTAGAAAGTGAGAAAAAACATAAAAAATGCTCCATTGTAATCAAAACCATGTGCTCTCAAGGATAAATCAACAATCAAATTTTGAATTTTGAAAGGGAGAGAAAAGAATAAAAACTCCCATTAAACAATGTATTTTCATTTGGATAAAAAGCAATATATTTTGATATTTTAAAAAAAAAATATATATATAAAATTTATATATATAAAATCTATTTTCAAAGCACTATTTTAAAATGCAATAATTTTAGCATCTTAATATTGCTTCACTGCCAGTGACACTATGTGGAAAACATTTGAATTGAATGAAATGTATTCTCTATGATTCTAAAGGGACATGAAGAAAAGATTGCATTTATGTCAGAAGTCAAACAGAATCTAGAAATTTTAAATGAAATGAAACTACAAAGAATATCGAGAAAAATTGACCTCGGAATCTTATACAACAGGTACAGGTTGTTTTGACTTTCTCTTATACGCAGCAGACTTGGAAAGCAATGCATTTGACTGACATGTTCTTAAAATTATTGAAATCTCCGTTTCTTGGATGATTCCCGTATAGCTTCTATTTGTATAGAAACGAGTTATTCATGAAAATTTGACATTTGGTTTAAACACTTTTCTAAATTTAATCCTTTAATGTCATCTGGCTAGTATTATAAAAAAATTACATGATATAGTACTTATATAAATCTTTTGTATGAGTATATAATCTGTCAACTTTATGAATATTATTTACGAAACTCAGTTATATTTAATAGACTTGACAGTTTTAGTAAAATATTGCGTAGCCATGTCTAATACATTAAAATCAATTGATTTAAATAAAAGAATAATGGTAAAACTATTAATGAAAATATGAAATCATGGGTTTAACAGCACATTATTCATATAACAATTCGGTGTTTTATAAATCTAGAAGTCTAGGGAACTATAAGATGCTATTTCAAAATTATACCATCTCAACATGGGAATAACCATCTACAGAAGTTAATCACAACGACAGTGAACTACCCTTAGTCTGTACCAAATTCATGACGCTACATAAATAGAACTTAATTTTGTGTTCAATTCATTTAAATGGACGTTCCATTTGGAGGTTTGACTGAATTAAGAGACCTAAAAATTTTTTACCTTAACATCAGTCAATGGTACATTGTTCATTTTCAATGGAGCACAGAATTGTTTATTTGAAATAGAAAACTGCATTAAAACCGTTTTCTTTCGTTTACTATTAATTTGTTATTTCGGAACCAATTTGAAACATCTGATATTGTACTATTTACGGTTTCTTTATTGCAAAGGATGTTCGTATCATCCGCAAAGAGAACCGTTCTTCCGTTTCGAATCGTCGAGGGCATATCGTTTACGTAAAGTAGGAACAGAGTAGGGCCTAAAATCGATCCTTGAGGAACTCCACATGCAACGGGCAAAGAGTCGGAAAGGTGCGTACGTAATGTTCCATCATTCCAGTAAGGTATTTCAACTCTCTGAGATCGTTGTTTAAGGTACGAACATAACCAATCTAGAGCAATACCACGAATTCCATATGAAGGTAATTTGGAAAGTAAAATGTCATGATCAATGACGTCAAAAGCTTTTGAGAGATCTAAAATAATCCAATAGGTGCCTCGTTTTGATCCAATGATGAGGCGACATCTTTAAGAAAAGAAAATATAGCTGTTTCCGTTGATTTTGATTTCTAAATCCATGTTGCAATCTGAAGCGCGTCGTGTTTAGTGAGAAAGGTTTCCATTCGTACGTAAAAAGTCTCTCTAATATTTTGAAAAAACTGATAGAAGAAATGGGCCGATAATTTTGAATTTCATTTTGTTGCCTTTTTTTTTTTTGTGGCTTGGCCTTTGCCTGGCAAATGCCGGAGCAGTAACCTACCAAACGGGCCATGGACCGCGCGATTTTCCTTCCTCTTCCTTGTCCTATCCTCTCCTTCACACCTCACTAACATGCACTACACTATCACATATTCCGGGAGACCGGTCGGGAGCTTAGAGCTTGTTCCGGCTGGGCAGTGCCCGCTGGTGGGAGAGTCCTGGTTAGGGGAACCCCAGCCGACGGCAGGTCGGCGCCGGATCTCGTCATTCAGCAAGGTGAAAATCACCGCCATCTCCGAGAAAAAAAATGCACTCACCAACGGGACTAATGACCACAGTAGTTGATGGCCCGGAAACAAAAAATCAATCAATCAATCAATATACTTAGGATTGGCGGGCCACTTGGAATACTGCTGAGGGCCATAGAATACTGCTTTGGAGATCCCTGGTATAAATGGATCCTCAGCAAAATGCTAGTGTTCAGGACTTGTGTAATGTAATTTTCGGAAGCAACAAATTTTCAGAAAAAAAAACAGGCAGGGGTGTTCTCTAATTGAATTTCGTGATTACCTCTACTTCTATTTTGTGAACATATGTGTGACATGAATCAAGTATGAATGATATTCCTTACGAGTGCGGTTCTTCATGAAAATATTATCAGATCATCTAATTTTATATACTTGCGTACGTAGGAGTCGTCCATAAATTCTGAGGCGATTTTGGCGATTTTTCAACTCCCTCTTCCCCCTTGGTGAGATGTCGTGAGATTTGGCTCGACCCCCTCCCCTTCTAATATCACGTGAGATTTTTCAAAATATTTTTAATGTAAATACGTTAATTTGTGATTAATTGCACTGGGATTTATTTAAAAACATAATTTGCTTAACTATATTTATTTAAGGCTAGATATGACTAGTATTTAGAAAATATAGTGACTGAGTTACAATGAATACTGTTGCACTTCTAAAAACAGTGCAATCATTCATTGTAATTCATTTTAGGGGGACTCATGTGCGGTCTCAAAAGTGATTACACCGGGAGCGGTAGCTCAGTGTTTAAAAAGTGTAGTTTGTATGTAACTTACCCATTTTCCCTCAACAGTTCATATGTATTTGTCATGTTATGGTATAAAACCATGTAATATATTTGTACTTATATATATATATATATATATATATATATATATATATATATATATATATATTATGCACTAATATTTTTGCACCTAATCATGCACTCATTTTTAATATTTTTGGCACCTATTTTAGCATCTAAATTAGCAAATATTTGCTCCTCAAAAGTCTGGCCTCTATGGATTACACATTAATGGTGGTACATCAACATCATATGCCTGAAGGAATGGAAATACTTAACTCCTATGATTCTAAAATTGGGATCACCTTAGAAGAAGAAGTATATGGTATTTTCAATGTTTTTTGCGGAGTCTAACACTCCGAATTACTAGAAAATTTTTAAATGAAATGAAATATTAAAGAATATCCGAGAAAAATTGTACCTTCAAATTCTTATATCAACAGGTAGAAAAAATTGTTTTTTGACTTTTCTGTGGCCTTCGATACGCAGCAGAGGGCTTTGACGAGCAAAAGCACGATGACACTCTTGCACGAACAACTGACGCTTCTTAAACGGTCATATTGGAAAATACTACAGACGGGATTTTAATTCGATTCCTATAAAGCTTCACTTTTTATAGACAACTGAGGTTTTTATTCATGAAAAAAGCTATTAGGACATTTGGTCATCAGATAAACCACACTTACTTTTCACAACATTTCGGAGTCCTATTAACTCCATCTTCAGGCTACGTATTATAAACAAACATTACCATAAATGAAACATATATAGATCACAACCAAAAACATCTCATATAAAATCGTTCATATGTTATGAGTATATAATGCCATGTCAATTTAAAATACTTTATTTACACGAAACTCAACATTATATTTTAATAGTACATTGTACAATAGGTTAACATTAGTAAAATATTGCGTATGCCATCGTCTAAAAAACATACATTAAATATCAATTGCATATAAAAAAAAATATGTCATATTAAAGGCATATAAGTAAACAGGTGCTCTTTCCCTAGGTGAACATTATCATATATTACCTGACTGGCAATGTCTAAAAATTATATACACACTCTCCAACATTACATAAACCATCATAACAGAAGGTTACATCAATCAACAGCACACTCAACTACCATTCACGTCATGTACCAAATATCATGATGCATAATCATAGAGATTACATGCACTTAGGTGTCTCTAAGAGTTTTCATAACACCTTCATAACACCATCATAACAGCTAGTGATTACGTTCCACTCTATTATGGAGTTTATAGTGTTATTATTCTTTAAATGAAGAGTCTCTAAAACAAGTCTTTTCCTTTTATTCAGTTCCATGGTTAAAATGTGCGTAGCTTTAAAATGAAATTCATGTGAGGTTTTTACTCCATGGTTCGAGATAGAGTTGTACTGTTCTCTGACTTAACTGATGTTGGTTTGGTGGTTATTAACCTGTTCCTTTAATATTCTGCACGACTGACCTACGTGACACTAATTACTAGGGCCAAAATTTTAATGGCAAGTCATATATTTCTTCTGAACCTTCGGATGAATTTTATAACAATTTGTGCACAAATTCAGGTATTGTCGATTAAGAAAAGCGTATTTTTATTGTGCATATAAAGTCCTATTTACACCGTTTTTCATAAAAGGTCATATTTTGGCAAATTTTCCAAAATGCATAAATTTTATAAAAGGTTATTTTGGCTCAATTTGACCCAAAATGAATACATATGTCATATTTTTATGGACACAAGAATAAAAAGCTTGAAAATGTATATCGCATGACAATGTATCAGGTGATATTGTCACAAATAAACCCAACAATTATACAATATAGCATTATTTGAAACAGGATTATTTGTTTCACAGGCACAATATTTTGTTAATGCCAGTTAGTTCTAAATACTTTAGTTCTTGAGGAATTTTGTATTTATGTTATACCAAAAAAAATATCAACAGGAATTTTTAAAAAAACTTGTATAACTCATATTTTATTTTTTTTTTTAAATTTTTTATATTATATTATTTTCATTTTCTTCACGTCACTGCTGTTTATTCTTCATGAATCTTCTATTTTTCATTGACCTATTGATAATGCCTTCCAAGATTTACTCAGCCTTCCTAGATTTCTTCGTTCGAAATGGATCCACTCAAAGACTTTGTTATTCTGTCAGCGTGGATTGTCTCATTGGATGGCCATACAATTGGAGTTCTTTGAATTCTACATTTTCGATCACTTGCCTTTCTATCTGCTTCATTGGCTGTTAGGTGTTCTTAATGAAGGGGGCATACTGACAACATTGTTTCAAAAATTCATTTCCGTAGAATTTAACCAAGAATTCTTTTGCATCCTTTTTTAACCAAATTTTTTATCTATCACAACTCTTCGCCTTTGTCTTGTATATTTGTCTCTTGGTTTGCTTTCTAATATTCTTGTTCCCAAAAATTTTATGCCTTTCCTTGCTTATTTCTTTAATAATGATGTCATCATATCAAAGCATACTAAGAGTTACTTGAAGATATTTAAATTCCTTCCTTTCTTTCTTAAAATATACCTTTTTCGTTTCTAGATCATTTCTAGATTTCCCTACAACCACGTATCTTGCCTTTTCATTATTTATTTAGAGTTTCCATTTGTTTATGTTACTTCTACTTTCTTTCTTAATTTTCTTTCTTAATTTTCTTTCTTTTCTTTCTTAATTTTAAAATTCAATATCATCCTGTTCTTCAGTCAAAATGAGTCCAACTGGAATAAATTGCGGATGCTATCGTAAACATCACCTAGATCACGTGGAGAGGTAGCTCAGGGCATCAACTGATGTTACCGCAATATCTTTGACCGGGAGGTCCTAATTTCGAGTCCCGACGATAGCTAGGCTGACTTCAAGCGCTGATTGGAGGAGAATTCTAGCAAGCCTGCAGCACTGATCTGTAGTTAACCGTGGTTTCTCCGATTAAAACCAGGCGAATGCCCGAGTAGTACTCTTACGAACGAGCCCCGGATCGCGCGTGACCTACCTTTTCCATTCCTTGTCTTGTCCTCGCCCTTTACTTACACACTAACATACACTACACTAGCACACATACCGGGAGACTAGTCGGGAGCTTAGAGACTGTCCCAACTGAGGCTGTTGGGAGATACCTGGTTGGGGAAAACTTCGCTAGCCGATGGTAGGTCGGCACCGAATCTCACCACCTAGCGTGGAAATATCACCAAAATTACAGCCACCTCCCGAGGAAAAAAACATGTAGTACACTAATGGGACGAATGAGCTTGGCATTCGGAATCACTAATCAACCAATCATCTTCCTCAGTAGGTGGATTGCGGCGAGGGCAGTGGCGTCGGGGCTGGGGGTGGAGTGACGAGGAAAGGACCTTCCGGGCTCGTCCGTCAGCGCAGCGCGTGGGGCGGGCTCTGATGAGCCCCGCGTGGGCCTTCCCCGCCCGCGTGATCTGTGCGTCATTCGCGCAGCGCCCAACACCTGCGCCACACGCTCACCTTTTCCTCCGAGGCTCCCCAACCCTCCACCACACGCCGTTTAATCCTCTGCACAATGCCAAAGGAGCAGCCAAAATCCCCAAAATGATTTCGTAATGAAACGGAGTACCAGTTTAACATTCAGTTATGGCTAATATCTTTCGTGGACTGATTGATTGATTGATTTTTTCGTGTTTCCGGGTGCGTCAACTCCTTTGGTCATTAGTCCCGTACGTGTAGTGCATGTTTCTTCTCTCGAGAGATGGCGGTGATGTTCACCCGCTGGATGACGAAATCTGGCACCGACCTACCGTCGGCCAGCGGGGTTTCCCCCCAATCGGGACTCCCCCATCAGCGGGGCACCGCTCCAGCCGGGACAAGCTCTAAGCTCCCGACCGGTCTCCCGGAATATGTGATATTGTAGTGCATGCTATTGTAAGTGTGTGTGTAAGGGGAGAGGATAGGACAAGGGAGAGGAAGGACAGATCGCGCGCGGTCCGTGGCCCGTTTGGCAGGGTACTGCTCCAGCATTCGCCTGGTGTTGATCGAAAAAAACACGGAAAACTACCGATCAGAGCAGTCGGCAGCTAGAAATCTCCTCCAGACAGCGACTGAACTCGACCTAGCTGAAAAGCTAGTGTCGGAAATCCTGCCGCCGTCGGGACTCGAACCTAGGACCTCCCGGTCAGAGGCGTTGCAGTGACATCAGTTGATGCACTGAGCTATCGCTGCTGGTGTAATGAAACGGAATACCTGTTTGACATTCAGTTACGGGAGCACTGACTAATATCTTTCGTGAACTGGGTTGCGCATCTCAAATATTCAGACGTTCAGGTAAATGAGTTTAAATATTTCACCTTGTATTAAAGCGCATAATTCTCGTATTCACACTTCAGCCATTTGTTGGAGAAACACTGTATTCTAGGATATGCTACTGGAAGGTAGACCAATCTGCAATCTAGAGAGTGTACAATTCAAAAATCGTATTATTTTTAGTTGTGCCACCATTAAAGCTCAGGATGCGTTGTGTTCCACTCGCGGACGCGCGAGGCTTTCAATATTGAAGCGTATTTCTTGTTTTTATTATATTTCTGATTGCGATTTATTCATATTTTCACACTTTTTTTGCTTGTCTTTTAATTTTTCCTCTTTACGGATTTTAATAAAACACAAAAAAAATTGTGGATAAAAAGCATGGTGATCACATTTTTAAACCTATCAGAATGATCTTAATTCTGTTTAGCGTGACTCCTCTTTCATAGCTCTTTATCAATAAACAAACTCAGATTTTAAAGAAAGTTCTCAATTTTTATTACTATGCGAGACAGTTCACGTAGAAAAAGAAACATTTGGGATCGCTTGAGAAGGTCTCTAGCATGTTTATTTATAAAAACGTTTGTTGTTTTTTAAAATCAAGAAGAGGCGAAATGAAAGGAAGAACTACGACATTAAAAAATGAATGCATTGTTTTCGGAATTTAATTGGTAGTAACATAACGAAATAAATGAATCTAGAGCAGAGTTGTCCAACTGGCGGACCCCGGTGTCATTTATTGTCGCCCACGAAATGTTATTAGGCAAAGTGAAAGTCGAAACGTAGGCTGTCTGCTACTAAGTTTTCTCTTAATAAAAGTTCCAATAATTTTTTTATAGAAAGTCACAAACTATATTTATTAAAACATAAATGATTATTACATTCAAATTGGTATCTTGAACAAAACAGCGTAGCAACGTTTCAGACGTCGAGTTGTGCCTCCGTCACAAGGCCTTTAACTATATGTCAACTAAAATAGGAAATTTAATAATGAATATAAATAACAAATTTAAAACAACTAACTTGTTTCTGTCTATAAAATAAATTATTGGAACTTTTATTAAGAAACAACGAAGTGAAAGTCCCTTGCATTCATGTGGGGCGTGAAATTGTGCTCGTAGCGCACGCGCCCTGCCGGGGTCGACCGTCCCTTTAATGTAAAAATAGGTTATGTTTAGATTTAAAGATTTTTTGTAGTAAATTCAGAAATTCAAAAACATTCCAATGTGTTTCCCTGCGTTATGCATGATACGGCCCGATATTACGTATGGTTACACCCCCACCCCCACTCCGGTTTCAGAGTAGCCGGGCAAGGTGCAGAGATCAACAATACCGGGAAGTCCAGTGTGGCAAGAATGAAAATGTGGCCCGCAAGCATATTAAAGGTTTTAGTTCTGGTCCGTGAGGTCTTGGAAGTTGGACACCCCTGATCTAGAGGAATGCATGATATACCTCAACTTAGTGTCACTAGTCCTCTTCGTGTCACTAGTTATTATGTATGTATGTATTTGGCGTTATTGGGTTGGTAGTTCGACTTCACCGGCCTGCTAACGGTGTCCTCCTTGCCAGGGCCTAGTTAAATTCCCATGCTTGAGGGTAAGAGCGACATAAGGCTAACGTGACGTATTCTCTTCACCGTAACTAACAACATCCGTCTGTTTGAGCTTTTCTTCGTCACACAGGTACAGAAACTGGGACGATTTAAAGGAAAGCTTTAACTCTATTTCTGCCTCGACCGGGAATCGAACCCTGGACCACACGCTACTACGCTGTTAAGCTACTACGCTGTCCATGAGTCATACCAGAGGCCTAATATTTATTATTAAACTTATTTTTTTTGTAAAAAAAGCGAAATGTAAAGTTGAGGGATAAAGAAACAAAATTGTGGCATTGAAAACCCAAACACAGGCTTTAATAATGGAGGTTTAGAGCAGGTTTGAAAATAAATTTGAATTTTTGAAATTTTGAAAATTTCAGAGGTTTTAATGAATATCCCCCAAAATTAGAATATATTAATGAACTCCTGAACGGCATGTATAGATCATTCTTCTGACGTATTTACCTAGTTTCAACCCAAAAGCTTCTAATCTGATTTAGTTGTGCGTGACAAGTCCTACAAACTGACAGATGTCCCGATTTCGGGTACAAATGCAGTTTCTCCTCGCCAAATGCATTAATCTTAATCATCCGTGGATTAGTACTAATAATTAGTACTACTTAATTCTGACCTGTGTACGAAGGTACAGCTCAAAAAAAATCGTAAACATGAATTTCATGGCCTAAAATTCGAGATTGTTTGTGTTTCCAATACTTTTCCTCTCTGTGCTATATTATAGGGAAGCAAGTAATAATGCTGCATTCAGAAACTGAGCAAAATATTCAGCGCTCGAGTAGGGTTCGCTAGCCACGACACCACCAGACGTACTTTACGGCGTACTGTACTTTACTTGAGCGGCCGGGCGGTATGTGCGGGATATTTTGATTTTGGTTTTATTTGCTGCTCGTATTTTCATTTTCGTGATTGATCATTGTGCTCCACGAACACGTGAACTCCATATCAATGACTACTTTTACACAGAGTTTCATTTAATTTCACAATTCTGCACCCTGAATGTATCCTTGCTGATTGCAATCTTCTAGAATGAAAATATTAAATAGCATTGAACCATAGTTCGGGGATATATTCGAGCGTCATAATTTTCGGGATACTTATAAACTCGGGCATTGCTGTACTTCAAATAGTGTATGATATGAAATAAATCGTATGAATAAAACTTAATACAAATGCACTGAAAGACGGTAAATATTCCATAAGGAAGTTCACGTCGACTCTCCGATTCACCTTGAACTTGTAACTCCTTCACGCAATGCGTTGGAGCGTTCTTTATTCAAGGAAGTAAGCGAATTAATTCAATGTATGAGTTGGAATCTTGGAAAGGAAAGATTTGTTTTCCTTGATACTTAGATACTTAAAATAGCGGTGCTGATGCTGAAAGTTTTTGTGTACAGTGTTTGAGGAAGTTCACATAAGATCTCTAAAGAACTTGTTTTGAAGGTGACCGAGGGACCAGCGAAATATGTGATTCCTCGCTCAGAATCAACTTTACTTTCCTGATACTCATTTCGAACTTTCCTTATCAACTAACGTATTAAAAGGTATTAAAGGTAACTTAGTTGCATGGGTTGCATGGACCACCTTCAATATCACTGCAAGCTTCAGAAATGATTCCACTTCTAAATTAGCATGAAAAAACTTTATTTTATTCTCTGCAAAAAATACCTTTGGTTTCCCTGCAACATAGCACGAACATTCTCAAATTATTTTAAACGATTAGGTACGATAAATTATAATAATTATATTGCAATTTATTATTATTATTATTATTATTATTATTATTATTATTATTATTATTATTATTATTATTATTATTATTATATTATTTAGTTGTATTATTATTAATTTACTAGAATTGTATGCTATTATTAATATTGTATTAGTATTATTATTATCCTTATTTTCCTTTTTTTCTTCTTCTTCTTCTTCTTCTTCTTCTTCTTCATTATTATTATTATTATTCTTCTTATTATTATTATTATATTATTATTATTATATTCTTAATGTTAGTACTATCACAGTATAAAGCAAAGGTGACCAGAGTGTTAGAAAGCTGTGGACCAGAGCGTTGTATCAAGGATAAGCGATGAGCAGGATGTTTATAAAACAGAAGTAATTTTCACTACGTGACTGCTCATGTTTTATAAGGCCCACGCGTAACTCAATCGAAAACTAACAAATGTATTTTACAGATCATTGTTTTATCGCGAGTTGAGGGGAGGTATGTTATCTTCCCCATCCTTCCTCCAGGATCCATGACTGCCTGAACGAATATTGGTAATGTTCACTTGAGCACCGACTCCTCGTAAGCATTGTTGTTGTTTTTAATTTGTTTATTTATGGTCGCTTTATAACAGCTCAGGTCTTCAGCGACCTCATTGTGTTTACATCAGTACATTACATTTCAAGGTTACAAATAGTTGCATCATTGCATCATAAACATTATATCAATATATCATAACAAAAATTGCATCATAATTATATTACATTCAACAATTTACTTATTTCTAGTGGTTTCAAAATGTTTTTACAACCTTCTTCTGATTTGAACAGTGAATATAAGCTGCCTTCTATGTTTATTGATTTCCTTATATTAACAAATAAACATGTATACTAAGAACGCGTTTTATATTTCGAATACTATGACGAGAGAACAGAGTACAAATGTCTGTGGATGTAGAATTTCCTTCCAACCGCTTCGAATTCATTTTAGGACCTGCACGGCGACACTCAGTGCTCTGAAAATGCTTATACAACACAGTAATTTGAAATACTATAATGCATTTTTATTACACATATTTTCTATATTTTCTTATATATTTTGGAAAAAATGAATACAAATAATCGTATATTTTTCCTTTTTTATTACAATTAATTCCGATTCCTAGTAATATAGATGCCATGGATGCCCTGCTACTAACTTTAATTTGGAGAAGGTTTTATGCCAGACTTCATTCAAAACATAAAAACCGTCGTGCCGCGATCTAATTTTTAAAATTTATAAAGTTCGATCATGTAAATTATCGCTCAGAAACGATTCAGATAGCCGCCTTCACGTTTGGAGATTGAATCAGTACCACCACGAGTTTCAAAATCTGGAAATTTCCCCAAATCCTGGGCCCTTTCTGTGCGCCCTTCCCTTCATTTGTGTCCTCGTCAAAGAGAGGAGTTCGTCGTAAATCCGTGTACCTGCACGGCCCTCCTTCGTCCTTCTCGCAAGAGCTTTTGCGCGGGGTGGTGAAACCCGAAGGGAAAAAACAGTCAGCCACGCTCTTTTGCAGGGTTGCGTACCTGTCGTTACGCGAACGAGGGTTGTTCTGCGAAGAGGGGGCTGTGGGGGTGGGGGGCGGAGGCGGTCGCCGACGCGCACAGGTGGCCAGGAATTCCGTGAAAGGGAAAAGCACGGAAAAAGCCCAAAAGATCTGCTGTATCAAACCGCGAGACTTTTGAAGATAAAGTGAACTTTTTGAAATGAACAGTTCCGTCCCGAGACAAGTCTGAATCGGGCCACGGCCCAAACGTAAAGTCACGTGGATCACGGCCCAAACAAAATCCCATGGGCCACGGTCCAAACTTAAAATCCCATGAGCCACGGCCCAAATGTAAAATCCCAAGGGCCATGACTCGATTCACTCTTGTCTCGGAACGAACCCATGTTTTGCAGCGACTCTCATGTTGAAGTTGGTTTGGAGACTGGATATGATCCTGTATTAGTAAGCTCTGATGAAGGAATAAAATCTTACGAAACGTTGGCAAACTAATTGTTTCATTGACGCATCCAGTGAACTACACACCGGGAGCGGTAGCTCAGTGCATCAACTGATGTTACTGCAGAGCCTCTGACCGGGAAGTCCTAGATTCGAGTCCTGACGGCAGGATTTTCGACACTAGCTTTTCAGCTTGGTCGAATTCATTCGCTGTCAGGAGGAGAATTGTAGCGGCCGACTGCTCTGATCGGTAGTTTTCCGTGGTTTCTCCGATCAACACCAGGCGAATGCCGGAGCAGTATCCTAACACACGGGCCACGGACCGCGCGCGATCTGTCTTTCCTCTTCCTTGTCCTATCCTCTCCTCTTACACACACACAAACACTTACACTAACATGCACTACAGTACCATACATGCCGGGAGACAGGTCGGGAGATTAGAGCTTGTCCCGGCTGGGGCGGTGCCCCGCTGGTAGGAGAGTCCTGGTTAGGGGAAAACCCCGCTAGCCGACGGTAGGTCGGCGCCGGATCTCGCGATCCAGCGAGGGAAGATCACCGCCATCTCCCGAGGAAATAACATGCACCGCATTTACAGGACTAATGACCTAAGCTGATGACACACCTGGAATCACTAACCAACCAACTATGAACTACATCTCTTATTTCATCAATGGCCATGAATCCTACAATGCCAAATGGGGAAAATGAATTCCCGCCTTCTCAGGGTTACTGGGGGCCAGGAAATAGAAGAATCCCACAGAATGCTCCGTGCGCGCTTTTGGCGTCGATTCGGGCCCAGTGTGCACCGTGGGCGGCATCTTGGGCGAAGGCGGCGGCCGCGTAGTCAGGAGTGGCGACACAACTGGCGGATGGGCGGGCTCTTTGGGGGGGGGAGGGGGCGCCATGCCTGGGGAGAGGCAGACGCTTGCTGGGGCGTGGGAGAGAATGGTTGGGCTGCACGCGGCAAATTCCGCAATTCTGCGAAACGACTTTTATATTGTTGAAGCAAAAGCGAGTTTTGATGAGGGTGAAGGAAGGTAGTCCTGACCTGTAAACAGAAATCCCAAGGGAAAAGGCTTCCTGGAAGCCACAAGTTCCCTTTGTATTTGCCCGCACATCGATTGTGCGAACTTGTTCGCTTTCAGGCGTTCAAAAGCTGAACGTCGCCTGTTCAGCCAATGACTTTTTCGAACATCCTGACTGGTAAATATCTCTAGTGCGATTTGCTTCAAAATAAATCTCAAAATTCTTCTTTTGGGTAATAAGTTATACGTTCTAAATTCTGTGGCATATTTCTCACCAATTGCAAGATGCTAAAAGTCAGTAATCATTTTAATTTCTCGCAAATTATAGTATTTAAGTCGTTAACGCAAATACCGTCAAACACACCGAGACTCGAGCCTTAAGAAGAAGATATTTTCCAATTTAATCATAGGCACGGGTTGAGGGAACCCTGTCTCTCCTGAAAATTTCGGAAAGTGTCCCTTTGCGTTACTTAATGAAAAGTTTTATTTCCTTTAATATGACTAATCATTGATTTCCCCCTTTTTTACCCTAACAATTCGGGGAATTGTTTTGCATTTCGAGGAAAATCTCTTGAAACCATATGGCAACCCAATAAATGGTACAAAATAGAATCAATTGTTTGTTAATGGAATTATTAAAGTTATAATTCAACTATTCTTGTAATATGTTTTTTGATTGACCAGTAAAATATACCATATGCAAATATAAATGTTTAATGGAAAAGGGGACCATGAAATGATATTGATCCCTGCTCTTATTTCGCACCCTTAAGGTCGTAATTTACAAACACACATTAGGTCAGAGCTTTTCGATCTTTCCTGCGAATTAAAACGTTAACATTTAGATTGTTTTTCTGCATCTCTGACATTTGTATTGAAGTAATCTACGAGAAAGTAAGAAATGAAGAAATACAGAAATACACAATTCGAGCGTACCTATTTATTTATTAACTCGTATTTATTAATAAATTCGTTGTAGGATATCCTTATCAAACAAAAACATTTTACATTAGTAAGTCACACTAATATTTTTGTTTTATAATTTTCATTATCGTTTGTCAGTGTTCTCATAGCTTCCAAATCAGTATTAAAGATCATACAATCCGTAAAATAGCTGCGTAATAAATCCGTAAAAAAGTTTAGTTCCTTCCACCACCATTCTGTGAGTTAACATAGCTGCAAACACGAGTTCATTTCGCATTTCTCAGCGATGAAACTGCAAGAGTTTTAACCTGTGGAATTGCCTCTCGTCTAAGGCCACCTACCTACTCCCCCGAGTGTCTTGGCCCTCCCCCCTCTTCCTGCGCTAATGGGTGTGTACTCGCTTCCGCGGCGGCGGCCGAGAGTGCCTGCGTCTTGGCTGCTGGCGCCCCCGCTTCCGTCGCCCGGGGCGTTGCGTCTCGCCGGCCACGCCCACCCTCCTTCCCGTCGCCCGCCCCCGCCCCCGCCCCCCACCCCACCACCGCACAGTGGCCGGCGACATCGGGATTCCACGGGCCAACGCCAAGGATCCCGTGAATGCCGGAGCAGTACCCTAACAAACGAATCGCGGTCCGCGCGCGATCTTTCCTACCTCTTCCTTGTCCTTTCCTCACCACTAACACACACACACACACACACACTAACATGCACTACACTTCCGCATTTGCCGGGAGACCCGTCGGGAACTTAGGGCTTGCCCCGGTTGGGGCGGTGCCCAGCTGTAGAGAGATACCTGGCTGGGGAAACCCCGCTAGGTGGACGCCGTATCTCGCCATACAGCGGGAAAAGACTACCGCCACCTCCCGAGCAAAAACACGCCCTGCATTTACGGAAATAATGACCATAATCCCCGCCCGGAATCACTATCAATCAATCCAAGGATCCCGCGGCTGGATAAGTGTGTTTGCTGGAACTTAAACGGCTCGTATTCGAACAAACGCGGCACGCAAGCCAGGTTTCAGCAAATTAGAGGAGGAACTCTGTCGCCGTCGCATTTTTGCTTTGAGTTCGAGGCTCGATGGTGGTGGATTTTCATTTCTAGGTAGTATATAACTGGGTCGAATTTAGCAGCTGCCTGGAGGTGAAGTCTTGCGAGCAGCTGCTCTGATCGGCAGTTTTGTGTGGTTTCTCCGATCAACACCAGGCGAATGACAGAGCAGTACCTTAACAAACGGGCCACGGAACGCGCGCGATCATTCCTTCCTCTTCCTTGTCCTAGTCTCTCCCCGTACTCACACTTACACTTACACGCACTGCACTACCACACATGTTTTGGCAGCACAAGATACAGTGTTAATGTACGACGCGCGTCACTTATCGCGCGTCAACGCGAAGCTTGTGTGACACAGGCCTAAGGAGATCTCTGGGGTAGAAATCCTTCACGATTACGATGGATCGGCGCCGGATCTCACACTCCAATGGATAAACTTCACTATCTCCCAGTATGTAACATTCACTACACTAACGGGACTAATCACCAGGGCAGTTGGTGCGCTCAGAAATGTAGTTTATCAATCGTATTTTTTCCAACAAGGGAACAATGAAGCCGATAGCAACGGCAAACTAAGAGTACTTGCAACAGATGGGAAACAGACGCTTGAAGAGAGGCTTTACCATTGAAGCCTATTCTTCAAGCGACTCAATCACTAGTTTGCAAGGCTCATTAGTACGTTTACTTCGGTTGCAAATCAGACGTGAGAATCAGTTGTGGGAACAATGAAGCAGGTAGCGGAGTTGATAGATTAACATGATATTAATCGACCCGAGGTAGGCCCGCTTACTCACCTGTGAGTACCTTTAGATCCTCTAAGTTATGCACAAATATTTCCACTCTCAAGAAAGCTCCCAGATGAATGAGTGAATCAATCGTCTGACCAACACAACGCGGTGATGCCCTCACAACACAGAGCAAAATCACAAACTCCTAGAAGCATCATATTTTCAGAGAAAATTTGACGTTGCCTGTTGGCTGTCTGGGTCGATTTCCGTCCGCTGCGAAGTTGTTGCCGTTTTGGCCAACAGTTGCAAACGTTTTCATAACCCCTTATATTCCTGTTAAGGAGAAAGGGCAATAGCAAAAATCCTTATGACTACTTGTAATAGAAAAGGCTGGTTCAAGGGGCTTTGTCACTGGAAAGTTATATTAGCTAATTGATTACCGACCTTTCGGAAAATTCGGGTGCATGCATTACACAATATATTTTGGCTGGAATTATGATAATAGCGGGAATAGTATATTCATATCACTCTGAACATAATTTTTAATCTTCTATAGCATGTTTTTTACTTCAAGTAGACTGAATTTAACTTTGGAAAAGTATTAAGTAAACAATATACAATTCCCAATTTTGAATTTATTTCACCCCCTCAAAATATTTTTTCTACAATAAAAATTCGGAAAAAATCACTTCAATAATTTTTGTAAGTGTATATATCGGTATTGATGTTGTTTTCGTGCTGTTTACATCACCTCTGACGACGGAATAAAAATATTCAAAAACTTCCGCAGTTTTTCTACTCACTCCGACCAAATCCCATGAACTACATTTCCTAATAAAATGTTAATGAACCTTCTTGATAAAAATGAATAAGACACCTTAGCCCACACAGCTTGTATAACGAGAGACAGACTTTCGCCTCTGCACAATGTCCGCTGAGATTTTTATTTCGGGCACTGCCAGGGTTCTGTAAAGTGTAAACGACCGATTTGAGCCGCGCACCGCCTTCCCTCCCAGCGTGGAAGCTACCTGGCGGTGACGCAGGAGGCGGCGGAGGGCGGAATTGGAGGCGTCGCGCCCGCCAACACGTCGCCACGTCGCCGCCCTGTCGCTAAAACCGCCACCGTCACGCCGCCTCCGTCTCCAAAGAAGTCCCACCGCCCCACCCCCGCCCCACTCCACCTCCGACACCTTGACAACGCAGCCGCTGCCTCGACACACCACAACCACGACCACGACCACGACCACGACCACGACCACGACCACGACCACACCACGACCACGACCACGACCACGACCACGACCACGACCACGACCACCACCACCACCACCACCCCCCCCCCCCCCCCCCACCACCACACCACCTTCACCAACACCACCACCGTCTCTACTCCTCCAACGCTGCCACTCCCACCACCGCCGCGCTGCGTCCGTCTCCAAAGAAGCCACTGCCCCCTCCGCCACCGCCCCTGCCGCCGCCGTCGCGCCGCCTGCGACCTCAAAGAAGTGGCCGCCGCCGCCGTCGCGCCACCTCCGCCCCCGAAGGCGCCGCCGCCGCAGCGCGGCGTCGGTCAGTCGCGCCGCCCGACGCCGTCCCTCCGCCGGCAGGGCTACCGGAGGTGGCCTTTGCACGTTTCCTACGAGCGGCAAGACGAGCATACTATGAGTAAGCCTGCCGCAGAGAGTTGATGATTGTGCCTGATGAGGGGGGGTTAATCTTTAAACTGATTTCATAAGACTCTGAAAATGAATTTCGTCAATGACTGTGGTGTGTCAGGTTTTGAGACTTTTTAATTTCTAAATCCCATTCTTTTCTTTTAATTAGTTGTGATTTTCATTCACACTTGCTCACCGGATTCACTCTCATTCATATACTCTGCGTTCCGACAAAGCATGACTACAGTGCAGCAGAAATGGAGAGAAGTAAACATTCTAGTTGCGGAGTAGAATCACCTCGCTTCCTTGAACCATTTCCTATTACGAACATACTTTACCGGGGAATGTTTGTATCTGTAGTTCAAATAAACAAGTTTAGGATGTGAGGTTTGGTATCTAACAACCAAAGGCTGTTTTCAAAACTGTCTTTTAAACACTCCAAGCCCTGTGGTCATGCACTCTAGGTATGATTTTTGCTGACATTCAAACTATAAATTATTTACGTTTGTATGTCTTCATGGCATGTAGCCAGCAAGGAGCGTGAACGCAAATAAAGAATGGCCGTATTTGTCAGTTTTTATTTATTTATTATAGTCGCTCATCTCTTGAGTAACATTGTTTTCCAAAGATGTGGAGATCCAGGTAAATGAAGTATCTTTTCCCTTTCGTGATATTTTATGGTAGAGTTCAGTGATTGTGAGATTTCGCAGTTGGGACTACTTTCGAATAGTCATTCTTGACCATGGGCTTCATACCAATAATAGTGTGTAACCTAGTATATTTCTCACCAAAATCATCGAAAGCACATATTCTAAATTCTTCTGAGTAGAATGAACTTTTCTCTAATTTCAGAAAAGACCAGTCTAGTTTGAATTCTTGTAATAACCGAGGTTGAATTTTGCATGGGTGGTGTTTTTCAATCTGAGAGAGTTGAATATTAAGTATTTTGAGTGGTTCTTTGATTTTTAGATAAAATGGAACGATTGATTTATGTCTCTGAAGAGATCCCGAAGGTGTGGTGATACATTGCTGGTTATAATTGGATGGATAGATGAGCCGGCTTTAATCATATACTTCATGCCCAGCAATTGTCGTCGCAATTGTAGATATGCCTCTTTGGCTTCAGTAAGTAAGCTACCAATAGGCATGGTACTGAGGCTTCCCGTATATAAGCGAAAATATTGATTGTGTAGAGTGTCGGTTTGTGAAGCACGTTGGAGTTTGCACGGTGGACCAACGGTTCTTAGTGTTACCTCATTCAATCAGTACCGTAGTCCGTAACTGAGACTGATATTCTTCTAATGATAATGAAATTAATGAATAGCGTGTATGGGTTACTGTTATATGTCGTATCTTAATACGTATACCAAATGCCACCACCAAATACACATTGAAATCTATCTATCGCAAACTCACATAAATTGTTGCAGCCTCTTACACCACAAAGGAAGCGGACGATAACCTTATTGCACTCGATCTCACTTAAAAAAGAATATTTCTGGCTCATTCAGTGGGGTAGCAACGATAGGGATGAGGGGGACGTCGGCTTTTTCTAATCCAACTCAAATAGTTCACCTTCTACTTCGTTCTAATTTATTTATTTAGATCAGCAAATTTTAAAAGCTCCACAGTTGTCAGAAGCAAAGCCAAAGCCATTGCCGTTCCTGAAAGACGGTGAATGTGGCCTAAGCGGCAGAAACGGTCTCGCGCCACTTGTGGTGAAGGCAGCAGGTGAAAGGCCATGACCTTTGATAGCTGGCTCTACGACATTCTCTAAATGAACGTCTTGATGAATACAGTCTAATCATTCAAAACATGCTTATCGCAGTTGCGGACTCACTCCGGTTCTTAAGAAGCTATCAGCCGTTAACGCTCACATACACTTTCATGGAGCAGGAGAAGAAGAAGTAGGAACTCAAGAAAGAAGCCAGTAGGAAAACCTCTGCGGAAAGCACAGTTTTGACCAAGGTAATGACACCAAATCGTTACATGTCACTGGAAGGTGATTTGGTTGCTTGATACTGCGTGGCAAAGGGCTTGAAATTGGCAACCCACTGTAGGTTCCCCACTTCCAAAGAGATCTAACAAACAAAAAGTTTAAAAGGCGCTTCCTTTTACGTCAATACGTTCTTACTCGTGAATGAAATTGAGGAAATATAATCTACCAGTCACACAATGGTTGGTGATATTATTGACTCAAGGACTTCACGCCCATGCCGTGCGGCATATTTTGTGCAGGTACTGTGGATAGACGTGACAATGCATATAAATTAATTCGTATGTCTCTCTCAAAATTTTATTCGTTATAGTAAATCAAATCTGTGCAAATTTCCACACTTTTCAAATAATTTCTTTGAAAATGGTACATTATAGTAGAAACTAACCTGCGTTACAGCATTACAGTCTCGGTGCTGTGCGAGAGATGCTATTCTAATATTGCTAAGCGTTGAGATTAAACTGCACCGAAAAGCATAGTTCCTTTAATTTCGTAACGATTACCTTTGTCTCTTTCGTGCAATTTAATTTTAGAAAGATTTTGGATTTCCGCATTATTCTGACCACTTATGCCAAGGAGTGGAAGCACCTACAAGAAATAAATCTACATAAATGTAAGTAATCAATAATTTTGTAGAATGCAGCTTAAGAAACGTAGGTGCCATGTGACACCCGCTTCCCCCTTACACTTCCTCATGTACCCCTGGAACTCCCCCTTTCATTTCGCCTCCTGTCCCGCACACGTCTCCCAAAGCTTACCTTCCCACAGAACTCATCTGCCCTTACAAGACTTGGGATTGTCCTCGAGGCATAAACACGTGATTTTAAAGGCCTATGATGCGTCATTTTCGAGCAATGCACGACTATGATGTGTGTTGCTGTAATCTGTTATGTCATAATCTGCAATTTTTTTGTCATAAATCTCTTGGAAGTAGGGCTGGAGTGTAACACATATCCAGCAGCAAAATACGTGAAAGGCTTTGGGTCCATTAAAAATTGTCAAAAACCGTTTTCTAACCTTAGCTTAACTTTAGAAATCACTATTGTACTGATCGAAATAAATTTGAGATTACAATTTTTTTTTTCAGCCAATTTCGTAGCTTTTAATACTCAACAGCTTCAAAATCTACTATCAATATATTTTTAACCTTCAAACCCTTGTGAAAAAAAGTTTTCAGAATGAAATTTCAGCCATTTTCATTTTATCGTCGCCTTTTCCTCCTGAGTCCAGATCCAGAACGCTGTTCATCTAGGTTGTGCGTTCTGCAGTAGGAGGAAGGGCTGATGCCTATAAGAGAGAAGGGGGCCAGCGATAAGACTGTGGTTGTCGACCACACGGGTGGCGTCAGGCACGGAACAAAGAGCGTTCTTTGCTTCGCCGTGATATCATCGCAAGTGCACCTCGCACATGGTGTTCGCGCATGCGCGGAATTGCGCCATGCACACAAAATCGCGAATGCGGTTTTGCGCGTGTCCGCTGGCGAAATTTCTGCAATGGACGCGTTACTTTCTTGTGCGTCAAGCACATCTGCCCGTCAAGGCCCAAGGATGTGGAGTAGTCTCGAGCTTCAAGGAATCATTCTCAGCTATCGGGTGATAATGAAAGTGAAATCGATTTTTGTGGGTTCTACCTAATTATTTTATTTTAATTTTACATTTCAAATAACGTTTTCAACAATGCCTGGCAATTTCTGATATTTCGTTTCTAATGTTGTTGTTGTTGTTGTTTTCTAGTATTTAAGCCAGGATTATCCTCGCGTTGAATTCTGTTGTGTTTATCAATTTCTTAAGTATATCTTTTGCCAAAAAATCGGATATATTTCCGCTTGAGAGTGTAACTTTCATTGTAGTGCAGAAATCTTGTTTTTGTTATTTTTTAATGTTGCTCATGTTGCACGCAATATTCCGCGAACTCTACTAAAATTTTCATAAAAATGTACATGGCTTTAATGCAAGAACTGACTGTGGAGGAAAAGAATTACTTCACAGAAAAATTTCTAAATTCATTTTGAAATAGTAGAAATAAGCAGAAACATTTTCAAGAAAAATTGGAAAATGTTGCTGGGGCTGCATGTAAAGTACCCCTAAATTTTAAAGAATGTTTCTAATGGCAGCACTTCGAGTAGAGATAGATTGACAGGGGAATATCCATTTTGGGCACAGTATTGTAGACTCTACAATGTAGAGGCACCGTCAGTCCCTAGATCTGGACCTTAGGAAGATGGTTACAACACGGAGGAGACATGAGTCGGTTGATTATAATAAAATCTTTTGTCATAAAATAGTGTAATAATAATAATAATAATAATAATAATAATAATAATAATAATATTTTCATGACAACACCGAATATTTAATGACTCGAATGACTCGACTTCAATAAAGAATAATTTTATAGAAAATTGAGAAAATAATTTAACTATTATGAATATACAATATGGTATAAATTGTCTTAGAATATTAATGAAATTGATTATATGCTTTGTTTAAAAACACCTCAATATTTTTATGTTTTTGAAATTTTATGAACCCCAGAATTTTAATCAATAAGAGTTATTTGAAATATTTCTGCGGAGCATCGCAACATTCCTAAAGATATGCTTGAAAAAAATACGTCTCAAATATTCTCTCTTTGAAAAAATACTGAAGATTAAACTGTCTTGCAGTAAAGAACTTGAATTAAGTTCCGTTTAAAACAGTTTTACAGCAATCATCTGATTGTCCGATGTACAAAATTAAACTTCACATGTTTTATATTCGATGTCATTCTTTTGTTTTCTTTTCTTTTCTTTTGTAGTATTCGCGCAACTTTTCTTGAACGATGACCTTGCTTCCCCCACAGCTGAAGGCAGAAGCTCGCAGCGAGCACTGATGACAACATTCCAAGCATTAAAACTTCATTGGCGCGAAACAGAAGCCAGTCAAAGCTAGTTGCTTTCATAGTCGAGAACTTCTGTTAAGATTTATTGCCATTATCTAAATAAATGGCTGAGGTAAGTCCTGGTCCAAGGGATGCACCTAAAACTCCTATCTCGTGTCCCTGCAGTTGCCTATCCAGAGAGATGACCTGGCCGCACACGTAGTAGATTTGACTTTGATTTTCCAGAGGTTGGCATTATTGTAAATACTCGAGTGGCCGACTTTGTAATTAATACCCCCATTCCGCCCGCATTTCTTCAATCCATCGTTCTAGAAAAGTTGCGCGAGTAGTACGTTGAAGGTAAATGTGATTCCTTGGTGGAAACGACAAAAAATGGTTTGCAGAAATAAGCTTGCATACTTTGACTTTTTGTTAACCGTATGTTAAAAAATATTTTTCAGGACAATGGTCGGTCGATGCTTTACGCAGGAGTGGTCATCGGTTTCCGGAACAAGCTGGCTGCACTTGGTTTGGGCGCTCTCGGTGTGGACAGCGCCCCAACGCAATGATGTCCACTGCTCCGCACACAGGTATTTACTTTTTGTTGTATGGATATGATTGGCGTGTGTGTTTGTGTTTGTTTGTGTGTGTGTGTGTGTGTGTGTGTGTGTGTGTGGCAAAATATTGTGAGTAGAAAGGGTATTATGGCGTTCGGCACTTCCGGATGTGCACACCACATGTGCAATGTAAATTGATGTATGGTTCGTGTGGAAAATTTGTCGAAGTCCAAATGTTCACAAACGGTTAATGCTCTCATGAAATACACTGACTATGCATATACGAAATTAAAATAATTATCTAGTACCTTATTAAAATTAAATAAATAGTCTGTTCTTATATTCTAATCTCTTTGAGGGAACTTCATACTATTTATCATTCAGCGTGTTAACGAACTACCTAAAAGAGTTCTTGACCACTTCATTAAACTTTTCTCACGCAGTTTTAGCTCATCTTTGTTTTTCTGCCTTTGGAAATGCCATTGTTCACATTGTTTGGTGAGAACATTTGTTTTTATGGCCCGGAAACAAGTCAGTGACAATGTCACCTATTTCTCACGTTTTACTATTTTATGTTCATCTACAAGTAAATTACGTTTTCATTGTTGATTAGTACGAGTATTGCATGATATTAGTACGATATTACGTTATTCCTGCAGCATTTTAGATCAACAGTATTTTCATGCTTCAACTCTCTTGAAAATCAAGGATAGTAATTTAGGTTATGAAAATGATTACATGTGTTACAATTATTCAAAGAATATTTTTCAAACAATGGAAATTCGTCAGAGGATGAAAGGAGTGCATTTTATACTTTACTTCTTCTTACCGACGTCAGGGGACAATGGTTGTTTGAATGATTAATTGATTTTTTCGTGTTTCCGAGCGCGTCAACTGCTTTGGTCATTAGTCCCGTGAGTGTAGTGCATGTTTTTTTCTCTCGGGAGGTGGCGGTGATCTTCCCCCAGCTGGATGGCGAGATCCGGCGCCGACCTACTGTCGGCTGCGGGTTTCCGCGAGGACTCTCCCACCAACGGGCACCGCCCAGCCGGGACAAGCTCTAGCTCCGACCCAGAATACCCAGAATATGTGGTAGTGTAGTGCATGTTAGTGTAAGTAGCTGTGTGTGTGTGTGTAAGGGAGAGGATGGGACAAGGAAGAGGAAAGACAGATCGCGCGCGGTCCGTGGCCCGTTTGTTAGGGTACTGCTCCGGCATTCGCCTGGTGTTGATCGCAGAAACCACGGAAACTACCGATCAGAGCAGCCGGCCGTTAGAAGTCTCTCCAGACAGCGACTGAATTCGACGTAGCTGAAGAGCTAGTGTCGAAAATCCTGCTGCCGTCAGGACTGGATCCTAAGACCTCCGGTCAGAGGCGCTGCAGTGACATCAGTTGATGCACTGAGCTACAGTTCCCGGTGAATTGTTGTCATGCCCCCTTTTTCCGCTCAGAAGAATATTAGTTTCTGGGGAGTGGAATATAATGATAACTCATGCAAATTAATTGTAGCTACATTTACTTAGAAGGGCAAATCTTAGGAAGACGTATCATAATATACGGAGGCTAATCAGATCTGGTATTTATCATGGGGTTCTCCTCTTGTTAAATAATAATTTCCTAATTCTATATTTTCACCTACATTTTTTGGTATATTGTATTCAAATATTACAATTTCATCCACGCCTACCTAATATCAAAAATTTGGAAATTTGGAAAGGTGGAAACAAATTAAAAGAGAATCCAGAGAAAAGTTAAATAAATTTGAGGAATAAAAGTAAAATAAGAATGAATTGACTAAAATAAAAAACAATTAAGTAAATTTATTAGGAAAGAAAAGAGAGCTTCTCAACTTGCAAAATAGACACCAGATGGAGAAAGCTCTTATCAGAAAGGTAAAACGAAATAGAATTTAACAAACAATATATCAATAAAAGGCTTTTGTCTACATCCATTGTGTAAGTCTGTTGTTAGATGGCTGCATCGCATTGTACAATGATAGTATTTTACAATACAGCTTCTTTGTAGCGCAGATGTTTGACCAATCGCAGAGAAATTTACAATTGAGAAGTGATCAGTCATTGGTTATCGTTCTATTAAATGTTTAGTAGAATTGTGTATATTACTGTAACGAGGTAACTTCTGGAGCTATGATGCTAAACCGCAAATTCCATCCCCTGATTCCAAAACTTACACTTAGAAATCAGAAAACAGAATCCTCTGTGAAGACTATATCAATTATTAAGCACACAAAAAAATCAGGTATTAAGATTTGATAACATTTCTTTAATTAATTGAATCCTAACTTAATTCGTATATTGCTCATTTGAATTCAATTTGTGTTTATGCTTAACCAATGCTGCCAAATAGGAGACCTAGGAGGGCAAATGCTTGATGGCATTAGTTAGACACTCCATGCCAGCAGCCACACAACCCTTCAATGTTAAAATTTGACTTATTATACAAGCTCTTATTTGTCGCACAAAAAGTACTGTATGAACTGGGTACGGTTTTCGCTCATATGGTAACCCCTTTAAATTCATGTGTTACCTCATATCATTACATCATCGTCATAATATACTTTTTTGATTCAGTAACTAGTTCTTTAAAAATATTACAGAGATCTAAGGAATAGAGACATCTAGTAGCTTCAATAAAATTCATACATTGGACATTTTGAATATCTTCATTTATTAAATTATTTTAAAATTGAAGAATATCTCCTTCAACTTATAAAGAAAATGTACATCGAGACCCGTGCTGTGGTAAAAATCGGAAATATAATTTCCGTTGAATTTGTAAGTACCAAAGGTTGAAGACAGAAATGTGGAATGCCCCCACCTCTTTCAAAATTTATTTAGAAGAGGTCCTCAAAGGATGGAATGCCTCATGTCAAGGAATGTGTGTTTTACTATAAGGACAAGCAATACATTCGCTATCGGATGATCAGGTAACAGTGGCTCAAGGTATGGATGATGCGAATTATAGTATGACCCGAAAAATGGTACAGGCCTATGTAATTATGACTTAAATTAAAATTGAAGAAAACAGAGTATCTGATAGTAGGAGGAGAAAGTAATGCCTTGGATGCACAAGGCGTAGGAATGATTAAGTTAGTTAAACAGATCAGGTACTTGGGTACAATCCTACATAAGTCTAGAAATAGTGAAAAGGATATTGACGATCGCATTGAAACAGACAAGAGGAGCCATAAGAATGTTGAATGGAGTATTATGGAGTCTGGAATTTCACGTAAGAACCAAAAAGATGATTGTAAGGATTATTATTGAAAATATTCTAACCTACGGTGAAGAGAGTTGAGCCCTGACGGAACGTCAGAAGCAGAAATTGTGAGCAGTAGAAATGGATGGACTTCGAAGGAGCTGCCGAATTTGTAGAATGCGGAAAATTAGAAACACAGAGATCAGGGAACGCATGTAGCAAACGGAATCTGTTGTGGACTGAATAGGAAGTAAAACGTGCAGTGGTATGGCCATCGGAGGAGATTGTCAGATTGAAGATGGCCTAAGAATGTCCTCGATTCCTCTCCTCCAGGAAGAATGAAAAGAAAGCCTCGTAAAACCTGGAATTTAGGAATAATTGAAGCCGTGCGTGAAAGAAGAATGGACGACGACCTACGGGGATAGTGAAGGCTGGAACCGCAACATAAGAGGCAACCACTGACGAGTGAAAACGCCGATAAAAGTGAAAAAGTAAGTTTATTTATTAACTCATGTATGTAATGAAATTTATTATCCCAAACGTATCAATGGCATCTATTATATTTCGACGAATAAGGAAAATGTGGTGGAAATATCTGTAAAATCATATCTTCGACGGAAAAGGAAAAAAACGCAAAACCAAGTATATCACTTGCAAGCTTACGTTTATCAGAAACCCATGGGTACTTAAGACGATATGTAATGCTGCAGTCTTTCCTGTCAATACAAAATCTTCATTAGAAAATATATGAGCGAAAGAGATAGTTCATAAAATGATTAACAAGTCAATAAAAACAGAATATGATTGACAGCAAACAATGGGAGAAAATGTATTATCTGTGTTTTTGTAAAATAGAAAAATTGAAGATTTAAATCAAAAATACAAAAGTGCGCCAATGTAAGACCAAGAATCTGAAACAAATATAAAGACCTTATTAAGTATATCAACAAATATTACTTCAAACTGTTTTAGTGATGTGTTTTTTACGATAAGAAGTTAAGTACAAAGTGTAAATCGATATATCAGAGACAATAACGTTAATATGTAAATTCTCATCATCTAAGTTACTTTCTCAAATGTTTTTCTTCTTAGGCTTAAAGCTAGACGACGTCGTGCTGAACTGTAAAAACACAGTGCTCTTATGACAGTTTGCTCTAAATTGAACTTCTATTTGTTTCGAGTTTCTTCGCTCTTTTGTTGTATCATAATCCTGAAAGATCTCTCATATTATTTCTTATCAATTTTCGGACACCAGACAGTTAACGAAAGTACTGCGATCATTAAGCCCGTGATTGCTACAACCGAGGAGGTGGCGGTTTTTGCCCCTGATAGAACGTGCGATTCGGCGCCGACCTAACAGTCACTTAGCGGATTTTCTTTTTTTAGGTGACTCCTTCATTAGGCCGTCGCTCCAGACAGAACAAGTTGTAAGTTTCAAATATTCTTCCGATAAAAATGATAATGAAGTGCGTGTAAGTGTGTGTGTGTGTGTGTGTGCGTGTGCGTGTATGCGTGATAGGGAAGATAATTACCATGAAAGGAAGGAGGAAGGAAAGATACCGCGCGATTCGTGGCCCGTTTGTTAAGGTGCTTTTACATTCGTTTCGTATTGATCAAAGACCTATCATCACACACCTATCAGAGCAGCCGGTCGCTGGAATTGTCCTCCAGACTGTGGCAGAACTCGAGCTAGCTGACATGCTAGTGTCGAAAGTCCGCCATCGTCGGATCTCGTATTCTAGGACTTCCCAGTCAGACACATGGCAGTCAGCCGCTTGAAGAGAACTGATCATGCTTTTCAAGAATGACTAAAAATTGCAATTCATTTCGTATTTTAATTAATACAACTTGTAAATCAGTTCGTGTAATGTATAAAAATAAATTTTTGAAAGTAGAAATGCACATTTAAAATATTCTTTTTCAATATTTGCTAATGGCGTCGGACCCTATTAAAACCAATTTATAAACCCACGATTTTTCAACTTCTAAGAATCAATTTAATAATTTATAATTCGAAATAAAAACCTTTGCTGATCTTGAAGCACTCCTATTCCTAAGAAGAGATCCTGACCTACATTATTTCATTTTCTTTTATTGGTCTTGAATTTACATAGATCAGTACTATAGTACTTTTACATATGTATTTGGTTGGCTTTGCTGACCTACATTGATAACATAATGTTGTTCGGTTGCAAACGGGATATTTTTAGGGGTTTCAGAGTTTGGTTACGCTTAGGATGAGCCCTGGTGGCTGGTGTTATCGCTCCTGCAAGTCAACGGTGTGCTATCAGTGCGCGCCTTGCCATCCGACACCCTTCCATCACATTCTCAATGATTTGTGAGATGTTGTTTATTCTGAAGGGCGCGGATACGAAATGCAGCCCGCATCGCATGAGGACAAGAATGCATCTGATCGTTTACCCAGAGAAGCAAATCCTTTAAAGTCGGCTGACGCGACGGGATATTGAAGTGCACTCGATCCCTGGGCCGCTTATCGGCGTCTGCGATATTTGCGGCTTGGGCGATAACACGGCTGCGCGGCGGCAGGTGAGGTCAGGGGATCTCCACGAAACTTTCCACTGCTGCAGCCACTGCGTCGCCGCTCCGAAGCCCCGCGCCGCCCTCCCCGCCACGCCCATCCCCCCTCACCGCCCATCCCCGCCGCACCCGTACGCGTCCCGTCCCGCCCATTCGTACCTCTCCCGCCTCGTTCCCTCGCCCCCTCCCGGCTCTCTCGTCCCGTCCCGAAGTTCCCACCCGTCCCGCCTCGCCTCCCCCCCGCCTCTGTCCGTGCTCCATCCCACCTCACCTCGCTCCGCTCCGCCCCGCATCTACCCGCCTCGTCCTGCCTCCTCCCGCCTCCTCCCGCCGCCTCCCGCCTCCTCCCGCCTCGTCCCGCCTCGTCCCGCCTCGTCCCGCCTCGTCCCGCCTCGTTCGGCCCCGCCTCTCTCCGCCGAGACTTCCGCCGGAACGGCTGCGAGGCAGTCCAGGATTTATCCAAAGGGAGGAGGGGCTGTGGCTGAAGAACGGAGACTAGGGGAACAATCCCGACGCATTAGATTGCATATACTTTATCCTGGCACCTAACCTCAAATCTCGGTCATTTCGTGTGTAAGCTGAAGTCAACAATACGTTTTGGTTGCTGAGTTTTTCCGTTTCCCATTTATCTTATTCTCACACACACAATTACATAATCATACTTTACTGATCATTTCAATATCATTTGCTCATTAAAATATTGATAATTCCTAAAATAAAAGAGCTCGCTTTCTACAAATCGGAATAAATAAATATGTAGGTAAATAAATAAGTAAATGAATAAGTAGGTAAATATATAAATAATAAGTAAATAAATATATAAGTAAATGACTAACTAAATGAATGCTGATTCGTAAGTACGAAAACCACTGACAAGGAAAAAATTATTGTGCTATATTTATATTTATCTCTTATCGATTTTTAGTAAAGATTAGTGTATTCAGATAATGAGACAAACATTTATCGCTGTATACGTACTACATATCACAATTTGATCTATGACTAATACGATCTGCGTTCAGTGTTCTCACTTAACTGTTGGCAAAGATCCATTTGTGTGACTTACAACTTAACAATATTATGAAGTACTAAGGCGTGACCGATTCTTTTTCAATGAATCATTCAGAATGTATGTTGTTATCTGCCTATTCGTATCACTTTTCAAATAAACTACTTCAGAAAACATAAAGTGGATTACATTTTGATGGAAAACAATACACTATTTTACGATACACTTATTTATTTGCAGTAGCAAGGGAAAATTTTAAAACTTACATAGTATTTCAAATTCAGTGACAATGAATTTATTGCTTCTCGTATTTGTTTAGAATGGCAATAATGACTAGAAATGCCATGTGTGATTTCTCGATGGGAGGCGGGGGAGAACTAATCAGAAATGTACGATTCTACTTTTGGAATCAAAAAATGATTGCTGAAAGGTAGGATTTCAATTTTGGTATTTTTTCATGACTATTACTCGTATCTACATTTCATTAAGATATTTTATTACTATTTTCGATTGAAAAGATGGTATTCATCAGCAATCCAGGAAAGTTAAGCACGATGCGGTGTGTCAGTTTTTTCTTCGATACTTCTCCCAGGACTTGATAACGAAAATTGAATGAACTTCTCCCTATCGAAATCATGTGACACTAATATGCTTTCGGTAATAACACTCTAGAAGTATTTGCTATTATGTTGAAAGAATTTATACGAAAAATAAATGGTGTTTTCATTTAGAAAGTCATTTTCTACCTAACCAATCTCTGTGATATTTTTCTTTAACTGAGAGGTAGAGAGTCCCACGTGTTTTGTAGTGTAAACACTAAATATCGTCTCCTATATTATTTCAGTAGTATAGATACCCTTTGTGTCTCTTAAAAATCTAAAAAATAAAAAGCTAAAAAAACATTTTGAGGCCAATGCCCTCAAAGAAACGTTCCTCACACCGTAATCTACAGGGATATTCTTGAACATTCTATTGCTTTTTGCTGGTTCGACGCTTCTCAATTCTACCCCACCTGTTCCAAGCATTTAGAATCTTTAGAATGTGTGGAATTAGAATAATTACTTGATATCTTATGCGATTGAATTACACGGGTGTACCACATTGCTCGATAATAAAGTTAAATAAGAATAGTATATATTGACAAGGGTGTATTATATTATTACCAATTACAAGGAGACATATAGAACAAGTGACGGTGGATGAGAGGGTCTTGAAGAAAATGTTACGTTACAGGCTTAATATGGACAAGGAAAAATAGGAAAGTGAGTGTGGTTAATTTGCGAGAGTTCTCGCACGGGTACTCTGTTAATTGCTTAAAATTAAGACTGAACGCTTATCTGGCCTTATTTTTCATTACTTTGTTGTGCGAAAGTAGTTATCGATCAATCGAAAGCAGACGATATGTTAGCACAAGCAAGCATGTGAGTGTGAGATTATAGTTATCGATCTATCGAAAGCAGACAATGTTGCGACTACTGACACAAGCAAGCATGTGAGTGTGACATAATAGTTATCGATGTATCGAAAGCAGAAACGTTTCGACAACTGACACGAGAAAGCATGTGAGTGTAAGATAATAGTTATCGATCTACCGAAAGCAGACAACGCGTCGACAACTAGCACGAGCAAGCATGTGAGTGTGAAATTATAGTTAGCGAAGCGAAGGTTTTTTAAGCGGTGTGAAGATCAATGTGTGCCAATTCAGTAGATTTTTTTTTAGTCTACCCTTCATTTTACTTCCTCACCCTTACAATATAAGAAGAGAAAGTATTGTAATCGTGCGCCACAAAGAAGCTAATTTTCTACTAAAAAAACTCTTATTGTCAGGCCCTGATAACGAAAAAGTGGATAAATCCTGTTACTTTATGTAGTAAATTACTCCCTCTTACATGTGATCCAGACTGGGATCGGCGGCTCGGTGCATCAATTGGTCACTGCGGTGCCTCTGACCTGGAGGTCCTAGGTTCCAGCCCCGACGGCGGCAGGATTGACACTAGCTTTTCAGCTAGGTCGCATTCAGTCCCTGTCTGGAGGAGAATTCTAGCGGCCGGCTTTTCTGATCGGTAGTTTTCCTTGGTTTCTCCGATCAACACCAGGCGAATGCCGGTGCAGGACCCTAACAAACGGGCTATTGAGGGTACTTTACATGAAGCTTAAAAAACATTTCCAAAATTTTATCAAAAATGGCTCCAATTTTTTGATTAAACTTTGTCCTCGGATAGCGTAAAGACGATAACGAAAATCCTTGCGACAACTTGCTGACAACTACAATGTAGAAGATAGACGTTTTCCATAATGAAATCTGTTATTTAAAACCAGATCTTGAATTGAGGTATTGTTTTTCGAAAATATTGGTGGTTTTCCTGTAATTTCACGCAAAATTAAGATTTTTTATTTTTACAAACTTTTTTTTTCTTCCAAAGCCGCTCCTTAAATTCTCTCCTCGTATGTATTAAGGGATGGTAAAAATGCGGTGTTATTTTCATTTTCGGTGAACTCTCCGTATTTGACAAAGTTAGCATTTAAAATTACAAAATTGAAAAGAGAGATTTTTGTCCTAAACAAAGTATTGTGTTAACAAATAAGCTCTTTAAAAAGGCTTACATACACTTTTTTTTGAAAAACTAGTAGAATTGTATAAATTGTGTCTGAAATTTATGCAAGTTAAAAAAAAATGAATTTCCCCGAAACCGCAATTTACCACATTCCCGCAATGGCAATTTTTAAAAGTTTCTCCTCGTATGAAACAAAGGTCGTAAAAAATAGGACGCTAGTTCCATTTCCTGCGAACTCTCCGTATTTTTGTAAATTGCAAAAATTGCGCCGTGGATTGGTTGATTAGTAAATTCCTGGTGCGTCAACAGCTTAGATCAATAGTCCCGTAACTTTAGTGCACATTTTTCTTCTCGAGACATGGCGGTGATCTTCCCCCGCTGGATGGCGAGATCCGGCGCCGACCTACTCTCGGCTAGCAGGGTTGCCCCCTAGCCAGAACTCTCCCACCAGCGGGGCAGCCGGGACAAGCTCTAAGCTCCCGACCGGTCTCCCGGAATATGTAGGGTAGTGCATGTTCGTGTAAGTGTGTGTAAGGGGAGAAGATAGGACAAGGAAGAGGAAGTAAAGATCGCGCAGTCCGTGGCCCGTTTGTTAGGGTACTGCTCCGGCCTTCCTCTGGGGTTGATTGGTGAAACCACGGAAAACTATCGATCAGAGCAGCCGACCACAAGAATTCTCCTCCAGACAGCGACTGAATTTGACCTAGCAGACAAGCTAGTGTCGAAAATCTCGCCACCGTCGGGACTCGAACCTAGGACCTCCCGGTCAGAGGCGCTGCAGTGACATATCTTGATGCACTGAGCTACCGCTCCCGGTTTGCGCCTTGGAAATATTGGGTTGAGACTACTACATTTTAAGCGTCGGCCCGGGTTCGAAACTCGCGGCGTGTCTATCGTGTAGAGGTACGGCTCACGACGAGTTGAATCGGAGGACCTGGGTTCGAGTGTCGGTACAGAAAAGGTCGGTCACTTTTTCAGTTTCAAAGATGACACTTTTTCCGTTTCATCTAGTAGTGTAATGTATCGGAACAGTTAGAAATAATGTGAGAAAGTATGTGCTGGTGTAGCACCACTAGTTTCGATTGGGAAGAATATCCCTTGTGAGTGATTAATACGTCTTTAGTGCGAATGTTCCATGCCAGTCTCAGATGAAGATTGCCTCCAGATTGTTTAAACTTGGGGCCTTAATTTTAAGATTTAAGGCTTAGAATTTTTTTAAAACAATCATAGTGTTTGATTATATCAAATATTTTGAAACCAAAGGCACATTAAGGAGGTAGCAAATTTAACTAACGGATTTAGATTTATTCTACTTAGCGAGAATATGAGAATTAAATAATGCTATGGAAGTCTAAAATATTCTCAGGGATACCAGAAAATAGGAAAAAATACGTTTTTGCAGCAAACTCTTACTTCTTACTATCGGCAAATGAGTTTGAGATAAAGTTGTTTGCAGAAATAATATTTCATATTTGTAGGGTAGATTATATATTTTTGCTAACATAAATGTTAACGCTTTTCAAGGAATAACTGTTTGCCATTACGTTGCATTTTCAGTATTCACCTGACAGCGAACTAGAAAAAGTGTGCATTTGTAAACACAAATATAAATTTAGTTGGATGACTGTCGTGAAGTATTTATCAAAGTTCGGTGTATTCAATAACATGTACCTCTCTATTGAATTAATCTCCTAAGCAAACGCCGAAATATCTGAGGGTCTTTGCTCCCGACGTGAGTCACTCGTTACTTCCTTTCCGGCTACTGGTGCGCATCAGGGTGTGTGTCAGACTGTCAACTGCGCTATCCTTCTTTTTAGACGTGTGAACAGTACACAACTGCTCGCCGACTTAATTCTCGAAATCATTAATCCGCTGCACGCCAGAAATACATCCCGCTATCCTTTTTTAACTCCATACTACAATATTCAAATGAATCTCCGCCCATTGGATAAATCATTTCTCTTCCGAGGAAAATTGCGTGGTTGAGTATCAATTATTGTTTTTCGATAGGTTTCTTATAAAATGTCACAAGTGTAACATGTACAAAATATTTGTAATAAAAATATGAATATGGTCAAAATGTCCGTAAATAATTTGTGGCTAGGAGTGTTAAAGATTGAAAAAATATCAAATATTTGCTTTTCAATTACACTAATCGTATTCCGTATTGGAAATGAATGCGCACTCAAATGAAGGAATGGAGGTTCCGAGGTTGACCTCCTTCAAGTTTCCTTCCGAATAACGTATTCTAGTCTTCAAGAATTCTTAAGCGGGTTTTGATGATTCTCTAGCTTGAAGTCTCTTACCCGTCGCATTAAAATCTACACATGAATTCGACTTTGTATCATTGAATGTTTCGTTATTAACGTGTAAAGAAATCATAGGTAAATTGGGCATACATTTTTGTGAAAATAAGATACTGTCTTTAAATGCGAAAGTTGAGCTGCTTCAACAAAGCAAACCTTCTCGTAAATTGTGCAAGAAGCGTATTGAATTTATTGAATTCAAAGAAATTACAAATATTTCTGCTATCCCTTCACGTGGTATCTTTATAAAATACTTCAACTGCTAGAAGTACACCTGACAATATCCGACTCCTAAAATTCTTCTAAATATTTACTAAGGAAAACTAACATTTTCCTTGTGTGGTTATCGAACTCTAATCTTCACATATCAGTTCAGCTTGTACGAGAGAGTAAACGCTGATTCGAACGAAGGATTTGTCCAGATAAAACTTTTAGAGACCACATATAGATTGTTTCAGTGGCTTCTGCCAGTCAGTTAGTACTGTCAAATGATACAACAATGGACTAAATACGATTAATGATTGTGTTAAGAGAGCATACAGGTAAAAAATGTTGAAAACAGATATAACTTCACCAACTGTTAAAAAAGAAGAACAGTCGTTTTCTTTTCGTCTATAGATTGTTGATAGTACTCTGATGCTACTTTAGATCTGAAAATCTCTAAAATTATTCCGAGATTACATCAGAATTTATTAAACCAAAAGAATTAAGTTATTATTTTTAGAATGAAATTATTAGCATTAAGTTCATAGCCAACAATACAAATGTAGAGTCTGAACTTTGTAAAACCTGAAATTGTGTGTAATAATAAAAAAGACCTAAAAGAAAAAGTAAGAAAATAAGAAAGATATAGCATAAAAAATCGCTAAGAAACTAACGGACTTAAGTTTTGTCAATGTTTTAAATTATAGTTTTTTAACCTAACACTAGTTATTCTCTCTATTAGTTCTTACCCTTCTATGATGTGATCTTACTTTAATAATAATAATAATAATAATAATAATAATAATAATAATAATAATAATAATAATAATCTCGTTTAATCTATTAAGTTTTCCCTAGGAGACAATTGAGAACATCAGTGTCTCATAAACATGCTTGCTCGATAGTTGCATGTCCTGACACATGGTGGTTCCATTTGACGGGACGGATTCAACAATATCTTCAGAAGTCACGATCTATTCTTACCCATTCTCATTTCTCTGTCCTATTCCATTCAATGGTGGATCTCACCCCCTTAGAGATAGTCCGTCACGATCCACAGTAGATACATCTGGGAATCCTCCGAAGTAAAAGCGAATGGCAAAGAATGTGCATTGTACGCGTGTTTAAGATTCAATAGACCGATCCAAATGGCTGAAACTGTATGTGCACCTCAACTGAAGGGCTTAGTGATATCTCTTACGTGATATCTCGGAAGAGTGAAATGTAAAAGTAATGACACGTAGCCAGAGTTCGCCACAGTTTCCTTGTTTATTGTTACGTCCATTTGCTGATTATATCAAAGGTTGTGTATCAAACTAGGCAAAGTCCGTGGTGAATGTATTTTCGCGATGAATAAAAGGAAATGACGGAAACATAATTTCACATATACAGAAAGGCCTCTGTAACCATGTTGCTCGAACTTTTTGAAATAATTCAATCTATTGTTTGTGTTTTTATGTATATTTTTCTTCATCGGCGATTATTGCCTTGCAAACGTTTTCAACAAAAACTTGAAAAATAACATATTGAGAGTCATCCATGCATCTAACTAACTTTCCTAATTTTTTTCCCCGTTATTTAAGGTCGCATCAACATCTAGGTTATTAGCGACCACTATTGGAGTTAACGGTATGGTAACTACAAAGATCAAACGATATGGTGAAAGGACGAACACAAATACAACCATGCCCGAGGCGGGACTCGCACACGCGACCCTTCGGTCCGAGATCACTACGACACTACTGCCTGAGTAATATCAGCCATCGGATCGGCTTTCCTCAATTTTATCACTAACCAATTGTTGAAAATTATAACAGACGTTTGAATTTTAATGTGTATATTTAAGCTATAGATTTTGTAGAAAAAAGGAAAAAATATTTGCAAATTATGTAGGATGTAGAAGATCTTCGCTGTGACGGTTTTAGTTCTGGGAAAGAGATTTGAATTTTTGCTAAGATTAAATATTTTAGTAGAAGAGCAGGAAGGTAGAGAGGATTAAAATCTTAATGACAATTTTGAAATTCAGTTTTTAAAGGGCTCAATAGAAAGTACTTTCCAAATTTCAGGCAGTGGCAGAATTTGCGACAGTAGCTAGACAAAGAGGTTGAACTTAGCAGCTGTCTGGAAAAAAATCTAGTGACTAGCTGATCTGATCGGTTGTTTTCCGTGGTTTTTACGATCAATACCAGGCGAATGCCGCAGCACAATCCTAACAAATAGGCCACGGACCGTACGCGATATGTCGTTCCTCCTCCTTATCCTCTCTCTTTACGGATACACACACTTACATGGACTCCAGTACCACACTTGTCAGGAGAGAAGTCGGGAGTTTATAGCTTGCCCCGGCTGGGACGGTGCCCCGTGAGGGGAGATACCTGGTTGAGGAAAGCCCTGTTATCGATGGTAGGTCGGCGCCGAATCTCGTTATCCAAATATCGCCAATCACCGCCACCTCCCGATGTAAAACATGCACTACACTAACGGGACTAATGACCTTAGCAGTTGACGCGCCCGGAATGAGCAATCAATCAGTCAACTAAAATACTAAATCAAAGGCTCCCTTGGATTCCTCGCGAGGCGCAGGAAAGCGGATCGCACGAGTGCACGAAACCAGGGATCATTGGGATTGATTGTTAGTGATTCCGGACGCGTCACCTGCTAAGGTCATTCGTCCCGTTTGCGTAGAGCATGTTTTACATCGGGAGGTGGCGGTGATCTTCCCCTGATGGATGGTAGAATCCGGTGCCGACCCACTATCTGCTAGCGGAGTTTTTCCCAACTAGGTATCTCCCACCAGCGGGGCACCGTCTCAGCGAAGACAGGCTCTGTGTGTGTGTGTGTGTGTGTGTGTAAATAAAGGGTGGGGAAAGGAATAAGATTTGCGAGGGTACTGCTCCGGTATTCGGCTGGCATTGATTGGATAAACCACGTAAAACTACCAATGAGAGCAGCCGGCCGTTAGAATTCTCCTCCAGGCAGCAACGGAACTCGATCTATCAATGTGGCTAGTGTCTGAAATCCTGCCACCGTTGGGGGTAGGCTCCCGGTCAGAGCCACCGCTGTGACTTGAGTTGGTGCCCTGAGCGAGGGGCTTACAACTCCCATACAACCTGGTGGAGACCATTACGGTGGGCGCTCGCTTGGAACATTTTCTTACACGAACTCAAATACGAACTGGTGCCAACGATACCTAAAACGTGCGTGGCTACTGCGTGCGTTCGCGAAACGCAAGCAGGCGCGTAATGTTACAAAAGATAGCGTCGATGTTCGCGCTTTTCCAGCTATTTGTTATGTTTATATTATGAGTAATTGAGCATTTAGAAGGCACTTTTCGTATTTCTCACAAGTTAGTCAATTTTTATGCGCGAAAGCTGGGAGCCGAACTTGCAACTGTACCCGGCTACACCAGCGCCTCCTATCATAGCGCTCTCCACCTTTGTCCCCGGTTTTGATGGAGAGTTGCAAGGCCACCTCAGCCCTTAGCCACCTCAGCCGGAGAGCATATCGAGCGTCGCCGCGACAGTGCAGGCACCCGCGTCATGCCATCGGCTCTCTCAGAGGCTTCTTGGCTACGCCCGCGTTGCGCAGCGACCGCGAAACAATTGCATTTCTGTTACTATTTGAATAGCTTCAAAATTTATTTTTTGAGATCTCATGAGCAACAAGAAACTACCAATTCCCATAATTATTTTTTTTATTTTTCTCTGTAACTCCTTTGTTTTCTTGAATTCGCGATGCTAACTTGACAGCACGTTGATATCGCGTTTGCGAAAAAAATGCATTTCCTGTAATATTTGAAGACCGACAAAATTTCTTTTTTGTGAACTCTTGAGCAACAAAAAGCGACAAATTCCTATGTGGTTATTTTTTATTTATCTCTGTAATTTGTTGGTTTGCTTGAGTTCGCGTTGCTAACTTGATATCAAGTTAGCCGAATCTTTAGTAGCAAGGTCAAATGAAGAGCTACAGTTTCTTTGCGTAACATTTTAGCAACAAAAAATTGACAAATTTTGTGCCTAATTTCGGTAATTTTTGAAAACTTTGCGACGCTAACTTGACGGAGGTGCGCCTGCGCAGGCACCTGTGTCATCCGCTGTTCCAGTGGCTTCACGGCTTCGCCCACGTTGCGCGGTGGCCCCCGAGGCCTGGCTGCGCGCGGTGGCCCCCGAGGCCAGGTGCGCGCTGTGACCTCCGAGGTCCGGATGTGGCCCCCGAGGTCCGGATGCGCACGGTGGCCCCCGAGTCGGTGCGCGGTGCCCCGAGGCGTGCGCGGTGGCCCCGGCGGGCGGTGGCCCCGGAGCCGGGTCGCGGTGGCCCCGAGGTCGGATGCGCGCGGTGGCCACCGAGGGCCGTAGCGCGGTGGCCCCGCGGCCGGGGGTGCGCGGTGGCCCGAGTCCGGATGGCGCGCGGTGGCGCGCCGGGGCCGTAGCGAGCGGTGGCCCGGGCCGGAGGTCGTGCGCCGGCGACCGCCGTGACGCGCGGCGCTCGCGAGCGCAAAGGCCTGAACGGCGCGCGCGCGCAATGGGCATAGAAGGAAGTTGGCAAGTTCAAAATCAAAATATGCTTCAGAAGCTTCATATCACAAGGAAGGGGTAGAAAAATTTATCCTTCATCGTTCCCCATTTAGGAAGGAGGGATCCGCCCTCCTTGCAGTGCAAATTTGTATTTGCACAAGTGATGTGCAGAGCATCTCGCAGTTAGAAGAAAGGTGTAGTGATCGATGCAAATATTTTTACTCTATCGACTTGCAGAATCGTACGTGCTAAGGATACGATTCCTGGAGATATGTGCTTTAAATCTGTATTTCTATAAAACGTATTCCTGAAATAATAATTTAGTAATTCCAAGTAGAAACTTCACTTGTCGCGGGATCTGTATGATGTTATTAAACACACTGAAAAGAAAAAAAAACACGGAAATAAAAGTGCAGCCTAGGAAAAAAGAAGGAAGTGCTTCGCAGGCTGTTAATTGCATCTGACACTGATTTCACAAATGGAATAGAGAAAAATTATCACAAAGGCGTTGGACCTAGAAGTTACACCAATGCCAATGGCGTTATGTACAAATTCACTTATTGAAAAAGAGTCACATGATAAAAGTTTTTACTTTGAGGTTATGTATATACATATTTCTAAATAAACAAGTCGTTATTTAATTATAAAATGTGTTTTTTTATTGCCAAAAATTCCGAAAACCGCTTAAAAATACTTTCGGCCAACTTTTCGCTCGTCCGGCCCACTGTGCGCCGTCGCGACGCGTCTCGGGGCGGAAGGCCGCTCGGCGCGCCGCGCAGGTCGTTCACCCCCCAATTTCCCCACACAACGGACGCGCAAGCGCCCTCCGAGGGCGCTCTAAAATTAAAATTTGCCCCGGTGGCGGTGCTTGCCCCGGTGGCTGCGGAGGCAGTGGAATTAGGCCACGCTCGCTGTGGCCTCCAAATGGAACGGATACGATAGGCACCATTTTAGTGTTAGTTCTCGGCCATGTCTTCGTTTACTTTCTCGCTACGGGGTGGAGAGAAAGTTGTGTAATGATGCTCGGAAATAAAGGCGAGTTTTCGACAGAGAATCTCTTATTTCAGGGCCCTGTTAACGAAAAAGTGAATAAATCCAGTTTCTTAACTTTGAAAGAAAATTCCTTAACATGCAATGTTGCCAGAATCAATGTTTTGTAGGTCATTGATACCGAAAAATCGATTTATGGCAAAACTTGTTTGTCTCCCACCGTCCGCTTGTGTACAGCGGCTAAACCCTTCAGCCGATTTTCTCTAAAATTAATACTCCCCCCATTTGATCTGGCTGATATCGCGTCCCCTTGATTTTTTAAACCGATATTTTAATTTTGGGGAGTACTTTTCATGAAGCCCCTGGGACTTTTTCGAAATTTTAGATATTTCCATTTATGAATTCTGTTCCTTGAACATATATTTTTGAAATAAGGTCTTGTACAATTTTTCGAAAATTAGAGTATGTACTTTTCGCGAAATTTTGCGAGAATATACTGGCGAGAATGTACGTGCTGTTTTATCACCACAAGTTTTCTATTATCTTTCTTGGAATTTTCGTTAGGGTTTTGTCCATATGGGAATGGTTCAGTACTTTGGACTGAATTACGAATTAAACTATTTCGTTTGCGGCGCACTGAAAGGAAGTCACGGGCCACAAGGAAGTCAATGGGGAAGTGTAAAGTTTTTTTCTCGTCCGGGGATCTGATACGCGGATTCAGCGAATCGCACACTATTATATTATGGGATATTAGCGAACAGCATTACGAACTCGCCGTTTTGGGTTCATGACTTCATGCTATCCGCTTCTCCGATTATACCGACTGGAGTTTGTTTCAATGCACTCTCAAAATTGCGGCGGACTTTAAAATATTACACGTTTGCATGACGGTTATCTATTGTGTTAATTACAAAGATGCCCACTGATACTTAAGTGAATTGGCTTGCTTAGGCTTATGCTACAGCAGCGTGAATTTTTTCGTATTATTGGCAATTTTGTATTCTGATAATACTTCAGCTATCACTTGAAAAACTCAAAATTAAAACTCTACATTATACGATTAATACTCATTTAAAAAAACATGCTCTATGAAATGATTTAAATATTAAATATCAAGGAATAGATTGAACAAAGAAGTTCTTTACCTCTCCAGCCACTAGCTTCAATAGAATACATACGACTACCAAGAGTACATAAAGATGTTGATGAAAATCGAATCTCTGTCTTGTCATAAAACAACTTAGATCTGTTTGAAACGAAATGAAAGAAAAAGCTGTTTTGGGAAAAATCTTGTTTAAGTAGGTTATATCCATGCCGTCATGATAATATTTAAAATTATCCAACAACTAAACAAATTTTACAAAAATTAAACACATTTTAAAGAATTAAATTCGAAGAACAAATTTTATTAAGAAAAATCTGTCTTCAGTAATGTTGTATGAGGAGGCCAACTTTATTGAACTTTTGCAATTTATGGAAGTTTCGATGTTTTTATTGAAAATTAGATCCGCGCTGCTTTTATAAGCGTACTTTGCCCTATTGTGGAAAAAAGTAAGAAAAAAGAGTAGTGTTTTTACAAAATTTCGATAATGGGGTTAGAGGCTTCGTGTAAAATATCCGCAAAAATTAAAAAATTCTTTTAAAATTCCAGGGGCAGGGATATTCGTTATATGGATCAGGGAATATTTATGTTGGCGAAAATCCTATGTATGGTTTAGGTACTGGTATTGTTCACATGCGAAGAGACGTTTCAAAAACACTTTTTCGGTATAATGCACCCCCCAAAACGCGAATTTCCGTCTAAATCCCGACATCAGTTTTATCCGCATCACATAACTTCCTCTAGTTATACTACTTATACGAGAAAGTAAAAAGGAATTGTGGTATTCACAGGAGCAGCAATCTGAGTTCCTGTTTTGACTCGACATTCCAGATGTCCACACATACTGCGGCGAAGATAGTGGTTCATAACCACAGTCCAGTCGAAATGTTCATGTAACCACTGTCAACATTAATTTATTCTAGAGATCTTTCAAAGGAAGATAGCACACAATACATTGTATAAATGTCGTTTTTGTATGGCGTGTGTGTGGTAAGAGATAAAATGGAGATTTGGTAAATAGCAATTTAAAGGTTTGCGTATAAAAAAATCAAATTAACCACCAATGGATAAAGTTTTCACATGCGTTTAAACTTCTTCCCAAGAGAATAAAGCAGTTTAAATCTGTAAATAACATTCGATTTTCAATTATTGAAGTTGAAAAAGTGTTGATGTTTGAGGTTTTCTTTAGTTGCCGCATTTGTATTCAATGGATTACTCTCACAATGTAATTTCACGCACGTGCCTTACAACCGACAGTGCTTTTACCGTCTTTTCACACTCTCAATTGGCGTGTTCTCATGCATTAAGAATGACAGAAACATTTTAGAAAATGGTTTAATACTCTACTCAATTGGAAAATAGCGTATTTTCATAAGTGGCTGCACTTCATAGAGAACTATACCTTAGTTTTAGTTATTATTTTAGAATTTGTAAACCCAATTAAAAACTCGAACTCTTCTAACTGTTTTCAGGTCTATCTTTTTTCATGAAATATAGTATTACAGATTTCACCACTACTAAATAGTTATATTCATTTTAAAGACACTAAATTTCTAAAGTATTTTGCAATTATATTTTGCAAAGAGTTCATTTTTGTCTCAACTTCTTCCTGGCAGGGAAAATCTTCTTGAAAGTTACGTTCCTTCTAAGAATAGCTGAGTTTAAACACAACAAATCATTAGTTATCTTTTGTTCATTATTTGAAAGGCCATTGGAAAATGGATGATCTAATTGGACAATCAGCAGAAATTTGTTTTTGAATCGTTTAGATCCAGACTGATTCATTTCTACGGTTTCACTTTAGGCAACCCCTTTGCTATAACAGAGCGGTAAACCCCCCAGAGCACGTGGGTTGCAAGGCCAAAGAGTCTTGGTCCTCTTTCAAGGCCGAACGCTGTGTATGTTCTTCCGGGCGCCACCACGCCGGGCGCTGAATGCCAATGCGCAGGGGCCTCGCCCTCTCGGAGTGCGCTGCATCGCTAATTGCGAGTAACCGCACGGGGTTCCCCGCTCTCTGCACAGCTCCCGTGCGATGGCCTCAACACTCGCCTTGTGGCTGGTACAGATGCCGACGGCACAATCGGCAGACTCGGGTGGCGACGGCACTTTCGGCAGGCTCGGGTGGCGACGGTACGGACATGTGGCGACGGCACATTCGGCAGGCTCGGGTGGCGACGGCACGGACATGTGGCGACGGCACATTCGGCAGACTCGGGTGGCGAGGCACGGACAGGCGACGGCACATTCGGCAGACTCGGGTGGCGACGGCACGGACATGTGGCGATGGCACATTCGGCAGACTCGGTGGCGACGGCACGGACAGTGGCGACGGCACATTCGGCAGACTCGGGTGGCGACGGTACGGACATGTGGCGACGGCATTCGGCGAACTCGGTGGCGACGGTACGGACATGTGGCGACGGCACATTCGGCAGGCTCGGGTGGCGACGGCACGGACATGTGGCGACGGCACATTCGGCAGACTCGGGTGGCGACGGTACGGACATGGGCGACGGCACATTCGGCAGACTCGGGTGGCGACGGTACGGACATGTGGCGACGGCACATTCGGCAGACTCGGTGGCGACGGTACGGACATGTGGCGACGGCATATTCGGCAGACTCGGGTGGCGACGGTACGGACATGTGGCGACGGCACATTCGGCAGACTCGGTGGCGACGGTACGGACATGTGGCGACGGCACATTCGGCAGACTCGGGTGGCGACGGCACGGACATGTGGCGACGGCACATTCGGCAGACTCGGTGGCGACGGTACGGACATGGCGACGGCACATTCGGCAGACTCGGGTGGCGACGGTACGGACATGTGGCGACGGCACATTCGCGCAGACTCGGTGGCGACGGTACGGACATGTGGCGACGGCACATTCGGCAGACTCGGGTGGCGACGGTACGGACATGTGGCGACGGCACATTCGGCAGACTCGGGTGGCGACGGTACGGACATGTGGCGACGGCACATTCGGCAGACTCGGGTGGCGACGGTACGGACATGGCGACGGCACATTCGGCAACTCGGGTGGCGACGGTACGGACATGTGGCGACGGCACATTCGGCAGACTCGGGTGGCGACGGTACGGACATGTGGCGACGGCACATTCGGCAGACTCGGTGGCGACGGTACGGACATGTGGCGACGGCACATTCGGCAGACTCGGGTGGCGACGGTACGGACATGTGGCGACGGCACATTTGGCGAACTCGGGTGGCGACGGTACGGACATGTGGCGACGGCACATTCGGCAACTCGGGTGGCGACGGTACGGACATGTGGCGACGGCACATTCGGCAGACTCGGTGGCGACGGTACGGACATGTGGCGACGGCACATTCGGCAGACTCGGGTGGCGACGGCACGGACATGTGGCGACGGCACATTCGGCAGACTCGGTGGCGACGGCACGGACATGTGGCGATGGCACATTCGGCAGACTCGGTGGCGACGGCACGGACAGTGGCGACGGCACATTCGGCAGACTCGGGTGGCGACGGCACGGACAGTGGCGACGGCACATTCGGCAGACTCGGTGGCGACGGCACGGACATGTGGCGACGGCACATTCGGCAGACTCGGGTGGCGACGGCACGGACATGTGGCGACGGCACATTCGGCAGACTCGGGTGGCGACGGCACGGACATGTGGCGACGGCACATTCGGCAGACTCGGGTGGCGACGGCACGGACATGTGGCGACGGCACTTCGGCAGACTCGGGTGGCGACGGCACGGACATGTGGCGACGGCACATTCGGCGAACTCGGGTGGCGACGGCACGGACATTGGCGACGGCACATTCGGCAACTCGGGTGGCGACGGCACGGACATGTGGCGATGGCACATTCGGCAGACTCGGTGGCGACGGCACGGACATGTGGCGACGGCATATTCGGCAGACTCGGGTGGCGACGGCACGGACATGTGGCGATGGCACATTCGGCAGACTCGGTGGCGACGGCACGGACATGTGGCGACGGCATTCGGCAGACTCGGTGGCGACGGCACGGACATGGGCGATGGCACAGGTGGGGGCGCACGGTGGGGGAAAAGGGGGAAGGGGGGGGGCCGACGGCGGTCGCTTTTGGCGACGGTGGTGGCAAGCGGTGACGACAGGTGCAGGTGCTGCTGGCGGGAGAGTATGTGGGTGTAGTGTATGTTTTTGCTCGGGAGGTGGCGGCGATCATACCCTGTTAGATAGTAAGATACGGCGCTGACCTAGCGTCGGCTGGCAAATTTTTCTTCAATCAGGTATCTCCCACCAACGGGGCACCGCCCCAGTCGGAACAACCTCAAAGCTCCCCACCCGTCTCCCAGCGTATATGGCAGTACAGGGAATGTGGCAAAAAATGCGTGTAAATAAGGGGTGAGGATGGAAAGATCGCGCGCAGTCCGTGGCCCGTTTGTTAGGGTACTGCTCCGGCCTCCGCCTGCTGTTGATCGGAGAACCCACAGAAAACTACCGATCTGAGCAGCCGGCAGATAGAATTATCCCCCAGACAGCGACTGAATTCAACCTAGCTGGAAAGGTAGTGTCGAAAATCCTGCCGTCGTCAGAACTCGAACCTAAGACCTCCCGGTGAGAGGCGCTGCTGTGACAGTTGATGCACTGAGCTACCACTCCCGGTCGGAGTCTCTAGAATTCTAAAAGCACCCACCCATTAGAATTTTTCTCTAGACAGCGGCTGCATTCGACGTAGGTCGTGTCGAAAATCCTGCCTCCGTCGGGAGTGGAGCCCTGGGACTCCGATCAGAAGCAGGGGAGCTGCGGGGGGGGAGTGGGCCGCGGGGGAATCTGTGGTGGTGGGGGCCGGGCGCCAAGTGGACAATGGCGCGGTCATTACCGCCGCCGCGCGCGACGTGCTGCCCGTCGCCGATGCCTGGCCGCGCGCCAACCGCCCGCGACGCGACGCGACGCAACGCCACCGCGCTCACGTCCATAGCCCACGGCCTGGGCGGCTTTCCCTGCCTTTGTGACAACGCGCACACCCTTAAAACGTTGCCTCATATATCTCCTGGGCTCGGATTCCGATGGTTTAAAAAATCTTCGAAGATAACCTGTAAAATGACTTAAAAATGAGAAGAAAATGGCCTACAAATGACTTACAAATAAGAGGAAAAATGACCCATAAAATAACTTATCAATAAGAGAAAAATGGCCTGTAAATTGACTTACAAATAAGAGGGAAAATCACTAACACAATAACATAAGAAAAAAAACCAAAAAAAAAAAATTTAAAATAAGAAAAATACTAAAATAAGAGGAAAAATGAGATTATTTTTTTATGTACTCAAAAATGTGTAAAAATATGTTTATTTACTCAATAAATTTTACAATTTCAATAAAATGTATTTATATAAAATTACATTTAATATTATGTCGAGTTAGTCAACAAAAACCAAAATATATCGCGGTTCAAAAGATCTTGGGGGGCATGCCCCCCAAACACTTCAGAAACGTGAACAGCCAGCCAAACCACTCAACGTTTCCTACAATCAATGTTATTAGTTAAATAAAGCACAAGATTAAACACAATAAATTAATTACATATTTTTCAACAAGACAAATAAAACTAATATTTATACCTAATATTTCCTTTTTTTAGCAAAAAAGGAAAAATTATCGATAATAACACCAAATATACGTAAAAAATTAATAATATAAAGGTTTATAAGATTTTACAACTATATTTTATATGAAAAAGGAATAGTTTTTTTACGAAGTTGGTATAATATATATTTTATAATATATAAGCATTTATTTAATATTTATATAAATAAATATACTACATATAATACATTTTAACTATAAGTATTATTTTAGGAGGAAATGTAACCCTTAGTTCTGATCTTCCAACCGTGAGCTTCGAGAGGTGGAAGTTTCTGAAGACCCTTGTAATTTTTAGAGTTCGAAAAACGTAATCCACTGGTGAATTTCACAGTAGTGAATTTCGTCGAGAACTAATGGTACAATTGACACTTTGTTTTAGTGTGTCATTTTAAATTCATGAAATATTCAAGTAAAAACCACAAAAAGAAAACAAAATGGGTAAAAATTTCAAAAATGACGCAAAGTGGCGAAAGTGACGAAAAATGGCAAAATGTGACAAAAAATGACCCAATATCTATACATTTCTATCACTTATATGTCGTCATAAACATTCATTTACAAGTTAGCTATGTCTAGAATGCACCAAAGGAAATGTGGCATGTCATCATAATCCGAGCCCTGGATATCACCTATGGTGGGGTGGGGAGATATGGAATCATGCGACTTCAACCCTACTCAGAAGCTAATAATACATGCTTTTAAAAATACCGCTTTTACTTATTGTCTATACTAACCAAATTCATTCAAAATGTCAATTGTTTGCTATGTAAATATTAACTAGAACTCAACAAACAAATATACCTTTCTTCAGTACAAATAAACATTTCTTTACATTAGAAAACGTCAAGTCGTCTGGATATGAGACTTGTCGTCCCTGACAGAAAAAAGTCCTGAGTGTGTCTTTGCCTAAATAACATTGCTCTTAATGCTAATTTCTGAATCAGTAAGATTTTCGTTTCGTGTGACATCAGCGAACAATCATGCTTTTCTGTGCAACGGATTGAAATTAAAAAGAATCCGAAATGTCCATGCCATTAAATTTTATTCCCCATCATTCCAAAATTACACAACAGTACCGCAAGGTTGCTCCTACCAAGTAAGGAATCGCTCTTAAAAAGATTTCAAGAACGTTTTAAGCATATTTTGCTTCTAATTCCCGAAATGATGTTTCCATTTTTCGTTCACTGATTTTTTTCTGTTAAGTAATTTGCTATTTTATCGGGCTTTGCGATATTAAGACGATCGTATTTAACACTACGTACTCAGTGATACTGAGTATGTATCTTTCCGTACTCATTATGTATCAAAGAAGATTTATCCACTTTTTCGTTACCAGGGCCCCAGGGCCCGGGAATAAGAGTTTTTCCTGTCACAATTTCGCCGTTTTCCCCGCAGAATTACAATACTTTCTCTACACTGCGTAAGCAGTACCGAGAAAGTAAAACAATAGTACAATATGTTATTAAAGTTCTTCAAATACGCATTTATTTCGACAAGTAATCGCCCAAGCAACTTGTGTTACTTGTAATCGACAAGTAATCGCCAAGACAAGTCGCCCAAGTAGTACCTTCTTTCTCCCCTAGTAGGTGAAAGGAGCGTAACGAAATTTGCGTGGTCAGACGGAAGAGCAGACCTCATGGCCTTAGTCTCGCCACATAAAAATAATTGAATTGAATTGAATTGAATTTGCCTTATTTTACGTGGCAAGATCAGTCCATTGCTGTCTCCATCTGACCACGCAAACTTCGTTACACTCTCTTTACTATCAGTTAAAGAAGGTATTACGAACGACAACAAACGATTTGAATTTAGCTCAGAGGCGTCATTTGGCTGGCGTCATTGAGGTGTCATAAGGCATTCATTCATTCATTCTATAATTTTTGAATTATCAAATCAGATAATCCAAGTTGTGTTAATTGTCCTAAGAATTTTCTTACTGTTTCGACAGTTATATGTCAGTTAAAAATTAATAAACTATACGTTTCAAATTAAATTCTGTATATCAAAATAAATGTATTATTATTATATATTATTATTATTATTATTATTATTATTATTATTATTATTATTATTACGAAGTACACTCAAATCATTTACCATTATCTCTCAATATTTTCAGTTTCTCTCAGGTCTTGATGGGTTTGCGCTTGTATGCTGACGAGATTCCCTCCCTTTCTAATTTTTCTAGGGGTAATTGAAAAAAAAGTACGCAATTGTAGCTTCTTCAAAACCTCTTTGAAATAATTCGTAGAACCTATTAACATTTCTCTGATTATTTTTCCTTATTTCTTTCCCGATCCTCTTCTGACTTAACTTGCTGAGTCACAAAAAGATAATTTTTCTAAACTTGAGTAAAATCTCATAGTGTTCAACCTCATATGTGATTTTTTTTAATACATCGGTAACTTGAAACTAATAAATTTAATCACACAAATTCTGTGTGAGGATGCCTTTTTCTATCAAACTCTGCCTCCTCCGGTTTCACTCGTGTCTTCTATGGGAGAAAATCTTCATCCAAATTGTGTACGTATTTTTAATTTAATAACTTCCTTTAGTATGCACTATTGTAATATAAATTTGGTCAAGTGGTCAGGCGGAAGAGCAGGCTAAATGATCTGAGACTCGTCACCAATAAAGACATTTATTTATTTATTTAAATCCCCTCTTCCTGACCTTCAATGGTTACTAATCCTGTTGTAAAAATAATGTTTGATAACATGGATGGTTTTGGGTTGATGTTTTATTAGCATCGATGTTCACAAACATGGATGTTTTCATGGCGACGTCGCATCCCTAGGAGTCACCTTCCGCCCGTCGAGTGCGCCGCGCGAGTCAAATCGGCCGAGTGGGGCGTCGCCTGTCGTTCTCCGTATCGAACGCCCGCGGTCACAGATAGTACTAATGTGTGCCGACATAAATGTGTAGAATTAGATAATCAGCATTTACCGAAGGACACGCTTCTCCGATATCACAAGACACCAGAACGGTTTCATGTGGGACACGACCTTCTCCGAGGAAGCTTGCCATGGGCGACGTTGGTACTTGTTGTTTCTTCATTGTTTCACACGAAACCCTTAGTTTGGTTGACACTCCTCCGAATTCTGGTTCTAGCTAATGAACCAAGTATATCAGAGGTACCTAGCCTATGTAGGATATTTGCACTCACCTGTCTTTTACTGCGAGACACGCATCGAGTCCTAGGATGCTCAGATGTTAAGTGAAGTTTCTGGAAATGACCCTGAAGTTGCAATTAATTCTGGGAGTTCGTTTGCAGAGTCTCGCACGCTCTGTCTGGATATCACATTATTCGTTGTTTTTCCGTAGACCTTCTGGTCCACCCTGCAATCCGTTAGGTTGACCATGTTCACTATAGATCCCTGCCTCTCTTCAATGCCGACGGTGCGCTCTGTCTTATAATGATCCAAGCGATGGTCTGCCTGGGTCTTGTCATCACAGAATATTTTCGTATTTTTGTTTTCGACCATCTTGCCAGAGTTGTGCTTTCGCCCTTGGGTAGTTGGTTGGAAATCCATACTTTCAGCATAGATTCCAGTATAGAACGGTAGCCACTCTGTTCTGATGTAGATTGTAAATTGTCTATGCAATCTCGCTAAAGTTACTGATTAAGGGATTGTTTCTTCTTATTGTTTGACGCCCTAGGCAGTTTTATCTACAATTATTTTAAGAGTGAATAGTTATAGTCTTTAGGGAATATTCTTAGGCTCATCGTTAGGGATATTATTATTATTATTATTATTATTATTATTATTATTATTATTATTATTATTATTATTTTATTCGCTTCCGGTTGCGAAATGTTTTGTCTCCATTGACTAAATAGTTTGCATAAGTATTGTAAAGGTGACTACAGCCATCGCATGTAATAAGTGCGAATTGCTATGCAGGTAAAATTTATATATAACAGTAAATCCAGTACGTTTTTCCAGCCAACTTTTTGTGATTGTTCTCGTTTCTTTTCAATAATTTAACTACACATAAGTAAAACGGTAACAAAATAATTTCTGATCCCGCTAACACCCACTGTTCCCCTGTATTCTTAACTAGTATGTGCGTTTTGATAAAACCAATTATTTTGATTACATTTCAAATTTTATAAAATATTTCAATACAAACTAGATAGTTATAAAAATGAGAAGGGACTCGAGTAAGTAAAACGTGAGAAACATAAAGAATAAGAATTTGTATATCATTACAAAACAGACACTGTCCGCCTGTTTAATTCGCATTGCTCCTCGGCAATTTCCAGTGAACGTATTCAGTCAGGTTACGAGTTTGTTAACCCCCAACATTATGAAAGCTGGGCTCCAGCAAATCCTCTCCATCTGTCTTCTTCAAACAAATGTCATAAAAAGCATGCTTCTGCGATCGGTGCTGGTGTTGCCTGTCTGGTACAATTAATTTCCGTTTGATAAATTTAACATACGAGTACATATGTAGAACTGAAGTGTTTTGGAATGGGGTGCCAGTTCTTAGAATAGAACTCGTTTGTAACGCATCTGAATTCAACACATCCTCGTGAGGAGGAAATGGTCACCAATATCATGTTCCGCATTTTAACTCGTCATTTAATACCTGCCAATGTTTTCCTTGAGTGGATACTATTTTCGCAAGTTTTCCTTGAATTGTTGCTGGAAAGATCGGCCTTTTCAGTTGCTTATCATGCCATTTACTTAAACATGACCTATAGAAAAAATATTTACTATATGAAATTCAGAATCCCTCTCTTCCAAAACAATGCATTAAATTAACGCACCAATCCGCATTTACGTATCAATAAAAACTAGCATTAATAGATTATTTAGGAGCACGAGAAAAAAACCAGACATAATGGAGAATGTTGAATATTGAAAATTACTGACATTTACCCTTCGAATTCTAAACGAGTGACCTGCATGTGTCTGTCCGTTACACGTGTACTTCTTCCTGTTCATTTGAGGCATCTTGGTTGACTGGTGGGGTACTGACCATTTTTTTCGGATTCTTCGAGAACATTCTAAAACTGTTTTCGAAAAAAACAATTTTTTAGAATATAAAACGCTTTTTGGAGGAAATTTACGGCTCATTCAGACGTGAGCATTAGATCATTCGATTCGACGAGGAGCTTCAATTGGCATTATTTGCTTATATCCTTTCAGAACATTTTGGAAGAGGTTTAGGAAAAGATGTTTTGGGAGTTTCATGGCACCTACGGTGATAAAACGCTGTAAGATACTATACTGCTTTTCCCTAATAATGTGAACACTTAGTACATGATCGATGTAGTTGATACTAATTATATAATGAAAATTACACTTCACAAAAGTACTGCCATCAATACTATTCGTGTAACTTCCTATTTCCAAAAATCGACAGGTTCTATTAATGCCTTAATTTCTCCTTTTTTACTTTGGAAACAGGTATTTTTTGTCTATTCATCGCAAACCAAACACAAATTTAGGTAAAGATTAAGTTACGCAATATGGTATTAAAAATACTAATTTATGAAATGAAAATGATAAAGTTTAGAAAATTTACAATAAATAATGAATTATAGATATACATAACGAAAGAACTCACACTTATTGCAATAAAACAATTGTTTCACAAGGAAATTATGCAGGTTCATAAAACGCATAACTCATAACTCATCATACTCATAAAACCGATGTCGTCTGCCTTAGGACCAATGATGCCAAAAAAATGATTTCGCATATTCACGAAAGAGTTGCCGTCCTTGAAAAACATCAATTTGTGATACAACTTTATCCCTGAAAAAAGAGAGAAAAGAAAAAAAACACTATTAAATTTTGCTTGTGGTCACAATAATATGGCAGGGACACAATAATAGGGCACATGGTGTACAATTCATGGAATCTGCATGTGGGATAGCCAAGAAGAGTCGCAAGATGGCTTTGCAGGAGATTGCAATCCTGTGGTTCGTCGTTGAAAAGTATGGAAAATCTTCAGACTATACTCGGATTTTTTAACGTGACATCACAAATGAAAAAGACAGAGGGAAGGTACTCTCCAATAGGAAGCCGTAAAAGTGGAAGTTGCAGCTTCCTAGAATGCAGCCTCCTTTCTATGCACTAACTCATTAAAATCAAAATATAGTTACCAACATGCGTGTGCTATTCAATATACTTGTTGCGTCAGGTTGAAAAGTATTAATGTAATAGTAAGCAAGTTAATTTCATTACTTATTTATTACCCATCAGAGAAGTAAACGCTTATATACTACTCGTGAATGTAATATTGCGCAATCACATGGATTCTTTCCGATTAACAACAAGGAAACGAGCTTAGGAGCTCGCTCATTAATCAACGAGACTCCGCGTCCGTGATCATCTCTCGGCGTACACCATTCTCAAGTGCCGCTGTTGGCAGGGATCCACTCGGAAACACCACGTTGTCCAGACGGCCGGGGATCCCCACTGGAAGGCGGTGCCGAGCCGCCACAGCAGGCAACATGCGTGTCGCGGGGCAATACGACGCAACGCCCGCGAGCTAAACACAGCCGCGCAGACCATCAGCGCGGGCCCCACGAAGACAGGACGCCCCGTGGGGAAGTCCAAGGCGCCGACCGGGAGCGGCGGCTCAGTGCATCAACTGATGTCACTGCAGCGCCTCGGACCGGGAGTCCTAGGTTCCCACTCCCAACGGCGGCAGGATTTTCGACACTAGCTTTTCAGCCAGGACGAATTCAGTCGCTGTCTGGAGGAGAATTCTAGAGGCCGGCTGCACTGATCGGTAGTTTTCCGTGGTTTCTCCGATCAACACCAGGCGAATTCCAGAGGAATGTCTTAACAAATGGGCCACGTACCGGGCGCGATCTTTCCTTCCTCTTCCTTGTCCTATCCTCACAAACTAATATGCACTACACTACCTCAAATGCCGGGAGACCGGTGGGGGACTTGACTTGCTGGGTAAAGCTTGTTCCGGGTGGGGCGGTGCCCTGCTGGTGGGAGAGTCCTGGTTAGGGGGAAATCCTGCTAGTCGACGGTAGATCGTCGCCGGATCTCGCCATCCAATCCTCGAAGATGATCGCCTCCTTCCTATAAAAACATGCTCTACACTTACGGCACTAACAGTCACGCGCCCGGAATCACTACCAACCACGCACCGGAATCACCAAGGCGCCGAGGCTCGCAGCCTCATAGCACCTGCTCGTTTTCGGCCCTGGATTCATAGCTACGTCGAGTTCAGCTGCTGTCTTGAGAAGAATTCTATTTGCCACAGCTCTGATCGACGAGTTTTGTGTGATTTCTACGATCAACATCAGGGGAATGCCGGAGCAGTGCCATGATAAACGGGCCACGGGCTGCGCGAGATCTTTCCTTTCGTTTCCTTGTCCTAACCTCACCCCTTACTTACACACACACACACACAGATACTCACGTGTTCACCGCACTACCATACTTTTCGAGCGACCGGTTAGGAGCTTAGAGCTTGTACCGGCTGCCAAGGTGCCTCACTGGTGGGAGATACCTAGATGGGAAAACCCTGCAAGTCGAAGTGCATTTCGTCGCCGAGTCTGACCATCCAACGGATGGACACTGCCACCTCCCGATATAAAAGCATATGCTTCACTTACGGGATTATGTCCGTAGCGGTTGACCCTCCCGCAAACACGAAATAATCGGCCAATCAACTTGCACTGCTCGTTGCTCGGAGATCGTCGTCTAGTGACCCCCATCGCCGCGATGTGCCACCCCCGTCAGCCATCTCTCCGCAGGGAAGGGGCGTGGCGGTCGATGCTCCAGCAGACTGGAGGTTGCACCTCAATCGAATGACGGCAATGTAATTTCCAAAATTCAAAACACGAATATACAATAATAATGTAAGCAATTCAAATCAATTAAAACTAAGCGAAATAAAAGTATATATTGACACACTACTTACATTATTCTATGCGTCTGATCCGCGTAAGATATATTTATACACCTCCCGCGCACGTGTTCCTGGTTTTGATTTCCACTGGGCATTTAAATTCGACTCCAGCATAAGCACTATTGCTTCGACACCTTTTACATAAATACAATTATTTCATTTCGAAAACTTCACTCCCCTGGTATATTTGGCAATAATGAAAGATCGACACACATTCGTATTCACAAGAACGTTGCAAACCAGCTGCAGTCACACTGGCTTCCGGGAGACACTAAGGGACTTTCATCCCGAAGGGCCACCTTTACACAAATAACTCATCAAATATAAATCAACAAATGAAAACAGTTTTCCAAATAATGCAATCATAAACAATGCATTGAATATCGTCAATAATTGACTGAACTTGTGTACTTTCAATAACCAGCGAAATTCATAAAACTACGCTGCAGGGATTTAGGCGAAGGCAAAATATGGGTAGTTCCCTGAGACCCACTCCGCCACCGCGCAGCGCTAGAAAACGCCACTAGTCTGGTTGCGCCACCAAAAGGCTGTATGTTCCCTGTGTTAAATCGAAGGGCCAAAGAGTAAACTCACGAATCACATTAATTCCGGCTAGTCAAGAGGGTAGTGCAATTCCTGGCAAGGCACCAGACACCGGAGAGATTTTGGCAGTGAATTATTTCATATACATCGATATTGCTGAAACATCTTGAATATTGAATGCCATTAAAAGGAAAATGTATATTCTTAAGATATTATGAAATCTTTTTTTTTATTTTCTGGGGGTTGAGCAACCATGCAATCTAAGCACGAGACGTCACTGGGAAGGGATACGCCCCTTTGCGACCTCCCCACATGCCGAGACCACAGTCGGACTCTTTGACGAACATACTGGTGGATCTCACCGCCCGAACCTACTTACCAATTATCCGAGACTGCGATGATTCAGGGGCAACGTGGATGTCTTTGCAGCAGGATACAATGGAAGGTCCTATAATGCGAATTCCGACAGTGCCGGATTTGCGACGTTAACTAGAAAGCTTGTTAATTTCAAACTCTGTCTGCAAAAAGTCTACAATTCTGATAGACGTGAAACTGATAAGTGCCAAGCGCATGGCGAAGTAATACCTTAACAAACAACAGGTCGTGAGCAATCGTTCCTTCCTCGACATTATCCCTTCTCCCCTTACGTGCAACGTAGATATGTATCCTGCACTGTCTGTCACACATGTGGGGAGTACAGTCGGGAACTTTGAGCTTGTTCCGGCTCGTTCGTCGGTGCTCTGCTGGGGGAGATACTACCAGAGGAAGAACCGAGCAAGCTGACGAATAGGTCAGATCTCACTCTCCCAAGGAGGAGAAACATCGCCACCTCAGAGATACAACATGCACTACAACGGAACCAACACCCTAATAAATTAATGTGTTCGGAAACATTAAATACTCTACACTAGCCAAGACTCCTCGTGCCTCCTCGTCAAAACGTCTGAAGATTCGTGAAATACACGTCTTCCAATTTCTTGTTGTTTCTGGAGAGTCTATTAAGCTCTTGTGTTCATACCATCTATCCAATCAAGTAATCTCATCTACCTCTTCATCTGATGGATGTACCTCGCCCTTCATATCCGCCAAATCCTGTCCGCAATATTCCTTCTACAGCTTCCCATTACTGCGGTAGTACTCGCTTCCATCACTTTCTTTAACACCAAGCGAATGGTTCACGTAAGACAAGCGTACTATCACGTTGTCACTCGAGCATTGCACTCGTCACAATCACACTACCTGCTCGTTGAAAGTTCTTCAAATTGATGCTTCCGAGAAGTTATTACTAGAGACCGAATTTAGAGGAAATATTTTATAAATGTCATTTAGTTTTATGTAAATGCGTATTACAATTAGTTCTTTTAAATATTACGTATTATATCAGACTTCACATATTTATTACATATTTATTTATTTATTTATTTATTTTACGTAAAAAAACAGTTAAAAACTGCGTATGACGTGCTATGGGGAAAAGTGAATTGTGTGCACATTTTCAAAATTCTGTGATCCCTACACTAAGTCATATACTACTTAAATTTTGAATTTTTGAAAGGGAGAAAAAAAAACAAAAAACTCCCATGTAATAAAATATATTTTCAAGGATAAACAAGCAATAAATTTTGAATTTTGAAAGGGAGAAAAAAAAAAAACTCCCATGTAATAAAATCTATTTTCAAGGATAAATAGCAATAAATTTTGAATTTTGAAAGGGAGAAAAAACAAAAAATCCATGTAATAAAATATATTTTCAAGGATAAATAAGCAATAAATTTTGGCTCTTATTACTTCCTGCCGCGACAACATGGAAACGATAATTTGAATAATTGTATTTCCCACTGAATTCTAGAAGACGTGCACAGAAAATGAAGTTACATTTATGTCCAGAAGCAAAACAAGGGGCCATCTCAGCATTCGCTCAATGGATCAGGGAAACTGGACGAAAAACCTGATCGAGATGGGGATCATTGACACGGAAGCTGTAGTACAATAGTTGTTACAGGTTGTTTATACTCATTTATACAGTCCAAATGGTAAATAATGCATTATGTATCATTGTTTTGAACGAACTACGTTATTTTATTAAAATTAATGTTACTTTTCTTGTGATGCTCAGTATAGTCTCTAATTGTATAGAAACAGTTATACAGCAGAAACGATTTCACTTGGGATTTAAACTTTTCTATTGAAGTTAATCGTTTAATGTCATCTGGCAAAGTGTTGTAAAATAATGTACATGTATTGTATGTGAATTTCTTGTAATGAGCTGTTGATACTGTCACCTGATGAATATGATTTCTACGTCGAGTGTTATAGTAATAGACTTCGGCATTTTCTGAAAAAATATTCCCGCCCTTGAGCAAGTCATTTTTTACAAAAACCACTGATTCGTAAATAAAAAGACACGGTAATGGTAGAATTCCTAGATTAATGAAGAGAGGCTTACATGAATCGCGTGGGTAGGATTTGGTTATTATTCGTACAATTCGTTTTTTCGTTTTTCGTTTTCTTTTCGTTTTCGTTTTTCGTTTTCGTTTTTCGTTTTAGTTTATTCTTTCTGATTTCATTGCATGTTTATGTACATATTGTGACATTTCATACTACTCCCGTCTCTAGTTACAACTATGATTAGTCTGTTGCAACAAGCAGTGATTAGTTTTGTTCACTTTTCTATGGCTATAAATTTGAAATATTAATCTACAGCATTATATTGTGGGTGGAATCGCTAAGTACGAAATCGTAAGCTAAAATTTTCAATTCAACTTTGAAGTCTTCGCTTGTTCCTTTCGCAAAAATTGTCTCATTTTCTCATTTTCTTGATAAGCTTCAAAGACAATCGAAAATTCACTAAATGATGATTAATTAGAAAATAATTATTAATATTGAGAATTTAACTAGTCCCAGGCATGGGGACACGGGCAGCTGACCGGCGAAGTCGGACTATCGACGCTAAATGCATACATGATTTATATTAATATGATGATAATGTTTATTACATAATTAATAATTAAAACAATTAATATATCATATGTTATTAATAACATGTAAGATTATAATTCATGTAATTCAAAGTTTCATCGAAAGGCCTTGAGGTTGCAGACATGATGAATGGTGGAATGAATTTAAAATTGTTTAAAAAAGAAAAGGCATGGTAACTGCTTCATTTTACGATTGAAAAATAGAGTAAACCATCTTTTAGTAAATTAAGAGGAATTTCAATTTTTAAATAATGCTAACAACGTCTAATATGTCTCTCTTCTGTTTATATGATTGACTTCTCTGACCCTTGAATTTATCTTTAATGGGAACTGAAAATAATATTAATTAATTTGTAACCCAATGTCCTTTTTGCGTTGCAAATGAATCTCATGTGAACAAGAACGCTCATCTAATACCAGTCACGAACAGAAATACTCCCCATCTCATCCTATTGTAATATTTACAATCTGAAAATTAATGACCGTAACATTGGTAAATGTAAATATTGATTTTGATATTATTCATTAACTGACGCCTTTATTGTTTCGTTTGCGTCAAAAAAGGAAAAACAGCTGGTAGACCAACTGCAAGGTACTCGCGTCACGTGCAACTGAAGACCTTCAACCCAGGAAGTTTTTCTCTCAACAGGGATATGTATTGAATTTCAGGTAAACAAACAGTTGCGTTCGAAAATGTAACTCCGCGATGAAGATGCAGTTGATATACCTTACTCAGCAGATATTTCTCATGGTTTCCATCGATCAATTCCAGATGAACGCCAGAGAAGTTTCCAAGCAACGAGTCGTTCATTCCCATCCATTTTTCACACTCCGCATTTCTTCCTAATTATCCCAACATGACGTCCTTACCCTTAAGTCCAACATCAGGTTTCCCACTGAATTAACTCTCCGCTGATTCGACAAAATAGAGCAATTGCACTTTTGACTCAAGAGGACGCTTATGATGTAGAATTAAACATTTCTTTTTATTTCCATATCAAGATATTTCAAATTTCTTGTTGATATTGAAGTTCATGACAATAAAATACTCTAAAAAGTAAATGAAAAATGTTAGCGACACATTCATGTTCACTTTCAATTCTATTTTCGTTTAGGCATTTGAGACACGTTTTAAATTGCAAAAATTTCGTTTTAGAAAAAATCGTTTTACTAGTTTTAACCCAAGCAAGCTAATCAATGATCCAAGTCTCTTCTAACAGACGTGACACCCGGTTCATATAAAAAGTTATTCACCTCATAAATATAACTTTGAAAACCCATTACACGTCACAAGTAACCTTGTAAGACAAGACATTCCATGTAGAATGCGCTCCTTTCACACACAAGTAGTTGTGTAGAATTCTTCTCTGATAACACATAGAAACCTGTCCCGAGAATTTGTGGGCGGCCTTGTTTTCGAAGAAGGTGCTACTATCAAGCCTTAGATTAAAACTATTATGTTACAAATTTTATCTTACTGAGAAAAACAAATACTACTAATTTTAGTAGATCGTAGTAGCTGCATAGTGTTTTATATTGTTTAAATAAATAGCTTATTCTGGACTAAACCGAATAACTCCAAAGTTTCTTGTACAAGAGTAAGCATGTTCAAGTGATCGTAACGCTTAAAGCTGATGTTCCATCCGCTCTGCTCTAATGGTTGCAGTTCAGATCCCGAGGGAGACAATGATGTTCAAGTTTTCATCTCGTGATTGCTTCAAGGAATGTAATCCTCCATTTAGCCTAACCTAAAATGTAATCTAAATCGTGATTCAACATTTCATAATTGCTAGGTCAGCCACGTATGAATTGTCGTCTACGTGGTCGCCTACATCCTGTCGCGTATATGACACCAGAGGAAGGAAGGTTACCCAAACCCAACATCGTTACCCAACACCGAACATCCGAGTAGAAATGGTGTATGACTTGATCATTGATGATGACGTTGATGACCGATACACGGCTCGATGATCTAATTTCATGCGCAGTTCACAAACAGTAATTACACAGAAAGTGTGAATGTACATCTCAAAAATGAGTGATATTTCTACATGACTAGAACCCATTAATAACGATTGTAACTTTTCAGTAAGACAGATAATTAGGAACTAAAGATTTCAATACAATTGTACATTCAAATACATTACATACAATGATATGCTGGACACTGAAGACAGCCGCAATGTAACCTTGTTAATACATGAAATCACAATAAAACTCCTAATGGACATCCGTTACTGAATGTTAGCGATCCCATTTTCGATGGTTTGTTGCGGTTTAGAAGAATGTCGGTTGTGGAGTTCATTATTTTAGTGTATTAAGCAACCATTATATTTTTCTACGCTCCCTCCCTCTTTTGCCTTCAATTTTCCCTTCTACAATATTCACTTACACAGTAGCATATTGTTAGGAAGGTCATCCAGAAAGTAACGACCGTTTGCACTTTCCTACCGTGCATGCTATTCTATCTCCACTATTCACGTTCCACTGATTTCCCCGACAATTTTCTCAATATTATGCAAGTGTTGTGTGCAAAAAGTCATTATTGTGCCGTGTGTTGGCGTTCAAAATGAACCCTGTGACAGAAAATCCCGCCGACTGTGAGGTAAGAGGCGATATTCGATTTTTGAATGCATAGAAGTTGAAACCTGCAGAAAAGTATCGTCAAATAAAGTGAGTGTATGGTGAGAAAATAATGAATCAGAGAAATGCGAGAAAGTGGTGCGAAGTGTTCAGCAATGGACGAACAAATGTTCATGATGAATCTCGACCTGGACGTTCGTCACTCATCACAGATGACTTTAATAACTTCATTTCATACCTTCTTAACTAAATTGATAACTTCATTATCTGCGCACGTCTTCTAGAATTCAGTGGGAAATATAGTTATTCAAATTATCGTTCTCCATGTTGTCACGGCAAGAAGTATTATTCCTTCACGAAGGACATGATGAGGGGCAAGAGCCCAAATTTATTTCTGATTTACCCTTGAAAATACATTTTATTACATTGGAGCGAAATTTTTGTTCACAATCCTTGCAAAAAACGCTCATTTTCCTTCTGTATACAAAATTCAGAGTAAGGATCACAGAATTATGAAAACATACACAGAATTCACTTCTCCCTTTAGTACGTCACCCCCAGTTTTAACTGTTTTTGACGTAAAAATAAAAAATTAAATAAAAATGAAAGAATCAAGTGAACGAAAAAACTTGGTAGACAAATGCTTAATCCTCGACCAATTGTCCATGGTATTGCCACAGGTTCCTCGTTCTCTGTTTGGTGAAACTGTGGCAGGACGTCTTGGCTACAACAAAATATATGCGCGATGAATTCCCCGGAATCTGAGTGACCAGCATTAAGCAGACAGAATGGGTGCAACACTGACATTTTTGACTTGGTACCACGCAGATGGAGAGACCTTTGTTAATCGGATCGTCACTGGTGATGAATCCTGTGTTTCTCGTTTCACGAGAAAGACCGTTAATTACTCCAATGGCTTCATCCATCGTCACCAAAAAATTCGCGAAAATTAAAACACACTCAGTCAACGAGGAAAATCATGACGACGGTTCTTTGGGATGGCAAAGATGTTCTCTCGGTCGATTTAATGCCAAAACACACGACGATCATTGCAAATCGGTATTGTGAGACATTCAAAATGGAAGTCGGAAAATGTTTTCTCTCGGAGTCCTGCTGTTTCACGACATGCTCGACCTCACACATACGCAATAACCAGTCACCTACTGGATCAATTTTGATGGAAAGTTTTTCGTCATTTAGCTGATAGTCGCTCTGAGCGAGTTTCATCTTTTCACTAAGCTGAAAGAGTTCCTGGGAGGAAACAAGTGATGAGTTGAAGACTGCAGTGAATACCTGGCACAAACTCTGGCGGCCGAAAAGTACAACATGGGGATACTAAAGCTCATGCACAGATATGATAAATGTCTCAACAAATTTGGTGATTATGTGTAGAAGTAAGATGAGCTTCACTTATGTAAGAGAAATACATTTTTTGAAGCAAAATATATTTTTTTAATTATAACAGACAAACTATATTTATTTTATAAAATAGGCCTACCCTCCTAGTATGCAAGAGAAGATCATTTTTTTATGTTTTTGAGTTACTTAGCGGTTTAGAACAATGTTGGTTAGAGTTCATTGTTTTAGTGTATTATGCAACTTCACCAAAGTCATATTTACTATTTTTTGCTGAGGCCCAGGAATTTTGATAACCACTATTTTGTATTTTAAGTAAATTCCTTAACAATGAAAATGAAAAGGAAAAATGCTCCATTAGATCTGACTAATTTTTTTGTTTCTTATGTTACATATTAAAGTATGTATAAGAAAACCAACTTTTTCTCCAACCTAGCAAAAGATATAAAAGACACAAATTGAACAGAAATAACTTCATTTCACTTATTTGGAAACACGGGTTTTGGACTTAGTGAGTTTCACATGTGCAATTCCCCTGTTACAGCCGAATCGACTATCCCCAACTTGGCTGGAATACCTCCATAATCTTCCATGATTTTTAAATAAATTAAGCAATAGATGAGTATCGTAATTACGTCTATATTATATTATAACTCATTATAACTATATTATATCTCAAGTATATAACGACATGAAAGCACGATATAGATCGCGTCTTTAAAGACATGAGTGCCGAATAGGCTGAGGTCAAGTGTTTTCATAATGTGAAATGCGATGTAAAAAACTATCACAAGTCATAATTGTGCGCATAAAATTACCTATAATACTAGTAATATCGACATTGTAGTCTAACATATTCATAGATTAAATTCCCAGATTAAATATTATTGTTGCAATATTTGTATCAATTCATTTTTGTCCTCCTGGACCAAAGCGATGACTGAGTCGGTGGGCACTGAAATGTAGAAAAGTTGACGGGCGATGAATTTTTATTAAAGCATTAGTTAATACAACCGGTAAGCCATCTGGCGCACGCCTATGAAAGGACACGGCCTTCTGGAGGTGTTGGGATCCCCCTTCTTGGCTTGTTGACTTCCTTGACTTGATAGCCAGCTAATATCGTTCTTGAATCATCAGTGCTCTGTCGATTGCGTCCCGTTTCTAGATACTGTTGTATTAGTTATACATCTAAAAAAAATCTATCGTTGCCCATTTTTACATATCTTTCTACGTAGATCTATAGGATTATTATAGTGACAAGCTTCAAGCTTATAACTATTTTGTATTTATCAGTGTAACTTAAATTAATTTATCTCGTGCAGTAGTTCACTGAAGCTTTAGGAACATGAAACGATAGGCGTAAAATGTCAAACAACCAATTGGATCAATGTACGCACCAAAATATCTTCCGTAACTACCAACTGGGGTAAAACGCTTTCGAATGTGAGATTTTGAAACAAATGATTGGCCGAGGCAGAGACTTTTGCCAGCTCGAAGTGCAGTTTCGTTTTTTTCAACAAACAACCTCTGTAACAAAATGTATCGCAAAAAAGTTTGTATTAGATGCTAAAGTACAACTAATGTGTGTAATACACATTGCATATTCAACAGTCCGACAAAATCACAACCACCATTTAAAAGAAGTTTTATATTTAAAAAATGACTGAAAATTTTATCAGTAATATTCTTTGGTAGTCGTCTATCAATTGAGAAAGTAATATACTGACCTTTCCGTTCTGTATACAGCTTATCTCCATTAAGTTGTATTAAGTGTATTTAACATCCGGCTCTATTGCTGGGACTATCATAACCGGCACCACTTGCCTTCCCATCGTTATTTTTATCTAACTAGTCTCAGGGCGTCAACTGATGTCACTGCTGTGCCTCTTGACCGGGGAATCGTCAAGTTCGAGTCCCGACGGTGCCAGGATTTTCGATACTATCGTGTCAGCTTGGTCGAATTCAGCCGCTATCTGCAGGAGAATTCTAGCTGCTGGCTGCTCTGATCGGTACTTTTTCGTTATTTCTCTGATTAACATCGGGCGAATTCCGGAACAGTACCTAAACAAACTTAACTTAAGCATATGAATTAACGTAATTTGAAACACGGAGGCTGCTATATTACAAGTACCGTATCCATTTCTCCAAACAAATAAGAAAAAAAATTTATAAATGTATTTAATAAGAGTTAAGTAGTTCTCCTTAATTTAAAGGTTTCATTCCTGACAGAAGATTATGAACTTTAGTCTAGAATCGTTAGTCTGGCCCATGTGATACTTTGATTTTTATTTGGATACATTGAAAGTCGAATCTACAAATCGAATACGTAGTGATAAAAAGTGAGGTTTTCTCTCCCCATTTTCTATGTAGAGCATTCCTGAAAATCAGAAGAATTTAAGAACAGCGTTGTGTATTCACGTTATTAAATATAAAAAAAAATATAAATCATTGGCACCAAAACAAGACCTGAAGTGTTAGTGCACCTATGGCTTGACAAATATAAACTAAAATATATCATATTCTAAGATCGAGTAGCGCTTATTTTGCAATATTAGCATACAAGTTGAATATTATGATACTTTCAATGATGACACAGGAGTAGGTTCTCGCACTTTCTCTGAAAACGTGTTCATTTAATCGCTAAATTGTTAGAAGAACCTTCGATAAACGTGTAGACCAGCTTTCTCTCTCTCCCACATGCTCCCGACGGAGACATCGCACTTTCACGGAAATCAACTGTTCAAATCTGGTGATCTAGTTGGGAAAGGACCGGTGCTGCTATTTCTCTAGAGCAACATTCCTCATCTAGTCGATTGCAACTCGTCAGAAGATTGGAGTTCTACTTCAAGGACAGACACCGCTAAGTTTTCTACGTACTCCCACTAGTCACGTACTTTCCAATCATTTGGTCTTGTCCAGTGGTAATGGATTTTTCGAGGCAACAAACTTCCCTTGCCAGTATAATTTTTAATACCTCTACCTGCATATAAATCTTTTTTTAATCATTAATATACTCCGTCGATCAGTAAACACAATAAACTTAAATTGCCAGAGAGATATTTTTGTGGACAATCAAATCACTTCCAATGCATCCAAGAGAATTGCAAGTGTATACATCGTCAAAAAATTTCCTTCTGAGTTTGAACGTAGTTATGAGAAGAATTAAAGTTATAAAAATTGAATAGTTTAAAAAAAAAATTTTAAATTAATAATTAAGTTCAATATTTTAAATAATGTAAAAAATGTAATTTGTAATTAAAATTAAAAATTGAAAGAAATTCAATTTTACGTAATAATTGACTTCATGTTTTAAAATTGCTGAATTGCTTTTATTTATATTTACGTAGTATATTATTGATCATTAGCATGGTAGAAAATGTTTAAAATATTTCAATAGTATTCCTGAATTTGCAGTTATTGGGCGTGTGAGTTATCACCCTTTTAAACGCCTGGCTGCCGGTTAAAAGATAAACTTATTAAGAGCGAGCGTATTGCAGGAACTATTTCTCTAGTAATGTTCTAGACCAATTACTTCAATACAACCATCGATGAGACAGTTTAGGTATAATGAAGACGCCATCTCGGTCTCCTTGCTAATGCGAGTATTTTTCGACAAAGAGCTAAAGTGTATTGATAAAAGGATAACGTGAACAATGCACGAATTTAATTAAGTGGAAATACCTTAGTTGCAGATTCGTGATGAACGTGAGTGGAGCTAAACCGTATCACAATTTTAGCGTGAAAAGAATTTGGAAATTTGGCGATAGTCCAACTCAAGAATGTTTACGTTAATAATAATAATAATAATAATAATAATAATAATAATAATAATAATAACAATAATAATAATGTCTTTATTATTGGCGAGGCTCAGGCCGTAACGCCTGCTCTTCTGCCTTACCATTTAAATATTTACATTTACATAATTACAATTGAGGCGTTCGGGCGGAGATAGTGATTACTGACATTTCACATTACTTATGAAATTGCAACGATCGTATTAGTAGAAGTGTGCTACATATAACTACTGAAACATACTTATGAATGTATTTTCATTGTCAATTTTCTGGATTCTAAAACGAATATGATTTAAGGAGAGCCCATGTTTCTTATTTAAGAGAGCCGTTGTAAGTCAATAATTTTAGTTTTGTAGAATGTCGAATCCGCGAATGCCTCAATTGTGAACAAATTTAAAGAAAAAAGAGGGCCTATTTTACATTAATCGCTGTTATAAGATATTTTAACATACTTTTGAAATATATTGTGTTGTGTGTATATTATATTATTTTCATTAAAGTTTGAGACTGAATATCCCGAATTGAAATAAAGTAAGTCGTATAGTTTCTCGATACAACTTTCACATTTTCAATTTTTCCGGAAGGGCACGTTTCAGCATTGATCCGGCCCCAAAACTGTCTAGCTCCGGTCGTGCCACCCCCACAGGAGCCACGGCGTGGGTCCCAAGCGGGAGCTGCGGAATGTCCCTCGCCCGCGGCGGTGAGGGCAGCACTGGCGCTGGCGTGGCGCGCCAAGGCGTGGCGTGGCGTGGCGTGGCGCGGCGCGGCGCTGTGCGGTCGGGTGTGGCCGGGCTATTTTGGTGCGGCCAAGTGGCGCCAAAGCCTGCCTCTCTCCGGCGCGGCCCCTCGCCCCCGACCGCTTCTTCCCTGCCTCCCCCCCCCCCCCCCGGGGGCCCGATGACTTCATTGCGCCATGCACCCGCACTTACCACAGCGCCTCGCTGCTGCTTCAGGCGGATGCGATGAGCCCGTCTGCTTTTCAAATTTCCTTTGTTTGTTTTTTTTTTAATATTTTCGCGAGTGTTTTATGAAATTATTATGAGATTAGACCAACGTTTAAAATTTTCACGAAAAATGAACTTCATATATAAATCAAGATTCCCATCTTATCACTTTCAAAAGTTACCGCAAGCACATACGTCCTAACGTACGTAACGCAGAATGAGGAAACAATATTACAGTTATGTGAATTTTCACTTTTGTTATTGCGTAAAAAAATAGGCGACTATTTTTAAATGTACTTGAAATGCAACATATGGAAAAAACAAATGCAAAAAAACAAATTCTATCGGTTGTTGCAATTGACGTCAACGATTTCCTTATCATTTCTCATTCCTCAAGAATTGTTATGCAGGTCATATCGCTTCATATTTCCGGGGTACCTGTCTATTACTACATCGATATTGAATATCAGTTCTATTCATTCCTTTCAACACTCGCTATGTTTCGTTTTGTTCACTAGTTCAGGAAAATCAGCTTTTCAATATCATTGCCAGCGTAACAGTAACCAAAGTAACACAAGAAAGAAAGATTTCATTTGAGATTTTGGTTACATCAATTCTTCAATTTTTCTTACGGGAACGAAGGAAATAAAAGCTACCGAATTTTCCAAAAACATCTAGTAACAACCGAAACCTAGTGGTGCTACACAACAGCACAGATTTTCTCGTACTAGTTGGTTTTTTTTTTGTTTTTTTTAATACTAGATTGTCGGTCTTGTCCCAACCTCTTGTCTGCTGCCAACTATCGTTGCCTAAAGTGCATTCTTTTGAATTTCTCTATTTTCTTTTCGTAGAACCGAAATATGATTTTAATAATATTATATAAGAGTAAAAGCTCGTCCTTCATGTAAATTTTAAAAAATGGGGCAGTTTTCATCAAAATGTCGTTTACGTGTTAATGAATATGCGAAATTTGAAGCTCCTTTTCACAGAACCTTTTTGTATGAAGCACATTCACTCATAAATGCAATAATGTGTACAAATTGCTGGAAAAAATGCAAGAGATATTTCATAAAAATTATATTTGAAATTTTGGAAAATACAAAAGATTACGGCAAAATGGATTTATGTCATCTTATACAGAGCATTTACCATAATCAGTACAAAAATTTTGAAGAAAAAATTTGGAGCCATTTTTGAGAATTTGAGAATACAGTTTTAACAACACAACGTATCGACCCATAAGATTTTCCAATTCGGTTCAAAGTGTTCAAAACCTTCTCCTAAGCAGTTAAAACCTTGCCTACAAGTGGCCTAGTACCAGATCACCAATTTGGCTTCAGACAACATTCTACTATTGAACATATTAATAGAATTACCAATTCATAGAGAAAACTTGACCTCCTCTATAAAATGAAACGCTCCCTAACATATCCATACTCCAATATCTTCAGATCTAACATCTCCCAACGAACACTCCAAATTCAATATCAAAACCAATTATCAAATTTCTTTCCAATCCATTCCGGAGTACCCTAAGGCAGTGTACTCGGCCCCATGTTATACCAGCTCTACGCGTCAGATATATCGGAAAGTTAAAAAACTACAATAGCTACATTTGCAAATGATAGTCATATTAGCCACGAATAGCCACCCAGTTGAAGCGTCAAGAAAACTACAAGAGCTCCTAGTATTGTTCGAAGAATGGACAGACAAGTGGAAAATAAAAATTAACGAAAATAAGTCTGCTCATATTAGGAATTCATCTCGATACCTGGAAATCCCACATAATTGCCAAGAAGAAGCATCATAAAACAATAATAATCTCAATGTGGACCTACGGCATCCAAATTTGGGGCACGGCAAGCAGATCAAATCTCTCCATTTTACAAAGATTTCGATTCAAAACGCTTAGGATGATTGCTGCAGCACCATGGTACATCCCAAACACAACGATACATAGAGACTTAAAAATACCAACAGTCTTTCATAGAATCGAAACAAGAAGCTCAAGTTGTCTTCGTCGGGAAACCCACCCAAATCCCCTAGCCATCAAACTCCTAGATAATAGTAAAGAAACTTACCGATTACCCAGAATTACACCCTTACAACTCCATTATAGATTCTCAAGTTAGTCACAAAATATTCCTGAACTTTGACTTCTAACGAGAAGTAATTAAATTGACTCTATACTAGACCCAAGAAGGCGGTGCAATGTACAATTGAGATACATTCACTAACAAATTGTTATTATCAACAACAAATATTTTATATTTACTAATTATTTTTAATGCAAAATAGATTGTAAATTTACCTTATTCAGAATTAAATTTTGTTTTTGAGAAAATGCCGTTTTAGCGTTTTTGAAAATGGGGAATTTTTTATTCATTTTCAGTGGGAAAGATGTTACAGGGCATAAACTGATGTCACTGCAGTGCCTCTGACCGGAAGGTCCTAGGTTCGGGTGCCGATCGTGGCAGGATTTTCGACTCTAATTAGGCAGCTAGAGCGAATTCAGTCACTGTCTGGAGAATTCTAGTGAGCGGCTGCTCTGATGTTTTCCGTGGTTTCTCCGATCGACACCCGGTGAATGCCGGAGCAGTACCCTAACAAACGGGTCACGGACCGCGAACGATTTTCTTCCTTTTCCTTGTCCTGTGGAACCCTTTATTTACACACACACACACACACACACACACACACACACACACACTATGCCACCTCTATGAGCGTATTTCACTCTGCTCCTACAAGGAATTTCAAGAAAAAAGTTTGAATTGTGGGAATTCTGATTGGATGTTGTTGACGTTCTTATAAGAGGAAATAAAAGAAGTCATCTTCGTCAACATATCAGCTTTATTAAGATAGCCGGCTTTCGACGGCTTTGCCGTCATCGTCAGTCCGCGCTGTGGCACAGTCGCTCGACTTTTGCCGACAGCAGCGAGACTGACGATGACGGCAAAGCCGTCGAAAGCCGGCTATCTTAATAAAGCTGATATGTTGACAAAGATGACTTCTTTTATTTCTTCAAAAAAGTTTGAGCCATTTTTGAGAAAATTTCGAAAATGTTCCAAGGACTTTACCTGAAGTACCCTCAAAAAATTAATGATTTTTTTTTTGGAAACTCGCAGAACTTTGAACGAGGCCAAATCTTCAGGGATTTATTCAGTTTGGAAACATTTCCTACACATAGTTTAGGCGCTAGTGGTGTTCAGATGACAGACAGATGAACGGACGTTTTGAAAAAAACATTTCAGTATCAGGGGGCCCCAAAACGTGTATTTCCGTTGAAATCTCGAAATCGATTTTCCGTATTTACAATTTTCTCTATGCTACGTATACGAGGAAGAAATATGATATTTTAGAATGCACCCTTCTGTCATGGTATTTTCATTAAATAATTTTTTTTTTACCCTGATGAAAATTGTCAAACTCCTAGGTATTCTATGCCTTTCTACGCAAAGCAATGTTAGTGGGCAATGACCTTATTCTCAAACAGGCGCAATTTTTACGGTAATAGAATATTGTCAAATCTCGGTGATGAACTCGAATAAATAGGAAATTGTTTTGATATTTTCGAAGCGAAGGAAAAATGAAGTTTACAATCAATTACGAAGAACGGTAATTTACTTATCATATCTTTCTCATACCATAAAACAATTTAAGCAATACTGCAAGGAGAAATGCAAATTTTTGACAGAAAAAGCAGTTCTGTTATCTGTTGCCGAATTTTCTTGCTCAATATACTTTAAATTACCCTGTCAAATCCGTACATCGTGAGGGCAGAATTCATGTTTGGAGGGGGCGCTTTGATATCGAAAAAACGTCCGTCCCTCGGCCGTCCATCCGCGTGTCCGTCCGTCCGTCCGTCCGTCCGTCCGTCCGTCCGTCGCCCGTCCGTCCGCGTGTCCGTCCGTCCGTCCGTCCGTCCTGTCTTTCTGAGAACATTTGCGCGTAAACACCGTGAACAGTCACATAGGATTTTCACGAAAATTGACATTCCCCAATCAATATCGATCTTGCTGATATCATGGGCCCTGAAATTAGAAATTGATATTTCGGTGGTACTTCGCATGAATTCTCTGAAATATTTTCAATTTTTTTTTCTTGAAAATGGCTGCATTTTTTTTTCTTTTTAGGTCAAATAATGCAAACGATGTTTACAAAATAGCCGCAAAACTCCTAAATTTCTAACATTTCAAAAGTTTAAAAAATATTTTACGACCTGCTGCAATTACGTTATTGAAGAGAGAAACATTGGTTGAATTTAAAGTGTTTTTGAAAAGTTAGATCTTTAAATAATTTCAACTACATTTACAGGGCACTAAATAGGGACATATCTATCGAGTAATATTCATTTTAGAGAAGCGGACCTTTACAGTGTAACTCATTGCAGACCTCATAGTGTAACTCATCAGGGAATAATTTGGTCAAATATCCTGGAAGCAAGTAAATATATATTTCACCGTTACTCACCATTCACTTGTCCCTGTAATTTACCAAATGTCAGTTATGTAACGCACGCATTACCGTCTTATTTTAATTTTTGTTGAATGTAAGCGCTTTTCTTTCAACTTTTATAAAGGTCACTTCTGCTGTCCTCGTGGTGAGAAACGGAAGGCAGAATGTTCGCTACTGAGAAACTATGATGGAATGCAGAATTACCTCACAATATTCCCATAAAAAGTGGAAAGTCTTTGAATGAAACTTTTGTACTGATATGTGGAAATGAATCATTCAACAAGGATATGAAGAATGTTGTGCAAGGACCAAATCCCCTACTAAATAATATTTGTTTTCTATGCCTCTTACATTTTCAGTAAATAGCATCAATTGAAAAATAGTGACATGTTAATGAGTTGTTACTAGTTAGTGAAGCTTTTAACAGTATTTATTTTAATTGTTCATTAACACGAAGCCTTGAATTAGAAATGTTACTTGCATATCTAGTTTGTGATAGGTATGTGATAGAAATGTTACTTGCATAGTTTGTGATAGGAATATACCTACTACATGAAAATTCTGGTCAGTGGCGTATTTCTACCAGAGTTATTTAGGAATGAATACAATTATAAGTTCGGAAAATCCCTTCCCAGATTTTTATAGTGTATTGTAAAACAGATGGAAAAGTCTTTCACCATTGACATGCTTATTCATTTAGTGGAATTCATTATTACTAAACTAAGAGATGTGTACGTGTTGTTGTAATTTTGTGTATTACACAAAAAGTTGTATTTATTACTCACAAGGAAATGGAAAGTTATGCAGATTATGCCAGTTATTTCCATATCCCCTTTTTACTTTTTCGCTCTAACTTTGTAAGAAAAGAAAGTATTGTAATCATGCTCCGAGTGGTTTTCACTAATTTGTGATTGAAATTAAAGCAATTAAAAACATTTTCTCAAAAATCGTTCCAAATTTTTTCTTCAAGCTATATCCACGAATAGAACAATGAACAATTAAAAGAATGGCGTACGTCTCACTTTCATTGAATTCCCTTACTTAAAAAAAATTAAAAAATTTAGAAATAATGCATGAAATTATGTGCTGTTGTAGCTGAACTAGTTTATTAGTTATTCCTCTTCTATAACTAAATTTGTTTTGTTTCTTCTACTTTCTCGTTTATACGTACGTATACGAAAGTTATTTATTGAGGCGGAAAATCGATTTAGAGATTTCAACGGAAATACTAGTATTGAGGTCCCCTAGTACCGAAAAAATGGTTTTTGTTTTCAAAACGTCGGTTGGCTTGTCTCTCTGGTGTATGTGAACAACACTACTTCCTAAACAATGCGTACGATTTTTTGCAAACAATAAACCCCTGTCTATCTGGCATGAGTCGAATCTGTACAATTTGAAAAACATACATTAATTTTTGTAGGTAGAAGAACTTACAAGAACTTACATGTACTTTTCAAAGTTTTTTCAAAAATGGCTTCAAATTTTTTCATTATATTTCTTTCAAGAGTAGTGTGATATACCTACACTTATAAAGATGGCATAGGTCCGATTTTGTCTCGTAATCAGGGCTCGGATTTCAATGACTTAAAATTTCTTTGAAAATTATCAAGAAAATGACTTAAAAATAAGGAGAAAATGACGTATAAAATGACTAAAAAATAAGGTGAACAAGACGTAATTTTTAAAAACATACTTAAAAATTTGTATGAAAATATTTATTTGTTCATTGAATTTTACAGTTTTTTGAAGTTTGACAGTTGAAGTTTTTCGAAAACTCAATAGATTTCTGTGATAACACGCTTCAAATTATGCATTTACACTAAAGCTTAAACGATAGTTTCTTAAAATCGGCTCCAAATTTATTAACGAAAATTTCCTTAAAGGACGAGCTTTGACACGTCTGTATTATTCTTAAAGTAAAATTTCGGTTCTATCATTAGGAAATCGAAAAGGTGAATAATTTCAAAGAAATGTACTTTGGGCGACGATAGATGGCAGCTGGTAAGAGAATGGGCCAAAATCTGGTTCAGACCAAAGAAGTTAGATAACTAACTAGTACGAGAAAGACTGAGTCATTCTGTATCATCACTAGTTTGTATTTTTATTTGGAAATAGCGTTGATTGCAATTGTCTATTTAAACTTGGAAATTCATCTCTAAGTTTTTCAAATATCAATTTTGGATTTTCGAGTTTGTGCGTGGAAACTAATAATTTCGTGAATAATTCGTTTAGAATATAAAACATAAAAATCATTTTCTGAACGCTGACACATGCACATGACACACATGCATGATAGTGTCTCTGACTAGCGACTAAAATAAAAACTCAGAGAAAAAAGAGACGCTCAGACCATCTTCATCTGCATTTTGTGAACGAATATTTTCTCTTGAATCGTAAATGGAGAGAAGAAAGAAATAGACCTAATGTTGGCCAAAATTAAATATTGATAAAAAGAAATGTGTTGACTCCTTTAAAAAAAATTATTAATATTTTTTGCTTATCGAGTGTCCTGCCTTTTTCATGAATTTTGTTGGTCTCTCTAATTCTGACTCCATGTGTTAGAGAAAGTAATTTGCTACATACATGAACAAGTTTTATCTAACTTTTTGGTATAAGGGCCAGGTAATGTGAGTTTTTGTGTTGAAAAATCGCCGATTTCCGATACACGGTGCAGCTCTTAGTAAGGCGAAAAATTAAATATTAGGTAAATTGAGCATCTGAATCTATGAATATGCGATAGTTTGTTAGAAAAAATGGGTGATTTCCCTTTTTAACACACATGATAATATGTATGCATGTGATAGGTATCGTTTTGATAACAGGACTTCTCGCAAAGAAGACAAATAAATTTTTTCTCAAAATACTCATGAATAGTCAGTACTTCAATTTCTGTTTCTTATGGTTCGGAGAAATTGGGGAAAAACTCTTTTCAAATGAGAAGTTTGCTAATTTCTTAGTATAATTGAAAAGTTAATAGGATCTAAATGGCTGAAAAGTATATCAGGCGCAATTATCGTTATTCTGTGCACTCGCTCCTTCAGATAATCTATCGTCCTTAAGTGTCTCATGATTATTCCAAATTCATCACAATAAGATAATTATAACATTTAAAGGACGTGTTTACACATTATATTTCCAGAAGAACGAAAGTACTACGAAAAAGAAAATATAAATCAAAACGCATTTAATATTTTGTCAATTGCTTCAAATCATCGATTTTAACATAAGATTGTTTTACGATTAGATAATAGAATTTTTTATGACTAAATAAAGAAGAATGTCCCTTGCCCTACCACTAACACATTTCCTTTCTAAAATTTTAAAATCGAAACGTAACCATCGCTATTTACTACTCAAAAGGAGCCAGGTGGTATTTCCATTCCTTCGTCCGACCTTCTCACGTCCCATCGCGAATGCTCTTCGGTCTTTTCGATCTTTATCGAACTCATTTTCCTCCTTTATTTTCGTAATTCCTACTCCAGTCTCAACTCTCCACAAATATCCCAATTTTTCGTGTGGCAACGCACGTTGCCCCACGCGGTCAGTTCGGCAACGCGGGGCAGGGGCTGCGACACGCCGGCAGAGCGCGGGAGGCCAGGCCGGTCTGAGGACAGTGCGGCAACAGAGCTGCCACGAACACGTGGCCCAAGTGGGTCAAAAGGCAACAAGGAGACCAATAAACGAACAAACAATCCAAAGTGAGTAACACGTGTTACCTCAAAACACGTAACGGGTAGGGTTGGCTCTGGGGCAGCATTCAATGGCCTTCCGTGAGGTCGCAAGGTTCCAGGTCTGACACTGAGGGATTTTCGGCACTAGCAACGAAACTGAGTCAGTCAATGTCTGGTGAATAATTCCAAAGGCCGGCTGCTTTGATCGGTAATTTTACGATAATTTGTCGTTAATTTTATTCCAGGCGAAGTCGGGAGTAGTATCTTAATAAGGTCATTTGGGAACTTAGGACTTTACCCGGCTGACGCTCTTCCGTGCTCTTCTGGGAGGAGATATCTGGGGGAGAAAACCTTGAGAGCCGTCATGTAGGACACGAGGGTTTCAGCGAAGTAGGAACACCGCCATGTCCCTGGAGATAACATGCACTATATTTACTGCACTAATAACTATAGTAGTTGATGTTTCCCGAAAAACAAGCGATTCAATCCGTTAAAATACGTAATATCTAGAATTAAAGAGTAAGATAATTAACTTTTATAAGAGATTGGACTTCTGTTCCATTTGTCACTTGTATTTTTTCGCATTACATACATTAATAAAAATATGGTTAAGTTTATCTAGAATAAGTTTGAGCTCATGAAATAATGATTGACGAATAACAACAAAGGTTAGAGAAGCCACATCTTTGGTACTAGTCACGATGTAGCTGCAAAAGAGTATCGTACCCGGGATGTGCACGGGATGTGCATTTCAATGGCTATCTGTATGTTCTCGTCACGCAGTGATGCACGTACAGGCGAGGCACTCAAAGTGATCCAAGGCATTAATGTTCCGCATTTATTAGTATTCTGGGAATCTCCTATCCCTTTTTTATTATTATAATTATTATTATCATTGTCTTATTATTATTATTATTATTATTATTATTATTATTATTGTTTTTGTTATTATTATTATTATTGTTTTTGTTATTATTATTATTGTTTTTGTTATTATTATTCTTTTATTCCCATTTCTCTCCCAGCCCGCATATGCACCTGATTGTCGACTGCTGCCACCAGTAGCGCTCCTAAATCCATGAAGACTTCTCCAATATTTTTTCAGTTGCAACGCTTGCCCGGGAAACGCATGCCATCCACCCTTGTGCCAACATTTGCGTTATCGGAAAGGATAGCTCTGGGCATCAACTGATGACTGATCATGAGGTCCTAGGGATCATGTTCTGACGGTGGCAGGATTTTCAACACTAGCTACTAAGCTAGGTAGAATTCAACCGCTGTCTGGAGGAGAATTCTAGCGGCCGGCTGCTCTGATCAGTAGTTTTTCGTTGTTTCTCCAATCAACACCAGGCGAATGCCGGAGCAGTACCCTAACAAATGGGCCACGGACTTCGCGCGATCTTTTCTTCTTTTTCCTTGTCCTATCCTCTCCCCTTACACACACACACTTACAATAACATACACTACACTACTACACATACCGCGAGACCGGTCGGGGACTTACAACTTGTCCCGGCTGGGGCGGTGCCCATCTGGTGGGAGATACCTGGTTGGGAAAACCCCGCTACTCGCCGGTAGGTCGGCACCGCATCTCGCTATCGCATCAGTTGGGGAAGATCACCGCCACCTCTCGATGAGAAAATGCACTACACTTACGGGACCAATGACCTCGGTAGTTGTCGTGACCGGAATCACTAATAACCAACCAATCAACAGAAGAACTCTCAAACCCTTTAAGACGTTTTCCATATTTTTGTCGATTGCCACGCTTACTCGGGATCTGCATGTGACCCACCCGTCATTTCCCATGCTCTTCGCACCCACTGCGCCCTTTCGTCCCCGTGCTCCGGTGCGGGGGTTGGGTGGGAGGCGTGTCGCAACGCGGGCGCCCGTTACGTCCCTGCGCCTAATGGACCCTCGCAACGGCCCTGCCCGAGCCGCGCCGCGCCGCGCCGGGTAAACAAGAAGGGAAAGGTGCCTCCGGCGAGGCTCCGCGCCTTCCCACGCGCCGTCGCAAAACAGGCCACTTAGGCGACAAAACATCCTTGAATGAGGAGCAGCGTGTTATTGGGAGGCGCCGGCGGAATCCGTATAAATAAACATGTGTGGCGATACAGGCTCACTTGAAACAAGCTGCCAGCAATTCGAACGGGGGCTCACGCCACCAGCCTATCGATGTTCTGATGTTGAACATCATTGCCCCTCTCCTCCTCAAAGAACAAACATGTTTTCAAAACCCCAATGCGCATCTTAATGCTTAATTATGAAAATAAGTCATTCTCCTTCCAAAATGTATTCATTTAATGATTGGTTAGTGATGCCGGTTGCGTCAAGTGCTAAAGTCATCCGTTAGTATAGTGCATGTTTATCGCGGAAAGTGAGGGTGAGTTTTCCCGTTGGATGGCGAGATTCGGCGCCGACTTGCACGTCGACGTTCGGGGTTTCTTCAAGCTGGGATCTCCCACCAGTGAGGCACCGGGACAAGCTCTAAAAAGCCCCCGTCTGGTCTCCCAACATGTGCAGTTGTGTAGTGCATATAGGTGTAAATGTGTGAAAGTAAGGGTTGAGGATAGGACAAGGAAAACGAAGTAAAGATGGTACGAGATCCGTGGCCCGTTTGTTAGGGCACTGCTTCGGTACTGCTTCGCCTGTTGATCGGAGAAACCACAGAAAACTGCCGATCAGTGCAGTCGGCCGCTAGAATTTTTCTGCAGACAGCGGCTGAATTTGATCTAATTATCCAGTGTCGAAAATCCTGCCAGAGTCGGGACTCGAACCCAACAACCTCCCGGTCAGAAGCCGTCGAGTGACATCGATTGATGCCCAGAGACACCTAAGCCGGTCATGTACTCTTTTTGTTTATTTATTTATTTATTTTACGTCAAAAAACATTAAAACTGCGTATGACGTGCTATGGAAAAGTGAATTGGGCATATTTTCAAAATTCTGTGATCCCTGCACTAAGCCATATACTACTTAAATTTTTGTTCTCTAAGAAGCCTCAATTCAATTTCTCGAAAGCAAAGCTATGTAATCCAGTCTATTCGACATATACATATAATACTATGATGTATATACATACTATTGATGATGTAGATGGGTGTGTGAAATTTTCAGGTAATTAGAGAAGCTGTAAAGGAGAAAATTAGTACCTAACGGCATACGATCGACGTTTCTTACATTAAATTTCCATAGTGAAATTTGTTTACCAAGTCCGTTCCGCTGCTATGTGGAAATTTTCAGGTAATTTAGAGAAGCTGTAAAGGAGAAAATTTGTTAAGAGGCTGTTCATCTTCGATACGTATCTGCGTTGCCCAGATTGCTAATGAGTGGGCGAATGGGAAGTTTTACGTACTCGTTAAGACAGTTCGTGAATCTGCATGTATTCATATTTTACTTTTGGTGCCTACACCAATCTATCCCCTCTTTTGACTGACACTTGTTACTCTCGCTCAGCGGTTCCCAACGGGGTCGGTTTAGACCGCTTGAGGGGTTGATGAAATTTTGAAGGGATGAGTGATTATCAAGCTATCGATTGAAAGTCAAATATTAACCGGCCTTTGTTCAATAAATCATAATCCCATTGATTACAAAAAAATATTGAACTTAACTGTTTTCTAGTATAAAGCAAAAAAGCAACAATAATAAATTACAAATTAGCTCGTCTTCTTTCTTATCGCTCGTTCATGTTTAGAAGATTGGATTCGATTATTGAAAATAGATAAATTTACGAGAACATTGTGTTCGAAACTGTTATATTAAAGGCATATATAAGCAATTCTTTATGTTATTATTGTGGATGTTGTGCATTATATACAAAAAAACGTACGGGGGTCCATGAGGCAAACAATTCTCTTAAGAGAAGTCGATGAAAGTAAATGGTTGGGAACCACGTACTAGGTGTAACTACCGTGGTATTAACCACAATTCCCATCCATCGCGCCGTTGTGGTTCATTAGCCACGAGCCTCAATGTACAAGTACATTGACGTTCATACAGCGTTGGAGGAGGGTAGCTCGTGTGCTTATTGCGCCTAGTCGTCCTAGGAGTAGAAGAAAGGTGCGAATGAAGATGGAGATGTTGCGGTAACCCGAAGCCCTTACGTCGCGCCTTGGCCTTATCCCGATTCTCACAACCTACCGCGGATGGAGAAGGAATTACAATAGAATTTGAGGATCATTGGGGATCAATGGTGTTAGCTACTTGGCTGTGCGGGAGGCACCGCGACCTAGGCATAGGTACCAACGTTTCGGCCGTCATTCTGCGACCTTTCTCAGGGCGAAACGCGAACTTTACATCGTAGGGCAGAGAAACTAAGTGAGTGTTCTGTGAATCCAAAGTAACCTTTTATTACACAATCCATACTACTGTGGTCAAAGATACGCAGGTGTCAGACTTCCAACACGTCAGTGAGTGCTTTCATCTCATTATAAAGATCTTTGGAATTAGGGTAATACATAATTAATAACTATTTTTATAATTTTGTGAAATCAGCCTTTCTAACTAATATTATTCGAAATGAACTTGATTCCCACTTATACACTTTGTGATCTTTGCAGCAGTCTTTCCGAGAGAACTCGGGCGCAGAAACCGGGAGAGGTGGCTCAGGGAATCAACTGATATCACTGCAGTGCCTCTGGCTAGGAAGTCCTAGGATTCGAGTGCCGACGGTGGCATGTTTTCGACACAAGTCAGACAGCTGGGTCGAGTTCAGTCGCTGTGTGGGGGAGAATTCTAGCGGCTGGCTGCTCTGATCAGTAGTTTCCGTGGTTTCTCTGATCAACACCAGACGAATCCCGGAGTAGTATCCTACCAAACGGGCCACAGACCGCGCGCGATATTTCCATACCACTCCTTGTTCTATCATCACTACTTACACACACACTTACATGTACTACCCTATCATATATGGCGGGAGACCGGCCGAGAGCTCAAAGCTTGTTCCGGTTGGGGCGGAGATACCTGATTGGGGAAAACTCCGGTAGCCGACGGTAGGTCGGCGTCGAATCTTGCCATCCAGCGGGGCAAGATCACTGCCACGTCTCGAGGAAAAAACATGCACTGCACTTACGGGACTAATGACCTTAGCCGACCATACCCAGAATCACTATTAATCAATCAACCAAACGCTGAATGTTCTCGTATGTGACCATATGTTTTCATACTTGACAACTATTAGTTTAAGAACAATAATCAATATATTTGTGTAAAAACTACAAAAACAAGAATAGAATCCCGGCACAAAATACTTCACTTCATAATTGACTTCAATTATTAAAAGCTATTTTATTCTCCTCTTCCTGTCTGGAGTCCTTTTAAATCTGCTTTCAGACCTCCTCATCCGTGAATCTCATCTTAAGAACTAAAATATAATAATTGTATTCATTGTTGCGTTCTGTTGTCACGCTTATTTCTCACTTTATTATTTCTCATCACAGCAAGCCACATAATGATTTGATTGTAATCGATTTTAATACTTCAAAGAGCTTATTCAATTACATACAAAGATAAACCTCACGATCATACCTGAAGATAGGATAAATCGATTGGAATATTTCCAGTACGATTCATGAAAGGATTTTTCAAATTACGTTGTAAACTCAAGTGATTGCTTCATAAAAGTTCCTGGATCTAACGGCACTTTTTAATATTTTAGTGTTGCAAGAGAGATATACTAATTGAATTTTAGCGAGGGCTATCTATCAAAACTAATGGAGTCGAATGAAGTCATTACCAGAGGAATTCTCGAGCCCTTCTATTTCGATAGTTCTCCTCATATTTCCTCCCACCATCCTTCCACCGAAAGTGTTGCATGGAGCGCATTCTTTGTTCTAGCGGCGGACAAGACATTCGAGGTCGAACAGTTACTCGTACTGAACCCATACTCGTATCAATTTTGTGAAAGAGGTTTGTATTACGTATTAAGATACGCAAATTAGGTGACTTCTCATTGTCACCAAAACCATTAAACTATCCATTCCTCTTGCATATCTACATTGCTCTTGAAAAATTGCGATAAGACAAATGACTCGACGCCATCGTAAAAAAAAGAACATTTGATCCTTGGGGAAGTAGGTGACAATTACTGAAATATCTGAAAAACTCGATTTTTGTTTTAGATGTCAAAATTTGGCCTAGAATATATTATTAAGTATATTTTTATATTGCCATTACCGTAAGTGAAACTGATACTGTGAGCTTTTAAAGTGCCTGATTTATTATTGAGTACCTCCTTTTTTAACGTCAAATACGTCGTTTGAGTCGTAACGTCAAACGAGTTTGTACGTACTACAATTAATTTTTTTTAAATTTCCCTGTGTGATCCCTCTTGTAGATATTCTGAGGAACAAATGAATTACTGAACAAGTTATCCAAATTCATGAAATGCTTATTTGTTGTGTCAACCGTGATTTTGAAGTGGGGGGATTGTTTATTTACGACTGTTCCTACTTGGTTACACGTTAATTTCTTATTTAATGGGTACGTTGGTAGAATCCTTGTACATTTTTCCTGGTTAATTTCCTGTATTTTGATATTAGTTGCGTAGATTCATAAAAGTAAATCAGGATTCACTAGATAAATCAAACATTATAAGAAAAAAACGATGATTCCAGTCAATAAAGTATATTTAAAGCAGACGTTTCGGCCTAAATTGTAAGGTCCTTTTTCAGTGTCTGAAAGGTCAACACACCAATCAGTTACAATCGTACATAATATTACTAGTATAAAACAATTAAAAACAAAAACAATGAGAAAAAGACGTGGTACTTGCAAGTTGCTTAGGTTATGTTACACCATAGTGTCGAGATATCATACATAACCAGGCACTTCTGATCTAAACTGTTTTTTGCAACGATTGTTACCACAATATTCGCTCCGATGAAATAAAATATATTTTCAAGGGTAACTCAGCTATACATTTGTGCTCTCATCTCTCATCATGACCTTCGTGAACGAATAATTCCTCCTGCAGCCACAACTTGGATGATGATAATTGGAATAACTACATTTCCAACTGAATGCGCGTACCTTGTTGCAACGAGTCCTGTGGTTTTGCAGCACTGCAATGACGCGGCCTTCCTCTAGATCAACGACTCCCAATGCGTTTTCCGTGGAACCCCACTGAGTCGGAGGTGTTCCGTGAACAGTCTCTCAAGTCACTTTTACAGTGAATTCAAAATAAAACAAAAGATTACCGTTTGAATGATCATGTGGTGTCCAAGCAAAAAACATCTTAGGGTTTCAAAACTTTACTGTGAAATGGGAGAGGAGCACAACTTTTCTAAAGATGTGACATCGATACTGATGTTCTCAAAATATCATTGTTTTTATAAAACATCAATGTTTTTAACATCAATATATTGAAGCCGATGTTTCTGTAACGTCGTTGGTTGGTGTTTGATGTTTTCACGTGGTCGAAAGATGGATTAAATAATATCCCACAACAACAGAAAAAATGTTATATTTCTAAATGTCTCCAAATTGAACATTGTTTCAGGACAAAGTTGTCAAGGTTGAAAAAAAGGTAAATGAGTTTTCGTGGAAAAATAGTATTTTAGATTTGCATTATCCAATCAGATAATTAAGGTTTTGTTATCCTGATAATCATTTTTGTTAATTTATTCTAATTAGAAATTGATAAAACACTAGGACTGTTAAATTAAATCACTCTCCCACGCGCAGAATATTGTGACCGGTTACTAAACCGGTTTTATGAACATCGATGTTCTTAAAAACACTGATTTTTATCTATTTTTATTTTGAACAACAGTGTTTAATCACATTGGTTTTTGAGCCGATGTTTTATGAACATCGATGTTTTCATATTGTACATCGATGTTTAAAACATTGATATTAAGCGTGTTTTATTAACATCGATGTTTTTCATTTCGGCATTCATTGATGGCTTTTAAATGATGTATTATTAACATAGAATGTTTTCATTTTGAACGTCAATGTTTAAACATTGATGGTTTTTGAGAGATGAATAATGATAGTCGATTTTTTTCATTTTCTAATATTTTAAAACTATGATTAGTGATAATATATTTGAACATCGATGATTAGAAGCACTGATGATTGAATGATTATTGAACGATGCATTTTTCACATAATTATTTTCAACTATTATTTTATTTTCTGTATATGAATACAACAAATCCGTCTAAAACAGCAAATACAGTGTGAAAAAATTAATGTTTTCAATTTGAACACCGATGTTAGCAAGCATTGATGATTTTTCAACGATGTATAATTAACATCAATGTGTTAATGATGAACATCGATAATTCGAAAAGATGATTTTTGAGCAATTAGAAACATCGATATTTAGAAACGTCAATATTTTCATTCCTCCGATGTTTGGAAACCGGGATGTTTTGTTGGCGAGGTCGCGTTCCTTGTGTGCAGCCGCAGGTGGCGCGCTTCTGGCAGGGCGCGGCTGCGGCGCGCCAATCGGTCGTTCACTCGCGCGCCCAGACGCCGCGCCGCCCCGCGGCGCCCGCACCGCGCGACGCCAGTTGCGCGCGCGTTCGCGTGTATTTCGGTGCGGCCCCGCTGGGCTGCGCCGCGCCGCGCTGTGACGCGGCCGCTCTGCGCGTCTGATTGAGCGCGGAGCAGCGTCGCTCTCCGCCTCGCCCTCGCCCTCGCCCTCGCCCTCGCCCTCGCCCTCGCCCTCGCCCTCGCCCTCGCCCTCGCCCTCGCCCTCGCCCTCGCCCTCGCCCTCGCCTCCCCTCGCCCGCCTCGCCTCGCCCTCGCCTCACTCGCCCCTCGCCCTCGCCTCGACCTCCCGCCTCGCCTCGCACTCGCACTCGCACTCGCACCTCGCCTCGCCTCGCCTCGCCCTGCCTGCCTGCACTCCCCGCCTCGCCCGCCTCGCCTCGCCTCGCCTCGCCTCCTCGCCTCCACTCCCTCGCCTGCCTCCCTCGCCTCGCCTCGCCTCGCCTCGCCTCGCCTCGCCTCGCACCTCGCCTCGCCTCGCCTCGCCTCCCCTCCGCCTCGCCTCGCCCGCCTCGCCTGCCTCGCCTCGCACTCGCACCGCCTCGCCTCGCACTCGCCTCGCCTCGCACTCCTCGCACTGCTGCCTCGCCCTCCGCACTCGCCCTCGCACTCGCACTGCCTCGCCTCGCACTCGCACTCCCCGCACTCGCCTCGCACTCGCCTCGCCTCGCACTCGCCTCGCCCACGCCTCCTACTCGCACTCGCACTCGCCTCGCCTCGCACTCGCACTCGCACTGCCTCCTCGCACTCACTCGCACTCCGCACTCGCACTCGCACTCCTACTCACTCACTCGCACTCGCACTCGCACTCCCGCACTCGCCTCGCACTCCCCTCCCGCACTCCCACTCGCCTCGCACTCACCGCACGTGCACTCCGACTCGCACTCGCACTCGCACTCGCCATTCTGCGCTTGCGACTGCGGCATTGTGGCGGGTGAAGCTCTGCGATTTTTAATTCTGCAAGCATTTTTTAAGTACAGAAACTGTCACTAAAGTGTAATAAGCTTCTGTTTTTGCTTTCTAAGGGAATATTATTTTGTAAAGTATTTCGAAGATTTATTTCGATGAAATAGCTGGTTTTTTCACATAAATAAGCAATGCGTCTTTTTTTATCGATGACTACGATTGTTTTCAGTATTTTTTCTATTTGATATAGTTATCCATTTGTTGTTTTCAGAAAGTTGATTATAGGTTATGATAAAAACATACCACTCTAAGCTTTCACTTATATGTGGAGTGGGAAGGAAGAGCCCACTCCGAATATCATACATGAATTACGTTTTACAGCCAATGAGATTTCGACGGTTAGTCACGACAGGATTTAGTCGATATTTACGCAAACTTTCGTACGTGCGTATCATTCCAACAAAAGCCATCGGCCTTACTATATCACATGGAAGTTGTGGACTAGTTTGCACGAGACCGTTGTAATTATGAGATGAGATCCTCAGTTAAAATGCAGGTCATTTTTCCGCGTGGGCTGCCATTAAAAGCAGCGAAGACGACTCGACGCTCGAGCCCCGTGTAGGTAGGGTAGATGGGAGCTTTCTAGCCGCGGTGAGGGGGCGCGAGCGTGGGTGTGGGGGTGTAGGAGCGCATTTTCCGCGTCGCGTCGCTTTCCACGCGGGCGAGTGCGCGCCGGGCGAAGTGCGCGGAGCCGACGAGCGGGTCGCGCTGCCCCACTGCCTCCACCCCTTAGCCTCCGCCACCCCTCCCGCCCCCGCCCCACCCGTCACATCCGACCCTCCCCTGCCTCTGTCCCCGCCACCGCCACCATTACCGCTCCCGCTTCCGACCCCGCTCTCGACCCCACTCCCGCCCCCGACCCCGACCCTGCTCCAGACCCCGCTGCACGACCCCGCTCACGATCCCGCTCATGTCCCCACGCCGCCGCGCCCACGACTCGCCACGCGTCACGCGAACGCACGCACGCACGCACACACGACGGCCGGCGGGCGCTAGAGCGCGGCTTTCTCGCGGCGCGGAGGGGGCGCCCTGGGTGCCGCTGACGTCGCGACCGCCCGCGCTGCGAATGCCAGAAACATTACTCAGGAAAGAAGTGCGGTGCAACGGCACATACTTTCTCTTATTATTTGCATCTTCTTTCTTTTCGTTTTTCTGCCTCTGCAGCGAATCTGACTCTGCGGACTTGGTATTCGAGCCCCAGCTGAGGCAGATTTTTTACTATAGCTATAAAGTTAAGTCAACTTAAGCTGTTGTCTGGAGGGGGGGAGTATTCTAGCGGCCGGCTGCTCTGATCTGTGGTTTATCCAATCTTAACCCGAAGAATGCCGGACCAGTGCCCTAACGAACCGCGCGCGATCTTTCTTTCCTCTTCCTTGTCTCCTCCTCTCCAGTAATGTACACAGTCTCACCTACATGAACTACGCTACCACACATGTCGCACCAGTGCTTGTCAACACTGAAGGAGGGGTGCCCTCTTGGGGGGGAGATACCTGGAGAAGTAATTCCCCCGCAACCCAGCGTGTAGGTCTGCGCTGAATCTTTTCAACCAGCGCGAGAGGTACGCCGCCATTTCTAGGCATTAAACATTCATTACACTACTGTTGCACGCGTCCGGAAACATAATCAGCCTTTCTTCTTTCTTTTCTGGCTTAACAGTGCTGCCTGACTTATCCCCGACACTAGACAGACATGTTTTCTAGGTCGCCCCCCCCCTCGATCCATTTCACAGTGGGCGATCAGTTCATCGTTCGGCCCTAAGGATGCGGTTTTGTAGGTAGGATAGGGAATGAATGAATGATCGCGCGGAAATCACAGGCGTCACAAACACATCATGCAAATTTATGAAAATCGGCGGGGTTATTTCCGGTTTCTTTCCACCAGAGGGCTCGAGCAATAAGGAATTGACTTAACGCTTTCCATTTCCGGTGTTGGTGCATCGGTTACATAGTATTAATGCTCCTCCGGTGGTTCATGGGTAGGGTTTTCGCTTTCTGTGAGGGAGTCTCGGGTTCGATCCCCGCCCCAACACCGCAAGCTGGCAAAAGTCAGATTAATCTAACCCTAAAATGCCAAATACTTGCAAAGGTACATTTTTACGTAATATTATATTAGTTTCATCCAGAAAAGTGTTTCCAACCCGCTAAATTATTTCCCGGGGTGGAATTAGAAGCAAGGATCTTAGGCTCCACGAGCAATCGTCATATTCGTCTTATCCATCACACCAGCCACCTGGTTATGAACACCAACACTCTCACGACCTAAAAATTATTGAATGTTTGCAACTATCGAAATATGAGATGTTTTAATGAAAATTTGCTATATTATTATTATTATTATTATTATTATTATTATTATTATTATTATTACTCTGGGATATCTCATTGGCAGCGTACTAGCTTCCCGTGATGTGGTTCCGGGTGCGATTCCCGGTCGAGGCAAAAAGAGAGTTTATTTATTTATTTATTTTACGTCAAAAAAACAGTTAAAAACTGCGTATGACGTGCTACGGGGAAAAGTGAATTGTGAGCACATTTTCAAAATTCTGTGATCCCTACACTAAGTCATATACTACTTAAATTTTGAATTTTTGAAAGGGAGGAAAAAAAACTTCCATGTAATAAAATCTATTTTCAAGGATAAGTAGCAATAAATTTTGAATTTTGAAAGGGAAAAAAAAAAAAACTCCCATGTAATAAAATCTATATTCAAAGATAAATAAGCAATAAATTTTGGCTCTTATTACTTGTAGTAGAGTTGTAGCTTTCTTCTAAAATCGTCCCAGTTTCTGTAGCTGTGCGAAGAAAAACCTCAAGCAGACGGATCTTGCCAGTTACGGTAAAGAGAATACGTCATGTTCGCCTCATGTCGCTCTTACCCCCGAGCATGGGAATTTAACTAGGCCTAGGTATGGGGGGACACCGATGGCTGGCTGGTGAAGGCCGACCCAATAGCACCAAATAAATACATACATTATTATTATTATTATTATTATTATTATTATTATTATTATTATTATTATTATTATATCTGTTCAAGCAAATTAAAAATTCCTTTCAAATTTGAAGGCTGACATCAGTAAAATTGATCGAGGAATATCTATTTTGTTGGAACCTGTTATGTGTACAACTTACGTGGCAGTGTTGATCACAGACAGACCAACTAACGTTGTGGTGAAAAATTAAGCAACATCAGTTATTCGGTATCAAGGTTCTCCAAACTGAGGATAATGTCTATACTTCCCATATGATAACGGAATTTACAACATAAAGGAGAAACAAAAATTTACTTTTTCAATATTAGAGACCCATAAATGATGATTTCCTATACAAAAAAATCAGCATTTTGTTCTACTGCGCACATAATGTTCTCTTGCTACGAAGTAGGTAATGGAAGTAATAGGTACTGCTTCAAAAATGTTCGATATGAGTTTAGGCCTCCTTTACGATATACATACTTTCCGTGTTCCTTTAACTTGAAAGCATAATCGGGCGGGTCCCGAACGAAAGAACTATCTCACTCTGAATGAAATGGGACAGGATATTAAGTTAAAAATGTGTCCAATTTAGTTTTTTTATATTTAACATGTTAACTTCAATTTGAAAATATCCTAAGCAGCATTGCCATCAGCAAATTCTTAAGGGAGATTCGCATTATTTTCGTAAAAAACGCCAAGTCATGACTACTCAATAAAAGGTATTATGAATGTCTTGTTAATAATATTTTTTTCAATTTTTTTGTTATCCATTACACTATTTTTGACATTACACCACATATCTTCCTAAAAAATAGTCAATTATTTCAGTCAAAACTAATATTAATTAGAATTGTGTCTGAATGGCCCTGAGTTTTCTCTGTTTTGGCATACGACAAATAGTTTGAATGTGTACGCACCATTCAGGAAAAATGCGTTTAGTTTTTTGTGATAATAGGACTGATATTTTAGTGACTTCTTTGTAAAACTGTCAGATAATGAAAACAAATGCAAAAGCATATGTATGAGGCGTTATCAAAGTACAAACCATTACTGTCATCCTCTACACAGTTTTAAAAATGTTTGACTAGAATGGCTTCTAACGGACTCTGGTAATGCTTTCAAATGTTTCAATTTTGATAAAAGACTGCATTACAATGTAAATTTGGTCATAAATGTTTGTGAATGTTGATTCCTATTAATCTTTGAGCACCATCGTGCATATTTAACAATAATATTACTTCCCATAAGACTAAATAGATCTTTAGTGTGTTAAATTTCCTTGTTCAATAGTTAAGTGCCATTGTGGGTTGCTGACTTGAATTTAGTATCAGATATCATTTAAAGTTCGTTAAAACATACAAGATACATAAACATTTTTAATAAAAACTATCGTATTTATCAATACTTTTTATTACAAAGGTGCACACATTAAGGCAGATACATAATAGTTTTCATGTGGATCGATAAAGTGGCACAGAGACTTGAAGAATCATCCAAGTAGGTGGAGTCTACGTAAGTTTTCGAATTTGCGTCTCGCTTTAGACACCGTGTGAATGTGGCGTTGTTTGATTTCTCATCCCACGTGAACAACTGTCCTCTTTTTATTACATTCCCTGTCATCATTTACCTCTCATGATCTCTTATATCATCGCCATACGCCATTAATATCTCAATTTCCTTAGCAGAAGAAGATATAGCAATACTTTTCCCTGATCTGCTCGCAACAATGAGTTTTGCACGTCATCATCTGGCAAGGGGTGATTTTTGGAGGAAGAAAGGGATGACGCTCAAAGTGAGCAGGTTGTAGTCAACAATTGAAACTCTCTATCGAGAGTACTTAAATGCCTCACAAGATTGCCTGAAAGGAAAAACGTGCTATTGTGTTCTCCTTATCTTTGAGTGGATAGTCTGTACTTAGTGCTATATAAATATATGAAGAGGATAAGAAGATATAGCAATACATTTTACTTTCTCGTATATGTTGTTCAGAGAAATTACTCTAATCGTCAAAAAAATCCATCTTGAGATTTTACAGGAAATATATGCCGCGAGGGATCCGATATTGTGCTTTTATTGTTCAGAAAATCATTGCATATTTACCCACCTGTGAACAAACTACAGTCGACTCCAGTTATAGTGAACTTCTGGGGACTAACATGTTTGGTTCACTATATCAGAGGTTCACTATATCCGATGATGTCAAAATTAAATGGAATTCTCCATAATAATTGAATTTGCTAATATATAACAAAACGTTCATTAACAGCACGAACTGAAAATTTCAATATTTTTATTGGTATGTAAAAAAATTAATTATTTTTAACTGTTACTTCGTACATTTTTCATGAGATCCTTCTCCAGAGTTCGTGCTCTCTCCATACTTGATTCAGCATGATCTTCTATATCTAAGTATGGCAATGTAGTCTTGGCAACTTTCAGTTCCTCTTGCACTGTTGGAACACCGTCTCACTCTCCGAAGGCCAATCGCATAACACATGATTGATAGATTTTTCATGTTTCCGGGCGCGTCAACTGCTCTGGTCATTAGTCCCGTTAGTGCAGTGCATATTTTTTTCTCGAGAGGTGGCGGTGGTCTTCCCCAGCTGGATGGCGAGATCCGGCGCCGACCTACCGTCGGCTAGTGGGGTTTCCCCCTAACTAGGACTCTCCCACCAGCGGGGCACCGCCCCAGCCGGGACAAGCTCTAAGCTCCCGACCGGTCTCCCGGGATATGTGGTAGTGTAGTGCATGTTAGTGTACGTGTGTGTATAAGGGGAGAGGATAGGACAAGGAAGAGGAAGGACAGATCGCGCGCGGTCTGTGGCCCGTTTGATAGGGTACTGCTCCGGCATTCGCCTGGTGTTGATCGGAGAAACCACGGAAAACTACCGATCAGAGCAGCCGGCCGCTAGAATTCTCCTCCAGACAGCGTCTGAATTCGATTTAGTTGAAAAGCTAGTGTCGATAATCCTGCCGCCGACAGGACTCGAACCTAGGACCTCCCGGTCAGAGGCGCTGCAGTGACATCAGTTGAATTCGATTAGAATTTAATTTCAAGTAAAACGCGACTAGCGGTCCCCCGCCCCGGTCATTACATACCAATCCAATTAATTTCCAGGACGTATTTCCTACGTTCACTATAGCCGAGGTTGAGGTCACTATAACCGAATCTTCTTATGCTTATTTTAATGTAAGTGAAACGGGACTAGTGAATTAAGTTCACTATAACCGAGGGTTCATTATATCCGAGTTCACTATAACCGGAGTCAACTGTAGTATGATTACAATAGTGCACAGGCTTTCTTCGGAAATTAATATTTTAATTTTTATCTCACTTAACTGAACACTTTATGAATTACATGTATTTTCTTTCCTTTTATAAAGTCGTTACATGAAATTGATATTTTCAGAATTTCCTTAAAAATCATTCCCAGATTTCCTTAAGTCCTTTGCTTGATAGCTCGTCACAAAGAATATCAACATTAGGGATCATTGTGAGATGCAAAACATTCAAAAATTGTGTTTATTTTTAACCAAGTTAGAAAGGAGTTCATTCTCATTTTGTATATTATTCTGTGTTTGTGCAGCCATAAATTTCACAAATGTTCCCCGATATCCATGATTGTTCCTTTATTTTAAATAGTCTAATATTCCAATATTGGCATTGTGGTATTCCGCATTGTAGTAAGTTAATGATACTGTGAAAAAGGAATCCAAAGGTATCCTAATAATAAAAATAACGAAGTGCTACAACACTTGAAATGTGTCAATTGTTTTGTGTACAAACCGTTCGCAGTTTTTGTTAAATGATCTCTTCGGATGGATATGACTTAAATTTCAGACATGCGAATTTGAAATTGAAAATTCAGTGTATGACACTGAAACCAATTTTCTTTAAATATTCTCAAAAAGATTCAACAGTTTTTCCTTATACATTTTGTGTGGACAGAGAACTTTGCATCGAATCTTACGGCACAAATGCTTTTTTACTAAAATCTTGAATTTTCCAAAATGTAATTTTGAAAAAAACAAACAGAAACACACAAAAATGTCATTGCCAAATATTAAAACTTACTGTATGTCCGAAATTAGTTTTTTACCTTTTAATTTTTTTTATATTTCGAAGTCAATTTTACATTTTTATGGAAAAACAAATCACAAAACATTCTGATAGCGAGGAGAAATATTTGTTTTCTCTGGATACAAACAACGAAATAAGCGAATTTTTAAAATTGATGGAATGAAGTTGTGAATATCTGATCGGCATCGAATCGGAGTGCATGGTAATTCTTTCAGTATTAAAGACAAAATTTCAGGAACTGCAGTGCGTATTTCCGGGTCCGTAAATGACCACCCGAGTCTATCAGTTGCGCATTGTGTCACGAAAAAGTGCAGATTTTTTCAAACGATGTTTCGAGGAGATCCATGCAGCAATGAAACTCGAAATTGCACAAAATACTTCAGATGGTTATCCATACCTCTGATGTTGCAGTATTTATTGGCATTATTAAAAAGAACACGATGGTAATGAATTTTTAGAACTTAAATAGTTAATCTTGTACATACAAAAAAAATCTTCCATTATGAATTAGGTAATAAATCACGGTAAAAATGTAACATTGTGTGAAGTTTCAAGCAATTTTATAAAGTGATTTTTCTGGAGGTAGTTCAACTGGGGTAGTATGCCTTCAGTACATTCTTTTTAATTTTACATGGACCTTCCAGACACTACGAGAAAGTCTTTACTCTGTTGCAGCACCATTATTTTTCTCGTCATTAAGGAAAATATTGTAAGAACAGATGCTGAACAACTTTAACAGATACACAAGTTGCATTAATAACAGTTCATCTTTTGTGATCTCGGAATGATCAATTAAATAAAAAATGTCAGTACTTGAATCAAGATTGAATCAGAATTCAGGGATGAATGAGAAGTTATTAAAATCTTCAACTTTATGTTTTTGCAAAAAATAATATAATATTTATACTACAGTCGACAGCATAGAATTAGGCACAGAAAAAAGAACGTGGGTTGTCAGATATGATTTAACCATGTGAACTATTTTCACAACAAAACGTATTCGTGAAATTACTTTCAAACAATTTCAATTGGTAGAAGTGATACATACGTATCAAGAAGCAACTTTATTTTTAAAATATTTTTTGTAATCTATTTATCTTAAATAGTTTCAAAAAATGACATATCTGAGCACAAAGTAATGAAAATTGGAAAGAAAACACATTATTGGAGCCTCTGAGGAAAAAGACACACAGGTTTACACAAAGAAATGCAATTGTACTCTTCATAGTACTCGTAATCAAGTAGGTTGGTATGTTGTTTTGCGATAGTACCGAAACTACATGAAGTGCGAGACTAACCAAGTGTGAAACAAGATTAGTAAATTCTAAACATGCTTGTGAGAACCGTCTTGAGAGCATTTCTAAACTTGTACACATAGATTTCCAGTTACATTTTTTTTTTGTTCTTCGATAAATAAACAAACTATCATAGATTTCGTTTTTCTTTTCCGCCGAGACATGTTAACAAGAACTTGTTCTTTTTTACGAAACTCGTATTTCTAGAACCCACTAGATTCCAGTCAGTAATGAAATAAATGAGATGTTGAAGAATGTAATTTGTTAGAAGTCTCTAAGAATCTTCGACTTCAGCAAAAAAGAGTGAAATCATCGCTATGATCGAAGGCTTGATTGGCAACGCCGTGTATCTGTGAGAGGACTGGAAGTGCCTCTCAAACCAAAAGAACGTGTATATGGTGCCCGCGTTGTTCCTTTTCGTGAAGAGTCGCTCGCCCCGCGCGGCTGGAACTCGCACGACCGGACGGACAGTTAACGCCAGCGGATGAGGTTTCACCCGGCGGTGCAGCCCGGGCTGCGGCAATTTGCAGCGGAGGTGCATCTCGGCTTCGCGTGTCGTGCCGCCTTCGTTCCACATCGCGCGGGCGGCTCACCCCGTGACCCCGTTCGGCCGCCGGCGCCGCGCCGACGCACAGTGCCACCAACACCCACAATTTTTGTTGTTGGTGTTGGTGTTGATTTTTGTTGTGTTGGTGTTGGTTTTGAGGTTTTTTATTCTGTGATTTGACTGATTCATTGTTAGTGATTCCGGGCGCGTCAACTTCTTCGGTCATTAGTCCCGTAAGTGTAGTGCGCGATTTTGCTCGGGAGGTGACGGTGGTTTTCCCCCGCTGGATGGCGAGATCCGGCGCCGACCTACCGTCGGCTAGTGGGGTTTTTCCCCTAGTTCGCTAGAATTGTCCTCCAGACAGCGACTGAATTCGAACTAGCTGGAAAGCTAGTGTCGAAAATCTTGCCGCCGTCAGGACTAGGACCTAGGTCCTCCCGGTCAAAGGCACTGCAGTGACTTCGGTTGATGCTTTGAGCCACCGCTCCCGGTCTTTTTATTCTGTGTATTTCTAGCCTTCAGTTAGTTCATCCGAACCGGGAGAGGTAGCTTAAACTACAAGTTGTACTATGTCAGAGAAATTATAAACAGATAAAACCATTCATTACAACGGACCAGACATAACTTATGTAGACAACTGGCAAACGATTGGCTACCTCATTAACATTACTGTTCCACAAACATCAGGTTTTGAAACAGCACATCCAGAAAAAAATAAAATCCACAGACCTGACAGAAGAAGTGAATCCACTATGGAATCTCCAAAAAATATATTTTTTTATCTGGTCACTTCGTGCACGGGGGTTATATCAAATAACATCCACAAACATCTGTGACATATTCCAATACCAAAATATACTTTCAAAATTATGCAAAAATCGATCAACTTAAACGCTAACAGGAATGTGAGAAAATCCCTCAATTGCGATGAAACATGAATTACTCTGTGCCGTGGTTATTAATCCGACACAAAGTCAAATAAAAACCCGACGAATTCCGAGAACAACAATGTTATAAAATAACAATAAGTCCTCGTTAGTACGAACTCGCTTAACACGAATTTCGCCGTAACACAAGTATAACGTCGGTCCCGACAACGGATAATGGCGATAAGAACATTTATAATACTCGAATAACACGAAGAGCGATTATTTCGGTCCCTTGAAATTTATGTTAATGAGAGTTTACTGTAAATAAGGGGAACGTTTGTTTGAAATAAAGGACCTCCATGCATCTACTGCTCCAAGTAGGGATGGCAAAAAACATCAGTTTTTAAAACATTTAACTTTGTGCTTTTAAATTTATTTTTTTAAATAAAGGGGTTTAAGCACGGTGAAGAGTAGCAGCATTCAACAGCAATATCGTTGTTTTGAGTCATTTTCTTTATCAAGCTGCACATTTGCCTGTGCAATCTGATGAAGTTTGGGAGCTGCTCGTGTGTTGAATGTATGTTATCGCCAGGCGTGTCATGGCCTGAATCGACAGTGAAGCACAAAATCGATAGCAAAACAAGATTGTTGTTAAATTTATTCTTTACATTCGATAATAATTTTTACATACTACTAACACGCAGCACACAAACAATAATATATATTCCTTTTACATTCTGTAATTAAAAATTGACAGGAAAATAGAATGTTTATTAGTCTATAATTAACACATCGATGTTTTAAACATTGATGTTTTCTCTTTTATGTTTTCATAGTCATCGAAAACCCTTTAGCGATGTATCAAAACATCGATGTATCGGTGTTTGGGTAAAATTTGCCATCACTAGCCCCAGGCCCCGTGATTTCTCTGTGCGCCCCTGGTGTTTGGGCCCAGTGCGCGTCCGCGGTGGTAGTTGCAGCCCGCCTCGCGAGCGACCCCGCGACCAGGAAAACTGGTTGTACGCACGCCTTCGATCGCCCAGCCACTCGGCGGGGGCGGGGGCCACGGAGGAGGTGACGGCCGACCAGGGGTGGCGACGGAGGAGGTGACGGCCGGCCAGGGGTGGCGACGGAGGAGGTGACGGCCAGTCGGGGGCGGGGATGGGGCGGGGGCGACGCTAAAGGAGACGGGCGGGCGGGGGCGGGGGCGATGGAGAAGGAACGGTCGGTCGGGGGCGGGGGTGGGGCCGGGGCGACGCTGGAGGTGACGGCCGGTCGGGGGCAGGAGCGGGCGGGGCGGCGACGGCCGGGAGGGGGCGGGGCGAGCAGGAGGAAAGGTGCTGGTGTCGGGATGAGGTAAGGGGGGGGTTGGAGCGGCGGCGGGTCATGCGGTGTCCATTACTAAAAGGGATTTTTGATGTGCGTTCACCCCACAAAGGCAGTCGGGCGCCTATTTGGAGAGGGACAGGCAAGTGTACAATGTTCTTGGTTTCATTGCCGATGAGGTTGTTACCCCTCTTGCGCTACGACTTATTACAGCCATTTTGAGAGCCTTACGGGAAGTAATTTCTGAAGGACAACATACTAACAAAATATCTTATAACCTTACCTTTTTGAAAAATTGTGGATCCCAGATATTTTTCTTATAATTGTATAAGATATTTGTATCCTACGAATAAATTATTACGCTTGATTTTACGATCGGATGCGTAGTACGCAGTACTCTTTGTTTCCTGTTAAGGGTCATATGAAGAATGTAAATATTCGAGACGATGAATGACAGGGATGTCGATTAATTAAAACGGTAGAGACGGATAGGAAAGACGACCTAAGAAAAATAGCGACATGAGATGGAAACGTTGTTAGACGTAAATTTTGTCAGATGATTAATCGGTATTTGAAGACGACAAAAGCATTACGTACAAAAAGGCGAATAAGAAAAGTAAGGGACTGACCAGCAGATTCAGTGTGAAAACACAAGCATTTTGTGAGATAAAAGCAAGGAAAGGCGCAGCTCGCTAGAGCGGAACTTCCTTGTTCATCTTCTCCTATGGTTCAGTAGATCAAATTGAGCATTGATCTAACATGTGAGCGCTCACCGGATCTTCCTAAATCAAAGAAGATGAGCCACATCCGTTTGGCACATCAGCTTATCGCGCAGATGTGAGGATGGGAGAGGGGAAGTGGTTGGGAAGGAAGGATCGCACTCTTAGGTCCTGCTCCGTCATCCTCCCTGAATTTATACAATAGATAGATCGGTCAGAGCAGTCGCGCTCTAAAAACTCTCCAGGCAGTGAAATCCGGTCTAGTAAGAAATTGTGGAAAATAAATGTTTTGATAAGACAGCATTACATACATTGGCTAATGAATAACAAAGGCACACAAAAAATGTCAGACCCAAAGACTTGGCACATGTTTCTCTGTGTATGTTGACTTGCTGAATGCGAATTTGAATCCAGAATTAGGCTATCATCCCTTAGTTGTTTTTTTTTTCTTTCGAAAAGTCATCGTGAAATTGTATTGTTTTGTTTCTGGGCGTTCTTGTCAGGCCCGAAGACTTGACACATGTTTCTCTGTGTATGTCGACGCGCTGAATCCGAATCTGAAGTCAGAATTGCGCTAACACCCTCCACTAAAAAAATCGCGATAAACCACCGTGCAAATGTGAGATTGTAGATAGTAAATGTGAGTTTTTTTTTTTTTTTTTTTTTGCGATTTAAAAAGTTGCGATTGGTGACGCAATTCTGACTTCAGATTCGAATTCAGCGCGTCGACATACACAGAGAAACACGTGTCAAGTCTTTGGGTCGGACATTTTTTGTGTGCCTCTGTTTATTCATTAGCCAATGTATGTAATGCTGTCTTATCAAAACATTTATTTTCCACAATTTCTTACTAGACCGGAAGAGGAATGAATTCTTTCTAGTGTGACAAAAATCTGGAAGTTAAATTTATTACACTTCACTGATCTCGTGATTGTTAATGGCGGTTTACGCTACGCTCTCCAAAAATTTTAATAGATGAAAGACTTTCTCGGGAGTATGAGTTTCTTCTATGTCCTCGTCTGGACATAGTTGTCAAGTATCGTATTGTTACAACGTTCTCTCTCAATTTTCGGCATGCATTCGATATGACACACTCTTGGAGAAATTTGGTTTACTTGTGCGAGATAACGTTTAAGTAATAATTCTGGCCGATATTATACAATCGCTGGGGCATTATGTGGAGCGAAGACACGCTTAACACTTGAGCGGGTTGCGTAGAGCTTCTGTTGTAGGATGCTTGAGTTAGCATAAACGTATAAAATCATCAAGTACATACAATACGAACATTGTTTTTAATTTGTCGTATAAATATTTATAGGCTGAGTAGTATAGAGAAAATTCTGTAATGTTGCGGAAAATCGATTTCGAGATTTCAACGGAAATACACGTTTTGGAGTCCCAGGATATCGAAAAAGGCTCTAGTTGAAGCTTTGAAATTTTGAAAAATATTCTTCCAAAGTTGGGGTACTTTACATGAAGCTCCCCGCATATTTTCAAAATTTTCTCAAAAACAGTTCCAAATTTTTTCTTCATATTTATTGTAAGAATAGAGTATTTAATATACTTATAAAGGAGGCATACGTCCGATTTTTTCGCCGTTAACTCCTGAATTTTCGAAAATTGCAAAAGTTTAAACTATAAAATTGAAAATAGAAATTTTTCCTTTAAATTAAATTTATTGTTCATAAATAATTCTTTCATTAAGCTCATGTACATTTTGTTAAATTTTAGTTGTTTTCGTGCAATAGTGCGTACAATATTTGCAATTTTAAAAAATAAAAAAACATGATTTTTTCGAAAACCGCTTCAAATTTTTTCTTTAAATTTTTAATAGAGTTAGTGTCAATTAAACTCTATACAATGACATAAACATCAAATTGCCCTAATCTTTGTTTTTCAAGAATTACAAAAAAAATTAAGTAATTTTTTTACCTCTTTCCCGTCACTAATACGTACTACATTAGAGACGATTTCTTCATTTGCTTGTATTTTTAAGTCCGTGTGCTTTAAATAATGACAAATAAAGTGTATCGAAAACCTACAGTTTTCTGTTAAAATGAGCTCAAAATTCCGCATTTTCAGAAACGCTCAAACGCCAAAAATGACTCCAAATTTTTCTCAAAAATGACTCCAAATTTTTTATTCAGTCTTCTGCAACGGATACTGGTAATGGTACTATTTAATATGACGTTAAGTTCATTTTGGTGTATTCTTTTTTTTCTTCAAAAATTACACAAATATAATTTTTTCAAATATCTCTCACGCCGTTCATATGCACATTTCCAGACATTTGTGTACATTATTACATTTGTGAGTGGACGTACTTAAAATGACTTCAAAAGTTTTTCGAAAACACAAAAGATTGCTGTGAAAAAAGGCTTCAAATTTTGCATTTACAGTAATGCTTAATCGTCATTTTCTTCATAAGGGCTTCAAAGTTTTCAATGAAACTTTCTATTTAGGGCGAGGTTTTACTCTTCTTTAATATTCATGAAGTTATATTTCGATTCTACTGTTTAGAAACCAAAAAACTGAGAGAAAGTAAAAAAAAAGTATTTTGGGCGACTATAGATGGCAGCTGGCCAGAGAATGGAGCAACACTACAACCCCGGTCACACCAAGGAAACTAGAAAAAATTATCAAAGTCTGTGCCATTTTGTAGCATCTCTAGTTTATATGTTATATTTCATGAAAATCTAATTGAGTTTGAATATCTATTCAAACCTTTTTGAAAGACTTAAAGTTCTACATTATTTTGTGAAATTTGTTCTTAGAACATGTAAATTTATACTACATACGAAGTACACATGCGATATACTCATTACCCACCAAAAATTAGTGATTCATGTTGGTCTGAACAAATCATTTTGGCTGACATTATTATAATTACTAGCTGAAGTACCCGGCGTTGCTCGGGCATTTATTGCAGTAAATTATTATACAGGAAGAGGAATTCAATCTTTTCATGGCCCGCGGCGGGACCTACCTCTATCTCTTCCATTGAATCCCTTCTGCCGCCCTTCTGCTCTGCTAGGCCACGCCACGATAGCTGTCCTCTTGAACCAATCGGAAATTTCGGAACCCAATCGGAAATTTACGGACTACCTCGCTCACTTTTCCACAAAAAATGACATTTTTTAAATTTATAGTTCCAACTTCTAAACATTCATTTTATAACTAAAAGCAATAAACAAATCTAAACTACAAAATAAAATACTTGTAGACTCTCATATATAATTTTTGTGGAGTTTTATATAATATTCCAACACTATCAATAAATTGTCACGTTGTAAAACTTATCTATTTTTATACTTCTTCTTTTATTGTATTCATAAAGAATGTTTTGAAATTGATCTGTCAACTCGTGACCTTGAAGGGACTTGGTGTTTTAAGCTGAGTATAACATGCGAAAGTTCATGCATGGGTACGGTAGTAGGTAGATCCGGAGTAATAGTTGTAGTTGACATGACGTAATTGATGAATCATAATCATAAAAATAAGTGAAAATACTTGTATCTATTCTGAAACATAATCACAATTTTTTATAATTCTGAAGACGACAAATATATATATATATATATATATATATATATAATATACATATATATATATATAATATATATATATACATATATATATGTATATATATATAATATATATATATATACATAAAATATATATATATATATATATATATATATATATGTTTAATGTCCTATGTGTTAGTATAAAACTTATTTGTTCAGGTTCATCATACAACTGATACATTAGCAAACTAATGATTCACCAACAGTACATTATGTGTAAATAATAAATTCACAATGCACTGAGCCACATAACAAAACAATATTAGCATCATTATTTTATCTCAAGTGATAGAGATTATGGATCATGAAATACGAATAATAGAAACCAAGGACTCCCAGATATTATTTGCTTACACAAAAATATTTGGTTGATCCCGGGTTTAGGGTGGCACGGTTCCTTTGGTTCCTTTTATGATTCATTATTTCTCGCGATTCCTATGTTTATAGTTGCGCGGTTCACTTGAATCACTGGTTGAGTGATCGACAATAATTTTGTTGGCATTGATTAAATTTCTTACGCCAAAGCATAAATATATACAATATTACTACGGGTCAAAGCCATATAAAGCTATACATTTTGCAATTAAGAATCATTTCATCACGAAACAAAATATCAATTCACACTTAAAATAACATTTCACGACATTTAAAATGTTAAAATGTTAAAATGTGAGTTTGCTTCCTGCTTGAAATGAAATATAAATATAGTAATGGGGAAATATAGTAATTAAACAGTCTTCTATTAATACATTTAGTTGTTACTATAACAACTGAGTTATTTATGTTCAATGTTAAATGAGAATTTGTTTCGTTAATGAGAAGTCCCGAGATTGATAGTTTGTGGTGGAGTGGGTTTTATTTATGATTTGCGCCGAGAAATTTAACCGGTTGCTTGCGTCTCGACGTGTATGTAGTGTGTGCAAGAAAGAATTGAAATTTACTGAGAGAAAGGATAGGATAGATCGTTTTGAGTGGATTTGTAGAGTGAGAGGCGAGAATGCTCATTGTGTGAAAATGTCTGTGCGAAAGGATTCTTGGTTTGAGAGGAGTCACATGGAGATATGGAAGGTGCTTCTCATTACCTACATGTGGGTGATGGAAGCAAAGGTTGAACATATATGTTTGGATGCTGGTGTATGTGAGAGTACAATTACTGATTGGATGAGTTTTTGTCGAGAGTTATGTTTTGAAGTGCTTGAAGATGAAAATCAACCACTGGGTGGAGAGGGTGTTGAGGTTGAAAGGTTGATCCCGGGTTTAGGGTGGCACGGTTCCTTTGGTTCCTTTTATGATTCATTATTTCTCGCGATTCCTATGTTTATAGTTGCGCGGTTCACTATAACAACTGAATTATTTATGTTCAATGTTAAATGAGAACAAGTCACCTGATAATTTGTTGGCGTGGAATTGTGTGTATTTTCGCATTTCAAGTCTTCAAATAGGTTTGTGTGTCTACTCAGATGGAAGGTATGCATTTTCTTAAAAGTGAGTGTTCCCTTTAAAATAAATTCTCTTAAAAGTGAGGGAGTATATAAGACAACGTGAGCGCCGGAGCGACAGCGGAGGCGCGAACAGGTCTCGAGCGAGGGCCGGAAGGCCCTCGCGAACGTACACGTTGGATCCGTCGGTAGCGACGTGCGGTACCCGTCGCGGACACAACCAAGGACCCAAAAGACCGTGGCGCAAAAAATGCGTTGGTTAAAGAATTGTGAACTTAACTACATGCGACTACTACGTATAAACAAGGATTCAGTTCATGGAGTCGATTCTCTTCTAATGAACCGAATCAGTGAATCAAAGGAACCGTGCCACCCTAAACTCGGGATTTACCGGTTGAAATTGATGAGAGTAAGTTTGGTAAAAGGAAGTACAATAGGGGCAAAAGAGTGGAAGGGAAATGGGTGTTTGGTGGTGTGGAAAGGGGTTCCTCTCGGTCCTGGAGTACTCTTGGACATCATTAAGAATTACACAACCGAAATCTATTGTAATTCGATTCTGGAAGGCTTATGATTGTCTTAAAGATGAAGGATTTACCCATCTAAGAGTTAATCATTCTACTACTTTCAAAGATCCTGAAACTGGAGCGCATACAAATGCTATTGAGGGGACTTGGAGTGCGATTAAGCGCGCAATTCCATGCCACAAAGTGGAAGAAAATTTTCATCATTATTTAGGAGAATATATTTGGCGTAGAAACTGCAAAAATAATAAATTCCAACATTTTTGTAATAGCATTAAAAAAATATATAACATAAGTTCAGAGGTGAGTTATTTGTTTATTTTTATTAAACATTTTTAACCTTCATTTCGTAAAAACTATTATTTTTTTCAGAAATAAAAATAATCAAAATTAATTGCCGAAATACGAAGAAGAAACGTGAGTTCACTTTTTATGATATTATTTTATGAGTTGATATTTTAGTCTTAAAATGGGGGGTTTGGGGGGCGATAGCCCCCCAATAAAACTTTAAGTAGCATGAATTAGTGAAATAGATTTTCTTTTAAATAATTATATTTATTGCTGTAACATCATGAACTTAACTACACGCGAATACTACGTATAAACAAGGATTCAGTTCATGGAGTCGATTCTCTTCTAATGAACCGAATCAGTGAATCAAAGGAACCGTGCCACCCTAAACTCGGGATTTACCAAATATTTTTTGACAAATTAATTTTTGCTTATTTTTTTAGAAAAATATGAATGAACTCATTCATTGGGAGCAATTGTTATGCAAAACAACTCTACAGATTAGTCTTAATATGTAAATGATCATTCCTAAATTCACAGAAATCCATCACATATTGAAGAAAAACTTTTACTAAGTTTACGAAAACATAAATTACTTTTCATTTTTCCAATTTGTACAGGAGAGCTGAATAATAGAAACCCAGAACTCCCAGATTTATTTATTTGCTCAGAAAAACTTTTTGTTCGATAAATTAATTTCTGTCTATTTTTTATAGAAAAGTATTGATGAATTCAATTATTGGGTGCCACTGATATGCAAAACCACAGCACATATTAGTCTTAATAAATAAATGATCATTATTTATCATCCACTGCACTGAACTTCTTGGAAAAAAGTACAACAGCAATGATATGCAATCAACTTTACAGATCAATCTTAATATGTTCATTCCTAAAATACATATCACTGCACAAAACTCCTTCAAATATTGAAGAAAAAATTTTAATGGGTGGACTGAAGACATACTAACATTTTCCATTTTACCAATTTTAACGCGAGAGCTCAATAATAGAAATAAGAACTAACAGATTTATTCATTTGCTCAGACAAACGTTTTTAGATAAATTAAGTTTTGCTTATATTTTATGAAAAATATAGATAAAATCATTCATTGGCAGCCATTGATATGCAAACCAACAGCACAAATTAGTCTTAATATGTAATCATGATATAAATAATGTTAATATGTGATCATTGCTTAAATTCCAACCACAGCACTAATCTTCAGATTAGTCTTAATATAAATGATTTTCCTAAATTACATACCACTGCTCAAAACTCCTTCACTTATTGAAGAAAAACTTTTACTGGGTGGGCAGAAAACATACAAACATTTTCCATTTTACCAATATGAACATGAGTACTGAATTATAGAAACGAAGGACTCCAAGATTTTTTTATTTGCTTAGACAAAATATTTTTAGATAAATTAATTTTTTTCAGTTATTTATTGAAAAATATATAAGAATTAATTCATTAGAAGCAAGTGCCAAACTGTACAGATTAGTCTTAATATTGTAATGATCATTGCTTAATTACCAACCACTGCACTAAACTTCTTCACACAGAAGAAAAGTACAACTGCAATTAATATGACAGACAACTGTACAGATTAGTCTTAATATGCAAATGATCATTCCTACATTTCATACCACTGTTCAAAATTTCTACCCATATTGTAGAAAAAATGTTGCTGGATGTACTGAAAACATATTTTCCATTTTACCATTTTGAACCTAAGAAATGTGTAAATAGTCGAATTGAGAATCCTAATGAATAGCTGCCCGACTACTTAGAGAATTATTCACATTTCTCCCCTTCTTGTAGTATTATTTTCAATGGGGCGAGTGAGTACTTCAGCAAGTCGTTAGTCTCTGAGTAGCCGATTCAAAATTTTAGTAGACTGCCTATCTCTTTGCATTTGTAATCTGTTTTGACAATTGTGACACTCGATTCGTCAAACAATTCAGTTGTTACAAATTTCTGTAAAAGACGTTGTTTAGATTGTATACGATATCTATATATTGTACATTGTACTTTACTGTATATTATTTTACTTTTTTCTTTTTCTTTCAACCTACCTCAATTATTAAATACTTTCAAACTCGCAATGATTTCTTGCCACTTTGTACGGACAAAGAGCAATGCATGAACATTGTCACGTTACGATATTATTCTTTACCACATCAGTTGCGGCTTTCTTTCAAATGTTCACACAGGGACTTTACATAACCATAAACAAACTCCAATGAATTTCGTAATAATTCTGGACATTGATGAAATCAGTAGTAGATGTCAGACATCATCCTCTGGTGGCGCGTAGCTAAACTATTGGCATTGATGCACTCTTGAATCTGCGATGTAAAGCTAGGCGAAAAATGTCCAGAAAAGTAATTATTTTGAAAATATATTACGGTTTATGTTTGTAAATCATAGCCTATAGTACTCCAGGCCTTTAAAGGATGCTAGCACAAAAGTTTCATCGGCATTGATTCAGTATATTCAGAGATTACCGCGCTGTAAGACAACGCACTTCTGTCTTTATATATTAGTATAGATATAGAAGTATAGATTATTATTATTATTATTATTATTATTATTATTATTATTATTATTATTATTATTATTATTATTATTATATTTTTTCGCCAATTGTTCATCTTTGGACCACGCGAACGCACAGCTGTAGCCACCGAAGCCCATATTTCCCAGTGGTAAGTGCACGTGATCTTTTTGGAATTGAATTTTCATGCTGAATCCATTTTTACACCCCAAGGTTGTTAGCTCTGGGATGATGAGGTAGAAATGATGATAATGATGATGATTAAGAAGAAGGATGAATGGACAATTTCCAACACAGACACACACAAACATCCATGTCCTGGGCAGGATTCGAGCCCCCGATCCGTCAGGCACGAGGCAGCTACGACTCTTCAGCCTTTGCGACCTCGGCTATCCTGGCGGTTATAATAATAATAATAATAATAATAATAATAATAATAATAATAATAATAATAATAATAATTATTATTATTATTATTATTTATTATTATTATTATTATTATAGCAGCCTCTCTGATGACTCATGGGCTACTAGATTCCCGTGCTGTGGTCCCTGGGTTCGATTCCCCGTCGAGGCAAAAATAGAGTTGTAGCTATCCTTTAAAATTGCCCCAGTTTCTGTAGCTGTGTGACGAAGAAAAGCTCAAGTTGGCGGATCTTGCTAGTTACGGTGAAGAAAATACGTCATATTCGCCTCATGTCGCTCTTACACCCAAGCACGGGAATTTAAGTAGGCCCAGGCAAGGAGGACACCGTTAGAAGGCCGGTGAAGTCGAACTACCGAACCAATAACACCAAATAAATAATAATAATATTGTTTTATTATTATTATTATTATTATTATTATTATTATTATTATGTAAAGAACAAATAGACCTTATAGTCCAGGCTTGCCCTACGAAATGAATTCGAAGTATCGTGATCCGTCAAATATCTGAGGCTGCACCCGTGCCTGTTTCTTCCTTCACCTCTCTCCCCGGCCCCTTTCTCACCCTGTCCTTCTGCGGTCACCCCCACGACGCACTGAAATCGAGACTTCTTTTCCAATTCGAGAAGCGTCCGCAATGGGTTTCTGAAAGTCTTGCAAACGAAAGCTACTGAAAAAGGGGAAACTCCTTATTGACTCGGAACATATTCTCTGGCGTACATTATTCGGTGATTCGTTCTACGAAAACAAGACAAGTTTTTGTTGTTGTTGTTGTTGTTGTTGTTGTTTGCTTCAAAGACTGAAAGCACAGTTTGAGATAAGTGCATCCTCCTGAAAGAACCTAATCCTCCGAGAAGTGACCTTGAAGTACTGCGCATAGTCCCGCAGGCATGTGTGTCCTCGAGTGCCCTGGGCATTGGCCCTAAGGACACGTTTTTGGCAGGAAATTTGCTCTAGGCAAATTTCTCCAAACTTCCCTTTGCGGGACGTCATCCTTCAGTCTTAAAAAATGCGGCCGTGTGTTGCAACAGGTGCCGTTAACGGCTTGGAAAATATGTGCGCTGATACCTCTCAGCAGAACGGCCGTCAAATAAATGCGAGAGAGCGCGGGCCAAGTGTGTTTATCAAGTTAACCACCAAGGGCGACTAGCGGAACAGAGAACTCGGAGCGGTGAGAAGCAGTTCACAACCGGAAAGTTTAATAGTGACTGTAGATTACAGAGAAAAAGCAACTTCTAACGTCCATAATTAAGAAAATAGCAATTTATCAAATGTCGAATATCTCTCACTTTAAACAGTGTATTGTATTCCTTAGGCGGTTTTTTTAAGTGAATTTTACCCCATGGTTTTGCAATTATCCCAATCATGTTTGAAAAAACAGCCATAAAAAATGGGATACCGTGATGGCGACGAGAACTGTTCTTATTACATTAATTTACTCACTAAGTTGACAAGATTACCTTTAATCCTTCTATGCGGATCGATATTACCTCATGACTTAATATTTGTAGTAGAATGAATTTAGAATAAAAATTCCATGTGTTTGACAACAAATACTGCTACTGTTAGTAATCTTAATTCAGGTGGTATCTTGATATTTTATATGCAGGTGCCGGGGAAATCAAAAGTTTGGGTTTATTCGTAATGTGTTGTTGGCACTCCAATTACGTGAATAAAAGACATTTTCCTTACAAACGTTTTTGCATATTGTTAGAGCCCGGATGTTTATGACGTGTCATATTTTTTTCTTGTGTTATTCTCCTGAAAAATATAAGATAAGCATGATTTTATCTAAAATGACTAAAATTAAGCAATTTCAACGTGTCCTATGCAGTTATATTTTGGAATTTTTAACCCTTTTGTAATTTTCCATTAATATTTCAAAAAATTGTCATATTTTTTTATGAATTTTCGCACTTTTGTCTTATTTTCATCTTTTGTATTCTAATGATCTGTGGGGCCGAGGCCGCAAGAAGGCAGGGAACGTTTATGTGAGCAAGGAGAAAATAAAAGTAAATGAAAGAAACAATAGACAACAGCGCCGCGTAACCATAATTAAAAGCGTGATACAAGAAAGCATAAGGGCGGAAATAGGCGTGATGAACGATGAACAGAACTTAAATTTAGAAACGTTTTAAAGCAAAACCACGTTATTCGAGCCACGGGTTCCGTAAATATTATAAATGGTATAAATTGCATGCATAACATGACGAAGACGGAAGACGGAACTCATTGTTGTACTCCTGGAAATATATAACAAGAAGAATTTTGTTGAATATCCAGTGAATGCCTGGGTGGATTTTGGCCAAACTTACGGGAATTATGGGGAAAAATATTTAGAGCAGGGCAAAATTAGTTACGGTGCGGGGGGAATTTATGTAAGACGCAAAATGCCCGAAAACAGCAAAAATGTAAGAGTTGTTGAACATTTATTATGGTGATGGGCATATGTTTGGAAAAAAGACAGTCACTTGGATTGTAGGGACCAACAATGTGAACTGGGTTACAGACAGAATGAGTTCGGATCTGGGGATGATCACACGTTTTTATGTTGTGTTGATTTTTGAGAAATTTCGCGGAAGTGTCGTGCAAAACGTTAATAAGCTATTTTGGTTACATAGGAAGAATTGTTTAAACCGAGTGCATCGAAAATTTAGTTAAATTCAGTTAGAAATTCACGAAAAGAAAAAAATCTGCATAGAAAATACTTACGCGAATTAGGTGTCAGGAAATAGAAGCGTCGCGAAAGATATAGAAATAACGTTCAGGGAAGACGCGATTAAGACAAAGAAAAACAATAGTCGTGGATGCATTGGCATGTCAAAAACGGAAATCGAGGATCTGGTAGCAGCTGAACGGGAACCGCGTGCGTGAATAATGCACGTGACAACTACCAGCGACGGGCGCTGATGGAAGGTGACATCGCTGCAGAAAAGGGAAGTGGCACGAATTGTGCAAAACTGTATTTTTTTTGGTTTGTTTACGCTCCATTCAAAAGAAGTTCTGTCGAAGACCAAGTTATGCTATTAGGCTAAGGATAATAAATAAGGTCACGACAGAATGCGCATTCTGATGGATGGATGAGATTTGTTTTCTTTGTATTGTATTTTCAGTGTGTATGTTTATATGTTTTTCTTCCTGGGTGTTTATATATATTTGTGTTGTTATGTTTTGTAAGTTGGATGGGCAGATGGTGTTCACGAAAGGGATATCAGCTAAGAAAAGTCCAAAATTAAATGCATGAGCATCCCAATGGCTCATAATTGCCGTGATTCCATGTTGTTGTTTTTTATTTTGTAATGGTATGAATGTTGACCCAGGCACGAACAAAGCGGACCTTACTTCAACTCCGTATGGAGTGAGCGCGCGAACTACGACACGGTAAGGAACAGATAATAGTACGAGCTAGCAGAGGTACGGGCAATTGATAATGTGGCACCCAATTATAATTTAGGGCTAGGGCAGGCCAAGATAGTGGGCGTGAGATTTTATAAGAGAGTAATTAAAAGCGGGATTATATATAAATATTACATTGGCACCAGCGACGTGAGGCGTCGTGGTAGCAGAGAGGTGGATTGTAAAGCAGAGTATATTACATTGACGCCGCGACGTGAGGCGTCGTGGTAGCAGAGGGAGAGGGAGAATAAGAGGATATTACATTGGGCGCCCAACGTGTGGGCGGGATTATATACAAAGGGAAGAGGGAGATATTACAGTGGCGCCCAACGTTGGGCAGGATTATATACGAATAGGAGAGAGGAGAGGAAGAATATTACAGTATTCTAGTTTCGTGTACTTTCTTGCAGTCGTCCCAAATAGATTTTTCACCGCTAATTGTTATCTGTAATTTCTTACAATTGTTATATCTAATTGTTGCCTGTCTTTCCTATATATATATATATATATATTATATATATATATATATATGTGTGTGTGTGTGTGTGTGTGTGTGTGTGTGTGTGTGTGTGTGTATAGCAGGTATAATTGTCTTCACGGGGCGCCAGGAGAATAGGTGATAGAAAGGTACAACGGGCTCAATTATTAGACAATTTATCGGTGTTTGTGTTTGAATACTCTCAGTGCATTATACCTAAATCTTGACGGTTCAATAATTAATAAAAAATTACGGATATTTGTGCCGAAATTTGGAAATAACCATTTCAGTACAGATGGCACTGTTCTGTTTTGTAAACTGTGCGAAATTAAAATGGAAACAAAAACCTGGTTTAATGTCAACACTGCGACACAGTAAAATATTTAAAAAACTTTACTCGAAATGTTACATCACAGAACCGTTAACTGTTTCTGTTCCAGAAAATTTCGTCACCGTCTATGATAAGCAAAATTTCAGATTTTAACAAGGATTCATGTATGGGACTATGATGAGGATGATGTCTGCTGATATTCCTCTGAAGAAAGTTAATAATGAACATTGATGAATTTTTAAAAAATGGACACTAATCAACACACTCCGAATGCAACAATACTTCACAAGAACTACTTCTATTTAAAACATCTTTTACAAAGATGTTTTAAATAGAATGCAATCCAGCGTCGCCGATACCAAGATCTGGGTTTCTATGGATGAAACCGCCGACGCTCAAGAGAGATACGTAGCAAACGATGTTGATGTTAAGGGAGACCGAGGACGAGAAATTTCTCCTTTCGTGTGAAACATTGGACAGAACTAACCACTCAACAATTGCTGTTACCGTGCATTAGCAGTACATCTTTTGTGGCCTGAAGGAGTGGAGAGAGAAAATGTTATATTTCTAATTCCCTCACATGGTGAAAGCTGGCAACCGTCTGCAGCCACTCTACCCTAAAATAATACATGCAACATGCGTGACAAACGTTGATGTTGTCTCAAGGTGAGGCCAGAAGGAGAATTTTTTTCATTTCCTGTGAAGCATTGGACAGAACTAACCAATTGATGTTACCTTGCATTAGCTATAAATCTATTGTGTTCTGAAAGAGTGGAGAGAGAAAATGTTATAATTCTAGTTCCCTTACATGGTGAAAGCTGGCAAAGAACTGCAGCTACCCTAAAACAATACATATACATGTATGGCACATGAAATAAATAGAGTTGCTAAAGAAACTCATATAAATTATCCTGATGTAGATAAGTTGTTTTCTGTAGTGAATAAAATCATCAATGCTCCATTATGAGTGCAAAAATTCAAGGAAATGGTTCCTTCGGTGCCATTGCCTCCTCAATCCATTCTCACACATTGAGACACGTGGCCTAATTCCGCAAATTACTGCTGTACCAATTACAAAGCTATCGAAGATGTTATCGCATTCAATGAAGGCGAATCATCCATAAAAAAACCACTAAGTCGCTATTTTGAAGTACCTCAGTGACCGAAATATCGCTTACATCAAAACCAAAAAATGTAAGTCATATTTATGGTCTCATTTTTTAGGTCATATTTCTATCACTTTAAGGTCATATACATCCTTCCCTATTTATTATATTAGCAGCTTCGGATGATTTAGCCACCATCATATCTACCGGGCGAAGTGGCTCAGGGTGTAGAGCGCTGATTTTGCATTCGGGAGGCCCCGGTTCAATCCCCATCCTGTCCGGAGTTTTCGTGGTTTCCCTCGGATCATCCAGGCGAATGCTGGAATGGTTCTATTGAAAGGCCACGATCGCGATACCGGCGCCGCTAGCCGAATTCATTAACTACGTGAAGTCACGAAGGTTAAGCGAATTCGAGACATCGCGGGTTCCTGGCTGGGTGGCTTAACGGCGCCGAGACCAATTGCCCATTATATACGCGTAATGGGTGGGTCATATGATGGCTAAATACAAATAAGATATTTGGTACAAAGCATATATAAAACATTAAGTAATGAAATAATGTAAATATGTAATTGAAAACTTCAGTAAAGACCTCTCGATGATGATGATGACCAAGCCATAGAAATCTGCTAAAATAATAAACAAAAATGTTTCCAAAGAAAACTCCAAATTTATTGGTGAACACTAGGGGCCGGATTTTAATGAAATGTCTTTTTTTCTTTTTTTCAATTTAGAACATTGCCGGTTAGTATAGAAACTCATTTTATGTTATGACAAAAGGAAATGAACCATTTTTTGGTAATTTCATAGATTTTAATATCATTTTTAATGGTATTTGCTTCAAGACAGAGATTTTCTGTTAAAGAACAGTCCAAACCAATCGTTTGCAAGCTGAGTTCACTCAAACAAATGGAAGAAGCCTCGATTACTTCAGTAACATATCCAACAGCTTGAGTTGATACAGTTGGTATTGATAAGATTTTTTACGTCATTTTTCTTTGATTTTAGGGCATTTTTAAAGCAGATTAAGAACATTTTATTGATCGTTTTTGGTGATGTTTTAGGTCATCAAAATCCGTCCCCGAGTCATCACCTTCACGACGCTACTCTATGCAATGCTCTCGTTTCTTCCGTTGTTTCTTCTCGGCGGTGCAGTTCGTCGAGTGAGAATAACCACTTCGCGGGAACGGACAAAGTCTTAAGCGAAAGATATCCAGAACATGTACCCGCCTTGTGCACGGCTGACACCTTCGCACACTTTCGTTGCAGACGCGGCGAAGTGAAAACAAACAACAAATCAACGCACTCGCTATTTGCGAAGTTCATCGTTGTCTCGTGTAATGTCAAAGAGCATTTCATCTGCGCGAACTCGCGCCTTTCGTTAAGCATTGTTGTAGTTCATGTTATACTTATCCTTATACATCGATTTTTAATCCGATTTGTTCAGTAAATATGCATTCTTGCTTTTCCAGGCATGAGATATCGCATTCAAACATTTGCGGTTATGTTGAAGATTACCATTTTCATTTATTTTGTCATCCACTTCCACAAAGAAATGGTTTTGAAGACGAAAACATTTTATCAACGCTGTAAATATGTAAAAAAGATTGTTCAGTTACTCTATTTTTTCAACACTACAAAATAAAGTAGAGAGAGCCTATAGATAAAATTTATGAATGAGAAGATACTCAAAATCTTGGAGAGATAATAAATTTAGCCGAAATCTCTTGATAATCGGCGATATCGTTCACAATGACAGGCATTGTCCAATTTCAACTGCTTTGTGGGACACAACGTTTGCCATATTGATCCTCAAGATTCCGTACAAGTGGGATGAGGCATGACTTTCTCTTTTCCGCGTCTGCAGTCGCATGCAAACAAGTAATCTATTTCTGCTGCTTCTGTCCCTTAAAATGGATACAAATAATGAAAGGAAAGTATTGATAAGAATAACTCTTTCCGAAGACTTGTTAAGAGATATTACTCTAAGATTGGACAGCTTTGTCAGCCACTGCTTGGCAACATAACTGTAGGAAATGTCCTTAGTCAATGAAACGTTTGCAGTTGGCTCACTTGCAAATGGTTTAGACATTATCTTTTGCAATGTCTTCGTCCACTGCGACGGTTTTTTTGTTACATTAAACATAACATTCGTTATCTTCTTTTAAATTAACTTCTTCTGGCGAACAGAATTATTTATTAATAGGACCGCTCGGTAGGTTAATTCGGAATATTCCTTTTGGCAGTTGCAAATATACAGTGGACTAATTTTCCAAATAAAAAATCCTCCAAGTAAATCATATGAGTTTAACTTATTGAGAAAATGTGTTAGAAATTTCGTAATTTCGTCATTCAAGTCAAGTTTTCGTAAAATGAGTTTTCGCACGCCACTTAAAAACCCATCTACCTGCGCGCTGTTTTACCCCTGTATAAAAAAAACAAAAAAAAAACGATTTTCCTAAGGATGAGCCAAAGTGACAGTTCGCGAAAACAAGTGAACATCACATTATTTCAGAGAAGTATTCCTCCGCCGCGACAGCTGTTAAGCCCCTTCGTAAAGTGTTTGGTTATGGCTTTTGTTGAGAAGTCATCACAATCCAGAAGTCTAAGAGTTTCGCTTATGTATATGCACGTACACGACTCCGGGAAATAATTAAATTATTTTTACATATGTGGAAAATCTCTTAACATGTTCTCACAACCAGTAAAAGAAAACTGCCACGAATGTAATTAGAAAGCTCTCAATCACAGCTCGCCACACAACAGCACAAAGGCTGGAACCACGTGCATCGGTACGCATCTCGTATTCAAGTCTCGGTTTTAAAATAAACATAATATTTATCACACAAAACGTAAATTTAATGTAATATATAAAGGAAAAAAGAATTTTTACAGAAGAGCACATAACACTGCACTTACTATTTTCAATTATTTCTCGCGGCGCACTATATTTTTGTCGGACGAGGACGTCACGAAAGGAATCGTTGAAGCCATTTACAAGTTAGCCAACTACAAACGAACAAATGCAGGAAGGGAGTCCATTGGGCTCAAGGGCACGATGACCACAGAATCTTCAGTTATGTTGCCAGCACTAGCTGTCACTTTGGCTCATCCTTAGGAAAATCGCTCTATACCGCAGGTGGCGGCCCTCCGCGCGGTCGGTGGCCCTTTCTCAAGGGAGACGACTTGCTTCTCGTCTAACGAAATATTGTCTGTTTATTTTGAAAGGAAACGTTTGTTTAATTTAAAAGGAAATTCTGTAGTTGCAGCAGAGTAATTGTGGTACTCAATGATTATAAATTCAGTATATCAGAGGTACCAAACACAAGTAGTAGACAATACGAATTTAAGACGCAGAAAATTCAGCCAATACTTGTGGTTGATCCCTCTGATATTCTGAATTTAAAAGGAAATATTATCTGTTTAATTGAAAGTCAGCCGACCCGGAAGGCCGTGTAGCGACTCAGCGCTTCGGTCCAAAGGTGTCGCGGGTTCGAGTTCCGCCTTAGGCAAGGTTGTTGGTCCCTTGTTTCTCATGTTCGTGTTGTCGCAGAGGTCATCGCCTTCTGCTGACCACAAATTTGAGGAACCCGAAAATGTGTTCGTGTTTAGTGATGTTCGAATATCCGTTCAATCGAGACTTGAAAGGTAACCGGCTGTCAGCTGAAAAAACCCTAGAAAAAAATTTAACTCACGGGTCAGAAAGCCTAATTTAATACTGAAATTACTATCAAAATTCTAACATATAAAAAGGTTGATCCATCCATTAGTTGTGAGAAAAATATATAAATTCCAATTATAAAATGAAAAACGATTTAATTTCTCGAAAACTAAAAATATTTTAAACAACATCTGTACGGCATATTACTTTCCTCACAATTCCGCATTTTAGAGCGAAAACTGCATTTTTGTATTGTGAGCCGTTTAGAAGTTGTCGGGTCGGCCCGGTGGCCGAGATCGCTAAAGCAGTAGTGTCGTAGTGATCTCGACCGAAGGGGCGCGGGTTCGATTCCCGCCTCGGACATGGTTGTATTTGTGTTCGTCCTTTCACTCCTTATAAACCATTAAGTATTAACTCCTATAAAATTAGTTAGTAGTAAGATACAAGAAGTGAGAGGTTGTATGCTTAAACGCGAATGCTTACAAAAGTTATGTATTACAAATAAAAAAATTTCAAACCCCTTAAAGGCAAAACTGCCGGACAGGAAGAAAATAAATTTAAAAAAAAAGAACTTATCGGGTGGCCCGTAGTTGGAGGGACACCTGTGATTTGGAATCATCGCGCCCCGCCAGATTCATCTCAAAGCTTCATGCGACTTTTCCTGAGCGAGTTGCTCAGTTTAATCTCAGTAGATTAGGTAACATTTCATCACAGTTTCACGTGATTCATCACGATAGATTCGCGCAGAGATTGGATCCGCACGCGCTCACATTTCAGGAACATACACGCATACATTACATGATACTTGCCTAAACTAGTGGTGCTAAAATTGGTGTGTAAAGATGAGAAATCCCACCCTAAGGTTATGAAGACCAGTATATACGGCGAAGTCTTCGTGCTAACCGTACGAATTCCTTTATCCCATGGCCGAGAGCCTGGGTCACCGCTGGTCAGCCCATAGCAGGCTGTCGAGCCAAAGAACAGGAACAGTGGTGCATAACATCACGTACATTCTCGCCCTATTTTCACGCAAAATTACATGAAAAGTACTAGAATTTTCGAAAAATTGTTGACCTTCATGACCTTATTTCTAAATCTATCTTTAAGGAACAGGTCTCATTAAGGAAAAATATCTCTTTAATATTTTAGTTGTAGGAAGACTCCGAAAAAATTTTGAACTTTTGCAATTTTCGAAAAATCAAAGTTTTCAATGAACAAAAGACCTGTCCACCATTCTCGTTATCGTCCTTCACAATATCCATCAACAAAATTTAATCAAAAATGGATAAGTAATTTTTTTGAAAATTCGAAAAATGTCCGAAGGTTTCATGTGAAGTACTCCCCAAAATTAAAATATCGCATTCAGTGGGCCGCGAAATCACCCAGATTGATTGCGGAATATCAGTATTGGAGAAAATTGTCTGAACGGTTCAGTCGCTTGCGTTGTTCACGGACTGACGGACAAACGTTTTTCGGTATCAAGGACTCTCAAAACACGGATTCTGAATACACAAGGTGTTTGAGGAAGTGTTAGTCTATATAGAGGGACAATATTTATCCACATTTTCTTTACCAGGGCGCGGCAATAAGAGTTTCTCTACCAAAAATACATTATCTCTCACAGTATTACAATACTACGCTACTCTACGTAAGCAGTAGCGAGAATGTTATACTACTCATCCAATTACAACCTTTTGAATTTTATAACTTATCTATTACAAAGTAATAAATAAAAATATCACTAAGCATTGTAATGAAAATGAATTTTATGTTTGGAAGGTCAAGTAATGCATTTCAAACGAACCGACTTCCCAATGTGGGATCGGGAGTGGTAGCTCAGTGCATCAACTGATGTCACTGTAGCGCCTCTGACCGGGAGGTCCTAGGTTCGAGTCCTGACGGCGGCAAGGATTTTCGACACTAGCTTTTCAGCTAGGTCGAAATCAGACGCTGTCTGGAGGAGAATTCTAGAGACCGACTGCTCTGATCGGTAGTTTTCCGTGGTTTCTCTTATCACCCCCAGGGGAATGCCGGAGCAGTACCCTATCAAACGGGCCACGGACCGCGCGCGACCTGTCCTTTCCATTCCTTGTCGTATCCTCTCCCCTTACACACACTTACACTTACATGCACTACACTACCACATATCCCGGGAGACCGGTCGGGAGCTTAGAGCTTGTCCCGGCTGGGGCGGTGCCCCGCTGATGGTAGAGTCCTGGTTAGGGGGAAATCCCACTAGCTGACGGTAGGTCGGCGCCGGATCTCGCCACCCAGCGGGGGAAGATCACCGCCATCTCCCGAGGAAAAACATGCTCTACACTAACGGGACTAATGACCAGAGGAGTTGACGCGTCCAGAAACACGAAATAATCAATCAATCAATCAAACCCAATGTGCGGATTGTGACCACACCCAGAAACCGCTCCTCGCGAATTATAGCTGAGGCCCACCCATTCCGTTACTTGTATTTTACATTTTGAGGAATAGAACAGTATACATGAGAACCGATCCGGTGGCCACTACGGCACTACTGCCGGTGGATCACTACGACACTACTGCCTTAGCGACCTCGGACCGAAGGGTCGCGGGTTCGAGTCCCGTCTCAGGCATGCATGTATTTTTGTACCCCTTATCATCACTATATCGTTTCATATTCGCAGTTGCCATAACGTTAACTCCAATAGTGGTCGCTAATGACCTAGATGTTCATGCGACCTTAAATTTTAAAAAAAATCTACACGAGAGGGAATATTCTTGGCTCGAGTGTCTGATTCGGATAGCGGAGTGCGTAGCAGTGTTCGGGGTGTAGCTGCGCAGCAGAGAGCTGGCGCAGGGCTGCGGTCGGGCGCCCGCCCCGATAAGCGGTGATGTCTCGCGTCGCCTCCGACGGCGCCGCGCCCAACGGACTTCAATACACAGGCGACTCCCGCTATAGTGAACTCGGATACGCTGAACATCGGTTATAGTGAACTCAAGTCACTGGTCCCGTTTCACTTATGCTACAAATAAGTAGGGAACGGAATTTCATGTAAATACATGTTTTTACAGAAACAAGATACCCGAATTCAGTAGAATTTTTGAGAGCTTACAAGACATTTTGAATGAATTGGACCCATTTCAATTTGACATATTTTGGTATTATTACTTATTTCCACATAGTTTATCTGAAACTCCATACTTCTTACATATTTCGTTACATTTTAATATAGTTAATTTTTTAAACGGACCATTTCAGATGTGACTTTGATAATATATATATATATATATATATATATATATATATATATATATATATATTTTACATATATATATTACTACAATCATCTTTCTTAAAAAGCAATAAAATGCTGCCGCTTTTCTTTGATCTGAGGACCTTCGTCATGAATTCTCAAACTTCCCCTCAAAATTCTGAAACTCTCCCCTCCTCCCTTCTCCTTGGAATAAAGGATAAGCGGGTGTTTGTGAGGCAGAAGTAATTTCAACCACGACCTTGATCATGTTGCACAAAGCCAATGAGTGACTCGGACGAAAACTAACAAGTATTTTTTTAGAGGCCATTGTCTTATCGCGTTATTGGATTTGGAGGGGAGGGGTCCTTTAACCCTCCTCCCCCTCTGGGATCCATCACTGGCAACACGATACTACTATTCACTTGAGCACCGACTACTCATAATCATTGTACATGCAACGGACGTTCTTTATATTGGAATAAAACTCTTTATATAAGGTGACAACTGTACACTTGCGTCTATAGAGGTAGAACTATCTTTCAGCAGCTCCGAATCCGTGATAATCCGTGTAATCTGATCAACGACGTTATTTAATCGGAAAATGCTTGTGTGTACCAATTTTAAATACTATAACTAATTTTTATTTTACATATTTTATATTTTTTCTTACACATATTGGCAAATATAAATACATATGTATGTACATATATTGCTCTTTTTGTTACAATAAATTCCGTTCCTTACAAATAAGCATAAGAAGATACGGTTATAGTGAACCTGAACCTCGGCTTTAGTGAACGTAGGAATGTCCTAGAAATTAATTGGATCTCTTATTTTATTTGGCGATTAAAACGGACTTCGGAGAGTGGGACTTCCAACAGTGCAAGACATTGAAAGGTGTCAAGACTTCATTACGATACTTACAGACAGAGGACAATGCAGAATGAGGTATGAAGAGAGCACGAACTCTGGAGAAGGATCTACAGAAATTACTAATAAAAAATGTACGAAGCAAACAATTGAAAATAATTGATTTTTAAGTATAAATAAAGATATTGAATTTTCAGTTCGTGCTGTTAATGAATTTAGCTGCATCTATTTATTTATTTATTACAGGTTGTACGTATACAAATAATGTAAAATAACATTATTTCGCAAAGAACTAAGTCCTGTACGGGAACCTGCAGTAACTAAACATATATTGCTGATCTAAAAATTATTATTCGATATTAGGAAAAGATAAGAAAAAAGTATGATTATATTTTTAATTTTATGAATGATTATCTCTATTAATAAAATCAATCATTTTCGAGAAATTCTAGTTAATTTTGACATCATCGATTATAGTATACATCTGATGTAGTGAACCAAACATGTTAGTCTCTAGAAGTTCACTGTAACAGGAATCGACTGCACTACATAGAGTGGCTGACCCTATGGTTTCATGAGAGGAGCCTGATGGTGACGTGTAGAACTGTTATACCAGTTCCACGTGTTGTTTATATCAGATCTTATTTCTATGTCTTTGCCTTTTCGTTTATATGTATTTAAATTATATTAGTGGTTAGAATAACAATATGCTTTCTGTATGTTCGGCATAAAACTGTAAAAATAGAAGTTATCAAACCAAAGTAAGTCATTTTTCAATATCGCCACCTTATTTGTGACCTGTTTATTTGCTTCTTATTGCAATAACATTCGCATTTAGGCATCGTGCTATCTACAATAACATTTCATCAGCTTCTATTCTTATGACAATAACCGTTGCAGAAAGCAACGTGTTTTTAAAGTTCCTCAATTCGTTCTCCTTACATATTCTGATTTCGTTTTTAAATGATTGGTTTTTGATCGTGAAGCAGAGTAAGAGGATTTATATTAGGCGCGGCCCGCGCCCACCCAGCTTTAACCGGTGCCAAACGGATTACTAGAATACTTTTTTTCTCCAGAAGACTTCAAAAAACATGGTTTTAATTTGCTGCAATGATAAAGGCGCTTCAGCCGCTCCATGTAGTATATTCTAGCTCGTTGGCCGCGTGGCGCCGTGCCGCACCCAGCGGCATAGCTATGCGCCCATTGAAATACAGTGACTTCTGACAGATTCAGCAGTGACCCGGTTATCCAATCGAGATCTTCAACGCCAAAAATTATGGGCTTAACGAAGCTCCCTATTAAATAACCGCAACCAGTCTGAAGTCACTCTATTTAAATGGAAGTACAGGCATGCGCTGGGTGTGGACCACATTAGTTTAGGGTTGGGAATTTTTATATAAAAACATCGATGTTTTAAACATCTACTCACTAAAATCGCAGGACTAAAATACGTACGCAAAATCAAGTTTTTTAATATTTCTTTGAATTTTCTGATCGAATCCGAAACCAAATTATCGGTTCCCCATCAGGAGGCCGAGTCGCGTCGAATGACATCCCCTTGTCTCGATTGGTGCACAGGAAGTGGAGTGCCAGACGTGAGTGACGGAACTGCACATCCGAATATCCGCACACTCGGGAGTTACTCAAATACTGCATAGGGATATTTGATGATACTATTTCAGTTTATGTGCTCGAACCAAACGAACTCTGTACAACCTTCAGCGTACAGACGATTTCTCTCGCGAGGGAACCACAATGCCCTGGTTTTCCTACGTCTTTACTCGTATTTGGAGAGGCGTTTTTTAATTTTTCACTTAAATCGTAATCGTTTAAAAACATAGATGGTATTATTAATATCGATGGTTTAATGTGAACGTATATGTTCTTTTATCGATGTCCAATCACTAATTCAGTTCAGAAGGGAAAAGCATGGCCTTGTCGTGGTTCAATACGTCTTAAAAAAGTCATGGAAGTATAGCAAAATGTCTTCTTGTTATTGTTAGGATTTTAAAACTTGTTTCGTAAAACTGTGCTTTTATATCGACATAACACAACCGAACACAGGGATGGAAAGACATGCATAACAGCCATTAAGTATTTTATCGGCCAACGACCATTTAATACAATTGAAAGAAATGAGTAGAAAAGATGATGTATGAATACTCATACTCAAAGTAAAGGTGTTATTTCTTATTTTCATATTTTTTCTTATAAGAAGGTAGAATTACGAAAACTACTGAGTGACACGCGGCCGATAACACAAATAACATACTCTTTTGGTTATTAACTTTGCATATCGTTTCGATTTACAAACTTCAATTACTTCCGCTATTTGCTCTACATCGACCTAATGACATTAATACCTATAAATAACGATGGTAATGACTTAACTGTGCTTCTGGGGTGGTCGAATATTTTTATTTTGCCTTTTTTAGCTTCTGATCACTAGTTTTAGTATTTTGCAATTATTTTGACTTCTTTCTTTTTTCCGTCATTACTATGCTTTTTCTCTTGGTACCTATCTTTTTGATCTCTATCAAGCTTGAAAATTATCTGCAACCCTGAACGGCATGTGAACACTGCCACGTTTTGTCTTTCTGGGCAACAGGAGGCACGAAACGTAGCAAGAAGTGTTGATCTTGGGATCGGAGACCACTAGGTAAGCCATCAGCTAAGATAAAGCAAGGGGTTTTTTGGATTTTGCTCATTGATGCCGACACTCTTTATTCTATTAAGGAAGAATTCCATCCCTCCCTTGAGTATGGCCTCCGATCCCTATCGAGAACAGAGCTTCTTTACATAATATACGATATGACGATTCTCAGTGCTGGCGACTACGCAAGTTCAAAGAACGGAAACAATAGTAACGTTTTCATTGATGCCATACCATGACTCAAAAGATAATACTCCAGACCATGATAATATTTCATAGAGACAGTGTTGCGTGTGACTGAAATTCGTATACGTAGTTTCTGTAACTTGGCTGATGACCGCTGATCAGCTGTTACGGTTTCTTCCAATCGGGAGCTTAACGTCACCACGGTGACGTCACCGTGATGACGTTTTAACTCTCGAGTGGATGACACCGAGCTAGATGACCGGATGACAACAGCTGATGAAGTGTCATCATCCAGGTGAGAAAAACCCAAATATACTTAACGTACCGAAATGTAATGTTGATAAACATTAGAAACAGAAAAATATTTTTATGGAGTGTGTAAAAACAAGAAAGAAATATTTATTAATTATGTGCAATCAAAGTAAAAGATTGTTTTTCTCCATGAAATGTATGTATAAATTTTAGAGATAACATAAAAAATTTGAATTATTTCAATTGATGATTTTTTTACAAATGTGTCATTGTGACATGGAATTTGCACCCGTACTTTAGCCAGAATGATTATATTTTTGCATGCAATTGTAAAACTAAAAAGATTTTTGCCTAGCTGTTTTAGGTGAAACAAAAGTCTAGATTTTCCAGCGCTAACCCTCCAAAAAATGTCCATCTGTGAATTATGGAAGCCGCCTCAAATTACTTCTAATTAAATTACTTATTCTGATCATTGGAGATCGTATTTTACTTTTCTTCTTTAAAGAATTCCATGGTTTTTCATTAAGTGTCAGGGAAGGGCCACAACCCTCACGTCCTCCTGGATGTGCCATTGCGCCAAGGTCAGGGTTAGTGACTGGGGCGATTAAAGAACAGAAAACGCAGAGGCGATGGCAGGAAATTTACGCAAACCAGTTGAATGTGGCGTGAATCAGTTGGAGGAAAGATGTAGAGGTTACAAGGAAAGAATTCCTCATGGCTATGACGGAGGTATGGATAAGGTACTCAGGAAAGTGACTATTCTCGGGGCAGCATAGTGAGCAAAACTTAATGACTAATTCGAAGACTTGACTGCAACTTGTCAGGTTCGCCAACTTCTGAAACGAAAGGTTTAAGAGCACGATTCGCGATTTTCAGATTGACGGATATTTAAAATTCATCTGATCCAATAGGACTACTAGTTCCTTATTTTTTCCTCTTCATTTTCTTGAGTACAGGAATTAGTAAATTGTTCTACGTACGTGATTATTTTGCAACATTATTTCGCATTTATATGGAAATGTAATTAATACAAAAGTATGGTTAATTAAAACTTTTCAGTTTTAGAAAAGTGTAAGGCATTTCATTTTTGTTGTGAACTCGCTTTCTGAAAACATTCCAACTTCGTTCGTTTTTTAATAAATAAAATTAAGTTAATATGGAATAATGCATCACCAATATTTTCAAAGTATTTGTGTGAATAGGTAGCGTTTAAATATTACCCTTTTCACATTGTACATATTTCAATAAATGTGTAAATTTGTGGGAAGCACTACAAAAGTTATCAACGCTTAGTGCCATTCCAGTCGAATAAAAATAACTATCTTTAAGCATTTTATAATAAGTTTAAGAGTGTAATTCTTTGTTTATTATTTCTTGTTTCCAAAAATTACAGTTACATGACTGAAAATCTACTTGCTAATCAGAGAACATGATCGCTCCCGTATAATAAAAATAATTTGCAAAGGGAAATCAGCTATAGATGTAGGCTATTATCCCCAGTGCTTTACGTAAAGGAATCAACTTACTGCGGCAATAAATTGAAAAACAATTATTCAAATATCTATATTCCCGAAAAGCTCAAGAAATATACATGGATGGTCATGGATGGTGGCCCCAAGTAACTGCTTGTGTTGCTTGTAGATAAATCCACCCTTGGTTAGTTCGTAAAAAAGCATTACATGAAAACGTTCACCTTGAACTAAACATATTCAATAAATAAGAAATAAATCAATATGTAAGCATACATCGTTTTTAATTACTCCAAAAAACAAATTATATCAGATCCAAAGAAATTCGGAGGAGTTGGTCGTGTCTCCAGTACTAACAAATTTATACAGACGAAATTCTGAACGGAAAAGTTCGAAACATGTAAGTTTGTAAGGTAAAACTTTTTAAAAACTAAAGTATGTAAAATTCAAGCACTCTTCTGCATTCAGGGTCGCCCGAAGCGTACGCTCCACGTGTCTGGCACTTCGGTCCCTGTGACCCAAATCTTACGCCTTCCCACAGCCTGTAGTGAGAAAGCATCTGGGTCAAGGTCGTTCGTGCAACAACGCTGAGCACAACAAATGCATCGTAACAGTTCTTTGGCTCCATGTTACAATCAAGCTTAGATGAGTTGTTTTATCTCATTTCGACGTATTGTGTGTACTGCACCCCCTCGGAATATTCATATACTGGTCAGTTAAACCAATATTATTGATGGGAATGTGTCGAAGTGCTTTGACATTGGAACACTTGACTAAAATGGCGGTAATCATTTGAAATATAAAAAATAAAATTAAAACAAATTTAAACGTTTCTAATTTAATCGGTACTTCGGGTCCTTCGCAATTTCTTTTAAAAACACAAGAACAAACCCCTAATTCAGTGTTGTGTAAGTGAGAGTTGTGAAGGTATCTCCTGCGCAGGTTGGGAAGGATTCTGAGACCACGTGTCCCAGACATTTACTAATGTATTTTGACTTCTTGTATTGTAGATTAAGAAATTAATATGTGCAAATGTGTGTAATAATCATGAACATCCGTTCGTAAAGTTATAATAATAACAACAACAACAATAATAATAATAATAATAATAATAATAATAATAATAATAATAATAATAATAATAATAATAAAATATTGGCGACACTCTGGCTATCAGGGCTGCACTTCCACATAAACACGTAAAATTCACATAGTCTAAAAAAATATTATAACGAAGATACAGAACAGAACATTAGTTTTACCTCTGGTAATGCAAATTAAGGATCATCCCGGCGTACGTCTTAAGCGAATAAATATACAGAAACAGAAATCCCCAGTCAGGATGGCAACTGAAAAAGAGGACATTGGTAAATTAGAAAAACTAATATTAAATACAATAATTAAAACACAGTGATGAAACTGTTAATAATTATGAAAAATTAAATAATAAGAATAAATAAAACAACAGGTCTAGACCTGAAAAGGAATGGATTGTATTAATAATGGATCACCGTCCCGCCACGCCACCCCCCCTCCGCTCCGCCACGACACGCCCCGTCACGACACTCCCCGTCACGACACTCCCCGTCACGACACTCCCCGTCACGACACGCCCCGTCACGACACGCCCCGCCCGACATCGCCCGCCCGACACGCCCCGCCGACACGTCGCGCCACGACACGTCCCGCCACGACAGTCGCGACACAGACGACACACGCGCCCGACACGCTCGCGCCCCGACCACCTTTCGCCCACCGCGCGCCCACGCCCACGTCGCGCCACGACTACGAGTGCCACGACATGCTTCCCGCCACGACACGCCACGCCACGACACGCCCCGCTACGACATGCCCCGCCACGACACGTCCCGCCACGACACGCCCCGCCACGATTGCGCCCCGCCACGATTGCGCCCGAGACGACACGCCCGCCACGCCCCGCCACGACACGCCCCGCCACGACACGCCTCGCCACGACACGCCCCGCCACGACATGCCCCGCCAAGACACGCCCCGCCGCGACACGCCCCGCCACGACACGCCCCGCCACGACATGCCTCGCCACGACACACCCCGACACGACACAACACGCCCCGCCACACCCCTCGACATACTGCCCCAACCTACCTGTTCCTTTCCACCGCCGCCGCCCCTACCGACCCAAGCAAAGTTCGCACCACCACTTTTGCTACCGTCAAACAGAATTTTGTAGGAAATTGTATGCACTTTGTGAAATCTTTAATTAATTTTAGTTGATTTCTTCGCCGTTTTCAAGATATTCTTCGCCGTTTTCAAGATATTCGTGAAAAACAGAAAGAGTGCCCATGTAATATTTGTATTTAAGGCAGGAGACCTTGTTTTGTGGTTTTTATCAGTTGGTGTTCCTTTCCGACACGAACAAATTGCTCCCGGTTCCTGAGATAACATTCTAATCACAGTGTCGTGGATAATGAAAAAAATTTAAGTTCCTGCGTGTGGTAAGTAGATGATGGTCGACGGAATCAGTTTTACCGAAATTTAATATCGTTAATAGAGTTATTTCCCCATCACCAGAGCTTTTCTCAAGTCTTCGGTGACCACAATTATCCTTCCACCTAGCCTGCAATCTAACTGGTGTGAATTCAATACTTTATTCCCTGATAAATTCGAGTAGATTTCTCTGTGTTTAATATTTTCCAGGTTTTGGGAAATGGTTTGTCAGAAATCATCGAGGGAGAGAGAGAGGGGGGGGGGCTTAGAGATACAGGGATAGGAATTGAGTATCTCAAATTTAAATATTCAAGCTTGAGGTCGACTGTTTTTCTCGACGATATAACTTATATACGAAGTCACTGTGTTTCATAATCCCCTCCTCTATTATTTCAGTAGTATACATAACTTTTGCGGCTCTCACACGCCACCAATTTTTATAAATGAGGTCTGTAAAGAAAGATAATTTCACGGTGACGTGACGAACTGCACTTTGACTTTAAAAATATGAGAGATTTGTTTAAAAAATCGCATCTAAATATTCATTTCAAATGCAACGTGCAACACTCGCCGACTTTTTGAATCTATATCGTTAAATAACTCGTAAACGAAGAATTTTACGGCATTAAAAACTAAAATTTTGAGTTCAAAGGCTTCAAAGAAACGTTCCTCGCACTTTAATCTACAGGATGAAACTTTCTTGAACATTGTATTACATTTTTGCAGATTCGACACTTCTCATGCTACCCAAGCTACCCAGATCTTATAGAACCTGTAACTGTATGTGAAATTAAACTAATTACTTGATATTATACGCTATTAAAGTACACGGATGTACCTTTGTTCTCGCTAATAACGTTAAATAAGAATAGTTTTTATTGACAAGAGTGTATTGTATTGTATTAATTATAAGGAGACGTGTAAAACAAGCGATGGAGGATAAGAGGGTTCTTTAAGAAAAATATATATTACAGGCTTAATATGGAAATGGAAAAAAAGGGAAAAGGGTGGGGTTTAACATGCCAGAGTTCTCGCACAGGTACGCTAGTAGAACAAATTTCGTCATCAAAGTGAAATCGTTTCTGCTGCATAACTGTTTCTATACAATTAGAGACTATACTGAGTATCACAAGAAAAGTAACATTAATTTTAACAATGATACATAATGCATTATTTACCATTTGGACTGTATAAATGTGTATAAACAACCTGTAACAAGTATTGTACTGCAGGGGTCAATGACCCTCATCTCGATCAGGTTTTTCGTCCAGTTTCCCTGATCCATTGAGCAAATGCTGAGATGGCCCCTTGTTTTACTTCTGGACATAAATGTAACTTCATTATGTGTGCACGTCTTCTAGAATTCAGTGGGAAATACAGTTATTCAAATTATCGTTTCCATGATGTCGCGGCAGGAAGTATTATTCTGAAGAACAACATGAATAAGAGCCCAAAATTTATTGCTTATTTATCCTTGAAAATAGATTTTATTACATGGGAGCTTTTTTTAATTCAAAATTCAAGTAGTATATGACTTAGTGTAGGGATCACAGAATTTTGAAAATGTGCACAGAATTCACTTCTCCTCAACGCACGTCATACGCAGTTTCAACTGTTTTTTTTTGACGTAAAATAAATGAATAAAGTATTATTTTGAGGGAAGGAAGACATTAATCATTTCATAACAAGCGGAAATCATTCTCAATTCTAGGACACATATTTGGTTAGATTGATGATGCAATACTCCTGTTGATTGTCCTGCACATGTTATGCAAGGTGACTCGTTTGTCGTGGGGAAAAAAATCACCAATTTATTCTCGACAATTACATGATCAAATGTTTCAAATGTCATTTTGCAGAGAAAGACTTCGTTTCTCCACAGCTGCTTCTTGAATATATCTCTCCTGTTATGTCTAGAAGGTTGTGCTTATTGTGAGTCGACACTCTGAGGCTGATTCTAAATATTTTCGAGGGATAAAAATACTTATTTCTGATACAATCGAAGACAAATTCAAGTTTGTGAAATGACGGAATTGGGTTGCAAACTACGAGAGCACTTTAACTCGCGCGGCCGTGCGATCGCCCCCGATGGCAGCTGACTACCTGAAAAAAAATTAGAATTTTGGGTCCATTTTGTTTTCCCTCGTACGCTTGATTTCTTTATACTTTTGGAGATCAATTTTTTTTAATCTCTATTTGTTTATAAATAATCGAAAAAAAGTGGGGTTTTACTTCAAACATCATTACTCTACAACAAATTGATATTTTTATAACTCTTTTTTAAAATTAATCACAATTTAAATATTCTTATTGAATGAACTACAATTAAAACTAAAAAAAAAGATTTTGATTATTTGAGAAAAATAATTGTTTATAAATTTATACTGGACATTTCAGTTCATAAAACTGAATCTTTTAGTGACAGATTAGCTATTCTAGTTCATTCACTAGAGCCCAAAATTTATTGCTTATTTATCCTTGAAAATAGATTTTATTACATGCTTTTAAACAAAATTACATTGATGAAATAATTATATTATTATCTTCAATAGTTTATGATTTATTATGTTTGAAATGCATGAATGTGCTGAAATTCCCAATTCGGGAAAATGCGTTTGAGTTCACTCACTTAACTTGCTTAACTCGCTTAACAGTTGAAAAAAATATTTTTTTCAAACATTAAGAAACGTAGCCAGAAACTGTTTGCAGCATTTAAAAGAAAATAAAACAGAGCATACGAGCCAAAAAAATTGAAAAACACGAAATTTCACGATTTTTCATAATTTTTAGATAGATACAGCTTCCTTGAAAATTATTGGAAACTGGAGCAGTTTGTTTTAATTTTTTCTGGGATGAAATACTATTAACTTCGCCTTCAAAAGTGTACATAGTACTTAAGCCTTTATTCGGAGAAGATAAAGTTTTTCGATTATACAAAATGAGTCACTTTAGGTAAAAGAAAGACACACCAGAGCGTTCCTCATAATTTTTTTTCCTATGGTTTTTGTCCAGTCGATAGCCGGTGACCCTTTACCTCCCATTTAGACGTATATTCGACCATACACTAGACCAACACACTTGCGGGCTCCTCTGATCTAGGGTCAACCGAACGCGAGGCCCAGTGCGACAACGCATAAATGGGACGTGCGCCCAGCGACAACGCAAGGGACAATCACGCCGAAGGCGGCACTCAAACCTCAACCTTTCGGACTGAAGCGCTGAGTCGGTACACGCTCAGCCATTTCGGCCACACACGTCGACTCCTCATCAAATTAACTATAAATAATTTCTATACCACTTCCTTTTTTTAGAAAAAGTGAATGGTTATTATTTTTATTATTATTATTATTATTATTATTATTATTATTATTATTATTATTATTATTATTAAAAATGAACCTACCCAAATGATACCAAAAATTTATAATGAGACAATCTTCGTGAAATATAAACTAAACAGTTACGCATTTGTGAAATATAAGTACTCATTACAGAACAATCTTGTGTCTAAAAATTCTTAGTACATACTCTACATATTGGAGTCCATTTACTCTTTGTTTTTTTTCTTTTAATAAGTAGTTTTATCTGCCATTTAATAAACTTCTACCTGTGCCGAGAAAAGCACTTATTCGTACCTTGTTTCCTTGGCTCTATTTACTTTCCTCACGGCTATTAAACATCATATGTAAACCATATTTACTAACTTGCAGCTTCTGTTTTCCTCACGAAGAAATGTATATGGAATTATGAGTCAGCATAAAATATTAACATAACTGCCGTATTCCCCTTTAACACATTATTTCCTTCTTAAGAGTAGTTGGCTTAAAATAAATGCCCAAAGTGCATTAAGTATCTTCTTTCTCCTAGTTTAGTACTAGGTCGTTGGGGGGACGAAGACAACTACCGGGAGAGGTGGCTCAGGGCATCAACTGACGCCACTGCAGTACCTGGGCATCAACTGATGCCACTGCAGTCCTAGGTCGAGTCCCGACGGTGGCAGGATTTTCGACACAAGCTTGTGAACTAGGTCGAGTTCTGTCGCTGTCTAGAGAATAATTCTATGGCCGGCTGCTCTGATTGGTTGTTTTCCGTGGTTTCTCCGATCAACACCAGGTGAATGCCGGAGAAGTACCCTAACAAACAGACCACGGATCGCGATGATCCTTTTCATTCCTTGTCCTATCCTGTCCCTTACTTGCACACACTTTATTAAATACATGCACTACACTGCCACATATGCATGAGAGACCGATCAGCAGTTTACAGCTTGTCCCGGCTGGAGCGGTGCCCCGCTGGTAGAAGATACGAGGTTGAGAAAAAAACCTGGTTGGGAAAGATCACCGCCACCTTCCAAGCAATAATATGTACTATACTTACGCGGCTAATGACCCTAGCAGTTGACGTGCCCTGAATCACTAATCAATCAATCAATCAATCAATCAAAAAGCCTCTTCGCCAGCGAATGACGGGGTGAGTTAAACGGAACAAACTCCACAGGTTCCAGTCCGGACTAAGTGATTTGATTGGGTGATGGTGATAATTAAGGTTCAAAAGTTCATGCTGTATCAAACGGAGAAATATGCATGCAAATATCCGTTGGTAAAATATGCGCCAGAACTAATGAAATATGCTCTAACAATTAACAGATTTATGTTTTTATGAACAATTAGAAATTTTTTAATTTTATCAATTAATTTTGCATTTTTCTCTCCTTAGTATTTCAGCGATAATTTGTAAAGTAAAATATAATGATTTCGTCTATATCATCGTCGAAGTATCAATTCCAATGCCACAAATTATTTATCAAAGATAAATTACCTAATCATTCATTATCGGAGAAATCGTTTTCGTATACTAGCACCAGGATATCGTCTAAAAAATGTTCAGTCAAATACTTCTGCAAAGAACGAAAGTCATTCTCACGATTTCTCATGAATAGCATTCACATTCATATTTGTGAAGTGCATGATTCGGTTTCAGGAGACGAATGTACATATTAACAAATATGCATATTATTCGGTTTCAAGAGACATTATATGCATATTGAAATTGCAAGAGGAAGATGTCACATTAAGAACAAAAAAGCAATAAAATATGACAAATAACTTAAATATAATAAAAATATGATTCATTAACAGAAAATGTATTAAATATGCTCTAATATGACGTATAAAATCACCGAATTTCTGTTCGTTTGATTGCGTTTTGTGGACATTTGATAATTAGTATTTAATAAAACACCTAATTAAAAATATGATTTTTCATAAACTTCCGGGTCTTCGTGATAATGATGATGGGATTGGAACGGGAAGGAAAGTTTGCGCCCGGTCCATTGTGTCAAGTCCTGCTTCAGCATTTCCCAGGATCAGGGAAATCATGGAAACTATTGATAACACACTTAGGAAATCAATTCCGGTAAGCGCCACAAACTCGCCGATGTTAAACACATGAAGTACATTTCTGGTAAAAACGCATTCACAATAATTAATTTAAAATTACATAGCTTCAGTAACTATATTTTCCTCTAGCTTCGTATCTGTATAACTTCTTCCTTTTAAGTTCATGGGAAGCGCGGAAGATCGGACATTCAATTACTTGAGTCAAAACTATGGACGAAAGGTTTCTTGGTTTATTCAGCAGGCGCATAGTTGGCAACTGAAGATAATTAATTGAGGTAACAATAACGTTAGGGGAATAAACAATATATGGACGCAAATCGAAAATCCCATTAAACTTTTTTGTTTCCTTAAGACGTATATACTATGAAATAAAATTAAAGGAAAATTAAATTATAAGTTTAATGATAGAACTCATGAATGCAATTGACTTTACGTTAAACCACAGGGTTGCCACAGGTACAGGGTTGCCAAATGGTTTGGGAAGCCTGTTCCGCAAATCTGTACATATTCCCCAAATTGTCAGCTTAAAAGGGATTAATCGTGGGGGAATGATAAGGGATTAATCATATTTGCGGAAATAAATTGATCTATTACGTAGAGTTACGGGGCCCCCTTTCGAAATTTTCAGGGAAGCCACGGTCCCCTTGACCCCCTACCCCTCGCTATGCGCACGTCTATGGTATACAGGGGCGACCAGGTGGGAGGAGGTGGAGCAGCTTGCTTATTTCTTTTGAATAAAAAATATCAGGGCCTCAATTAAGTCCGAGCCTGGGGAAGTTTTCATTCAAAAGAAATTTTAAAAAATGTATTTATCCCTAATCCAAATTTAACGCTGTTATTTTCATAGTACGGAGAAATGAATTCTGTTTATGAATTGGGGAGGAGGGAATTTTTTCTTTGAAATAAGGAGTCCCCAAATCAACCGCCCCAGGCCCCTGGTTTTCTTTGGACGCCACATATAGTTTACTCCGTTATAAGAGAATCCCGTGTAAAGAGACGACATGACCTGTTCGGAGAATCAGTGCATAAATTGTCAGCATTTTCTTCCCACTGGTCAGGGACTCGCTTATAAGAGCTTCCCATCTACAGTAGAATATTGATAGAGGGGAATGTTTTTTTTTCTCTGCGACTGAGATTTAAATGTCGAAAAGACAAATTTTCTCTTGCGAAGAGCTGGATTATTTATTTATTTTCAAGCACCCTTTACTAGGCTGCTTAAGAAGGGCTGTGCCAGCAGCGCATTTTTTTGTGAAAGGTGTAAATCTGCTGCGACTTTCCCCGTCTTTTGTTCTGAGGCAGGCGCGAAGGCGACCGGTCGCTGTCGGGAGCTCATTCATGCCAAGGTTCTCAACGTGTTCAGGCAAGAAGGAACAGGGCGAGTTGGACAGTGTTCGGCAACTCGTAAGACGTATCCTCTTATAGTTTTGTGTACTTTTCTATGATGCTTTTCCCCATCATGTTAATATTTCTGTTTATCGTTTATTCAAAATTCATTTGTTTTTCCTTATTATTTATTATTCTTTCATTTATTATTTTATTCACAATTCAACTATGAAAAATAAGTAAATAAGGGTAAGAATCCTGGACTTGATATAAACGTGCTCAGATGGGAGTATCAATGTAGATATCTTTATGAATTTTGTTTGCGTTCTGTCGGAAAAGGAAGTTAATGTTAATTCAGGAAAACTTGACCTTTTATGTCATATTGGAGAAAGGAAAATAACAATACGTGAAATTGAACTTGTTTTAGCATTTCCAACAAATAGAGTTCCTGTCTCTAAGAGATAAAAAAAAATATGTGGTGCAACTGATCAAAATGTACTAATTTCAAAAAAGCATTGTGCAAGAAGCTGTAAAATCAGATAGTTATTTGTTCTTCAGAAGGTCCACCCCGCTTAGTGACGGACAAGGGATGGCCCTAGTGAAGTCAAGATGAATCTCCGAGTCAACACCGTCTTGCTGCAAGATTTTATTTAGCAGAGTTAGTACATTTTAATTATTTGCTCCTCATATGTCCGCAGATGTCTCTTGTGATGGTGGTGGTGGTGGTGGGGGAGAAACCCCACTAGCCGACGGTAGGTTGGCGCCGGATCTCGCTATCCAGCGGGGGAAGATCACCGCCATCTCTCAAGAAAAACATGCACTACACTAACGGGACTAATGACCAAAGCACTTGACGTGCCCGGAAACAGGAAAAAATAAATCAATCAATCTTGTAATGGGGCTTTCCAGCATTATTCTGAGTTCCGAGCTGCGACGTGGCTGTGCATCCACCCTTTGCAATCGACGTGCACGCGAGATTCTCTCACGCGTGGGAGAGACCGGGAGGTGCCGCACCATCAGCGGGCGAGTTGTGGTGCGACATCGATAACAAAACATCGATGTTAATAATACATCGAACAGAAACCATGCATTTTTTTAAACATCGATGTTTTAAAGGTGGTTTAATAACCTGTAATATTACATTCGGGCGTAACAAAACTTAATTTAAGTGACCGTGCTTATTAAATTTTAATTAAGACTTATTAAATTAAATTAAAGCTTATTCAGTTGAATTATGATTATAAGGAAACAAAATTAAAAAAATAATAGGAACAGTGGTCGGTCGATGAAGGGAGAGCATTCGTTTGTTTCGTTCACTTAAAGTGACTATAGTACCATCAGTTATAATTTCACATTTGAGGAGCAAACATTCAAAAGGTGACATGGCCATTTAGCAAAAACTGAGTTCTTCTGTTGTTTTTACCTAGAATTTTATTTCCAGAAAGAATCGTGGGATGTTTTATCATACATTAAATAGAACTCTATTCGTTGAGTTAAAAACGGCGTCGAAAAATGTAAAAGGAGTGCTATATTTGCTCCCCATTTAAACTTTTATACATTTGTGATTTCGGATTTTTTTCATTCCCGATGGAAACATCCAAAACGTAAAACATCGAGCATACATCATCGATGTTAAAAAAAGAATCGGCTTTATTATATCGATGTACCTGTGTGTACCGATGTATCGATGCACCATTGATGTTTCTATAAAAAGTGCGTGTTCGGCGTCACAGGCTGCTCGCTAGGATTTCGACATCGCTGTGGATGTTTTCAAAACATAAGGATGTTTCATCAGACGTCGCCGTCGGTGCCCTAGCGAGCACGCAGCCCAGCACGCACGACGTCTCGCGTGCGTCTCTCGAACGCGCCCTGCGCCGCACGCCGCCACCGCCGCCGCCGCGCCGTGACCTTAACGCACGGGAAAAAAAACTGCGCGCGAATAGTCCCGCGCTGCGATTGGCGGGCGTTTCACCCAATGGCGCGTCCGCGCGCGGATTTCGGGGGAACCCCTCCCCGGCGCGCGGCCAGCCCCGAGCCGGCGGGTTATATGACGAGGCGGCGAGCGGCGCGCGCTTGTTGTTCGTCGGCTCAGCGATCGCTCGGACGCGCGTCAGTGCGCCAGGAGAGAGACAGACGCAGGCGGTGTGGCGCGTGGTGTGTGCGGCGATAGGGCAGTGCAGTGTGTGCAGTGCGCGCAGTGCGGTGTGGTGCTGTGCGGTTGTGCCAAGTGCCCGCTGAACGTCTGTCGTCTCCGCCGCTCGCGAGTGTGAAGTGACGCCCAGCGGCCAGCATGTTCCTGACAGCGCCCGGGGCGTACGTGGACAGTAAGTGGTCGCGCGCTCGCGTGTTCGACTCCCGGCGGGATCCCCCCCCCCCCGCCCGCCCGCCCGCCCGCCCGGCTGCTGAGTCACTTGATCGATCGGTGGACGACGCGCGCGCTGTTCTTGGCGGCGGGAGCTGGTGCAGGCTGCGACGCGCGTGGTGGGACGCGAGCGGGTTCGCTTCTGAACACGTGTTGCGTTTCTGACTTGGCCGATACTCGAAGGAACCGATGAATGAACGAACGCAATGTATTTATTGCTATGTTTATGAATGTTTTTAGCGTAATCCTGTCAGTGGAAGGCATGATTCAAAACTCATTTTACTTCGTTCTAATTTCGTAGTACGTGCCCTAAGCGAAAAATAGCGTTGATTAATTTACAAGACTTTATAAATGATTCACTGCGAAAGATATTTTGTATTATAAATCGTAAAGTTGTGGAATCGTGTAACATTCTAGAAAGTGTGCGGTGGTGGTGGTTTGCTCCCAATGAAATCTTTAGCCTCCAGTGACAGATTGCATGCGAGCCTGCTGGCTGATTCGAGTTATCGTCTGTAAACAATGACAGTTTGTTTCTCCATCGATACGGCCCTTGCCAGGCGCGTTCAGAACTAAGCCAACGGCGGAGAATTGTTTTTACTGCAAGTGACATTAATATTTCCCGCGATTGCATTGGCGTACTTTTTTTTTTTAACATTTAGCTAAAGCAATTTATTGTATTTTTTACATCTCCATATGTAATGAAAAGAATCTGTTTGCCTTAAGTGTAATATTTCTCCGAAACAAATCTACCAACTATCATAATCTAATTTAGTGACATCCTAGATGCCAGGACATTTTTAAAGGCTTGAATACTTTTATGACGTTTATTCTACTTACTACGCTCTTTAGTTTGGATACCGCGTAAGGAACTGTACAAGGTTAGAACTTGACACTTCAGCGTTTCTGTTGAAGCATTTTGCATTGACGTAGTATTGAGATAATTGTGACAATTAGTATTTTGGAAAAGTTGGGCGAAGGGAAACGACTCGATAGAATATGTAAAAGCTTGTAATCTAGCGCCAGCTTGCGTAGGTTACCGCAAGACTTGACTCCGTAAAAGGCCTTAACATTCGATGTCCCCGCAAAGAGGAAACGAAGCGACTAGACTCGGATGTTTCTAACCAACTTTATTATCGCTCTCCTCTTTAAATTGTGTAACGCTACATTTCACTTCTTTAAAATGGCTTTTTGATACACACGACGAATCCTTTTTTTTTATCTTTGGCTTACAATCTATTTTGAACATACTTTTTTCTTTTAAATTAAGAAACAAAATTTCGAGAAATTTTATGAGAAACTCGCCAAATTGGCGAGAAAATTATTAAAAAGTTGTGCAGTTTAAAATAGTGTCCGACGGTGAACTTCATTACAAAATGCAGTTAAATGTTAATATTTTGTTGTAGTGCAAGTAATTAAGTAATGAACGGGCTGTGATTATATTTCTGGATACACAAAATTAACATTTTCGTATTTTACAGCAAACCAAATCAAATAATGAAATTCGTAACTAGCGCGATGTCTAAGAAAGTCGGGCATGAGGCTTAGTGGAGCGTTGTTAGGGTTGCTGTGTCGACTAGTAAATAGGCAAGCGGTCTCGCGTGGGAGCTGTCGACCCGTAAGGAATAACGGCGTGATTCGTCGGGTGGGTGGGAGGGTGCAGCGCACGGCGTGGCGGCGCCGTGCACCGTTGCCAAGGGTAGGTGGGAGGTCCGAGGTTGGTCGCTCGCCTGCCACACGGGTCAGCTGACCCGGCCCGGCCCCGTGCGTCGGCCCGCCTCCAGGTCCACGTGAGTCTCCGGCCACGTGGCCTCGGAGGAGCTTTAATCGGTCGCCGCCATGACACAGGGGGTGGTTCACCTCCTTTACGCAACCTGTTTGCTGCGGGAGAGAAAGACGCGTTGTACGCCCGAAAGGCAGAAAAGGAGCAGGCGGCAGACAAGATTGCTATCCAGGAAGTTCAGTTACACGAGATTTGTGATCGCATGAAAAGTGATGATTGGTCTCTCAAATTAAAAATGGTGCTTTAAGAAGTACATTAAATATCTGTTGAATAGAAATGTTTGGAAATTCATTTGAAAACGATGAAATTTTTCTTATGTAAAAACTCAACCGGGGACAACTATGGGGGAGTGGGGAGTAATATCTGAAACTAAATAATAGTTTTGGGATGAGACTGAAAGATGGTCTCTCCTCACGTGAAAATGAACCTGGTGATTAAAAATTTGGGTCTCTGATCTTATTTCCTCCAAATAGTTATCCAAAAGAGTAAATCGATCCGCCTAGAACTAGCGAGCTATGGTACGATTGCTTCCGTAAGTCGTAAGCACACATTTCTAGTGTAGAACATTCAAAGAGTAAAACCCAGTACACTTTTATTGCTAAAATTATTTATTATTGCTCCCAAGATGTATACTCCTTTTAATGTAACATAAAAATGCGGAAACAAAGTTTGCAGCATGGAAATTTGTATGTCACATATTCTTCTGCGGGAAGTGGGATATCATACATTTGAAAGGCACTGCTATAAGAGGCAATGTCATAAAATATAGAAATTAATTTAGACTCACAATTTGAAAAAAAAAAATACTCAGAACTTTATAATATTTTATTTCGTCGAATTTCGAAGAAATTTCAACAGATAATAAAAATATTTTCAGTTAATAGTAACTATCAGAAGTTTAGGCAGAATTGTAATTGAATTTTTTTTTAATAACCGTAATTGAATTACTGATAATTTACAATGTTTTGGCGTACATTTTTTGTAAATAAGAGGCAATAAATCATTCAAGACTTAAGAGTATGGAATAATTTATTTTATTTTCCTAGAAATCAAGTTTTATTGAAAGTAATCTCGTTGCTTCGTTTTGGTCTAAGAGTTCAGTTATATTTTTGAAAAAGAAACGCATTACAATTTTCTATTTGCCCCAGGCCATCTGTCATTATCTCTAAAAAAGCGATAGCCCTCGCTTAAACGCCCACCGTAGGTGACAAGATTTCATAAATATTAATGCCTTTTCAGTTTTGTCATAATGCCGAATGTAATATTCCGTGGGAGGCCTATTTGTTAAGAGTTTCGAGACGAGCTCGAAGAACGCTCGGACATAATGGACACGCCGCCGTCAACCGTAACATAAACAAGCTTTCGACGTATCGTCAAGCTACGTGGGGCATGGCGAGGTGGGGCGGGGCGGGGAGAAGCGGTGCCGTCGCAGTGCAGTGCGGACCCTCCCCCTCTCCCGCCCCTTCCCCTTCCCCTGCCCTCTCCTCCCACCCCACCCCTCTTTGCCTCCAACCCCTCGCCAGAGCCCGAGGAGAACTTCGTGGCACTGCGTTGTCCCACTTTCTCGAAGCCGTTTAGGGGAGAGATGGTTCCTGATTTGTACCTTGGGTACCTTTCGTGCGCCAGCCTTCTCTCGAAAAATCCGCCCTTCCGTTTAATTGCAGCCGTGCGGCAATGCCCCAAGTCCTCGTGGGTTTTCATAAATATCCTTTGAAAGGGGGGGGGGAGAGAGAAAAAATGTTTCTTCAAAATTGTTACTGCAAGAGGATTGATTTTTAAATGATAAATTGTATCCTTTATCTCGTATATAACGAACGACGTAACCTTATCTTATATTTTTTCAGCCCATGAAAAAATTTAGTCTGCCTCTTTCAATCCAGAAAGAATATAGTTTGGTTAAAACAGGCAATTAATGTATTTGAATCTTTCTATTTTGTACTTCTGAAAACGAAAAAAATGTTCGTACTTTCTCTGTGAGGGACATTCCAGAAGCAATTGTTTGGTGGTTGTATTATTTTATAGTTTCAACTCGTAACAAATTTAGTAAAGTGCTAGTCAAAACTATTGTTAAATGCTCTGAAGTATCTTTGCGGTACCTCGACTACGAAAAAATACGTGCGCATCTAGAAGTAGCAAGGTATTTTTTAGAGGAAAAGAATTTCCAACATTACTTCCTTCATTCTCTCGTTTGGGCAGCGTCGCGACAGCGATACGTTGTCGCACGCGTTACTCGTATTGCGGAAATTGTGCCACCAATTGCAATGACTAACGAGAAATGACAATCGAAACTTCAAGATCAAATTAAGGGTGTCAGCAGGCATATATTCCAGACGGTAATTTCAGTGGAACCAAAATGTCCCGTGTCTGATTCTTAGTTTGGAAGTCCTTATTTTCTCGTAAATTAGCTTGTAGGAACTGTTGCTCGACACTGATTGTTCAAAATGTATTGGGATTTTATTATTTCAGCCCATGAAAAAATTTAGTTTGCCTCTTTCAATCCAGAAAGAATATAGTTTGGTTAAAACAGGCAATTAATGTATTTGAATCTTTCTATTTTGTACTTCTGAAAACGGAAAAAATGTTCGTACTTTGTATAGTGTAGCATTTTCCATACGTTCGTACCAAACTACTGAACTTTCTTTCTTGTCCATTTTTAAAAAGTACTATTTGAATATGGTTTTGTTTTATAAGAACGTAAATCATTGAAATGTTACGGCAGTATATAAACTAAAAGTTAGTTACCTATGAAAATATGAACAAAAATCTAATGTATGTTCCACAAAATCTTGTTTTCTACAATATACTTCGTAATACTTAACACCTTTCAATATTTTCAAGACTTGTACATTACGGCGCGATTGCAGTTATACGGAATGAATATTGGCCATGACTTCATTTTGCTTAGTGCATCGTAACTTAAAAATAACGTCCAAATGTAGAAGCCAGGAATATCTACGGCAGTTATTCTTCTGGAATGGTCTAAGTTTCATGTTCAGGTATCTCAGAGAGGGAGTCTTCGGCCACGTCACCACTCAAATTCCACAGTGCCCGCAACCTCGCCCTTTCTGCTGACGTCGCCGTGGTTCCAGGAGGAGGGTAGGGGTGGCAGCGGGGGAGCGAGTGACGGCATTAGAAAGGCATTCCTCAGGAAGGAAAGGGCTTAGATGAACATGGCGATGAACGTTAAGCCGAAATTGTCATTGAAAGTATTTCTAGTTCTCCAAAGAAAATGTTCACCTCCAACAAATGAGATGCGAGACAAGCCTCACCCTAAAGTTTCTATGAAGTTCTGTGTAGCAAAACTGTAGTGTGTAATCATCTCATAAAGTATCAATTGATTCATTCGTATCAAGTGGTACGTTAGAACGTAGAGAAATGATTTGTGCTATCGACGGGCGCTGAATTTTAAAATGGCCATATGTACAAACACACCATTGAAGTACTAACCCTCTCTGAGCAGAGGCTCGCCAGAAGTTAAATGGACCGTCTGAATCGATCTTTCGTCCCGATACGTGTCTTATTTAAAGGTACATTTTTTCAGGACGAAAACACGGATGGTACCACCTTTTTTACGGACAAATGGGGCCTTGCCGAGATGAAATTAACAAATCTCGAGGAAAATAGAAGAAAGTCAGCAAGAAGAAAATTTTATACCACATTTATTTTTAATATATTTGTTTTCATGTATTGGAGAAACGAAATTGATCTTCACACTTCCCCTAAAAATTAAAAAAAAAGAAATAAAAATAAAAAATTAAAAAAATAAATAAGAATTTAAAAATATTGAAAGAATACAAAACTTAAAACATCAATAAGAAAACAACAAATTGTGAAGCCTGGACGGAGGCCACTTGGTCATCTGGACCGCGGCTACTTGGTGTGACGCTAGCGTCTGCGGCGGTCGGTGGGCGGGCGGGCGAGCGGGCGGGCATGGCGGTTGCCGGACACGGAAGTGGGCAAGGAGCTGCGGCGGCTGGCCTATCCGGAAGCCAGGCTTCCTCGCGCCTACGAGGCGGCGGCGGCGGCGGGCGGCGGCCGCCTGCGGACCGGGAGCCGGTCGGCCAGCCAGCTGGGCAGGCGGCGATGGTGGTCGCGCTGCCCGATGACTTGCGCTTGGCGATGTCGCTGTGAACGTCCCCGCCGAGCGGAGAGGGCGCTGCAATTTGAAAATGATTTTTTTTTTTTGAGCAGCTTATTTTATTAAAGTATATAATTTTATGACAGTCACATTGCATTGTTCCAAAATGGATCTGGAGTATTGAATGATTGCATTACATTCAAAAGTCAAAACTTGATTATTGAAACTAATTGAAAACTTCCCACAAAGAATCTTTATAGATTTAAATCTCTTCAAGTCTCTTTCTACCAATATCCAATAACTTTCGTGACACCTTCTGAAATTACGTGGATTTGAAGGATTATCAAAAGAAGGAAACTTTTAAAGTGAAAGAAAGCAAAAATATTTTATTCGATTGGACATTCTTTACTACATTGTAAAACTTCATTAGGTAATATTTTGAATTACGGTTATGTGAAGTATAAAAAAAAATTACTCTGTATTATATAGCTCAAACATCTTAATAAATTATAGAAATTAATTAATCATTTTTTCTTAACTTAATAAATAATTTAAGTAAAGTTTAAGTTAATAAATGAGTTTTTAATTCGTGATGAAATGATGTCTTCCGTAAGTTCTTCATAACTTAAAATAGAAGTAAGACTTGGATTTTGAAAAGAATTGCAAGTAGATTACCTGCAAAAAACCTAAAATTACAAATTGTCTTGAGTACCTCTTACAGTTGTATCTTAAAATAATATTAACTTAAAAAATAACTTCAGTAATACGCACTGTTCTGCTACTCATAGCATGGTTTAGATCATTACAGAAATTAAAAAAAAAAAAGAATGAAAACATGAACTACAAAAATTAAACTTCTATGCTATTTCAATTAAAATATTTAATTAAAAACTTAATTTAATAATGGGCAATGCTTTATTAAAATTAATAAGTAAACCATCTTACTGTGGTCTATATCAACCAGGGGAAATTTGTTTCCTGTAAATATTTCTAATGAACATCAGAAAAAAATTTAATTTTTTAAATATAATTTCTTGAAACAAATGTTTTTACATAGAACTTTGTAGTTTTGACAAATATTTTATTTTCCAACTGCAACCTTTAAAAATGAGAATATAACGAGGCGATTCATTTTAGGCCTAATTACACTTTCTGTTCCTACTAGAATTTTCTTACCGTTCTCTCTGTTTGAAAGAAATATGTACGTATACATACATATGCTGCATATACATATTTTGCGTGTGTTAATTTTTCAGAAATACTAAAATGTTTTAATGTAAAAAAAGTAAAAATTTACTTGGTTATGGAAACTAAATTAAAGTATTCTTGCTTGCTGCGGTTGTGTAGAAGATATAATAAAATCATCACACTTCAACTGGCTCATTTCAAACAAGAAAAAATGTGTACTTCATCAAAACTTGTTCACGAATAAATAATATCGCATGACATTCTTTATTTCCACAACATTTTCACGAATGCTAGAATTTTGGAATATCAGTGAAATAGTGTGTTCCTGGTGCAAACTAAAATTTTAAAAAGTTATAATTAAAATAATACATCTCTCAAGAAAATACCCTCTACAAACATTCGGCCAATTCGTTTGTACAATATTGGCGAATTTATCTTATACGCGGTATGTGCCACAGCAACATCTCTTGAACAATGCATCCTTTTGAGGGTATAAAATTGAGAGTTAATAGTACAATATGAATATTATTCAAACTAGTAATGCTAAATAAAGTTGACGTGATGTTAACAATTAAATCTTAACTAAAAGATATGTGTTCATTCTTTTAAAAAAATTGGGCAGGATTTCCTAATTTATTAACACGATCCTGATCTCCTCCGTTTGCAAATTAGTCAGGAGAGAGGTTGTTAAGACATCACATGCTCATTTGGAGTAGTTGGTACAAGACGCATGAAGCGAAGAAAAGTATTCATTTCTCTGAGGTACAGGCTTGCTCCGACATGCTTTCACTCGGCCCGGCGGTAGGTGGCCCTGCTGATAACTCTTGACTTAATTTTTGTGTTTATGCAATTTTAGACACATTGGTATAATAATGTTAAAGAATACTTATCGGAATACTGCGGAATGCGAGCTGTGAAAAATGGTATGCATTGTTTCTGGAATGTCTTTGAATAAGGTCTCAAATAGAGAGCATCACTTGTGGAATATCATCCTTTGTTCTTTTTTGGAACAGTGAGTGGAATATGAACATCCTAACTTTTAACTTCACTTGATAAATTCAAACTAACTGGCACGTCAATTCGAATGTTTGTATTGTCAGTATAAACAAAGACACGACAGTATTATCTAATAATAAATTAATTATTGGGTGTTAGCTCTGTTTTTATATGTACTTATTATGGGGTTACTTGACTGTTTTAATCACAAGTACTGTACAGAGTTTTTATAAGATTGGTTTCACCTACTAATTCTTAGATTTCGAGACAATGAAGTATGTCCAAAGAAATGTAGTTTCAGAAATACGCGATAAATAATACCAATACTAGATTTTATGTGAATCTGCATGATGAGCAACCTGATTTAATTCTTATCATTAAAGGAAGCTCAGGTCTTTCTGAATTCGATATTAAAATCAGATTGCCATATTAGCAATAGACAAGTTTCCCTCATTATTTTGCTTCTCAAAAGCTTAAGTTTGCTTTTCCTTCCTGGGCTTGAGCACAGAGGGGTGTTGGTTACCAGGATGTTTATGATTCCTTTCCGCGCCAGACAAAAGAAACATCCAGAATCGCACATGATATACAACCGATATTGAAGGTAAATATCAATGAAATTAAACAATTTTTCATTTATTAAATTATATTAATTACAGACTACGCACGAAATATTTGAAAACACCTGTCTACTTAAATTTTTTCAAACATTTCGTTTAAGATCTCTAAAACGGCCTGGTTAGCTCGTAATAAAACGCAGAACCATAATTTCGTTGATTCGTCGCGTATTTCTGGCATTTTTAGCCTAAAAATCGGTCCCCTCTAGCCCCATTTGTGCTTTGGAAGGACCTCGTCCGGGGCGAATGGTGGTGCTTGCTGGGAAACGGTCGGTGCGGGCGAGGCGGGGTGGAGGGCCGACCTCCTTCAGGACGCCGCTTCGCACAGCGCCATACCCCTCCGCAGCCCAGGCGACCAACTCCGTGTTCATGTCGCATGTTATACGTATGTTCGTGATGTACAAAATGCAAATCGTCATAGTTTAAATAAATAGGTTTTACAAATACAAAATAGTTTAAAAATAAATGGTTTTAAAATATAAATGTTTCAAAATATAAATAGGTTTTACAATATAAAATAGGTTTTTACAAAAATATAAAATAGGTTTTTACAAAAATATAAAATAGGTTTTTACAAAAATATAAAATAGGTTTTTACAAAAATATAAAATAGGTTTTTACAAAAATATAAAATAGGTTTTTACAAAAATATAAAATAGGTTTTTACAAAAATATAAAATACAAAATCGGTTTTTAAAGGCGATTCCTTGACATCGGCAGGATCTTGGGACACATAGATGGGCTCGGTCGCGGAGATAACACTAAAAATTATAGTTTTCGTGATTCTATAAATGTTTTGGTTCCTTGGAGTTGGTTTTTAGTTCAATTTACGGCTCATAGATTGGTCCCGGTTGTTACCACTTTTATGTACTGTATTTTATATTTTATGTAATTTAAATTTCTTTAAACCGAAACTTTCCACCAGCAATCTCGTGTTTCGGTGTGTGCGTTATAATGTTTTACATTTGAACCCTTGAATTCACATTTAAATGTTTAGAGATAATTTTAATTTTCACATCAATCTACATTATACGAATTACTGGTATTTCATGTTCCAAGCGGATATGAAATAAAGGTGATTTCAGTGTATTAGAAAAACTATTTTCTCCTCTACAGAGAGCCCTCAAAGAACTATCATGTGGATTTTTTTCACGCCAGTAGTTTCATGATCCTACTGTACAAATTCTAATTTTCAAGAAATGTTCACAATATTTTCTACGATTAGGGTTTTTTTGTTCTAATAAATATTGCTCGAAACTGAGCAAAAGTAGAACTTCTTTACATTACAATTGCGTGTACAATTATTTCTCTACACCTTTCCAATAGAACCACATTTTTCTGAGATTCCTTTAAAAATGTATAACAAAACGATATGTTTCTCCAAATAAAATTGCAATGTGTACTACATAGATGCGAATTACCCGTATGTATTGCGCCGTAACATTGTACATGTAAATGATGATTTTACACATTTTTTAAATGGCCTTTTATTTATCACGTTCGGTTTTTCTTATACAGAATGCGGGATTTTTGATTTTAAATGGAACCCGTTCGTTACCATTATTCCGAACGATGGAGGTTCTTTTACCTGCATCCTAAGGCGGGCTATACCTTCGTGAACGAAAACAAACTTGACACGTGATTCGCATCACTTCCTTCTTCCTCCATTCTTTCACGTCCTTCCGCGGGTGAGAGACCTCGTGGCGTGATGGCTGACGCATGCGCCTTCCACTGCTGGGGCTCAGGTTCGATTCTCTGCCGATCCATGTAGAATCTGAGGTTAACACGGAGAGCTTTTCTCAAGGACAGATTTTCGTAAGGATCTTAAATTTCCAGAGTTCCATTCCACCATTTCTCCATCATTCACCTCATCATTATCGTTAACATCTATTCACTAAACAATCATTCGTGGACCTCAGCAGTTGCAGAGCCCTTAAAGTCCAATAAGTAAACAAATGGAGTAGAAATCGTCGTCCTCCTTGCCCCTACCCCTCCCTATCCGGATGTCAGCTGTGAGCTTTACGCGCTGTTTTCCACGGTTCACAAAAGCACTACGCGCGTCAAAGTGAAATTGATCATTAGCCTGGAAGTGTACAACAGTCGGCAAAAGAACGGGAGCCATTTCAGTCGCCCTGAAATTTCAGATTTAATTAAGTGGAATAACCGCTCTTTCAACTATTTCTAGACACTTAAAAATTCTCTTAATTTCAAAGCATTGCTTTTGGAAAGCTTACACCTTTCTTCTCGAAATTCAACTAAAAATGTTTCATTTTTAAAATTCGTTAAAGCAGTTCTAAATTGTGAAGCTTAAATTATAAAAATATTTATCTCGTAAGTATTTACCTTAATTCTAATGCTTCTTAATGTTCATTCTTAATTGAAGTCGAGATCTTGCATGTTTGTAGTTGTGAATGTAGTGTGTTTGCTCCTAGCAAACGAATTTTTCAACTCTATTGTGACGTTCGCACATTTTGTTAAGCTCTGTCTTTGCTTGTAATGATAATAGAGCTTAGGGTGAGTTACTATTTTGTTAGCAATGCAGAAAAATCAAATCTACAGTTCTTGTATCGTTACAAATAAGTTTTATATAACTCGGGAACGAAAATGACTAGTTTTTGAAATGTTAATCTCGCACTTTTTAATTATTATTATTATTATTATTATTATTATTTAAACTTTTCATCTTTTAACTATTAATAGTTAAATTGTTGGGAAGAGTTTCTGAAACTCAAGAAAGCGTGCGCAGATGATTTTCTCCCCCTATATCACTTAGTTTTTTACTGTTTTTTGTCTAAATAAATTTCTAAGAACATTTCGGGAAAGTTTGATCAACGTATGCGCAACCAACCTCATATTTGATGAATTTGTGCCCAAGATGACATACATTTGCGTGCCCAAACCGTATAGATCTCTTAGTTAGTATCTGCAGCACACCTAAACCTCTAAAGTTGGTGTAACCGAGGGTGAACTTCTTGGCGAGGGGGCCGAATCCCATGGAATCTTCCTCTGCCGCGTGGCAATCTCCACTGAAGCCTCAGTGGCCGTAGCCGCTTTCGGCGCTTTCCAAGCGAGTGCACTTGGTCCAAAAAGAGGACGACCCTGCAATGCACTCCACAAGACGAAGGAAATAATCCCCATGAAATGAGTCGCACGTTTCCACCTTTGAGAATGCATTCGATGATATTGTTATTCTAAAATTATTTTGAGGAAATTTCCCCCATTTAATTGCACTTCATATGATTGATTAGTTCAACATTCTTGAGTGAGAGGGGAAAACTCGATATTTCGTAGGACGCTCTGCGCTACGCGCGATGTAGGTGTCCGTATAAATGGGAGATCTCGAAACAGGAGACATTTTGATGCAAGTAGAAATTACCCTAAAAATAAACGGCGAGGAAGAAAGGTAATGGGAGTGTTGGTTGTAATATTTAGTGCGAATTCGCTGTATAGTCTTCGCAAGTCATGAGAATGCAGCTCAAAATGTTTCTTTTTGCTTGTCGGCTTTCAAATGTAATTGTTTTAATTGTTCAGTTAGTACTGGTATACCTGAACTCCAAATATCCAAAGTGCCAACTGATCGAAAATGATTTAACTGTAATCTATGTCTCTCAAGCATAATGTATCGCAGCGCCTTTCTAATATTGTTTGCATACCGTAGTAGAACTCGTAAAACGTCTTCAGCGTCTGTAGACATAGTTGCTTTTCGTTTTAGTTAAATCGTACTACCACTAACACCACACTTCAGGTGCATTTTTTTCACCGACGCCTCTTCCATAGCGCGCGCTATCTAGTACTTTATCTCCGAAAATAAAAACTGTCCCTCTCGCCCATATGAGCCTGCCCGTCAGCGCTGGAGTGGATTCCCACGCGATCACACAGCATTGCAGGATAGTCCACAGAGAGCGGCGGTGGGAGGCGGGGGCGGCGTGATAACGGTAGCCGACAGGCGGCGGCACGGGCGGTATGGCCCGGCGCCCGAGCCTCCACCTCGCCACCGCCTGCTCTGGCTGCCCGCCTCAACCGCCCTGCTGTGTCCGCTCATCCCACCCACCTACCCACCCACCCGCTCCGGCAAACGCGCCCCAATTCCGCGCGATTAACGCGCGGACGTTGACTGCAGTTTAAATAGCCCCGTGACGTGGGGATGGGGGAGACGCAGTGGTGACGCCGCGCCCGCCCGCCCGCCCACGCGTCGAGCCCAGCTGGCAAAGGGCGTGCCCTGCCGCAGCGAGCGGTTCGTTGAGGAAGGAAACTATTCCTGCCATGTTTTCCTCGTGCGATTGCGAGAAATGTACAAGTCACACGACGGATGCACATTTATCACTGCTCCGTATGTGTAGTAAACCGCTCAACTTTTTTTTGTGGGAATTCTATTCTAGTTCGTGTGGGAATTTCGAATATTTAGCAAATTGAAACCTGCGTTTAAGTGATTTGAAAATAAGTTTTTGAACTTCAGTATTTGAAGAATGTCATTGATGAATTTTATAACATAAAATAAACATCGGGCGATTGGTCATGAATCGCTGATGATATTGGGTATCGAAAGGACGTGATTGACTTTTTCGTATGCATTGACTGTCAAGGAAGATGAAAATGTTATACACATTTAAGTGTCTCACTCTTCGGTATATATTACGCAATTTGTTTTACCTTCTGTCATAGCCTACGTTCCAGGAAGCCGTCCTTGTCTGCTCACGTGACCGCGCGCGCTCAGCCAATCACAACTTTTCCGTGCACTTTTTCCTCCTTCGTCTCTCTCTACGGCGTAGAGCTGTCTCTCTCGCGCGCGCGAATGAAGGTCACCCACACGAAAATAAAGCAAACGATACGGAGGCGAAGTTGCCGCCGTGACGTCATTGTTTCTATGGCAATTGCGAACGCTGTCGCGCGATTGGTGGACGGCAGGCAGGGAAGGCCCGTCAGCGGGGTTTACTCGGGCGCCCGCGGGAGTTGACCGCGCGCGCGCTGTAGTCGCGAGAAGGCTCAGAGCCACGAGGTGGTCGGTTGAGTGCGCGTTTCGTCTCCGTGTGTCTGCTGTCAAAACTCGTCGGTGATTGTTGCGTAGGGCGCTCGGGGTCTCCCCGATCCACTTCGCTGCGCGCACGTGTCAATTGTTGCGGGCCGCTGAGATTGCCTGTTGACGTGTACCAGTGCGTCGCTTGTGTCTTGTGGGTGTACCTATTCATCAAGATTGCTTGATTGTCATTAGCTCCTATTTCTCCGCTGTCAGGTAGGTGTTTATTTTACAAGTGTCTAAAATATTGTAAAACCAACTTTGGTTTATTTTCATTTCTCGAAATCGAAGTTACCACTAACTTTTACCTCAGTAGGCCTGTGAATCTTTCTACTACAATGGCATATTGTTGCAAGCATTGTTTACGCGATTCGTAGCGCCGTATAGAGCATAATGTTAGAAAATATTTATCCGATTCGTGTAAATTTGGACTATGAGAATAGTGTGGGCAGCTTAACGTGGCATTGATAACGCAAGTTAAAAGAAATGATAAATTTCGGAAAATTTTAGTCTATCATTTCTTCGTAGCACGTGACTGTTGTCCACTGATTTTTACTTGTGTTACTTTTCCCAATATCAACTTGCAATTATTTTTAAACTGTTTGTTTAATATATTCCTTTTTTATTTTCAGGCACAATGCCGCAAAGCGTTGTGGCCTGAGGTTAGTATTTTTTATACATATTATTGTTAAAAAAATATTTTTTTTGTTTACTCTGTCATAATGAGAGTATTTTTTTCTCCTTTCAGGAAACACAATATCACAATCAATACCCTACATTCTATGAGTGGGATGATCATAGCTTGTATCCTGGACCCACACTAACAAGACCCATGGATGAGCACAAATATCCTTCTCCACATGAACTTCTGGATTTTGACCATCAGCCATTGTCAGCCATTGGAAAGTCTGTTCCTTATGCAAATGGTAAGAATTGAAAAAGTTGAAATTTTTTTCATTTCTTCAAAATAATGATTTTGTTAATAATTTATAAATTATTATTTCAGAGTTAGTGAGAAGAGATACCTCAAAACCTATGAAGGATTGGGAACCTGAAGAAGTTATTCAATGGATCTGTGAGGAAGCTCGAAATTCTAACGTTGATTTTGAGAATATCCAGTTGCCGCAATTTAATAATGTGAATGGCTGTAAACTGCAAAATATGACTTTGGAAGAATTCACTCAGAAGGATTATCATTATGGCAAATTCCTCTATGATGCTGTCAGAAGATACATGAGTAGAGAAGCACCCTTTCTAGATGATAATTGTGAGTACTATAATATTAATAAAAACAAAAATAACATCTATTTCTAGTGATGATCTGTAAATTATCTTATTGAAATGTTGAATTTATTTCAGTACCACCTTTTAATAATCTAAGACCAAAAGATGAAGTTGTCTATACAGATCCGATATAACTATTTCTGTATAGGAAAAAAGAGTAAATTTAATTTTTTAAAAAAAATTCATCACATGTTTTTCATTTGTAAATAATAAAACAGCTTAACTTGACTCTTATAATCAATTATGCAAAAACCATTTCAACAAGGTGCTAAAGGAAGAGACAAATATTTTATTAAGTTTTATATTTCTTGAATGTTATAGTCTGTTCAATCAAATTAAATGATATTATTTCTTTTTGCAGCGATTGCTGATAACGATTCTTATAATGATAGTGATGCCTCTTCCCACGAGCCTTTCGAAACCAAACCTCAAGTTATTGCTCCAAAACTTCCTGGACCTCCTGGAGGAAGACGGCCAGTTGGTAGACCACCTAAACCAACACGTACAAAGAGAGGAAATAAAGGTGAGTTTTTTGGTGTTTTTAACCTTTCAAATTTGTGAAAAATAGAAATAAAAAATAATAAAAATATTTTATAACATGATAAACATCAAACAAGAAGTTGATATAACTTTGAATTAGTGAAAACCATGCAATTTCTTTAGAATTTCACTATACTAATATAGTTTTCTTTCATATTTTTGTGATGGATTGATTTTTTTCTCCACTGATAGTTGTCAAATAAAACCATGGGTGGAAAAATCAACATACCAACTAATACTGTAGTTCTTAATGTATGGTACAACATTGTTTCAACAGACTTATTAATTTTCAGAAAAGAAATGTGGCAGATTATGGGAGTTTATTCGTGATCTCCTCTTAAAACCAGAGTATTGTCCAAGTCTTATTTGTTGGGAAAATCATGAAGAAGGAATCTTCAGGTTTGTCAGAAGCGACAAAGTAGCTGAACTTTGGGGCACAATTAAGGAGAACCCCAAGATGACTTACGAAAAACTTAGCCGGGCCATGAGGTTAGTGAAATCTATACATGTGATTTTTAAACAAATAGATTTGAATTTTATGGATATTTTTTGAGTTATCATACAGATATAAGAGAAAAAGTCTTCCATAACTGAATCTTCTATGTATCAGTGTTAAATTCAAAAGATCTTGGGTAAATTAACACAGAGTAATTATTGAAAGTTTTCTTCATTTATTTTTCTGAATATCATATAGTAAATAATTGCAAAAGTATTTACTCCAGGAAGCTGATTTATAATATTGGCCTGTCAGCTGTAGTTCACTTTTGCTCATCCAAATTCATTGAATTTGAGAAGTAAGCCTTATTTTCTTACAGCATGGGTGACTTTCAGCTTTTTTAGCCCACAAATTCTTTCCACTAAGTTTGCATAAGCAGATAGAAGCTTCAGGCTTTCATCATCCAAATTTGTACCGATGATAAACCAATATGCAACCAAATTGTAAGAATACTTTTTAAAGTACTTGTAGAATATGTTCATGTTGATCTTCAAAATCAACTGGTGATACTTGATTTATACTTGTATTTTAATTGTAGATTTAGTGTATTGTGGCAGACAATCAGGTGTGTTTGGGAGGAAGTCTTTTAGAAATGTTTGATAGAGTAGGAAAAACAACAGGAAATTCTTAAGTAAGCTTGTTGCATTAAAGAAAAATGGAAAGTTAAAAATACTTTTGTTCTTTTAAAGAAATCTAAAAACTAAAGGAGGTTACCTCATAAATGTAAATGACATATTATGATTATTATGTCAATACAAAAATTATTGGATATTATTTCAGAGATAAAATAAGAAAAAGTAGGTTCTTAACTAGTGAGTAACTTTCTCCAAATATAAGGAAATGGTCATCTGATAAGTATGGAGATCATTCAATGGTTTAAGCTGAAACTAATCTATAAAAGAGAAATTCAATTGCAGGCACAGATGCCAGTATTCTTTTGAGATTAATTTGTTATTACAGAAAATTCTAAGGGCCACATCTCATAGCAAAATTCTTTTCTTTGAATTCTCCCTTTCATTCCATCATTTACTCAATTTTTATACTTTTTATTTGCTATGTCATGTCCATATGTATTTTGCATCATCATAATCATAAAAATAATAATACTACTAATAATAATAATAATTATAGCACTTATGAAAATGATGATAATAATAATTATAATGATGATGAATAGATATTAATAATGATAATGATCATTCTGGCAGTCATATACTTCATAACTCCCACACTGGTAGGCTCCTACATTGGGCTCAACAATTGTGGAACTACAGCCATGAGGCCTGCTTTCTAAAAGACAAGGAGTAATTCACATAGTTTGAATCATTATCAATCCTGACAGGGAATCAAAATAGGCTATTATTTATGCCCAGTGACTAAAGTTGGGTGTAATAAATGAAAGGCTGCTAAGTGTCGATAACTGAGAACGAGTAATAAAGTAGCTACCAAAAAAGTGGAAAAAATCTTCAGTTTCAACATTTTCATCTTTGCCAATATTCAGAAAGATAAATGTCAAAGTCTGCTGAGGGTACTGAAATATTTTGGCAAAATGCCTGGGTTCCATTGCATTTTATTTTGAAGATGCAATGCAGACTTGATGTTCACTTGCTTCCAGCTATTTTAAATTTGGTGATCTTCACCTCACAAAACCTTAATAAAGTGTTTCTTTATTTCTTTTTAGGTATTATTACAAGAGTCAAGTTCTGCAGCCAGTGCTTGGCAGAAGATTAGTGTACAAATTTGGACCCACTGCTAGAGGCTGGAGGACAAACAATCCAAACTTCCGAGACAGCACAAAATAGTAAACATATTTCAGACAGTGAATGTCTGTGATAAACTGTTACCATACCAGGACACTATTATGTGGTGATATTGAAAAGTTGTGTGGAACTGAATGAAACAGGGTCATGAGAAAGTTGTTATAGTCAGAAAACTTAAAACTTGGTATTGACACAACTTTTCCTGTAAAAATTTCTTGCAGGATTGTACAGGTTATTGTCAATGTTCTGTGAAGAATGTACAAATTTCATACAAAATTTTAATCTTTTTATATAGGAGATTACTTTCTTCCATGTTTACTTCCTACTAGGATTGATTTTCATGAAAATGGTTTATGGAAGTGGGGAATCACAAGTGGTTACAAAAAGATGATTGTTAATTTGAGGTCTAATATATGAAATGATTAGTGAAATGTTTTATCTCTGGCAATTGGGCATTGATAGATCTTCACTAAATAATCAGCATGTACCTATTGTTTATTACATTTGGTAATAAGCTTGTCGTGTTGAATGTTGTAAATATGTGAATTGTTGCTAGAAAATGAAAATGCTGTGATGGGGATGATGTTGCTTGTTTATTTTCTCAGAATAGTGCCTTATCAAGCTGAAAAGAGTTGTTCAAAGAGAATTTCTTTTCAAGTATTATACTGGATCTTTCTCTTCTGAGATACATCCTTTTAAGTTCTACTTAATGTTTAAGTATGTGAACTGCACATTTAATTTTGTATGTTGGAGCTTCAACAGCTTTTTGTTTCGGGTGCCAGAATGCATTTTGCCAGAAATGTAGGATATGGAAATGAATTTTGCAATTTACTTTGCATTATAAGTTATTGTGGCTACAGCTTGGTAATGTGTATTTGTTTTAAAGTTTACTGAGAAAATAAATGATTTTTATATATATATCTTGTCTGAAGTTTTATAATGTACATAAACAGTACATCTGGAAATAGAGTACTGACAGTCAACAATGAATTGGTGGTTGTTTTTTTTCCCTCCCTTAGCACAAACTTTTTAGTTAATATCCACTTACAAAAAAAGAAAAAAAGGTGTACAATACAATAGAACCTCAAACGTTTCTTGAGCTCCAAGTTGTTAAGAACTTGTGAACATTTAGGATACAAGACCGATTTTTGACTTTATGAACTTCGTATTCTGATTGACAAATTTGTGCATAAAGTGATTTAAAGCAAAATTACCTGTAAAATATTAGCAATGAACTGTTTTTTGTTAAAATAAGTGTCATGACAACAAATATTACTAATTGTTAAACCATTATATTATGGAAGTGTTCCAAGAAATACTGTAACATACTATATTGACAAACCTCAAACTCGGAAATGTGATCAGTTATCAGTCTTTGGGGTTTCTCTTTGGCCATGACATGGTGAGGTGGGATATTGAGTTATACTGAATATGTGGGAATTTAATAGTGTGCACCCTTGTAAACAAAATGTCTAGGTGGGTTGAGAATAAAGTAATTTGATATCATTTTACATAAGCATATAACATTGTTTCACTTGTCTCCTGTAATTGAACTTGAATAGAAAGACGGAGCACTGTAGACTCGGAATGGCAGGGACAAAAATAGCAAAGAATTAAAATTGAATTATATTGAATTTCTTATAGAGATAAACTAACTCGGCAATGAAGATAAAGGGGAGAGAACAAAATTTGGGATGTCAACAGTTTATATTGTCGAGGTCACAGTGAATGATGCAAGGTATTATTCTTCTCCAATATTTTGTTTTGTATGAGAAAGATGAGTATAGCAATTTCAAAAGATAGAATAGTATCAAACAAAAAAAATTAAATGATATATGAATATTTAGCTAAATCATTAGTGAGACAAGCCCATCAAGGATCTTGGTATAGATATGTGAATATGTTAGAACAGGATGTATTTGGAAGACAAAGTATAGCCTATAAAGTGTTAAAAACAATGAATTTAGAAGAAACAGATACGGCAAGATTGAATATAATTTCTGGGAAAGAGTGGTTGGACTACATTGTAAAATTATGGAGTGGGAGTGAAGAAATTTATATGCTGGAAAAAGGAACAAAAAGAAATGTAGATATGAAAGAGCTTGATAATGCATTAAAACCCCCCAAAAAATAGGAAAGTCTGTGGTTCTGATGGGGTTAACATAGAATTAATCAAATATGGAGGTATGTTACTGAAATTTTGACTGCTCCACCTAATGAATGAATGCTGGCAAAGATGTACAATACCAGATGAATGGTTAGATTCATTAATTATTCCATATTTTAAAAAAGGAGATCAAAGTAAATGTCACAACTATAGGGGTATTTGCCTACTTAACTCATGTTATAAAGTATTTGCAAAAATTGTGAATAACAGAACTGCTTCAATTGCAGACTACACTCTACCTCAGGAACAACAGGGGTTTAGAAAAGGTCGCTCAACAATAATGACATATTTACATTAAAACAAATAATTGAGAAACGAGTGGAGTTTAATAGAGAAACACATCGAACCTTCGTGGATATTGAGAAGGCTTTTGATAATGTCAACTGATGTAAATTATGGAGCATTATGAAGGAAGAAGGGTACCCATGTCATCTAGTGCAAGTGGTGAAAAGTATGTATGACAATACTAATATTGCAATACAATACAATCGATTTGTTTCCGGGAAGAGGATTATAAATAAAGGAGTAAGGCAGGGAGACAAGTCTCTCTCCAACACTCTTCAATATATATATCTGGGATGTATAATTAAAAGGTGGAAGAACGTGGTACCTTTAGAAATTTACCTGGGCAAAAATACATTTGTAAATACCATTTTATATGCTGACAAGTGATCCTGCACGAAAATGAAGATGATTTTCAAAGATCTATTTACCAACTGGAGCAAATTTTTATGGAGTACAATCTGATAGTATCAGTTAATAAAACCAAAGTAATGACTTTTAATGAAAAAGAATCAGTAAGGACAAATATTGTGCTTAAAAATATGGTTTTAGAACAAGTGACACATTTTAGTTACCTAGGGTGTGAGAGAACAAAATTTATGGAAATATGTGGAGAAAATGTGGAAAATACATGGAAGAAGAGGGAGATCACCAGCAAGATTCATAAATTTCAAGCAGTTTGTGGAACTATAAGTAGAACGTTTAAAAAGAAAGCCCGAAAAGAAACCCAATTAAAATTTTATGATATTATGGCCCTTCCAGTTTTACTGTATTAATATGAAACTTGGGTTCAAAAACAAGAAGATTTTAGGAAAAGAAAAATTATTTTTGTGGATGAAAGCACAACTTTACAAAGGGTAATGATTTCCACAAACAAAACTTAAACATTTATGTAGTATATCTTGAATGGAGTCATGTTTAGTTTTCCTGTTATTTTCCTCCATAATTTACTTACTTTTATTCTTCTCTTAACATGACCTAAAAGTCACTCTTAAATGATGCAAGGGTGTTTTGTGGATGGTTGTATTAAGAGAATTTTTCAGCAGGGAGACTCTTGTATTAAAAAAATTGGAAGATCAGAAATTCCACTTTATCACAGTACTCATTAAAAACGTGTCTTGAAATCCTTGCTTTCAGTTGAATTACAAAACAAAGCACTTGGAAATGAGAAACAAAGAACTTATAAATAAATGTTATTTCACTATGTGTGCACATTTTTTAGCTCTAGAGGGAATGTAGATGTTGAAATAGTTTTCCATTTTCTGCCAATGAAAGTCAGTACTACAGAACTCTAGGAATAATATCCAAAATCAGCAGCTGATATGCCTTTGTTAAAAACAATCATTGCTACAGGGCCCTTTAAAAAGCTTTGGGAGCCCTTGGGCCTACATTAATTTAGAAGCCCTGTATTCTTATTTTTACTGATCTCTCCCCTCAAGCACAAGTTAAAACACAAGTTATGTAAAAAAACAAACAATTTAAACACAAATTTTGTTAAAAAACTTAACTTCTCATCACTGAGTGACATTCTCACATCATCCAGCAAGATTCCATATTATTATGTGATTATACACAACACATCACTCTGTTATGCCAATTTTTTGCTTGTAGTTTAATCATATATCCTTTTTGTATGTTTTTTTTATTTTATTTTTTGAAAATTTTAATATGAAATAATTTTTAATAACTATCAGGCCCTGGGCCCTTGGGGCCTGTCCGTTAATAGGGGCCTGCCTATATTCATAATTCAACTTAACATATATACGAGTTAAAATAGAGCTCAAGATATGGTGCATAGGTTGCACTTCTCCCCTTAGTCTGTCACATGGTTTTTAACAATTTTTTTTTATATTAAATAAATAAAAAGTAAATCTTCCATTGTTTTCATGATGTTTAAACAAGGTAAGATGGCAATTATTTAATTCAATTAATTTAAATCAAGATTTTAATCAAAACTGTATTCTTCTTTTTATCAATTTTTTTTTTTTTTCAAATTACGTCTTTCTGACTACCTACCATTACTTCCATTAATTTTTATGACAATTAATTATTTACAAAAGTGAAGAATACTAATTTATAACATGAATTAAACAAAAGAAAAGCAAGGAGGATTTATAGTTCTTATACGTGTTATCTAATGAGTAACTCTTAACTTTCAATAAAAGACACATAAAGTTTGCAATTTATTTGGTTAATCTGTTTCCTATTTGTGACTAAATTACAATGCATAAGTGTTTAACTTTGATGTATAATTATCCTTAGGCATGAGCACAAAAGGCCCTAAGAAAGTCCAAGGGGACCATGATCCCCCTCAAAATTTTGAAAGGGGTCTCATAATTATATCATAAACTATTTTATTTCCATAAATATATCCAATCTCTGATTTTCCCCTTTTTAATTTAACAATTTGGGGAATTGTTATACATTTGGGTAAAAAGTTGTCCTAGTCATTATTAGCCCTGCCAACAACGCAATATAAAATCCATTGTACCTATTTGTGAATGTAGAGTTATAATTTCATTCTCATTTGTTATATTATTTACTTACTATTTTGTTTATCATTCTTTGTTATAACTTTTAAAGTATGTTTTATTCATTTATTAGTAAAATATGTCATATGAAAATAACCTTTAATGGGAAATGGGGCCTATAAATGTAATAGTCCCCCACTTGTTTTAGACTATTCACATCCTCTGGTTATATTCTTCATTAATAACAAAAATGTAAATGACATCACAAATTAAAATCTGTGAATAAAATTTATGTTAACTATGAGGTACACCATTATCTCATAATGGTGAAGTACAGGGATTTTATGAGCAGTGGAAGTATAAAGGCATAAAACTATATTGTTATACTGTAAGAGCAAAACATTGGACTGGAATATAGCACTTAGATGTGTTTTAGATTAATTGTTAGGTAATCTAATATCATTTTATAAGTAAGCAATGGATTTTCATTTGAGGACAGACTGACCAAAAGGAAGATCAATAACATATGATTAGGCTGAAAAACAAGTGAATATACTCACATAATATTAAAGGAGGAATACATTAGAGGTGATGGTGCATACACTTTTGTCAGATGTTTATAAACATCTCAAACAATTCAAATAATTTAATATGTCAGAAGATGAAGTTAGTATGACCAAGATAAAATTAGTTTTCAGAAATAAGACTTACAAAATTAATATTGAACTAGTGGTGCTACAGAATGGAACAAACTTTCTCATACTACTAATAGTTTAATAATTTCTTTGGATTATGCATGCTTTTCGGATTTGCTTCACCAAGAGCCCAAAATTTATTGCCGATTTATCATTGAAAATAGATTTTATTACATGGGAGGTTTCTTTCCCCCCAAAATTCAAGTAGTATATTACTTAGTGTAGGGATCACAGAATTTTGAAAACATGCACAGAATTCACTTCTCCCCATAGCACATCATACACAGTTTTAACTGTTTTTGACATTAAAAAAAATTAAATTAAATAAAAACATCTCAGCTTCCATCTATCGTCATCCAAAGTACATTTTTTTCATATCTGTTCAATTTTGGTGTCCTAATGATAAAACGAAAATGTCACATATCGAAAGTTTTGTTGCAAAATTTGGAGCTGTTGCTGAGAAAATTTTGTTTGAGTATTACTGAAAATATACATTTTCACCCAAAACTTTTGAGTTTTCAAGAAACTTTACAAGAAATTATTTAAAGCAATTCTACTGACAAACGCAATAATGTATAAAAACCACTTGTAAATGTTAATGGCGTGTGTACTTACATTTTTGTATTTGTGTATTTTTTGAAAAACAAAAGAAAATGTGAAAGTGGCATTTATTTCATGTTTTCACTCCATTTGACACTATCCATTCAAAAAATTGAAAGAAAAAATTTGCCGCAGTTTTGGAGAAATTCTCGTTTTTAATATTTTTTAAAATATTGCCCATATTTTTCACAAATTTTCGTGAAAACTACTACAATTTTCAAAAAATGTGCATGACGTTAATGAAAGAAATAATTATAGAGAACAACTTTATATGAAGAAAAAATCTATTTTCCTTATTATTGTAGTTATAGGAAAACGCCAAAAAAATACAATTTTTTTTTCTTTTACAATTTCCAAAATTTCAGAGAAAACCGTGAAAATAGGACCTTTACATAATTCGTATAATTCTCATAATTCTTACCAGACATTTACAGAAAAAATTAGAGCAATTTAACAGACTAACTCTTTTCTAAATTATTCAGCTCTAGGTTGTTCTAGCATTCTAGAATAAAAGGCATTGAATTCAGTATATTCTACCTTACAAATCGAAATGTTATTTACCTACCTTCTATGTTTTTATTTGAGAAATTGTTGCAACTATGGAATGCAAACATCTATGGAATGCGAATGAACCAAGTTCGATATTCAGAGAGTAATTTATCAAAGAAGGAATTGAATCCAGCCTTAACTTTTTCTGTGCTTTTACACATAACAGTGTAATTACTTTCTGTAAAATATCATTGGTAAGTAACATACCCATTAAAAACTACACCCTCTTAAAAATTGGAATTTTGGGTTTTTTCCAAAATTATGTTATGATACCAAACTTCAGTAAAAAGTTCAACTTTTAGATTTTACTCCAAGGATTTTTTTCTTAATTGCAACCTTCCCCCAAAAAGCTTCATTTCGGCATTGAGGATGCATTGTGACAAGTAGTCATCATATTATTTTGAAGTAATTTTAAATTTAAACTAAAATCTTAGATTAAAATAATATTAAAATCTTAGATTAAAATAATTAATTTTACTTTATTATTAATAAATACAAAAGTTGCCTAATATATTTTACTTACTTCAAAACAAACTTCACAATTACAACAATCTTGACATCTACGTTTGTGTGGCCATGTGGCTTCTACGTTTGTTGGATAGACTGAAGGGCATTTAAGAGAATGGTGCAGTTCTCATGTTGGATGAAAACACTGATTTTTCGAAAATTGAAAATTTTCAAATTTTTTTTTGCTATAGAATGAGTGACTACAAAATGGCACAGACTTTCTCATAGTAAAATTTTCTAATTTCGTTGGTGTGGACTGGTACGGTACAGTCTCTCTTGCCCCTCCTGGCCTGCTGCCATCTATTGCCGCCCAAATTACACTTTTTTAAAAAAATTTCGCAACTTTTCGGTTTCCAAATAGTAGAACCCAAATATTAATTTAAGAATATTAAAGAATGCTAAAACCTCGCCCTAAATGGCAATTTTCATTGAAAAATTTGGAGCCGTTTTTACGAAAATGGCGTTTAGCGTAAATGAAAAATTTGAAGCTCCTTTTCACAGTATTCCTGTGAAAGGAGCTTCAAATTTTTCATTTACGCTATATTCATTAAGTTACCGAAAAACTTCATTTTAAGTCATCTGAAGCACTTTCACTCACAAATGCAACAATGTATACAAATCCATTCAAATGTGCATATTACCAGATACGCTATTCATTAAGTTACCGAAAAACTTCATTTTAAGTCATCTGAAGCACTTTCACTCACAAATGCAACAATGTATACAAATCCATTCAAATGTGCATATTACCAGATATTTAAAAAAAAAAAAAAAGTGTATGTTTTTATAATCAAAAAATACACCAAAATGAACTTTACGTCATTATAAGCAGTGCCATTACCACTATCCTTTGTAGAAGTTTGAAGAAAAAATTTGGAGCGTTTTTTTTATAGCGTTTGAACGTTTCAGAAAATGCGTGATTTTGAGGTCATTTTAGCAGAAAACTGTTGAGTTATCGAGGAACTTTACTTGACATTATTTAGAGCACATGTACTCATAAATATAATACTCTGAAGAAGTCGCCTCCAAAGTAAGTATTACCGACGTGAGAGACAAGTCAAAAAAATTAAATTTTTGTAATTTTTGAAAAAACAACAACAAAAGAATAGAGCAATATGGCGTTTATGCCATTGTATAGCGTTCGTTTGGCACTAATCCTACAAAAAAATGAAAGAAAAAATTTGAAGCCCTTTTTTGAGAAAATCTTGTTATGGTAAGTTTTTAAAATTGCAAAAATAGCACGCACTATTGCACGAATACTACTAATTTTTTTAAAACATTAACATGACCGTTACGAAACCTATTTATGGACAACAAATTTCGTTTGAAGGAAAAATCTCTATCTTCAATTTTATAGTTGCAGTAAGACGCCCGACAAAATTCAAACTTACACAATTTTCGAAACTTCAGAGTTAACTGTGAAAATCGGACCTATGCCACCTTTATAAGCGTATTTTACTACATTCTTACAAGAAATTTAAAGAAAAAAATTGGGGCCGTTATTGAGAAAAGTTTGAAAATGTCCGGGGGGCTTCATGTAAAGTACCTCCAAAGAATGTTTTTCAAAATCTCTAAGCTTCAACTAGAGCCAGATGGATAGGGCTTTGTTCAATTTGGAAAAGATTGTACCCGTGGTTTAGGCGCTAGCAGTGTTCACTGCCAGACGGACGGACGGACGTTTTGAAGAAGAAGAAGAAGAAGAAGAAGAAGAAGAAGAAGAAGAAGAAGAAGAAGAAGAAGAAGAAGAAAAATCGGTATCAGGGGACCCCAAAACGTGTACTTCCGTTAAAATCTCGAAATCGATTTTCCGCAGCATTACATAACTTTCTGTACAGCATTACATAACTCATAACACCTACTCGCAACTGACTATATTCATCTACTTATTGGAAAATTCGTCCATCTACGAAGCCACTTAAGATTATATATCCTCAAAACATGGAGTCTATTTAATTCCCACTTCCACCATTATATTAATAAAAATTTCCGATTACAATTTACACGAGACAATTTACAATTTACATTAGCCGGCGGCGCTATCCGAATGCGTTTACTACGCTCCGTGAAGTCACGAAGGTTAAGCGCATTCGAGACTCGCGGGTTCGTGGTTGGGTGACCGGCCAGGAACCCCGGGATCTAACGGCGTCGAGCCCCTGGCCGAAGGGATAAAACGCACTGACTGACTGCGACGTGACGAGACTGGACTAATATTAAAAAATAATAATGCCCATTAATGGAGGATTACTCCCAAGGGCAATAGCGCTCAACGCCCCTTAAGGGGCTTGGAGACTTGCGTCAAGGAGTGGACGCAACACGAGACCAAGCTCACAAACTTTAACTAAACAAATTCCCGGCTTACTATCATCTACATAATAACCAGCCTTCGTTGAAAACTCGATCGCACCTACAACCGTATACGTACAGCCGTAACACGTACAACCGTATACGTGTGGCTGGTGGAAGAAGTGAAAAACAAATAAAGGTATGTTGTATTTCCTCAACATTGTTTATTTTATATCTTGACGACATTTTTCACAAATGGAGAGAAGTGGAAGAAATGAAAGGAAGAAATGCAGGGAATTCAACTAGACCCTGCCCAAATGAACCTCAACCTTATTGCATATGCAGATGATGTGGTCATGGTTCAGCACACTGAAGACATGCTGCAAAGAGGGATGTATGTAATACAAAATATATGTGAAGATTATAACCTTAAAATATCTACTAATAAAACTTAAATGATGGCTTTTTATGGAAAAGATCCTCTCACATCAAAATTAGTACTGAATGGGAAGACTTTAGAGTAAGTGTCCAGTTTTAATTACTTGAGATGTGAAATATCTTTTGTATTTGACGACGACGTCACAAACAAATCAAAGAGGTTTAAACATGTGCCCCAAATGTGGGACAATTCATAGAATCCTGGAACATAAAACAAGAAAAGAAATCAGACTTTGAGCAGAAGCAGAATTCGTTGTCTGGCAAGGAACAAACAGCCGGTCGAAGGGGTTCGAGAAGAAGATGGTTTCCGGAACAGACAGCCCTGCCTAATCCATGATATGAAGAAGAAGAAGAAGAAGAAGAAGAAGAAGAAGAAGACGAAGAAGAAGAAGAAAATTAAGTGTAAGAGGATATTGGTAATTCTACAAGGAGGAATAAAGAGACACGATTTTGGTTCAGATTCAACATACTATTATTACTACATACATTTACTCCGACAAAATATTAACAAATGGATATACTGAAAATGTAAATATTTTTGTTCACATTTAAATGAGTTGATTTTAAAATAACAAGAAATAGTCTTTAATTAATCTGCATAATTAGGTACAATCCATTTAAAGTAAATTTATGCACAAGTTTTATTTCAACCACATGATTAATGCACCACATGATCCGTCACAGCTACGTGCGGCCCTATGCGCGTAGCATAGTTACGTCATAGCTCATCCGTCACAGCTAGTGCGGCACATGCACGACCCTATGCCGGGTCAATGGGTCAATGACCCCTATCTCGATCGGATTTTTGTCCAATTTCCCTGATCCATTGAGCAAATGCTGAGATGGCCCCTTGATTTGCTTCTGGACGTAAATGTAGCTTCACAATGCGCACGTTTTGTTGAGCATTCCTTTTGCTTGTAGTGGTAGTAGAGCTTAGGGTCAGTTTCTATTTTGTTAGCAATACAGAAAAATTAAATCTGTTCGTTCGTTTACCGTTACAAATAAGTTTCTATAATTCGGCAACGAAAATATCTAGTTTTTGAAATGTTAATCTCTCGCTTTTTTAAAAAATTTATTATTATTATTATTATTATTATTATTATTATTCATCTTTCAACTATTAATAGTTAAATTGTTGAGAAGGGATTCTGAACTCAAGAAAGCGTGCGCAAATGATTTTCTCCCCCACACGTCACATACAGTTTTTGAATAAATAAAAAAAAAGCGCAACCCCTTTTTTTCTTGTTCTTCGCCTTTCCTGGGTACGTTCGGCATCCGGCGTCGAATGCGAAAGCGCCCGGCGTTCCTCGCGGGCGGCCGGCGAGCCACAGGCCCCTCGGGGGCGAGGGAGAGAGCGGGGCGTGTGTTTCCGGGCCGCCGTCCTCGCGGGCGGCGACACTCGGGGCGCGAGAGCCTGGCTCCCTGGTTGATCCTGCCAGGAGTGATATGCTTGTCTTAAAGATTAAGCCAGGCATGCCTCAGTACAAACTGTTGTAGAGTGAAACCGCGAATGGCTCATTAAATCGGTTATGGTTCCTTGGACCGAAAATGCCATCATGAACATTGACATAAAGATGAATTTACAAGGCAATTGAATACGAAAATTCAGGATTCAGTGATGATCAGAAGCGGGGGAGGGGGTGGTGAGGGCAACTTGCGCCAAGCCCCGACTTAATTGGGGGTCCGAATTTATTTTCATTCAATAGAAATTTCAAAAATGTATTTATTTCTAATCCAAATTTAACGCTATAAGTTACAAAACATAAATTAATTCTATCAATAGATGGAGCAGGGATTCTTTTTGTTTAAAATGAGGGCCCCTCCCCGTGAATAAACTGCCCCAGGCTACTCGTAAATAACGCTGTAAACCGTTTTAAAAGTGTTTTCATATGTTGAAAATTTCTAAATGTTATGCATAGCTTTGTTCAAATAAGTTCTTACAGAATCTGGCATTGGACACATCAAAGAATCGTATAAGCTGGTAGTGTTATACTCCCGTTCAAAAATTCCCAAGACCCAATGGCCATTCATGTTACCTTCATATGGGATATTGTGATAAGTTATCACAAGGGTATGTTCATAGTAACCAATAAATTTGAAAAAATATATAAACAAGACTTCAGCAATAATGGGTGACAGAAGAGAAGTAAAGAATTGAATGGCAAATAATAAGGGAATGACAACATAAATGATTAACAAATCATTGCAAAGATTTGTTCTTTAAAACTGAAATCCAATTTACAAGTCAGCTCAGATGTTACATTTTTGAAATGACACACCCATTTTTTATTATTACACAAAAATATTGCCTTTATCTCTTACAAAAGAAACAACTTCAATGATTGAAAATTTCACTCCACATATTCACACAAACCCAAAGTTAGAATTTTTATTTTTATAGACCAACCTATTGAACGTCAATATCATAATATCAAAAGTAACAACATCATCAAAATTCATTTTAGAATATTTACATAGTATAAAAATCATCAAAAAAAAAACAACCATTGGTTCCGGAGGCAGCAGTAATACTTTTTGAAGTATAAAATACAATATTTATTCTTAACTATTTTTTTATATTTACCTGTATTTTCAGAGGTTTATAGATACCTAGAGTCGCTTGATGCGGACATCTTGCAGCAGGACTGAGAATGACTCAAAAAATCGTGCCGAATTCCATCTTGGAGATACTAACCTCAGCCGCCATGTTAAAGTAAAACGTACGAAGAGAAAGTGCGTAGGAAAACGGGGAATTTTCGACCCCAAAACTCTTATTGCCGGGCCCTGGTAATCAAATAGGGGGTAAATACAGTTGCTAAATATAGGGGGAAATATCCTCTAACATGTTGTTTTGCGGGTCCTTGATACCGAAATATCAGCTGATGGCAAACCGTCTGTCGGTCTGTCTGTGCTCAAGCGCACAAACCGTTCAGCCGATTTTCTCCAATATTGACATTCCCCAATCGTTCTGGCTGATGTCGCGGTCCCTAGAATTTGAAATCGATATTTTAATTTTGGGTGTCTCTTTCCTCGTACATGAAGCCTCACGTTGAAAATTAAAAAAATGGCAGCAAATTATTTATTAAACTTTGTCCTCGGATAGGATAATGGACGCTTAAGAAATTGGTGCAGGTCTAATTTTTGTTAAAATCCCTGATTTTTCGAAAATTACAAAAATTCAAATATTTCTCGGCGTCTTCCTAGAACTATATAATTGAAGATAGAGATTTTTCCTACATTAAATCTGTTTCTTAAAGAGATCTTAAAATGTCAGGTTCAACGTTTTGACAATATGAGTAGTTTTCGCGTAATTTTGCGCGAAATATAGAAATTCTTTAAAAATCTTTGTCAAAAACAGCTCCAATTTTTTCTTTAAAATTTCTCCACATATGTAATACGGGACGATGAAAAATATGATGCTAGTCCCACTTTCGGGCACCACTCTCTTTTGGAAAATTGTAAAACGTTAACATTACAAACCTACAAAATTGAATATAGAGATTTTTGCCTTAACAAAGTCTGTTGCAAAACATCAGACTTTTAAAAACATGTACATTTAGAATGTACAGACATGTACAATTTTTTGTAAAAACTAGTAGTTTTTGTGTAATTTGCGCTTGAAATTTACGCAATTTCTTAAAAAAGTTCTCACAAACAGCTTCGAATGTTTATATTTTTTTCCACGGATGGAAGGAAGATCGCTTAAAAGAATGGAGCGTGAGAATTTTGTCATAAAATCTGTTCTAAAAAATCAGCTCATCACAAACGGTCATGTGCATTTGAAGAACTAGAAGTTTTTGCAAAATTTCTGCTAGAAATTAATGAAATATACACAGGTATATACGCGCTTACTAGGGGTCGCAACAAAAAGCCTCGGAAACGAACGGATAAAAATAATTTAAATTAATAATTAATTAAAACTCTATTCTCTAATTTCTATTCTTACTCTATTCTACAATTAGTATTCTCAACGTATTGATGTATTTTATTTCAAACAATCCACAAGCCTTGATTGAAATTTGCGCAACAATGCCGCAATGGACATTTGAAAAGTTCGCTGTTGAACGGCGAGATGGTGGCGGTGATAAGATAGAGCGATTTTATTTACAGTCACGCTTGAGTTATGTTAACAAATTAGCCTTCTAGAAATGATTTGAAACCTAATCCACCTTCTTTGTCCGTGCTGTGAGGTATAGAACACATATTTTCACTGAACGAAAGGACACTTATCAATACATATTTCAGCATTTCACCAGCAATACATTCCATATTAAAGTCTGAAAATTTCAACGAGTGTTAAGCAATGTAGTAGAACGTCGATTATTCTTAGGTTTGCTTTTTGCGTAAACGTTTTGAGAGTTGAAAACTAAACAAGGGTTTCAAAACTTATTTTATATTTTTGCACAATAAACGACTCCCTTAACGCGCGTCGTAGATTAACATAGTATCATAAGCGAAACGGCACACGAGCGCTCTTAGCGACGTGCGTTGTTGTCAACGCGCGTTATTTTGACTAACGTAATTTGAGTTGTGGGCACAACGCACGTCGTCAAGAGCGCTCGTGTGCCGTTTCACATACAATAGTGTTAAGTTACTCGCGCGTTAGACTTTATATGCACTAAGACCAACCACCAAATACCTTGTTTTGTTTCTTCTGCCATCCCTGCTTACAAAGATTGGCGTATTAACAGCGAAATTAATTAAAAAATAATAATTTTTTTAATATATTGTATATTTCCCAATTTTCACACTTAAGTTGAATTTCCAGGGCTGGGGTACTTGGCAGGTTACTTGCACCATGGAGTTCTCTCTCCTCTGTGGCCTAATGGTATCCATGGCCCTTAAGGAGTAGGTACTGCCTATACAGCCCCATGTTAAATTACCTTATTTCAGGTTAGCTAAGCTTCAACATTCTCTTTCTAGCCAATTCAAATTTTAAATACATACTTATTAGGGTCTCTTTGTATGATTAAAATATTTGCCATTTCCATTACTTTCATATTTATTACAAGAAAAAAAATATTTTCATAGTGGAAAAAAATACAGAAATTTTTCAACTATATCTGCATCTAGATCCAAAAACAATGATTTATTTTAAATGAATACACCTTCAATCAGTAGACTTAATTCACTTCTATAACTGGTATAAATTTCATTTGAATATCTGTATTCATTTCAGAGGTAAGCGTACCTAAAAATAAAAATTACAAATATCGGAAATGACACTCAAAGTTTGAAGTAGTAATTTAACTGACCTTAGTATCCACCAGGTTCATATAATGATTTTGAATCTTCCTCATCATCATTAGATATTCTTTTCTTCTTCCTCAGTTCTCTAACTTTAATTTCAATAGATTTATTAGCCTTATATATTCTTAATTTGTCTATACCTAAATGAAGTAACTGTGTTGTAGCCTGCACTGATACCTAAATCTTCTAAAACATTTAGCCTTCCCATGCATCCCTCATTAAAATTAATAACAGCATCCAACACTCCCAATTTTAATGTCATAAACCCTACAAACACACCCTTTGGAATTCTGTTCCAAATTAAATTATTAAAGGATTCATTGACATTTTGTGTCTTTCCATGCAAACACCTTTTTAATAATTCTGGTTTGGAAAGATCTCTATAAATTGGTTTTATTGCTTCCATTACATCACTAGGAAGGCCATGATGTTTATAGTTTTGTGGGTCTTTATTATATTTACACCAGGAATCTTTCGGACACAAGGAATGCATGGGATTCTCATCCGTTGAAGCTTTATGGAACCAAGTACACCATACGGCTTTCCTCATTGCTTCTAAACTGTCAGTATTATTTCTAATTGCATTACCATAATAGTCCTGCAGTTTGTTTATTTCACCTCCTGTTAATCTATTCTTTCCACCTATTGGTTTCCCATCAGCCAGCTTCTTCCCCTTCATATCTTGCACACACGTCTTAGTCTAGCACCCATTCTTTTGTGCACATGCCCAACACATTCAAGTTTATTTATTTTAATGTCACCATAGGGTTTTGATTCTACAACAGCATTGTACCCTTTACTGTCTCCATCACCCAAATATTCAGTGCACTGAACACCTCTCTTTCACGTAGACCTATTAAAAATGGTTACAGCACCTTCCACCTCCATCCCACCTGAAGAACCACTGTAGTTAATGACACAATTACTTTCATGTTTTCAGTGTCTTTAGATTATTGCAACCATGGCAATATTTTGTCAGAATGTCAACATCAAGCACTTTTCCAGTATCCACACAGGTTGCTGTCACAACACCATTCAAACTTTTGTGACCTCTTCTTTGCCAGCTTCCATCAACAGCAACAGCAATTTCTGTACAGCCATTGTTCTCTTCTACAGCTTCTAATGCTGCTTGCTTCATTGATATTTCAGCACATTTTTCAACACTAGTTGATATTGCTGTCATAGCTGACTTAAATTTTGTAGCAGGGTTAGGTAGATTCATTGCCCACAGCACTTTGCCTCCTTCTCGTCCCTTGCCAATGCACCGTAAACCATACACAAACCTTAAATTAACCTCAAAGCCATTGCCAGTTTTCTTTGATGTATCAAAGCACAGATTGTGTTTGCAATTGTCACAGATAATGACGAGACTGCAGGCCAATCCCTTTCTCTTCTTCACAACTTCACCAACAGTTAAACAATTTTCACCATCACAATATTTACATTTTGTAAAGCTGTTTACAGCAATTGACAGCATATGTAAATCAATTAGCTGATATCCACTTTTCAAAACGCCGTCGTTCATTTGCATTTCCTCAGAGAAATCGTTGTTCAAGCATTTTCGAATGGACAGTTTCCTCTCAGCAGAGCTGACTTGCTTTGGTTCCACTTGCACCACTGGAGTTGGCGTGGTAATATTGTCTTTCACATTTTCATTCTTTTGATATTGTGCTGATTCTTATGCACTTTTCTTACCCCGAACTTCTTAATTCGCGGCATATTCGCGGCACTATATAAATACTTTACGTCACTTCACAAATAAATACTTCACTTTGCAATGCAGATCTACTCACAAGTCAAACTCACAAATTCGCAATACAGAAAACAAACAAAATACCAGAGAGAAACTACGGAAAGTGAGTTCCATGGTGGAAATAAGTGTAGCCAACACTTGAAAAGATAAATTTCTTTCTATATCTGAGTGCTTTCACAAATTCAACACACACAAACACGTAAATAGATGCAGGACAAATGCTTTTGTGAAAAGGGGGCGTGGCCATCAAGTGTTGACATTCAGAGAAATGTATAAAAAACACATTTCTGGTCGGATTTTAGCAAAATAAAAAGTAGCACAAACTCCTAAATACACAGGGAATGAAATTACGTAAAAAGGAAAATCGAAAATTTGACCTAAATGGCTGTACTACTCCCTTAAGGCGGCTTTGTGCAGGCGGCAGAGAAGCGGAAGTGACGAGACTGTTAGGGCAGATTCCAGTGAAAGATGGAAGGGAGAGGATGCTTGCAGGTTATGCCACTTTAATATATATGATGTGCTTTTCGGGGGTTATATAATTAATCTGCTTTATATATGGAAATTTACTTAATATATATTCTTCTTCTATCCTTCTCTTTAGAAACTTGCATGAGCTGCCACCAGCACACACTCCAGACTCTCATGTCGATGTAGCCCAATGCTTGTTTCATTTTAGGGATTAGGGAGCCAATTCTGTGTGCAGATCTCACTGATTATCACTAAGATAAAAGGATTTGGGAAGGTTCCAAGGTGAAACTTGAGGAATTGGGAGTGTCCCAATGCCCCAAACACATCTAAAATATTTCTTACATGTGATCGAACCCACAGCCCTGGTGACCTTTTACTGGGGATCATCTGTCTCAAGCCCCTACACCAATGGGTCAACCAATTTTCCAATTAATGAGTTCTTGAATTTAAAATAAAATTGAACTAAGCACAGGCTCTTTGAAGGTCTTGCAAAAATTAATGTGTGCCTAATAAAAAATGTTCCTCAAAAAACAAACATACATGAAGTAGAAGATAGGAAATAAAAAAAATACTAGTAACATTCATAGATTTATCCTTTTGGGGATAAATTGCTAATATATTTTCTGTATTGTTTTAAAAAAAGCAAAATAGTAACAAAGTTAAATGTACACAGTCTGGAGATCACTTTTCTTCCTTACATTTTTCAAAATTTTAAATTCTTGAACAGATAGGTCATCATTGCAGAAACAGACAATTCTCATTGCAACAAATAAAGAACATGGGCTGTGACTAACAAATAACAATATTCAACAAGAGCTAGTCTGAAACATGAAGGATTAGTGACAACTAACAGCTGGTTGTTACACAGAACACCAAACTGCCTAAACAGCTCTATTGTTGAGGGTAAGACTGAAGCACAGTGGAAGCAATGGTAACTTTCCCATTACCATCACTGCCCTTACCCTGTGTCACTACCAGGGTATACTACATAAACCTGAACAAACATTTAGGCAACATGGGAGTGGCCAGCTATTGAACTACTGTGCAGTGAAATTTAACATCCAGTACACAGATAGCTAGATGGAAAAAAGTAAATTGCACAGTTTAAGACATTAATTTTTATGATTTTCTTTGAGTCAGAGTTTTTTTACTGTTAAAGATATGCATAATAGAACAATTGATTTCTCCCAAGAAGATGCCTCCAGTTCAAACACAGAAATCAACATTTCAAATACAAAGGGAATCCAATCTTACGATGGGGATCTTTAACAAACTACATTTTCAATTTTCAACACAGTGGAATGTCGTCAGAGGCTACTGTGGAGCCAAAGCTACTCTCTCTTGAAAAGGTGGGCAAGGAGTCCTATCATCGAGATTCTCTTGCAATTCTATTTTCACATTCAAGCGCACAGCAGTTATTCAATACCATCTCCAAAAAATATGCACTTATTAAAAATACTCATTTCTCTGTATGTATCCCTGTTCACAGGCGCAATGCAAAATTATACAGTTAGTCCACCTGGACATACCGCAGTGTTTTCACTGACTGAGAGCAGAGGAAGGCAGACAGATTTAGACTTTTCAAGGAATTAACCGTCAACCTTCCTTGGGGCAGAGCTGCTGATCAGCGTACCCCTTTTGTCCCACAAGTCTACTCCCTTCCCACAAAACATGCACCAGGCACTAACAAGGAAACTCCTCCAATACAGTTTCAGGGGTGCAGAAGTGGGAAACAAATAAGCATTGATATCTGAAGGCTCAATCCCAGACAGACACAGGTATACAAGAATAGTTCTTCGTAAACAGGTTTTCAAAAATGGTTTCTCCACTGTTACACAAATCATTTCTAGGACTGCAACCTATTACACATTTCAACCACAAGTTAAAATGGAAGAAATGAGGAAGTAGTATAACTATGTAACAACATGCAAAAACACATATCATTCATTTCATGCAGGCAAATTTGATGTTAACAATGACACCAAACAATGTTTCTGTTTTAACAATTTTCTCTCTTTATTGAATGTATTATCCTTATCCGAGTTCGTCCAAACTATCTTCATAAATAAATTTCTTAAGGAATAAATAACTTAAAATTTCACATTATTCCTCGATTCTCAAGTGTTCAAAAATACTTCCACTGCTAAATAAAATCACAATTTACCAAAATTTCTCTTGATAATATATCAATTGTTGGGGAGAATAGCATTATACTATCTCGCAAATGCACATGGAAAAAAAAATCCCAATCTTAATAGTGATCATAAATCATAAATCAGAAATAAATAAAACATGTCCAAACAAAATACTGTATTTTTCAAATCAGAATTCGTAATGTTACTGAATGTGTTACAGCACAAATGTAAATGGCAAAGAAATAAAGAAACACAATATTGCTTAGCCTATTATATCTGAATTCAAATATATAAAAAGTGACGCAGTACCTTTACCATTGTGAATTGGATTCAAGTAAATGAATTTCCTCATCACATTTCCTTTGAAAGTTTATTACAAAGGTATAAGAGATGCTAGTTATTAAAGAAACATTGTTAGATATCTTTTCAAGTCACAGTACACTACATACACATACATACTAGGGAGAAAATTTCCAGTTGTATTCAAGAAACATTCACAATAGCAAGAAATACAACCACACTGCAAATTCACATTCAAAAAGTATACTAACACAATATCAAACAAACAGTTGTGAAGTTCTACTAAGAAAAATTTTCTCATATATTTTGACTGATATACAAGGAAAGGGCATTCATTATACATTACAGTAGTAGTAGCAGCAGCAACAATAAGAATTAAAATACTGATAAAATAAGGCACTTGTAAATATACATATCTATTATTAAGAATTGTCGGACAGGAATAAGAGGAACCCACTGAGCACACCAAGTCTGAAACTGTCACATAAACTCTTTACAATGTTTGAGGACAGAGCACAAAGATAATATTTTTGCTGTGGGACTCCTCATGTGACATGAGAGAGCCTAAGAGACATCCTCCAAGCAACAGCCTTTGAACGACAATTCCAGTCAATTTTTCAAGTTGCAGCACCATCTTTGAAAAATGATTAGTGCTTAGACAGTCTTGTATTGTTACTCGACAATTGAACAGTGCAGTTATTGAAATTTTAGTTTCTCATTGTTCATCATTCACAATAAGTGAATCAGAGAAATTCATGTGTATACATTCTTAACTCTTTCAATGGTCCTTCTTATTCCGTTTAGATTGTAATAAAAAAAATTTTTAAAAAATGATCCCTTCCCAGTCAACACAAGCTACAAGCATACAGGAAGGCACCATAGAGTGCAACAAGTGGGGTTTTATTTATCCCACTTCAACCCATGCATTCATTTCTTCCTTTTGTTTTTGTTTCAGACCTACCGTTGACACAGCTGCACAGCAGTATGTAAAGCTTATCTTTTTTTTTAAAAAAAAATTAAAAAACCATCACTCCTTTGCAAACATAGTTTGCTGATTTTTCCACCTAGGCTTAGAGGTCTTTTCACTTCCATTACACACAACCAACCTTTGCAGTCTCTGCCCCAAAGGTGCAATTTTAATGCATTTCTTACAAAATTTCTGCACCCATAACTCATACACAATCTGAATTGTTCATCAAAATAGATTGAACTTCACACTTTCAACAATATCAATTTGGACTTTGTGGTCAGACTAATGATTTTACGTACACAGATGTACAAATTAAAATGTGTACTAAATCTTCCGTGAATGTTAAGATTTAACAAGTGTTCAGAATTTTACCATTTGAGACTTGACCCTCAATCCATATTAATAAATAGAAAACTCACCTCAGAAATGTTTAAATCTTAAGAATTCAACCACACATCTGCAAGCAATACAGATGTGAGCAGCAAAAAAGTCATGCCTCTGAAAGAATGTAGGTAATTCCCAGAGGATGTAGGTCCCTGAACCATGTAACAATGAATTTTCAAAGAAGATACATTTGCTACTTGAAAGAAGAATGAATCATTTCTGAGTGAAGTTTTCCCTTGGAATCTCTTAGAAACTATTGTGCCAGAATGACTGAGCAAGCTGTTCATTGCTGGGCAGCAACTACAGGGCAACGTTTTGCAGAATGAACATGAGAAGTGCACTGAGGCCTGCAGCCACAGGCAGGGTTAGCACCCACGCAGAGATGATGTTCCTAGAAACAAAGAGCAAATCATGTTAATGCAGGCTGTTTTCAGAAAATAAAAAATGTGTTAGTAATGAAATATAATGCATTCTTGGCTATTTAGTTCACTAATGTACAGGTGTACAAAAAGGACCTACATATTTAATCCTGAGAGACTTTTTTGGTGCCCAATGTATAACATGAGCCTATGAAGCTCATAAATTTAAATGATAACTATAGTATATGTAATTAACTATTTCGCTGATGACTTCATAGTAGATGTTCATGTTGTACAAGGCTATTTCCTTTATCATTCCTCTTTCTGCTTGTTCTTGAACATTTTTGTTCATTATTAAAAAAAAAAAAAAAGGAAAAAATGAAGTTTCCAGTTCTAAGAATTAGATCTAAAATGATTATGCGAGTTCTATCAAAATGTGACTACTGTTGCTTGGATCAATAAACACTACATGATTACACATCTCTGAATGCTGTGTGCATTGCTAAATTTCACTTTGAATGGGCTGTAGAAACTAATTCTACACATTGCAGTTCTCCTGAGCCAGTCCCGGATTTTTAACCTTTGTCTTGGTGTCCCGACAAATCATTTTGGGATGCTAAAAGTCCTGGGTTTTAACAAATACAATATAGTTTGATATTTTGTGTTATTTTAAATTTGATATTTTCTGATATTTTGCATTGAATTTCCTGATGAACTATTGGTCAACTGGACAACAATTCAATAGAAAGATTTGTCATATTATTTGTGTCATTCCATTTGTTCATCTATTTCGTAAGGGGTGATAAGTTATTCAACAACAACAACAACAACAATGAGAAGAAGAAGAAGAAGAAGGAGAAGGAGAAAAAGGAGAAGGAGAAAAAGGAGAAGGAGAAAAAGGAGAAGGAGAAAAAGAAGGAAGGAGAAAAAGAAGGAGAAGGAGAAAAAGAAGAAGGAGAAGACAAAGAAGAAGAAGGAGAAGAAAAGAAGAAGAAGGAGAAGACAAAGAAGAAGAAGGAGAAGACAAAGAAGAAGAAGAAGAAATGCAACTAAATCCTACAGAAAGAGAGAAAGTCAGTTTTCAGTGAATATAAAGGAGCAAAATGACAAACTGACAAAGAAGAAGAAGGAGAAGACAAAGAAGAAGAAGAAGAAATGCAACTAAATCCTACAGAAAGAAGAAATTTAAAAAGGAAAAGACAAACTGACTACGTCATGACAAAGTGAAATGCGGTATCTTAAATTTTTCCCTTCTTGCCCTTACAAAAGAAGAGAAAGCATTGTAACCATGCACTGGAAAACATCAAATTTACAACAGAAATACTCACTGGTAACAAAAAGTACATAAATCGTGTTCCTATATTAGAAAATTACTTCCTCTAACATGTGGTGTAACCAGAATTCATGTTTTGTGAGTCCTTAAAAAATCGATCGACAGCAAAATGTCTCTTTGTCTTTCTCTTTCTGTCCATCAGTCTGCCAGTTTGCCTTTCTCTCTCTGTCTGTCTCTTTCTCTGCCTGCCTGTCTGTCTGTCTGTGTCTCTTTCTCTGCCTGCCTGTCTGTCTGTCTGTGTCTCTTTCTCTGCCTGCCTGTCTGTCTGTCTGTCTCTTTCTCTGCCTGCCTGTCTGCCCGTCTGTCTGTCTCTTTCTCTGCCCGTCTGTCTGTCTCTTTCTCTGCCCATCTGTCTGTCTCTTTCTCTGCCCATCTGTGTGTGGGTCTTTCTTTCTCTGTGTCCTTCGGTGGTCACAGCTGGCACTTAAAGCATTCAGCCAATTTTCTTGAAAACCGACATGTTCCGATCAATCTGACAGAACTTCAGGCTTTGGGAGTTTCAAATAGATATTTTGGTTTTGGGGGTATGTTACATGAAACCACAAAAATGTTTTCGAATTTTTCTCAAAAATTCTCTCAAACTTTTTGTCCTTAATAGTGTAAAGAACGCTGAAAGGAATAGTATTGATCTCATAAACATGAGATATCCATGATTTTTTGAGGTGTCTTCCTACAGCTACAATATTGAAAATATAATTTTTTTTCCTGAATTGAATCTGTTCTTTAAAGACTGATCACGAAATAACATGTTCAATTCTTTAAAAATGTGAGCACTTTTTCTGTAATTTCATGTGAAATATAGACCGATTTCAATGTTTTTTAAACCATTTTTTTTTCTCAAAACCCACTCCAATTTCTTCCCTATACGTATCGAGGGGTGTTAAAAAATATGGCGCTGGTCTCATTTTAGGCAAACACTGTGAGTGTATGTGTATGTATATAAATAAAGCAAATTTAGAAATGTGATAAGTATGTGCTGTTGTTGCACCACTAGTTAAAAAAAAATAAATAAATAAACCCTCTTAGTGCCTTAATTGTCTGTACCAAGTAAGGTCAAATGACCAAATGACTCTCTTCCTTTGACAGATTTTAAAGATGTTTCATGATCAAACATGGGTAGGGCTTGAAGAGTTATGATATGCATTGAAGGGTTAATAAATACAGCAAAACCCCTTTATAAGAGACACCTGGGGGAATGGAATTTTGTCTCTTATAGGCGGGAACTCTTGTAAGTGGGAAATGGGTTTTTGACATATTTAATGAAATGTTACCATATTTTTTATGGATTAGTAAGATGTGTATGTTATTTTAAACTTGAGGAAACATTAATAATTTAAAACCAGATCCCATTTAGCCAGATCTTTTGAGTTTCAATGTACAACAAAATCTTATTGTTACGATAGAAGAGATAATACCGATGTTATTATTCTTTCTAAATAAAATAACTCAATTTTCTGTTGCCCACCTCCACAAATTGTGCACGTGGCAGAAAATAGCTCCACTGCACCAAAAATAATCTTCCAATATAAAGCATGTGCCCCAACCCTGCAGCGTCTGCCTTGTTGCCAAGAGACACGAAGCCTACAGAATGAGCTTTCCTCGAGAGAAATTTGCAGCCCCTTACCCCCCTCCAGGTGACGCTGCTGTGCAAAATCCTACTCCAGTCTGTTTAAAGCATGTGCCCCAACCCTTACCAAGCTGACGAAATTCCTGAGTCACCTGGAGGAAAATTTCACGCTTTGTCTCTTAAAAGCGGGAAAGAACGCATGGCGGGGCATAAAATCTTGTCTACAATAGGCAGGAATCTCTTAAACGGGGTCTCTTATATGCGGGAAATAAATACATTGTTTATATACAACTGACCTCGGACTGTGAATTTTGTCTCCTTTGCGGGATTCTCTTATAAAGGCGGGGTTTTACTGTAAATGTTTTTTAATTGTAAAAATTAAAAAGTAAGAAAACTTAGTAACTAAGTAAAATTAGAAGTAAAGAAACAAAATTTCTTTGAATTAAAAAAATAATTCATTTGTAAATTCAATATAAGTAAGGAAATATTTGAACAAAAATTATATACATAAAAAAGGAATTCAAAATAAAATTAAAAAAATGAAAGTTTGGATAATGGAATAATAACAATAATAATAATAATAATAATAATAATAATAATAATAATAATAATAATTATAATATTTTATTGCTTATAGACTTGCACAAAGTATCAAGCAAAGTCTGTCTAGTAATTAATTTAAATTACAGGAAGTTAATTACATATTTTTACTACATGCACTTACAGTAATAATTTACAAATCTACATTATCTTAATAATTTAAATGTTAAAAATATACATAATTGATTAATATAACAATTAAAATAAGCTATATAATAGGATTTAAAAATCAATTACATATCTTACAGTATTAATTTAAATAATTTAAAGAAAGAAGGGATCAGCAAAGACTGGAGGCAGATGAGATTTCTACACCTCACAGAAGTCATTAAGTGATCATGGAATAAGTTAAAATATTAAAGAAAGGCCTGAAATAAAGAATGCAGTAAAAGAAATAAAGGAAATTCAGAGGAAATGGTTTCCTCACATCAATAGAACGTAGAAAGACAAATTCTCAAAGTTCTCTCTCTCATTGAAGTATAAACTACTAGAATAAAAAGATGTAGAGAAACCACAAAAGAAATAGTTAGATGATGCTCATGATGAAATTTATGTAGTTGATGCAAATGAACTTTTATTAATACGCATTGAAATTAATCTCTAATAATTTTACCAGAATTTTCAATTAACTCAAAAACATGAGAAAACTAGCCTAAAAATACTTACTTGAATAATTTCCAATTCACTCCCTCTTTACTGGAAGATGCCCATCCTACAAAAACCACTGAACCAACTTTGCAATGTGTGGTGGAAATTGGCAGACCAATTTGGGATGCAAGCAATACTGTAAATGCTGCTCCAATCTCAATAGTAAAACCCCTGAAAAAAGTAAAACAATGTTTTATCATACAAATACATTCCTGTAGTTACACAAACACCTCAATTGATTAAAAGAACAAAAACCAGTGTACCTTAATTATTTTGACACAAAAGGCAGAATCGTATCATTATTTGAGATAGTTTGGTGCAATTGGTTACCTGTTTAAAATTTTAGATTTCAAGAAAACTCAACTACGTTGTTAGTTCTGGGTATGCGCTAATTCAAATACTGTGCACTGCAGCTCAGTTGTAGTGAGTGGTTTGAATAGGGATGAGATTAGCGTAGGTGTTGGGAGGGAAGGGAGCTAGTACAGCCATGACAGCACTTGCTCTACCCATCTCTTAACTCCTCAATGCAATGCAGCTCCAGTGAACGTGTCTAATAGCAAACCGGGAAACAGCAAAGCTGCCTTCTCTCTCTCTTTCATCGTTTCCAAAAACTAACATTTCTGATGAGAAACGGATTTAATTCGCAAATAATGCTACGAGTCAACTTGAAAGTTATATCGATATAATTGAGGGACTTCTGTATAGTATCATCATTAACAGGTAACAAAATTTCAGATCATGTTATCCCCAATCTTCGCTCTCAACAACAAAATGTATTTTTAGATCAATAAGAAAGGGAGACTGCCGATTTAAGTTTCAAGCCTTCTTTCTTGTAATTTACCTTCAAGTTTACTTTTTTTTTTTTTCTCTCTTCACAATTTCTACTTTATATCTCTCTATTTTTATAACATCTTGAGAGAGTTGTTTCAATGAGAAATTTAATAATCCTCAACACAGCCAACATGCATAACTTTCTTATTTTATTAATATGTATTTGTTGTGCAGACTCTTGAGAACTATTTAAATTAAATGTCTGTCATTTTTTAATTCCTTATTGATCTTCTACATCTAGAAAACTGACAATGAATTTTCTATTTACCTCATTTAAACAGTTTTTTCTCTATCATTTGAAGATTTTATTAATAATGCACTATTTGTCTGGTTTTACTCTATTTAAAATATTTTTATTAGTCTGACTAGGCAGTCTCCTTCTTGTGTCATGAATTTAATTAGTTTTATGAAAAGTACAAAGTTTTAGTGTAAATAAACCACACAGCAATAACAAAAAACAAAAGGAGACAAAGTTTTAATCCAAAAAACTGTGCAAAACTCATGTGTTTCATTTAGTTGCCATATCACCCAACGGTCATTTTCTGACCTGTAATACTTTAAACTTAATTACCTTAACCTAATACCTTTACTAGCAAATTTTTAGCATTTTTTATGAAATACATAGCAATTTTATTTAAACATTTTTTCATGCACATGTATGTGTGTGTATTAATACATTATTCTGTGCAATAAAATGTTTCCTTAGAATCATTCCAAACATCCAAAAAAATTAGTAAATGTGCCTTAACACAAACTTGTAACATTCCCAAGTTCCCAAATTAATTAATTAATAATACTTACGTGGAAGCTGTGATCTTGGTGAGATCTTCACCAATAGTCTGAATTACACGTCTGCCCCATATCCATAAACCAACAGCAATACCAACACCTCCATATAACAGAATGTAAAGAGGTGATTCTGATTTCTGAGCCACAGAGCCTTCAGTGTAAATGAGCCACAGAGCAATAAGGGGTCCAATAGCATTGCTGAAAAAGTAGTCACAATAGGAAAAAATCAGAAAAATAAAAAATAAGAATTATTCTCTTATTAGCAATAAAGAAGAATGAGAAATAATAATAATAATAATAATAATAATAATAATAATAATAATAATAAGAAGAAGAAGAAGAAGAAGAAGAAGAAGGAGACAATGATGAAGACTAAGAAGAGGAGGAAGATGGAGGAAAAGAGACACTTTTTAAGCAAGAGATAATATATCTTGTAAAAGCATAATATTGATTACAGAACCAAACTACTATGTTCTACGAATGATTTTAATTTTAAGTATACCTTCAATGGCAAGTGTAATGCTATGTGATGGAGACTGTAAAACTAATAGAAAATAGAAGCAAAGTAATGAAATTTCTTCAGTCATCCATTAACACAACTTACTTTCCTTTGAAAATGATTAAGCCAATTGTTCAATTAAACGCAGCAAAATTAATGATCAAAACCGAATCTTTTATTGAAATATTAAATCAATTTTTATACCAACCTAACATCATTTCCACCATGAGCAAATGCACCAAATGTTGCAGTAAGAATTTGGAGGGAAGAGAAAAGTTTCTTTATGGCATGTGGTTCATCAGCATCGCCTTCTTCTAAAGTCAACTGTCCCACTTCAACATCTGGTTTCTAAAACAAAATTGAAAATATATTACTAAAAAAATATCAAGTTAAACATTACTTCTACAATACACACTTGAATTTTCTCTTGTTCATACCTGAGCTCTAAATATTATCTATTGAAGGAATGGATATGGTTGAGGTTATTAATGAATAAAAATGTCATTCATGATTTCAACTTACCACAGGTTCAGGTGTTCGCTCCTTGATTAATGGTACAGCACTACTGTTTGGTGAAAGACCTGAAAACAAATGTCATATCCTCATATTAATAGAATAATATTTTAAGGCCTTTAATGTCAATTTGTAATTGTAAGCAGGGTTGCTAGGGCCATTCTTTGCCTATTCCAAACATTTTTTGATAATTAGGATCTGGAGGTTTAACACCCCTCTCTTTTTTTCTTTTCTTTTTTATTTTTTAATTTTTTTATAATAATATAATATAGGGGCATGTACTTTCATAATTTTGATCATCCCACTTCAAATTAAATAAATATGTCATCTACAAATTAGAATTGTGTGGAAGAATGAGTAAACAGACTGCATCAATTAAAGAATATATTGTTACATTTCTACAAAACTTGAACCCACACAAATTCAACACAATTCAGAACATGCAAACTTAAAAAAAATATAAAAAATGGAAAAGTATTTGGATCAGAAGAAAGACAATTTAATGGGAGGGACTATTACATCTTCCCTAATTACAATCTTTAGAAGCAAATGCAAACTTGCCAACATAATACTTCCGTCTCAACAGAAGTGTTTAACATCTGCAGCTTCCCCTTGCTCCCCTTGCAAGGAGTCTAAATCAGGCTTATTAAAGAATGTGGATGAATATCAAGATGGGGTAACATCTCAACACATGATAATCCTTGCTTCTCATACTAAAGCCAATTGAAGAAATCATTCAAATAATATATACTTAAATAAAAAATAAATAAAAACCCACCAAACAAACAAACAATCATCATAATTGAAATAATGCACAAGAGCTTTTGACTCCGGAAGCATGGGACAAAATAGGTAAAAATCTATAACATCCTAGTCCTAATGATAATATTGTGAAAATCATAATCTTTTTAACTCAATAACCTAGGAATTAAGTTAAGAGTGAACATATTTCATGGAAACTAGTAAAATTTTAAATTAAGAGATACTTACCCATTGCAGGTGTAGCATTCCCTGATGGAGGAAGTGCTGGAGTCAAGTTTGTCTGAACAGGTGCAGATGTCACTCCAGGAGTCGGGAGAGTAGTTCCATTACCATTGACAGCAGCTTCCTAAAATGACAAGGCAACTTCAATACATTTCCAGAACCTTTTGCAACTGTTAACTGAAACAGCAACAAATAATTGAAATTGATTGACATTAAATAACATTGATTGGAAATAATTGTAAAACATTGATAGAAAAGATCACTTTCACAAGATTATTCAACATAGTATTGACAAATACTTAAAAGGGTAGATGTCTTGAAAAGAAGCTTTATGAGATATTTTAATAAAAACGAAATGTGAAAATGAATTTATGAATAGTGGAAATTATGCCAATTACAATGTACAGAGGACCTAATGGACACGAGCTGAGAATAAATAGATCCCACCCCACTAATTCTCACCTTAGCAAGGCTATTGTTAATGAATCCATTTGTTTTTGTGCCATTGACAAGAGGAGGATGGTTAACCCCGTTGGTTCCAATGGTTGGTGGAGTGGTGGAATCCACAACAGATGTTGGTTCCAAAGCAGCTGGACCAATTTCTCCTTTTGGGCGCTTCACATCTTCTATTGACATGGCCCGTGAGGGTCGTGGACTGGCGTCCCGAGAAGATTCTGCCAAGGAAAACTTATGAATATTGACACCAGCGGGTAAATGTATTTCCATGCACTTAAGCTTTGCAGTTTATAATTGTCTCGATGTGTTTCTGTATTCAAAAGCCTCCACAAAGCCATTACATCCACAGTGTAGAAGCATGACTTGTGAAGATTAAAAGCACAGGCAGTATATGCATAATATGCATGATGCCAATGCAAAAGTTATAACATATACACATCACACAAATGCTTTCTAAACTCTTAATTAATAGTTATACATGCTTTCTCAGTCTCTCACAACAACAAATAACATGCATACAAACTGTGACAGATTGTGTTTGGTCTGGAAATAATACTAATACTACAAAAGACAACACAGATACATAAAAGATAATTTTACCATTGTTAGAAACACTCACCGATGACTAAGCATAATGAAAACCAAAAAAAAAAAAAAATCATCTTGCTAATAAAAATATCTTCAATTACATGCCACACACGTTGCAAAAGTGCTATCTTAGTGCATGCTTGTTGAACAACAATAACAAGTGCAACATTCTTTGAAGTCCATGCCCAATGTCTCTTCTCAAATTTTTCAAAGTGTATTCAGGAGCACAAACCATGTATGGGTTTGGGACACTTGGAGCAAGAAAAGAACGAATGATAAAGAGCAGGGAGCAAGAAACAAATGAGCAAACGCTACCGGTCCGAGGTGCAGAGCGAAAGTCCTCGGTCACCACGTAAACTCCTGTGGACAGAGCACACAGCTGCATGGGGTGGCAGGGTGGGGTTCAGCCCAGCCCTGCAGCACGCCTTTTGGTTCATAGAGCCATTTTAATAAATCACATTTTAAAATATTTTTTTGTAAAGCAATGTTGATAGAGTATTAGCTGTAATTACAATACTCAAAAGTTTTTTTTCAATTCTAACATAAAACACTAATATATCTGTCTAATTATATTGCAGTAAATTAGAGGAGTCATATTGTTGACAATCAATAAAATTGTATCTTAAAATCCCTGCCCATGCTGAAGAGCTTGGCAGCTTGGTAAAATATTTTTTCATTATCAATCAATTACAGCTAATTGGTATATAAGGATTATAATTTTTAACTGTTAATGAAAATTTAAGAGGAAACATTTTATAACAAAAGCTTTTCATTCTGCAGACAAGGAAGAACAAGAAAATACTTCAATGTTAATTATGGTTTGTTTATTATAATGAAGGTCATTTACACACCTTCATACTTGGAAAAATGTTCTACTTTTTATTTTACAGGATTGAAATTAGTTATTAGAAGTTAAAGCTTTTTTTTTAACAGAGAAAAAGGAAACTTTTATTTAGTTTTGTTAACTGTTAGGTTTTCCCCCTTTAAGATAAAATGGAAAATAAATAGAATTAGTAGGAAATGATAGAAATACAGAAGGTTATGTTTTTGTTAGTGTATTAAACAGTATGAAGACAGAAACAAGTAAGCATTTAATCATGCTTATGACCATCTTTTCAACCACACACATGGTTAATTCCAAGGACATTTCAAAACAAATGTAAAAGTTAATATCTAACATATAATAAAGGAAATTTAAGTTAGCTTTTGTTAAATTGTTAGAAAGGAAGCTGCCAAACCCACGCAAGTGGGTAGTCACCCTGCTCCCAACCCTTGGAGAGAGCGAGATCAGCCAGAGACATCATTTGTTAGATCCTAATTTTTTATGCATTCACAAACATTTATATTTAATCAAAGACAGAAAGAGATCAGAAGAAGTCAGGTAAAATTAATAAACAATCTTTATGAAACCACAAACATCAGCATTTTGGCCAATATTTACAGAAACACATTCAAAACAGTTTAAGTAATAGTGCAGTCACTTCAGTTTATATATTTACAAAGTCAATATGAAATTCAAGAAAATCAGAAAGTAATTTCTTAAAATTAAAATTGAATTTATATTTAATTTTTATGTTGCAGGCACAAACATTTTTTTAAGTTAATGATAGTACAAGTAATATTTTATATTTGCAGTTAAATATTAGTAATTAATAAGAATGTTTAAATCAAAGTTAATTATAGAAATTCAAAGTAGCAACAGCACTGGAGTAATTTAACAGTGCTGAAGCCACCAACCAAAAGAGCATGCAGGCAGAAGAGGCCCTGTTACCTGTGGAATCCCCGAAGGTAAAGCACACCCCTTGACCTTGCTTGTCCCTGTGCATTTGGACTGAAACACAGAGCAATGGGATGAGTTGTGAAGAGCTGGCACACAGGGCCAAGATGACTGCAGGCAGCTGCTTAGTCGCCCGATTCTTCCAAGCAATTCACTGTTTGGCCAAGCACTGCACTCAGAACATGGACAGGCAGTTTTGTTACAGGGAAATAAACTCTACCCCATCCATGTCCTGAGTGGGCTACCTAAGTGATGATGCAAGGAACAGAACCAAGAATAGCCCTGTACTGAAACACCAACTGAGCACAACACCACACTGTCATGCGGAAATATCAGCCAGCTTTTTAGGGGAGCAATGAAGACATGGGCATCACAACAAGTGCTGTGTGATACTACTAAAAGCCAAAAGATCAATGTCAGACGCTCGTTCTTTCCCAAATTTTCTGTAAATGTGAAATATCAACATTAGATGGTTTTATTTTTGAGTATTTAAAGGATTGTTAGTGAGAAAGGGAGAATTTTTTGTGGCATTTACAGGTTTACACACCATAACATTTTTTAATGAAATATTAAGTTTAAAGGGAGAACAGTTTTAGTTATTTGTTACAGCAAAGTAGTCCACAACAAACCACAAAAAGATTGTAGACAATATAGTTTTGAAAAAATTAAAGCAAAAGTTTTTCATGCTTTATAGAAGTAATATAATCAAAATATGTTTTATTCCCTTATTTTTTTACTTTACTAGTCTCTCTGGAATTCTTTGTCTGGACAAAACTACACAATTGTAAACTCAGCTAAAAATGTTAGTGAACTGCGTTGATTATTCATGTCTGCACTCAATTGCACTTTGATACTTCCAACATCATTAATATGCAGATCTTTTTCTCTATTAGTATTGTATCTAAGGAAAGAATAAAATTATACCTAAATAATCACAGTACTCTCAATCCAATTCACAGTTTTAACACAAACATTTGAGAAAGTATATTAGTGCACAATTTATTTATTCAGCTTTGCAATCCAAGATGAGAAATTCTTGGGAAAGATAAGAGTGTCACCAAAATGGGTGCACACTATGTCAAAAATGTGTTACTCATACTAGCACACTAATGACTACTGAACGTTTATAATCATAAGTACCGACTTCTCAATACACTAAACGACCTTTACCTTCAATATCTGAGCATTTATAATTTTTTTTCTGTGACACACAATCAAAGTTATGTTCTTTTTTTACTTATGATTTATTATTCCCAATTGTACCATACAATTGATCTATAATTTTTAAAAGGAACCAAACCATCTCAAAGTCTGAATTCAATATGTTAATAAGTCGGCACATATGTCAATAATCTAAAGGGCCTAGAAACTCAGACTACTAAAGCAGCAGACATGATTGTCTATGTGCACTCTACAAGTCCAGGCAGGACTACTATATACAGCAGGAACAAAAACACTCAAGTCAAGTTCCACATCAAATACACCTCCTCTTCATGCTACTACGTCAGCTTATATTTTTAAACATGAAATAAAAATTCAATTAAAAATTATAAGTTAAAGCTGTATTATGAGTTTACATTGATATTACTTGATTTACTTGATTTGCAATCTGACATTTTAGGCATAACAATATTTATAGAAATTACTTATTTTCTTTAGTTTCAGATTTTTCTATTTCCCTGAATACCTTTCACATGCTAATAACAATTTAAGTTTGTAATTACATCTTCATTGTACCTTACATTACTTAAACCTTACATTAAAAGTTTAAATATAACTAATAAATGTGAGAATTTTGCAATAAATCTCTCTATAATTTACAGTTTGATTCAAATAATATTGTAACAATTTTTTTGATGAAATTTCCCTCTATTCTTATTTTCTGAATTGCTTACTTTCTGAATTGGAAAAGTAATATTTAAAATTTTTGCAAATGAAATATATCATTATTAAATTTTCTTTTTTCTTCCTCCTCACTTAATTTTTTGCTTTTTCTTCCCTGCAAGTGACAAATTGCTGCATTTTGCTGCATTACGTCTTCTAATTTAACACTGCTTCACAGTAAGAGTAACAGTAATCTGTGTACAAAATCTCAACTTGTATCCATAAACCTTTCATGAATACAAAACTATTCTGGATCCAATGCAAATCAAAATGAAATGTTACGCATTAATAAAATTAATATCCCCCAGATCTACAGACATCTCTTATTTCTCTGGGTACACTTTCAAGAATTAACAACATTTTAAACATAATATTCTTCTTAATAGGGGGCGGATATTCATTAAATATGCTTCCCCCCCTTTTTCTCACAAAAAAATTGCCCGTTGATATTCATTTTAAATTAGGACAAACAGGAAACAAAAATTATTTTTATACAGACGTTTTTGCAGTATTCATCGATTCTTTTTTAAAGATCGCACTCAATACTTTTGATCATAGTTAAATAATGTTTCGTCGATTTCATCGATTTATAATTAACTTTTAGTTGGATTCAGTTTCAAATAATTTTTCGTTCAATTCCATTTAGTTCATCATTCGTATAAAACTTACATTACTCCGTACGCCGAAGACTCGTGCCCAACTTCGTCAAGCGGAGCGGAGCGTCAAATGTCAAGTTAAAAATGTTCGGCAAAAAAGGAACTTTTGAATAAAATGCGTCGGAAATTATGCGTTGCAAAGAGCCAAGGATTTTTATCTCACTGGATTATGTCGGATGCTGTAGTACAGTCGCGAAAACTGACATGTATAGCGAAGCGTCACTAGGCCTTAAAAGTTGTTACGATGCCAATCCGCTCTGAGACCCGTGTTGTGAGCCATGTTCTCGAGGAAATGAACCCGTATACCCGGTTACAGAACATATGCAGAGAGTTAAAGTATTTTTCATTGGCTCCTACGGCATATTTCAGAATTTGGATATGCCGTTTATTTCAGCATTATGTTAGATAACAAGGTGCATTGGAATGTAAAACTAAATAATATTTACATTGTTGAAATATAATTATCCGCCCCCTTCTGATGCTACTGGGATCTTCTTCATCCTTACTCCAAAACTGGTATTTACTAGTTTAGATTTCCTATTCAAATCTTTCACAAAGAAATAACATTTAAAACGTATTACACCTTAACAAGCACAAGTACAAAATGTACAAAAAATGACGCAGACTGAGAACACGTACAAAAATACAATAAACGTACATTATGTTCCAGACCAGTTTGATACGTAAATGTTGAAAAATAGTAAAATACACTTACACACTCGCACTCTCACACACACTACTTTTCATCACATTACTGTTAATCGATGAAAACCTCGGTTACTGTAAATCCTTACTTCAAGGGGTTTTTCAAAATTATAAAAGCAACAAAATACAATTGTTTTTCGGAGCTATCTTTTGTACATTTGTTCATTGCGCTTACATGATAAAGGGACGCTGAGAACGCACGGAATTATTCAGAATCGGGTTAAATTGAACACAATAGTAAAAATAAGATTGCATTTTTTCGTAAATGCACGAAAATTATTAGGTTTAATGATAGATTGATACGATATGCGATTTCCCCTCTACATTACTGCCGATCCCAACATTGGGAAGTGAAATTTTTCAACACGCTCACCCTCTATTTCATCCTTCTGTAAATTCTCGCTGTGGTGGTATCTACTAAACCCAATTAACGCTTTCAGGCGTCTGACCACAAGCTTCTATCCACATCAACATTATCCGTTTAGCTTTAGGAAAAAAAGAAAGAAAGAAAGAAACGATGTCTACCGAAGTAAAGTTTCTTTTTTATGCACATTTCCATTTCCAAAAGAGCTCCACAGACTTTTTCACAGACCATCATTGGATTTCCAAAAGTATCCATTGATTAAGCAATGTGTTTAAACATACATAAGGTTCCAATAGAATGTCTTTGTAAATTTATCTATTTAATTTTTCTGAGGAAAATGTACATTGCTTCTACAGATGAAAAAGCCAATAAGCCTAATTTTCTCCCCCATCCAATCTAGTTTGCCTCTGACTCTTTTTGCCAATTTCCGGTTGAGGAAGCATTAATTAGAGAGTTTTCTCTATAATAGTTGCATTTTACTTGTTTATTAGAGGCTCCAAAAGAAGTTCCGTAAGAAATTGTCAGGTTGCACAAGAACATCATTTCAGATGAAAACTTCGAGCTGCTTTGTCTACAGGTAATTTGTACAGCAAGTTGATAGTAAACACTACCGCATTCTCTTAACTATTCTCATTTTCCTTTCATTTGGCCGGTTAGAAAATGGGTTCCAATGGACGCTACATAAAACCCTACTGAGGGAAGTCCTGGCGACTTGTCTAAACCTGCGTTTTACCGGGACCGCCATTTACAAAGAGACTCACCGAGAATCTTGCGACGCAGATGCGGTGCCAGGATCAGCTGCACGCAAAGAGCCACTATGATGCCAACGCCCACACTGACGATGATCGAGCCCCACCATGGAATGTAGTGGAAGTACAGCACTAGGGACGAGAAACAGCAGTTAGGGCGCGGCTCATCAAAAAATTAATAAAAGTGTCTCATGTTACTTGGAACTGCAGTCGCGTCGAAATAGGACCTGACAGCTCAAAAGCGGGCACAGAACTGTGGGTTGCCGATGCTCCTAAGAAGACGAAATAATCTTTCAGATTATCATTGAAAATGTTCAGAGATCTTGTAGCAATTGTGGCTCGATAGTTTTGTTATTATGGGAAATAAATAGCATATCACTTATTTATTGCTGGGACAATTTCTAATCTCGATGATGCCCAAACTGTCACGTCGGGAATAAACAGCGACTGCAGTAAAAAAGGCTCGGCAAGCAAATGAAGGCGATGGCGCGATTTCTGCCAGCCAATCACACAAGAGGCGATCTTTCATGTTCTTATAGAGATAGCACTTCAATACCATACCTTATTGGATGATAACTCACACAGGACGCCTTCGTGGAGTAAATTGGCACCAGGAACGACCAGCTGTATAAAAAAAGAACCGGGTATTCGTGAAATAACTTGCACCCTTTTATACGCATAGGATATTCGAAAGGAGCTGGCGGATGGATAAATTTTATTAAGAAAAATAATCAAATTAAACTTCTTAAAAGATTAATCAAGTATCGTGTACCGCTACGACCAAAAAATATTTTATAAACATCCACCAACTCCAAAGAAATATCCTAACAACAACCACTGTCACATCAGCAAAACTGCCACGTCACGCCATATTGCTACAGAAACGATTGACATTGATGCATAAAAGCACTGCTTCGCTCAGTAGACATTTCCATGAGCAATTTGCAATGCTCATTTATTAGAAGATTAACTTCCTTTGTAGAGAAGAAATCACTTTTTGCGAAAATTTAATAGAATAAATAGCAGCAATGAATTGCTTCTTAGAAAAATGTAAATCAACTTTCCATGAATATTGAAATTTGTAACTTAACTTCTCAAGCAAGATATTTTCCTTAATTCAGAGATATTAAAATAATAGGCATGACGTGACCTTTAAAAAAATGTTTATACAAAGCATAGTACATAAAAACAAAACACACCACTTGATGAAAAAAGTTGTCACCTTTCCTTCCCAAATGGTAGGGACAAGTTAAACATATGTTAAAATTGATTCAACATATGTTTAAAGCTCTGGAGACTCCTGTAACATTCTGTAAGTACCGCGCATCACACTAGGAATACCTCCCCCATATCCTTCTTAAGGACACCTGAAAGTGTGAATGTAGAATGAGACTGAACTATTTTTCAGTGACAGTTGGCAATTACTTGGTATGAATTCTTTGCAAATGACCATTTTAAAGGCTTTTTTTAAAAAACAATATTAAAATAAGTAAGTTGCTTAATAAGAATTGTTCTTCAAAGAAAGGTTTGTCCCAATACCCCTAGAGATATAATTTGCCAACATGCACTGAATACAATCCACTTTCATTCGTTGCTGGAACCATTGTGAATGCCTTTGTATTAATGCTGAACAAACATATAATGTAGCATTACATGAATGTATTCAATAACAACAGCAGCAGCAGCAGCACAGCTACTAGCAGAGGTGGTTGCAAAACTTTGAAAGTAACAAACCTTTTTTATTTAACAGGTTTAAAAATACATCTAATTAAACTAATTTCTTCTGATTAAGAGTAAGTTTCTTCAATGTAATAATTAAAATTAAAAATTAATTGAAAAATATTTATAAGAAATTTTGGTTTTTACATTTACTAGAGATTTCTTGGACATTAATTTTACCAATTAAAGTTTTAAAGAGTTACATTCTGGTTCCAACATCGAGAAACACTAACATAATAAACCAGTATTTCAAGCATTATGCAACACTGACAACATTCTCTGCCTTCATTTGTTTAACCGAGCCATTGAATCAATGTTAGGGAGTCTACACTTTCGAACATTCCATTAAGTTTTGAGAAGACAGTTTTCAATATTGGCTCATTTTGTAATTTATATTTCAGGAATTCTTAGGATCATAGTAAATTACTGAATACTGCATAGAGTAAATATCCCTTTTGAGAGATATAAGGTTTTTTTGAAAATTAAAAAAAAACGACCCTAAATTAAAAGCATTAATTGAAAAGCAAAACCAAAAACAATAAAATAGAATCATTGAAATTGACAATACCGCATTTTTATAAATCAAATTTACTGTACCAACAATAACACATCTCTCACAAAAAGCACAACAATTTGAAACGATTCTCCCAAATGCCAATAGTATCAAACTGTCGGTATCCCAAAACAACTCCAACTTTAAGTACATTTACTTCACTTTAAAAAGTAGAATGCTGCAGAGCGCTACTCACACTTTGGGCCGCTATACACCACGGAGAAGACATTAATGAGCACCGTGAGTCCGTAGAAAATCGGCAGTGCACGCAAACCGGGCACCACGGGCTGCTCTGCTTCCAGGATGAACTTGCGGATCAGTATGTACAGGGCCATGGAGATAAGCCCAGACAGCACAGGAGAGACGAACCAGGAAGCCACTAAGCACAGACATTTTATATAGGATACTTGCCCAAGTCACAAATTCGCGCCTAAGTTAGGATGCCCTCTTCGGCCTGTTTTTAGTTTACATCCTACTTTTCTTTGCTGAACGTGCGGATTGTCATGTGACCTGACTCTCGTCCTCTCTCTGCTCTTCAACTGCTAGGCTGATACCTCCATTTCCACAGAAATACTGATGAATAAAATACGAAAGACATTTAGAACACCACATTTTCAAACTAAATTAACGATGGAAAGAAAACAGCGAATGCGATTTTTAAATTTTCTGTGCAGGATGATAGTTAAATTGGCTTGAAGAATGTGCAGCAAAGAATACTCTGCAATCCACCACTATCATCATGCTCCATTTCGATCTTGTAATATGTGATTCTAACTTAACTACCTCCTCCATAGTACGTCACAGTTTTTAATCCTTCTTTTTAAGTTAAATATAACAATACATCTTCAAATTTATGCATTATTTCAAAATTTTTGTACATTCTATGAAAAAATCCTAATTATTAAAACTCTATTAAGACATAAAATCACTCGTCAACAAAATAAAACTACTCATTTTCATTACAGAGATGGAACCCACACAGAATAAAGTTTTAGAAAATAAATAATTATGAATAATTCGAAGACACCCAAGCAAATTAATTTTCAGAATCACTGAACTTTGCCTCAAAGAGAAAAAAGAGAAAGAAAGGAAACGCAATAGTAAATACATTTTAAGCTGACAACTAAAGAAGTTGATCGATAATAACTTTTGCAAACTACAAATGAGCTCAAGTCATCCCTGAAGTGTTCCCTAGAAGGACAAAGTGCATAATTTGTACATCTGAGCGAAATAATGAAAGATTAGTGGACACAGAACGAACTAAAAAGAAAGTTCCGTCAAATAATGACAAGTCTATTCTTCTCAATTTTATTTCTGTCGCACTCGGGGCAATGAACGTTTCTTTACCCGTGAATAACCTCAACATTTCTGTAAAGAGAAAATGCAATTTATATTTCCTTACGCTAAGACGCCTTTTGTTTCTAGCCGCACCCGACATGACTCTCCCTGACCTCTCATTATCTCCCGATTTATAACATCGGTGACCTTCGTAGTAAGCAAGTTATCTCACGCATGTCTCCCTCAAGCAGAATCAATGAAGACACCATTTACAAAACGCACGTGTTCATCCTACGGAACTCACTTAATCCTTTATGTCAATCCTGAAGTCATGCACTTAATCCTTTATGGCGAGCGGTTCTGAAGTTCAGAAATGAGAATTTTTAACACCGAAACTTAAGAAGCCTCACATCTTTTTACAATGTTAACCTTCATCTGCAATGACTGTTCAAACTAGTTCATTCACGTATTAAGACTGCACGAGAAGCTTCCTCCTTTCAGTTTTTATTCTCAATAAGGATTTTTCTAACCATACTTGCGACCTAACTACCCTTGAATACTATGACAAAATTTTCGCCATAAATTAAAGATGTTTTATTTTTTCCTCACGCAATTCATGTATTCAACATTCAATTATTTTTATCTCTCGTTTACCACGGAAAACTGTCGCTAGCTCATACTACTACCACTTACTACAAATCTGAAACTCGTCTAGTAAATGACCTTTCGGCTCAAACTTACCGATGGTGCCCAGAGTGGTCCAGTGCAGGCCGCTGGTGCCGCGTGCCACCAACGAGAAGCCGATAGTGGCGCCCACGATGGAATGGGTTCCGGAAATGGGTAGCTTCAGGAAAGTGGCCACCATCAACCAAACAGCGGAGCCACCTGAAAAAAAAAAAATTAACAAACTCGCTACAGACGACTATTAAAAACAGCCTCAAATGGTCGCCTCCTTTCCGAAGCAGCCCACAAGTAAAGAAATGAGACCTTCCACAACCTGCTATTGCCTGCAGTATCCTTCAGTTCATTTTCTTCCGCGTTCACTTTTTGATTGATTAGTGATTCCGGGCGCGTCAACTAACGAGGTCATTAGTCCCGTAAGTTAGTGCATGTTATTCATCGCGAGGTGGCGGTGATCTTCCCCCACTGGATGGCTATTCTCAAACAGGTATCTCCCACCAGCGGGGCACCGTCCCAGCCGGGGAAAGTTCTAAGTCCCCGACCGGTCTTCCAGTAGGTGTAGTAGTGTGGTGCAAGTTAGTGTGTGTGTGTGTGTGTGTGTGTGTGTGTGTGTGTAAGGGGTGAGGGTAGGACAAGGAAGAGGAGGGAAAGATCGTGCGCGGTCCGTGGCCCGTTTGTTAGGGTACTGCTCCGGCATTCGCCTGGTGTTCAACGTCTAAAAGTGGTCAGTAAGAACGCCAAATGGGTATCTAAAAAGTGAATGTGTAGAATTGTCTGATTTAAAACAAGAATCAATAAATAATGTGGGTAATTAGACGAGTTCCTAAATCTCTAATTAATATTCTAAATTTCAGTGACAAGAGCGGCAGAGGAGCTACGTCACAAAACGGGCATTGAAGGCACTCGTACGAAATCCTCCTTTTCAAATTTATTTTCTTCCTTCCAAGCTTCTCCATGCCCATTCCCAACTTATACTGAATAAATGTCTAAACACTTTCATGCACTGTTTGCTCTTTGGCATATCGTTAAACCAAAAATAGCTTTCTCTCTCTCTCTTTCTCTTCTCTCGGGGCGAGGCGCAGCAAAAAGATATCGATTCCGGCTCAGCATACATGGTCACGAAGAGGCCGCAGCCTTCTGGGACCCCGGTCACTCGCAGTGGTCGAATCGATAACCCCCTTTTGACAACGGACAACAGCTCTCGAACGCCATCTGCTGCACAATCCCTCAAAGGCGGCGGAATGGGGGGGTTGGTTCCGAATTAGAGAAGTTGGGGTGCTGGGGATGGTTGCTACCGAAGGTAATGGGGACTGGGATGTAATTTCCAGATTAAAAAGAACGCGCGATTTACATCTTTTTAACTGGATAGTTTGTAATGCTTTTGATTTTTGTATACGTATTCAACTGCTGTATTATTGAATGAACTGCCATGTACTTTAGTTCAACAACAAAAAAGCTTACAATTGAAAGAGCGGGTTGAAAAAACATTGATTTTATAATGTGCTATCCAGTAACCCGAATAAACTTGAACGATGATATATTGTAACAACTAGAAGCGTCATTATTTTGCGAACGACAATAGCAATTTACGACCAATTTTGTTCATTTGCGAAGATCTTCGCCCAACTCGACATGCAAGTTCACCGGCAAGTTCACGTTCTTCAACCACTTTCTCTCATTTGGAACTTTGAAATTCAATTGACGCACTTGTTACAGAGACTTAATTTAATTAATTCCAATATTTACTGCGGGTAATCTTAATGATGTTCGATTGCTTAGTCATTGGTAGCAATCCCACAAAAATAATGTTATCTCGGGTACAATCTCATATTGTCCCGTATTCGATAAGAATACAAAAACGTAAGCACTAGTGGCACCGTTAAGGTGACTCGTAAATTCCATTATCAACATTAAAAAGAAAACGTTGCAAATTAAATTACTCACCCAACGCTGACAGCATGCCCAACATTAGTTCGGCCTCGGAGTCAGCATACAAGTCGACATCCAGTATTCCCTTTCTCATTGTATCGGAGACTTTGTAACCTGCGAACAAATCAATGTGCCATTTCAAAAATTATAGCCCATCTTCACATCATTAGTAAAAAAAAATAATCACAATAATAATGATGTCAATCACATAGAAACTGGAAAAAGTAGAGCGGATGCAAACTCAAAATTAAAATATGCTGAATATTCTAACACAGAGAAATAATACGACCGAAAGTTACATAAAGAAGTACAAGGAGCAGGTGGCAATAGTAAGAAGTTATGAGCTTTTGTTGAAAACAAACAGGTAAATCAAGAAATAAATTATATAAAATTGAATACGTTCTGAATAATAATAATAATAATAATAATAATAATAATAATAATAATAAAGTGGAAAATATTGGCAAGGCGAAATAATTATTATTCTATCTCTATAAGCATCAATTCAGCTTCTAATATTATTAAACTAAAATAAGGATGTAAAAATCAGCTAAATCAATTTTCTTAAGACCATTCGCTGAATTTTTCAATACAATGCCAAAGTCATGTCCAAAGGGTTTAAAATGATCACATTTTTCAATGAACATGTGGGAAATTTCTTATAAGGGAGTCATACGCATTTATGTGTGGCATTTGCCCCTTATTTATAGGCAACCCCTTATGCACATATTTGGTAGGTTCTGACCCAGTGAAGGAGATTTCATGAACTTGTCAAATATCTGTGTCTACAAAGTTTACTTATGTTTACAAAGTCTATAAATGATTAATGACAAAACATCCTGGAAAGGCCTTTACAGGTATTGATCATTCACCGCCCATGCACTAAAATTTTGAAAAGAGTTCTGGCCCCTCATTAGCTTTTGGATTCCGGGCAGCAAAGTGCTAGCTCGTTTACAGAGAAGGCAAGCGTTCGGTGTTGTGAGACAGTCTGTGCATGATTTTGTCACAGACCGCCAGTCGCATGCTATGGTCTGTTCAGTCACGTGAGCGACTTTTTTTTTTTTTTTTTGAAACTCATTAATGCCAAATCAAATTTTGGGCGTGGTCTGTAACACCTAGAAATGACTTGCATTCGTTTCACAATGTTAGAGAACTTCTCCTGCTATGTTGTACTCCCTATTATTTGTGTCATTGCGCCAAATGGAGAATGTTCGCAAGAAATCAATATATTTAAGCAGCATGAATACAAGAAAAAATATGTACTCTAAAACTTACTCGTTAATAAATATTATTTTCATGCAAAATCTTTAACACAATTTATTACTCTATAGTGAGTTTAATAAAAAGTGCAAGGAAAGTAAATAATGTGGGCTTTTTGAATTCGGTATTTATGGCTTGACCATTTACATCTGTCTTATGATTTAATTCTCAGGCATACATTCCCATTTGCTTTTCGACATAACGTTTACATCATTATTGATGACCATATCTGAACAATATAAATCACTCGTGAAAACTATCTCTAACCTCAACTGTACCTGAAGCATTAACAACTGACAGTCGGCTCATGTGATTGGCGAAAAAATATATTTTGCAGAACGACTCGGGCTTTGGCGCTGTCCAACTGTTTTAGAACACGACAAAAAATCGTCTGCCGGCCTGAACAGACCATATCAGTTGCATAACCTTAACCGCTGTTCCAACTACCCACTAACTAGCAAGTTCTTTGACGGGCAGAGATATCACAAGAATTTGTAGGGAAAGGTTCTCTATGCCTCGCGGAAAAAAAGAAAAAGAAAAAAAAAACTGAGTTTTTTTACTACGCCGTACATCTATAGAATGTTTTGTCCGGGCCAGTGTCGCCTCACATGAGAAACCCACGTGATTTGGGTTGCCGATATCACAAGGTGTGGTATCAGGAGCTAATTTAATGCTGCGGTGAATAAGCAAATAATACAATTATCGCATTTTAAATATATTATAGAAGAACGAAACAGTGCTAAACATGTCCATCAAGACAATTCGTCAAAATACATGGATTTTTAACAGAATTCGTTAAAACCAGCTGTGAAACTGCCATTAAAGAACCAAGGAATTTCAGGAATGGAGAATCCGCCGCCGATCTCCGAGACTCAACCGGCAACTTCGTCTCGTATTCTTCTGTACGGCGGTACGATTCCACTCATCGCGGCATTCATAGTATCTCGGCCGATTCAAGTGACCGGCGAAACGTGCCACTAGGAGAGGTATGAACTGTAACTGTTGAGTGAAAAGGAGAGTTAAGTGTTAAGTTAACTAATAGAACCTGAATTTGTGAACGAACCAAAACCCTAATGAAGAATCTCACAGCAATCACGATAAATCAATGTTCCTGATTAGTAAAATTGTTAACGTACCCAATTAGTTTCCCCCACACAATCCACCTACACTGTTACTGTACACTGTTAACGATTGTAAAATTTCTGCAATAAAAGAAAATCTGCATTGCAAACAATAGAGAGCGAATTATATCAACGCGATCAATCAAGGAATCTATTGAATTACTATTTTTCACAATTACTTAATTCAATGTGATTTTAAAAAAATTTTTTTTTTTCACGATGAACTTCCATTTGAAAACAATCTGAACCCATTCACGTAAGCGTGAGTAGGTCATCCAGCTTTGACCTTTCCCAGGAATAAACAAATCTGCACCTGGACCAGTGCAGTCACCCCCTAGCAGCGCCCTGTCTCCTCGCCGCAAGTCGTTTATTCAGCCTTGGGCCTCGTGCGGCGTGTGCTAAATTCACCTGCGCGGCGGCCCGAAATACGAACAGCCCTCCCCCACCCTCCCCCACCCCGCCCCGCCCCGCCACGCACCGGCAGGGCGCAGCGCCCTGCACCGACGGCGGCGGGGGCGGGGGCGGAGGCGGGGGGCGGCGGCTTCTTCAGAGACTGGGCGCACCCCGAGAGCCTCGATGTGGCCGCCCCGATGTATTCTGCGTGCGACACACTTCGATCCAAGGCTGGCGCAAGGGGTATCGAGCCAATGGAGACGACGCATTGGTGAAAATGTCCCAATGATTCAGAGTTCAGGAAGTGGGGCAGTTCATAATAATGGGTACATGCACTGCATTCGCGTTATGGAAATTAAGTGCGCGAAATTAAATGGTTTACATGTCAGTTTTAAAGGAAATTGATTTGCCACTTTGTACTATTTTCTATTTAATCTTTGTTAAATACGCCAGTTATGTAATTTACACATAAAACTAGACGATGTGTTAAAACAACGGTTTTCAGTCCAATAATTTGCCTTCATAGAATTTACACGACACTATTAAGATTTTAAAAAAACCCAAATAATTTCAGTTGCGTTCATTCAAGCAACAGTCCATGAAAATGCCAAAACCAGCATATCGATAGCTGGAACGCTAAACCCTCAGAATATTCAATTTTCAAAAGGCTGATCATTGAATTTAGATTAGATCATTTTAAATAAGAGTAATACCCGTATTGTTCCTAGCAAAAAAGAAATGGCAATGATCTTATACGACTTCAGAGAAGTTGACGAAGGTTTCTGTCATTTTCTTGAACCTCTTTGAAATCTACTATGAAACGCGCCAGAGAAATATTACAATCTTCTATACCGCCACGTACCTTACGTACTTCACTAAAATCACATTTTCTTAAAATAGCCCAACGAGGTGGACGGGAAACTGCGTATTTTTCGCCAGTGACTAAGCAGCCAGCCAGCTGCACATGCATCGTGTCACCAACCCGACACGCCCGAGAGTGTGCAGTGTAGTTGAATTGAGACAAGGACGTATCGCGATGCTGCGCCAAGAAACATCACGGTCGCTCCGCCAATAAACGTGTCACTCTGACTCAACGACCCTCCGCAGAAGACTTGTTCATACTTCTCCGCATAATGTTTCCCTTGTTTTCCTGTACGGTTGAGACTATTTCCCAGAACAAAATAATGCTCCTCCGTCAGGAAAGCAAATCAATTTAAATTTGCTATGTAAAATAAAATAAAAATTTTGAACTATCATTTTTCAGGAAAACGCATTCGTTTTCATTAGAAAGCGTCTAACGTGGTATCTCTCAGACAATAAAGTAATCTCTAATATTAAAAATTGATGGTCCATCATTCTCATATGAGAAATATCAGGATATAAAATGCAAATGAGGATACAGAGCGAAACTTGAGAAAGGTCCCATCAGTATGGAATCGAGAATAGCTTTTTGATAGTTCGCGGAAGCTTCGCTGAGGAGGGAGCACAACTCTCACTTTCTATGGGCCCCAGGGTTTGACTTCCAGTTACCTCAGGTGGAATTTGTGGTGGGAGTAACTGGTTCATAGCAGGTTACCTCGGGGCTTTCCCAAATCCCGTGTTCAGCAATCCATCGCAATTTCATCTTCATTCATCATTGCAGGGCTTCGCCTTTGTGTTGGGAATAAAAGGACGTATAGGAATCCCAACAATTCGGTCTGCGAGATAATTGCCTCCGACTGTCCCCTCTCACATTAAGACCTACAATAAATGCATTTACTGACAAGATACTAACAAGGAAACAAGGACGTTTGTTCAATACAGGTTCCGAAATCGTCATGAAAACTCTAATTGGGATTTCTAGCAGAGAAAACATCGTAAATACCAGTAATATTGACTCTGGACATTTAGAAGAACCAAAATAATTGGAACGATTCTGCCTTCGAAAACAAGCACGAAGTTTGAGATCAAATCCATTTTATAACTCATTTCGTTTTGAACGTTAATTTGAATTTTTCATTTCAAATCCATTTTTTAAACGTCACTTTCTTCGAGTGCCAAAGATTAAAATAGAGACACAAAACTAAAAATGCATTTTGCCTCAGTTTTAAGAATTTCCGCAAACCATGATAGAAAACGTTCCCAAATGGCACAATATAACATTTCGCTTCGCCTGTCAGACGAATGTGTTTTTTCGGGTGTCACACGTTGCACTTGTGGAGCCCTATGTGAGCGAGGAGGTGAAAAATGGCTAAACTGAAGTCGCAGATTATGTGAAAAGTCGGGGATAAGGGGTATGTGGTAAAGGGTGCGTGAAAGTGGACGGAAAATATTGCACGAAAGGATACAGGAATGAGAATGAGAAAGGGGAGGGAGGCGCAGAAAAGGGGAAAAAAGGGGGGACGCGGGATGGGTGGGGGGCGGAGTGTGAATGCGAATGGAAGATGTGGGTGGAGAATGAAGATTCGGTCTGGAACTTGGGAACGGGAATTGTCGCGTCGAACGAAGGCCAGGAAGGAAGAAGGAAGTCACGTCACGGGGCATGGGCGAACGCGAAGACAGGCGTCAACGCGGCAGCGGGGTTGGGGGTGGGGGTGGGACCAGGGCGAGGGGGTGGCGCCCAAGCGTCCGGTGTCCTACTGGGAGCGCCGCCAGCGCTGCCACACCCCCAAGGCGCGACCGCGTCCGCAAGCGGGCGGGCGGTTTCAACGAATAGAGAGGGCGAGCCGAGAGGGCGAGCCGAGAGGGCGAGCCGAGAGGGCGAGCCGAGAGGGCGAGCCGAGAGGGCGAGCCGGAGGGGCGAGCCGAGAGGGCGAGGGCCGAGAGGCAGGGCGGCGAGAGGGCGGTCGAGAGGGCGGTCGAGAGGGCGGTCGAGAGGGCGGTCGAGAGGGCGGTCGAGAGGGCGGGCGAGAGGGCGGGCGAGAGGGCGGGCGAGAGGGCGGGCGAGAGGGCGGGCGAGAGGGCGGGCGAGAGGGCGGGCGAGAGGGCGGGCGAGAGGGCGGGCGAGAGGGGGCGGGCGAGAGGACGGGCGAGAGGGCGATGCCCTCGCCCCACCCTTCCTTCCCCTCCCTCCCCCGCCACGCCCTCTGACGGACGAGAGGTCGTCGCCAAGGAGGAAGAAAACCTTTACTAAAAGGAACAAAACAGCTTGAGCAGCAGAAACGACAAAGAAGAAAAGCCACAGGGGAAGGGAAGAATGAGGACAAGGTCGGTGGCTGAAGTGCAAAATAAACGTCAGCAGAAAATGAGCTAAAGAACGTGACTGAGGAAAAAGAAATGTACAACTTAAAAAAGCTTTAGCCAGAAATTTTCGCATGTAAGGACACAAAGCAAACAGAATTAGGAAATGCCCGACAGGAGCATGAACGTAATAAAACCGAGGTAGGTAAGACAGAATAAAATGAAACAATAAGCGAATGAAAAATATTAAGAAATTGAAATGAAAATCAGAGGAAATGAACAATAAAAAACTTGAACGAACAAGCTGATAAAACCAGAAGGGAAGCAAGAGGCAGGTGTAGAAATACCCGAAAAGTACATATAATCTAAAACCTTTCCGTGTATGGAATTCATGAAAAATAGATTAGGAAACAAAACACAGTAGTTGGAGCGTAAGCGAATAGGTATCACGAGATATACGTATACGGGAAGGAATGAGGATTTCCCCATGACGTAGCCAGAAAATAACTCGTCCTGCACAGTGGCAAGAGAAAGCAAGGCAACCTCTTGAGTCACTTGCTAATCTTAAAAGTGCAGCATGCCGTATTCCGACTGCGCAATTTTTAGAAAGAGGCCTCACAACTATTCTTTTCCCTCCAAACTACGTGAACAAAATTTAAAATTATTGTGCTCTATGTACTTCGTCGAGAAATGTGTCAGCTTAACCATAATGAAAAGCCTTACTTATTACTGGATTTCACTCGATTTCACTCGTGAACTTAGGGACAATACAATTCATTGAAATTTGTTTGGTGTCATTGACAATTTTACGAAACCAACCAATAATCATCAAATATTTTCGTTAATAACATTAAATCAATTGCGAGACTTCAATTACCTCACTAAATGGTGGTTCTACAATGCCTTCTTCCCGTTTCATCAAAACCTGGATTTATTTTATTCTCACATGAAATCTGGCAGTAGTTGCCATCTAGGCTATGAGTAAATGCAGGAATTGTTTCTGCGAGGAATCAAACTTAAGTGAACGGAAGAACATATTATCTACACGGACTGAAGTCCAAACTCTACGTCTAGGAACTGATCACTTGTAACAGACTTACTTTAACACAATAGAACGTAAAATCGAACAAGAAAGATAAAGCGAGCACGGGATGGAGCACCTACTTGGAATGTAAAACATTTCGTATCTTTCGAACGCGAATTAACAGAAAGCACTTTCGAGAAGGAGTGGCGGTGGGCGGGGACTTGAGATGCGTCTGATAATGCATCATCCAATTACATACAAGATCAAGGCCGAGATGAGTTGCAAGGAAAACTCATGTTTGTATTGTTAATAAAATAAACATGTTATTTGTTTATATTCAAAGAGCTCTCAGAAGGAATCTAATCACCATATCAACAGCAAAGCTGGGCCGCATCATGATGAGATTGCCACAGGTGCAGGGTGTCGTCACATTACGATACTGTACACGTAATAGCGAATATAAGGAAGCGGCGGTTTCAAAACAAAAATGTTACAGGGAAAATGTAATGCTTCATCCTTCGCATGTCTCAGTTTTCCTAGAATACGGCACGCGCAATCATCGCCCCTTTTCGCCCGCCATCGAACGTTCGACCTTGAGACGAGCTGGCGCAAAGAGAGTCACGGTGTGACTCTTAGAGAGCGCAGGAGGGCGCGGCGGGGGGCGGCCCGTCAAAGGGCGTCTCCGCGCCAGCCGCCCACGCTGACACAGTTTGCCGGCAGCGCGACCACTGTCGCCGCCGGCGCCGCCGATGTCGGTCAGCCGCAGCGAGCGACGCGTCCGCGCCAGCGGGCGGCTGCCAGGGGCGCGCACGGCAACGCACGGCACGGCACGGGGTGGCGGCGGGGGGAGAGAAGGGCGCCTGCGGCCGTGCGAGGAGACTGCACAGGAGGGGGGCGAACCGGGAGAGGAGACACGGGGCGTCCGCAGGTCACTCCAGTGCCTCTGACCGTGGGAAGTCCTAGGTTCGAGTCCCGACGCTCTCAGGATTTTCGACACTAGCTACGTAGCTAGGTCGAATTCAGCCGATGTCTGGAGGAGAATTCTAGCAGCCGGCTGCCCTGATCGGTAGTTTTCCGTGGATCCTCCGATCAACATCAGGCGAATGCCGGAGCAGTGCCCTAACAAACGGGCCACGGACCGCACGCGATTTTTCCTTCCTCGTTCTATCCTCACCCCCTTACACACATGAACATGCACTATACTACCACACATCCCGGGAGCCCGGTCGGGGACTTGGAACTTATCCCGGCTGGGGCGGTGCCCCGCAGGTGGGAGATATCTGATTTGACAAAACGCCGTTAGCCGACGATAGGTCGGCGCTGGATCTCGCCATCCAGCGGGGGAAGGCCACCACCACCACCTCCCGAGGAAAACCCGCGCACTACACTTACGGGACTAATGACCTCAGCAGTTGGCACTCCCGGAATCACTAACAATGTGAGGGGCGGCTGGCAGGTGGGTACAGGAAACACCACGGCACGGCGGCCAGGGGTGGCAGTTGGTGGCGGCGATGAGTTTATTTCGTGTTTCCTGGCGTGTCAATAGATAGGTCATTAATCCCGTAAATATAGTACAGCAGTTTCCCAACTTCAAGGTGAGATTGGCACCGACCTACATGTCAGTTTGAGGGGGTTTCCGCAATCCAGGTAACTCCCCCCAGCGGGGAACCACCCCAGCCGAGACGAGCTCTGGTCTCCACTCATCAGCGCAAGTGTAGAGCATGCAAGTTTGTTTAAGTAAAGACTAAGGATAAGACAAGGAAGTGGAAGGAAAGATCGCGCGCGGTCCTTACCCCGTTGGTTACTGCTTCGGTATTCGGCTGGTATTGATAGGATAAATCACGTAAAACAACCGATCAGAGCAGCCGGCTGCTAGAATTCTCCTCCAGACAGACGCGGAATTCGAACCACCTGACAAGGTAGTCTCGAAAGCCCTGCCGGGAGCCGTCGGGAGTGGAACCGTAGGACCTCCCGGTCGGATGCCCTGAGCCACCTACGTCGGAGGGCGGCAGAGGGTGGCGGAGAGCGCGCCGGGTTGAGCAGCTTGTGGAGCGTGGCGAGAGCTCGGGTGTGATGGGACCAATGACCGAAGGCCTTCGGCACGTGGAGGAGGCGAGCAGAGACGGGGAGATTAGTCTCGCCCTGGGGCACCCCGGGGACGTCTTGTGCTTGATCACATCACGTGATGTGCTTGGCGGGTACGGAAGGGGGGGTGTTGCATTACGAGGTACCTTGTGTGAGGTATGGATTATGGGAAACGTGGTGTGGGGTACTGAGTTTCGGGTTTGAGGCGAGATTGCGATAGGGGATTGCTTTGGGATGTGGGATGTTCTGAATGTGGGATATTGACTGGAAGGGGGAGAGTAAGGTAAGAGGTTTGAGACATGTGGAGGGAGAAGTAAAGCGTTGAAAGCGGGCTTCAGGGGGAGAGCGCCGAGTATGGCAGTGTTTTTCGGGAACACGGTGAACATTTAGGGTGACCACTCAATTCCTGGCACAAATTTCCCTGACTATTCCCAGTATTACAATGGATTTTTTAAAATATCTTTAACAAAAGATTTTTATTTCAGAGTATCTGAAGAAAATATGAACACCTATTACTAACTGGCGATTTTATGATTTCGCCGTGAGAAAGTACAAATTATCAATATATTAAAATAACTAACAAAATTGAACAAAAAAGTACTAACGAACATAATTTTATAAGCATCTGAATATTTTCCATGACTCTAAATGATTCTTCTACAAATTTCCTGATTTCAGAGCAAAGAAATTCCCTGATTTTTCCCCCCGAAAGAAGGCGCCCTGGAATAAGGGATCCGGGCCATGGGATGTGGGCAGTGAAGCACGGTCAGAGGGGTGCGTTGAAACACCAGGCGCTTGGAGTGGGGAACCGAGCGCAGAGGGAGCGAAGGGGAGGAGACGGTGCTTGCGGGGGCGGGGCGGAGAGAGGGGACCGAGCGGAAGGAGTGGTGGGGAGGAAGGAAGGGGCGAAGAGGAGGGAGGGGCGGGAGGTAGAAGGGGCGGGGAGGAGGGAACGGCGGGGGAGGAGGGAAGGGCGGGGAGGAGGGAAGGGCGGGGAGGAGGGATGGAAGGTGCCCGGGGGGGAGGCAGGGAGGAGGAGGGCGAGAGGGAAGGGGGGAGGGAGGGGGAAGGACAGGGACGGGAGAAGGGGCGGAGGAGGGGGGGCCGAGGCTGCCAGGGCGCTGCGCTCGACGGCGCCGCCAACGACGCGCAGTGCGGCGCGCGCCAACGCGCCACGCGGCAAGGCAAGGCAAGACGAGGCAAGGCGATGCAAGGCTGTTCTGCACACGCGCCGCGCCAACACTAAGGGCGCGACGCAATGGAACGTCTCTTTCCTTGGAGTATATTTAACGACTCTGCAGCTTCATTAAAAAGTACCACGACTTATTCATTTCCTTTCGACTTCCTTGCATATTGATTTAAGTGCGTCTTCTAATTAAATTCTATTTTACATTCTCGGACATCCTCATTCGCGATGCTGCATATTCTTTCTCAATTCTACATAAACTCAGGTCGATGAGAATGATACAGCATTGTGAGTCGGAGTATCAGACGCAGCTCTCATTAAAACATTGAATACACGTTTGAAAATTAATTTGTATTTGCCATATTTAAAACAGATTTCGTATAGTACGCATGTACGTAGTACTTTAGAAAACGAATATTAATAAAACTTGTCGTAACTATTGAATCCTAGAATGGAATTATTGAACTGTACATCTAATATATGTTAGTTCCTAACATATCATGCGAATAAATGTGAACTTCAGCATGGTTGATTAAATTTTTAAGATCATACTTTAGGTGTGATTTATACTCTCCACATAGTCTATTTTCAATTTTACCGTGTTTGTGAACTAAAATATAACTGCCTATATTTTGACGAAAATATTTTGATTCCATGGACACATATCGCAAGTATAATTTCATATAACAAGTTGTCCTTTCAGGCCAACTATCGAAGATAGCATTGAGCAGCACTCGACGCGGAACACTGCTCGGGAGATTATTGAGTGAATAATAGGCTTGTTTATCCACTTGATGTCGGGGTTTCTCTGCCTATACTCTACTCTTTGATCGCTTGTTTGCTTTCTCGCTCATTGACAGTGCGACTATTTCAGAGTCATGCTCCTACGATACAACTACTGCTCAGAGAAAATTGAAGTGAAATGATGCTAGAAACTATAGTGAGCATACGAAGATCATGTTTTTTTCTTTGGCAAGTTCTATGCCTTCAAGAAACCATCACAAGGGATTATCAAAGACCTTAATTTTTGAGACTACAATCACCGAAGGTCAAATAAACAACCTCATAATTGATACTTCAAACAGTTTTGTTAATAATTACTGTGAGAAATGTAATATGCCCAAATATAACTGGTATGATAATAAATTATTGCTAAAATATGCAATCTTAATCCTCGCGAGACAAATTTCATTTTCTAATATCTCTTACCCCTTTTACTTTCTCGTTTATTAGAATATACGTAGGATTGTGAAAGAAATGAAATGCTGCACAAAATCGATTTTAACGGAAATACACGTCTTGGATATCCCTGACTTCGAACAATGTTCTTTTAAAACGTCTATTTGTGCGTTCGTTTCTGTGGAGAGAATGTTTCAAATGTTATATTTTGAGGAATCCCGAAACCGCACTAGTTTTCGAGCGGTTTATTATATTATATATTTATTTTTGTTTCTTTGTTGGTTAGTAATTCGAGGTAGTATGTATTGGTAGTAAGCACATTAGAGATAACGGGCATTAAAAGACTTGAGACTCGTAGGGGAGCAGTCTTCCTGTCTGACTACCAATGCGGTCGTCGAAGTTCCAAAACTGCAAATCTTGGAAAGTTTTTAATTCGGATATCCCACGCATCTTTTCCTGAAGAGAAATGTTAAGAGTGAGGTAAATAACTAGTAGAATGAATGTCGCAATATTACGTAACAGCAATAATAATATAAGGAAGTCTGTGCTATTACAACACGCTCAAGGTAAACAATAGGTCGTGTTACTATTTAAATACAGTACGTAAATAGCTATGTAAAATCTATTATACTGCAATCAGATCGGCATCGCAAACCAGAGTTCAAGATTTCATCAAAATTAATTTAGAAGCTTAAGTGAACGGAAAGAGAATTTTAGAGATGCACGCGATGGAAAATATTGAACACGGGCAGCGAAAGGTCATATAAACATTTCAGCCTCCTTTAAACACCATTGTACCTCAGCATGCACTATTGCTCTTTCTCTAAATCTTTCAAGTCGCTCGAGAACCTACACGAGCAAAAACAAGTACATCTCAACACTGATAATTAGCAACCCATGAAGACATTATATGAACATTTAATGGAACATTTCTCATATAATGTACAGGGAAACAAGGCGCATAAACCATTATTGCATAACATTTTTCTCAAAACACCTTATGAAAAACCCGATTATTAAGCCACATGTAACTGACAGTTATGCGGGTGTTAAATTGTTGACGCACAAGGAAAGTGTCACTTTGAAACTCGACATTTTTAAGTTAAGCGAAGTAATATGCCAAGAAAATAGTCTACATTTACTCCTAAAAATATCATTTAGTTAAAGATTCAATCGATTAAAATACTACATCCGTGAAACAAACAGCTCCACTCAGTAAAACGAGTTATCTTGCAAAATGACCATTTTAAAGACGCGTCACTTTTCTGGTACACCAGCAAAATTTATTTAATATCCTTGCATGAGAACATACATGTAAAAACCGTTTATGTCAAACGTACGAGCTGTATTCCGGGAATAGTTCCACAAAAAGAGGGGTGAATTTTTTTGTTGATATTTTCCCATCAATTTAATTGCCCGAAGGCCAATTTTGCAACTGTCCTAAAACAGTACACGATGAGTCATGGAGCAGTGACCGAATCTGAAAGAGACAACCTCTTCATTACTCTTGGAACGATTCCTTCTGCGCTTGAGGGTTGCGTGTTCCTCCCATGACATCACTCCGCGCGTCCTCGGCCACAACGCCAAAAGACGGGGTTACAAGTTCAGCTATGTCGTTACGACAACGCGCCTTCAAAACAGGAGGCCACGGAGTGGTCGCGTTCTGAATGAGGCGGCTGACGAATGATGTGCGACCAGCAATACTACGCCCACTCACCGCAACATCACCATCGGCGCCATCATCATCATCATCATCATCATCATCATCAGCGACGCAACGTAACCTTAAGAGTCGAGGCGTACGCAGTCGGTTGATTTCTGATAGTAACAGAGGAGCTTATAGGAATCAGTGGAGCTTATGTGGTCAGTGAATACGGGTCCACTTAAAAAAATATTTTCTCTTTTAAAGGAGACGGCTCTACAACAATGATGAATACCAATGGAGGGGGGGGAGTTGATGAAAAGTGAACGATGTCACAACATTTTATCATAGTAATTAATTTATTGAAATTATGCTATAAATAATTGTTTAATTAATTAAATATCTATTATCTTATTTTTTATTTGAAAAATTGTATTAATATATTATAACTTTACACACAATTTGTAATGCATGTACTGTTATTTAACGCAGAGAGGTTGAAATGTATGTAATGTTTATTTGAGCGGATTTGTTGTAAAAGTTAAAATTGTTAGAAAGGTGAAGGGGTGAGGGGGAGGGTAGAAATAGCTAAATTTTGCAGACCTGGGCTGAATGCGACCAGACATACCCTGAAAGCGAAAATGGTCCACGATCGGAGAAAGGAATCTGACTACGATCTTAATCTCAATATCGTAGACTAAACACACCATAGGATACACAACTAATGAACTTTATAGCATACACAGGCAATTAATTTATGAGACAGCAGAACCACGAAGCACATTTTAGTTTGTTTACTTCTTAATGTGCACCGACGCTTTGGCAAGTTGGCAAATTGCTCAATTAAACAAAATGAATAAACGATGCAATTGTTACATAATTTGATTGCCGAATATACTTTGGCTGCAGTAATGGCACTGACTTAATTGCACAGTACGCCCTATTCATCATTTGCATATTTCAAAGTGTCCACGCACTAAGCACGCATGTAGGACACCATGAAGAGAATTATATGAGTGAATTAGACGTTAAGCATCTTCCATTAAACAAGTAAGTCAGAAAAATTTCATAGTTCTAACTACATCTGCATCTACACCTGCATCAAGAGAACGTTAGGCGAAATAAATATTGACAAGGCAACCGAGTTCCTCAAAGCATTGTATGTGATGAAAAATTTAACTGAATGAGCTGAACTGTCAAAAATGTCCAATCCATCTTTAACATCCGTGATTAACGACGGTTGTAGTAAGGTATTATAAGCGATTTCGTTTTTCAATTTATTCAGAATTTTAGGTTTTTGCTTTCCTTTCAAATTTACGCATTTTTTCACACGTACGCTACTCAAAATACCGTTCAAATGAGAACAAATTAAAATAGTAACGTACAAACGAGAAATATCAAACCAATAAATCCATTTTTAGCCTTGTCAAGAATCAGTTTCTTGAAATACACACAAATGCTTCACATGTTGCACAAAAGTGATCTCTCAATTACATGCATCTCTTTTTCGCTTATTTTTGTACGAATGAAAGTATCTGATCGCCAATCAGAAACTTTCATTAGTTATTACAGAGAACAACGTTTTTCTCTCTGATCACAATAACTAGCAAAGAATTTTGAATAACTTGTCATTCTCAATGACTAATTGACAGAAGTATCGCCAAAATCTAATAACCGTGATAAAAATTAAAGTCTATAAGTTATTTTAAAATAAACATTGCTCATAACATAGAAACAAATCCTGGAAGAGTTGGACCGGTCTGATATGGAAGAAAGGTCAATAAATCTAGATATTTGATCTTCAAATCGAGAATGCCGAAAGTATGTTCACGTGGTAAATTATGAAATACTGATCAAAAAAACGATAATGGCGTAAAAAATAAAACAAACCATTGGAGGAAATGTATCTCGAACACACACATTTTTGGGCGGCAACTCTTTCCGCGTTCGTAAAACTGCTCGTGCAATTTCTAAGTTATACAATTTGATTTAGTAAGCATTCTCGTTGTGAATAAACCAATTAAACTGAATGCACATACAAATTAAAATATAAAACTACACTCTATAATAAAAGTGATAACTGTGTAATTACAATGAAAAAATCATGGGCGACCAGAAGGGAGGAGGCAGTTGGGCCAACTAGCCCCAGGATGGGACTTCATTGGGGCCCCGAAAATTTGTTCATTCAATAGAAATAAAAAATGAATTCATCTCCAATCCAAATTTAATGCTCAAGAAATTTTTTTAATGCATGAAGAAATAAATTCGTTTTTGAACCGAGGAGAGAATTTTTTGTTAGAAACGAGGGACTCCCGTGGATCAACTGCCCAACCCCTTGGTTTTCTCTGGGCGTCCCCTGGAATAAATGCACACCGGAGTACTCACCGATCAAGATGGCTCCCGCGATCTCGAAGATGGTGGCGAGGATGCACGCCTGGCGCACGGTGAGCACGCGGCTGCCGACGGAGGTGCCGAAGGAGTTGGCGACGTCGTTGGCGCCGATGCCGAACGCCAAGACGAACGCGATGATGAAGCCGACGATCACGATCCAAAGGATCTCCGAGCTGAACGGAGGGAGCATGTTGACGAAGCGGTAGAGACGACGCGACGACGACAACGAGACTCCTGCTGGATCTTCTACCCCAAAGTTCGCTCACGCCCTCTCAACGAGAGTCTTGGCCACGTTAAGTGAAGTAGTGTTCCTTAAAGTACTTGCCGGAATCAAAATTAAATACTTAGGCCTCGACGTTACTTCTCCCGTAAAAAAATTGTTCTCAAAATAAATTCTTTCGCTAAGTCTTATCAACTGACGATCTTTACGAGTGTACCTATGCCTTTCCTTTCGATATAAAAATATATAAAATATATAAATAAATAAGTGCGATTTAAGTATTCTTTCAGGTTCTCTCGAGTAACCCTATAACAGCCACAAATATCAAACTCTCACCCGCCTAACTCACGCTTTCTCACGAACAAAACTAAACGTTATATCCTTTTCTTCGTTCTGTATCCCTTCTTTGTTACAGGAAGGTCGACGCCGACAAACGAAGGGCTTCCACGCCAACAAACAAGGGATTCGAGAACTTGAATGGCGGCGGCTGCGCGTGTGTGTGGCGAGTGGCGACGACGGTGGCGCTACGCGCACATGGCGGCGCGGCCGGCAGCGACGGACTCCGGGGCGGCGACGGCGACCGCGAAACGGCGACGACGACGGCGAAGACGACGACGACGGGCGCGGCGGGGCCGGGCCTGCGGGCAGAACGACGGGGGCCGTGCCAACAGCGGAGCGAGCAGCGGTCCGCGCGACCGCCGGTGGGGGGCGGCGGCGGCGGCGGGGGGTTGGGGGCCGCCCGCTGGCGGAGGAGGAGAAGGAGACGGCTGTGGAGGTGGAAGAGGTGGGGTCACGTGGGAGGCGCGACGGCCGCCGCGGGGAAGCCGGCCGGAAAGGGCGCGCGCGCGCAGCGCGGATGGGAAGGTCGCCGGGACAGGGGGTGGGGGGTGCGCACGCGGAGCGGGTTAGCCGCGACCGGTGGAACGAGCGGTGCTGTTCGCGGTTTCCCCCGCGCGTTATGTCAGATTCCGAATGCCTGAACCCGATGGGCCGAACACGCAACCGGCGAAGTCTTTGGGAAGAAAGGAATCCCCAGACCCAACACGGTGCTTCAAGCCGGATTCATAACAATTCCCCGCTTTTGGAAAACACTGAGTCCATCGTCAGCACATTCATAACTTGTAGTATGGATTTTTTTCCTACATCAACATTTCATTATGCCAATGTAACGTCTTTGCCCATTCTGCATATTTTTCGTACTTTCAAAATATTATTTTGCCAATCTAGTTTTATTTTAGTATATCTAGTTTGTAATATGTTTGTACTCACACTCCTATCAGGATGTCCGGGCTTGGGGGATGGGACGGGATTTTGCCGTTTGACTGGATGGGACGGGGTTTGCCATTTCCTGAATATGGTAAAACTGTTTAAAAAGATTCTTACGCCGTTATTGGAAGATAATAAAGAGTTCATTGATCAATCGTGTCTTTGATGTTTTCATGATTTATTATTTTCCTTCAGCGCAAAAGGAAGATTTTCCCAAACTTGGAATGTATAATTCTAGTTCTGATGATAGAACGCTTGTTCTTCAGGAACGAGCCTCGATACTACACAACTGCCTTAGTGGTAGTTTGTTTTCGAATGTATGTTCGCTGGCACGCGAGTTTAGTTTTCTAGCAAAGAACTCGTCAGCAATGTATTCAGAATAACACGTTCGCTATTGAAGAGCAATCACAGATGTCGATACAGACAACTCGTTTACTTGGCTTTCCGTTGAAAGCAAAGTGATCAAAGGAGGTCAAACATTTCTTTCGGTTTTACATTACAAAAATTCACATTTTAAAAATGTAAATAGTTTTTAAGTTTTGGCTGCACAACTTAGAATTTTTGTCGTTTGGGAAGTGTAATATGAAGCTATGTAATGTTGGACATTCGATCACCAGTTTGATGACAACATTGGGAACAATTTTTGTCGAGATAGGACAAAACATCTCAGAACATGTCGTCATTATCACGCATAAGATGCTAAGTCAAATTGCAAAATGCGAGGAAATGAACAAGAGAAGTCACGATTTAATGTCAGACGTCTGATTCAAGCGGATAAATGCAAATGGAAAACACGTCCTTCACGAATGAACACGTTCCTCTTCCTGTGATATCTTGCAAACAGTGATTCACAAAAGCCAAGCGGAACAACGAAAGGAAGTTTTGCTCCCTAACAGGTTACTTGGCTGTGTTGATAGCAACGTAAGTGACGAATCCCAGTGTGCGTAAGCAGAATGCACCTTAAACTACATACGGTTGCGCCAACGTTTGAAAAAGATTGGAAAAACCTCTAAGAGAACTAAACTGAAAAGGAAAAACGTCTGAATATTTTTTATGGAAAAAAATTATGTATTCAAAGTTAATTAATACATAAATTATTACAGAAAAATCACTGCGAAAACCGTAGAAATTGTTTCAATAAAAAACGAGAAAGTACTAAATAAAACAGGCAGCGAGGCGCCCTGTGAATATGCGTCTCGAAACTGGGAGCTGCGGCAAATAAAATTGCCACTCTGTGACAAAAGGTGGCAACGAGGATCAACCTTGCTCCCTGGCCAGAACGCGCTCGCCAGAATAAGCAGCGTGAAGAGGTGAGAGGTGGGGAGGGAGGGGAGAGTTCGTGTCGCCTTATCACACGGATGGGCTCAGATGGGCGCCCGGCCAGGCGCGCCCGCGGGGCTTACAAGTACAGTTGACTCCGGTTATAGTGCATTTCTGGGGACTAACCATTTTGGTTCACTATATCCGATGATGCCAAAATTAAATATAACACTTTATTAACGATTGATTTCATTAACACAGAGATACAGCGAACACATTAACAGCATGAGTTGAAAATTTCAAATTTACTTGTCCTTAAAAAAAAACCCACTAAGATTGAAACTGAAGCAAGAAATCGCGCGACACCGCCGCCAGTTGTAGCCCACGAACGACACGACCTTTGTTTCCACGGTGAAACTGAGTGGCATAAGGTTGTCAGTAGGGTTTCCTAGTGTAGAAATTTGTGGCACAGAGGCGATGTATTCTTTTCCAGGAGGGAATTAATTTACAGGATGTTGTATTTCCTAGGTTCACTAAGCCGAGGTTCAGGTTCACTACAACCAAGTTTTCTTACGTTTATTAGTAATGTTAGTGAAACGGGACCAGTGACTTAAGTTCACTATAACCGAGGGTTCATTATATCAGAGTTCACTATAACCGGAGTCGTCTGTACTTCCAATTGCACTCCACACGTACTCTCCGTGACTTCACGATTGCCGCAAGGGCACATAGTTCATTAGTGTGAAAGGGTATTGAGAAGTTACTCTAAGAAGAGACCACTTTGACAGATACGGAAACAAATGAACGTCTTGCAGGGCGATGACATTGCGAGAGATAGTGATAAAGCCATTTACAATGAACCAACTGTAAAGGAATGCACTGAAAAACTGAGTGCATGCACACAACCTGCAATTATCTTGCCAGCAGTGGCCAAACAGTACCTGTCAAAGCGGTCCCTTCTTGGAGTAAACTCTCTATATTGTAGCGCATATCTCTGAGAACACTCGCATGATGAGATATTGCAAGAGGCACAAGAGAATGTAAGCGTTTGCTCTCACAAATAATGTCAGTTAATAAAAAAGTCGTAATTCCGAAAATGGTTGAGATACAGTGCTACAATTCTTTACACCAAAGCTGTTTTTTTTAAAGGAATTAACTTTTCGACTGATTTCCTCGTGAATTTAATTGAGTATCGACAAAACCATTTCGTAATTTTAATGTGAATTTAATTGAGAATTCACACACATGGGTACAGTTCTGTGATTTGTCAAATATCTCATGCGAGCGTGAACGTACTGCATGCAATGGGACACATGAAATGTCAAATCTGATCCAATTTTCGCGTATTGCATTTTTGCATACTGAGACGACAGTCACTTCGCTTTGCTTAGTTGGACTGAATATAAACAGAAGCATTTAAAAACATTCGCGGAACTGCGATCGAGTATCCTTTCAACAATCTGGTGATTCATGATTTTAATTGCGGCATTAATGTCGAGTCTTCCTGGGTGTTGGCAACGGAGCTAGTGGGGCTGGTAGGACTGGCAGAGGGGACGGACCAGCAAATACTAAATATGCGACCAACGACAGAAATTAACTAGTTTTTTATATTAATATTTACGAATGTTTTGTTCTTTCTGGGGTTCAGATAATACTCATGACCTAAGATATCGGAGGAAAAAAACAATAAACTAAACGAAAATATTCAGTTCAGGAAACAAACATTCAAAATAATGTATTACTATAAATCTTGATATGCATTCAAGACCATGGGCAATGATTGATCTGAAACTATTCTTCAAATAGGGATCCTGATAAAAAAAATTGACTATCTTTTCATATACCCTCCCTGCTTAAATACCTATAGTTCGATTATATTTTAGTAGCAATTTAGTCTGGCTGCTTATGAACTTTTGGTTTCTGATGCGTATAAATTGATATTTCTTTAACCCCGGTGAATAACCTAAAAAAACCTTAATTTTACAGGAGAGGAAAAAAACAACAACTTGAAACTAATACTATAAAGAACGAAAGTAATGATATTCAAACAAAACCTACACAAAACTAGTTTTGTTTGAATATCACCTTCATTTAAGTATCATTAATCCCTGATTTATTTCAATTAAACGTTGTTTTTTGCTGTACAATTAAGTGTTTATGACTTATCAGTTTATTCACCGGGATCAAAGATTTAAAAGCCAAGACAAAGGTTAACTTCATGGCTTAGCAGCATCATTCTTTTGAGAATGCGCAGTCATCGTGAGTATAATAAATTTGTAACATTGAAACATTACAAGTAGAAATTTTACGTTTTTTTCAAACGATAAGACTTGATCAAACCTATCAATCTGGCAACATTATCATTCCATTCGACGAGAGAAAAGCTCTTAATCGAACCTAGATTTACAGATTACTTATCAATTAACGCAGGAATTACATTTACACGTGCAAATACACTTCAAATTGGAAACAATGTGCAAGCAACATGATGAAAATAGGGTTGCGACAACTGAATGAGTACATAAAATAGTAAAAAATTCAACGATCTCGATCGATTTGACACAAGGATAAATTAAGAAATGATTAACGAAAAAAGTCTGGCATCTTAAAACCAAAATATTTAGAACAAATAATAAAAACATACGAACATTTTCTTGATGCTTGGAGTCTTAAATGGCAAAGAACACTTGTTCATAAAGTTTAACACATATTTTCGTTCTCATCATTTAGGACATCGTATGCTGTGAAGAAATTTCAGGTATTGTTGTATTTAGTTTGGATTTATGAACTAATCGTTTAAGATGGGGAGTTTATTGGTATTTACAAAATTTTCTAGTAATCATCACATAATTCTAGTTTTTGTCGAGTCATAATAGTAGTCCCAAGTTTCATGCATGTCATCTTTTAACAACTTGTTTAACCTTGAATTGCGTTTAACGCTTGTAAGAAGAACATAGTTCTTTAAGACAAAACTGAAGTTGAATCGAAGTTGCATCCAGAAAACGGCGTATCAAGAGCCTGCTAGTTGGACATGTGTGCTTTCTTTTATTCAATTATAACTTCAGTACCTTTATTATCAAGCACAATTGACAATATTGGAACTAAAAGCAGTTTCTTGCCAAGGAAATTTATATATATTTCATCGAAAAAATGTTAGAGCGCGGAACTTGTCATTAAGCCCTTAAGAAACGACAATAGGCATTGAATTTTAATGACATTTTTTTACTGTATTCAATCTTTATTTGACTAGCGCACCGCTCATATGGAGATTGACACCGGACATACGGATATCCTGAAATGTTGCCACCTAGGAAACTTACGTGCCTATCGGTTAGGGGACGTGAACCGAATACGGCATGCCAGCTGCCACGTAGCCTTTCAAGTAGTTCATAAAAACCTACTGTATGAAACTCGACGTAAGGGGCATAAATACTCTGGTAAGGAGTTTATGAAGCTCTTATCATAACACCACTTCCTTCTCGTGTATTAATACTTTCATTCCATCGTTTATAAAATACTGTTTCCACACAGAGTGAAGTAGTTAAACACCGTGTCGCTTTACTTCCTACACAACGTTTTCTAAGCGTGGAGAAAAAGGACCTCCGCGTGCCGATTGGGCGCTGCGAAAGGAAGCCTGGTGAATACCCTGCGAAGGATTCCACGCGCAGGTGGCGGCGCTTGCAGCGTGACAGCCGGAGGCCTACCCAAGCGGCGATGGCGGAGGCAACGCAGGCGCTGCGTCGGCGAGGTCAGGGACTATGGCGCGCGCAGCCGCCCCGGAGCCGGCTTCGCGAGGCCGCGATTCGGACCGCGGAGAAAGCGGCAGCGGCGGCGATGGTGGAGGCGCTGAAGGTGGAGGTGGCGGTGACGGTGGCGGTGGCGGTGACGGTGGCGGTGACGGTGGCGGTGACGGTGGCGGTGACGGTGGCGGTGGCGGTGGCGGTGGGGCGGTGACGGAGCGATGACGGTGGGAGCGGTAACGGTGAGCGGTAACGGTAGCGGTAACGGTGGCGTGGCGGTAACGGTGGGGCGATAACGGTGGAGCGTAACGGTGGGAGCGGTAACGGTGGAGCGGTAACGGTGGGAGCGGTAACGGTGGGAGCGGTAACGGTGGGAGCGGTAACGGTGGAGCGGTAACGGTGGGAGCGGTAACGGTGGGGCGGTAACGGTGGAGCGGTGACGGTGAGCGGTTCGGTGGGCGGTTACGGTGGAGCGGTTACGGTGGAGCGGTTGACGGTGGAGCGGTTACGGTGAGCGGTTACGGTGGGAGCGGTTACGGTGGGAGCGGTGAGGTGGAGCGGTTGCGGTGGGAGCGGTTACGTGGCGGTGAAGATGCGGCAGGTGGGCGGTACGGTGGCGGTGCGGTGATGGTGGCTGTGACGGCTACTAAGAAAAAACGACGGGCAGTCCCCACGAGCCGCTAGCGGAATGACGTCACAAGTACGACCCAATCGTCTCCACGACGACGACGCGTCAGAGCTCTGGAAAGAACAGGTTCATGCGGTGAATGAAAATTCGCACTGAGATGGATACAAGCTCATGACGTACGGCGACAAATTTAGAAGTGGCAACTTGCGCCCCGATCCCTGAATCGCAAGATTGGAGAAGGATGACGCCCGTTTCAAGATTTTCGTATGTTACCACATAGGCTACATGGCCGAATTATCTTCAGAGGTTGAAAAGGAAAATGAAAGGTTTTGGCTTGGGATGATTTTGGGGTTTAATAGTTTCGATGCTTGGTACTTTAATACGGAAAAGCTACAGAACGAAGGACGTAGGGAAATAAATAACGTAAATAAAATTTTAAGAAGAAATTCAATTTCCTTAAACAATCATTTTTTAATTTGTCTGGCACACCGGCTCATGCTTAGTCATCAACATTCTTCATTTCACGAAATTACTGTAATCACGCTAGATTAGAAAAGCTTTTTCGTTTACAATCGAAAAACCGTACCATGCACGTAATGCACCACGTACTTTTGTTTACTTCCAAATTTACAATTCATAAATTTGTTAATGCGATTTCTTACAATGGTTAATTAGCAAAGTATATTAGCAAAGCTATTAACTCTACTTCTCGTTTCAGTTGAGGATACATTTCAGCCACATTTTGGACAATAATTAAAAATCTCGTTTTATGTTTCAAGTCCACCCTTAGAGCAGTAGTTACTGACGAGAAGCACGAAACGAAGCACGAGACGAAGTTTGTGAGGATTACAATCCAAAAGCAGGAGAAATCTCAAGCATATAAATTTCAAAACACAGACCTTGATTAAAATTGTGTTGTTTGATTTCGTTTCTCCTCAATGAAGAGTCCGAATACTGTGGGAGGAATAGACGGTCCTGCCGTGGTAATCAAGTATCACTTCTATGAAGCTTGATTGTCTACATTCCATCACGAATGTAATGTTCGAAGAAGAGAAATGGAGTACGAAATTGTGGAGAAGAGAAGAACAGATCACGATCAAGGAAATAAGGTCAAGTAGCGTACCAATGCCAGAACTCTAGCACGTTAAATCCCACCCTCTTCCATATTTTTCCATATTAATATTTTTTTTTTCTCGAGACTCTCTTATCCTCCGTCACTTGTTCTCTCTCCTTATAATTGATAACAATACAATACACCTTCGCCAATACATACTATTCTTATTTAACGTTATTACCGAGCAGAGAGGTCCAACTGTGTAATTCAGTCGCGTATCAAGTAATTAGTTTAATTTAACAAACAGTTGTAGATTCTACAGGCTCTGAACTGATGGGGTAGAATCGAGAAGCGCCGGACCAGCAAAAATATAAGAATATACGAATGTTCGAGATCTCATTCTGTGGATTACGGTTTGGGAACGTTTCATCGAGGGTTTCAGCCTCAAAATGTGTTTTTAAGGCTATAAAACGCTTCGTTTAGGAATTATTTAACGACATAGAGTGAAACATTCGGCCGAGTGTTGCGGGTTGCATTTGACATGAATCTTGAGATAAAAATATAACGGATGTGTTTAAAAAAAATAGAGCAAGTCAAAGTCGTCACGTGCCCGTGAAATTCTCTTTCTTGAGAGGCTTCCTTTTACAAAGATCGATTGCGTGTGAGAGTCGCAAAAGTTATGTATACTACTGAAATAATATAGAAGACGATAAGAAAAGAAGAAATTGAAGCATTTCAATAGTTTTTTGTAGGAATCGTTTTCCCCCACAATGCTAGAGACTTGGAACGCCATCGCCAGAAGAGGTGTGTGTGTGTGTGTGTGTGTGTGTGTGTGTGTGTGTGTGGTGTGTGTGTGTCGCTGGGGCATTCGATTAATTCGCGACTGCGGCGCAGTTCCAGGCGGGGCGCCGCCCATTGGGGTTTCGAGCGCGGGGGGGGGTGAGGGGAAGGGTGGTGCGAGGGGGCGGGGGCGGGGCGGAGGCAGGCAGAGGAAGCCGCGCGGGCGGGCTTTGTTCGCGCAACAACAGGTTCCGCCCCCGTCCCCGCCCCCGCCGCCGGCGCCGGCGCCCGCACCTCTCCATTGTGCCCTTGCGCGTCTGACGTGGGGTGCGGGGGCGATTGGCGGTGATTACACGGAGTGATGGCGTGGTGATTGTAATTGTCTCGGAATGGCGATGATGAAGATGGCCGTGACAACGTTAAGAGTTAAGGTAAAGGGGTCTAATCAATACTGCACCGGAACTCTGCAACGTGCGTTGGTCAAGGTTCCAGTAATGGTAGCAATCGCAACGCAGAGCGAGGCTGATACCAAGAATATTACATTCCTACAATACGGAGTGTAGAATTGAAGGTACACTGTGGGTCAAGAGGCTGCCTAACAAAAGTGAGCATGCGTGCAAAATAGTGATATTTGATAGTTTTGAAGAACATTTTGATTTTCGCAGGAAATGTAATTTTCGACCCTCTGACGACACCATTCTTCCAGCCGACAAATTGTGCAAGGAGTATCCAGTGATCGCAGGATACGTGTGAAGTGAGTGAAACGGTCGTGTTAGTACATGGGTGAAACAGGGTCAGCGGAAGCAAGGAATATACAACTGTCGAACTAATGCAATTTAAAAAATGCCAATGCTTGCTTTAGCTGTTTCAAACAGTTTCATAGGAACACATGATCGCGGTTTACAACCCAAACGATTCACTTTTGAGGGACAAATACTGTGTTTCGGAAGGGAAACGCCCTTTCCAATATCGCAGATTAGCAGCATGTAATACATAAATGAACAAACACATTTGAATCTGATGATGATGATGATGATGATGATGGTGGTGGTGGTGGTGGTGGTGGTGGTGGTGGTGGTAAAGGTAAAAGAGATGTATAGCTGATGTCAAGCGAGCAGGCGGTGCGATATAACTCGAGACAGAATTGCATGAATTTCACGAGGGGGGGGGGGGCAGTGCTACCTTGGGAGTGGAGGAGGCGGACTAGGGTCGGCCCGGGTAATGCAGAGCAGGGCATGACAGGGCAGGGTGTGTCAGGGCAGAATAGGGTATGGTATGGTATGGTTTGGAAAGGTACAGTAGGAAAGGATAGGATAGGATAGGATAGGAGAGGGTAGGGTAGGGTAGGGTAGGGTAGGGTAGCAAGGCAACGTGATCAGATCTACTTGATTCAGGCCAGCAGATTATTATTTTGTCACATTCAAAAACAGTTTAGCATCACGGAAGACCGCTCTGCGAAACCTATTCTTCCAGAAGAGCTTGGCTCCATCCGATTACGATTCGGAAATGTCAATTCCCTGAGTGCAGATGGAGGTTAGGGGTAGTTTTCACGAGTGAATCACGACCTCGTCATTAAAGTAATTTTACAGAGATATTCGAAACGAGGCCACGTACGGCAAAGGTAAACGGACCGTCTACAACCACGGAATCTCAAAAAGCCCCCGCTGGTCTCTTTCGTCGTAGTGACAACTAAACTCGCAAATAACCATTAATTAAAGAATAATCCAAGTAAATAATAATTTTGTAAACAGAAATTTCGTACTGTACTCATCTTGAATTCAAGGAATTGAAATTGTTTTATTCTCCAATTGGCAGACTAGCAAGAATTAAAGAAAGCCCAACACAACTTGGATTACGGTCGTGAAATTAATGCTAACCTTAGCTACTTGTTGCTATACGACCACTATCTCACTGCAGTGTTGTGTGAACGAGAGACAAAGTAATTGCACACATTACAACCAACGATAACCCCCCAAGAATTCCGAGACTGGCGAGAATGGGCGCCCAAGAGGTGTGCGTGCCAGCAGGGCGAGCACACTCCCGACTCCCACACACGCGCCAACATTCCAGAACACGCCACGCCACGCCACCCAGCGTATGGACGCGCGGCCGCCTTCAAACTCCGGAAGCTACTCGCGGCAATTGTTTCCAAGGCACAAAAGACTTCGCAAACGTTTGCACAAACACGTCAAGTCGGTCGGGGACCTACTTGCTCTACCTGTAGTACCTCTGTCACTTGTAACCCTGATAAGCAACCTTCTCTGAACGCATTAAGGACATGTAATCGGTCAACGACGCGTTTCAAATCTAATGCGCGAAATTAATTGACGTGAATGTAAGATTACGGAACATTGCTTTGTGATATAATTTTGTATGAGTTCTAATCGCACAGAGTGAGTTTAAGGATTGATTACACCTCGGGCAGAAAATCTTAACACGGACTTCATGGACTTTGAAGTGTTAGGTAAGAAATTCTTTAAAATATTTTAGGACAGAACCTACACACTTTAATTAAGAAGAATTAATCAAAACTACTGTAATTATTCATTAAGCAGGGTCCCGTAGCAAAGTAGTTACGGCGGAAGCAACGAGGTGCGGGATCTGGGGGGGTTGAATTCCGTCTTGGGAATGGATGTTTGCTTTGGTGTCGTGGCATGGTGGGATTTATCCCTACCACCATGTATCCTTAAACCCCATCCTCCTAGACCTCCTGCCGAAGCTCTAAGATGTTCAAGATGAATGTATTGCAGTGCAGAGGGGAACGCTTCTTAAGAGGCCGATGGACAGCTCGTGAGCGTCACCTGACCGTCCCAAACCTCTTAACACGGCAGTGCACTCAGGTGGTCTAGAGACCGGAAGCCTTTGCTCTATTATTACTCTAATATTGTGATTGCAGTTTGGCCGCTCATGACTACCGCTGCTAGATACCTTTTCCTTCCACAGATATGAGTCACACTTCTTTTTAGAAAGTGAGTATTGCTATCCATTCTAGCGGCGAGACATTCCAAAACATTGCACGGGTCTCTCAGACCACCTGGGAGCACTCGTGCAACGGCTTTCGTTCAATACTTCACGCGACTTAACAAAATATTAGTGCCAAATATGCAAAATGTTTATTAGTTTGGGGCATTCACTAACAGTTTGTAAATCATGCAATGAAGGAAGGTTGTCAAATATGTAAAATATACCAAATACAATAAAAATAATATTTCAGCCTATTTAATTATTTCAGTTTTATTGATTTGCATACAAAACTAAATAGAGTATCAATTATTTAAAAATGTATTCCATTATTAAAAATAATATCCATCTTTTTTCTGGTACACTCCTTTGATCGAAATTATAAGGGGAAATTGAATTAAGGGAAATGCAAGCAGACGGGTCTGTGAGACCACGTGCATGCACTGTTACAGAAAGAGGCGCATGTGCTGCCAGGTTAAAAAGGTTCAAGCTCAGTCCAAGATTTACGAGCCATTAAGCGACAGCGGCAGGTGACAGATCTCAATGCAATGGGCTTACGAGTCACAGACGAGTTACGGAGTAGGGGGTCTGAGGCAAGGTTCTGTAAGGTGTAAAAAAGGGAGCGTCAGCTGATCATTGAAAGGTTAAAACGTCCGGCAATGATTTGTTAAGGAAATCTACAGAATATTCTTGAATACTTATTAATAGGGTATGCTTTAGTGATCCTCCCCCACCTCTCCGGTCGATCATATCCTTTCAATTCTCTTCGATAAACATATTTTGCTCTGATAGTGAAACAAAAAATAAAGAAAAACAGTTTTCATGATAGCCTTGTAATAACATCTAACTTTGTTTACTTTTTTTTGCAGAATGTGAAGTACAAAGTCAGGGTCAGCAACAAGTTTTTTTAACAGAGTTAAAAGTTAACATTTTTCATTCTAATCGGGGAAAAAAAAAGAAAAAAAATTAGGGGATCTATTACTTTTCAAAATTATCACTACGACTAGTCCATAATATTTTCGTATGTTCACGATTAATTAATTCGTTAATTGGGCTTGACCCCTTTGGGCGTCACGATGTGACTATCTTCGAATTTTGACTTTCTTGGCTTCATTTTCTCTCGTTTTGGCATCATGCTCCTTTACGTTCCCGGCTGTCTGGGCGAAGTCTTGAAGCAAGCTGGTGAGTCTACTTTTCGCCACACTCCTTGTGGTCTTTTTGGGCTTCTAAGGAACTGAAACGCTCCAAAAGATCGCCAGCAATAGGTCGACACGTGGACTACGCAGGTATGGTATGACGTTGCCTGGACAACGGAGAGCTAAACGACTCCATTCTGATCCATAGCCTATCCTAACCCATTGTTCAAAAATCTGAGATTACAGAAATATATGAGGACGGATCTCATTCACCACTAAATTGTGTCAGTCCAGCCATCGAAAGGTTCGCAGTGTTCGTTCTGCACGATCTCACTGCAAGCGCCCCGGCCTTATGAGTTCCCAGAAAGAATTCTTACGCGCCGATTCCATCAGTGTCTCCGATGGAGCGGACAATGCAAAAGGAGCACCCGCGGCCGGGAACTGCAGAGCCGGCGCTGATCTTTCGCGAGAGCGGGCTTCCCAAGCGTATCGAAGGTTCTGGCTCGCAGTTTGACAGCAGATAAACGCGGTCTATCAATCAGGGAAGCGGCGCGGCGAGGGCGAGGGCGGGATCAGGGGGCGGGGCCCGGTGCAGATCGCCAGGCGAAACTAATGGGGGCGGATGTGCAGACGGGGACAAGGTCACGAGGCAGCACAGAAACACCCATTTTGCACATGGAAACAGCAGTTTCCACGTGAACTTTCATGAACATAACGAATAAGAAAGGATTTGTTTGTTTATAAAATATATTGGATAGAAAGGGCCGACCTGGATGGCCGAGGTGGTTAGAGCGTGTGTAGACTCAGCGCCTCGGTCCGAAGGGTCGCAAGTTTGAGACCCGCCGTAGGCATGGTTGGTTGTCCCTTGTCTTTCATGTAATGAGAGTTGTCGCGGAAGGCCCTGTGAGTCTGCCGACCACAGACCGAGGAGTCCGCATGTGTCTAGTGCAAAGGTTAATGTGTCCCATGAATGTAGTGTCCTCGGCGAGGATAGCCGAAATCAGCATCGCTTGAAGATGGAAAAAGCCCCAGGAAGAAAAAAAGAGAAAGGAATGAGCTGCGTTAAAGTATACGTTTTGTTATTAAGAAATCAATTGTTTAAACACATCGGCAATACATTGTGTACTAAAATACTGAATTCTTATTGATATTATCTTAAATCAGAGGGCATTCAGTGATTCACTAAGGATACAGTCTTAGTTGGATTACAGGATCCTTAGAAACTTTGGTAAATACTGTTTTCATTAAAATAGTTTCTCTATCGGTAAGAAGTCAGACGGGACTGTTGCAGCGCAGAGGAAATACGGAACCACACGGTGGACGGCAGGCGGAGATCAAAAACGGAATTAACAACACCAAGAAATCTGGAGTATGAAGGAAGCTTGAGAGGGAACTGCAGTGCACAAAAACCAAATCTTTGCACCGAGATCAGGAATGAATGACGGGAGGAAGACTGTATTGGAGGTGGGAGAGCGGAGTAAGAGGTCGACACGATGACTGCCTCCGCACAAAGGGTCGGATGGGGACGCGGGAAGTGGTGATGGCGGAGATGGCGATGGCGGAGATGGCGATGGCGGTGGCGGGGGGGGCGGTGGCGGTGGAGGAGGAGATGGAGGCGGTGGCGGTGGCGGCGGCGGCGGGGCGGCGGCGGCGTGGCGATGGCGGCGGCGATGGCGATGGCGATGGCGATGGCGGCGGCGATGGCGGCGGCGATGGCGATGGCGATGGCGGCGGCGATGGCGATGGCGATGGCGATGGCGATGGCGGCGGCGATGGCGGTGGCGATGGCGGTGGCGATGGCGATGGCGATGGCGATGGCGGCGGCGATGGCGATGGCGATGGCGGTGGCGATGGCGATGGCGGCGGCGATGGCGAAGGCGATGGCGGTGGCGGCGGTGATGGCGACGGCGGCGGTAGCGATGGCGGCAGCGGCGATGGCGGCGGCGATGGCGATGGCGGTGGCGATGGCGATGGCGATGGCGATGGCGATGGCGGCGGCGATGGCGATGGCGATGGCGATGGCGATGGCGATGGCGATGGCGATGGCGGCGGCGATGGCGATGGCGATGGCGATGGCGACGGCGATGGCGGCGGCGATGGCGATGGCGATGGCGATGGCGGTGTCGATGGCGGCGGCGATGGCGATGGCGATGGCGGTGGCGATGGCGGCGGCGATGGCGGCGGCGATGGCGGTGGCGGCGGCGATGGCGATGGCGATGGCGATGGCGGTGGCGATGGCGATGGCGGCGGCGATGGCGATGGCGATGGCGATGGCGATGGCGATGGCGGTGGCGGTGGCGGTGGCGGTGGCGGTGGCGGTGGCGGTGGCGGTGGCGGTGGCGGAGGAGATGGAGGCGGTGGCGGTGGCGAACCGTCGGCCACCGGAGGCCATTGTCAACGGGAAGCCATTCGCCCCTGACCTTCGCAAAACTCAAATCCTCACACGATGGTTCAGTGTATGAGCGATTGTGGAGGAAATGAAAGTGTGATTCACGCCGATTCATGGTATTCTACGAATATTAGCCTGCAGAAACAAAAATGATTCTGAACACAATGGTTTTCCAAAAGTGGTGCGGACACAAACATTAATGAATATGGCATAACGTAGCATAACATAAAAGAATACACATTCCAAACCAAGAATATGAACTAGTGGTGGAACAACAGGACACAATTTCTCAAATTATTTGTAACTTTTGCAATTTTCGAAAATTACAACAGTTAAAAGAAAATTGAACCTGCACAGTTTTTACAAACGTACTTCACTCCATTCGAGAAAAAAATTAAAAATTTCAAACTGATGAGATATTTTTAAAAAAGTGTATTCATTTCAAGCAAAAATTACACGAAAACTACTAGCCTAATAGTTTAATGTAGGCTAATTTTTTTTTAAGTTGCTAGTATTGACGGATTTCATGTCTCATTATAATACACACAGCCGCGAAAATTCACTATATAAATAAGAACCCCTTTCGTGAGAAGATATACTCCTACATAAATAGATTTTATTTTTGAATTTCGTTTGCTAGGAAGGCTACTTCGGTATCAGAACCCACAACACAAGTTTCTAAATAAATACTCATTACAGCCTATATTAATGGTATGCTGTTTATAATTTCCGCGTTGCAGTTCCAATAATGAAAGATCGCCAACATCCTTGGAATGTGTTTTTCGGAACTATCTAATCCTAACGTTACAGTTGACGGAAATGTCGTCACCGTTCTGTAAACGACGTCTGTAAAAGCCACTCGTGGAGCCATTATTTTTGTGACATTGCAGGGAGCGCGACAAGCGATAAGTAAAATACAAGCTAGAGCTCTCCGCGTCTCTGCTGACAACAAATCACGTACTTAGAACAGCAAGAAGTGTCTCAAGAGCGTGGCATTTTAAATGGAAAGTATCCACAACAAGGCTTTAGAAAAGCCGTCGTAAAATCTACGCAGGTGCACGCCTTCGTTATCTACGAGCGTTACAACGGAAGAAAACAAGCGTTTGTGCAATGTGAGGATTGCGAAGGCTGGGCTTTCTTCTTTGTTGACCTGCATTCTTATCGGTTTTCTTCAAATGCGTTTCCAGTACGGTTGTAATCAGTATAACGATCTACTAAGTTTTGTGTAAGTCCCTTTTGGAAAACAAATATGGTAAGTACACATTGCACAGCGATATTCTACACGAAGGAAACGTTACCAAACAAGAATGACAAAAAAAAAGCTCTCATAAGCACCCCAGAAAGGACTTGATCGAAATGTCCCTGGACATTTCCGAGTTTAAAAGTCAAATTCTTGCGCTGAGTTTTAGATATAGAACGTGGTTCTGCGAGTAACGCATTATATTCCACTTGCTCTCCTTTAAATATTCCATTACGTAGAGCTCACCTGAGTATTTGCAATGTAGGGCTCTGTTTTCTCTATTGGGATAGCCCGCGAGTCCGAGTTGCAGTCCTTGTCGCTGGAGGAGGCCCTATGCAAAATGAGGTCACCCACTAAGAGCTCTCGACGCCGGGCAGAGAACGGCAATGAGCGCAGTTGAGGAAAGTAAGGGTGGTCGAGGTGGCGGCGAGCAACAAGGGCCGGCAAGGAGACACTCTGAAGCGTACACAATGCGCAGATGAAGACGCCGTCCACGAGGAAGAGGGAGTCATCCGCTGAAAAGATGGTGAGGTCAGATTCGTGAAAAACAGAAGCAAACCCATGCGAAGGAAATGAATGGGAATGTCTATTCTTATAGCAAACGTGCAGATACAGTACTGCTGTTTTCAGACATTTAATACAATTATCATGCCAGTCGTGAAACGCAGAAATATTTAACGTTCGATAAAAACGATATTTTCCTTTCTTCATTGTCGCATTGAGTCTATCGAATCTACAGATCAGTTGTTTCGAATTCGACATGTTCAACGTGTGAAAACATAAGTAATCAACAATGTTTGTATTCGATACTGAAAGCTTAAAATAGAATAACAAAACGCACACTACTCATTCACGAAGAGCACTTTGTCTAGATCGTACTAATGTAACTCATTTATTAAATGTTGAAGATAAAGTTCATACAGAGTCCGCCACAAGTAAGAAACGCCTCAGTGAAACACAAGAGGAGGTCGGCACGAGAAGTGCAGTGAGGGTGGAGGCGTCGAGACGGGGTGGGCTGGGGGACAGTGCCTCGGGAGACAGCCAGACGAGGGGGGTAGCAGTTGCGAGAAGCGCGGTGCAACGATGAAAGAGAGAGAACGGGAAGTCAGAGGAAGGAGAGGGCGAAGTGCGGGAAGCGAGGACTAGCAACGGGGACCGTGGTGATGGAGGGTGAAGGGAAAAATAGAGGGCAGCGCCGCGGGCACAGCAAACGCCCACTTAAAAAGCTCGCTGCGATGAAGGCGCCTTCCTCAGAAGTTGCTTTGCTTTTTCCGCCGTAAGCGGGCGAAAATACGCCACTGAATATATGAGTAATGAAAAGCGTATAGAAATGTTACATCTTTTAAACAATAAATATTCCTGTTAATTAGAGAAAATTAATTAATAAAGAATTATGGATAGAGTGAAAAGAACAAATTGAATATGTAACAAATGAAAAGTTCTTTTCTTTCTGTAGCACGCAATGAATATAATAGTCTCTCCGTTGAGACTTATTAACAGATTAGGTACCCCATATGATATGCAAAAGTGTGTGTAATCTAGATACTATGTTTTATTATTATGTTCCAAATTTGAATTTGCCTGATAAAGGTTTAAAACTTTAAAACGCACAATCTTATGGAACAATTATTTCAAACAGGTCGTGGTATACGTTTATTATGAGCGACAAATGTAAATTATCTCTACCGACTCTCATAAGGAACATTGCAAAACATGATGAATGAAACCGCTACCCTGATTGAAAGCAAAGGCTCTTTCGGCTGTCTTCGTTGCAGAGACAGGTTGAAGTACATCACAGAGAACCGGGGAGAACGGTCGTTAGAATGGCGACATCACGGAACCCGATCTCTCAGTAGCGTGCATGGAAGGCAAAGGGCCACCGCAAGCGAAGTAGATGTGGGCGCGGGCGTGGGACGAGAGAACGGTGAGGTGGGGGGGGGCGGGGCGGAGTGAGGCGGCAGAAATGAAAGGCAGGCCAAAGCGGCGCCTCCCCACAGAAGAGCGACAGGGCGGGGCGTCCTCTGCGAGCTACACGCTGCCACGTTAAAGACGACACCCCGGACGTCACTTTCACAGCAGAAGGGAAGTTTTCGGGCCCTGAATGGCTCGATGGCGTCGACGAAACGTTTTCTTGTGCGTTGATTACGGTTTGCGTGTCTTCAATTAGGTAGATGGTGAAATACCTTGAACATCAGCTGGATCTTCATTAATGTATCTAACTTGAAACGAATGGAAACACGCCTTATCTTTGGAAACTCATAAGAAGAATATCTATTGAGACTGCAACGAAAATACAAAAAGGATTCTAACAGAAAATATACATAAAAACATTCAAGAGGATGCACTGACTGTTTTTAGGGGAAAAACCTATCTGCGTGCATAATTTTGCTTCTTTTTTAGAGAAAAATACAACCCGTGTCGTATATTAAAAAAGTTAAAATATCAGGTGGATGTGGTAAAATCTCGTTTCTGGCCAGATAAATCGCTCTTTCCATCATCCTCGGGTTGATTGATTGTTAGTGATTCCGGGCGCTTCAACTACAGCGGTGATTATTCTCGTAAGTGTAGTGCATCTTTTTAAGGGCGCTATGGCGATGATCCCCTGTTGGATGGTGAGATCCGGCCCCGACCTACTGTCGAATAATGGGGACTTCCCCAATCAGGTAACTCCCACCAGCAGCACCGCCCCAGATGGGATAAGCTCTAAGCCCCCGACCGGTCTCCTGACATGTGTGGAAGTGTAGTGCATTTTGGTGTAAGTGTGTGCGCAAAGGGTGGGGATAAGACAAAGAAGAGGAAGGAAAGATTGCGCGCGGTCCGTGGCCCGTTTGGTAAGGTACTGCTCCGGCATTCGCCTGGTGCTGATCGGAGAAACCATGGAAAACTGACGATCAGAGTAGCGGGCTTCTAGAATTCTCCTCCAGACAGTGACTGAATTCGACCTAGCTGACAAGGTAGGGTAGAAAATCCTGCCGCTGTCGAGCAACTTCCTCAGGTACGACTGGCTCCACGTTACAGTATTGAGCGCCGCCGCCGCCGTGTGGAGGCAGAGTGCCACGTCACGGTCAGGGGGCGCCTGGGGTGGGCAGCGAGAGACAGGGCCGCAGGTGCACCAGGGCGCCATTTTAAAGCGGGAAGCGGTCCGGGATACGGAGTGGTGGTGTGGGGGGTACACGTAAGGACAGCAATGGATAGGCTGAGTCAACGGTGAGCCGACGAGAGGAAACGAGGATATGTGGACTTGCCACGATGTGTGATGCACGTCGTTGTGGAGTCATTCCTATTGTGGAGACTTTGTTGGGGACGTGGGTGTTTTAGAGATTGAGCTAAGTGCGGCACAGAGTGCAATGTCTGGAGGCTGATGGGCGCGGTAAGCGAGGGCGCAATGATGCCTTGTGCCCAGGTGCCATGGTTGACGTTTCCGAATATGCCAACTGCTACGGTCGTTAGTCACGTTAAAATTGTCAATGTATCTCGGGATAGTGAGATCCGGCGCCGATCTACATGTCTTGGGGAGGCTTTCTCATTCCAGAAATTCTCCCTCCGCAGCGAGGCACCGCCTCAGCCTGGAAAAGCTCTAAATTTCCGACCGGTTTCCCGACATGAATGATAATATAGAACACGTAAGTGTGTGTGTGTAAGTAAGGGAGAAGATGGGACAAGGAAGAAGAAGGAAATATCGCGCGCGGTCCGTGGCCCATTGGTTAAAGTACTGCTCCGGAATTCGCCTGGTGTTGATGAGAGAAACCACAAACTCTAGGGCCTCCCGGTTACAGCCACTGCAGAGTCAACGGCATTGCTGGCTGCCGTGATCCGGGGGCACAACGGTTCACGGGTGCAATGGCGCAGGATTGCTTTGGTGCGGGGAAACGACGGTGTGGCAGAGCAATGGGGCGTGACATGGGGGCAGAGGTGCAAGGGCGCAGAGGTGCAAGGGCGCAGAAGTGCAAGGGCGTAGAAGTGCAAGGGCGCAGAAGTGCAAGGGCGTAGAAGTGCAAGGGCGCAGAAGTGCAAGGGCGCAGAAGTGCAAGGGCGCAGAAGTGCAAGGGCGCAGAAGTGCAAGGGCGCAGGGGTGCAAGGGCGCAGGGGTGCAAGGGCGCAGAGGTGCAAGGAAAGAGGAGCAAGGGCGCAGAAGTGCAAGGGCGTAGAGTGCAAGGGCGCAGAGTGCAAGGGCGTAGAAGTGCAAGGGCGCAGAAGTGCAAGGGCGCAGAAGTGCAAGGGCGCAGAGGTGCAAGGGCCCAGAGGTGCAAGGGCCCAGAGGTGCAAGGGCGCAGAGGTGCAGGGCTACTCACTGTGGCGCTGCGGCGGCGCGGGGGGGGTCCGCGGGGGCGCGGCTAAGACGGCCGACGCTCAAGCAGCTGCGCGCACGAGCGCGCGGGTTTCAGTGACGTAACGGGACGCAGCATCTGCAACACACAAACACACTCTTCACTCAAGAGAACCCAGCGGAACACACTCCACTCTATGTGATGGATTCCACCAAAGCCCCTCCTCGCGAAAATCCACAGATCTGTTTGTTTAAAATTGTCTCATGATGCGCTTCAGTTAAGCAGATTCTGAAAGTTCTTGGAAAATAAGACATTTATTTTCCGTAACACATACGGCATCACGGAACTTATACATGGGTGGATATTTTGAAAGTATAAAGATAAATGATTATCAAAAGATTTCAATAAACTGGATACGGTGTATTTTTTTTTCAGATTTCCTTTCTAAACTGTTACATATGAGGTATTGTTCTTGCTGTAGGTGGCCGTTTCACGGTTTGTCCAGCAAATTCTGAAGTAGTAGGTACATTTAAAACTAAATGTTGTTTGTGACCTATTTTGTTTTTACACGGTTTTTAAACGTTTGATACATATTTTCATGTTTACACGAGCAGTCCTACAATATTCTATTTATACAGAAAATAATATACCTACCATCGTTATCCCATTCACGTGTTTTATCGAAAATAATACTTTCAAAAAGTCCTCAAGCAACGAGACCTTTTTTCTCCATTTTTACTCCGCCCAGTGAACTCCAGCCCATCAATTTTTACAATCCTCTTCGCTGTGGAGCACAGGTGCACCGTTTCTCTTTCCTCCGCATCTAAGCGCGCACATGTGCAACAGAATCCATTTTTTATGCTGCTCCTTTCCCATCCATTCACACAGTGCGACACGAAACGGACACAATGAATACGCGCTCCACTACGGCGAATACAATCGACAATCAGTCGCAGAGCTCACAAGAGCATCAAATTGTGAAATTGTGATTTAGTGCATGTAACGATAGCGTTTGTACTTTCTCGGAAACCCGAGAAACTAAATAGTCATTGCCCTATTTCCTTCGGACACTAGGTTGCGAGTTTCGCTGATGTATTGTACAATAAGTCATAGAGAAACAAAGAATGGCATGCACATGTGTAAGAGAGTGGATGCAGTATTTCCCGCAAACCACCACTGCCATTCTCCGACAGCTTTTACGTGCACCCAGTGTCTGACTCATTCTACGTCCCGCCGCTTTGGAATAATAATTTTTGCCGTGACCACATCCGAGGTTATTTCCTTAAGCCATTTCGCCGTTTCGTTTCTCGAAGAGATGCTCAACACACTGGTCCAACAGGTTTCGTATCTTGGGGAATCCTTTGGAAATTGCAGCTCTGAAATCGATTCACCCACGTTGTCCGGGGGCCGGGTGAGCGGGCAGGGAACAAAGAAATGCCAAATACGAGGAACTTCAACGATTCACTGAAAATGGATTTTGAGATTTTCTAGTACTTCTCAATGCGCTTATACCAAGTAACTACAATAAATAACCAATTTGATGAATATCAATGTATAATGCGTTCAATTCTAAGAAAAGGCTATTATTTTATTAAAAAAAGACGGAACATTTCAATGCTGAGATCCAATGGAACTGGTGTTTCCTTTTCGCTCAGATTCAAACATTAAAAGGCACCTGCAAAATAACCTTTCGTAGCCAGTGGACTCTTGGTCAAAGATTTAGCCAGCAATGTTCACGACGTGCAGTTGAGTGGGAGTAGCACCGAGTTTGAACACGCGTCGTGTCAGCGGCTTACGTAAGTCTGGCTGGTCGTTCGCTCAGCGGCACACACGTGGCGACTCGATGCAAGCGCACACGCGCAAGAATTGCAAACAATTGACACACTGGAATACAGCCATGGATGGATTGATTTTTTGCCCGCGCGTATACACTGGCACAGTCAATATTCCTGTGAATGTTCTTTTTCGCGGAATGTGGCGGTGTTCTAACCCAGCTAGAATGAGAGATTCGGCGGTGACCTTTACGTTTGCGGGTTTTTTCCTATCAAAGTATGTCAGCCAGCTCCAATCACGCTCTGGTCTCCCGATATGTATGGTAGTGTAATATACGTGGGTATGTGTAAATAATGGGAGACAGTTGGGCAAGGAAGAGGAAGGAAATATCGCGCACGGTCCGCGACCCGTTTGTTGCGTACTGCTCCGGCATTCGCCTGGCGTTCATTGGAGCATCCACGGATCATCTAACGATCAGAGCAGTCGGCCACTACAATTTACCTCCAGACAACGGCTGACCACGATCTAGCTATCTAGTTGGTATCGAAAATTCTGCCACCGTCGGAACCCGAACCCTGGGACCTCTCGGTCTGCAGTTGATGACCTGAGCCACGTCACTCGGTCTAGTTGTAAGAATTGGTGAGGTGTTTACGATGTTCTCATCAACAAAAAGCTCAGACGTGGACTATGTTCAACAAAGCTATTTCGGTCGCATTGCAGTCGTCTTCAGCGCTACAATAAATAGGATTGCATAAATGGAAAACGGAATAAGCAATTAAATTAATTAACAATTGAGGATAAATGATAGCGACAATATGGCCGAAGAAACATTCATTTTAAATCTGAAGAGATTTGACGTAGATAAATAACAATATTCAATAAACTGTAATAAGTGATTTCTATTGTTTATGTGCGAGAAAATTTTTGAAAAGTGTTCGAAAGTTCTTAGCAAATAATATCAAATGCTTCACACATACTAGATCATGGTGATAGTTTCGCGATGATAGTAGTTCCAGTTTTCAGTCAGATACGAGACGCCAAGGCAAACTTCAGTTTAAATAATCAGTCGCGGACGAAATTAATGTAGTATATATCAATGTACATTTAACAGAGTACGAAAGGACCAGTACCCTTCGTTTTTCACATTACGTGATGAAGAATAGAAGTTTTAGGGAGTAAATATTTTATCCAGTAAAAATAATGATACCATAGTATTAAATTATGACAGTACGATAGTATAAAGAATTAGTGGCGATTAATTTTGCTTGAACGAAACCGAGGGTCCAAACCTTAATCAAGAAACACAAGTGCCAAAAACCTACAATAGGAATATAACGATCGAATCCTAATAGATATCTCTCATCACAACCCAAACATTAACTTCGAAGTACGTTGTCATAAACGATAATTGTCCCTCTAACTTATCAATGCAAGTGTCTAAGTGTTTCTTGTTTTCAGCGCGAGTGCAAAGCGATAATTCTACGCATACACAGCGTCACTTCGTCAACGCGAAATGTCTCGCATGCTGGAGAAAACTGCTGCCTGGGTCACGTGTCAGGCTGGGAAGTGTGAAGCGAGGGCCGATAATTGGATAGGCAGCCCGCATTTTAGACGTGACAGCTCCGAGGAGTCTCCAATGAAATCAGGGTCGCCCAGCAGGCGCCCACGACCCCTCGTGATGCAATACTACAAAGACAGAGCATTGCTCAGGGATCTGCGAATATGAGAGTATTCATTTAATACCAGCGTGATGACGAATTGGAAGATCATGGAAAATCCAATGCACACTCAGAAATTTCTACATTACTTTCAAGTAAAGTATATGAGTGTAATGATCATGTACGTAAATTAAATTTAAAATAAGTACATTAATCTTCCTTTAATATACAACGTAAATTAAGATTCAAGAGCAGTCGAACATTAAATCTACATTAAATTTAATGTAATTTTTAACAGTGTAGTCTATATTGTATTTCAGTTTAGAAGGTTTTGCAGATTAGGGGCAATTTTCTCAGTCTTGTTTTTCTCTCTCTAAGGATACTCTTAAATATATGACCCAGAACTGAACACAGCATTTAAAATGAAATTCATATCCCTCAAATAAAAAAAGCTAAAATCGAATGATTTTGCAACAAATAGCAGTAGCATTGCCTTTTTGTGAAAGATACAATAATCCTTTTAACCTTTTATTGCTTTCCAATTCAAGCTGACATAAAACTTACATTACTTATAGTGATGTTCGTTGCCTTCTCTATTTCAATTTGATTGTGATTTCATTACGTTTCAATTTTTTGTTTAAATGATTCACAATGTTTCAAGTTTTATATACTGTACAAGGCAGCACATTGTATTTACGAGTTCATACTAGACTGTACTACAAAATCTGGGCATGTAAGCCAGCAATCAGAACTTAAGCAAAGACAGGTCTCAGTGACAGCACATCAATTAATATGGAATTCTTTGGCTCGGCACACTGCATTTCGCGCGTGCTCTTGGTTGATGTCTTAATTGAAATTGAGCTGTACGAGAACTAAGAGCGCGAATGATGAGATTCTCATCTGACAAAACCAGCGACAGATCTGAGACGAATTCAGACTCTCCCATTATCTAGAGAGCACCTCACATTCCATGTACGAAATCCATGTGGCGGTGTAATTCGACAATTTAGAACAGTGTTGAGAATTTTGACATATTCCCATTTACTTTGCTTTTGTGTTGCAACCTTCCTTCCGATAGCACAACACACACGTACACCTACATACATTATTCAATTACATAAAATGCTCAACGGGCGACTGAGTGAATGGGCGGAAAAGCACAGTAAAATATCAGAATTGCACGTACACCTACATACATTATACAATTACATAAAATGCTCAACGGGCGACTGAGTGAATGGGCGGAAAAGCACAGTAAAATATCAGAATTGCAAGCAGGCTTTAGGAGAGGCTTCGCGACTACCGACAATATCTTTGTGTTAGATACCCTAGTAAAGCAGGCGCTTGCGCGTAAACGGGCCACTTATATTGCAGTTTTGTAGATTTCGAAATGGCTTTGACTCTATCAATAGGAAAGCTTTATGGCAAAACTTAATGAGCTAGGGTCTCACGTAAAGTTTTAAAAGTGTTGCAGAGCATATACGAAGACGTAAATTTCTGTGTCAGGTGCGGTGATGGAAGTACAACGCGAAAATAAAATCGACAGTAGGAGTAAGACAGGGCTGTCCTCTCTCACCGCTATTGTTTATCTTGTTTATAAACGATTTATTGACGTGGTTACAGGATGCGGATACATCTGCGCCGGAAATTGAGGGCCTGAACATTCCCGGACTACTATATGCTGATGATTTAGTTTTATGTTCGAGACTATTGACGGCTTACAAAAAGTTTAAATATCCTAGAAACGTATAGTGAAACATGGGGATTAAAAGTAAATATTCAAAAACCAAAGTAGTTGTCTTCAAGAATGGATTTATCTGGGGTAATAAGGAGAGATGGTTTTACGCTCAGGAGGAGATTGACCGGTTAAAACATTTACATATCTTGGGGCAAAATTTTCCATGAATGGTGGATGGAGTAATCACATAGTGGCGGGCACAGTAAAGGAAGAATTGCGCTCAAAGAAACTGTTTGCGCAGTGCAGGGTTCCGGAATTGCCTTTAAAGGTGAGCGAGACGATGTTTAAATCGCTAGTTCTCCCAGCAATGAATTATGGGGCAGAAATTTGGGGAGTGGATAGGATAGATCGACTAGAAAGCGTCGAAACAGATTATTTCAAATTAATTCTCGGAGTCTCTAGATTGCAGCAAATGCCGGAGTCCTAAGAGAGGTCGGTAGTGTAGGAATTTGGAAAGATTTTAAAATGAAACCCATTAAACTTTGGATTAAATTAGCAGGTGAACAGGCTGACTCACTTATAAATAGATGTTTTCGGGCAGTTACAGGAAGCAACCAACGCTACTGGTCGTATAAAATTAAACTGCTACTGGAACGTTCAGGTCTGGGAAACGTTTCTCCGGAAATGGTGGGAGATAGGGGAACACGTGACATAGAACGGTTAATTTCGATAGACTTGCGGATATTAAAAGGCAAGAGATCCTGGCAGCAACGGCCGAAAACGTTCGCTAGTTGCGCAAATTCACGCGAGTCCGTTATGGGGTTGCGAACGTTACGTAAACACACTGCAGAAGGACGCAAGAGGGGATACGCTTGGTTCAGGGTCGGGGGTGGATGCAACGTAGATTAAAGGACTCGAATGGTAATGGCATCTGTGTGCTTGCGGTGATAGGGAAGACTGGATCCATATCCTTTTAATTTGCAGTGCGACCGAAACTTGAGAGGAAATGGATGGGAATGGGAAATTACTACTTCCAACATAGGAACGTAACGCTTGCCCAAAACATTCTAGGGATAAAAGAGCTAACTTCATGAAAGAATTAGGAACATTTCTCGGAAAGGTCTCGGACCACTAGAGAAACGGAAATTAAGGAGTGGAAAACAGCAGTGGTTAGTACGAGCAGAGCCTAGACTGGAGAGAAATATGTAATAAATCAATAAACTAACAATAATTAAGTTAGTCAGTAAGTTATGTTAGGTTAGTAAACAGTACAAAAAAAATAAAATAAAAAAAAAAATAAAAAAAAAAAGTTATAAATTGTAGTCAATTGTTAAGTATAAGTAGATAAATAAGTCAATAAAAAAAATATATATATATATTAACTTAAAATAATTAAAATAAGTTAAATAAATTAAAATTAAATTAATTTAAAACAAGTTAAATAAATTAAAATAAGTTATATCAATTAAAATTAAATTAATTAAAATAAGTTAAATAAATTAAAATAAATTAAATTAAAATAAAATAAAAGGAAACGGCTAAAATAAAGCACATTAGGGGCGAAGGGAAGTGGAATCGGAAATGTTAGGCAGAGGCGTTGGTGCGGACGATTTTCTGTGGTGCTGTTTGTTTTCAGGTGCGGTGGAGGCCAAACACTGGAAGGAGAATGCCTGACGCCCGCGCCAAATAAATAAATAGTCTAAAACCGGATAGAGTAGCATGTACTCGGCTTCTGACGGCAGGTTTTTCCCCTTCAGGGTTTTTCCTCAGCCGTACCTTATGGTCTCGTTTCCGCGGCTTTGAGGCGATGGAGAGACCATTTGGTGAATACCAGAAGGCGAAAGGTTAGAACTCGGTAGAATGTAGGTATTGTAATGGCTTAAAGGCCTTCGGCCTAGCCACATTGGATCAAGTTTCTAATTTGGCTGTAATAATTACCTATTAAATAAAAAAATAAAAAATACATTATTCAATCCATTTTTACATCAAAATATTCCCCCGGACTACTAATATGCGGTACAACCACACATTTCCCATTTCTTATTCATTTTTTAAAAATATATAATCATTTTACATTAGCTACTATGCAAATCAAATTTACGCAATATAGTGAACGATGACGCAACCTTCAAATTTTCTAATAGCAACGCATATGCAAAGAAATCTACAAGCTCGTGCTCGAATTGCAGCAGAAATGAAAGGCAAACGCTGCATATCTGCGAGTATTCTGTTTGCTTCTCATAATTCAATTTCATGTCGGCAATCTGCATACACCACTACGATTCTCTGACGAAAGCGACCATTCAATGTAATTACATGGATGCCACCGAACCATGACATTTTCGTAACGAGTTCATTTCTCCGTCGGCCGCAAATATTTACTTTGACAATGCAATAAAGTAAATGCGTCGGTAATAATACAGAGCAATAGATCGCCCATAGGAAGCCCAAGCCGATGTGAAAACAAACATATCCGGCCATGGAGCGACAGCTGGCCGTGGGGAATGGCCGGTGGCACGGGGGCCGCCCACGCACGAATAAAGATCACAGAGCACGCGCGCTGGGCTCACAGTGGGCCTAAAGCGGCCCATACACCAGCGAGCGCGACTTCAGAGTGAGGCTTGATAATCAATCCCCGTCGCTACCTGCTTCTTTGTAGGAACAATAAATCAGGTAGCGGTTTACGACACGGTAATGCGTAGCGTGAGCAAGCTCGTGACCTGCCTAATTCACGTATGACCACTTTAAAACTGTGAACATTCCACATTACAGTTCAATGATTGCCAAAGAAGCACATCAACCGAATTTGTGAAACCTAGTATCCCTTGAATATACCTATCAGCAAAATAATACAAGATTAATTTCACGTCATTTTAGGAAAGTCATTTCACTGAATAAAATGAGTCGAGAATAATTTGTAAATATTCACGTCAAGGCAAGAAGCTCTCCGTGGCCTAATAGACCTTGGAAATTAATGTAAGGAAGCACTGGCTGGATGAGGTGCCGAAACCTATCACTGATCATCAAGGTAAAATAAATAAATAAATAAATGCCTGTAAACACGATTAATGGTCGTTATGTTACTGAGGTAGTGCTGGCTCTGAGAAACTGATACAAGATGTCCACTTGCATTACTTTCCATACAGCGTACAATAACAGCTTTACAGCCCAATAAGACCAAACCTGTGTTATCCAATTACTCATGTCATTCAAAAAGTTGTACAAGTCAAAGAAATACACCTCTCTTTTCGAAATCCCGGTTTACGTCTTTTAAACGCGTTTAAGTTGATTCTGCGTGTGCGTTCGTTCCGTCCGCGTTTTCGGGAGCTACGGGACCAGTGCGCGGCATCTGCCAAGCAGCTGCCTTGGACACCTCGGCGGCGCTGATCCCACCCAAGGCGCACCTCAGCGGCGCGGCCGCGCGCGACACTCGCCAGAGGGCTCTGACCTCCCACGCCCACGCCCGCAAACACTCGCCCACCCCCCCGCTTGTCAATGCGCCCACGCCCTCCAGACTTCGCGTAACCACCCAGGGCTTCCGACACGCCCGACTCGCTGTGAAATTATAGCACGATGAATCCGTCCTCCCTCGTAATGGGTTGAATAGTAATGGAAATTCCTTTGGTTTATGTTCTTTTAATTCCCCCCCTTCTTTTTCCTCGTTTCCTTAAATTTTGATTTATAGTACTTTCTCTCGAATCTTTTCCCTCCTCTCACTGCTCCAGAAACAAAGTTACTTTTCTTGCTTCCATGACGCCAACTTTTCGGTATTCACTACACACTACCTATTTTTTACACCCCATTTCTCACGCCTCTACCATAATATATTCCTATTTCTGCAAGGAGTATTTCACGGCGATCAAGAGGTCGTTGCATCTCTTCCTCCACTCTCAGAGTACGTGTTCGCCGGCTTCAACCACTCTGCTGTCCGTGTTGTTTTCTTCCTCCACTTCCTGCCGCCCGCCCCCACACCTGTCGCCCGCGGCGGCGACCACCGCCACCGTCGCCCCCGTCCCCCCTCCTCCTCCACCCCACTCGCCCGCCCACGCCACCATCACGACGACCGCCAGAGGCCGTAACAACTTTATGCCAAAAATATTTCCAGCGTAAAATGGCTAAATTTATTCCGCACGTACTCTCCCGTCCGCTACAACGCAGCACAGCGACCCGGCTTTTTTTCTTTCGGAGAGACTTTTTTATTCACCAGAATCTTCGCCACGCGCATCGTGGCTTGAAATTCCACGGGCGGGGGTTCAATCCCCATCACGGGTTGCGACCTAAAGAGTTCATATTCTGAACTACTCAAGGATGTGAAGAAAACTTCAACATGTTGGCTTTATTCAATGATTAAATTAAGACCATCATAAGCAATATTGATGCGATCATAGTATTTCATTAAAATTCTACGAAAATTCGCTAAAACATTTCCAAGAGTGATGCGATCATAGTATTTCATGAAAAGTCTACGAAAATTCGCTAAAACATTTCCAAGAGTGTCACAAATTGTAATAATTTTTGTATGAAATTGAACAGAAGCAAGATTTTCAAATTTTTGGAACATGAACGATCTAAGAAAACGTTGTATGGAGGGCTCTACAGCTCGAGACCTACGTAGTAGCGTAGCAATTAGTGGATTAAACGCGGTTCGAGAAGAAACCAAGTTCATGACTCGTTCTGCTCTTGACACAGCACTGCAACGATGTCAACTGCTTATGGCGTGCCACATCTCGTTGCCAATGGCCGCAGAGTCACTGTCAATTTGAACGGATCTTGAGGATGATGAGCGCGCAGCTGCTGCCTGTATTCGCTGCTCCAGCCAGTTCCATCCGCCTCTCTGCTCCATTGTTTGTACAACGAGAGCCAGCTAACGATGAGAACGCCCGTCGGCCTAAAGGCAATCTCTCCGGAGGACAACACTAGCGGCTGGCTGTTCAGATCGGTAGTTTTCCGTGGATTCTCCGTTCTATACCAGGTGAATGCCGGAATCTTAACGAAAGGGCCACGATCGTATGGATTATGCGCGTCATGCGGTGTTTTACGTATGCGTAACTATTAGCTTATCGGGCTCATACTCAAGTTCGCGAGTTCAAAACCGATCGAAGCCGTGAAGTTTTAAGGGTGAAAAATCCTACGCCTTCCTGCAGAAGGGAAGTAAAGCCGGCTGTCCCTTGTTGTAGATTTACTGCAAGTAAAACATCCTCAAGCCTAAATTCAGCTTCTGAGCAAATTTAAAAACGCCTGTTTTATCGCCCGAGTGATATCTTCTTCCTCCACCAGACGGTGAAAGGAGCTTATTGAAATTCCCGTGGTCAGATGGAAGAGCAGGCCATATGGCCTGAGCCTCGCCATGGAAAATAAGGCTTCATTGAATCGAACTGCATTGAACTGAACTGATCTTCCCTTCCTCATCAGTGTTCCCTCCTCTGCCCTTACACACATTTTAACTCTTACACGCACAAGTCGGAACCAGCTTGACCTTCAGCTTGACCGGTCGGCGCAGTGCTCCGTTGAGGAAGATACCGAAAGGGGAAAACCCCGCAAACTGACGTCCAGTTCGGCGCTGATTAAAAAAAAATTCAATGGAGAAGATAGCACAACAAACTCCCACGATATAATATAACTCCACTTTCGGGATTAATTAGGTACCTAAGTAGTTGACGTGCCCAGAAAAACAAAGAAGTCACACGAAAGGCAACGAAAGTGAAAGGAATAAAATAAGAATAATTATAGTCTGAGATATAATTTTCATTGAACTTAACATTGAAACGGTCAACATTTTCTGAAAAATGTAAATGACTTATTTTTATTCGAAGATTTAAAGAGTTTAGAACATTCTATGATAAGAGTCCAGATGGAGAGAAAGGATCGCTTATCCTAAGGAAACAATTCAGCTGACTTTCAGATCAATTCTTAATAATTTCCTGGAAAACAATTCCAAATTTTGTGAGCTCTTCTGCATAACATCTGACACGAAGATTCTTGGAAGCATAAGCCATTTTCCTCTTATTTGCACCATTCCCCATCTCACCGCTCAATTTGGAACGCAGCCACCCACATCCTCTTCCTGTTTCCACTTTGCGCGAACGCGCGCGTACCACGAGATGAAACGCGACTGGTTGTTTCTCTGATGCTGAAAGTCTCAAAATATTTGTGGCAAACGCATGTGCGACCGCTGGCGAAACCGGATCTTAACTTAGAAACGCGATTTGCACACGTTCTCACCCTCAAATGATTGCCCGAGGAGAGAAGTCAATGAAATTAGACACACTCCAGTTGCTCAAGAGCTAGTTCACGGTTGAGGGATCTAAGGATTATCACATGTTTACATTTTTATCAATCTTTTTTCGTACAATTCAGCACAAAGCAATGAGTGAACTATTTAAAGAACTAACCTTTTATAAATTAAAAATGAAATTTTGCTTGCGGCGAACATTTTATATTTGACGTTCTCGTGTAGAATTGTAGATGCTTTTTCAGTTGTATACGTTTGTATGAAGGACAATGATTAGAATTTTTACGTCGACAGAATGGAATACGAAATCAATTTTCTTTAATAAGAAATTGTTTGATGAAAAATTGAAGGGATATGACATATTTGTCGTAACGTATAAACTGTATTTATCCTGACAATGGAGCAGTGATTTTTTGAACCGAAAATCCAGCACTAATAAATATAGTAATAGTGTAATTCAATAGAATAATAAATGCATTTTTCGTTTTTCGAATTGTTTCAACTTATTTATTCTTTCAAAAAAGTCCAACTTTTTCAAAATTATCAATTTTTGGCAAATCCATTGAGTACTAAGACCCGATATTCCGGAGCCCCTGGCAGAGAAAGTCATGTTTTTTGTTCCAAGTACCTCTTTGAGTAAACGAAGAGTGGGACTGGGTGAAAAGCTGTAAAAATATCCCCAAGTCACCCACTCCATAGTCCATCTTCATTGCACACAGTGACGCAAATGTGGATTTTCTGAAATAAAATCTCAGGCTTCAAGTATTGCAGGAGATAAGATATTTCTCTACTGAGAATTTGAATAAATTATTATCATGATTACTGGTATTATTTTATTACCATTATAATATCACACTCACAAGTTTAAGAGATTTCGGTACAATATCGGGCATACTAATTCGGCGTTCATGAAGCAAATTCATCATTGTCTTCTTAGATTAAATGACAAATTCTCTCCTTTATTAGAAACTCGCAGTTCTATTTTGGGGGGAAAGATTTTTAAAATGTGGCTACTTGTACAGGTTACTTGAAATTCAAAGAAAGGCCTAACAAATCCGACATACTCGGTTCGGTACAAAATAATACTGAAGCCTGTGCGTAGTAGCAGTGTAGAGCAAACTGGAATTTCGACGCACACGGAAACTCTAAGATCAGCACCCGAAACGGTCCCACGCGAATGGACCAGAGCAGCAAGGCCGGCGCCTTATTTTATTTACATAACGTATTTTCATTCAAGATCTGGTCCTTGCTGGTATCTCAAGCAACCGATTCTGTAAGTTTCGATAAGAAGAGCGTCTTCGATAAAGGGCACCGCAGACCGTATCGAATCCGGGAGATAAGGAGCGACACTCGCACTAGCATACATGGGAGAGACCAAGAGAGACATTTTGCTTCTCCACTTTAGACTGAGAAGTGATAGCATGTGGATTCCTAAAATTCTTCTTCTCAAGGCGAATACTTTGCCTTATAGCTATGAAAAGCTAGAATACCTACAAAGTGACTCAAAAAGAGGTTATTTCTGAGACTGAAGACAAACGAGCCACCAGAAAAGAAGAAAAATTAAAAGCAAAAGCATGAATCCATATAAAACCGTTAATCTAAATACATACCAACATTATAAAATTCAGAATGTACAGTGATTTGTTTTCCTTTTATTCCTCAATGGACGTTGTTTACCTTAATTCCATCTATATTAGAAAATGACCCAGGTTATTCAATTGACCGTTTACAAACTCGCTATTTGCATCGGATATTGCCTTTACTTGCGGCACTGCTTTCTTAACAGCGGCATAAAATTGAAATTAAAAATCCCACCCTATATTACAAACATCTAACATAACTGCCCCAATGAAATGCGCTTTGGTGTACGATGATCCAGTTGGTGGACAGACTGTTTTATTTCAAAGTTAGAAAAGTGTGTTTATTGCCCTAAGGCTTAGTGATTTTCGTTTAACTGTGAGTTCGCCCTTGACTCTGCGATCATAAAATCGCCTCCTCGGACACTTTCATTTAGAGGGTTCCTGGAATATTAACATCATCGTCCACGGACACCTGCATTTCCTCTAATTCACAGCTGGTCATCCAGACGAAAATATGATGCGCACTCTTTTCAAGAATATGCTAAATATTTCCACTTCTGAATGAAAAACGACGGCACGAGATCTGTTTGTCTGCTAACAGAAGTCTGAACCCTAAATTCTCGTCCAAATATCACTCATAAACAGATGTTGTGTACAACAGCAAATCAGTAAACCAAAAGCAGACATTCAAGCAAGCACGATGTTCGGATAGTAAATGTATTGCATTGGGTCTGGCAGTGTTAACTTCGAAGTACAACAGGAAAAACAAAACACATCGAAGTATTGTAAATAAGCGACATGTTAATTCATGAACCTCTCAAAAATACTACGCGAGACAGAGATATTTGGTGTGCGTAAGTGTGTGTGTGTGTGTGTGTGTGTGGTGGTGTACCCGCGCGCCTGTGCGTATGTATGTACACAATCTTACATTAGTCGACGTTCTTTTCATAGCAGTTCTAAGCAACCTACGCAATTCTAAGTCCATCTCCCAGAATTTCAGCGAAAACACGGCATATTTTCGTCAACAAAAATCCAAAAAAACTATTTTAAAGCAATTCGCTAAGTCGGTCGATGCGTTTGCTTCTGTACAAAAATACGCCACTCGCGACAGCCTGCTCCAGGCACACCGCCCCACTCCTCCAGTGACGTCACGATCTTCATCCCCGACCCACCCTTCGGGGCTCCAGCGACAGCCGCGCGCCCATGCCAGCCCCACCAAGGCCCGCGCCTCCGCCCTCGCCCGACGCGGCCATTCATCACCGCCCTCGCGCCGCTCATCCCCGAAACTTTCCGCTCCCGCGCCCCCCCCCCCCACCGCCACTTCGCCTAGCTAGCAGCTCCGGGAAACCGCCCAGTTCTCCAAGTGTCGTACGCAGAAATATTTAAATGGGCTATGACGAGAACAAATCGAGAGGATTGGGGGACGTTTAAAAAAAAAACGTTTATTGCAAAATGAAGTGGTCAGAAGCTGATGTTATGTTCCGGTACATACATACATACACATACATACACACATACACAACATACATACATACACACATACATACATACACACACATACATACATACACACACACATACATACAAACACACATACATACACACACACATACATACACACACACATACATACACACACATACATACACACACAATACATACAACACACATACATACACACATCATATATATATATATATATATATATATATATATATATATATATATAGATGTAAGGAAATACATCAATACCGAAACATGTGGATGTAAGGTAATATTATACTTCTGAAAGTGTAAAATTTTCTTAGTAATCTCAGTCTGTTCACTTTTTATTGTATTTTTGTATAATGCATATCAACACACATATTATGCACATTTTCAGGTTTCAATTATTCGAATAAACTTATATTTTATTTTTAGAGTTCGAATGTAAACAAAACCACTGCGTTTAGCATTAAGCCTCCACAAAAAGACTGAAGACTTATAAATAGATTACACATTATTTTAACACTCCTTTGTAATAGCATTTCTAAATCTTCCCTTTGCTCTCTGTAACTATCAGGTTTCACTGTTTTAGCAGGCAGGGTTATTTTTATATAAATTAATGATTTCATTATCGCATGGAATTAGTAGTTTTCAAAATATGAGGTATATAACATCAAAACAAAGAAGTTCACTTCCGGCGACATCTACTTCTTCCTCGCATGATCAGCGCTTCTGAATAGGAATAACTCAATGTAAATCAACGTAATAGCCAAGGAGAAGCCATCCAGGAACAGCGTGAGCGAGGTGCGGTAGAGGGGGGAGGTTAACAGAATTTCCCACTACAGTAGACTCTTGCAGGTTCAAGTAACCGGATGATTCACTATGGCACTCAAGATTACTCAGCAACTGAGCCAAATACAAAGCGAACATACGAGGTTTCAGTACTAGTCTCGTACTTTTTCAAACTTTCTGCGTTACCAAAATAAATGTGTATTTTACCTTGAGTTTTACTAATTGAAAGCGTTATATTTTTAAAGCTAACTAAGAAATTGCGACATACATCTATATGAAAAATCCAATGAAAGGATCGAGAATATTCTTTTTAAGTCTCATCAATTATGCAATCATTGAAAACAGTGACGTCGCATATGAAAAACAGTGTCCCTGTACTTCTGTCTTGTGGATGCCAGAATATATTGAATCCATATAATCCAAATTTGAAGAGTTACGCTAACTGAAGGAAAGATACGAAGGAAGATTGCACTTCGGAATGTACACAGTCGCGGTATGAAGAGACATTAAGCGATTTCAAGGCTGCTAATTCAAAACTACCAGACAAACAAAAATTATGAAAGAAGAAACTCTTTTACTACACTGCAGATTCACGGCATGTTCCATAGTCCTCATGACTCTTTAGAACAATATATAATCTGTCATACACAATACATTTGTGTTCATTGCACATACACAAATCAATTAGAGCAATCAGAACAATCTACTGGATGAACATGTGGAAGAACAGGAAATCGTTAACTATGGTCGAAAGATACAGCCCAGAATGAGTTCAGTTAACAAACATATTACAAGAAAAAAAGTATTTATTGAAATTCAGGGCATCTGGACGGCAGGTCTGGCAACTGAGGTGTCCATGTCCGAACGACGTAATAATAAACCGCCACCCAGATAGCTTTTTACATCTAAATATTTGTGAAGTCTGGAAGTCTTACGAGTAATTTGTCATTTGCAGGTCCTCGCATTCACATACCCTCTATCATGACTGGGGTAAGGATCGTAGAACTACGGCATTCCAAAGCGATCTGACAAAACAATAGGGCCATGCAAATAACAAAAAAGAGCCAGTGGTAACAGAATTATAAAGGTAAAAAATTAAAAATAAACATTAAACGTCAACTGAGTCGAAGAGTGGTGGCATGCACGCAAAGGGAAAGAGAGATTTTGTAATCTAAGTTAGACATCAAACTTCAGAATATTATGTTACACAACTTCAAAACTGTGATCTTCCACATTACATAGTTAATGCCAGTTCGTGCTTTATTCCAACATTTGCGAAGACGGTCTTCCTTAGACAAACCGTCACGAACTTCCATCGCTTTGCTCACTTCCTCGAACGAGATAATTTCGTCAGCTTCCTCTCAGAGACACATTTTGTGCGTTAATGGATTTAATATCAGTTCTATTACGTGTATATATCTACTAAACTAAGCTTTTTAGATTCTTTAAAACTCCGTTTCCAGAATACAATTAACTTTCTCAAATATTTTTTTAAATTTTTAATTTATCTACAAAGACTAGAACTTATATGACCAAGCAAAGTAAAACTAAAGAAGCAGTTAAATCTTGGCCTCTTGAGTTTCACGTTATACGTAAAAAATAAGTTTGGGAGGTGTATTCTTAAAACGAGTAACTTCATTGAAACGACGACGATATTTGGTTTTCATCTTAAGTACATTTTTTTAATTACTATAAATTACAATTCATTGGAGATAAAGTGTTTACGGACGATGCAATTAAAATTAGAAAACAAATAAATGGCAAAAAACGTATTCGATTCGATCAACTGTTCGTCTAAGAAGCTGTTACCCAGCTTACAGATTCGGAAAAGGAGCGCGAAATTCTTCAACAATTTGTTTATGTTTTATATTTGTAATTAATAGTTTGGAAATAAACATTTGAAACAAACTCCCCAAATGGTTGTGTTAATGTGTGCTTGTGTGTGAGTAGTGAAACTCTTTTAAGTAAGAGTGGTGTGTGAGTGTGTTTGTTGAAGTGTGTGTGTGTGTGTGTGTGTGTGTGTGGTGTGTGTGTGTGTAAGGGATGAGTAGGGAACAAGGAAAACCACGGAAAACTACAATTTACTCAGCCGACCGCTAGAATTCTCCTCCAATCAGCGTCAGAACTCAATCTTAATCCGCCTGCGTCTGACACGAAGCCTAGACCCCCCCCCCGGTCGGTTCTCAGGGGTAGCTGCAGCCGCAACGGGCACTTCCCCCTGAGCCGTTGCAGCCGGCGTGCTCGGCCTCGGGCGCGTGGGCTCCGCGACCGATTACGCCCCCGGCAGATTTTATTTCGGGCGGCCGCGATCACTGGGCGATAACCGCGCGCGGTAATTAGGCTGACTCATGACCCGTTTTCCCGCACGGTTAACCGCGCCATTCAACAGTCTCCCACTGGGCACCCGTGGCGCAGCGGGACTCCCAGGGTCAACCCGCAAAGGAACCTCGGAGGAGAGGCGGGGGGGTCTCTTTTGGTAGACATCGCGGACATGTACTGGCAGACGCTCTTGAGCCCAGAGAACAAACGAGAATGTGGGCAACTCATTTAGTTCGTTTTGGGAATTCTAAAAGCACGAACTCATTCAGAGCGACTTAGTGTAGAGCCCTTTCCACTTCTCGGCTGGAGTGCGTCATCGACAACGAAATATCGATGTTTCGAAACATCGACGTTCAAATTTTAAAAGTCTATGTTCAAAATACATATATCCCAAACCATGGATGTTTGTTAACATCGATGATGAATTTTAGTCACCTGTAACATCATCTATGTTCACATGCAAAGGGAGACGATGTCATTGTGGTTGTTTCTTTTTATGTATAATCAAGATTTAGCTGACCGACTAAAGTAAAAAATTATCAGAATAATTATCCAAACATTCACACTACACTGTTGATAACAATACACTACACTGTTGATAACAATACACTACACTGTTGATAACACTCATTCAACTACGTAATTTTTCACTCTTGGCAACTTTGATCTGAAGAATGTTAAGGTTTTGGATATTTCAAAATTATTATAGTTTTTAATATTGTATTTTTTTTATAAAAAAATTAATATCAACCACCATCGAACACTAGACACTGATGGTAAAAACATCGGTTTCAATAAGTAGATGATAAATACATCGATGTTTTGATAATATTGATATTTAGAAAACACTGATATGGATGTTGTATTCTTCTCTGTGACGGGTTTCAAATCCACATCATTCCACGTGAAATTAGTGGCGGACATAGCGAGTCCGCAGTAGGTTTTTCGGGGATTCCCCTGCTTTTCATCCGCTATTGCCAACTTCTCAATCATAATTCATTTCATAACATGATAATCACCCATGGATTGAAATAGCTCGCTCATTTCGACTATAACTGTAAGACTAGGAGCTGGTACGAAATCATAATGAAGCACTAACTCATTGATGCAACAGGTCTCCGAATAGGATTACGATGTGATGGACCAGATTACGATATGGACCCAGCATTGAGAAACGATATTTGTATACAATGATAGTGAAACTAGTTCACGAAAGCAATGTAACTAGGTGTCTAATGTGGTCTTCGAAGCATTCAAGTAACCACAACACCGCGAATAAAAAGTAAGAGTTAAAAAAAAAAAGCAATAGACTTATACGGTTTTTGAATCCACATGCAAATGCACCGCCATTTTCCAAATGTACCAAAAATACGCGGAATATTTTAACGAATAACTATCTTAAGAGGCGGGACTATTGATCATAATTTTGGAAATAAGTGTGTTAACGGCATCAAAACACTCTCTCGGCAGAGGTTGCTACACATCAATGAGTGCCTTAAAATCTGATCGTCCTGAGGGTGATCTTGACCTGCTAGTGGAAAGCTACTACGCTTCTTCGTCACTGAAAATACAGGATGTGGGTCATGTCATGGCATCTCGCCTGGCGCGAATCCCAGTTCTACGTCTCGCTTCCAGAAACCTTCCAAGAGGCAGGATCAACAAGACGACTCGTCATTGATGCCTCAGCCAGCAGAAGATAATAAGTGCTGAGAACTGCTAAATGGGTCACCGTCATGCTAAAAATCTAGTTCTGATATGAAACATTCCGTTTATTGAACAGAGGTCGCGACTGCAGAGTGCAAGCTTAAAGAAGTTACACTCTTTACAGAAATATTGAAGCGATCAATCTCGTGCTAGTTTGTAACTACAATTGGGAATCATTCCGGTGAATTCCTCCTCGCAAATTATATCTACTCGAGTCTAGAAATGGCAAAATACTGTCCAACTGAGTAAGCTTTTGTTAATCCACGATAGTCGTTAAGTTTACGTTATTCAACTCGTGAAATTACGCAAGGGAGATAGTGTACTAAGACCAAACATTTTTCTCTTTGATATTAGTCAAATACCAGATTTAGTATACAGAATCCGATAAACCATTCAGGATAAAATAAACCAAATCGGGTATACACAAGTCGAATGTTTCAACGGACACAATTGGAAGAAAATTTAAAATTCAATATTGTATTACTTATTTTTAGTACGGAGCAAATTAAGAAAATATTTGTGTGGGTCGCGATGAAGATAATTTTTCTGAAGTTCAGTCATGTAGAATAATAACCTATACTACTTACACCGTTACATTTTCAACAAATTGAAGAAAGTTATTTAGTGAGTATCGGAGTAAATATCATGATTATCATTATTATTATTATTATTATTATTATTATTATTATTATTATCATCATCATCATCATCATCACCACCACCATCATTATCATCAAAATTCTTCAAATTTCAGCATTAGAATGTCTAAAGTAAAGTGTTAATGAACGGAAATTATTTACTCTAACTTCTTCTTTAACTCTGTTCAACATCTCTTTTCTGCGTCAAAACTTGAAAATTGGTGTCAAAATAAAAATGACCTGCCATTAATTTCCGAATACTATAAAAAATCCATGGTGATAGAGCCAGATTGCTGGTTTCACAGTGACAACACGTATATGAAACGCTTTTATTGGACAGTGTGACGCGCAGCACACAAACTCTATATTTGCATCTGAAATAAAAACTTAGTAGTGAATTCCACAACGAAGTGCTCATTCAAGGAAAACGAATTCGTGATGTGCACATAAGTAGAGGCCACATGAAGTGTACACGATATGCACGAACGTGCTAAATGTACACACGAGGGGAAGCGTGCAATTTCGAAAAAGGCCTTGCGTGCCCAAACAAGCATAAACACGCCTGACTAAGCAGAGGCACGGAAGCACGCGTGCGGACGCGAAGGAACGCGTCTTCGGAGCACGCCAGCACGCCTCGTGGTGAAGATGAGCACTAATGGACGGAAATAGATTAGGAAATGACGAGCAGCATTTTTTAAGCCTTTCCCAATATCGCCGGCAGAGGTCCGACCATTCCCAACTGGCTACAAATTCTCAAATAAAGAACATGAAAATACGATTCCTCAGGGAAGGTTGCTAATAACAAATATACAGCTGCGAAGATTTAAAAAAATCTCGCAACAATAAGGCATACTTTTTAACTGTCATCTAAAATTTGAACGAGAGATGCCATTCTTAATATACGAATAACTCTGTCAAAAGCTAGTCTACTTAACGTCAAATGAACCCTGAACAATGAAGGGTGTCTTTCCGTAATACACAAGAGAGCATCGAGATACAAGGAAAGAAAAATACATTCGAAGAAAAAAAAATACATGGAAAATGTGAGGAAAATATTTTGCAGACAATACAGCCAGCTCAATTTCATTCCATTCCAATTTGAAGGAGTGGTCAATCCATCCTCTCGCCTTAGTTGTCTGCTCCGGAGTCAAACCGAGATCCGTGCTTCGCTGTGGAGCCAACCCACCGCTCGCCTGTTCTTATTTGTGCATTTTGATTGGCGGCTAAGCAAACGCCGATAAACTGCTAACAGCCAATATCCGCGAATTGCGTAGTGAAGCGATTAACACGACTACTGGGCTAACACGCCGAGGATTGCTTCTGTTCCATTGCACAGTCATCACGCAAATCAGTCAGCACGCATCCTTCCCCAACAGGTGTGAATATCTAATAACGCCAAACACTGGGGCTTTTCTTTTTTACACAGAGCTACGACGAGCTTTACTCTTACGCAATGGAAGCTGAGTGTTGCACAATGGAGTTACATATTACGAAGTGACGAAAGTGTTGTTGCCGTCAGTCGAATTACAAATTTAATTGCACCCACTTCACAAATGACTGCTTGTGCAGAACGACGAGCTTTTTTGGCCACTCCGCGATCCAGGAAAAGATCGACTGATTCGGAACATCAACATGGATCACTGAACAGTGCGAAATGAAGTGTTAAAGGTCTAAATGAGATAACATTCCATTCTCCGGACTCTGAAATTCAAATTCCCGATCACGTCATTTGCCATTACTCGACTTCTGACAGATGATGAGAAGTTTCCGCATATTTTTCTCGTTTCCTAATACCATCCTAGCAACCCTACATCATTCACAGCTTTTCATACATCTCCTTGGGTGCGTTGCAGAACCGAGGCTTGGAGTTTCAGTAATGGACGCGAGACTGAAGGGTAGCCTTTTCGCCATCTCTCCCTTCAAATAAACCCCAATTTTGAGCCCCACTAAGGCAAAACAGCGTCCGCCCGGAGACGCAAACGAAGCAGGCGAGCCGCCCGGGCGTCGTATTTAAAGGCGGGGGCTCCGGCGAGCGCCAGGTCCGGGATTTAATCCCGGGCGGGGGGGGGTTGGGGCGGAGGCGAATCGAACGCCGGGCGGATGGGCACGGGCCGGGGGCGGGGCGGCGGGGCCGGGAGAAGGGCGGGGTGGCGGGGCAGGCAGCGACCGCGCGCCGCCGCCGGGCGGGGACGATAGCGCCGCCGCCGCCCCCCCCCCCCCCCCCCGGCCCCCCCCCCCCCACAGCTCATCTCGTCTCGTCTCGCACACATTGGCAGGCCCGGCGGCAGCGGTGGCCACGGCGACAGAGGCGGGGGTGGTGGCGACAGCACCCGAGACAAATGACTGAAGCGAATATCCCCCCGATCGCTATTGGGAGGCGTTCGCTGATACCGATGGCAGCAACTTAAGAAAATATAATGACCTTGGCGAAGACGATCGACAGTCGACACGCTATTCCCTAGTCGCAGGTAATTCACTGTCCGTTACAGGGTTTCGTTCCGATTGATGCAGCGACTGTCAATCAAGTGACACGAATCACTCTCAGAACGTATGACATCGATACAGTAGCATACAGGTATCAACGTGTAACATAACAAAAGTGTTCACGGAAATCGTTTATTATTCATTGGGTTGTTTCCTTCCCCGCTTTTCCCTTTCCTTCTCCAACCTGACCTGACCTGACCCGCCCCGCCCCGCCCACTCCACGACGGGTGCCCTTTATTCCATTCGCCGGGCTAATGAAGCACCTACCCCTGACCTAAACCGTCAGTGAAGCTGTGCAGCTCTGGATTTCGAAAGCTTTCTCTGTAATCAGTACGCTGTGTGGCATGCGGATGATTCAATATTGGTTCCGACGAAGGATGAGGAAGGATGGGGAAGGGAAACTATACTCCATCGGGGGGTCACCTTGCAATTCGATGAATGAGAAAACGATGCCATTTGCTAAATCAGGGAAGACTACAACGAATAATTATTTTTAATTTTAACAAAACACGTAATAAGTCGCGAAAAAGCCATGAAAAATTAATTCAATATCGTTGTCAATATTCGTTTATTTTCAATTGCACTGTTTGTACCTAACGTCTCACGCCCCTTGATTATTACAATGTGAAACTTAAAAGTTAGCAATAAACACAGTCCCATGCACAAGCGACCCCTTGATAGCGCTTTGATTTAAAATACCCCAGCGCTAAAATCTACTTATTTATTTATGTATTGAAGTTTCGAGGCCCTTCAAATACAAAACGGAAGACCCCCTGAAAAAAATCTGCCGAGAGCCCGCTGTGTCCACCACTAAATACCGCATGGATTGTCCGGGGATCAAACCCGGGCCCTGGGGTTAGAAAGCGAATGCGCTGCCCATTTTGCATTGGGCCGTCCCCCTAGTGGACGCCAACACCGTGCCCAGTGCCGGCGCTACCCATGGGCAGGCCGGGCGATCGCCCAGGGGCCCCGCGAGTCAAGGGGACGGATGATGGAAATGATGGGAGAAAATTAGTTTAAAAAATGAAAAAGATATTACAACTCGAAAAAAATCAAATGACACGAACATTAAAGTACATCCTACTGAAATTCATATTTATTATTTCAAGTATTTAACAAGTGATTTTATTGAACATTACACACAATTTTTTAGCGTTTTAAGCTCACCGTGGAAATTGCCTTATTTGATCACTAAATATTTTACTTAAAACTATTATTTCAAATATATTTCAAAATACTTTTCTCTAGCTTAAACGTTGAAATTTTTGTTATTTTTGGAAATAAAATAACTCTTACAGTTTCTTGTCACAGCTTTAATTCTTTTGGAGGAGGGTACGATTCAGCATTTCTGCGGACCCAAAATTGTCTAGCCCCGGCAGTGACCGTGGCCAAGGCTGAAGCGGTGGCAGTGGAGATGCGGCGCGAGGGCGGGGGCGGGGGCGAGTCCGTGCGGGGGCAGCGGCCGTGACCGTGCGCCAATTACCCGGCGGGGCGCTGCGGTCCGGCTCGGAGAGCGGAGGTGCGCGCGGGGTGATTACGGGCCGAACGGCAACCATTCCTCGCCCGGGCGCCGCATCCGGCCCCTCATTCGCGCCGGGAGGACGCTGGTCGCTCCAGCGACGCCACACCATGCGATGCGATGCGATTCGATTCGAGGCGACGCGACGCGAAGCGAGGCAACGCAAGCGAGGAAGCACGCGACGCGACGTTCACCCGCAGGGGCGGGGAGGAATTTGTGCGAAGTTTGGAATGATCAGGCAATGAGCAATGCACACAAGAAAGGAGAACTTCGCGAAGCGACGCGAACCGACATGAAGCGAAGCGAGGCAACGCAACGCGATGTGAGGCGACGCGACGCGACGCGACGTTCCACCCGCAGCGGGCGGGGAGTGAACTTTGTGCGAAGTTTGGAATGATCAGACAATGAGGAATGCACACAAGCAAAGGTGAACTCGTAAATGGGGAATTCTGGACGACGGCCCTGTCGATTGCTAGCAAGTGATGAGGGGGATAAATAAAATTAGTGGTGCTAAAACTGCATATAATATTTCGCCCGTACTCTCACGCAAAATAACGCGGAATGTGCTCAATTTTTGGAAAACTTGTTTATTTCCTTACGTTAAAATCTATCTTTAAGGAACAGATTTCATTGAAGGGAGAAAAAATTATCTTCATTATAGCAGTTTTAGAAAGACGCCGAAAGAATTTTGAAATTTTGCATTTTCAAAAATCAAAGTTTTCAACGCAAGTAAGACCTGCTTCATTCTCTCAAACGTCCTTTACACTACCCAACAACGCAATTTAATCCAAAAACGATGGAGTTATATTTTCAAAATGTCCCAGGACCTACATGTAAGTACCCCCCCCCCAAAAAAATTGAAATATTGATTTCAAATTCAAGGGGCCGCGACATCAGTCCAATCGCTTGGAAAATATCAGTTTTGGAGAAAATCGGCTGAACGGATTACCCGCTAGCGTTTATCACGGACGGACGGATGGACGTTTTGCAATCATTCCATTTTTAGGTATCAAGGACCCATAAAACATAGATTGTGGCTACACCAAGTGTTAGAAGATTTTTTTTTCTAAATTTAGCAACTGTATTTATCCACTTTGATTGTTACCAAGGTCCAGCAATAAGAGTTTTTCCGTCGAAATTTGCCGTTTTTTCGCGCAGCATTCTGTCCCTCTCTGCCGCTTACGCAGTAGAAAGTAAAAGGGGAAATATTTTCCTTCAGTTATTTCTGGTGTTGCCGGCCTTCCCTGAGTTTCTAATAGAGGCGCTGGTATTTGATGCGGTATGATAGATAATATGCTAGAGCGAAGCTGTGACGGTATTGTGGCGAAGGATTTGTGGTTCCTGATGAGAGGACCTAGGAGATCGATACAGCTAATTAGCTAAATATTAATCAGTTAATTGAAGAGGTTTCGAGGTGTGCACTGGCAAATCACCGCAAGAACCACCAAGCAGATCAGCAAACGAAAGGGCCGGTGAGCACACAGTCGATGGCGGCAGCGCTCGAGGTGAAGTGGGTTCGGTGGGGGGTGGAGGGGTGGGGGTGGGGGCGGGGGCGGGGGGCGTTAGTTGCGGTGAAGTCGTCGGCGGGCCGCATCCATCGTGGAACGCTACATTTGAGGCTGCCTCTCGGGACCATTGGCCCATTTATCAGCCCCCTCCCCCTCTCCCTGCGCTCGATCTAGCGCCGATCCTTGCCACTTTCCGCGCTGTTAGTTTACGGCACAAGAACGCTTCCCATTTACGAAAGGGGCGAGGTTTCTCCCATGCACTCACAGTTTCGAACAGGGAACGGGCGACTCTCTCTATAATGGGCAATATTCTGTAGGGCGGGACTTCCGATGACTGGATACAGTATGCAATATCGAAATCAAAACGTCATCTCCGTACAAAAAATACAAACGAACTTACCCTAATTTCTAAAATCTTTCCGATGCATCAATCCACCATCCGATCAAGAGAATTCCAATAATTCACTTCATTTCGTTAACGTTCCATATAATTTTTTATAATAATCAATTACGTTAAATTACGGATATATCATGAAATTGTTAAAATAAAACTGTCGTTACTCATTTGCAAGGTCCCTAATTTAATAGAAAATAATGTCAAATTTTTAATGGTCTTCTCAATATACATTTTTATTTTCTCTCGTCCTTCAAAGGTATACCTGATATTGTTTGTCTTACTGTAGACACTTCAATGCTAACAATGTGAGAAGAGGCATTGTGCCGCGACATCTCATTCTGTCACATCCATTTCGCGAGCATAATCAACACATCCGCAAAGTCCCTTGTGTCTGCCTCAAGTGGCCCGGTTCCCACTGCCTGGGCGGCGTTTCCGGGGCCTGTTCAGCTGTCCGCCGCCTCCCAACACTATTCCTGCATTTAACCAATCTTTTTCATCCGTCTCCTACACTATTACGCTGTGTGCTGCTCAAATTTCTTATACCTCCAAGTAAACTCTTTCATTTTCTCTTATCAATTATACCTCCTTTTCATCCTCCCTGTGTGTTCCTTACGTAAACAAATTCTAATTCGAGTCTCTCATAATCCACTTTCCCTTTCCCCCCTCTTCTCAGCGCCAGTATGTACGTAGCCCCTCCCCCACCACCAAATCCCGCAGCGTCGAGAGGAGTACCGCCCTCCCTCTGCTTCCCTCTTCCCGGGGCAGTCGCCCGCGCGCTCGGCGCGCCAGCCGAGCCACTCCTCCCGCAGCCCGGGATGGCGAATAACCAGACACGGGGCTGGGGGCGAGGGGTGGGCGGGAGGAGAGCCTAGGGCCGGGAGCGGGCTCAGTTGTGGGATGCGGGAGTGGGGGTGGTCGCAAGGCCCCTTCACTCAAGAGCACTGGGCGGTGGCGGTGGTAGAGTGGCGCAGGTGAGGCGGAGGATGGTGCAGCGAGGTTGGCCGAGGGTGGTGAGGAGGTGAGACCGAGAAGAGAATGGGGAGAAGAGGAGGACGGGACGAGGGTTGGTGTGGCGGGGCGTGAGCGGCAGCGGAGAGCGGCGTGGCGGGGGGTGGCGTAATGTGACGGGCGTTGGTGTTGCGGGCGGGGACTGGTGTGGCGGAGAGTTGCATGACGTGACTGGTATTGGTGTTGCGGGCGGTGAGTGGTGTGGCGGGGAGTCGCGTGACGTGAGGGCGGGGTGTGACGGGTATTGGTGTTGCGGGCGGGGAATGGTGTCAAGGGGCGAGTAGGGCAGGCGTGAGGCGCAGTGGTGCGAGGGGCGGGGAGTTGCAGGAAGGGCGGGGGCGGGGAAAGAAAGGAAGGGGCGCACTAGTGTGACGCCATAGGTTTTTGAGACGTGCAATCTGATTGTGTTGCTATCCACATCCAAATATTTCGCTGTCAAACGTAAAGTGGAAAAATAGTGCCCTTCGAATAAATTTAGGCTATGACACATTAAATATACATTTATTCTTCTTCCTCATTGGATGAAATACGGAGACAAAATACTCTTTCTAAATACATTAATTATGCCGCAATCATTATAATACTGCTTGTAAAATATGCTGAATAACAATATGTTTAATCGAAAACACTAAATATGATAAGGTCTTTATAAAAATCACTAATATACTGGCTTTGTATTCATCATTAATGTAAGATGTCGATAGTGAAAGCATTTAGAAAACAGTTCATTAAAAAATAACACCACAATTAACTGTTTATCATGTTCTTGACATAAATCCATGATAACAAATCAATGTTGTTATGGAAGTACATTTCCATAAAGATTTTCGCAGCTGTAATTTTCATTAGTTTGACTGTGTCTAACCTATCTTTAATTTGTCGAGCTAAAAACATTAAAGGAAAAAAAGCAAACGCCAAACGTTAAAAACGTTAAATGGCAATCGTTGCAACGTCGCTCATGCACTAAAATTGCAAACTGAATCTGGATGAAACTAACTCCGAAATTTGTTTCCTGACACAATAGATACTTCGATTTTGTAAATATTACACACCCAGATTGCGTGATGCACTATCACACAACGCGAAGTTATCCTTCTTATTCAATGTCATGACTGCTAGTTAACACATCGAGTACAATTGTTCGCAATTTACGAGTCGAATGTCAGCCTGACGTCTCAATTTCGCTGTTTGTGAATATGACTTCCCAAGTTAAAGAAACTTTGTAACCTCCTCTTCATTAACCTTTGTGCAGGACCTAATTCAATTTACACACGACGAGTTTACTTTCAGAGTTATGTTTCTCGATCTACAAATCATTCGACTGCCGCAAAGAGAGAAAGCAAATCTATGACGTTTTAAATTGCAATGCAGGTTGTTAAAGAAAACCAGTGCATACGCATCAAGATAATACGACTGTTTCTTCTGCTCTGCCCACTCGCGATCAAAAATAATTCACAGGCTTCCGATAGTGGGCAATAACAATGAACGGCGATTACATTTTTAATACGCTACTGAAGGCAATTTAGTAATCACACGTATACGTGAAGGTAATTTAGTAATCAAAAATGTTTTTCATTGCGATTATCGTCCAAATTAAAAGCTGATTTCTTTCACCTCTTTCTTACGGGCCGTCCGTAAATTACGTGAGGCGATTTTGGCGCCTTTTGGACTCCCTCTCCCTCTTTCGTGAGTTGTCGTGAGATTTAGCTCGACCCTCTCCCCCCTTCTAAAGTCACGTGAGATTTTTAAAAATGCGTATTTTTAATATAAATATGTTAGTTTGTGATTGATTGCGTTGGGATTTATTTAAAAAAACAATTTGCTTCATTATATTTAAGACTAGATATGACTAGTATTTAGAAGATAGAGAGATTGAACTACAATGAATATTATTGCGCTTCTAAAAACACTCGGTAATTTTTCTTTAAAATATCTGAAAAAATACAGGTAATGAGATTTATCTCATTAATGATAAAAATTGTGGTAATTTTTGTTACATTATTTTTCTCAGTATACTACGCTACTTATTGTTTCATTCGCATAACAGTGTTAAAAATTATTGTGCCACATTTAGCCATATTTTAGTATAGAAACCTGCTTCACTTAAATTGTCTCGGTGTTCTCGTCATTGAGCACTATTTTAGGGAAAAAATTACGTTATATTTGCCAAGACATCCCGCTCTCCCCCACGTATGATTAAATGAGATTCGCTGGAACCCCCTCCCCCTAAACACCTGAAGTAATTAATGGATGCCCCCTTAGGCACTGGGAAACGTATGATAATTTGTTGTATTAATCCACTTGAAAAAGAACATGTGGTGCGCGCCATCCCGCTGCTCCATCGCGCGCGTGGGCCAGCCGCATTGCTTGGCACACCTGCGTCGCGGCGTCACAATCGAGACGCACGGCGACGACGCAGGCGGCGGCGGGCGGCGGCGCTCTTGCAGTGACCGCGACGCCCTGGTCTCCCCGCCGCCGCCGGCGCCGCCCGCGCCTCGTCGCCAAGTGGGCCGGCGCGCGGCGGGGAGGCGCGGGGTGGCGCGGCGAGGGACGACCAGGGACGGCCGTCCGCTATTTGGGTCCCGCGCGGGGAGGGGAGGGGCGATGCACTGCCCCGTCGCACCGGTGCCACATCCGACCTCACCCACATCGCGCACGCCATCGATCGTCCGCGGCGGCGGCGGCGGCTGGCAGACGCGGCGCGGCGCGCGGCGCGCGGCGGCGGCGGCAGAGGCGGTGGCAGAGGCGGTGGCGGTGGCGGTGGCGGTGGCGGTGGCAGAGGCGGTGGTGGCGGCGACGGCAGAGGCGGTGGCGGCGGTGGCAGAGGCGGCGGCGGCGGCAGTAGTAGTGACGGCGGTGACGGTGGTAGCGGCGGTGGCGGATGTGGCAGAAGCGGTGGTGACAGAAGCGGCGGTGGCGGCAGGGGTGGTGGTAATGGCGGGGCGGGCGTGCGGAGCGGGGCGCGGTCGCGGCCCGGCACCCCACCACCGCCTCCACCGCCACCGTCAGGCCCGGTCTACGGAGACGGGCGTTGCGCGGGCCGGGCCTGGCCTGACCTGGCCCGGCCCGGCCCGGACGCACCCAGATCCCAGGCGTCCGCTCGCCGACCAATCAATCGAACGTTAGCTCTAGTTCTTTTAAGTCCGATCGGCGTTCCACGCATATTTTACTCAGCAGGCGAGAAGAATGAAACACGAAAGCGAGGTAGTACTCTGTAGGGCGCAGGTCAGCAACCTGTGGATGGATAATACTGCAGAAGATCTTCTAAATGTAAGCCCTTAATGTGAATAATTTATTTACATACGGAAGGAATAATTTATTTACATACGGAAGGATTTTGTTTAATTTGAAACAGTCCAATATTTATGATTAAAGTTTTTTTTCAATATAAGGAAACAAGTTTAGGTCACATTATCATGTATTGCGCTTCAAGGAAAGACCAAGAGAACTGAACACTCGTCTATAATGTGCTGTCATTCTGCAAAGCAATAAAAAATTTAAAAAAGGGTGAACTAAACTTCATCCACGAGCTATCTGAAATGACGTGGCGACAGACCATTCGACCGGGAGCGACTCTTGCGATTTATGTTACAGGAGATCCTGTTAGTTTCTTTCTCTAGACCACTCTGTATTGCATGAAGTTTTGTCGAGACAGAATACGTAGTACATTAGCAAATGTATATCCGGGCAAGGAAATTTGAATTTGTACACGCTTAACTATTTTCAGCATTTAGACCGATGATATTGTACAGTACAATACAATAAGCTCAAGGCAAACGTTATTTTATAGAACAGTAAATTTAGCTGCTTGCAGGTAAAGAACACATTAGAGAAACTGGTGCACCGAACGGGGGCACACCTGGCCTGTCTAGAGACATTCTGCCCATTACCTGTGTCACCATTACATTCTCACCAACGAGAATGAAGTCATTTTAGATTTCATATGGTTAAATATATATTATATAGGAAGTAATTTCGAAATATTATACGATTACTTTCGACAACGGCACTTTACATTGTACTTACGATATAAATTGTAATTGGAAAATAATTTTTCTTCGTTCAATAGTTTTAGGTCATATTGTTGTAAGTGCAAAGTAAATTCAACAAAGTAATCCTTGTTGACGAATAATTTCTTACAATCGAACCATTACTTCGAATTTGGTTTGATAATATAAACAATGTTACACTCCCTCCATGCAAAGAAAATTCAATAATTAGAGAAAAGGAAAGAAAGAAAGAATGAATGAAAAAGAAAGTACTCAGTCGTTTTAATTTCGGAATAAGAGGTTTAGAAATAAAATATTTAAAAAAAAGATGAAACAGGAAAATGCTGCATGAATGAACGAGGTAATAAGAGTACACAATTAGTGACGTGCAAAGACAGCGAATGGGAACGAACTGTAAAGCGAATGAAGGAAATTAACCAAGTGGATGGAGCATTGCCAACACTTGATAACTTCTTCGACGGCATTTGTATTAAGCTGATCGTATTACATTTTACTTTTTCTCACAGCTCCCACGGAAGAAACGTAGCGTAAAACTAACTTGCGTCATATGAGATGTATGACTCAGGTTATGTAATGGCTTTGCTATCGGATTGTACGTTATCTTTGTGATATCTACATTACTAATTTCCGATGCGCAAAGAAATTTAAAGAAAACTAAGCAACTCGACCACCTGAGTCGCATCTACGATTTCGATAGATACCCTGAAGCTTGAGGAAATTTCCAAACAATGAAACATATTCGATTTTGACTGAAAAATGCAAATATTTGATTCTGTTTTTCCGCCTATTTTCACACTGTACGTACCGACTGAATCATCAAATTCAGTACAGCGATGGTTAAAACAAGGTTAACGTCATGTGTGCGCAAGACTTGAAGGAACAGGCCATTAAATACTTCAGTGTTACGTTATAGAAAATAAACTAGTTGATAGTATTGGTAAGTAAAGAACAAAGGAACAGTCGCAAAATCGTAGAGACTGTTTTAGTTAAAATATTTAATTTATGGTACTACATACGATAGTATTTTATTTGTAGTTCATGAGCAGTGACATTTTGTAAAACCATTTTGCGAGGTTTTGTTCTGCAAGATTTTTGTGGCAGCAGGTCACAAATAAACTGATAAACTAAAAATTAACTCTCACATGAAACTTTTCCGTCTACTCCTATAGAGAAATTGGCGCGTCCAATTGGATACTATTATTAGACCAGTATGCGTATCTTATTGAATATACAAAGAATATTTACGGATTTTGTATATAAAAAAGTTATAAATGAATAACAACAACACATTACAACGGTGAGTTGCTAGCGCGTACGATTTCCTCCGACATGTTTCCAGAATCGATTACTTAAACAAAAACTGCAGTTCGATTTATTATTCCAACAGCAAATCACCTATTACAAATCTTTCTTTCATTCACTCGCTTCCTCCCTTGTAACCAAGCCCTCTTCACAATCCCTCGTCATTTAATTTGAGAAGCACCAACCCCCAGGAAATATTTAGGAAATACTCAAAGACGAGTTGCAAGTATAAATTTTACATCCGTTCAACCGAATTTTAAAATTATCCTCTAAAAACAGCCTGTGTACAAACAGGACAATTAGCGTGAGAATGAATGACAAACCATTAACATGTAATAAGTTAACAGCCCTGAGAGTTGGTCATTCCGAACAGGAGGTAATAAATAAAAAATAAATAAAAATAAAAAACCAAGGAAATATGTAAACAGGAGTCGCGAGTTCCCCTGCACCGAAAGCGTCAGAGCCCGGCACTCCACCATCGGCGCCGCAGGCGGCAGCGCGCAATCGAGGGTCGAAAGTCCGCGTCGGGCCCCAGCCATTGACGGTTCACGTAGAGGGCGAACAACACGACAATGCGCCTCCGCCGACGCGGCGCCCGGGCAGGCCGCCACGCGGCCGCCAGCCGCCTCATCGAGCAAGCCATAGTGGGCTCACCAGCGGCTCTCTTTGGCCCCGGTGAACAAGCTGATAGGTAAAAAAAAAAAAAAATTTACAAGGGAGCAAAAAACAACTTTAACCTAATACTGTAAATCAGGGATTAATGATATTCAAACAGCTGTTTGGAGGAGAATTCTAGCGGCCGGCTGCTCTGATCGGTAGTTTCCCGTGGTTTCTCCGATCAACACCAGGCGAATGCCGGAGCAGTACCCTAACAAACGGGCCACGGACCGCGCGCATCTGTCCTCTCATCCTTGTCCTATCCTCTCCTCTTACACACACACACTACACTAACATGCACTACACTATCACATATTCCGGGAGACCGGTCGGGAGCTTAGAGCTTGTCCCGGCTGGGGCGGTGCCCTGTTGGTGGGAGAGTCCTGGTTAGGGGGAAACCCCACTAGCCGACGGTAGGTCGGTGCCGGATCTCGCCATCCAGCGGGGGAAGATCATCGCCATCTCCCGAGAAAAACATGTACTACACTAACGGGACTAATGACCAGAGAAGTTGACGCGCCCGGTAACATGAATAAATCAATCAATCAATGATATTCAAACAAAATCTACACACAAATAGTTTCGTTTGAATATCACCTTCGTTTGAATATCATTAATCCCTGATTTAATTCAGTGAAAAGTTGTTTTTTGCTCTCCTGTAAAATGAAGTGTTTAAAACTTATCAGCTTATTCACCGGGTTCAAAGATATAAAACCACGAGAACCGTCGCATTAACCATAAGGTTTTTTCTGAGTTGGTTGAAGATGTACTCACACCATATACTTTTGAAAACGTTATTGATGATTTTAAAATATAATTCTGGCAGTTCATGTATTTATTCACCAAACATTTATTAGAAGTTAGCTAACACAGCGGTTTGGTTTTTCATGCATTTAATATATTACATATTACAAAATGCAGCCTCGGGTAAATGGAAAACATGTACGGGCAGTGCATTACAGAAGATATTGGTCCCTATTTTAACCATACCGTAATTACAACTATTTTTAAAACGTACTACAAAATATTAAAACACCGCTCTCCCATTGAAGGATTCGGGGTATGAAGATACTTATCTTCAAAATTTGCATTTGAAAATTAAGTGAAAAATATTGAATACACAATTTTTTAATTAAAATAAAAAAATTCCATCATTACCTGTAAATAGGAACAACTATATTCTCAGCCCATATAATCATAATCTTACATTCATAAATATATTTAAAAGGTAGGTATTTATTTGGAAAAATAGTGGGCACAAAGTATTCCCAGTCGGTAAAACTTGAAAAATACGTAACTTAGGAAACAAATCTTTGATGGGAGAAACACGACCAGAAAAGCAAATAAAAAATGCAAAAAGCATACGCCAACATATTCTTCCCGATTCAACAGTTCATTTTCATAGTAACGAATTTTCATTTCCTTTTGTGCTCTAGTTTTCTGTATCGAAGGCGCTCTTCCATTATGCTGCCAAATTTTGTTGAAAACTGGCGTGTCTCCTGTGTTAAACGAAATCCGAAAATCGTTGAATCCGATCTTCGTTATAAGGCTGAATGCGGCTTGTTTCTCTTTCCGAAAAATTGTGTTTCACGGAGATATCTCACTCTGAAAATAAGCTCTTCAATTATACATTAAAAAATCCAAACTAATGTAGTAAAATTAAGGTTCTTTTGTAGAAATTGTCACTTCGACAGGAGACTTTGGTGTTTAATGTTATTATAAATCAGGAAGGGGCTTCCGTCAGCCTAACCCTTAGATAACACCTTTTTCGAATAATTCTGGTTTGAACGTCTCGTGATTGGCACATCACGTGTTTTTTCATTATGATTGGTGTCGTGAAATGAATAATACTTTGAAAGAACTTTACGCATATTTTTCATTTTCCCTATTCAGTTCCTCACAAATCTGACTCTGAGAAGAAAATGTGCACGGTCAATAAGAAACTAAACAAGACAGGGAATGACAGGAACACTTTGAATCGAATAAATGGAAATCGAATTGAAATTGAACTGTGTATTGTTGAGGCTCAGGAGTGTGACTGGTCAGGTTTTAATGGAAGTGGAAGAGCCCAAAGGCAAGTTGTAACGTCGCAGACGGAATCTTCGCCAGCGATCTCTCGCCTTCAGAACTACGTCCGTGTTTTGTTGTCGCTGCGTTTTTTCGCCAGTCCGAGCCGTGGAGGTGTGTTTCGTCGCGTTGTTTCCACGGAGAGACGTCCTGGGGAAACTGCCAGATGTAGCTACGTGACAGTCGTTCTGGCGCCATTCCAATTGGCGGGCGAGAGCCATGGGTTCTGATTGGCTGCCGCTTCGATCCCTTGAGTAAACTGAGGGCCAGGAAGGGCCCACGTTGATCTAGTACGGGGGACTTCGCATTTGTATTCCTGCCGTTCAATAAGCACACACGGTCGGTTGTACAGACCACGGAGCCCGCTCGGGCAAAAGTCGAATTTGCAGTCCACGTCAGTCGAAATGTCGATTCTTATTTACGGTTTCTTTGCACCCACAGACCTAAAGCTGGTTTGTGACTGACTCCATCGTCGTACGTTTCTTCCCCACAACCCATATGGCCTATATATGCAATTAACTATCCATCATGTTCATAAAAATCTAGGAAAGGTTAATATCATTTGAATTGTGGGAATTCTGATTGGATGTTGTTGACGTTCTTATAAGAAGAAATAAAAGAAGTCATCTTCGTCAACATATCAGCTTTATTAAGATAGCCGGCTTTCGACGGCTTTGCCGTCATCGTCAGTCTCGCTGCTGTCGGCAAAGTCGCTCGCTTTTTGTCGGCACAGTCGCTCGACTTTTGCCGACAGCAGCGAGACTGACGATGACGGCAAAGCCGTCGAAAGCCGGCTATCTTAATAAAGCTGATATGTTGACGAAGATGACTTCTTTTATTTCTTCTTAATATCATTTGGTTTATTGTCAATCATTAGCCTATCTCAAAAACTTTAAAAAAAAAAATTATGAATCTTCACACAAAACCCAATAACTAGAAAATGTCTTAATTCACGTGTTCCGGTTTAAATTTTGAAGCTAGAACATCTAACAAAGTAATACTTCCAAAAAATGTGCGAATACAAAGTAAATGAACCTATACATTCCGTAAATATACTTTCAGAACTTTAATGCTCAAAGATTATAACCGCAGATATTTATACATAGTCGTTCATAAAACCCTGAATTCTCCTCTTTGGGATAGTTGTGTGCAACAAGGGATATGAGACACTCATAATGTAATTAAATGATAGCAGAAGTCATAGCACGACACATTTTATGAGGCACAAGAACAGACTAACACATTCTTTCGAGTTTTCATACACAAAATGGCAGACAAAAAGCAACAAAGTGACAAAAGCTACGAATGATACCTCAGTGAGGCTTACAAATCCCAAAACTCATTTTGTGCTGCTCTTTTCAAATACTTCAACGATATTTTCTGATGGAACTAAATTCATTTTACGTTTTATGTATATATTTTTGAGAGTGAATTTTGCACACAGATTTATTGATTTGAGAGAGGCAACAACTCTATCAAGAAACCTTGCACAGGTTAGAAGAAACGCTTCTCTGACACATTTTAATTTTGATTACGTTCGAGACAGCATGTTCTGTGTTGCCGGAAACAATTCCCAATAGAACGAAAGGTCCCTGAGTGAGAGTGGCGAGTCAATGCACTGTCCGGCATAAAAACGAGACTAAGGAATTCGTTTTTGCAACACTTCTATAGATCTCGTAAGAAGAAACTAGGTGAACCGTAAAAGCTTCAAGTCACTCCAACTGGCCTTTAAAAAGCCACTAACTGGCGACAGATTAAATTCAATTGAAATTGACTCATTCGTATTCAAAATGTTACGCCACGTATCTAGAGAAGTAGTACTCTTTGACTGCTTGATTAATTGATTGATTAATAGCGACCCCGAAAGAAAATTAGATCTATATACTAACGTATTCTATTAAACCAGTAATGAATATTATGTCCATTGTTATCCATTACGTTCTTAGCGATTCACAAACGCCATAGTTTATCTTGTAACAACAAATTAAATATAACTTTACATTCTTTTCCATTATATAAGTACAAAAGAGAACACACCAAGCGTCTTTCGATAATTAATAACGCAAATACATTACACATCATCACTAGAACTATATGCTTTTAAATTAGTATTCGAATACAAAAATCTAGCTACCAAAAAATTCACTTACATATCTCTAAATTATGGTCACCTTCATGGTTCAAAGGGTTGGTTGTCTCGGTAGCTTAGGGGTTAGAGCAGCTGGGCGTAAACCAGAAGGCCAGGTTCGAATCCGGTCGGGTGACCAATTCTTTGAACAAATTTAAATATCTCTAAATTGTACCCAACATGTTAAACCCAACCAACAGTAACCTTCGAACTTTTTCCAGCCTTCCTAAAGCGATCTGACACCAAAGAGGGAAAAAGACCCGACAAGAATATGAATTTGCTCGCAAAAGCGGCGATTAAAAAAGTCGTGTAAAAACTCTGAAGAAGCGTTTCGTAGTTGCAGGATCAGTGTCAAGAAACCAAGAAAGAAGGCAGCTCGGTTACTTTCAATACGACGACAGCACGTTTCAATGTCGTCATGATTTTCATTTATGTACCAAGTGCACCGACAGTTATACTACAATTTATTGCGGGTAATATGCTGGAGCTACTTCACAAGTCGTCAAAAATTTGAAGCGAAAACTACACGTGTGCAAATCGGAACGTTTTCAGCAGCAACGACCCCGCACAAATCACGCTATCCAAAGTACTCCCACCGACGTGGGAGGCATCACAGAAGCGTGCGGGCTGTGCGTCGTCCCATTCATTCGCCTGAGTGATGAGCCGCGTTGCGCCAGCGCCGCTGCCAGCCATTGCCGGCGGACGGCTTCCGCACTACAATTCCAGGGACGACCGAATCACAAAGGGACGGGTACAGAACGGGGGGAGACACGCCTAGTGGTAGAGAGGATGCAAGGACAGGCATGCCTAGAGTCGGGAGTGGGAGTGAGAGCAAATGCGTTCGAGAGGGTGAAGAGGCATGATGCGATGAAAGAAAAAACGAGCGCCCAGAAGGGCCAAAAACTAAGACTCAAGAGGAAAAAATAAAACCGACGGGGAAATACGACCAGAGGGAAAAAAAGCCGACGGGGAAAAAACTACGACCGAGCAGGGGAAAAAACTACGACCGAGCAGGGGAAAAAAACTACGACCGAGCAGGGGAAAAAACTACGACCGAGCAGGGGAAAAAACTACGACCGAGCAGGGGAAAAAACTACGACCGAGCAGGGCAAAAAACTACGACCGAGCAGGGCAAAAAACTACGACCGAGCAGGGGAAAACTACGACCGAGCAGGGGAAAACTACGACCGAGCAGGGGAAAAACTGGACGAGCAGGGAAAAAACTGCGCCGAGCAGGGAAAAACTAAGACCGAGCAGGAAAAACTACGACCGAACGGGGAAACAATACGACCGAGCAGGGGAAAAACTACGACCGAGCAGGGAAAAAACTACGACCGAGCAGGGAAAAACTACGACGGACGAGCGGAGCGGAGGACGTTAGCGGAACACGATCCAAGTAGGACCGGGGTGAACAGAGAGGGGAGGCGGCGCTGGTCGTGGTGGACGGCGGGAGGTGAGGCCGCGCGACGGAGGCTTCGCCCCCGCAGGCCATTACGAATTCCGCCGGCGGCGCACGGGCTTCGGGCGAGTACGCTCGGCGTGTAGCCTGTCAGCTTACGCGGGAGCTCGCGTTGAATTACAGGGAAGCAGCGGCGTTATGTCACCTCTTCACTCTCACAGCTGCTTCAGCATGAAACAGAATCTTTTTGTTGCACTAAACGCTCGTAATAAAAGGAGCGGACTGTGTCAGTAACGTAAATTAAGGTTTCTCTCAGAAGGGGAACTGAAGAATCCGGACTGAAGATGTTAAACTTTTCCTCGGTATTGGAAGGGCCTTTTTACGCATGAATTCTTTGTGAGAATTCAATTAAGATTCCTTTAGTATTTTGCGGATTTCAAATTTAATTATGAAAATCAAAACACGCGTTTAAGAAGAAAATACACGATAAAAGAGTAATAATACATAGGCTTGTAGATTGTCATTTATAACTCCAAATACAGTCGACTTCGGTTATGCTGAACTGTGATATAGTGAACTTAAGTCATTGGTCCCGTTTCACTTACATTACAAACAAGCACCGTCTCGTATGTTATTAGACGAGTTGTAAGGCTTTCAAAGGAGTCAAGACCACATTTTCATACTACGCGTCAAGAGGACAATGCAGAATAAAGTATGAAGAGAGCAGGAACTATGGAGAAGAATCTAAAAAAATGACTAATGAAAAATGTAGGAAGCAAACATTTGAAAATAACGATAACCCTTGATACAGTGAACCAAACCTGTTAGTTCCTACAAGTTTACTATAACCGGGGTCGACTGAATATGAACCGAAGAGGAATGTTGATTAGAGGAATTTCGCAACTATTTACGTCTCACGTTATTCATTTAGAGTGAAAGGAGGAATGACAGAGGAGGAAGAGCGCCAATACAAGTCGCACTTGTGCAATGCCTCGTTCGCAAGACGTGCCCGTGAATGTGCAAAGCAGCCTCCGCAGAGGATGCCACACCGACTGAGGTGCGGCAAGGTTGACGATTGACAGCGGCAGCGGCGACTAGGGATGGCAAAAAAACATCGATATTTTCCACCAAAAACATCGATATATTAACTTCGCTTTTTGATTTCGATGTTTTGTTCACATAGATATTTTGTTGCAAAAACATCGATGTTTTTTAATTTTAATTTTTTTTAATATAGGGATTTTAGCATTGTAAAGTAGCAGCAATCTACAGCAATATCGTCGTTTTGCGTCATTCTCTTTAACACGCTGCTCATTCCGCCTGTGCAATCTGAGGGAATTTCAGGTGGTTTTACTTGGATCGTGTACGAACGGAAGTAACTAAAGGGTAAAGTAGCGAAACACGATGTTATTTATTGTTAATTTTATTCTTTACATTCGATACTAATTTTTATTAACATACTACTAACATGCTGGTAAACAAACAATAAAATATATCCCTTTTACGTACTATAATTAAAAATGAATATGAAACAGCAGTTTATTAAAATATAATTAAAACATTGAAGCTTTTTCGTCGATGTTTTAATCGACATTGAAAACACTTTAGCTATGAACGTTTTCTTGAGCCCTCACTTCGCTAGTTGAGAGAGGAGTTGGGAGTTCGGTTATTTTGACGAAAGGAATTTTATATCAAATTTGTAGTTGCTTTTTCGATGCAAAATAGTTTCTATTACACCGGAGCGAACATTTCTGATTATCCGATTTTTTTTAACAACACTAGTTGCTATCGATTATTCTTAATTCAACTAACGTCGGCAAAGGAGTGGGTGGTAGGTATTGAATTGAACTCAATTGAATGTGCCTTATTTCACGTGGCGAGACTCAGGCCATGAGGCCTGCTCTTCCGTCTGACCATGCAAATTTCGCTACGCTCCTTTCACCAACCATGGGAGAAAGAAGGTATTTCTTGGGCGACGAAACACGCCATTTGAATTTAGCTCAGAGGCATCATTTAGGCTTGAAGATCTTTTACATGCAGTAAATCTACTAATACGGCACAGCCGGCTTTAGATACCGTCCGTAGGAAGGCGTACGAAGGATTTTTTCGCCCTTAAAAATCCACGGCTTCGATCGTGTTTGAATCCGCGAACTTGGGTATAACAGTCCGATACGGTAACAGTTAGATCATCGCCGCCGCTATTAAACTAATAACATACATATTTCAAATATTTTGCGTAGTATAAAAAGTCTGAGAAGACTTGAATTCGTCCTTGATGGCAGGTGCAGAAGGGTATTCCTGGGCTCAAGAAAACGAGCGTGTGTAATATCCATGTTTCGTGAAAATTTGCCACCACTAGCCAGACCGACTGGGGCGCGGCAAGGCTGGCGATTGACAGCGGCGGTGGCGGCGACACAACCACTTCATTCAGACGCAGCCCACGCACAGTCGGTGGTCGGCCTTCGGCGCCGCTGCTCGTAACACGCGCCACTCGCCCCGCCCGTTACCAACAACGTACGAAAACGAGAGTCATGCTGTATTAACACTCGTTAACAGACGACTCCCCGCCCATTTCTATGTGCATTTAGGTTTTTGTTTCATCCGCCCCACCCTCTGCCGCCACTTTTTAATTACCTCATCCGCTGCTCAGTCATTGCTCGCAGTTCTGCGAATGTTTCTCCGAAGTTTTTGCAACATCCGTATCCCATTTTGGTTGTTTAACGAGCGTAAACGAGTTGGTACATTTCTTCAATTTTTTTTTAGCTCATTTATCAACAACCCCAAAAATAAGCCAATAATGAGCTTTCTTCGGTTTAGTACCGAACAATACGGACCCCACCCCTTATCCAACCGTTCAATTTAGTCATACCAACAACTTCCGTCTTAACACTCATTATTTCGTAACTCATGGTTATCGTCGCCGCCGCAGTCTCTCACCGCCCGATGCGCCGCGCGACGGCCATTTGTCTCTCGCCGCAGAGACGGCGCGAACCTCACCCTCTGCTGTCGCGTAACCACATCCCCCGGCCCTACTCTCCCCACGCGGCGGGGCGGGCGGGGAGGGCGGGCGGGCAGGGCGGGGCGGGCGGGGGCGGCAGGGCGGGGCGGGCGGGCGGGGCGGGGCGGGGCGGGGCGGGGCGGGGCGGGGCGGCGGGGCGGGGCGGAGCGGAGCGGAGCGGAGCGGAGCGGAGCGGAGCGGGACGGGGCGGGCCGGCGCCTGTTCATAGCGCCCCGGTCCGTGATTTATCGCCTCCGTTCCGCTTTAATTCCGACTACTTAGTGCATTCGCCTCATTCCAATTAGGAAGCCATCACGAGCCGCTCATGGAAACAAACTAGCGTCGCGTCGCGACCCCGCGGGTGGCGGCGGCGGCGGGGCCCGCGTTAGTTACGATGGGTGGGACGTACCCCCGGGACGGGCCCAAAGCCTGTGGCTCTCCAAATTGCACGCTTTGCGCGCCTTTTCCGGCTCAGCAAGATTCATGCAGTTCCCTAAAAGTTATAATGGATATTATTGTTCATGTTCATAATGCGAAATGTGCAGGCCTCTCAACACATCAATTCTAGGACCTCGAATTTATGATGAAGCAACAAGTAACATTAATGTCACAAGTGAAGTCGTAGGCTTCCGCGGCCAGTCATGTAAATGATCTTGGCTGTCCAGGTGACGCCGCGTCGAAGGCTGTGTTGCCGACGTTTCGACCATCTTGTCGTGGTCTTCAACAGCACAACAACCCTGTTGGCCCAACGTTGGCACAACAGCCCTGAGGAAGACCACGACAAGATGGTCGAAACGTCGGCAACACAGCCTTCGACGCGGCGTCACCTGGACAGCCAAGATCATTTACATTAATGTCGCAAGTTATGTGCTGTGCGTATCGTAAGTTAAAATATGTATTCAATATTTACTTAATTTGTTTTTAATTATTTCCATTCTACAAGATATATTTAATTATTCATACTAATAATAATAATAATAATAATAATAATAATAATAATTTAGAAGCATCGAACATTCATATTTGATTCAACATATTTTTCGGCAGTTCTGGAATTTTCAGAGAATATTCCATCGAAGAGACAAGATGGTCGGCCATCTTGGCTTCAGAGCCAGTAACGTCTAAATCAATCGGTCCCTTCCTTTCATAATGAGTTCACAAAACGCTGCACTTGTACTACGTGTGGTCCCGCGTCACTCGAACATGTCTATGGTACATAAACTAGTTTTATTTCATTGTTAGGACGGCACGCCTTGTCTTTCTGAATCAAATACACGTGTTCATTTTAAACACAAATGAAGGAATAACTAATAAACCAGTTGCATCACTAGCAAGCGTATATTAAGTCTTCGCAAGTAGTAGTTGCAGCAAAACGCGAGAGAGGCGCATGCAACTGAAAAGAGAAAACTCATCACTGTGAAAATAGTCAATGATATATTGATCGGGAGTATAACACACTAACACAATCGCGTGTAAGACTTTAACAATCTGTTCGATACAGTCTCCAAATAATATGTGGATGAAAACTTGAAATATTAATAAAAATTTTAAAATGTTTTGAACGTGACCGAAATATCACTTCTGAAAGTTATTATAAAAGAAATGATCGGCACCCCCAGTGGTAGATTATTCGAAATGTAACAGAACTTCCTGACGTAAGGATGCCATAAACAGGGCTCAACAGGAATTAACAGGAAACAACTGAACTATTATAATTGCCCCGCGCCGAAATAAATGCGCAATAAACACCCCACTATGGGGTGTAATGAAACGTTACTGACGATTTCATCCTGAGGCACTTTTCACCCCCAAAATGTAAACAGCTGCATTTGGGTGCCTCCACGTGGGCAGTCTGGGAGAGCTTCGAGCCACGTTAGTTGGAAACCGCCGCTCTTAAATGATAACATACATGCAATATATTACGCAATGGACCTGCTAATCTACAAGATTTCTTCACCAGCTCAACGCACAGACCACACTCACAAATACACTTACATATTCGCAAGTACAAAGTGTACAGGACGAATTGATTTTCGAATGCACGCCCACGGATGCTCGAACCAATCAGACCCACAGATCATTGCTCATCGTGTGCTCACTGTCCGCAGCACGAGGGCGTTCCACACGAGGTTGGAGTGGGGGTTGGTTGAGGAGGGGAGGGGAGGGTATCGCGCCATACACGCGCGTCGTGAAAGAACATGACGCAGCGCGCGTCATCACTTATGCAGGGGGCAAGGCAGGGCACAGCGGGGACAGGGGAGGGGACTGGAGCGGGCAAGCGGGCGGCCGGCATAGCAATGCGGCAGGCGGCGGGAAAAAGCGGCCGGCAGGACACAGGTAAAATAACTAAAAAGGGAGAGGCGAGTTGAAATGCTTCCAGTGAAATACAGAATGGAAGGGGAAGAGCGAAACGTGCAAGTGAGGTCAGGGCAGACGGTCTTTGTGAGGATGAATGCTGAGGTAGGACGAACTTGAGGGCGATAGCGGGAGCGAGGGGTATAAGAAGAGTACGACAACGTGAAGAGATAGCAAAGCGCGGAACGTACAGGTAGGGTGGAAGAGCGGAACGGGAACAAGTGGAACGGGGGACAGCGGACGAGTGAAAGAGGTGACAGCGGTCGAGTGAATGAGGGGACAGCGGACGAGTGAAAGAGGGGACGGACGGTGGAAAGAGGGGACAGCGGACGAGTGAAAGAGGGGACAGCGGACGAGTGAAAGAGGGGACAGCGGACGAGTGAAAGAGGGGACAGCGGACGAGTGAAAGAGGGAAGCGGACGAGTGAAGCAGCGGAGAGTGAAAGAGGGGACAGCGGACGAGTGAAAGAGGGGACAGCGGACGAGTGAAAGAGGGGACAGCGGACGAGTGAAAGAGGGGACAGCGGACGAGTGAAAGAGGGGACAGCGGACGAGTGAAAGAGGGGACAGCGGACGAGTGAAAGAGGGGACAGCGGACGAGTGAAAGAGGAGACAGCGGACGAGTGAAAGAGGGGAAACGGAGTGGAGTGGAATGGAGTGGAGTGAAAGAGCGAAGCTGGAAGGAGAGGCGATGCGATTGATTAGACAGAATAGCAGGCGGGAGGGCAGCGTGCACATAGGGGGAAAATGACCAGGGGCAGGAAGGAGAGAGAGGGGGCGGGCGGATGGGTGGAAGGAGGAGGGGCGCGGACGAGTTGGGCGGGGCCGCACGGTCACTTCGCCACGTCGCGGGCGCAGCTGCAAATCTGCAATCGATCACTTAGCGTCCATTTGGTCAAGGCAATTGGCGGTGCCTTGCCGCCGAGGGGGAGGGGCGCGAGCGCATGGCCGGGAGTGGCCGCGTGCGGCGCGTGACGTCGCATGGCGCCGCGCCAGCGCTATCTGCCGGCGGAGACGTTGACGCGACAGCGCCCGTCTGCGCGCGGTAAGCCGAGATGCCAGTGCGTAGCGATTGCAAATTTTACCAAAACATCGATATATTGATGTCTCGATACATGAAATCGAGGGTTTTCGTTGTCCATGAAAACATTCACGAAGAAACATCGATGTTTAAAACATCGATTTTTTAATTTCACACCAATAAACATGCTATTATCCTATCCATTTTAATTATAGGATAGGGGGATATATTTTAGTGCTTGGTTACCAGCATGTTAGTAGTATGTTAACAAAAATTATTATCGAATGTAAATAATAAAATTAACAATACATAACATCGTGTTTCGCTCCTTTACCCTATTGTCACTTCCATTCATACACGACCGAAGGAAAACCATCTAAAATTCCCTCAGATTGTGCAGGCGAAACGTGCAGCGTGATTAAGAGAATGGCAGAAAACAACGATATTGTTGTGGATTGCTGCTTCTCTACAACGTGTCTAAGCCCCTTTATTTAATATGATTAAAAAATTTTAAAAACTTGTTTTTAACAAATTATCGATATGAAGAAAACATCGAAAGCAAAATATGTTAATATATGTTAATATATCGATGTTAATATATCGATGTTAATATATCGATGTTTATGGTGGAAAATATCGATGTTTTAAAAACTTCGACGGTTTTTGCCATCTCTACTCTGTGCGGTGCCTTCACTAGACGTATCGGGCGACGTGATTCCGGGTAGCGACGAGTTTGGGCTTGGAAGCGAGATCGGAATCGGAATCTTAATTAACAAAAATAATGATAATAATCCTGAGCTGCAGTTAATGGAGAGTTTGTGCACCCTCGAACGTTAAAGCACTATCTTCTGCGCATGCGCAGTTTGAATTTCGCACCACTTACGTGCATCTGCGCATGCGCAGGAGAGCGATAACGCTGTCTGCTATGGCGTGCACAAACTCTCTAATTACAGAGTTGCGGATCGCACTATCGATCTTTAACGTTCAAGGGTGCACTAACTCTCTAATCATTAGAATACTTTACAATCTAGAGTTATAATTTAACGTACTCGTACTGTGCAATATAATATGCACATTTTCCTGACACAACGGTTTCCATGAAGAATAATGACTGAACACGCAAAAACTAATATTAACAGGCCCATCATTTTTAGACAAATGCCTGTTGACGTGGTCACTCGAATTTAGTCATGAACAGGTTTCATAACATGATTTCATGGTACCCCATTTAAAGTGTCTACAATCGCCCCTTATACTATTAGAAGTAAAAAATGACAATTCGTTCCACAAAACTCTAAGAGTCTATTGGCCCTGACGAAGCCAAAAAATTAGTGCTCGATGTAATTGAAACCTAAAGTAGTAAACTAAAACGTTCCTACACCGAAAATCAGAGGAATGTTGAATCTGTATTAAAAATACCGAATCATCTCGACTGCACTCTGAATGATAAAGATACTGTTTATGTACTGTATATTATTACTAGGGATAGCTAGTAGTAACAACTAGAACTTACTAGGGATTGAGATAAGTTAAAATATCGCCAAAAATTATCTATAAATGCTCTTAAAATGTTTTTAAAATAACCTAAAAGAAAAGAAAACTAAGTAAAAAATGATATCAAAACCAGTTCAGACGAACAACTCAAGCTGTTGGATATATTACTAACGTAATCGAGACTTCTTCCTTTCGTTCAAACCAACTCAGCTTGCAAACTGCTTGGTTTGGGCCGTTCTTCACCAAGAAATCTCTGCCTTTGACGGCCGAAACGACAATGGCTCTGATGGGCGTCACAGGAACCTTAAATTACCTTCCTCATGGTGGAGAGACTCACAACGTGGTAGATGTTCTCACAATGGCTGACATTACGAGTGAAGAAATCGAATTGGCAACTTCGCTGAGATTGGCTAATTCAGTGGAGAACTCGTGGATCTCGAAAATAATATTTAAAACAAGTACCATTAAAATAATATTAAACCAATAAAATCCGTGAAACTGCATTAACAACACAATATTACTTAATAGTAAAAAATGCTTATTAGTCGAAATCGACGAAAAATGTAAAAAAATACTTAAAAAAGGATCCTTTCCTTTAGCCATAACAAAATTAATGTCAATACTAAACGGCATCGCACTAAAGTGAAAAGAAAAATTACATATTATTAAAATCTGCCCCTAATTATTTCAATACCAAAATATAGATCAAAATAAGTGTTGAAATACAAATTGCCTACCATTTCCTATGCAATAAATTGCGAGAGAAAAAGTTACAGCAGTTTGGGCATTTCCATTACCATCGGGTTCGTATTACAGTTTCATATTCATGTTTTAAATAAAATAATTTTTAAGTAAAATAAAATTGATGTGAAAAGTTATTTTGTCATTTTAAACCATTTACGAAATTATATACCTATGTTCGCTTTTCCAGCGTCACCTTGCGGTACCTAAAAGATAAGATTTTAGAGCTTAAAAATTCCGAAGTATAATTATATTAGTATAAATACGAGATTGAATTATTATTAACATGTATGTCACCACGGAGATTTGAGTAGCACTCGTTCCTCCAGTGGTAAGTGTGTAGTTTATGCATTCTGAAGGATGTCAATGATTTATTGCAGCGATGTAACTCGTGTAATTAACAGGACGAGTCGTGCCAGAACTGCACTGTATAATTAACCGCAAAAGCCGTTTCTGCGGGAAGCGGATCGATGAACGAGGGCACTCCTGCCTCGTTAATAAAGAAGTCGCAGACGATGTTAATGGCCCTTCCGTCCCCGTCCGCAGCACTCGCTCTGTTTCATGTTGTTGGAGTTTTGTACACTACTGCAATGTACTATTTCCGATACTACTCCATTAATTTGTTACATCATAAAAATAGTTTCTATTAAACAGTTTCCGCAAGGTCATACAAATGCCTCTAAAAGATCTTATCACGTACACAACATAATTTATTATTTCTAAGTTCTTGATAATTTCTTGAAAATTTACTAATCTGAAAATTTCAACAAATCATCGGCTTATAAATAAAATATTAAGTAAGTTTCACAACTTGTCTAAAACTACATCAAGAACGCGTAATTCGAATTCGTATTTCAATGTATTATTCATCCATTTAATGGTTGGCTTGGTAAGATTACTCGAAGTGTTTTTTTCAACAGAACAATTAGAAATCCACAGGAGATGCCCGTCCATAACACTTTCTTGGGGGTTCGATAAATCTATTATTTTATTATAAAACATATAGTGTGCTTTCACCACTAAACGCTTGGTGTGCTTTCACCACGACATTGGTGAAGCTGCATACTTTGCCCCTACCTTCTGCTGTGTGTACTGCATGACATATGATTTCTGGCACTAAAACCTATTTTATTATTACTTCAACGTGTCATCATTGGCAAGCTCCCAAGATCCAAAAATAAAATATAAACATGTACACACTGATGAGAGAGAGCGAGAGGGAGGGGGAGCGAACACGTTTCAAGACGAACTTGTGGCAAAATTGGCGGCAAAACTTAGTGCCCGAGTTACAAGATTTCATATACACTTTCTTGCATCTTTTTTCGATTGTCTTGATTCAGAATGACATTATATTTGAAACGAAAATGCCCCGTGCGTTACTGCACGACTTTACCTCAGGTCCAACAGCAAGAGCATTGATTCTGAAAGATTCTAACAACACCTGACTTCCTACTCGCTGAAAACTGCATTGTGGATCCTTACGATGGACAATGACAATTATGCGTAGTCTAATAAAATTGCGCTTAAAGTTGGAAATACAGCAAGAATATATAAAATCGTTTTATTACGACACATTGCAAAAAACAGTAACAGCTGCTAGTAAATATTTTGTTTTGAGAGAGGAGAAAACCAGCACACACGACATTGGGAGACAAAAGTGTCGGGTAAATAATTTCTAACTTCAATTTCAACTTCAACCTTACGTTACAATGCATTTTACATTAGGAATCATGCAGAAGTAAATGAAAAATTTAGTTTCCACGTCGTCCTACTTCAAGCTCATTCCAGAGTATTTCAAGGACCAAAGCGCTGGAGGCGCTATCTATGGCACAAGAGCTACGTTATTCACCGACACCATTTGCTTATTAGCTCCCAATAAACGATTAGATATTGATGTGATACGATAGATAACGACACGTTTGGCTAACAGCAATTCGAGAGGAAAAGGATTTGATGTCGCCTACTGCTGGCCATTTGGCAACGCTCACATCCTATGGCAGCAAACATCCAAAGAGAATCTCTGCAAGCAAATCTTTGGAGAAATCTAAGTTGAGGCTTAAGATTACTTAAATAAGTAACAATCAAGATAGTGAATAAAATAGAATACCAGTTGGAATAAGTTGAAGCCATTTAGAAAGTCAATCAAATAATTAATACTAGCTAAAATCAAAACACATCGTATCATAAAGTATTCTTAAATTTTAATCTCTCGTTAGCTAGAACTTTACAACACACCCTTTTGCTACAATTAAGACTTATTCAATTAATTGAAACGTGGTAGTAATTCTATTATTTCCTTTCCAGGTAAGTCTTAATATTCTTAATTTGCTCTTAAAGTAATAACTTGCCACTGTATCTATTCAATTTTTTTTTTTTTTTCAGAAAACATCTACTTATCTACTTTTATTTCGAGGCACATTCACTATATTTCAAGGCAGCAAGCTAAACAATGTCTTGTCAGCAAATCTGAAGTTCCTGATACTCAAAAATGCTTATCTACTGAACGGCCTTCCTGGTAAACCTATCTTACTCAAAAACGTTTTTTAAAACTTAAGAATGAAAATCGAAGTCATGGCGTGTGAAGTTATTACACGTGGAAAAATTCAATGTACATTAATTACATTAGTGAATGTTTAAGAGCTGTATTGTTTCTGGACTTGAAAAGCTGAATGCTACATGTCTTTATAATTTCGACCTTTGTTACAATCTGTACACAGAAGAGCAATGTTTGAATCCACGAATGAATTGGCTATTCCCCACTTTGCACAATCAAATTATTACACACAATTTCGCAGGTCATTTTGTAGTGTTTATCGGATCATCAAGTTATTATCCAATCTAGCCAATCTACACAGACAGTTAATTCATAAGCATTGAGCAGTTTATGTGAGCAACATGTCAAACATTTCTATAGTGGTGTTTTATGCTATGTCCATACTGAGTTATGGACTCATATTCAGGAACAGCCAACTCGGAGCTTTTTTTATTACAGGAGACACTGATTTTGAGAAAAAGCTACAGGAACTGCGTCCACGAACGCCAGTGATTCCAAAATGCCATCTGAAGCATGTGCAAGTTTTACTTACCTACTCTAAGCGGGTAAACAAACGTCTAACACAGCGTCCATGGCATCACATGTATTTTAGGCACATTGCACTTTATTTTCAGTACAGACTAAATGAAAAATTCTCAATTCTTTGGACAAATGAGGTAAAATGCACATACACGTATGCCTAATGAATATTGGAAAAGCATATTCGTACACCTCATGAAAAATATTGGAATAATGGGACAAACTGAACAGAAGAAATAGTCTATGGAAGTCAGCGTCAGTTACGTGGAAAGATCAACGAATTAAGGAAACCAACTTTCCTTGTAGTCATTCACCAATGAGCGCCCAGGAGGCCCGGATAAAGTCAGTGCTCGAGAAAACCGACGTATCAAAAATAGCGATTTTTGCAGGTTGTTTCTAAACTGAGCGAAGCTGTTTATTTCAGGATCGCCAGACAAAGTGTTTTTTTTTCTCACGTCAGCTGTCTTTTCCACCATATTTATATAATTGTGCTAATAAAAATTTCACAATTTTCTAAACATATTTCTTCATTTAGATAAAAAATGTGCCATCTTTTAGTTGAGTTTCTACTTCACCCGAAATCTGGTATGAACTAAAGACATTCGGATGTCAGAATCAGATTAAAACAGGATGACAGATTTCGAAAGTTCCGTTCCCAGAAATATTATGAATATTCTGACATTTCCTTATATCACAAATGAACTTCTGAATAAGCTAATTCAAATTTTCTTCGCATTTTAGTAATATTGGAGATATAAAAAAATACTTGGAGAATTTTTTTCCACTGACGAGTCACAAAATTTTTTCTGACCATTTCTCTCGTGAAATTAAAAACAATTTTGTGTAAGTGTAACTATACACATAAATGCCCCAATCAGAGTGGTGTATTTAAACAAAAATATCGCTGTTTTGTGGTGCACTAAACGGCGTATACACTATAATATAACCTCTTTGATTTTAACAGGCGTTCATTTATTTTGAATACTTGAATAATTTCACTCGTGGAATAGTCCTATTAAATACCACTCGTGCTTTGGAAATTCTGAGATAAATCCCCTCCTCACTTCTTGAGTCGGGGATTTATCGACTATTTCCAAAGCACTAGTGGTATTAGCGGTGACAGCCAGTGCTTGATTTCTAAACTTTCAGGTACTAGAACGCTCCCCAAATTAATTTAATAGATGAAGTTATATATTTCTAATATAATTTAATAATATATTCCCGCGGTACCGGAACGCCGTTCCGTCGCGTTCCACCAGAAATCAAGCCCTGGTGATACCCTTCCTACCAAAATTGAGTACTGAACGGAGGCGTTGTCGGTGACCGCCGCGACCGCGCTCGCACAGCGGCGGCGCGCGCACTCACAGTGTTTGGGAGGAGGTGCTGCTGCTGCTCCGGCGGCGGCTGCAGCGGCGGCGGCGCGGGCGCGGGTCAGCGTCAGCGGCGGGGGCGTGCGCAGCGGGCGACGGCAGCGTCAGCGCGGGCAGCGGCGACGGCGTCGGGGGTCGGGCGGGAAGCGAGCGGCGTCTGCGCGACCTGCGGGGCCGAGCGGCCAGGCGGCGCTGAGCACAGTGGGCAATTGGCAGCGGAATGCGCCGCGCCGCGTCGTGCCGTGCGCGTGGCGCCCCAAAGCGACGCCGCCCAGCGCCAAGGGACCGGGCCCGGTCGGGCGGCAAGGGACGCGCGCACGCGCCGGTGCGGGGCGAGGAGGTCGGGGAAGGTCGTGGCGGGGACGAGTCCAATTCGGAAGGCACCTGCCGGGATGGGTTGGGAAGGACCAAGGGCTGATTATTGCGATAGGTTGAGAATGATTAAATTGGGATGCGTCGATCCGGTGGCCGAGATCGCTGAGGCAGTAGTGTCGTAGCGATCTCGGACCGAAGGGTCGCTGGTTCGAATCCTGCCTCAGGCATGGTTGTACTTGTGTTCGTCCTTTCACCCCTTATCATCATATCGTTTCATCTTCTCAGTTCCATACCGTACTCCAATAGTGGTCGCTAAATACCTAGATGTTGATGCCACCTTAAATAACAAAACGGGACGCGGGAAGAGGGGCCTAACTCGCACGCGTTGACCGCCTATCTGCGTGCGAATAACTAGTGCTTTGATTCAGACATCAAGAACTTGACAACAGTAAAAAATATGTAGCACTATGGACCGGAAAAATACGTAGACTAAAACGTCAATATATGTTCATAAATATGTAATGAAAACAGTAAAAAATATGTAGTTAATATGTAAAATCGGATATAATATGTAATATTAAAATACACTAATTATAAAACACCTTTACATACAAGAAAATTAAATTTATAAAAAAAATTCCTCAACAAATTTTTAAAATAATACAAACATTTTTAAAACCATTCAGTGAATCAATCAGTAGTAAACGTTTCATCTATTGCTATCCAAGACGGTAGTTTAGCAGCCAGACTAGACGCAATAGAATCCATCGTACAAACTAGCGATATCTACGACTAGCAAAAGTTACTGCAGCGTACAGCATTCTCCTCGAAGTTTACACGGCCGGTCGGCGATCTCCGGAGTTTCCCGAAAGTTAAGGTTAAAGGCCACGAAAGGCGGTGTCAGTGATAATTTTTATACCTAAAGGTGAAAATGATCTCAGTCGCTAACGCGCGATTCCCGACACTGAGGTAACTGAAGCAGGCGTACTGGATTGTGGCCGCGTCTTCATGAAGCGTACCTCGAGTAGACAGTATGTAATAATAAATAATATTGTAGGAAAAAATGCTGATTTTTTACAAAATAACTATTTTCATAAAAAATGTAAGAAAGTTGATAGGATGTAAAAATATTTTGTGAAAATACCAAAATATGTAAAATATGTAATAGTACTAAATATGTAAAAATATATTACGAAAAAAAATTGGATATTGCGTCAGGAGGGAGACGATTCGTTAAGATTATAATTTTCAGGACGGTAAATAGAAAAACAAAAAATATGTAATTACATAGAAATCCGGTCTCTATCGATCACAAACAAAAGTACAAAATCGAAAAAAAAACACGGATGTTAAAAAACCCAGCGGCTTTAATAAATCGATATTTAAACCGTCGCTGTTTCTACAAAAACAAACTATGTTTTGAAAACGTCGCCCTGGCAGCCGCATCCCTGCCCCGAGCGAGCGCCGTCGCGTGCGCTCTGGTGGCGCAGAAAATCGCGGCTGCGCAGCGCCTCTGGGGCGAAGCCAGGCGCGAGCGCAGCGCAGCGCAGGCGCCGAAGGCAGGCGTCCCGCAAGGATTCCGCGCCGCGGACTTCCAGAAATGCTTCGCTCCGGCGACCACGGCCAATCATATTGATTTATTCCACGTCAAAAACAGTTAAAAACTGTGTGTGACGTGCTATGGAGAGAAGTGAATTCTGGGGACGTAGTCAAAATTCTCTGATCCCTACACTAAGCCGTTGAATTTTCAATACAGAAAGAAAATAAGGGTTTTTTTGCAAGGATTGTTAACAAAATATTCGCTGCGATGTCATAAAATCTATTTTCAAAGGAAAATCAACAATAAATTTGGGTTCTTATCCCTTTTCAGTGTCCTTCGTCAAGAAATAATACTTCCTGTCGCGACATGGAGAACGATAATTTGAATAAATATATTTCCCACTGAATTCTATAAGACGTGCACAGATAATGAAGTTATATTTAAATCCAGAAGCAATACAAGGGGCCATCTCAGTATTTGCTGAATGGATCAGAAAAACTGGACGAAAAACCTGATCGAGATGGGGGTCATTGACCCAGAGGCTGCGGTACAATACTTGTTACAGGTTGTTTAGAATTATACAGTCCAAATGGTAAATAACATATTAAATATCACTGTTAAAATTAATGTAACTTTCCTTTTTTATTCTCAGTATAGTCTCTAATTGCCTAGAAACAGTTAAACAGAAGAAACCATTTTACTTTGGTTTTTCTAACCTGACAGATAACAGTTTATCATCCAATCGAGAGCTAAATCACGTCGTCACTGACGTTTAAGCTCCCTATTGGACGAAATCGTAACAACTAATGAACTGTCATCCGCCAGGTTACAGAAACCCAAGTATATTCATGTGCTTCCTTCAGTCATCAGTCCAAAAATCTATAACTTGACGTGTTAAAGAACTGATGCACTTATAGAAAATAAATGCATTATTTTACAACAGAAGATTCACCGTACTTTGCAAATAGAAAAGTATTTCCAACATGATGGAATTAAAATTAGGGGCCATTCTGGTAAAGAAATTTTACGCTGAGAATATTGTGAAAACACTTAATTCAACATTATTTTTTGTTAACAGCAGCAATAACTCTCAAGCATTTGATTCATCCGACAACCAATGGCTTTAACTCGACTACAAGTGCAGTTGATTCTCGCAATCCCAGAATAGCATTCGCTGCATCATGCTGAGTGCGCACTACGCTAAACGGGGGCAAAAAGTGCACGAGGTAAAAACCGCAGAAAGCGCGAGAGAGCTGCGCTAAGCGTCAGTTGGTCACGCAAGGCATCTAAATCCAACAAAACTTCCCTTCAGGTAAAAAGGATTATTTTCCTGATTCTGCTTACTTTGTTTTCATTGACCACTAGCATTATTGAGCAAACAATTGGAAGTCTTCCCATCCCAAACCATCCATATTGCAACACTATTAGCTTCAATTATTGTCACCACACTGCATCGTGACATTGGTTTTAGTAAGCTTGCAGTTCCTTTTTCGGCAACATTTTCAACTATACTCAGAGATTTATTAGTTACTACTAAGAAACCTAAGATTGCAGGATATTGTATTTTCTTGTAAGAAGTTCTTTAACGTAAGAAGAAAATCTTCCAAGGAGTTCACAATCGCTTGCATACGACAAATCGCGAAAATGGCAAATATCTAACATGTGGCAAATCTCTTAACACTTTCAACGACTCAGAATCAAGGGGAACATTTTTATTCGCTCCGACTTCACAAAAAAAATTAATATTTAAATCTTCACAGCACAGGGTCACTTCTGAACTACTAGTACTTGCTTTGTTCCAGCTTGTTTCAATCTAAATTCACAACTCGCCTCTTTCCTTTTTAAAATCAAACTTCTGAAAACATGAATTAAAAAACTGTCTGAGACATATCGTACAACCGGGAGCGGTAGGTCAGTGAATCAACTGATGTCACGGCAGCGCCTCTGACCGGAAGGTTCTAGGTTCGAGATCTGAATGCGGCAGGATTTTCGACACTAGCTTTTCAGCTAGGTCGAAGTAATTCGCTGTCTGGAGGAGCATTCTAGCGGCCGGCTGCTCTGATAGGTAGTTTTCCGTGGTTTCTCCAATCAACACCTGGCGAATGCCGAAGCAGAATGCTAACGAACGGGCCACGGACCCGTTCTGCCCTTCCTCTTCCTTGTCCTATCCTCTCCCACATGCACCCTACAGCTACATATTCTGGGGGGACCAATCGAGAGCTCACGAGTTTGTCTCGGTTGGGGCGATACCCCTTGGGGGAGGTATCTGGTTGAGAAAAAAACCGCTAGCCGACGTTAGGTCGGCGCCCGATACTGCCATCTCACAACAAAAAACATGCACTACACTTACAAGACTAATGACCTAAGCTGTTGACGCGCCCCGAATCACTAGCCAAACATATCGTTCATCCAATATGACCAGGTATTAACGAGAAGTAAACACAAGCAAATCTTAATTTGTCGACGTTCGTAACGCTGTGTTTAGAGTTGGTTTCGCAACATATAAACATTCGTGTGCGAAGTCCGTCCATTAGAGTCGGGAGGATAAGACGTACGAATCAAAGATAGTTACTTTTCTTAGCTAGGAAAATAACTTCGAAACACGCAAAAGTCTCCTAATAAATCTGTTTCGGAATTAGTACCACATTTCAAGACTTGAAAACGTACTGAGAAGATGAGTCATCTGCCATAAATTTAAAACCAACCATCAAATTGCCAGGTTGCGAAACACAGGACAGTATGAATAATTGCATCTCATAATAGCTCAGGGCAAGGGCGCACATCACAGAACATACGAACTAAAAAAATAACCATCTAATAACTGATGTTTTAATATAATAAATCTTTTCTGTAATAACAAGAATAAAAATAATCATTTGTTATATTTTCTTCCTTTCTCTTTAGAAACAAAAACTCTGAAATAAAAAAAAACTTACATTCACCAAATATCACACACATTCCAAAATCTCTTGCTGAAATATCTCCAGTATGATTTTGAACAAAATATACTATTTGAAAGTTATCGTATTTTAGCAGTTTAGCGATTTAGAAAACTACAATGAACTGCTAGAGAAAATTATATAGCTAGTTTATTAGATAAGGAATGAGGATCTCGTCAAATGTTTTCTGTCTAAAGGTCATATTTCGGATTCTTTCCGGTGTTTGAATTCAGTACTGTGCGACCAAGTTTGTTCATGGTTGTGTGTGAGAGGAAACGCATACCAACACTATATCGTTAGCCACAAAATCCGCCTGAAGAGTTGGCCCCATTTTCTGGGAGTCAAAATGTGTCAGGGCCAATAGTGTTCAAGTCTTGGGATATTGAGATAACAAAAAAAATCAACAGGAAAACGAAACTCAAAATTCCAGAAATTTTGAAAATTTATCCTTATCATGATCAACGACTATTACTACTGTTAGCATAATCAAAATTTTATTTTTCCTTTATTTCTATGCCCACCTCCAAAGACCTTGAAACTCGTAGGAATTTTTTTCTCAGAAGTTCTTTCCCTTCCATTCATGGTCTGTATTAGCTGTCAATGAGAAGTCCCTCCACCTGGCATCCATACATTTAAATCAGTGTTTTCTGTATTGGGCCTTGGAAATTCCCGAACGATTTCATCATCGGCAGTCACTGTTACGCTACATGACTCTCAATTGGATTTGTTAGAAGATACCCTCCAAGTTTCGAAACCATTGCTACATTGAATCAATCGAATTGCTTCAAATTGAATTTATCATTTTTCATTCATTTAGTAGCTGTGGTCTCTAAATGTACAAATTTACAATACAAACGCCCATGTTTATTAACAGTATGTGTGCGCTCTGAACTAAGAATAATTGTGCTTCATTTCCTGAAGGTCAAGTGATGCTTTTGTGGGAGATAGATTTTTAAGGTCGAAGATACGGCACGGGTTTTTCAACTTTTTAATCTTCCATATATTTTATCAAATGTCAAATATGGACAACGGGCTTACACAAGACTTCTACTTCAATACCAAACGCGAGAATTTGGTGTAGGCGTTGATAATGATAAAAAGAAAATAATTATTCTGCGTGCCTCACCCATCTTAACAAAACTGTTGCAAAACCGTAGAACACACTCGTAATATTGCCACATTCTCACAAGATTGAAGTAAACTTTCCTCTGCATTTGTATTTATTACCTCACAAATGAAACAGCTTCGCTATTTGAAGGGTTTAAAGTCAATAGATTATTCTACTTTTTCGTTTGACGTTAAAAGATCAAACAATTAAACAAGAATAAGCAAATCAATTAATAAAGAATATACTTGTGCAAATTGTTCCAAGTATAAGGAAATATTACCATTAATTACTACACGGCATAGTAGAATAGGGTCAAAGATTGAATACGACTGCTTCCCAATTTTGAATAATCTTTGTCAAAATCAAACGTCAGTTGCAAAGTCTCTTGAAAAAGAGACCTATAGGACTTTCTGTAAATTAGTTTTTTCCCCAGTTTATCCTACCCCACGCCAAATATTCCCCAGTGACCTGCAAAAAATCACATCTGCCCATTTCGTAGAAAATTGTGCAACGCCTAAAACACTAAGAGTAATAGTACACATTACATTTCCACAGTCTGAAATGAAGTACACGTGAATTGCTAATAGGAAACCTATTGATTTTTCGGTGAATTGTCGCTGCTATTCCAAATCAAATAATCTGAGGCGGTGTTTTCCCACATTACTGTTTATTGAAATAGCAGCTTTCGATGGCTTAGTCACCATTAGTTTCCTGTTGTCAGGAAGCCAGAAAACAACTACGTAGGTACTTTTTAAAATACTTCAAATTTTACCATGTTGAGAAATATAATACAGTATCGCGTACTGAATAATGAGATCGAGTGTTTTGCAGTCACGGAAAATCGATATTCTAGGAAACGTAATTAATTAGGAACTCGAATACTACAATCAAACATCGTAAATACTTAATTCGATCGGCCAAAAGGCGGCAGCATGAACTCTACATGCATCGAGCTTTCTAGCTTTTGTGAACACACCCAAATGACGTTTCGGAACTACGTTTCGTAGTCGTAGCGACCGGAGCGTGAATTACGGCAGGAAGAATACAGGGCGCGGTGCGGCTACGGGATTTCGCGCGTTTCCACCCCGACCGCAGAGGAGGGGGAAGGGAAGAGAGAGAGGGAGGAAGGAAGGAAGGGGGGAGAGGGGAAACAGCGGAGGAGCAACGGGCAGCGGATGCGACGTGCGACACCGGAAGTTGAACCCGGAACGCGGGAAACCGCGCGACGGTCTGCCCGGCTGCGCCACGAGGCGAAAGAGTGGGGAAGAAAAAAGCAGGGGAGGGGGAAGAGTAGGTGGGGGCAACCAGTCCATGGCCGACACGATTGCTTCATCAGCTCGCGGCCTTCTTTTTAGGCTGCTTCCGTTTCCCGGCAGCCGTGCACAGCCAGCAAGTAGACTATTCCCCTCGGGACAGGTCGTTGAGGAAACATCACTTTTCTGAGGCTCGATTGCGATGTTGCATAACGAGAATTACATCACGTTGCGCACAAATGATCTTAAGTACTACATTGAGGATGAATTATTTAATCGATTAAAAATATCTAGTTCACTTTCTGAAGAACTAGCTTGAAAGTAGTCAGCAATCGCATATTAAGCTATGTTTTACTTGGAAGTTTTTCACCGCAGGATGTTTATAAAGTTACATTTAACGGCCGAATACACAAAAAAGTATTAAAAAATTGATTCTTCCAACCATAGGTAAACCCCAAAAGAAAGTTCAGAAACGCCATCAACCTAACCCAATGAAATGTATAAGAAAACTGAATGAAAATATTACTGTGATAACAATCAAATATTTACCGACAGTGAAAAAATGTTAAGGGTAAAAGTATAGTAGATGCAGTTCTGATAACGATTCCTCTGAGCAGCTTTATGTCCGAAAAGGAAGAAAAGAGGTTGTCAGAACAGCGATTCTGTACTGCAGAAACATCTTTCCGCATCGCTTGGCGTGAAGTTGAAACGACGCGGACCTGACCGTGACTCCGTTGAAGCACAAGTGGAGGCCTGGGTCAGCGCGGCTGCCGAAACACGAAAAAGTCAAGGTTGGTTTTGCGACACACGGAGGATTTCCTCGAAACGCACGGTCACATGGGACAGTCGCAGCTCTTCTCTGAATTCTGCGAAGACTTCGTTTACATCCAAAGGAATCTCAAGCCCAGCCGTGTACTTTGCACCATGCGCATCCAACCATCCCAGTGCAGTTAGAAGAAAGAGATCGCGTGAAAGAAAAAAATGAGAAAGAGGAAGAAAAGAGAAAGAAAGAAAAGTGAAAGAGAAAGAAAGAAAAGAGAAAGCCACAGAGAGAGAGAGAGAGAGAGAGAGAGAGAGAGAGAGAGAGAGAAGAAAAAAGAGAGGGGAGTCCCAGGGCAAAGTGTGCCTGAATCATTACGTAAGAAACCACAAGACAGGTCCGAAGGGCCATACCCTGCAGATTTTATACCAAACCGGAATGTTAAATATCTCAGATAGGTCTTGGGCATCAACGGAAGAGTAAACTGAGTGAGATTGTGGGGTTCGCTTGGGATCATTAAACAGGAAACACGAACATGAAGAAACAGAAGGGATCAGCGTCATCTACGAAATGCAAGAATTATTCAATTAAAATGGTAATACTTCTCAAAGATCGTGCTATTTCTGTAGAAACTGTTCATCACAGGGCTCCTATGGCCGTGAAATCTCTGGCAAGAACAATGCAATTGTTTATTTTGTGCACCTATTAATCACTACAAAATTTTAACGCAAAATTCGGAACGTAATAGCAGCGGGCGAACCATTAACTGCCTCGTAATACTACAGGAGTGAACTACTGGTCAGAACTACTGTCCAGAAGAGCAGTTGCAGACAACTGGAATGCAGAAACCACATGTGGTGGCCACCTCTGTATTGGGCGCAAATGAGTGATTGGAACGAAAATTACGGAAGGATTGTTGAGAAAAGTAAAACAAAGAGGTCGGCGAGAAAAGCGCAGGTGGATACAGAGGGATTTGTGGGAACGGCGATAGTTGCCGCATGAACGTAGAAAGGGGGAGGAAAAGGCTGTCAGAACTCCTTCCGAAATAAATGAAAACTAGAGTACCCACCCCTCTTCCCTATTTTTCCATTTCCGTATTGTCTTTAATATATCTTTTACTTCAAGACCGTCTTATCCTCCGTCACTTGTTCTACATGTCTCCTTGTAGTTGATGACAATGAAATATACCCTTGTCAAAACAAACTATTCTTATTTAACGATCTTACCGACCAGAGAGGCACATCCGTTTATTTAATTGCCTATAATATCAAGTAATTAGTTTAATTTCTCAATCAATTGCAGCTTATGAACGTCTCTGAGTACGTGAGTTAATATCGAGAAACGCCGGACCAGCAAAAATGCAATAGAATGCTCAAGAAGATCTGTTCCACTAGATTACAGTGGCAGAAACGGTTTTTTTCTTTTTTTGCATTCGCCGAGCACGTCAACTGCTCGGCAATGACTCGGCTCGCTGCTCAGAGAATGCCAAATGTGTGGAGCCGCCTTAAATCGTTCGCGGACTGCAATAATAGCGCAACGCAAAAATTAGGTGAGATAAATGTGTTTGCAGTTTACACCATTTATTGAAATGCATCATTCTTGCATTCCCACTTTTGCTACATGTTGTTGAGATCTTGCGCTGTATGACATGTTGCTGCTGAAAGGTACCCAAATCTGCGACCGGAAGAGATGGCTCAGAGCATCAACTGATGTCACCGCAGTGCCTCTGACTGGAAGAATCCTACGTTCGAGTCTCGCTAGCGGGAGGATTTTCGACACAAGTTTGTCAGCTAGGTCGAATTCCGTCGCTGTCTGGAAGAGAATTCTAGCGGCCGGCTGTTCTGACCAGTAGTTTTTCGTGGTGTCTGCGATCAACACTAGGCGAATGCCGGAATATTATCCTAACAAACTGGCCACGGACCGCGCGCGATCTATCCTTCCTACTCCTTGTCCTCCCTCCCACACACACACACACACACACACACACACACACACCTACACTAACATGCATTACACTACCACATACGCCGGGAGATCGGTCGGGAGCTTAGAGCTTGTCCCGTCTGAGGGCGGTGCCCCTCTGGTGGCAGATACCTGGTCGAGGGAAACCCTGTAAGTCGACGGTAGGTCGGCGCCGGATCTCGCCATCCAGCGGGGTAAGATCACCGCCACCTCCCGAAGTCAAACCTGCACTACACTTACGGGACTAATGATGTAAGCTGTTGACACGTCCAGAATCACTAACATCCAACCAACGAATCTGCAATTTTGGAGAGAGCATTCACTCAAAATTCGTTTTTTTGAGTTGTGTCACGAGCGAAACGTGCAGCCAATCGAGCTGCCCTGGAAAGAAAATTCTGTCTCGGGTCCCGGGGCACGGGCGGGGGGTGGGAAGGTAGCGGCGTTAGCAGTAAAGCGCGGGAGCAAACAGCTGCGCGGCGGCACAGCGTTGCCGCAGCAATACCGCGACCTCCGCGCATGTGGCTGCTGACTGCCCCGTTTTTCAGGCGAGGACGCGCGGGCGCTCGTTGGTTACGGTCAGCACGTACATCGACGCACTTGCCCGTCGCTCCCCCTGCCCTTCACCTCGACCTGCCGCCAGCGACGCGACATTGGCACTCCGGCACACTTTTCATCGGGCACCTTCTTTGGACTCGCTCCGCGGCCGCCTAAAGAATTGTGTGACACGAGCATTTTTCGTCAGCCATTATCGCACAACCCCGAAAACAATGCATCATAAGTGTCAAATACTTAATAGCGCCAAATTAGTTTTGTAAAATATTTACCACCAATATTACAACACGAATTCATACACACTGTCAGAAATTTCCGCTCTACTTTAATATAAATGATAAAGTAATTATTATGAATGCACGTACACATATACATTGCGATGAAACTCAAAGCTTTATGGTCAGGATTATGGTTACGGTTACGGAAGGAACCACTGGATGATCTTGAGGGTTTGGCGATTATGAATACACGATATGAACGATGAGAGACAGGGGAAAGGGAAGAATATCTACATTAAATCTACTCTGATTTTAATTGAAACTCTAAATTATTATGCTATTAATTTAATGTACAAATATATTAACCTCTATTAAATTTAGTTACATTAAATTTCTTTTACAATACATTAATCTACATTAAATTTAATAAAATTTCTGACAGTATATGGTACCAATACATGCAAATAATATACTTTTCTAAGTCTATGCTTCCGCATGAAACCAAACGCTATTAACATGGCCACCTTTTCTCAAGTACTTCACAAATCGTATGAGGTACACGCTATGACTTATGTAGATTCTATGTCATGAATCAGAGCACAAAGCACTTATCTTAATTCCACACCGACAAATAATTCCAAGAAACTTGAGCGTCTCCATTGTCCTAGTTGTTGACGCATGGATGAGGAACGGAATGATGTAAGGATGCCCGTGACATTTCAGAGTAATGATAAATTTTACAATTCTCATTTCAACGTAGGTGAAAAAGCACGTGCCTAATAGCACTATATATCATTTGAACGTGAGAAAACGCCGCATTCCTACGCGGCTAACGTACGTAAACATCAAAATGGCCGCCTGAAAATCGTGCCTCAAACCCAGTACGTTGCAAGTCACGTCAGCAAAGCTGAGTGATGCTCTTTCATTTGGTAAAGGGAGGAGAACGTTGTTCTTCCTTCTAATACCGAAAAATATATTGAATTTATTTTTAACGTTTATACCCGAACGCGATTGAATGGCCTTTACTTAGAATAGGAAAGAAAGTAGGCTATTAACGAGCAGCAAACTAAGGATTCGGTTAATCGAAACGAGATTAAAACATCATCATTGCGCCCATATACTTGCTCCACTAAGCACAATCAGAAATTTCTGCATTACATTAAAGTAATGATCATGAACGCACATTAAATTTAATGTACACATGCACATTCGTATACAATAGTCAAAACTTTATGGTCATATTTGGGAAACGAATGAATTAATTATTTTGACGGACTGGCGATTATGTATATATGAGATGAATGAGAGAGGGAGGGGAAGAAGGAGAACCTCTACATTAAATCTACACTGATTTTAATTCATACATTCAATTTAATGTACAAATATATAAACATCTTTTTAATGTAGAGGTACATTGAGTTTCACGTAGATTAATATCACTCTACATGTTATACAGATTATGATACTTGTCGACACCGAGCCAGACGCATTCAAGGCTCTATGTTCATCTGCTGCAGCATATCATCCTCGCTCTGAGAACAGGTCAGAGCTAAGGGAGTCCGGCACAGCAGAATCTCGTTCAGATGTTAACGATCACTCAAAAGCTCGGTCTTAATCTTCGACGCACCATAAAAATAATTCCTGGAGACACCACCCACCCAATTCACTGAAATATCGTTTTGAAGTGTAGCCATGGAAGAGAAAAAACGATTTAATTCCCGATAATCATTTCTCTGCTACACGGAGAATCACAGCGCCTTTGAAAAAATCCTGAACAAAACGAAAGCTTTCTTCGACTTGCCAACACTTTTCATCGAAATTGAAGTTTCTTTCTAAATTCGAGAACAAAAAACGCAGAAATAAGAAAATAAAAAGAACGTTGAAAGTGGGTGAGATCTGGACTTCTTTAAAGTTCTCTGAAACGTCGATACACCTCGCTCTGGCCTATCAGGAAATATATCTCCGGTTATCCTGCGAGGGTGGCACGTGCACGTATCCATAGACTCCGCCCCTGGTTCCCACTGGAGCGGGGAGGGAACGGAGCGCGGACGCAGCGGGGACGCAGCGGGGACGGAGCGGGGACGGAGCGGGGACGGAGCGGGGACGGAGCGGGGACGGAGCAGGGACGGAGCAGGGACGGAGCAGGGACGGAGCAGGGACGGAGCAGGGACGGAGCAGGGACGGACGGGACGGGACGTGGACGGAGCAGGACGGACTGGACGGAGCAGGACGGAGCAGTGGACGGAGCAGGGACGGGAGCAGTGGACGGAGCAGGGACGGGACGTGGATGGGGCGGCGAAAAATTTCACGATAAATAATAATAATGTCTTGTAAAATTTGAACAATTTCATATTTTTTTGTCGCACCTACGATTCGGACCGGTTGAAATGGGCACGGAATCCTTCAATACTTATTCTGTGACTTCTTTAAATGAAACTATATGTACTGACTGGCAACACCGTCTGTACTGACTTGTAAGGATTTCCAGTATTTTTATTTTGTGCTTGGATTGTTTATGACTAATATTAGACGAGAATGACTTCTATCATAAAGAATAAATGTAACTTCATTATCTGTGCAGGATTGATTGATTTTTTCGTTTTTTCCGGGCGCGTCAACTGCTTTGGTAATTGGTCCCGTTAGCGTAGTGCATGTTTTTTTTCTCGGGAGATGGCGGTTATCTTCCCCCGCTGGATGGCGAGATCCGGCGCCGACCTACCGTCAGCTAGTGGGGTTTCAACCTATCCAGGACACTCCCACCAACGAGGCGCCGCCCCAGCCGGGACAAGCTCTAAGCTTCCGACCGGTCTCCCGGAATATTTATGGTAGTGTAGTGCATGTTAGTGTGAGTGTGTAAAGGGAGAGGATAGGACAAGGAAGAGGAAGGACAGATCGCGCGCGGTCCGTGGCCAGTTTGTTAGGGTACTGCTCCGGCATTCGCCTGGGGATGAACGAGAAACCACGAAAAACTAACGATCAGAGCAGCCGGCCGCTAGAATTCTCCTCCTGATAATAACTGAATTCGACCTAGCTGAAAAGCTGGTGCCGAAAATCCTGCCGCCATCAGGACTCGAACCTAGGACCTCCCAGTCAGAGGCGCTGCAGTGACATCAGTTGATGCACTGAGCTACCGCTCCCGGTGCACGTCTTCTTGAATTCAGAGGGAAATACAGTTATTCAAATTATCGTTTCCATGTTGTCGCGGCAGGAAGTATTATTCCGAAGGACAACATGGATAAGAGCCCAAAATTTATTGCTCATTTATCCTTGAAAATAGATTTTATTACGTGGGAGCTTTTTTTAAAATTCAAAATTTAAGTAGTATATGACTTAGTGTAGGGATCATAGAATTTTGAAAATGTGCACACAATTCACTTTTCCCCATGGCACGTCATGCGCAGTTTTAACTGTTTTTTTTTTTTGACGTAAAATAAATAAAAAAAGAATAGCGTTCAATATTGTATAATAACACTTGCAAATTAAATTACAGTACGAACAAGTTCCTTCCGGGAAGCGCTTTCCAAGCTGCGATGTTAAGTGCTCATAAATGTGTATTGTTTGTTAAATTATTGAACTTCGTTAAAAATTGTATTGTTCGTGTACGTAAACATTCGACTGTGTATTAAATATTTTATTTACGTTTTTTTTATTTACGTAATTCTGTTTGACTAACTGCTACGCTGTTCAATCTTGTATATTTTAGTCTTTTAAATTGAAATACCTGAACACGAAGGCAGCGAAATTTTCCTGCGCCCCGGGCGGCTGGCACCCTCGCTACACCACTGGCTGCACGTGAAAATAGAATGAGGACACGGACAATTTGAATTTACCAGGAAATGAAAAAGTGGGCAAGGGGTAAAAAAGTTGAGTGAAGTAATGACACAAAGAAAAGAATGGAGGAAAACTGAACCAAATTTCTTTTTTATTTGGCTAAACTGATGCGACTATATGATATTAAGAAATACAGAAAGATGAAGGAAACATGTGAAGTTGAGCCCAATTCCAATGCGCGTAGATAACACGGAGGTTGTGATAACGGATTAAGGAAAACATGAAATAACTCCGGAGGGACTGAAAGAAGTAGTAATATGTTGGGCATTGCTAATATTTTCAGTTAGGACAAAATGAGCTGATAATAGTTTACTCAAAATTACGTAGAAAGAAGTAACTTGGCAAGTAATTTCTAATTCATGCATAACAGCATAAGAGTAGAATATTGTTTTTAAAAATTCTAAGGCAAGATTATCATTTTGTATTAAGAACAGGTCTATAAACATACATATTCTACCTAGGTACATACTTTGGAATTGTGTAGTATGTCCACAACTGCTCTACGGTGAGTGTAAATTCCATTGGCCGTGATTATATTTGTGGCCACCGGCATTCCCATATTTCAAGTTTGTATTGCTAGTACTATCATAATATACTAATAAATACTGTAAATGGAAAGTGTGCAGCAAGATGGGCGACATGGACAGCAACAACTGGCGACAGACACGATATTAAATGGCATATTCAAGTGTATGAGTAATCAAAATATAAAATCATTTATCTGTCAGTCGAATTGCTAAGACTACGCTGCAATAATCTCTTCGCCAACATAGACGTATTCTCCGGGCAGCTAATGCACCGCAGCCACTCGAAAGCTGCTTCTCCGGGGTGGAAACGTGGCATAGGAAGTTGCTGCAGCAGCTCGTTGAGGTATTATATGTGCACCCTTTCTTGAGCCCCGGAATATCCACCCCCACTCCTTTGCCATTATTAGTCGTATTAAGAATAAATATAGCAACGAGCCTCGAAGACAAAACCTGATGACCAGAAATGTTCGGTCCATATAATTGAAATATTTGCATTGAAAACGAACTAATTGATATAAAATTTCATTTCAAATAACCAACTCCTATTTCTTCCCAAATAGCAAATCTACAGCTCAAATGAACGTCGGATAATATATCACACACACACACACACACACACAACACACACACACACACACACACACACTTGTTATTTTAATGTGGCATCTGAGGGAAGAATCTCCAAGATGGAATTTGGCACGACTACTTGCGTTTTTCTTGGTCCTACCGCAAGACGCGTGATCGCGACCGTATCAAGCGGTGCTGCAGATCAAGCGATTCTGGCGGCAGGGCTGAGAATGACGCAAAAAGCCGTGCCGAATGCCATCTTGGAGATGCTACCCACAGACGCCACGTTAGGCAAACCCAAGTCTAGTAGAGGCCTTAGTCGTGTGGGAGCGGTGCCGGCAGCGAGCGTGCAGCCGCCACGAGGTGAATGCGGGCGACGGAGGTGGCGGGGGGGGCGGGGAGAGCGAAGCCCCACTTCGAGCCCCGGGCCGGGGCTACCGCCGCCGCCGCGAGGAGGTCGACGACATCGGTCGATTCCGCCGCCCGCCGCGCACCACGCCGCGCCACGCCGCGTTGCGCCGGGCCGGGCCGGACGAGCCGCACAGTGGTCTCGTACGCGTCGGGCCAAAAGCATGTATTGCTCGCGCAAGTTTTCTTCATACACGAGCACCCTACACCTCAGCTAGAGCTGAATAGTACGGATTTTGCGGATTTCAAGTTTAATTATGAAACAATTGAATATGAATTTTAACAACTTCTACTCCAACAGGAGTAAAAAAAAACACGCATTTAAGAAGAAAATACACGTTAAGAGAGTAATAATACAGAGGCTTGTAGATCGTCATTTATTACTCCAAACACAGTCGGGACCGGTTATAGAGAACTCGGATATAGCGAACCCTCGGTTATAGTGAACTTTAAACACTGGTCCTGTTTCGCTTACATTACAAACAAGCTTAAGAAAACACTGTTATAGTGAATCTGATCTTCGGCTTTAGTGAACGTAGGAAATAAGTCCTGGAAATTAATTGAATCTTATCTTATTAGGCCATTAAAAGGGCCTTCGGATAGTGGGACAGTGTTCCAACAGCTCAAGAGGTATTTAAAGATGTCAAGACTGCATTGCGATACCAGAAAGAGGACAATGCTGAATCAATTATGGAGAGAGCACGGACTCTGGAGAAGGATCTAATGAAGAATGTACGAAACAAACAATTGAAAATAATTGACTTTATTACTTACAAATAAAGATATTGAAATTTTCAGTTCGTGCTGTTAATGAATTTTGAGGAATGAATGGGGAAAATCAATCATTTTGGAGAAATTCCATTTAATTTTGACATCGGATATAGAGAAGCTCGGATATAGTGAACCAAACAGTCCCCAAAAGTTCACTATAACCGGAGTCAACTGTACTTAAATTCGACTCGAAACAGCACGTACCGATTTACAATGCTGGCATCAAGCACCTCGTATTTTCAAAACAATCGTAACATTTCTGGTGGCACGCTTTGGCGCGTTAAGTTTACGCTCACAGCTGGTACGTACTTTTAAAAGCCGTGACGTAGCCAAAGTCCTCCTATCCCCGCAACCCCCGCTGTGGAATATGAAGGAAACTGACGCGCATGGTACTAGATCAGGACACTGCAACTTTCCATCAAAAACTGGGACAAAGCCGGAGGGGACTACGTTAGGAGGCGCTGGTGTCGTCGGGTACTGTTTGAGGTTAGGTTCGCCAACCTCCGCAATTTCTGTGGTTCATACTGCCAATTAAACTCTAGAAAGAACTTCATTATAATTCCTTAACACCATTACAATTCCTAATTTCCACTCACCGCATCAGCTAATAATGACCTGATATTTTATTCAGTGATTTGTACACATGAATAAAAATAAAATGAAAGTCAGTTCGGCTGTCTAAAAAATAGTGTATCACACACGTTGCAGACGTAATTTTATTTTGCTCGTAAGATGCGCCAGTCGGTCTACCGTGCTCGTGCCGCTGCCTTTTCTACTCGCAAAATAAAATGTCACTTTACCACTCGTATCGTAAGTAACTATTACTTAACTTAAAATAGTACCACTTCATTTTTAGTTAAATTTGAAAAAAAAAGTAATTCTCTAACTAAATGTTACAACCCCCTTGTGCACACGTATACGAAGTTGGGCGCAACGCAGTCGTCGTAGCACATCTGAGACCACTGGGAACCGCCCTGCACGTGGACGGCTGAGTCGCGCGCTCGCCCCGCCGCCGCGCCGCCCGCGCCGCCCGCGCCGCCCGCGCCGCCCGCGCCGCCCCCGCCCACGCGCCGCCCCGCGCCGCCCCGCGTCGCCCCGCCCCCTCCCATGGGAGAGTTCCGTTACATAGCACCAACCGACGCGTAGAGTGGACTGTTGAGGACGCTGTAAGGGTGGTAATTATATTTGGCGCCCTTGCGTAAACAGTCAAGATATTCCCTAACATCTTATTTGAAACGCCCACTTTGAACTGATCAGTAATCACAAACAACTTAAGAGGTCATTGCAAGAACATATTAGCTCAGAAATTAATAAAATTAAGCAAGTATCACAAATTGAACAGTCATCCAAGTCTGTTAACGTTCTCACGGATATTCCATTTTGGTAATAACTAGGTCAAACTTGCGTAGAAATCTTATCTACATTTATCTACCACCAGCATGAAAAGCGTTGTTACTTTTTTTTCTCAAAAGTAATAAAGTGCGAGTTAACAAGTTCATGCCATGACTTCAAGAAACATAACGTACACTCAGATAGGGATTCACTCGTAAACTTTCCGGTGCCTGAGTATATGCTCTCGTATTATACTCGTAGATCGGAAGAAGTTTTAAAACTGTATCTCTCAAAAAACTCAAAATGGCCGCAGTACAAATAAATAAACAAGAGTGCTTGCCAATACCACTCTGGGTACTGTCGACGCATCCTCAGAGACTATTTCCCTCGTGAAGCACTCCCAGTTCATGAATAGGTAAATTAACAGTTATAGCCCCATGAGATAAATACTACAGGATCAGTTATCCGGGTACTACAGCAGGTTAAAATGACCATATGATTTATTATGTTGTCATCCGCGCGTGATGGCATGCGGATGACAACACAATGATTGCGTGTGTAATGAATGTTCTATGCTATCGTTACTTCGATGATATTTCAGTTCATGGTATCTTGTTACGTTGCGTGGATTACGAACCACAAAATGTCCTGTTGGGTTCAGTCAGTTTACGACTTTGATGACTCGTCAGTTTATAAACCAAAAAATAGACTATCATCTTCAGTCAATTTGAGTTTATGCTCTTGTTTAAATTTTATAATTGGTCAGCTCATGTGTTCAATTTACGGAATACAAAATGGACTATTATATTCACCGAGAAGATGGGCATACAATGTCTTTCACAGTAGAAACAGTAACGGCTACGATACGCAATAAAAGATAAATCAAACAATGAAAACAATTCGTGCTGCAATATCCCAACAAATTATTAGTTCGTTACAACTAGCGAATGGTAAGTGCGAAGTACTTAAGTGATGAAACCTATCACCGCTTTATTAGACGGCTCTAATAGCAGATCGGTCCGCTCGGGGTGGATGATAAGTAAAGGTGTACGAGTTTTACGACTGGGCAGAGGCAGATTCAGAGATTAGTCCGATTGATTACTTCGCGTTTGCGGGCGCGTAAAATGCTCTGGTCATTAGTTCCTTTAGTGTAGTACATGATTTTTTCATGATCTTCCCCCGCTGGATGGTGAGATCCGGCACCGACCTTCATTTCGGTTTGCGGGTTTTTCGCCAACTAGGTATTCCCACTTGCGGGACACCGTCCCAGCCGCGGTCAGCCTGCACTCCCCCGTCTGGTCTCCCGTCATATGTGGTTGTGTAGTGCACGTAAGTAAGCGTTTAAGTAAAGGGACCGGAAGCGATAGCTCAGTGCATCAACTGATGTCACTGCAGCGCCTCTGACCGGGAGGTCCTAGGTTCGAGTCCTGATGGCAGCAGGATTTTCGACTCTAGTGTTTCAGCTAGGTCGAATTCAGTCGCTGTCTGGAGGAGAATTCTAGCGGCCAGCTGCTCTAATCGGTAGTTTTCCGTGGTTTCTCCGATCAAGTACCCTACGGAACGGGCCACGGACCGCGCGCGATCTGTCCTTCCTCTTCCCTGTCCCATCCTCTCCCCTTACACACACACACTTACACTAACATGCACTACACTATCACATATTCCGGGAGACCGGTCGGGAGCTTAGAGCTTGTCCCGGCTGGGGCGGTGCCCCGCTGGTGGGAGAGTCCTGGTTTGGGGGAAACCACACTAGCCGACGGTAGGTCGGTGCCGGATCTCTCCATCCAGCTGGGGAAGATCACCGCCATCTCCCGAGAAACAAACATGCACTACACTAACGGGACTAATGACCAAAGCAGTTGACGCGCCCGGAAACACGAAAAAAACAAAACAAACCAAGAGGAAAGAAAGATCTAAGGCAGTCAGTGGCCCGTTTGGTAGGGTACTGCTCCGGTTTTAATTTGAGAAACCACGGAAAATTACCAATCAGAGAATCCAGCTGCTAGACCTGTCTTCCAGACAGTGGCTGACGTTGACCTAAATATCTTGCTAGTGTCGAAAAAATCCTGCCACCGTCGGAACTAAGGACTCTTTAGGACCTCCTGATGAGAGGCACTGCTCTGACATCAGTTGATAACACTTCAGATGGTCATAGAATCGAAGAATTTATACTTATCTGAGGGTTTACTCTTCGGAAACCCTCAATTACATTAATTTCTTCATTGGAATGTAATGATACCGACATATTTGGCACGAACTGTGCAGTTCCAAAGTTTGTTGAAGAAGTACTGAAAGGGGGGGTAAAATAATTGTGATATCACATAGAAAATTCTTATTTGCTTTACCTGGAACCAATACTTATTACGAGAGGCTGTTCAGTATTATCAAAACATAATGACGAGGGGAGATATTTCAAATGTTCGTGTCAACGAGCAAATGAAATATATCCAACATAAACTATAGTTTTAACAAGTTTAAACTGGCAGTAAAAGATCTCGATATTGTGAACAAAACAAAATCATCCAAGAAATATGAATAACAGTGAGATATTTTGGGAACAAGTTTTGTTACTGATCAAACAGTTAACTGATAACACTTCATATGGCACAATGTATAGCTAAACTAATAAGATTCCGTTTCATTCAATAATGTTCACGCACGAATGAAGTACATCTTAGCCATCTTAACCGGATACATTTCATAATGTAGAACCCACATATAAAATAGTTCACATTGGTGGGTCTTTTATTTCTCAAATAAGCATTTAGATAACCGAAAATTAATGTGCGATACATTCCTTATTTTTCCTTTTTAAATCAAGAGGCAACAACATCCAGAGAAGTATTACGTCGGGGAGCAGTCGTACATATGCTCTGTATTTGAGAGTGTGGTGGGAAATACGAGGTATTGCGTAATCACGTTCATACAGTCTAAACTGTTTAAATGGGGGTCTCACGTCACTGCTTCTGAAGGCAGATGTTCGATGCCTATTGTTTGTCGGCATTAATGAATACATGCTTATATTCGTCGCCACACTTTTAGATGCATTTCACACGTGTTCTAGTATTTGTACTTCCTATTGCCGAGGTGACGTAGTGAGTAAAAATGTGACGTGTCATATTACCGTCGACGTATCGAGATAAGTTTTGTTTGGTCTTTACGCAACCTCATGTTTATTTACGTTATTGCAACTGACTTTGAAAAGATCTGTTATTCAATGTTGATATTGAATTGAAAATTACTGGAGGTTGGGACAGTTTTTCCACAAATAAAACGATTCTAAATAATACACTAATTCATATGTTACGAGAATGATTATCTTATGATGCAATGTTATTTTAAATCTTCACACCATCAAGGGTACTTCTCCCCTATACGTCACGTACGTTTTTACTGATGACTAAATAAATCAAGTCAAATGACATTAAGTCACAGTCTTATGGGTACTTTTCTAGGCTGAACTAGGACAGATAATTAATACAAATATTTTATTAAATGATTATACATGTGACATGCATGCCGAACTGAAATACCCAACTATGCCTATTCATCATGTAAAATGATACTCACGTGAAATACTTAATACCGAGCAGACACGCGATATATGGAATATTCGAGTTCACGTGTTATCAATTAGATGCGAATGAGTAATATGAGACTCAGAAAATATAGTACTATTTTAAAAAAAGACTTATAAAGAACAATATTATGTAGAAAAATTGAATTATGTAATATTAAATAAGGTACCACACTAAAGTATTTTCTTTGGCGAAATAACACGTTCTTTTAAATGTCTGCTAAAGGATCTTATCCTGTGTTACTTTCTTGTTCGTGAACATCCGGCGTGCTTCAAAGTGGAAGTTAATTACTTAAGATGCGAAAGTCTGGACAGTTAATGCCTTGTCTCGCAAAAAGACCTTCATGGACAGGTTTCTAACGCCCCCAGACTCTTACGAAACATACTATGCACATCCGTCCTCAACACCGCGGCGGACGGAGTTGGTGGCTTTCAAAGGGAAAGATTTTAGTCTAGATAGGGCTAAATAAGTGGGAAAAGATTTGCTTCTGGGCGTAATGTAACTTCACTATGCGCACGTTTTGTTGAGCTTTTCTTTTGCTTGTAATGGTAGTAGAGCTTAGGGTGAGTTTCTATTTATTTAGAAATACAGAAAAATCAAATCTGCAGTTTGTTTACCGTGGAAAATAAGTTTTCTATAACTCGGAAACGAAAATATCTAGTTTTTGAAAGGTTAATCTCTCGCTTTTTTAAATTTATTATTATTATTATTATTATTATTATTATTATTATTATTATTATTATTATGTTTTCATCTTTCAACTATCAATAGTTAAATAGTTGGGAAGGGATTCTGAACCTCAAGAAAGCGTGCGCAGATGACTTTCTCCCCCATACGTCACATACAGTTTTTGACTAAATAAATATCTAAATATAGTAAAAAGAGTGCATCTACATGGGACATATAATTGTTTTATTTGTACTAATTTAATTAGTAAAGAAGTAATTGAATCACATACAACTATTCGAGCTGGTTGCAAGTCACTTTATTTTCCAAATGCACATTATCTTTGCTTAAAAAAAGTTAGAAATTAAAAAGGAACGGTCAACGTTTGGTTCATCTTTACTGACACTTCTCCCTTCTGCTTCGAAGAAACATTCTTGTTATTCAATCTGCTTGTACTACAGATCTTGAATTTGAGTTTTACATCTAAAAATACCTGCATTTTTTTATGTCTTTATTCAAAAAATTGTTTCAATTGTGCAAGAAAGGGAATATATTTTTAAAAAAATATAATATATAATTAATTGGAACTTCTATTTCGCTGATCTTCACGTCAATATGTGCTGTTAATAATCTCACTTTCCGCATTCAATTCGCAATGAATTTCCTTTAAAATCCGGTGGCTGTGGATGAGTCACTCGGATTTCCGAAGGTTGGACTGGACAGGCAGGTAGCCACAGGTACATGAGCTTTCTAAATTTGAAGGAATAAAAAGGAAGCAAACTCTACGATGTCGTAAAACGCTTTATTGATTGACTGATTGATTGATTTTTTCGTGTTTCCGGGCGCGTCAACTGCTTTGGTCATTAGTCTCGTTAGTGTAGTGTACGTTTTTTCTCGGGAGATGGCGGTGATCTTCCCCCGGTGGATGGCGAGATCCGGCGCCGACCTACCGTCGGCTAGTTTCCCCCTAACCAGGACTCTCCCACCAGCAGGGCGCCGCGCCAGCCGGGACAAGCTCTAAGCTCCCGACCGGTCTCCCGGAATATGTGGTCGTGTAGTGCATGTTAGTGTAAGTGTGTGTGTAAGGGGAGAGGATAGGACAAGGAAGAGGAAGGACCCCGTTTCTAATTCGATCATAACCACTGATGACATGGAGATGATCGCGAATACGAACTCATACGAAGGTGAAGAAAAGCCAAGGGAAGTGTAGGAGCCGCCAGGAAGTTATTTCGCGGAAGGAATATTTCGCCCAATGAGCGGACTGCCACCCGAGGAAGGTCTCGTTGCACCCACGCGGTGACAAGCGGCGGCGGTGCGTGTCCCTGCCAGAACAGCCGACTGCAATCCGGTTCGCACCAGTTGTCAGGTGCAGTTCCGAGAACGGGAGTTAAGCGGGCGGCAGCCGGCCAGTGCTCCCCTCCTCCGCCCGGCGCCTCGGAGCGATTGTGGGAGCACGTGGCATGCGGCTGACCTGGATGCCACGGGCGCCGTCTGTCTTCGTCCGAGGCGCCCGCCCCCTCCCCCCCCCCCCCCCCCCGCCCCACCTCCCTTTTCCCCACTGCCCCCAACACCCGTCTCCGACCGCCCCCCAAAACCCCTTCCCCCCCCACCTAAACTCATCTCCCACCACCCTCAACTCCCATCTCCCCACCGCACACCCCCTTAACTCGCCATCTCCACGCCCTTAACTCGCCATCTCCACGCCCCTTAACTCCATCTCCCACCGCCCCTTAACTCCCCACTCACTCCCACCGCCCCCTTAACTCGCCATCTCCCACCGCCCCTTAACTGCATTTCTCCTCACTCCCTACTCGCCATCTCACGCGCCCCTTAACTCGCCATCTCCCACCGCAACGTCCCCAACTCCCCATCTCCCACAGCCCCTTCCCCAACTCCACCGTCCATCCGTCAGTTCCCGTCTTCCACCGCCCCCAACCCCCACCGTCCACTCCGTCCAGTTCCCCGTCTTCCACCGCCTCTAACTGATTTCGCGCAGTGCCAACTCCCACCGCCCACTGCTTGCGAGAGCGGCCGCCCGCGTGGGGCCCGTGGCCACAGGCGCACCGCAACCTGCGAGGCCTTGGCGCAACCCGGACCACGGCCCTCGCCGCCACTCGACCCCGCGCGCTGCAGCGGCGGCTGGCGATGCCAGCACGTGAACACCGACTTTTGCATTACGTGCTAAGCAAACCGTAAAATCACTCTGCCACAAAGTCCAAGAACTATTAACTACATACTTATGGAGAATATTATGCTCCAATAAAAAAAATAAAGATTTAGGAGGACAGGTACTGAATTAATAAATATTTCACGAGTTCCTACGATACTGCGACAAAATGAACTAAGAATACCAAAATTATTCTAAGTGTAATGACTCAGCGACAGTGAACGATTAGTTACTCACGTGCATTCCGTGAGGTTATTAACATTGACAGACCTGTTAAAATAGTACTGAATGAATTGTCTTTGAAAATACCAGGAAAACTATCACGATGTCTTACTGACACCCACTATAACGATTTGAATACATTTTGACTCATTACTGTGTAAGCATTCAACATCAACTAAGCTTAACTCAAACACTTCACAATGACTTTTTTCTTTCTTCCCACTTACATGTTTAGCATTCTACAAGGAACATAGTTAACTTCAGGAAGCCACACGTCAAAAATTAACCGTCATAGAATAATATTATTTCTTTCCTCGTTCGTCCGTTTCAGACCTTCACGTTGTAACTCTTTTCCTCATGCGAGCCTCTCTTACGGCACGAAACCGCGCGCCCCATTTCTCTATTATCTTCCTTCTATTAGGATTAAGATCACGCTCAGACTCGCTACTTCCTCCGCGTCGCAATGCGGTGAAGAAACCTCTTCAACCCAATCAATTGTGATTTTTTATCACGCGCTCCATCTCCTCCGTCGCAATCGCCCGCGTCCTCTTGTCAAGGCGGAGATAGGGGCGAGGCCGTGACATACTCCTGCCGCCGCCGCCGCCGCCGAGTTAAGAATCGAGGACTCGCGGCAGTCGAGGCGGAATCGGCTGGACAGCAAAACATAAAATTAAACTCAACCCGTCAAAAACAGCAGCCAAAAAAATGTTCGTTGTTAAATTAAGTCAGGATGTAAGACAAAGTACAGTTAGATTAGTTTGTAAGTATCTAGTTTGCAAGCTAGGCCATACGTTATCTATGTAAATAGAATTTAGGAATAAATATCTAGTTTTACCTAGATCATTTATCTCTCCATCCAACTCCTTAAAGAATCAAGTTGAATGTACCAACTACATTATTTTATAGCCCTTCTTAACTACATACCAAATAACACTGGAAAAAAATCCCATCACAATCAATTATCCAGCAAGTAAATTTACAAATACCTACACCACCTAATAAGTAATATTTAGATTAGTAAAATTTTAAAGTTATTGTTCAAAGATCATATACCACCTAGTATAATGTTTGTATTCGAATTTGGATTCTTGAGATTGTAATAGAATCTAAACAATGAAAAAACTGAAGATTTTTATCCAAAAAAATAAATTCTATCGAGGCACCATCACGAATGGCATCGCACATGGGGTACGCCTTCATAAACCCCCAATAACGGGGAATTCCAGTTGAGAACCGCATTACCAATAATTATTTTTTCTCTTTGCATGTTAGCAAAATAAAAGCAAATTGACAAATAAAAACCGTAATTAAACTGCACCCAACTCACAGAAGCCGCATAAAAAATAAATTTCTTTCCATACATTCCTAAATCAATTCTCACATCTCGAGCCAAAGTAGAGATATTGTACAAAGATACCTACACCACCCTAGTAGTAATGTAAGTTGTATTTTAAGATTATTTGTAAGATTATTGTAAGTTATTGTTCAAAGATACATATACCACCCTAGTAGTAATGTAAGTTGTATTTAAGATTATTTGTAAGATTTTGTAAGTTATTGTAAGTAATATAATAAATTTGTAAGTTATTTGTAAGTAGATATAAGCAATTATAACAAATGTAGAGTGTATTAACACTGATATTTGTAAATAATAATAATTAAAAAAAGAGTCGAGGCGGAGCGGCGAGTCGATTGAAGCGCGTAGCGAGAGGTTGCGCAACTTCGAGCGGAGCTTCTCAAGACCGCGCGGCTTCCCATAAACCGCCTCTTAAAATAGACCGCAGGCGCCCCGCCCCGCTTTGAAGTGTCGCACGTGTCTTGGGATTACACGCCCTCTGACTTGAGAGATGAATGTACACTTTCTTCTCTTGTGCAGTGTTATGCGCGGGAAAATAAAGCGCACACACTTTTTTTTTGACAAATAAATACACGTAATTATTAACGCGTCCCGAATGCAACAGAAATGCAGCAAGGAGTATAAGCAAGGCCACTGATGTAGGAAATTTTCAGAACCCTCCTGTAACAGCTAACACATTATCTCTTCAGAAACAAATTTTGGTGCTGATGTCAGTGATGAAATAATGTGCATTACTTCAGAGAATTGTTTAATAATATTTGTACGCGTGCGATCAATGTGCGATGGAATATACCACCATTTATTTTGATTCAGGACACTTTAGCTCCTAACTTGAAATCCTTTAAGAAATTGATCTCAAATGAAATAAAATTAATCTGTTGACATACTTTTTATAATCTGCAGGAATGTCTTATCAGAATCGGTTTGCTTCCAACCGTTGGAATCATGTCACCGATCACAAGAGTCTCCCACAATGAACTAATTATTGGGCAGTGCTGGCGCTAGGTATGAGTAAACCGGGCTATCGCCCGGGGCGTCACAGGTCGACGGGCCCAATGGAGTAAAAATAGTATTTTCTTATACGGTAGGACTCTATGAAATGAAAAATCTGAGACAATTCTGAAAAGTTTACAAAACAATGCTGTAGTTGAAAGCTTTTTTAGCCTTCAAATTTTATCCTCTCAACATCCAAGATATTTTAACACACATTTTTGTAAACTTTTATATATTACACAGATATTGGGTTATACATTATACAGCGTTTTTTTTCATTGAAGTTTAGGACTGAATATCCCGAATTGTAGATGGGGTGCTACGTTTCAGCACTGTCCGGGGCCCAAAAGTGTCTAGCTCCGGCACTGCTATTGGCACTATTTGTCCAAGAGGTTAGAGAAACGGAGGGGCTCCTCGTTAGGTGGGTCAACCTCGGACAGCGTACGCCAGCGCGAGTGCTTGCTACACGACCGAACCGGTTCGGCTATCTCCCGGCATTATAAAAACCGGTTTTCGCGAACCCTTACGCGAACCCACAGTAAGCGATCCTTGTGCTCCGAGATCTACCTCTCGTCTTGGAAGCAACACTTCACAGGCCCCTGATTCCACGAAGCTCCGTCCGGCGAAGGAGACGTCCGCTGCCATTGCGCGTAAAGGCTCGCATAACGCGTGGGAGGACAGGGTGGGGCGCACGTGCCGCGCGGGGCACGTGCTCGGCCGCCGGCGCTCGGCGGCGCGCCAGACGCCAGCCGAAACCACGCCTCGAGGCCACGCGGCGCACGCGGAGGAGACGGAGACGGCGATGGTAGCGAGGTGGCGGCGGTGGCACGTGGCAGTGACGGTGACGGCGGTGGCACGTGGCAGTGACGGTGACGGCGGTGGCACGTGGCAGTGACGGTGACGGCGGTGGCACGTGGCAGTGACGGTGACGGCGGTGGCACGTGGCAGTGACGGTGACGGCGGTGGCACGTGGCAGTGACGGTGACGGCGGTGGCACGTGGCAGTGACGGTGACGGCGGTGGCACGTGGCAGTGACGGTGACGGCGGTGGCACGTGGCAGTGACGGTGACGGCGGTGGCACGTGGCAGTGACGGTGACGGCGGTGGCACGTGGCAGTGACGGTGACGGCGGTGGCACGTGGCAGTGACGGTGACGGCGGTGGCACGTGGCAGTGACGGTGACGGCGGTGGCACGTACGCGGCAGTGACGGTGACGGCGACGGTGGCACGTAGGCGTGACGGTGACGGCGGCGTGGCACGTGGCAGTGACGTGACGGCGGTGGCACGTGGTGACGTGACGGTGACGTGCGGTGGGGCCGTGGAGTGACGGTGACGGCGGTGGACGTGGCAGTGACGGTGACGGCGGTGGCACGGAGTGACGGTGACGGCGGTGGCACGTGGCAGTGACGGTGACGGCGGTGGCACGTGGCAGTGACGGCGACGGCGTGGCACGTGCGTGACGGTGACGGCGTGGCACGAGTGACGGTGACGGCGGTGGCACGTGACAGTGACGGGACGGCGGTGGCACGTGACGGTGACGGCGCGTGAGGCGTGACGCGTGACGGTGACGGCACGGCATGGACGATGGGTACGTCGACGGTAGGGACGGCAGTTGACGGCGTTAGTTGGTGAAGTTACTCCGTCTTGCTCCCATCACCGCTTTAACTTCGCCCGGGCCATTGTTTCCAGACGAGCAGGCTGACCCCTCGCCACTCCCGCATCCCTGGATGCGCCCCCGAACTATGGCAACGCCACCCCCACTTATATAAAAGTATACCAGTTGTTATAAGAACCGCGTACGGCCTCCGAAGTTGTGGCTCGTTTCCCTGTCTTCGTGAAGGCGGCAGTGATCGCCGGGGTCCCACCCTACGGTTGCCCTGCGGAAGGCCAAGGCGGGAAGTGACGTCGTGCCGAACCGAGCGACCCTCCGCCAGTCTGTCTTTCCTCGCCGCCGCTGCCTGCCACCATTCTCCCACCCTCCTCATGGAGACGACCGAGTGCTGGGCTGCATAACCTGTGTTAGGATGTAACCGTGTACTTGCAACAAGGGTTCAAAATAAACCACTTTCAATAATCGACTCAGAGACCATCTTTCTTCTGTTACATACTACCTCCCATTATGTCTTCACGACAGTAGTACCGCAATCGAGTCCGGTGTAGGTGGTGGTGGATGTGGATATGGATATGGAGACGGTGGGGAGTGAGTGATCATGTGGATGGCACAGGAACGCGTTTGTGAACCAAAACGCCGCATTTCAGACAAAGCTTAAGGGACAAAATTAATTTCTACCTCCTTGCCCCTCCGACAGGCTCTCATTTAGCATGTCATGCGCTCTCTCTGTTTATCGAAAAATTAGTGCACATGGTGCTTTGTTGAAAGAAATACATCTGAATATCCGGCAGAATTCCGGATGTAACACAGTACCCTCTTTATACCACAGTAGATTTTCATTGTTATTGTGCATTTCTTAAATGTTAAATTCATGAGCAGAGTTCAATGGCGTTCATTATTAAACATCCCCTGTACCTCGTGCCCCGAAGCACGCATTGAATCCCTACCTCTTCGCAATTCGGACCTGCCCTCTCGTTTTACTCCAGCTATGTTTGTTGCTACGCCATGAATTTGTGGCAATTCACTGGCTTTAGGATACACCAATTTCATTGGTTCTACAAGGATTCAATTTGCAACAAGCAATTTTTCATTATCTCGAAGTCGTCATCGACATTTATTTCCTAAATGATACCAGTTAACTTTATTTAGAAAATCCGCGGTTAGTTTCAGCTTAAAGTCCGCAACATTACACTGAATCATCCATACATGTAAAAGTTACAAAAAGATATACATTTCAACATATGAAAAACCTTGATCTAACGCTATCTACTACACGATTTTGATGGTTTGACTTTTTCCTAAAGGAACTTATGCAGGTTCATAAATTCATTCTCAACCCATTCGTTCGGTGGCAACGATGTAACCTTCAAGTAATAGAAATCTCACCTATTAACCAGATAGCTATAACTGTCTGAAGCTTAGTTATTAAAACACTTCAAGCCACTTGATGGAGTCAATGTTGTACTATTTCCAGAGCAAGCAGAGCACGACTCACTGGTCATAAGTCACGCGTTATTTATTCCACGCGTCCATAAAGCGTAGGTCAAACTGCCCACCAAACGAATTACGCTGCAAGAAAAGACATTAACATTTGAAGAGCACCGTAGAACATCAAGAGAATAAATAAGGAAAAAAAGGGGAAGGGGGAAAAAAAATAGAAGGTTAAAAAAAAAAAGAAGTGAGATGAAAATAAAGACAGAAAATAAATAAAGAGCAGGAGAAAGTAATAACCACAGTACAGAGTTAAGCAAATTGGAAAGTGTACTACATGCAATGTGCAACAAGAAACTATCGTGACTTGAAGTCGCGAGCAGACGTCATCAGGTTACCACGGGATGACGTGCACCGCGAACCTCCAAGACGGAAGAAAAAGCGTCGGGGCGACAAGTGACGTCAGCGCCCACTAGAACACTTTCACGTACTGAGCACGTGCCGAGGCACAGGGCCCCGAAGGGGGCACATTGGCCGACGAAATCAGCCAGACCACCAGGGAGCAGGAGCGGGCACGTCACTAATTAATTTCTCTAATTCGATATTCGTTACGAGAAATGGCGTTCAGCTTACGTAAGCGAATTTACTGCACGTTTAATGAACTGGGTAGAAAGTTTACGACAGCTCCGAGTTCTTAGTATCGATAAAATTAAGAATTCAATTTTTAGAAATACATAATTAATATAGTTCCTTATCTTTATCCATGCACAATGTATTACCTAAATTATGTTTCGTTTTGACAAATTAAGTTAAAGAGTAGGATTACAAGATGAAACTATTACAACTACTACTACTATTTGAAGGTTTTCAATAATTTAAATCATTTAAAAAACAACAAAAACATAAAAAGAAAGTAATTTGTGTTTGCAACTACAAATAATAAAATCCTTTGCGAAACCCCATTTTCGGTTGCCTACGAATAGAGCATTTATTTCCCTGCGCAAAAGTGGGGCCGCCGTAACCGGAAGGCCGTTCCGTGTGCCACATGTGCAACCGAGATCAACCGACAGCCGGCACGCGCGGGCATCGAGCCGCCGGCCGCGAGGCGAAGGCACCGGGCGGGAAAGTCAGGTGGAGAGACGTCAAAAGGGAGAGATGGGGTGGTGAGGGATACGCTGGATGAGGAAAGGGAACATAGTGGTGAGAAGGATATAGCAGGGAGGACGAAAGGAGGTAGATGGTGGTGGTGAAGAGGAGGAGGAAATGAGAGAGATGGCGAGAAGAGAGATGGTGGGGAAAAGGAGGAGGACGAAAGGAGGCAGAGGGAGATAGAAGAGGGAGGTGGTGGGGAGGAGGAGGAAAGGGGAGAGGGACAGGTCGAGGATGAGGATGGCTGGGAGTGCGGGGATTCATTGATCGATTGATAGTGATGCGGGAGCGTCAACTGCTAAGGTCATTAGTCTAGTAAGTATACTGCATGTCAAACGGCCGGCTCACGATATAATTGAGTAAGTTGTTCCAATTAGCACAAGTTGCGGTAAAATCGGAGAATAAATCGGTTGAGTATTACGTACGCCTTCGGGTCCCAATCCCGTACGGGTAAAACTGTCTCGAATGTGTATCTCTGAACTGAATCCAATTCGACATGCTTACGCAATTCCACTACATTTTAATCACCCATCTCCAATACAGAGGGTTCATTTTTTTCGAGCAAAATATTAATACAATAATATCAGGTCTGCAATTAAACGCAATCATTTCAATTTTAGTGACGTACTTTCCTTAATAACCGGAGGTGGTTTTATGATAAAAAATGAGCACAATTTCACTACATCGAGTCGCAGTAATTATATATTATTTGAAATACATAGATGACGAACAGCATGGACAATGATTAATACAAAGTTAATGGAAACGTTCAAAAGGCCGGAAAAAGGTTTGAGAGTGGAAACAATCACTGAATACAAATGAATGAAGCGAGACAGAACAAAGAAAACCGCTAAATAAAAATACTCTCAGTTCAGTGTTGATTCCGTCCGAATACCCAACTCCATTTAGGGGGTCAAGCAACGAAAGTGTCCCGTAATTCAGACGTATGCCAGAACAGGCGGTCCTGAAGTTCGAGTCCCGACAGTGGCAGGAATTTCGACACCAGCTCTGCAGCGAGGTCCAATTCATCCGATGTGTGGGGGAGAACTCTAGCGACCAGCTGCTCTGATCCGTAGTTTTCTGTGATTTCCTCGATTAACAACAAGTGATTTCCGGAGCAGCACCGTAAGAAACGGGCCAAACCGCGCGCACTCTTTCTTTCCTTTTCTTATCCTCAACTCTTATTAAAAACACAAGCACTCACATGCACTGTACTATCATACTTTACGGTAGACTAGTCGGGTGTTTGGAGCTTGTCCCCCGCTGGGGCGGTGACCTACTGGTGGGAAATACCTGATTGGGGAAACTCTCCGCAAACCGACGTAGGCCGGCGCCGGATCTCGGGATACCGGGAGAGGTGGCTCAGTGACTGATGTCACTCCCATGCCGCTGATCGTCAGGTTCAAGGTTCGAGTCCCGAGAGAGTTTTACGACACTAGATTGCCAGCTACATCGAATTCAGTCGCTTTCTGGAGAAGAATTCTTGTGGCCGGCTGCTCTGATCGGTAGTTTTCCGTGGTTTCTCCGATCAACACCAGGCGAATGCCGGAACAGTACCTTAACAAACGAGCCACGGACCGCGCGCGATCTTTTCTTCCTCTTGTACCAGCCTCACCTCTTACTTACACACTTACACTAACATGCACTACACTACCACGCATGTCAGCAGATCGATCGGGAGCGTAGATCTTGTCCCGGCTGGGGCGGTGCCCCGCTGGTGCGCGATACCTGTTTGAGTGGGGGGACCCGCTAGTCGCCGGCAGGTCGGCGTCGGATCTCGGCATCCAGCGGAAAAAGATCACCGACACCTTCCGATACAAATATGCACTACACTTACGGAACTAATGACCATAGTAGCTGACGCGCCCGGAATCACTAACAATCAATGAAAACCCCGCCCCTCTCCCCAGAGAATGCGCTACCTTTCGCAGGGCCGGGCGTCCTGCAATGGCGGCATGGGCAGGTGGGGGCTGGGCGGGGCGCCTTCGCACGCGCCTATTTCTAGCCGGCCCGCGCCGCCTGGAAAGGGCAACCGCAGCGGCGCGACGCGGCGGCGGCGGCGGCGCCCGTCAATACTCCACTTGCTGCGCAGGCGGCGGCGGCGCGCGTCTACCTGGAGGATGGCGGTCCCTAGAGCCTAGATACGCAGACTACCGCGTGCCTTTGCGCTGCCCACGCCGCCAAGCTATTAGCAGGCGACTGGGGACTTCCGATTGATGAACTGGATATTGTGTGTGTTCGGGTCCCTCAACTGCAAAAGGCGTTAGCCTTGTAAGCGTAGTGCATGTTAAATACTGGGAAAGGGCGGTATTGCCTTCACGCTAGAACGTGAGATTCAGCGCTGGCCTAAATGTCATTTATCGGGGCTTTCTCGTCCCAGGTATCTCCACCAAGGGGCACCGTCCCAGTCGAGATCAAAGCTTTCGACATGCGTGATGGTGTCGTTTACGCGCACGCGCGTGTGTGTGCGTGTGTGTGTGTGTTTGAAAGGGGGAGTGGAGAGGACAATGATGAGTACGGAAAGATCACGCGGTCCGCGACTCTCTTGTTAAGGTAATACTCCGATATTCACCCGGATCCGGGTTCGACCTCTGCGGTATAGTACCTACATCCCTAAAACCAATATTCATATACTTCAAAATCTCCATAATGTTTTTTAGATTTTATAATTTCTTAAATCCGGTAAGCTGCCTAATTGAGTTATCAGGCGAAATGCTATACTTATAAACTATCGTTCAAATTGCTTGGCTCTCGTATCTCTAGGGATGAGGAAGTGCATTGCAGAGCAGCACCTGAGGTGACCATGATTACGTCCGGCTAGCAAGTCAGGCTTGTGCTGGTTGTAAATTTGTCGTTTCAGCATTGTTTCCACAATTGAGCAATTAGCGGTGGCGGCGTGTGATTGACATCGGGCGCAAGCCAGGCTTAGGAGCCGGGCTTCCTCGTGAATGAGGCGATTAAACCCCTACAGGCGCATAAACCTGTTGTTGCTGCATTGTTATCATAATCAAGTATTGTTGCCTTGGTCCGATATTTACTACCGACGACAGCCAGGCTTGCTCGGGTAGGAGCAGCTATACGCCAATAACATGAGAAGGAATGATCAAGGTACGAGTCTGTTTCACCTGTACGAATCAGCGCGTCGTGTGTTCAACCATGTAGAGAAAGAGTCCTCAGAATCTGTTTTGTCTGTCCAGGTTTATCGCGTCTTTACATGCCTCAAGGAACAGCTTCACATATCGACATTAGATGCTCTACGGATTTTACAAACCTCCACACTGTTCAGTTTGACACGCACATGGGAACGGGATACAATACATGATAGTACACGTTACAATTCAATGTACAATTCTATTTGCAATCGTAACGTGTTATTGCAACACGAGTCATGCACTGGTCATGGTCTTCATGAGAATCGGTTAGCAATGAGTACTTTCGTTTGCTTTCTGTGCGGAACAATGACTGCGGAATTATTACTTCCTGCTCCAGGCATACAAAGACACTTAAAATAGGTAGGGGTCTACATTTCTTATCATCGATCTTGATAATATTCCATTGAGAGTTCCCACTTTCTTGTCGTATCAAATACTCAATAGTATCTTTTGTAAGCCTTTTGTTCATTCAAATGGAATAATCTGTCAATCAATGCAATGTGTGGTGTTTAGAAAAACGTTAACGTGAGTGACGATGAAGCAACACGTGACGCAACGACAGCAACACAATGGCCGTGCGTGCTAATTCTAGGCTTATCCAGAAGCTTTTGAACGCTCCTCATTCATCATCTAATCAAATCGTCCCCAGCCAACACATGATCGGTCTTGTTTAGTAGTTTCATTGTTCATATTTATCCAAGCACTGCCAAGTACTTGTTGCAATGTCATAGAAACCGAACAAACGCACGATTAAACTTTTAACAGGCATTTTTAAAAGTACTAATAAAAGAAAATTAAGTTCCGTATATAAATTTAGTTTCAGTTATTGACAGGTCTCAACTTTTGACGCTTCATCTATACTAAATTTTACGAGCGATAGAAACTTGCAAATAATATTACAGAGTAAAGAATAATTTTGAGCTTTAGTGATGTGGGATTTATTTCGAATTTGAATAAAATCCAGATGAGCCTGAAAAGAAAATACTTGCCTACGGAGAATATCGAGTAATGTTATCCATTCTTGCAAAACTCATTCAGTACAGTAATAAAAATATTCGTGGTTATAGCACGTCTCGCAACATACCACAAATATGAATCTTTTGAAACTATTAGCAGTTTCAATAAAAGAAGCAGTTTAGATATGAGAGGGAATATTTAAACTCTCGTCAACGTATATTGATTTGACAGAAGAGACTCATTCATAAAAGTTATCTATTAGAATATTGACACTATCAAATAAGCAATGAAATATTAGGAACGTACATTTCCAGGTCATTTATCGATAAATCAAACTGCAAGCGAGATAAGATTGTTCCGTATTAATGTTTTATTCTAATTCGAATTGCATCACAAAAATCATTACAGTTTTCCGCAGCCACGACGCTGTAGCTGATGGAAAACTCATGGTTTTCACGTGACAGAGGTAAGTTATGATAAAAAAAAAAACTCTTTTGAACAGTGCCTTTACAGAACAAAAGGATTATCTATTAACAAAGGATTATCTATTGACGTAAATTTAACAATCATAAAAAATCCCACAATGAACAAGCACAATTTTATTAATCAAGCTCCCGGACACTCAAATTTACAAAGATATGATAAGGTATTCTCGACGAAACGTGCTCAAACTGGTTTACTCCCGTTCCCGCGTCCACATACAACGCACTTACTTCGTATATTGTCCGATTACATCCACAACGGTATTAACTTTTGTCCTTCACTAATCACGAATCACTATTAGAAAATTTAAAAATAAACTTCTCAAACTTTCAATCATTGTCCATTCACGTTTAGCACAATATATCATAAAAAAAATCCGAAATTCAGAACGAAATAAGATTAAACCAGCTCTTTACATTACGCATTTTTGAAGAGTCGTTTGAGGAAAGATGAAATCGAACACTCCTGAGTCATTTCACATGAAATAAATTGTTTTGTATACTAATATAAAACGCCAAATGTACAAGTAGAACTGTCAATAAAGAAGAAGTATAGTAAAAAAAAGACACGTTCAACACTTAGAAATGTTGTTTTATCTGTGTGCGGGTACGACCGCGAACAAGTTTCGTAACAAAAATTTCTAATCATTGTTACCTTTACAACATATGCATTCTTCGTTAAAACTGGGTTATCAATTTTTCCACGCATCCCTTAATTGAGCAATGATAGGGATTTCTGCAGAGTTGTGATTTGCAAAAGTACGAAAGTATTCCCCGGCGGGGTGCTGTTCTACAGATGTGCTTTCAACCGCTTTAGAATTAGTCAAAACATTTATTTATTTTACGTCAAAAAACAGTTAAAAACTGCGTATGACGTGCTATGGGGAAAAGTGAATTGTGTGCACATTTTCAAAATTCTGTGATCCCTACACTAAGTCATATACTACTTAAATTTTGAATTTTGAAAGGGAGAAAAAAAACTCATGTAGTAAAATCTATTTTCAAGGATAAATAAGCAAAAATTTAAAAAACTCCCATGTAATAAAATCTATTTTCAAGGATAAATAAGCAATACATTTTGGCTCTTATTACTTCCTGCCGCGACAACATGGAAACGATAATTTGAAGAATTGTGTTTCCCACTGAATTCTAGAAGACGTGCACAGAAAATTAAGTTACATTTATGTCCAGAAGCAAAACAAGGGGCCATCTCAGCATTTGCTCAATGGATCAGGGAAACTGGACGAAAAACCTGATCGAGATGGGGGTCATTGACCCGGAAGCTGTAGTACAATAGTTGTTACAGGTTGTTTATACTCATTTATACAGTCCAAATGGTAAATAATGCATTATGTATCATTGGTAAAATTAATGTTCCTTTTCTTGTGATGCTCAGTATAGTCTCTAATTGTATAGAAACAGTTATGCAGCAGAAACGATTTCACTTGGAATTTAAACTTTTCTATTGAAGTTAATCGTTTAATGTCATCTGGCAAAGTGTTGTAAAATAATGTAAATGTATTGTATGTGAATTTTTTGTAATGAGCTGTTGATACTGTCACCTGGTGAATATGGTTTCTACGTCGAGTGTTATAGTAATAGACTTCGGCATTTTCTGAAAATATATTCCCGCCCTTGAGCAAGTCATTTTTTACAAAAACCACTGATTCGTAAATAAAAAGACACGGTAATGGTAGAATTCCGAGATTAATGAAGAGAGGCTTACATGAATCACGTGGGTGGGATTTGGTTATTATTCGTACAATTCGTTTTTGTAATCTAAAAGTCTGGGAGCTATAAGATGTATTTCCCAGAATATTATGCCATATCTCAGGCGGGAATGAATATTCGCGAAGTATACACAACGAGCAGTATGAAGGCTGACTGAATTTGCAAGAATTCTGAACGCGTAGCATAATGAACTTAATTTTGTGTTGGGACAATATGTGGTCTTACAACGGCATACTTTTAAAGTTCCTTTAGGTTTGACTGAATTGAGAGACCTAAAAATTTTGTTGCCTTAACATCAGTCAATGGTACACTGTTCATTTTCAATGGAGCACAAAATTGCTTATTTGAAATGGAAAACTGCATTAAAACCGTTTTCTTTGTTGACCTGTTGACACTGTTGTCTGCCTGAAACGACTATAGCGTGCTTTGGAACTGCAAGTTCTGGAATAGGTAAATAGTATGATGAAGCGCTTTTTTATCCGGACGAGATAGAATCCAGTATCAATTGCAAACGTCAAAAGTATGAATGAATACTTTTGTAATAAATCTTTTGTAATAAATTTCAAAATATTCCTTACAGCTGTTTCTATCAACCTAATAATAATTTATCAAGGCATTTTTACTAGCTAGCATCCGCGGGTATTTTCATGTTAATTTTAATTGTGCTTTGCCAGTTCCAAATGAAAATATATTTCAAACACATTGCACTTCTTCGGTTCGTCCATTTTCAGACATAAAAAGATATATGTAAATACAAGTAGGACGGTTATTATATAATGCTTAAAACTTACTAAACAAGTGATAACCTTTAGTAGACTTTACAAAATTCATTGTCAACGGGAGGCAATTGTCTTCACGGAGATGCCCTGCGACCAAGCCTGTCAAGAGCGCCACATGCCACGCCCCGTCGAGTCCTGTCCCGCCTGAAGTCCTTCGCCTGAGGCTCCACCGCGCGCCGCCAGCTCTGCAGTCGACGGCGTCGCTTCAGCCCCCGGGCCGCCGCAAGCCTCTAGAAGCCCGGACCCTTCCCCAAGACCTCGCCCCGTTGCGTCAGGCCGTCTTCCCAGGCCAGCCGGCACTCGTGGATTCATCGCTCAGCGATTCCAGGCACGTCAACTACTAACGTCATTATTGCCGTAAGTGCAGTGCACGTTTTCATCGCGGGACATGGCCGAGCGACCAAGGCGGTGATCTTCCCCCGCTGGATGGCGACATTCGGCACTGACCTCAGTCGCTTGCAGTGATTTTCCCCAGCCAGGTTTCTCCCACCCACGTGGCCCCGCCACAGCCGGCACAAGCTCTAAGCTCCCGACCGGTCTCCCGGCATGTGTGGCAGTACAGTCCGTGTAAGTAAGGATTGAGGAAAGGACAAGGAAGAGGAAAGAAAGATCGCACGCGGTACGTGGCCCGTTTGTTAGGGTACTGCTCCGGCATTCACCTGGTGTTGATCGGAGAAACCACGGAAAACTACTGATCAGAGCGGCCGGCCGCTAGAATCTTCCTCCAGACAGCGGCTGAAATTCGACCTAGCTGTCTAGCTAGTGTGGAAAATCCTGTCCCCATAGAGACTCAAATCCTTCCTAGGACTGCCCGCTAAGAGGCACTGCAGTGACATTAGTTGTAACCTTGAGCCACCTTTCCCTGTACCGCTCTCCTATTACAATGTTCCGTCAAGACATGTCTTACGATGTTCTGTGCCGATTAATACAAATCGGTACGCCAATAACTTTTCTTACCTTTCTTATTTTTTTCATTCAACATCCGTTCAAGAATATTTGCGAAAGTTCTAAACTTCGACATGACCTTTGGTTTTGAGATATCTTATTCCAATCTGCGAAAATCCAAGAAATGTATAGAAGTGCTTACATTATCTTCTTTAGTGCTATTTTCGAAAACTAATAGGTCTAAGTTTAAGCAAAATCACTTTTCAAAAATATACTCAAAGTTGGGTGCAAGTCTTACAATTGTGAATTCCCAACTAAATTTAATACGTCTCGAATTTCAAATTTTGTTTGACTGAACAATATTTCGTGCATGATATGTGACACTTCCTAAAAGCCAGAGCTGACTGGACTGCTGAGAACAATAGTCCGACCGTCCAAGTTACAAGTAAAGTTTCCAAACGAAATTGTGAGATGGAACTCCATTATCTCTCAAGGGAATTTTATCCATAAATGTCGGGGGAATTATCTCAAAACCGGAAATGCAGAAGAATAGTTCTTTTTAATTTATTTTTATGCAGATAAATCAAACGAATAAAATAATCTTGCAATTCATTGCATTTTAATGACTGTTAGAACAGATAATCACGATATAATCCATCCCAAGCAACCTCTCTACGTACTAAATAATTTCAAACTCATGATGAAAACATACATTCTTTTAAATCTGATCAACAATTTTATTGAATCATTGAAAAAATTGTTCATACATCTGAAAATTCACATTCGCATTTTTACCTTGGCCTGTCCAACACCGTGAAACAACAATAGCCAGCCCATCCAGCGCAAAATGTAGTACGAAACAGGTTTTGAGAGTCGCGATGACCTCGTTCCGCTGCTCTTAGCTGCTTCCAGCCCATTCTCCGCTGCTGGGAGCCTCGAGGGTTGCGTCAGACGGGCCTGTGTGACTAGGGGCCGGGACGCCGCGGCGCCCCCATGCATTTAAGAGCTCGCCCCTTATCACTCGCCGCTGCGTGCCCATCTTGCGACCAAGAGCCCTCCAGGAGAGCGCCCACTTCCGACACACGCGAAGCGCCACGCCCTCTCAGGCAACGATATAAAAATAAAAATTTTAATGGAAAATAAACAAGGAAGCAGAACCATGCTTACATTAACACACTGATAGAACTGGCTGATTAGATTCACTTAGATTATTACACTGATTTGTTTCGGGTTTCTGGGCACGTCGACAGCTAGTCATTAGTCCCGTAAGTGAAGTGGGTGTTTTATCACTGGAGGTAGCTGTATTATTCTCCCATTGGATGGTGAGATTAGACGCCGACCTACACTCACCCACGTATCTCCTACTATTGTCGCACCGCCTTAACCAGAGTAAGCTTTAAGCTTACTGTCTGGTCTTCCAACACGTAGCGCCTGTGTAGTGCACGAGTGTCTTATAGGAAGATAGGACAAGGAAGAGGAAGGTAAGACCGCGCGCGATCCGTGGCCCGTTTGTTAGGGTGCTGCTCCGGCATTCGCCTGGTATTGATCGGAAAAAACACGGAAAACTTCCGATCAGAGCAGCCAGCCGCTAGAATTCTCCTCGAGACAGCGGTTGAATTCGATGTAACTATCTGGTTAGTGTCGAAAAATATGGATTCTAACACTAGGACGTCCCAGTTACAATCACTAGTGACATCAGTTGATGCCACTCTGTTCCAGTAATGTAATGATATGTTATGTAAGTAATAAATTAAAAGCAAAGACTCCAGGTAGCATAGTGAAGAATCTTAAGATCATGGATATTCTTTTTCGCGTTTGTTGTTCATATTTTCCTCCCATTACTCTACATGAATGCAAAGTCGGTTCTTCCGATTTGGAATCCCCGGAAGCTATTTTCAGTCGTTTTTCTGGTTGCTTCCTTTTACATTCCCCTCCCCGGCCATCAGTCCGAGGTCAGTCGGTCTTAATCCGGCTCTGCCCATCAGGCCACGGACAGAGATGGCGCGAGGGATTTCGGCGCGGTCCACGCAAAGACGAAAAGAGAAAGTCCGTTTCTTTCCTTTGCCCGATGCGTAGTAGGGTGCGATGAACTGAGAATGATCCAAGTGCCCCCGAAGATTTCCTGTTAAATGGTCATAGTCGTGGAAATATTGAAATGCGGACTTTATTGTTCTTTCGATATGAATGCATGTCATTTTCTCAGAAATGAAACGAAAAATCCCACACACTTAAAATTTAAAAAAAAACCCTCAAGCGATAAAATTTATCTCATCACTAGGTACCTCACAATGCCGATGAGGTTTCAAAGAACGAAGTTTGATTACATACACGTTTCTTTGCACTTGCGGTGTAAATGGATTTTTTTTTATTTCGCAATTCTAAAAAAAAATGAATATACTGAATTCACTGTATTTAGAATACAGGGACCCCATTAATACTTCTACTGCAGAATTATTAATGAATGCAGAGTATGCAGAAGCTCTACGTTGCATCACGATTTTCCGAATTCGACGAAGTTACGTTTCATAAACATTAATGAACGATTAGTCTATTTGTATCCTGTGGTAAAATGTGAAACGTCAATTAAATGTCCACACAATGTGTAAGGCAAATTATATATACATTGTTCAACGCAAATAATTTGAATATTTCAATTAAAACTATTTTACGCAGTTTACGGAAAAATCTCGTGGAAAAAACACTTAAAATTAAATATTTTCTATTTTCATGAGTTTTGTTTTATTTATTTACGTCAAAAACAGTTAAAAACTGTGTATGACGTTTTCGTCTCTACCCTCTCTCTTCGGTACTCACACTCAGGTAGTGATTCTCAATTGATACTGGACGACCAAAGAGTATCATTAAAGCAAGTTCCTATTATGAACTTCATTTATAATATCACAAGTAAATGTACACCATATGAACTAAAAAGTACATTAAAGTCTGGACGCAGTTCAGAGCGGCAAAGGTATGCGGAAAAGTTACAGATGCTCAGCCCTAAGTTATCGCTTCCAAGTGCATTCTTTCGAAGACACGAAGCGGGAGCAGGTAGACAGTGCGAGGACAGGTAGTGTTCGGAATTTCTTTCCAGAACGCCCAAGTGAGAGAGAGAGAGAGGGAGGAAAAAACGCTCCACCAAGGTCCGAGTTGAATGAGGGGATCCAGAATCACACGGTTAAAATTTCCTCCAATAACGGGTGTCGTTCACTGAATCTTAACTAGTCATGTTACATTGAACTTCCTCGAATACGCACTGGTGCTTTTCACACGAATGAATGAAAAAAAAAACTATTCATTTGGAAAAACAAAATACTACTGGAGAAAGTTCAAAGTTTTTCAATAGTTTGAAATTTGATATTTAGTTTTATATTCACTTTGTGAACTTCAATATTTATATTTCAACGCCTGTGTCAGCAAAGAGAATATAAAGTAAATAATGAAGTATTCAAGAATCTTTGGAAGTAAGCACTGGGCTCAACGCAAACTTATCCGGTTGGCATCCTTGTGTTGAGTGTGATTACTTGTGAACAAGCAGAGTTTGCACTTCACTAACACCAGTCAGCGACTAAGCACTTGCTGCACTAATCTCTCGCTCTCTAATGTATTCAAAGCAGAAAGATAAGAAGTTGCAAACTTAAAGATGCTTATCACGCACATACGGAACACGCAATATCCAATGACATCACAGACTCTTAATGAAATAACTGCAACGTTGCAAGTTTCCTGCGAGAGAGCACAAGGAGAAAGTAAGAGTGTTTCTAAAGGCTTTTGGATTTTTTAAATTGAAAGTAATAACTGTAAACCAGATACGAAGACAGATCGTTATTCCCCACAATATTTACGTGAACGAGTTCATAACCCGCAGATTTTCGCTAGGCTGAGAGTTTCTTACAGAGCGATGTCAGCTCACGAGCCATTTATTTAGCCTATAGAATACTGAAATGGCATTCATAAAACACGAGTATCGCCTTTAAACTTCGATTTTTTAGTGGTCAATAAACAGCCGTTGTAAGCCACCATATTTACGTGTGTAATAATGTATTTCACTTCGTAAATTTGCGATCACCATTTGTCAACTTATCTTGCAATTAAGCTTAATTTCATTAAAGAATTGCTGTTTTATAAGACAGAAACGGAACGGTTAAATTTTGTCACAAACATGCGCACCATAAATCGCAATAGAGTCACGTAATAAATCGTGAAAGCATCCGAATCGAATGCATCATTGTAAGTAGTAATTAAAAACGCGCCCCAAAACATCGGTGAAAACAGTCTGGCAGTTAGCAACTCCATTCGTTTGGCGGAAAAGCAATCAATAGCGGCAGACGCCGAAGCTGCAATTACCGCATTTCGAATAAAAAGCGCCGCAGGGGGTGCGCGCGCCCAGCGGTGAATATCACAACTTTCCCGAGTTGGCAATATCAGCCCAGCAGTTTCCGTTAAAAGGAATGTTCATCTCAACAGCTTATTAAACTGTCAAGTCATGCCTGCGGCGCTGCGCTGGCCGGCATCGAGTGGAGCAGGGCCCAGAGGAGGGGGGGGGGTCGGGTCGCGGCCGGCAGCCCTACTGCAAGGGCGGGAGGGCGCACGCGCCCTGCGCCAGGCCGCGGCGGGCAGCTGCGGGGGGGGGGGGGGGGGGGGACAAGCAGGGCGAGGAAGGTCGGGTAGGGCGGACGGGCAAGACGGACAGGGCAAGCACGGACAGGGCAAGGCGGACAGGGCAAGACGGACAGGGCAAGACGGACAGGGCAAGACGGACAGGGCAAGGCGGACGGGCAAGGCGGACGGGAACGGTAGGGCAGGACGGCGGAGAGGCATGGGTGAGGGCAAGGAATGGAGGGCATGGGGAGGGGTACGGACGGAGGCAGAGGGCTGGAGCTGGTAGGGAGGAGGGGCTGGGCGGGATGCAGAGCACGGGATAAAGAGGGTCTCGAGGAAGGGTGGCTGCGACCAGAAGCTCTCGCCCCTGCGAGCTCCGAAGCGGAGGCACCTGATAGGCACATTTCTCCCTACACATATATTTAGATAATGATAATAATCTCAAGGACTGCAGATAGATGCAGAAATTGCGTGATATTGAATTAATTCACAATATGGACTGAAGAGGTTGACATGTTGCGCTATCCACGTGTTCGGAAGATAAGGAAGGTAAAATTTGACATCACAGCACATTCACTCAAGGCTTATTTTATATTCAACGTAGCATTCAAATCGGTTGAAATAGGACAAATACTGCTCATACCCACATACTTTTATGCTTTCAATACAATTGTATTGACTTGGAAATTTCTAGGGTGAGACACCAAATGTACGTCAGTTTTGCAATTTGAACTGCATCCTTACAGTGGAACTTCCACGATCTAGAATTCAATTATTCGGGAATTCAATTATTCGAGATGCTTCATTATGAAAAATTTAAAAAAATAAATGATTTGCGAAAATATAATCTGTGGAAGGTCTCTGACCTGCAACTTTGGGGAGATTTAATTAATTTAATCAATCTATTTCCGAATAAATTTTAATTGTTCACGATAAATGAAATATCACAAAACAAATAGTAAAAGAAAATTAATTTTGGAAGAAAAACTGCAATACTGGTTATATATATATATATATATATATATATATATATATATATATATATATATATATATATATACTGTAGTGGGTTGATGAAGTATACAATCAGTGTGACACTGGAAACTGCAATATTCATTCCACATTTACCTTCTAATTGTGCTACGATATAGATTTTCTGACCATCTCTTTCCTTCTCATTATCCAGAATAATGGTCATTCTACTGTACTTATAAAAAAACAACTTACAACACTTTGTACTTACTATCATTGTTTGGGAAATGAATATTTTTTGAAAATAAACATTTCTTGTAAGTAGAAATAAAGTAATTACACCTGTTGAGAAAAAAAATGCTTTCTTTTCTGGAATAGGTTCATTTTCTAATCAATTTAAAAACTGTAAATTAAAACCTCCTTCTAAATAATGAAATTAATGTGTAAAAATAAAAGTAACTACACTGCATAGACTGGTTTACAAATCGATATACGGAAGAGAATCGGACTTTTTCTTTGACATTTCACCAAAACTTCATGCCCCCACTCACTTCTTAATATCCATTTCTGTTATTCAGTGGAAGAACTTGAAGTTCACGGATATACATACTTATCCATATTCATACTCGTGATAAAAACTCAATGTTAGCAGAAGTAATTTTACACTTTCATACAGAAAGAGTGAAGCCCAGCTTTAAAGTTCACAAAATGAAGGTTGCACTTGCAAACTACGTCCAACCTCCGCAATTTTCGCCAGTGCACCCCTCGCTACGTACATAACGCTATGATACGGAAACTCACCCTTCTCAAGGATCGCAAGAGACAGCACGTGCGGGAGAGCCCACAGCGGCGGCTGCTACAGCGGCGAAGGCAGCGGCTGCTTCGGCGAGGAAGCTCAAGTGCACTGGCGAGAGGAGATGGCGCAGGTATATATGTCGCCCCCGCCCCGACCCCGCGCCAGCACTTTACGTAAACGCGTGCTCGACCATGATAAGGATCCAACCACGGGCACGCGGCCCCGCCCCCTTTATGGCGCTCGTCACACCTCCCGCCACCTCTCGACATCCCAACGAATCCCATTGCATCCCGCTCGCGATTACTACGCCCCCAAATACTTTAATCTCCATTCCTCTCTTATCCATTAGGGTATCCAGTGAAACGCCTCGCTTCGCCAAAGGGCCTCGCCCTCACTCCCGCGGCCTCCGTCCACTTCCCGCCAAGGCCTCCCGCGCTCCACTTCCGCCAAAGAGCCCCGCGCTCCACTTCCCGCCAAAGGCCTCCGCCTTCCACTTCCCCAAAGGGCCTCCTGCGCTCTCCACTTCCCGCCAAAGGCCTCCCGCGCCTCCACTTCCGCCAAAGGCCTCCGCGCTCTCCACTTCCCGCCAAAGGAGCCTCCCGCGCTCTCCACTTCCCGCCAAAGGAGCCTCCCGCGCTCTCCACTTCCCGCCAAAGGAGCCTCCCGCGCTCTCCACTTCCCGCCAAAGGAGCCTCCCGCGCTCTCCACTTCCCGCCAAAGGAGCCTCCCCGCCTCCACATCCCGCCAAAGGAGCCTCCGCGCTCTCCACTTCCCGTCAAAGAGCCTCCCGCGCTCTCCACTCCCGCCAAAGAGCCTCCCCGCTCTCCACTTCCCGCCAAAAACCTCCCGCGCTCTCCACTTCCCGCTAAAGGAGCCCCCGCGCTCCCACTTCCCGCCAAAGCAGCCTTCCGCGCTCTCCACTTCCCGTCAAAGGAGCTTCCACAATTCGTAAATGACGTAAAAGAAGAAAGGGATAAACTGCTAAAAAAACAACCTTTTCTCATAGGATATGACCTTTTTGAACCTTTTTTCGCTTCCCGCGCAATGACGCCCCCTCTTTCTTATCTCCGTCGCCTGCGCCGTCCGCCTCTCTCTGCCCGCTGAAGAGCCCACCTCCGGCCCTCTTTGACGCCGCATCTCGCCCACGCGCCCCTTCCCCTCGCATGCGGCCTCAAGTCGCCCTCTTCGCCCTTCTCGCCGTCTTTTATCTCCCACACCTCCGCCGTCCACGTGCGTTGCTCAACAGCACGCAGGAATTCCCCATCGCCCCGTGTAGCGTACGCTTTTCATTGTCATTCTCACACGACCTCTCATCTTTGCTCTTCCTCACTCGTCACATTATTCACATTTCTCCGGTTTCGAGAGTGACATCATCGATAAAAAAAGAAACCGTACGATATGATGTAACCTGCGTCTTAAAATACGTTATTTCCGCTGCTTACAAGGTTTCCTGTCCCGAGTTTTCTCTCGTGTATTTTCTTTGCAAGTGGACCACGCGCGGTGATACGTCGGCATATGTTCGTCCGAGCGACACATCCTTTGATTCTGTTGTATATTTAAACTAATGAAAAAGTGATTGACGTATCTGAGGGAGTATATGACAGAATAATCCAGGCACTGAGAGACCATGGTCCCCCTAAATCGATTTTACGTCTACGCAACACATTCGCTGTCCATGCGAGGTATCATTTCAGATCGTTGTTACGTCGGTTTTTCATCGTTCATGCGGAATATATATTTTATCCATTTACCTGGTTATAGTTTCAAAAGTTCAATGTAGACCGAGTAAAATGACATGTCCGGATCGTCTGCTCGTATTCCGAAAGAAAACTTGTTTTAGAAAGGTATTTTTCGCAAATACGAGACTACGTCTCGAGTTCTCATTGCAGAGCAAAGTTTCACGTCTCAACGTTTCCTTTCGGCGTAACCCCCTCCCCCCACTGTGCGCTCCGGATCTCCGAAGGAAGCACCTCCGTCGCCCGCGGCGCCCACGCGCCCGGCGTGCGGCGAGGCTTTCGCGAAACCTTCGCGCCCCGGCGCCCGCCCCCCGGCCTTATCGCCAGGCACGCCGTTGGCCGTCGCCGCCAGAGCGCGGCAACGGCCCGGTTCCGCACACGCATCACCGCACCGCCAGGTGGCCCGGCCACCTTCGCGCGCGCGGCTGCTGCCGCCGCCACCGCCTCGCGGACGCCCTTCGGCCTAGCGCAAGCGCATGGCCCGCGGCAGGTCGCCACCGCCAGCCGGTTCCTGCGCGCGGCCACCGGCCCGCCGCCGCGACACCCTTCCTCGCCCTCATTCATTCACCGCACGCACCCAGCAGCGAGGCGCCCGCGCCCCGCGCCCGCCCGTCCGCGTGTTTCTTATTTTTATACACATGCCGCGGCCGAAATAGCACGACGGAGACGGTGGTGGCGAGGCGGCGCCGGGGTCGGGGTGCGCCGGTGACCCCGCACGGGCCACGAGCCCCGGACGTGCGGGCCGCCGGCGTTTATCGAGCCGCCCGCCCCCGCCGTCGCCACGGGCGCGGCGGCGGCGGCGGCCCGGCGATGGAGGCCCCAGCCCCCGCACTTCGGCGCCGCACATACTGCGCGCAAAATTTGCCACCCCCGCGCGCGCGTCGCACGCCGCTCGTTCACCGTGTCACGCGTCGCGCACGCCGCGAGATGCCTCGCTGCGTCTGAGGGTCGCACTTACCTCTAATCCCGCAGGCTGCGATTAATCCCTGACGGCGCGAAGGCGGCTGGCTGCTCGCGACCAAGGCGGCGGACGGGGAGCGGCGGGGTAGAGCTGCGCGGGCACACGACCTAGCTGCGCGGGGAACAGCCTGCTGCTCGCGTCGAGAGAGCGCGCGCGCCACGAAGATTGGTCGCGCGCTCGAGTGGAGATGGTTAGAAGCTTTAATTTTTTTTCCCGGAACGATGCTAGAGACACCTAGTGGCGAATTGCTGAAACATGTTACGTATACATGACCTGGTTATGCAACTTATGCTTAAAAAAATATCTAGAAAAGACTAATATATTAGCTTTATTTACTAATATATATCAAGAAATAATAATTAAATACATTAAAGTAATTTTTACGTCATTGTTGGGTAAAATTTCACTGGGGCATGGAACGAAACTTACTTTGTATATAAGTTGCTGTAGGTTGTCTAACTTGCATAATGTGACTCACGATTGCTTTTTGTCAGGTGAGTACTGTCGAATTTGTCTTATACGACTTGGAACATAACCTCAAGTGTACTTCTAGTGACAGCTCAGGATTTAGCGAAAGGTGTCGTCATGCAGGACTTAGGTAAGTAAGATAAATGCCACTTTTCATAATGCTGTCACGATTTGTTCTTTCCGTTTGTGGATTTAAGCGTTTTACGATTCATGTTGTCTTGTACATTGGCCTTGCTTCGTTCGTGACCAATTCACAATTAACTTTGTAATTAACATAAATATCGATATAACAATAATGAATATGCGTTATGTGCCCAATTTATGATTATTTGTACATTACATTATTTGTGAAATAAACTGTATACTTTTCTTTAAATATTGTACTTTGAAATGACAATTGGACCACTTGCTTGATTTAAGTAATTGCAATAATTTTTTTTTTTTAAATTTTCTAATAGTGAATGTAAATTGTATTTTGGATAGAAACCATAAAGGAGTTTTTGCCCCTGAGTAACACGCACAGACTCAAAATTATTTCCCCTCATCTGGCATGTTACTTCTTTAACCTTTGTTTGTATATAAGCTAGAGGTGTTTAGATTTGTTATTTCTTTAAGTGAGTATATTAGATGAATACTGCAGAATGTACATTGGTTTCTATTGTAACTCACATTGCATGAACTTGTGCTGTTAATTAGATATATAAAAAATATTTTTTAAGGGGTATTTAAAAAAATTTTAGCATGCAGATTTTACATTTATATAAATAAAATTTTAATATTGAACAATTCCCTGTTTGTGAAAAAAAAATTTACATTCATTAATTTCCAGTCCGCTAATACTTTCACAGTTTAAAGAACTTAAATGATATCCAGTTAAACATTACATTATATCCGTGACTTGATGCAAAAAGGGCCAGGGTCAGTTTTTAGAGATTTTCAGTTTCAATGGCCCATGTGTGCTTTAAAGCTTCTTCATTCAATGCAAGAAAGGCCAAAGTCAAAAGGCAAACATATCTTCTGATTTCACTATCGATCTTTACATTGGTCTACAACTTTTTTATTATTTCATTGGTGTAAGAAGGGCCAATGTTGAATTAACAAATTATACTCGTGCAATACTCCCCGAATCTTTCAGGAATAATTTTGTACAAGTACTGCTTTGACAAAGAAACATTTAGGGAGCTAGACATAGGAAACAGGAGTCTGAGAAATATCAATCAAGTACCTTTAGAGCATATCAGTGATAAACATCTTCCAATACCATCCACTAAGCTCAAGTATCTTAAAGATATTCTACCATTCATACATCCAACCAACAGAATATACTATGAAGCATTTACAGAACACACTATGAATGCTTTTTTTACAACATTCATGAAAGGATAGAAAACTATGAAAGTGATATTAATTCAGATGTTGATGATAGTTTGAGTCATTACTTTCTTTACTATTTTTATAGTTCTGCTACTATGTGTCATTTCTGTTGTCTTTATTATTAAGAAATATTGCATTCTAAATTCATGTTTTGTTTCTATAATGTGCAAACATATTTGACAAGTGTTCAACTGTCTGTATCACACAACACAACAGTAATTCTCTACTGTTCATGCACAAAAATTGCTCTTCTTACTTTTTGAAATCATTATCATTGCTTATGTAATTGTTTATTTATTGAAGAAAAATAAAGAATGGATAAAACTTCAGTCATATTTTGATTTTAAACCCTTAATACATTAAATAAAAGAGGAATACAATACTCTAGTCCACCCTTCTTGCAGCTGAGCATGGCTTATGTCAAAGACCTGAATTGTCAAAAAGAACAATGTCATAAAAAAGGTTTAAACAATTCAAATTTAGTACAAATGTATTGGCCAAATTAAAAGTAATGATTCAAAGTTGTAAAACTCGTACCTTACCATCAATAGTGAAATATATGGAAGTTATAACTTAAATGTAACGGTCTGCTGAAAGAGAAAACCGCCCATTCTGTAACACTTTGAATATTGACAATGGCCCTTCTTGTTCCAACCACATATATACAAAATTTGTGTTTGAGCAGTCACCTATTTTGCATTAGGTATTTTATATCATTGTGTAATGATTAAAACAATCATTTCTAAATTTCGTAACTTGTTAGATACACGTTATCTTATTTTGAGAGAAACTTCTGAGCAGGTTTGTATAAGATTGTTTTTTTCATTTGTGGGACTTACTTCAAATATGAGAACACAATTTACTAATAGTAACTACTGAACTGTTTGACGAAAGCCATTTGCCAGCAAATTTGAAAATGCTTGTTTAAGAAATGCATGCTAAAACGAAATGTTTTATTGCCCCCTTCCTACATTGGAATATGGGCTTTCTTGAGATGTTTTCTTCCTTTCCGAAATATTTTTCATTAACTTTTTTGGAAGGGAGGTAATTGCAAATTCATACATTCTTTAGCTAGTTGAGCTCAACTTCTGGCATGACTACGGTGTGTGGGGAGAGAGGGGCAATTACCGAATATTTCGGGCTTCATTGAATTTTGACAATAAACGTAAGATGTGTTGATATAAAGTATTAAAGGCATTTTAAAACGTTTGAATTATCGAATTATATACATGTAATTAAAAAGGAATCTGCGTATGTGCGCATAGACGCAAAAACGACTCGACCGATATCGCTGAAATTTTTACACTTTCATCTTACCAGTATCGGGAGTGTTTAAAGGGTAGTTTGAATTAAATCGGACGTGTGGAGGCTTTAATGATGACGATAATTTTTGCGTTTATCATTCAAGCGCCCTCTGTATAGCTCTACGCAACCCGCCGCACCGTCAAGTATTAAGCACTTCTTTGCTGCATATTCTGCCCCTGCGATTGTGATATGTCGGCCGGAATTATTACTTGAATGTTATCTCAGACAAGTAAATCAATTTTTTTCAAGGTAGTCGTAGCAAACGCATGCTCAAACTTAAGGAAGAACAAGTAGATACTTGACAACCATGTCCAAACCAGGGGAACAATCCCGTATTCCCCAGAAAGTTTTTTATCTAATAGAATTTTTGTAGAGCGTAGCGTAATTAACAATCACGTGACCAATGGCGTGTGACGTATAATATACTGCAATAGCGAAGCATTGCCGGGTCCACTAGTGTCAAATAAGAAATATGTGAACAAAAAAATTGTGTAATGTAATGAATAGTGCGAAAGCAATTCTGCCTCTCTGCAATTCACGAAATATTTTTGTAACATTTCACGGAAGCTCCACAGCAATCACTATATCTTTCAAGAGAGGGCAGCGTCTTTCCGAAAAAAGCTCCTATGAAGTGTAGCCGTGGGTGTGGGTAGTTGGCTCAAGTGATTGTTCTTCGTTCAATCCTTGGAGGATTCGCAATGCGCTCATCACACCGTATAATTTATTCATTTTCTTATACTACTGCACAGAGAGGAAAAGTATTGGCAAAATACGCGTTTAAGTTTACTTTCAGCTCTAACGTAGCTCACTCGCCAGTATTAGGGTCTGAGAGTGCTGTTCCAAACACTGTTAAGATTGATGCAATTGGAGGAGGAGGAGGAGGAGATGCAAGCAATTTTGAACCCGAAAATCTATTTGTATACAGGATGAGTCGCGTAACTTTAGCACTTCCTGCAATTTTGAACAGTTGAAGTTATTGCAATGCTGTTTTCACAGAAATGCATTAAGGAATGGGGCTAATTAATACATCTATTCATTTCTATTTTATCATTTGCATTTTTTCGAGATATTGAGGTAAATTGGTGTTTTTTCATATGAAACAATACAATTTTTTTAGTCTATCATGAGTGTAAAAAGACAAATCCAATGATATGCATATTGCCATATATTAGATAAGCATTTTCTTGAGTGTTTTTGCGTCTCGGATTTAACGGAAATTTTAACGCTTCGAGTACGTGATTAGCAGGGAGAGCGCTGAGCGACCTTGGTTGGTGGACTGCTTCATTTAAAATATATATTGAATACGAGTCGCAAAAAATCAAGTTACTCAGAAAATGCTTATCTAACATATGGCAATATGCATATCATTGGTTTCGTCTTTTTACGCTCGTCATGATAGACTAAAAAAATGTGTAGTTCCTTTTGAAAAATACCAAAGTTACCTCAATATCTTGTGATAAAATCGAAACGAATACATGCATCAATTAGCCCCTTTCCCTCATGCACTTTCATGAAAACGGCATTGCAATAACTTCAACCGTTCAAAAATTACAGGAAGTGCTAAAGTTACGTAACTCACCTGTATATGAGTCGATGGATGTGTCACGCATTACTATCAAATTAGGCCTGCGTCACACGAGCGTTGAATTGACGCGCGATAAGTAACGCGCGTCATGGATTAACCTTGTATCTTATGCGGGGCGGCCAAAGCGCTAGTGTACCATTTCGCATAAGATTTAACGCCCTGTGCTGGAGCCCTTTCAAGCTTTTGAGATGAAATGTGGTAAATACGTCAGGAGCAAGATCTACTTCCGTTCCGGAGATCAATAAGCCCTTATAACATTTTCTAAAAAATGGTTGAATTTTTTTCTTGAAATTATCTGCTCTTATAGAAGAAGGTAGATTATCAGCATGCGTAGTTTTCATTAAAAATTCTGCCTTTACAAAATTGCAAAAATCAATATATTTAAACCACCAAGGATTTTCGTTTACAAAGTTTGAGCATTTCACTCAACCAAATTTTGTGATATTTGCTTTAAATGAATGATAGTTGCCCCGCGATGTAGTATCGCTTGCTATTATTAACTGATTTTATAGTGTATGCTCTTAAGTATAATGAAATAAAACCTTAAGTACAATAGTTGCTGCGGGCATAATTAGACTTTTAGAATTATGCAGTACAATAGCAACTAATGCATTATTCTTCAAATAAATACTTTCGTTTCTGATGCCCAGAATAGTCACTAATATAATATAAAAAAAGGTTCACAAAAAAAAACCGTTTGCTTACCTTTAAACTTGTGAATTCAATTTTATCTGGCTATATGATGCAATGCAATAAGCATTTTAACCATCGATGAACATTTTTTTCTTTTTTGTTCGGCAAAAGCGCCTTTTGGCAAGACCATGGAAATGGTGTTGCACAGACTCGATTAATTGATGTTTCTGAGCACTGAGTCAACTGCCTACGCCCATTAGTCCTGTTATTGCAGTGGATGTTTTATTCCGGGGGGTGACGGTGTTCCTTCCCCCACTGGATGGTGATCGGTTGCGAAGGCAGCGCTAATGTCCAGTTCGCCTGCGTGGCTTCCCTCATCCTTTACAACCCCAATTTATTACTTTCATTGATTGATTACTGATTCCGGGCGCGTCAACTACGAGGCCATTAGTTCCGTAAGTGTAGTGCATGTTTTTCATCGGGAGGTGCGGTGATCTCCCACTGGATGGCGAGATCCGGCGCCGACCTACCGTCGACTAGCTTGCCTCATCAGGTATCTCCCACCAGCGGGACATCGCCCCAGCCGGGACATGTTCTAAGACTGTCTCCCGGCATGTGTGGTAGTGTAGTGCGTGTTAGTGTAAGTGTATTTGTGTGTTAGGGGTGAGGATAGGACAAGGAAGAGACAGGAAAGATCGCGCGCGGTTCGTGGCCCGTTTGTTTGGGTACTGCTCCGGCATTCGCCTGGCGTTGATCGGAGAAACGGAAAATTACCGATCAGAGTAGTCAGCCACTAGAATTCTCCTCCAGACAGAATATTATTTTGATCAAGTTAAATGAGCGATTATGATCAATGGCTAGACAAAGTAATGTTTTAAGAGAATTGCTTACCAAATTCGATCAGGTATTACAAACTCATGGTTAGAGAAAGTAATCAATTCTGCTTCGTTAATCTCTTTGACCAATTCCGATTATTATACATAATGGCTAGATATTATTCATAATGGTTAGATTAATTGCATTTTATTCAAATAGCTAAACAGAAAAATACACAACACACAATAGATGCATCTGACTGCGCCAGCCAGACAGTAAGACTGCGCCAGCCATCTTATGTACTTTATGAAAAGTTTATGAGTATTTTATGAGTAGCCGTACTTTATGTGACGTACTTTATGAACCATGTTTTATGAGCTCTCAACCTTTCGAGTGGGAGGCTTTGCCCTACACTGAGTTGTAACGCAGCAGAAGTAGTAGTAGCAGTAACAATAATAGTGATGATGATGATAATAGTAATAATAATAATAATAATAATAATAATAATAATAATAATAATAATTCGTGGGTAATGTCTCACAAAAATTAATTAATTTTTTGCTTATCAATTTTATATTCGAAAATGGCGAAAGTTTACCCAGCAACAGCACTGCACTGAGTAATATATATTTGACTCTTGTAATTTAATATTAATATAATTTATAATATATCATGAAATGCAGCGTATGCTGTTAGTCTTTTCTCTCCTTAACAGGGGACAAGCCACAAAATATGGATAACAACTTCGGCACGTATTAGAGAAAGTAATTTTATACATACAGGAGCAAAAAATCCTCTTTTACGGCGAGGGAGCCACTAATGTAGTCTTTATGTCAAAGAACATCACTTATCGGCGCAGCATTATTATGATTAGGGGGCGGATTGTAATGAAATATCTTTTTTTTTTTCTTTTCAATTTAGAACAATGCAGTTTAGTATAGAAATTCGTTTTATATTATGGCTAGAGGAAATACATTTTTATATCTATATAGTTTTGGTGTTTGAAATGAATTGGTGACTGAACCAATTCACTTTTGTCCTAGAAACAGTAGGTACGTACGTCTGTAGAAAGAAATTTTGAGAGGAAAATTCCAAGTGAAAGGACTTAAATGGAACAAGTCCACCTACATAACACGATAGTACAAACGTTATTACTAACTTCATGATTTGCATTGTCTTGTTAATACGAGTTACATGAAAACAAACCCATTTGTTTTTCAAATGTTCAATAAGCGTTAAAAATTAATTCTGTTCACCAAGATAATTCGTGTTTAATTACCTTAACTTTTAAAATTAAGTTAAAAGTTATTAACTTAAACGAAGTGAGTAAAACATGGAAATTACTTTATGAATATCCAATTTTAACTAGATAATACTAATAATCTGTAATTATGTGTCCAAAAATATACATTCGCACAATGATTTTCCCGCGGAAGATTATTCATTAAACTGCGTTACTGGTCATGGTCAATAAAGATATTGAGATTAACACTATGGTGAGTTATATTTATTTTGCAAAACTGATGTATTGATTGTTGGAGTGAGATGGATTGATGGATGATGAAAGGAGGGAGATGGATTGATTGTTGGAGTGATTCCGGGTGCGTCAACTACTATGGTCATTAGTCCCATACGTATAGAGCGTGTTTTTTCTCGAGAGGTGACGGTGGTCTTCCCCCCCTCTGTATGGCGAAATCCGGCGCCGACGGTGCAGGAGGTATCTCCCGCCAGCGGGGCACCGCCCTAGCCAGGACAAGCTCTAAGCCCCCGACCGGTCTCCCGACATGTGTGGTAGTGTAATGCATGTTAGTGTAAGTGTGTGTGTGTGTGTAAGGGAAGAGGATAGGACAGGGAAGAGGAAGGAAACATCGCTCGCGGTTCGTGGCCCGTTTGTTAGGGTATTATTCCGGCATTCGTCTGGTGTTGATCGGAGAAACCACGGAAAGGTACCGATAAGAGTAGCCGGCCTCTACAATTCTCCTCCAGACAGCGACTGAATTCGACTGTGTCGAAAATCCTGCCACCGTCGGGACTCGAACGTAGGACCTTCCGGTCAGAGGGACTGCAGAAACACAAGTCGGGAGCTTAGAGCAGTTGATACCCTGAGCCATCTCTCCCAGTCAGAACAGATCTCGCCTCGTAAAATAAGGTATTAACTAACTGATGGAACGACAACTGTAGTTGGGTTTACATCATAGGCGGAAGTGTAAAGAATTGAAGATGTGACTTGGCTTTGCCAAGTCCCATCCAACGCGTCACGAGCAGATCCGGGTTCCCCGCCCCGCCCCTTCCTCAAACGTCGTTCCCGGCGGTCCCTTTTTGGTGTTCAAACAGGGCGTGCTCGTAGCTAGCGCAAGCAAGCATTGAACCGCACTGCTGCGGATGAATCCGACGCCGCGCCGCGTCGCGTCGCGCCGGCGAAGGTGCGCTTGATAACGCCTCGTTCCGCTTTCGACTCATCCCGCGTGATCGAGACGTGCTGGCGGCTTTAGGCCTCAACCGGTCGCACGTGCGTGTGGATTTGGGGGCGTGTCAACAAAGATGGAGGGCGTTGCTCTTGGGCAATATGCGTGACGCAAAGTTTCCCATGGCGGAGATTTGTCTGAATTGTCTGTATGTTTGTACAAATGACCACTGACACATCTGTACAATATGCATTCGCATGTATCCTAAACTTTTCGCAGTTAATACGCTAATTCTCCGTTTTCATAGTCGTATATTGAATGATATGGGCAACTTGAAAGAGGAAAAGGGTCTAACTAAACTTCACAATAAACTGAACATAGAGTACATGCTAAGGCTGTGATTCTGAAAACAGTTTTGGCCCGTGGGATACACTTTCGTAATGAGGAACATTGCTGCACAGACTTGTAGAAGCAAAGCAAATCTGTCTCCGTACTTCATATGTCTGTACTGATTTAGTTTTCAACAATGTACGTATGCAAACAAGGATTTTCAACATTGGGTGAAATTAAAAATAATAAACGTGAGCGACTTCCTATTGAAAGCGAATTAAGGATGTTTTGTCTGTAATTTCTCCACAAAATGAATTATTGTCCAAAAGTAAACAAACCCACATTTGCTATTAAATTTCCGAAATATTACAATTGACAAGACCTTTTTAATAGATCAGATTGTACAACAACTGTGAGGACGTCGCAAAATTAAATGTGTTCATTTCTTTCCTTCTTAAATTATTCTCGGTGAAACCGCTATGCTACGGCACACCTGTGAGAATCGCTGATTTAGCATTATGACATCGACTTGAGAAGTTTGCGAACCGCTTATCTAAACGCTCTTGCCCATTAGTCATTTATATCGAGAAAATACCATAATATTTCCCTTTTATATTTGCAGGAGAAGTAGTCGTTCAATGACAAAAACAAAGCCATTAATATTGTATTTGATCACGTTGCAATTGCTGTTGCGAAATCGAGGGCAGCGAAGAGTGCTCTAACAGGGTATCGAACCTGCGATCTAGAAACGTGGCTGACGAGCAGTCCGCCCGCCCTCGCGCCTTAATTCTGCAGAAGTAGGGCGCGTTGAAACAGCTGCGCAGCCTTTCAACGTCGGGGTAACATTACGCGGGCGGGCGCAGCCAAGGAGGCGAGCACGAAGGATCCGCGCTTTAGAAACGGCTGATTCTTCGCATCTGTTCGCACACTCTAGCGGACAGTCGACCTAGCGAAGGCAATATTGAGACTAAACAAAAAAAAATCTTCGATGATGCTGTCTTGTATCTCACGTAATGAGTCCAAAAGCTGAAAGTAAAAAGAATATTATGGTGTTTACATTTGTAAATTAATTACGGTCGTATTTTCAAACTTTTACTTTTTAATTTTTTGGTTTTAATTTTTTTCGGCATTTTAGCAATAGATTTTTTTTTCGTTGGCATTTTAACATTCAATTGTTTGGCCACATGTGTAACTCAGTCTTCGTATTGTGATTGAAGACTGGTCTTATCGCTCCCAGAAATAAGACTATTTTCTCCTTTAATGCGTTCGATATTGTCTAATACATTTATTTTACAAATAAATGATTTACCACTTATTTTCTGATAGTTATCATTGAAGCATTATTACCCATTTTCAGACATTGTAAGGCAATCTAAATTATAAGTATAGATATTTGAAGGGATATGATGCTTTGGAAGGTATTGGTGTATGTCTGGAGGATAATATCTACAATTAATTAAATATATCGGGTTTGGGCGTATTCACTTCATTACAGTTTTGATTATTCATTCATTATTCTGATTAGTAATCTAATTCGTCATTATGTTTATTAATTCAGTCATTATTCAACTTTCTGGCTACTTCTGTAATTCACGAGAGTGTACTGTATTGGGAAAAGCGGAATTAAATGAAACTTGGGTGAAGATAGTCCTTGCCTCAAAACGTAGTTCTGAGATGTCAAAGCTTTGGAGCAGCAATCAAAATGTAATTCAGGAGTATAAAAAAGAACCACAACAAAATATAAGTAATTCGTCGTATTTTAAATTCTGTGAATAACCTGCCTACAGTTAACCCACAAACTGGGAGGGTTGTCAATATGTAAAAAATACAACGCATTTTGCTGTTTGAAAACTTCACTTTCCGGTAGCATTTTGTTAGTTCTGCGAATGCAATCTGTATCTCGTTCACAATTCTCGGGCATTTGATGGGCTTCACACTTTTCGTACGCTCATTGCAAAGGCAATCCGTAAAGCAACGTTTTTTCAACAAGCAAAAAACTTACTTCCGTCGCGGCGATTTCCATTCCGTTGATAGAAATCAATAGTCTCTTATTCCACTGGAGAAAGTTCTTAATTGGATTGTATGCACGCAAAATGTGATCAGAAGAGGCGAACATTTTCATGATTCTTCTAATAGGAAATGAATTTCATGTATTATGAAATTTTCTATACTTCCTTTAAGGTATGTATTGAAAGAAAAAATATAAATACGCTCCTATAACATTAATAACTTTGTAAATTATTTCATAATCTTCAAACAAGTATGATTTTCAATTGTACATCTAGATGATTTGGTCGTTAGTGGAACAAAATAGTCGTATCACGGTCGATCACGTGTGTACAAGTTGGCTCATTGGTAGCTCGGCAGGCTCATTCGTAGTTTTCACGTTATCTTTGTCTATTGTTCCACATTTGCAGCGTCAGCAATATTTACTATTTATTTGCTTAATTTAGTTTTCAAACATAATCACTCCTAGTATAAGCAAAATGAACCGGAGAAAAATGTCGCTATCGGCTTAGATTCGATTTACACGCTTCCTTTTGACGAACTATTCCGAATCTGAAAGAACGCGCGCATGCGCGCTGCCTTCTGACAACCCAGGCACGGCTTTGGACGTGCACAGTTCGCCAAATCTCGGAAATCGTTTATTGATTGATTTATTAATTAGTGTTTGCGAGCTCGCCATCTGCTACGGTTATTTGTCCCGTAAGTGCAGTGCATATATCTTGGGATGTGATGGCGTTCCTCTCGCGCTAGAACTGAGATCCGGCACCGATCTACTCGTCGGCTTGCGGGGTCTTGCCCTAGGTATGTCCAGTTGCGCAGCAACACCCCAAGGGGACAGGCCTCGAACCCTTCCATTGGTCTCCCGACGCATGTGGTAGTGGGTAAGTGTAACGGATGAGACGGGAAATATCGCCCGCAGTCCGTGGCCCGTTTCTTAGGATATTGCTCCGGCTATCGTCTGGTATTAATAGGATAAATGACGAGAAAGTACCGATCAAAGCATCCGACAGTTAGAATACTACTCTAACCAATGAGTGAATTCGATATGACTACTGAAGAAAATTCACCACCGAAGGGCCTCGAACTAGAGCCTGCCGATCAGAGATAGCAGTGGCAACTGAGCCATGCCAGGCGGTCGGGAATCGTTGGTCAAAAGGAGGCGTGACTTCAGCTGTTGATGGCCCTAGAACAGATGCAAAACCGCGTGCCTGCTCTAGGGCTTCTGTACGAGCTACTTGCCCGCCTGGGGAGCCCGGCGCTTCTAAGGGCACTCCCCCGACTCCGCACTCATTTCCCCTTAAAATCCAGAAGGAGTGTACATCCACAAGCTGAAGCGGCGGGAGTCGGTGAATAGTGGCTTCATTCAAAAATATTTTTGCCAGATGTTTTCCTTTCAAATAACCGAGAATTGTATTATGTTTATATTCTTCACTAATTACTCTTTGATGTTTTTTCTTAATAAATTCTCCCTTATATAAACCTCTTTAAGTGACAGCAATATGTTTGAAGGGCGAATTATTTCTTTTTGTTTTGTGTTGTGTTATTGTTGTGTGTGTCAGTATTGTGTTAGCTATTTTGTGTTGTCTGTGCTTTTTAGCAATGTGAAATAAATTAACAAGTCTCTGTACGTTAATATTCCTCGCTTACGGACGGACAGCGATTTTAACAGACAAAACTATTTGTCTGGTTTTATATCACTCGTATGTGAACAGGAATACAAAATCAGGATTTTTTGATTGTTTCTTTTTTTCTTAATTTTACTCTGAATTTGAATTCTAGCTGATGTATTATTACATTTAAATTAATGATTTCTTTGCCTTAAAGGGAAAATGAGAATTGGTATACCTAAATTTGTGTCAATAACCGTCAACCAACTTCTCCCAAAGACTGTCATGGGCCAGGTATTCTTCGTGCACGTTTTCTTGAGCTCTCATTTCGGTAGATGCGTGAAGAGGGGGGGGGAGTTGGTTATTTCGAAGACAGGACTATTATATCAAATCGGTGTCTAATTTTTCGATGCAAAATAGTTTATATTATCGGAGAGCGAACATTTCTGGTAATTATATTTTGTCAACGCTCGTAGCTAACATTCAGTCTTAATTCAACAGTAAAGAAGTGGGGTAAGTATTCCGAGGCTCAAAAAATGGTGCGCATATAATATCGAGTGATGTACCGTCAGTCCGTAGTAATTTATAGAACCCTTCCTTTTAAATGCGGCGCCAATTTCTGTGGTCGCAGTGCCCGCGAGCTGTCTAGTAAGCTTGTAACCTTGCCCGCGACCTTGCCATGTCTGCTGAGTAACGAGGCGTGCATGTGTGTGTCGGCAGCGCCGTCGCCGCAGGCGCTGGACGTGCTGGAGGCGCGCGTGGCGGCGGTGGAGGCGCGCGTGTTCGGGCCGCGGGGCCCGGCCGCCGCCGTGGCCGCGGGGGTGGTGCCCTCCGCCAAAGCAGCCGCCGCCGCCGCCGGTGCCGCTAGCCCTGGCGGTGGCGAGCGCCGGCGGAGACGCGCCCCGGCCGCCGGCTCCCCGGCCCGCGCCGCCCCGCACGCGCACGCGTCCGCCACCGAGGCGCTGGCGTCGGCGCACGCCCTGCTGCAGGCGGCCACCTCGGGCCGCGACAAGGTAAGCCACCCGCCACGCACGCGTCTGCACATCAAGCGCGAAGGGGGCGGGGAAGGAAAAGAAAAGATAAGGTGGTCACTTTCTGGAAAACCGGGGAGGGGGGGGACAGGGAATTTCATTGCTCTGGAAAAGTCATGGGGGAAATCAGAAAATTTGTCAAGAGAATGGTTAGAAGTTGAGATGTTATAAAACTATTATATTCCTAAAAATAAAGTACTGCATTCTTTTTTGCTCAATTCCTTTTTGTTTTTTAAATTTGTACTATGTCTCGACAAAATCTAAATGCTGATAAATTAGTTTCAGGCCTTCTTTAATATTTTATTTAAACAGTGTAAACTACTCTACAAATCTCATCAGTTAAAAAATTTAAAAAAATTCTGTGGAAAGCCGGAAAAGTTAGGGAAATTTGATTCGGGAAATGAGTGGTCACCGTCAAAAACTTTCCATCGCGTTTGCGCCGAACGTTCCACTGACACATTCTCCGTCGTCGTTCAATGTGGTTTCGGCATGTCTTCGGTGTCGGTAACCGCTGTTAGCGCACCGACGCGTAAGCTCATAGAGGTTTCATCCCCTCCCCCCGGATAATTTCTTTCAGCTTACTAGTGACAAAATGTTCGCGAATTGTTAATACATAACTATAAACGTTCTCTGCAATTTATTTCTTTTTTAATACTTAAATAACAAATTCGCTAAATTACTAATGAATTATACAAACATTAATGAACAACATAAATAAATGCTAAATTCATTAGAAAACCTCAAAATGTCTGAACCCTTCACCTGCACTTCATAAAAAGGGATGAACTTGGTTGTGTGTCTGGTACCACCTGATGCTCTTCGAGAACGTTTCATTCATATGCCAAGGACTTTGGTGACTTCATTTGACTATTGTATATCCTCAAGTTGCTTCTGCAAATTTTCCCAAGCCTCGAGAGAAGTTCTGTTCCTCCTCGCCTCAGAAACAAAGTAGCTTTCAATGCGGTGCATCAATGAAGTAACAGCTGTTTATAATGTACTAGCTTCGACCACTACGCGGCACGCAGTTTTTGAGCAATTTCTGCCCGAATCTGAAACAGAAACAGCATCGAGGCGTACTTCGGTCTTTACTCGGATGAAGTGCACATTAGCCAACTCTGGGTGGCGGACGCGTGGAGACACTTACTCGTACATATTTACATACAGTAAAAGAGATTCAGAGATCATGGTAAAAATTACTTTTATCTTCTCAGGGCCCCTCAATACAGATTTTAGTTTCGCATTCTCCCTCATTGTTTTGGACAGATTCCATACTTTCTCTTTAATTGTTTACCGAATATAATAAGTTTCCTCAAGACTGAACGGTAAAGTAAAACAGTTTTATTCTTCAGCATACAATTAGGCTTTACTTCAGTTTTTCGCGTGATATAATATCTTCGCAGATCGCTGAAATGCTGAGATGGGGCGAGGCATTCGTAGCGATGAATATTATGAAAGGAAGACCTTCCTATAGGGAGTTCTTTCATTCGTGGACAGAAGATTTAACATACATGAATCATTAAAAATAGAAAAAGAAATGGTTTAGGGAGTGGATTTCAATCAAAGCCGAATTTACCCACAGACAAAATAAACAATTGCTTAGGGGCCCCCGTCCTTGGGGGGGGGGGGCGCCGCGGAAAAATTTAACGAAATATGCGAAACAATACAAAATATGTTTGTATCTTTAACGATTAACTAAATTCAGCCGAAACTAAGTCAAATATATGATTGGTGGAAGGTCATTACGCTACCTTCTGGCTGAGATAAGTAATATGAACATTTAAATTATTGGTGAAAGTAGAACTATTTTCCTCTGACCCGTGTTGCAGAGTGCGATCTTCGAATACGGTTCTAGAGAGGGAATATCACGAAGTAGTGCCCTTATTTGGGGTCATCCTATGAAACGGTTGGGAATGCTTGTGTGCGTATTGTGTTCTAGGCTTATGTGTATTGCATGCTACAAATGACTCGAAATCTGCCATTGTCCACCGTACGTTCTGAAGCCGAACCGACCGCCGTACTATAAACGGTAGCCAATCGTAGCGGTAGCTAAAGAGACAGTGCAAGTATAGGCTATTACATTAGTCATTAATGTGTGCTTCAACTATTAAATCTTAAGCACGTAAATCATAGGTACCTTATCTGCATTTGCTTGCCGTTATAAGGAACACGCGTGCTTTCTAATTGCATCCACAGACGGCATCTGATTTCTTCGACCCGATTAACAAATTTAAAGGCTGAAGGAAATGCCTACAGATGTGCTTCCACAAAAGCGATTGAGCACTTTTGGCCGATTGGATCGGATGTTATGACAGGCAAAAGAAAGTTCACGGAATTATGGGATTAAAAAATCTTCGACGATCCAATAGTCTAGCACGTTAAACTGGTAAATCTGAGCGCTTCACTTCAAATCCCAGCCAGGGCCAAAATTTTGACTGGTTTGGAACATTTACAGAGGCTTGTGTTGGGTCACTGAAGCGATTTTCAAGTTACCAACCGTCGTCGACCGTGAAAATATAGGCAAACGTGCCAAAGTTTTTATGCGCGTTCAGTTGGTAACTATACTAGTATATTCCGCAAGGTACAAATAATACGAGAAATTATGTGCTTCATTATAACTATACAAATAATACAAATAATACGAGAAATTAGTTGCTCATTGTAACTATCTCTTTCCATTGTCATTGGAAAAAACAATAGTAGGAAGCCGTGAAGAAACGGAAGTTTCTCCAATTTTTCAAAAAAGACTGTCCTGTTGGAAAAACAATCCAATTGCGCGTAGTATCTGAACAGTAAAGTAGTAATTGCTTTCGCAACTTCGAAAGTTTTAAATGAATTTCATGTAGCAGCTATAGCATCATTTTTGCTTTCCCTAAATTTGCTATTTACGTGTTGCGTTGTGGAACAGCGACTTTTCTCATATTCTTTGTGTGAAAAGAACCGTTGTATTGTATTTGTACTATAATATATTGCAGTTTTTGTTAAGGTTTAATGTATTGCTGTGTTTGTTATAAGGGTATTTTACTTGATCTTTAGCAATGTGTATGATACTGTTACGTTTCTAGTGAATGTAAATGTAGTAGTGAATTAAAAGTCCGGTATTATTTTAACAAAAACGTTTATGTTTCTTAACACAAACACTGAAAACACTTGATTATTTATTTACACTGCACTGATCACAGTTCGATGCACTGGTCACAGTTCACGTCACTGACCACAGTACGAGGCACTGACCACGGTTCAAGTCACTGAGTACAATCACTGCACTGCTATTCACCGCAATGCACACACTTCACAGTTCAGCTTCCACTGCTGACTCAAGACTGACTCAAGGTCGCCGGCCGCCGCGTATTTATACTCGGCGAGTAACGTCGAGAACTTTCGGGACCCCGCGAACGTTCTGGAATAATCTACTGCAGGAACCGCCGGCAGATGACGCAACCCACGCTTACAGGCAGCTCGTGGTGGCGCCGGCAGATGACGCAATCCGCGCGTACAGGTAGTTCGTGGTGGTGCCGGCCGGTGACGCAATATTCGTTACAATACATTTTGGAAAACCATTGTGTGTTGCCAGTTCAGCATTTTTACTGATGCGACTTCTGGGTTTTTGTAATTTTATTCAATTTATTCAAAATAATTATCGGGATAGTACTCTAACACGCGCAAGTTTTCTTGATATTCTGCAGCGGGAGGTGCGGGGAGAGGAGGGCTCTGGCTACGTCACGGCTTAAGCGGGAGTACCAACTGGGAGCATGAACGTAACGTAGCAAAGCGTGCCACGAGAACTACGATTGTTTTGAAAGGACGAGGTGGTGTTGCCAGCATTGGAAAATGGTATGTGCCGTTTCGAGTCAAATCGAAGTAGCTCAACGGGCCGTGCTATTAAGCGCTGGCTGAGGACTAAGGAGCCCATGTATTTTCCGCGCACGTATTCTTGAACCCTCGCTTCGCTCTTGGCACAAGGAGCGGGCAGTTCGGTTATTTTGACAAGGAATTTTATATCAAATTTGTAGTTCGATTTTGGATGCAAAATAGTTTCTATTACATTGGGAGCAAACATTTCTGGTTATTAGATTTTGTCCACAATACTCATTGCTATCGTTTATTTTTAATTCGACTAATGTTGGAATAGGAGTGGGGGTAGGTATTCCAGGGCTTAATAAAATGTGCGCGTATACTATCAAGAAAACTTGCGCGAGCAAAATGGATCTCATCATAACCGCAAGAGGATTCCCATTACGATTATATCGTTTCATGTTTGACGCTTCCAAAACCATTGGAAAACCTTTCCAGGAGTCGTAAGTGATAATCTCTGCCCGCAGGCGGCGGCCGTGCTGCACCGTCGGCTGCTGGAGCTGGACGCGTACCTGTCGCTGGCGACGGCGGGGGCGGCGGGGGGCGCGGGGGCGACGACGCCCGCGGCGGCGGCGGCCGCCGCGCGCTGGCCGCTGGTGCGGCGCGAAGAGCCCGCGCTGCGCGAGGCGGCCGACCAGCTGCGCCGCCTGGCCGAGCTGCGCCCCGCGCTGGACCCGCGCCCGCTGGCCGCCGCCGCCGAGCTGCGCCCGCGCCTCGCCGCAGCCGCCGCGCGCGCAGACGCCGACCGCCAGGCCGCGCTGCGCGTCGCCCTCGAGGTGCGCGCCCTCGCAACGCCCTTCGCTATCTCTGCTTTTCCTTTCTCAGAGGAGCAAACGTCGAAGCTTCAAAAATAAGCTCTCGGGACAATTTTAAGCATATTTTGTCTAATAAACTACTACTTTTGACGTTATTAACCATAACATCTTGCTTTCAAAATTACCTTCTTATGGAATTAGTGGTATTGCCCTAGATTGGATAACCTCGTACCTTAAACATCGATTTTAAAGAGTAGGAATACCGTACTGGCTCGAAAGGACATTATTTACTTACCTTTCCAATTCTTTGCCAATTGAACATGGGGTCCCACAAGGTTCGATTTTAGGTCCTATCCTCTTTCTGTTGTACGTAAACGATATGCCCTCATCCATCAAAAATGGAAGAACAGTTCTGTTTGCCGATGACACGAATGTTCTTTGCAAAAAAGAAACAATAAATAGTACAAGTTCAGAAGTTTCAAATTGGTTTTGTAATAAATTAATAGTTAACGAAGGAAAAACTGTCTCAATGCAATTTTGCGTTTCAAATCGGCAATCGTATGCTCCTTTGAAAATGAACAATATGCAATTAGTTGATGTTAAGGTAACAAAATTTCTAGGTCTCTCAATTCAATCAAACCTCAAATGGAAGGTACATATTACAGAATTAAACACTAAATTAAGTTCGTTATGCTATGCATTCAGAATTCTTTCTAATTCTGTCAGCCTTCTTGCAGCTTGTTGCATGTATTTTGCAAATGTGCATTCCCACCTGAGATATGGCATAATATTCTGGGGAAGCTCATCCTTTAGTGCACAGACATTTAGATTGCAAAAGAAAATTATTCGAATAATGAAAAAATCCCATCCACGTGATCCCTGCAAGTCTCTTCATTGAGCTTGGAATCTAACCATTGCCTTGGCTATTTATTTACAAATCTGTAGTATTTGTCAAAACTGACTTACTTAACGGTGGAAACATATTTTCATGTAATACTGATATTTATAGTTACAACACTCGATGTAGAAATCATATTCATCCAGTGTCAGTATCAACAGCTCACTACAAGAAATCCACATACAATACATGTACGTTACTTTACAACTCATTGCCCGATGAAATTAAACAATTAAAATAGGTACACAAATTTAAGTTAAAAGTAAAATCTTTTCAGCTGCAAAACTGTTTCTATACAATTAGAGACTATATTGATCATCAAAAAAGAAAAATGATGGTTACTTTAACGAAACCAAGATATACTATAATGAATTAGTTTACATTTGCATTGTATAATTTTTAAAAAAGACTTAAATGCCTGTAACAAGTAATGTGCTTCAGCTTCCGGGCCAATGACCCCCATCTCGATCGGGTTTTTGTCCAGTTTCCCTGATCCATTGAGCAAATGCTGAGATGGCCCCTTGATTTGCTTCTGGACGTAAATGTAACTTCACTATGCTCACGTTTTGTTGAACTTTCCCTTTGCTTGTTGTGGTAGTAGAGCTAAGGGTGTGTTTCTATTTTGTTAACAATACAGAAAAATCAAATCTGTTTGTTCGTTTACCGTTAAAAATAAATTTTGACAATTCGGCAACGAAAATATCTAGTTTTTGAAATGTTTATTTCTCGCTTTTTTAAAAATTATTATTATTATTATTATTATTATTATTATTATTATTATTATTATTATTATTATTATTATTATTATATTATTATTATTATTATCATTATGATTATTACTCAAGAAACATGTAAATTGTTTATTCTTAGCCAAATAAATTAATATATTTGTTCAGAATGAAATATTAACACTGAAATATAAAAGCACCTAATTTACAAAATTTAACTGCTTCTTTATTTCAGGGTTAATTTTTCTTTTTGAGCGAATATATTCATTTCTTTTATAAAGAATAAACAGTTTACATGTTTCTGGAGTGTTTCAGTGCTTCTGCAATGCAAATTTTTCCCTAGAAGCATTTTTTCAATCCAACTTTAGAGTGCTGGTTGTGGCTCAGTCATTTGAAATATGGAAGTAGTTTATTAGACAAAATATGTTTAAAATTGTCTTATGAGCTTATTTTCCAAGTTTTGACGTTTCATCCCCAGACACTGTATATGGACGTATGGAGTACAAAGAAAGTATTTTCTTCTCCTTCATGCTTAGGAAGTATTACCTATTTTATGTATTGATCATGTTTTCGGTGATCAACCATCTCATCTTCCTTGTGGGATATAATTATGCATAGCTCAAAGAACTTGAGGCATTCATTCTGTTTACATGCATTAGCTATTTTTTGTATATGCTGTTTCTTTTTTGTTGATGGCATGTGTATTAAGTTCTTCTCTTACACTTTTGTGTGTCTTATAGTCTAATTTTCAGTATCCTGCAACCCAAGGAATTTCATTACACTGGTTTCTATTAGTCTTTTAGTAGGCTTGCAATACTAAACCAATACCAATACCAAATAATACCAACTGCTACATCCACACAAAATGGGAACTGAAACTGCTCTTTAAATTTTAGGAGGGTATCTGCGTTTAGTTTCTTTCCAAATGTTCTTTTGAGATGATAATTATATAGAAAGAATTGTAATGCTGCAAAAAGATAATTGTTGTGCTTTCGTTGGAACTACACGTTTGGGTGTCCCGGTTCCAGAAAAGTTTTTTTCCCTTTCTTCAATACTTCTGCCAGCCTTCATCGATCCACAAATGGACAACACAAGCACCTTACACCATTCAGAGAATTGTCTCCAAAATAGATATTCCCCAATTGAAGAGACCCTGTGAATTTCAAATGAATCTTAATTTTGGAGTGTATTTTACAAGAAAACCAGATGACATTTTCAATTTTTCACAAAAAGTGCTTGAAATTTTCTGTTTAATTTTTTCATGCTCGAATACAGCAAGATACATTTACAAAAATGAAACTGGGCTAGTTTTGAAAATTTCTGAATTATCAAAAATTGGAAAAGTATTAATTTTTAATCCCCCTACAAATATTAGATTATTAAGAAAAAAAGTTCTTCCAAATTATATAAAACTATAATGTCATTTCTCAAACTACAATTACTTTTTGTCTAATACTAAACTGACAGTTTCTCCCAAAAATATGAAACATAATATTGTCAAAAATTGTTCCATATTTTTTCTTTAAATTTTTTCTTCAAATAGAAAACCAGGAATTTATAACTATGCTGTAGGTCTGATTTTCATTCAATCCTTTTTGCTTCAGACTTTCTCATTTTGAATCAGACCTTTACTGCAAATATTGAATGAATAGGCTGAATCTTAATGAAATCTTTAAATACTTTCTTGTGCACTTTTTTCGAAATATTAGTATATTTCAATTAATTTTGAGTTAAATCTTGATTTTTTGGTCAGTATATTAAAAATCTATGGTAGAGCAGTGTAGTAGGTTAGTGCTAAAAGTACGCAATTCGGAAGGTAAATGTGTTCAGGTTCCATGTCAAAACAAGGTTTTTGTTTTTTTTAACTTTAGCAGAATCAATAGATTTCTATGACAAAAAAAACGATTCATTTAAACTTTTTGAATTTTCAAAGATTAAAGATACTTTTAGGGATTAAAGGGACAACCTATTTGGGTGAGGTTGGGACAAACTAGGTTAGTGAGGTTGGGACAATTTAGGTTGGAGTAATTTATGAGACTAATTTATGGGTTTATTACTTGGATTATTAGTAGAATTTTTAATAATTTAGGGCTTGGGCAACCAAGTTTTGGTTGGGACAACCAAGGACTAATTTTTGGGTTAATTGGATGAGTTAATTGGGTTAATAATTGTTTGGGTTAATTGGGTTAATTGGATGGGATTATTACTTGGATTAGTAATTTATGGGTTGGTAACACCAAGTTGGGTGAGGTTGGGACAGTTGGGACAACTAGGTTGGTGAGGTTGGGACAACTAGGTTTAGTGAGGTTGGGACAACCAGGCTAGTGAGGTTGGGACAACAGGGTAGTGGGTTGGGACAACAGGGTAGTGGGTTGGGACAAAGGTAGTGAGGTTGGGATGGGTGGATCAAGATTTGGATGGATTTTTAATAATTTATGGGTCGGGACAACCAAGTTGATTGAGGTTGGGACAACCAAGTGTGAATGTGTGATTGAGGTTGGGACAACCGGGTTGGGTGTGGTTGGGACAACCTGGTTGCGTGAGGTTGGGACAGGTTGGGACAACCTGGTTAGGGGTACCAGGTTGGGTGAGGTTGGGACAAAACTTTCCAAAGTCTTTCTTTTTTTAAGTTATATTCAATTCTCTTCAAATTTAATTATGCCTAATTTAAGTGGCAAGTCTCAGGCCATTAAGCCTGCTCTTCCACTTGACCAGGCAAATTTCACACTTCTTTTGGTAATAAAATTTTCATTAAGTAATTTCCTCCTTTATTATTTTAATTACTTTATTATTTTAATTAAGTAAAGTTAACCTCCTTTCCTCCTAATGTTTGTTAGTGCGTTCAGCTAATATTATTTGGTCAGTTTCACCGCAAGAATTTTTCATTGCTCCTCCCAACTTGCATATTAATTCCTTTATGTGTTAAGAATTAGAGCCCAAAGAACTCTTAGAACCCTTTCTGGTCTCTGCTTCTCTTGATGTCTTTATCCTCCTCATTTTAAGATTGCTTTCTGTGCTCTGTTTTGCTATTTATTTATCAAAAATATTCATGTATCAGTAGAAGTTGAAAAAATATTGTATAGATGACAGATAATGTGATAATTTAATTGGAATTTAAGATAACATCTTTTGCATTTACAAGTTTGAAGTCAAATATTTTATGGATACCATTGCTTGGATTATAGCCTTTGAATATCTGTACCTCAAAGAATTTGAAAAAAAAAAAAAAGATTAAAAACAGGGTATGTTAACATTTATTTCCATTTAATTGCTTGTTGTAAAGCTATTGGGAACTATGTCAACAAGTCATTATTAATGCAAGTAGATGCTGTTGAAAGAAAGCACGGTGTTCTTCTATTTAAAGGACAAAACAGATTTAATGTGCTCTCCTGCAAAAGAAGTAAATATAACCTTGTGCCCTATTCCTCTGGGGTTCAGATGTATTTCATAAATGATGGGGATACCATTTTTGTGCTATCTTGACTAAACTTTAAGCTTTTGCCTTTGAAACTTGTTTTTATAACTATTAAAAAAAAATAGAGGTTCTCAAAGCAACCATGTGCTGTGGGTGTGTGTGGGGAAATACTCTAGTACTTTTTGTTACCAACATGTTTTTTGTATTTCAAGAGTTTCCATGAAATTCATTTTCCAGGTTGCAAAGTTAAAAGAGCAGCAGAACGCAGCTTTGGAGCATGTTACACAAGGTCTTGCTCTTCTGGAATCGCAAGTTTCAAGACTTGAAGTTGCTGCTATGCCTCGTCAGCCTATAGATTAAATTTATTGATTAACTGTTTATTTTTCTAGCTATATTAAAAGATTCTTCCTTTTTTTCTGCTATCAATTGTTATTTATTGTGCTTGGTTTAAAATAACACGTCAAATATTTATCTCAGACTTAATCTAAGCTGTTTGTATTGAAAAATTCCATTTCTAAAGAATTAGAAACCTTTATGTTGAGGAATGTTGTAACCAATTGCAAAATAAATGCATATTTGCTAATATGTTAGTTTCTCTGAAAAGTTTTTAGTTTTATTAACCATTTTTCAGGATTATGTAGGAGTGGCATCTCATAAAATAAAATTCACACCCACAGAACTCTCAAATAAGGTTTTAAAAAATGTTTATTAACTGATCTAACATTTACTTAGTAAGTAACATTTATCAGATATATAAAATTGAATTTTAACCATTTGGAACAGAATATTAGTGAAATATAACATTTTATATTAATAAAAAAAAAATTTTTTAAATAAGTAGTCTTTAATAATAAGTAGTAAATACATACTTTAAAAAAAGGAAAAACAAATTGCAAAAGAAGTGATTTATAATTAAGTTTCTTTGATAGTCTGTTAAAATTATTTAAATTTAAATATAATCAGGTGCAGCTTAATATTCATGTTACAAATACAAATTTGGGAAGATCTGGAATATTTAATGCAATCTGGAATATTTTATGCAAAATTGAACTGATACCACAGAAATTAATAGGTAGACCACAGATATTTAGGTAAAAACCTATTTTTTTTTCCTTTGTATCTTGTACTAAATTAAGCTTTATATGTACATTTTAGAATTATTTGAACTAAAATCCGTCCATTCTGTAGTGGCTATTTGTGCCTATAACCTAAAATGAGACTAATTTGCCTAATTTCTTCAGTCTGTGGCATCTTTTTCTTCTGTCAGCAGGATTTAAAGTTGTGTTAATCTGTCAGATAGCGAGAAATGAACATATAGGGCAAGAAACTTGCAATAAAAGTCTCTGTGTTGCTACTTCCTGACTTCATGAAAAACCCTGCCTCAATTTCTAAGATAACGTGATTGAATTTCCTTGAAAAGAAACAATCGTTGTGGTTTTATGGATCCTACTACACCAGCTGAGCATTTATCTCTGCTTATTGAGGTTTCCTACAAAGTTTACTGCATGAAATGTGTACAGGAAATAGAATTGTTGGATTGAACAGACATGTTAATGTGTTACTTCCAGTTGAACACGTGCCAAGATCCACCCATCACTTGTTACTGTAGAATGGTCGTTCTCAGCATATAAACTGATCTTGCTTGATAAGAGACATTAATTTACTCGTGAAAACTATAAGAAAGTATTAGTAATTTATTCTGAGGCAAACTACAATACAAATAATTCTAATATAATAATAATTCTTTGTGATAAATAGTTTTATCACAAAATATACAATACTGATTCTATATAATTTTGATTTATGTTTTTATCTTTGAAAAATATATACAATGAAACTGGAAACAACATATGTTGTTTCCTGTTTTATTGTGCCTATTCTACCCCTTAAAAAGCCTAACTGAAATGCTGAAAGAACCTATTTTACGCACCAAACCGCATATTTTAAAACCTAAAAATTGGCAGTCCACTTGTAGAATTTTCACTCGCATTTTTGTAATGATATTTTTTATTTGTAAACTAATAGTACAATCACAAGCAAAATGTGTTAATTATGTTAGTTTTATTAAGTACCTTTACACCAATGTGAAAAATAAAAATATAAATAAAAATTTGATCACATCAGCAACAATTCATGTTGCTAAATAATTACACCACTAAATCAAATTTCCAAGCAATATCAAGATTCGTATATGTATATTACAGAACAACATGAGAATAGCTTTTGCTGTGTGTAGCAATTAGCAACCACAAATCAATCAGGGCAAATTGAACAGTAAAGATCTCACAAAACAAACTTGGATAGAAATGTTTAATAATCCTGCAACATCGACATTTTTATAATTGAAATATATTTGATATATTGAAATAAAATTTTGAAGAAACAAGTACAAAAACTACATCGATTGTACTTTAACAAGAGTTTAGAGGTAAAGGGTCTCGTGGGTTATTTTTGTTACACAAAAGAGATAGTAGAGTAGCTTAGTAGAAGTTGCAGCAACTTGCTGAATGACACTGCACTAGGCAGATTATAAATCCCGAATCAGGAAAAAAAAACAAAAGCACAAAGGTATTGAAATTTTGAGTCCACAGCAATTAGATATTTCATTGTACTCTGAAGTAATAAAATCAATCATAATTGAAAAACTGCATTATATTTTGGGATTATCAAGAATAATTAGCCAAAAATGTTAGTTCTCTGAGGTTCACTACAACCAAAGCCAAGTGTACGAACTGTCTAGGACTCTGTTTCTAACCCATAACCTTTTTGTAAAATGCTTGCAATTACCTTAAGTATAAAAGTCTTCATAATCCTGGAAGGGTTTTCATTGTCTTGAAAATGACTAAGTGACCTCTCCTTAGAATTTTCAGGTGAAATAATTTTCTTTCATTATTCGAAAATATACAGCAAATGTGTGTATTAGTCTTTTATAAAAACACTAAGAGTACTATCATTTTTTCTAAACAGAAAATAGATCGGCAAAGTTCTTATTCAACATAGCTTTTAATCAACATTTCATTGGACCGAATAACATCAGTCATTTCTATATACTTAGAAATTGATATAAAATTAAAAATTCATTGGCCATTGTTTACTATTTTTCTTTACTGTTATCTCTTAATTAAGTAACATTTAGATCCCCTTATGCATATTCTCACAAGTATACAATTGGATAGTTTTAAAACAACAAAATTTAATAAACGAATATGCATTGGGAATATCAGAAAACAGATTGAGCACAAGAAAAGTGTATTTCTGCAATAGGTAGTTTATTGCTATTGGCAGTAATCTGACAGAAGGTTTTATTATTCAGAAAGTCACTGAGTAATAGGTAGTTGTTGGTAGTTTTTAACTTTATTTCCTTCACATTTGCAAATCATGTTTCTCAATTTTCTAACACTTTAATAATGTTTAAATTCTTATTAACAAAATAATTAAACTGAACAAATTTTAACCAATAAAATTACAGATCTAGATGAATTTATGACATTTTATTTTTTTATTTCAATGGAGAATACTAATAAAAAAAACCTTTTTAAAATTAATCTTTATCTTCAAAACTCTTAACTCACTTCTGTATTTCAAAAAGAATTCGTAATTTCTGATTCTCAAATAGCATAATCTCCACGAAATAAATAATCTCCAACAAAGTTCCTTTTGTAGAGCAAGAAAACATGTTCCACCTTGTGAATGGCCTGATCTACCAAATAAACCCACTATTGCACAACTATACTCAATGGCTCAATAATTTTCAATGTATTGAATTCGTAAATCTAATTTGTCAACTCAGTGTAGTCTGTTGTAACAAAATACCTTATCTTCAGCCTAGACTAGAAGATTGGTTTAAAAAGCTTAAAGAATACAAGGATTAAAGACGTGACGTATTATCTCCAGGTCACGCGCGAAAGAGGAAGGTAGACTCAAATAGGGAACCATAAAAATCGGAGCTGTAGTTACGTTGCAGCTCCCTATTGGAGTCTGCCTTCCCTCTCCCTCTTTCTCACCTAACCTTGAGACGCCACGTTAAGAAAATCCAAGTCTAGTAGAAAATAACATTAAAAGTCTGAAAATTAAGTCTCGATCAGCTATGAGGGTATCCCAATATTTTAAACGTTAATATGATCTCTTAATTTTTATCCCATAGATGATTGAAAACCTGTCAGAAATGAAATTGGTAATTTTTATCTTGAAGCCTCCTTGAAATGTATTTTTCTCATTTACAAAGGAAACAAATGTGTTAAACATTCTTGTTTTAGCACTTACTGCTTGACATATTATTGTCAGCTAGTAAGAACAATATAAAGTTACAATACAATTGTAATTTTAATTTCCTTAAAATTTTTTAAGGATTAAGGTTTCCTGTAAATATGACTTTAGAAAGTTTCCTCAACATGATAGTATTTCAACAATTTTCTAATCTTTTTAATTTTACTTTTAACAATTTTATTGTAAAACTTTTGAGGGCTATTATCATTTTACTTCCTGAAGTTTTCATAATTTTGGTAATCGGTCTTGATTCAGGGATACTTGATCTACACATGATACAGGGAACAAGATAGCGATCGTGAAAATGTTTATAATTGGAAAATGAATATTTCTTTCCATGCTTCCCTAATTAACTATGCTGAATATTATTTGAAATGAATATTATTTTCCATTCTCCCTATTAAATTAAACCCAATTTTTGTTTGCAATAATTAATTCCAAAAATTATTTTTGAAAGATATATTCTTGAGGTAAGCCCTATTGCACTGAATGTAAATCGCACTAGGACATCATTGTCTAAATTTTTCCTGCTCATGCAAAAATAATTAATTAGCAAAGGTGTGTAGAATTTAATATTTTTTATATACATCTCGGTATTCAGGCAAAGTAACTTTCATATTCAAACAAAGTAATTCTTATTAAATTTAGTATTACATACCTTGATTGTTCAACGCCCCCTTCCACGAGCCATGGTCTATGTTGTAAACTTCATTCAAAAGATTCTCCTGAGCACACACAATACTCCAAAATCGCTTCACTAACTGCCATTTGACGGGTTTTTCGAGGAACTCCCCTCGTGTAGGCGAATTAGAAACTTATAAGCCCGTACCGAGCGCTAACCACAGCCGGGTGAAAGTGTGGAAAAGTGAAGGTATACATCAGATACCTCTCATGTGTTAAATTGTTATTTAATTGCTCCTTTACCAACCAGATAAACAATATATGATTTTGGCTCTTAATATTTTAGAAAATCGCTGAGAATTCTGTCGTATATTATCTTTAAATTATTGTTTTCCATACTTCCTGCCGCGTTGTTTGAATCGACGGCCTGACACTTCATTGAAACCCGTTTCGGGAATTGAGTAGTGCGTGGGGGCAAATTATGGGTTAAAACTTCGAAATAAGTCGAATTTTCAAATAACTACAAATATTTATTATAATTCTTCCAAAAATATGTTATAAACTAAAGAAGGTTATATGGCAAATACCTAAACTTTATTATGAGATATCAGGTAAAACACGTAATGTAAGTTCACATCAAGGTATTAATGTATACAGCAAAGATAATTTTGCATATTCCTACCTTTTTCTGGTGTAATGTCTTTAAATACTTATTTGACACTACTTTTTCAGATAGTAGTAAACATGATAGATCCTGGCCTCTGGTCGCGGCAGCTTTCGACACGTACTATACGATAGTACAGTATATGAAAGCATTGCCATTTTATGTTTGTTAACAACCAGTTCTTTCCAATAATTTTCCATACTTTTCTATTTCCTCGTATAAATACGTATGCGGAGTAATATCCGTAGTATAGAGAAAGTTATGTAATGCTGCGGAAAATCGATTTCGAGATTTCAAGAGTAAATACAGTGCTTTTTTCAAAATATTCGTCCGTCTGTGAACACCACTAAACCGTACGTAGGATTTTTTTCTTAATTGAAGAAAGCCTGTCCATCAGGCTCGAGTCGAAGCGCCGCGATTTGGAAAAACATTCTTTAAAATTTAGGGGTACTTTACGTGAAACCCCTGGTACTTAACTGAAGCCCCTTGCGTGCGATATGTGCAATATTAAAAAATAACAAAAACAATATTTTCTCGAAAACGATTCCAAATTTTTTGTTTAAACTTTTGATAGGAATAGTGCTAAATGTAGTCTATGAAATGACATGCACGCCATTTTGCTCTATTCTTTTGTTTTTTCAAATATTACAAAAATGTAATTTCTTGAAGTAGCCTCTCACGTCGTTAATATTTACATTAGCAGTGAAAACGAGCACAAAAATTTGCATTTCTAGAAACGCTCAAACACCATTTTCTTAAAAACTGCTCCAAATTTTTTCTTCAAACTTTTGGTATGGTTAGTGCTTATTGCACTGTTTAAGATGACATAGAATTAATTTTGTTGTATTATTTTGTTTTTAAAAAATTACATAAATGTAATTTTTTCGAAATATCATTCACGCCGTTAATATGCACATTTCCAGCGATTTGTAAACACTATAGCATTTGTAAGTTAAAGTGCTATAAATGACACTTAAATGAATGACGTTTTAAATGTAGTTTTTTGCAAACTCAAAAATTTTATGTGAAAAAGAGCTTCAAATTTCGCATTTACAGTAACGCTTAAACGTCATTCTCTTAAAAACGGTTTCAAATGTTTCAATAAAAATTATTTAGGACGAGGTTTTAATCTTCTTTAATATTCTTAAAGTAATATTTTGGTTATACTATTAGGAAACCAGAAAATTCAGAAAATGTCCAAAAAAATGCCCTTTGGACGGCGATAATGGCAACTGGCAAGAGAATGAGGCAAGACCATAATGCCAATCCACACCTAGGAAAATATTTTCCTTTTTTTATTGTAATGGAATAAATAGTTCATTCAGGGAGGTAACATGCCTCTGCAGAAAATTTTTAATGCAACATGATTAATAGATTTATGGATACAGTAATTTAAGAACTTAAACTTCTGCCTGACCTCACAAAAGTGATCACAAAGTTAGTTGATTCTGTGAATATTCTGTAGTTCTCTGATGCATGTGTTAGCAGCTGAATGGTGTCCAAGACACAGCCAGGATTTCTCAAAATTAGTCGCGTCCTAATCAGGTGGAGGATCAAATCAAGAGAGATTATCTGAATTGGAAATATGGTATTCAGATCATTTCTTAGGATTTAAACTTTTCCATAGAATTTAATCATTTAATGTCATCTCGCAAAGTGTAAAATAATGTACATGTTTTATATCTGAATTTTTGGTAGTGAGCTGTTGGTACTGTCACCTAATGAATATGATTATTATGTTTAGTGTTATAGTTACAGACATCAGTGTTTGCTGAAAATATATTCCCGCCATTAAGTAAGTCATTTTTGACAAAAAACACTGATTTGTAAATCAAGAGACTAGGTAATAATTAGGGAATGGAATTTCATGTAAATACATATTTTTACAAAAACAAGATACCCGCATTCAATAAAAGTTTTGAGAATTTACAAGACATTTTGAATGAATATCAACCATTTTTATTTTATATATTTTTACATATTTAATCTAAAACTACATATTTCTTTCTCTATATTTCGTTAAATTTTGCTTCTCTATATTTAAACGTTTTTAATACAGAGCGTTCAAAAAGTTTCTCCGCAGTGGCTGTCTCCCCAGTCCACCATCCTCTATGTGGAAATGGCAACATCGCGGTGATCGCACAAGAATAAGATCACATATTTTTATTTTGACTACTGCTTGCTTGCAGCGAGCACGCTTCTGAGAATAACATTCAAACACTGTCTCGCTGATTAAGCCCTCGATGTCGACGTTTCCGCATGGAGGATGGTGGAGTGGGGAGACAGCCACTGCGGAGAGACTTTTTGAACACTCTGTATTTTAATATATTTAAACTTTGAAACAGAACATTTCAGATGTGACTTTGCAATATATGTTCCTAAAATCATCTTTCTTAAAAAGCAAACTAATGCTACCGCACTTCTATGATCTGAGGACCTTCGTCATGAATTCTCAAACTTACCCTCCCCTCGTCTCTGCTTTTTGGAATCAAGGATGAGCTGGTGTTTGTGAGGCAGAAGTAATTTCAATCACAACCTTGATCATGTTTTACAGAGCCAATGCGCAACTCAGTCAAAACTAACAAATATTTTTTAGAGGTCACTGTCTCACGTTATTGGTTTTGGAGGGGGAGGTCCTTTAACTCTCCTCCCCCTCTGGGATCCATTACTGGCTATACGATACTACTATTCACTTGAGCACCAGCTACTCATAATCGTTGTACATTCAACGAACATTCTTTATATTTGGAATAAAACTCTTTACATATGATAATAACTGTACAATTGCATCTATAGGGGTAGAACTATCTTTCAGCTGCTCCAAATCCGTGTTAAAATCTAATTGTCAACATTATTTACTTGGAAAATCCTTGTGTATACCAATTTTAAATACCATTATTAATTTTTATTTGACATATTTTATATTTTTTCTTTCATGTATTGGAAAATATAAATATATATGTAGTAGATAGTTTGCTTTTTTTATTACAATAAACTCTATTCCCTAGTAATTAGAAATAAAGTAATAATCTTACAAATCAATTCACGAGAACCGTCTGAGTGACAGCACTGTGTAATGGTACAATATAGTAGTACACACAAGGCCCGTTACTTATGTAGCAGTGTATTCTAAATATAGAGAATATTATGTAATCTTGCAAATAAATCAACATCAATTCCGGTTATTTTCTTGTATAGGTACTGTAAATAGTATAAAGTTGCAAGAAATTAATGTCAAAATTTTGACACAATTGCATGTTTGTGGGCCCCTGATTCCCAAATGATGTTTCTTTAAATGTTTTGTTTTTTTAAATGTATGTTACCTATGAACATCACTAATGCCTAAGTTGCAGATAGATCTTTTCTAAAATGAATATTCTCCAATTGATCTGGCTAAACTTCAGAGACTGTGAATTCGAAATATCTTTTAAGTTTGGGGGTACTTTATATAAAGATACTACATACTACTTTCTAATATACTGAGATTCAGAAGCAAAAGCTGCTGATAGAAACCACAAAATTGTAAAAAGGAGTGCCAAAAAGTGGCATGCACCGTGCTAAAGAAATATAAAATACTCTTGTATAACATTGCAATAAATTAAATATTTTAAAAGAATAATATTTGAAGGTAAATAGCTTCTACCTTGGAGTCTTGCTGACACATGTCAGCTACGTCATAAGCAGTAATGCACAGAGCATTCTTTTATACATAAAAGTTCTGTTTTATTCTTCCTTTTTTCAACAGTCTTTGACAGTCAATAAAATATCATCACAACACTTTTAAAAAATAATTATTAAAATCAACTATTCTTTACAACGTATTCAGCATCAGTTTCACCCATCATCACGTACCTGAAATTTATTACAAAACATTTTGAAATCTATACAGTTGAAGGGGTCACCAGCAAAAGATTCTAACTCACAAAAACCTAATTTTACAGGAACAACAAAAAAATGTTTATTTGATGATTAAATGTGTTTTTTTGACGTAAAATAAATAAATTTGGAAGTAATTGAATGTTTAAATACGTGTATTGTTATACACTTCATATCAATCAAGTAATTGACACTAACTTCTCAAGTCAACATAATGGAAGCCAGTTCAAATCAACTTTAATACAAGGGACGTGTTCACTACTTTCATTTAATGCTCTTTGTGTGCAGCAGGGATGGATCCAGTGGATTATTTTGGAAGGAGTCATCATAGATTTTTGTTAAATAATAAACATATCTGTTATTATATTGTATATTGTTTTTGTAGTGTATATATGGTACTATACAATATGATTGTTTAAATAATTACATAATAAATTCCATTCCTGGTTCCAGAAATAAATATTTAAATTAATTTTGTTGTATAAAAGAATGTAATGAATGAAAACTCTAGGCCTTGGCAGGGCCCCCCTGCCCGCCTCCCCCATTGAATCCGCCACTGGTGTGCAGTACCCACGGCAGATAGCACCTTTTGCATCTTACTGCAATTGGAAGTGTTTTCGCTTGAACTGTGTCCCCCTTGTAGTTTTTATACTATTTTCCAGCATCTTTGAGCTTTTTATTCTTCATCCTTTGCTAATCATCATAATTTACCTGCCTTTTTTTCCTTTATTCAGGAGTTTTAAGATGTTCATTATGGGTGGTGTGAGTGCCTTGTCTGCCATTTCTATGCAGATAGCACCTTCTGCATCTAATGCCAACTTTCGAATATTGAAAATAAAGCTTTGTAGTAAGTGTATGTACATGAGATTGCACCAGCGACATAATTCCCTCGCATACAATTGTTCTACATTGAAATGTAACTTTCAGCGAATGTGTCAGTTAGCACCTTTTGCTGGTGACCCCTTCAGTTGTTAAAAATTGGAACCTCAAAGAAAACATAATTGTCTACAATGTGTGTATACAAATAAAAAACAACTTAAAACAACTATATAAAGTTCAAAATGTAGAAATTTCAGATACATTTGATGGGTGAAACTGATGCCCAAAACATTGTAAAACATAGTTGATTTTAAAAATTATATTTTAAAAGTGATGTGTTGATATTTTATTGACTGTCAATGACCGCTGAAAAAAGCATGACTAGGACAGAACTGTAATGTATAAACATTATATATAGAGAACAGTCAAAATAATATACAACTAATGGAATTCATTCAGTATGCACAGTACGAAAATAGGCAACATAACACAATCAAATATTTGCATTTTTTAATCAAAGTCATTGTTTCATTGTTTTTGGCTTTTTTCCTAGTTCCTGGGAGTGTAGAAAAAAACAGACACTTCTCAAATGGCCGGAAGTTGCATAGTTTTCTTTCAATTTCTGCACTGATAGGAAAGTAGTATTGTAGATTTTATTTCAGGATATGTATTAAGGTGTGACATCAACAGGAGCATTACATTGGGTAAAATACTTGTATTGAAGACATACTTGATTCTATTCTTTTGTAAGTTCTCAGAAAAGCTAATGTAACTTCATCAAGATTGTAGTTTATGTCCATAAAAAATCTTTTATGCTGCTATGTCAGAACACCCTATTACTTTGACCATTTTCCCACCAAATTTCTCATAAACTGAAAAGGAAAACGAGAGGAGTTGAAACCTTACAGGAGCACAAAGACATTTTCCAATTCAACAGAAGGAGAATATTGGGGGATTTTTAATTCCAGAGAATTAAAAATGAAAAAAAACTGTCAGTTAATTCTGTACATGGTTTATTGATCCACAATGGCATTAGTCTAGTCTTTACAAAGGAGCAACAACACATTCTCACTAGAAGAGAAGCCTGTGAACTCCAAGGTTAGCATGGTGTCCTGCAGCAAAGCATGCTTCTAGATGTTGCTGAGCCACAGGACCAGTAGCTGCATATGAAGGGCAGGAACTTGCGCAGTCACTCTCACTACCTTTCTGCACACTTCCTAACGTCCTTTCACACTTTCTATATTGTCCTTTCACTCGTCAGTCTTTTAAGGCCATCACCCCTCTGAGTGGCATTTCCACTGAGATGGTTTTGTTCCTAGGTTTTAATTCGTAAGGCACTTATTACACCAGGACAGCTTGATAAGAGAATAATAATTGAAGTGAACAAATGAAGAAGAAAAAATAAAAATATTTACATTATAAAGTGAAAAAGTGATGATACACATTATTATTACTACTATGAAACAGGATTTGTTAGAAACTGTAAAAGAAGAATACATACAATTCAAATATTTAAATTGGGTTTGTGTCATATCTTGAGAATTCTGTAGTTAAAAAAAGTTTCATATTGAGTTAGCTATTAACAACCACAAAATAGTTTTGTAAAAATAACTGTTCTGATACAGAAATCTTGTGTCTATAAAAACATAACAGCACCATTTATCCATTTTCGAGCATTATACAAATACAGATACTATCTTACTTTACCACATGTCACGACCATGCCTCAAACTACCTGTATTCATTTTCATTTTGTATTTCCGAAGGCTCTTGGAAGTGACAATGGCAAAATACTGATTAGTTTCTGTTAGAGTGAGGAGACATACTTTCTATCTGCAATTATTCTCTCCACACTCGGAACAATTTCATTTTGACTTGAATAAGTTGGCAACATTATAAAATAATTGGAATCAGAAACACTTAAATCACATATATGCTTCTGTCTCCCAAAACGTCCTGCCTCCTAATATGTAACATTGTAAAATCCTCATAGATTTTTTTCTATGTAAAAGTTGTAACAACTGTCAGTTTATTTTACAAATATACAACATGTAGTTCACAAGATGTCATAAGTAAACAAAATGGGTGGAGGTAATATTAACAGAGTAGTAAGATTCTATTGAAATTGTTTTTGTTTTTTTAAATATCTTTTTCCGCTGGTTTCATGCTAATTCTGAATAAACATACATGAAATTCATTCATTTCAATTCAACAATCAGATTCAAACTCTCTTGCCATATAAACTTTCCCTCCACTTTGCAATTGGTAGAAAGAACGACTAGTTTTTACTGTAAGAAGTTGTCAGCTTCGAAAGCTCCAGAAATTTGAATAACATTTTAAAGATGTGGTCTGAATTATGGGTCTGTTAAATGGAGTCTAAAAAGACTCCTTATCCAATGTAAAATGACCATTTGATAATTTTTTTCCACCCATTGTACTTCTTGCCCATTTTATTTATTATTGAATCTTGAAGTCTTTTAATTACAAATAACATTCTTTGGACGGATATGTTCTTCAGAACATTGGGCTTCATTGGAATTACATGAATAATTCATGTAAGGCAATTGAGGACTGCCTTTCTCTTTCTTTTTTAAAATATTGTCAAAATTCTCTTAAACAAATGATCTGTGTGTGGCTCTTGAATGATCATGTTTTAACAACATATGTTCTCCCCAAAATGCCTGTTATTTAAAAAGAAAATAATAAACTACAAACAAATACTCTAAAATCTCTTATAGATTAATTATCAGGACTAAACCTTTATCAAAACTACATTTATAAAAATAATAAAAAAAATAAAATAACAGATTAGAGCTAGATCAGTAGAACAACTCAACCCTTATGCTCAAAGGTAACACAAATATTCAAATCAATTTTTTTCTCTTTCCAATCACACTACAAAAACAAGAAGCTAGACAGAACATATCTCTGTAATCTAAAGGATGTAAGGATTAAAAGTTCAAAAAACGTAATGAAGAGGAAATCGATTCAAATAATATTTTACCAGACATAATGTCTAGCGGCAGCGCCTACACACATCAGTATCGTCCAAGAGCCACACACGAGGGAAGAAGCACTTCATAGTGACGCTCGCCGGCATCCACGTGCACGTGTGATTACTCATGCGCAAATAATTTGGGCAAACGCGTACGGATCTACTAGTGGGGTCTGGTTCACAGGTTCGAACGCATGAACTCGCGCGCACGGACCAGTGCGACCAGGCGCCGGACCCAGGCGCCGGACCCGGGGCCCAGGGGAGGCAGGACCCGGGCACATGCCCGGGGGCCCGGCCCGGGCGCAGACGTACGGACCCAGGCGCACGGACCAAGGCGCAAGGACCCAGGCGCACGGACCCTGGCGTACGGGCCACGCGACAGCTGGCGCCCGGGCCCCCCCGTTCGCCCCGGGGGGCGCGTGCGCGCAGTCGTTCACGTGGCGCGGCGCGGCGCGTGTGTTCAGCGCGCGGGCGCAGCGGCCGGGCGCGGCGGGGAGCCGCGACCCCACCACCCGCTCCACCCACTCGCGCGCGCCGTGCACCACGAGAAGACGGCCGGGCGGTGCGCGCGGCCGCAGTGCGCGTGGTGCGCCAGCACGCCCTGCAGCTGCCACACGCCCTCGCCGCCCTCGTCGCCGCCGGACTCGCCGCCGTCCGGAGACACGCACAGCAACGGCGCGCCCTCGTCGTTCTGCAACCACACGACAACACCAATGCACACTTTGAACATTCCCGCATGCAGATATGCATTATCCCACAAACCACCACGAATAAATATTTTTCAATCAACGGAATGAGTTATTTCAGGTGAAAAAGATAATTAATTAATTCTTCAGAAAATTAGAAATAAATAATTCATTTACCGCTTTTGCCGGAGGAAAATGTATTAAAAAAAATAGTTTCGTCACAGCCTCGTCAACCAAAGAAAACTGCTTGCTTTAGCTTGAAAATGCACACCGGGACCTTCAGCGCATTTCCAAGACTCGAATCGCGATATAAACTCGAGATGTCTTTTGTGAACAGCGAGTGCACTGCAATTCTACTGGCCGGTTGGCGAGGTAGATCACGATCGCATGCGCAATAGATCTGTCGTAAATTGCACCCCAATTCCGTCTATTCACAAACTCACGTTTTTCGTAATTTGTATTTCAAAAATGTAGAATATTATACTTGTTTCACCTGAAACGACTCAACATTCAGCAACATATTTAATAATATTCCTTTCTGAGTCGTGCATTGACTTTAATAAAAATGTTTAGAAAAGTTAATGAACAAAACTGGTTTTTAATTACTATAAAAGAATCTGCTACAGAGGTAGCAACTGCAGTGAAACTCATTCAGCTCATCAAAGATCAAATTATTTTTGTAAAAACTGTAACAATGATAATAGATTACATAAGCATGCATTTAAAAGAAAATTATGCTTTGATTCATGGCAAAAAATACTTAACAGACATGGCTGAAAATGTGATCCAAAACGGTAGAAATGTAAGAAAACATTCAATGCCAGTAAAAGCAGTTTTAAATACTCATTCGTTTATCTAACAAAATTTTCAATGACTGTAATTACACTACTGATTCTGTAAAATTTCGCTGGATCCTTAGGTGAATGTGTTTGGGGCATTATGAAGATTGTTCAAATTGTTTCAAAACTAATCTACGTTTGTTAAACTGGTGAGAGTAGTTTCGAAATGCAGGTGGGGCGGTGCCCCGCAGCATAGGAATGTGTAGCGTGTTGCCTAATCGCATCCTTAAGGACGTTCTACAAGGTGCGGCTCAGAAAAGCATAAAGTCATCGGAAGGTCTAATTTAGACAATTAGTGTTATATTTATCATCTACTTCCTTGTTAAATATTGCACAGTATTCTCATTTATCTGGCAGAAAGTATCACAGCGAAAACACGAGAGATCGAGTCAACGCTCTCTTATCACCGAAGTTTACACTCTAATCCGGTTCACGCAACTTTCAAATATTTCTCAGTGTTTCGCATCTTCACTAATCCTGGAAACTGAGATGTTTTTAAAATGTATTTTTAGCCTCTATTTCTTTGCGATATTTAAAAAAAGATTCTTCCGAATTATATTGCGGTAAAAACATTGCGAGTGTTCTGCAATTCAACGTTGCTAGGTTTCTAACAAAAAAACCGAGAATAAAATTCAGAAATGTACATTCGTATTGAAATCAATAATCAATTCTGTAATGCCAACTTTTGAAGATATATTACGGCATTAATTTTTTTCCAAATAGCAAGGGGAAAAAAGGACAGTACTACTTGTATATGAAGTGGAAAGCAATAGTTACATATCAATTCACTTCCTTTGCATCTTATCAAGTGTTGAAACACAAAAAACCTCTTAAACGCAAAATGTAACTAGAATTTTATCTATTATTTTTGACACATCCTATTGCAAGGCAAGGCGTTCCCCTCTAAATATACTGTGTGAGTGTGCGCGCGCGCGAGACAGAGAGTCAGAGTGAGAAAGAAAGAGTGAAAGAGATAAATAGTGAGAGATAAATAGTGAGAGATAAAGAGTGAGAGAGAGTGAATGAGAAAGAGTGAGTGAGAAAGAGTGAGTGAATGAGAGAGAGACAAAGACAGAGAGAATATATATATAGAGAGAATATATATATATGAATATATAGATGTGGTGTAAGTGTGGGTAGATGGGTGGGTGGGCTCTTGAAGGACCAACTCAAAATTTCCACTATGAGTCCAATTTCAATTAATTCAGAAACTTGTTTATTTTTATGATGCTCGTCGATCACACCCGAGGGCATACTTACGTAGCATGGAGACCTCTCGGCATCCGTGTATCCCGCGCAGATGTCCCCGGGGCCCAGCAGGCCGCGGTACAGCTGCGACGAGTTGCAGGTGGCGCTGTCTACCGTGGGCACGGGCGGGCAGCAGGCGTCCCACGCGGAGCTCTGCAAAGCACACGCGAGCGTCAGCGTGTCGCCACGCGTTAACCCCGCGCGCACGCCCGCGCGCCGTGCAGGCACGTCTCCGTTCAGCGCCTGCTGCCTCGCCGATCACTTCATTTGCTCACAGGGTTACTTACTGCTCATGCGCGTGGTCACGAGCCACGGCACGGAACAATGTATTGCTTGCACGGGCCGCGTATGCGATAGAGACCTTCGTTCCACGAAACCCCTACAGCGGCACATCCACTGGACAGCGAGCCTTCTCAAGCCTACCTCAGGGCAGTGCGAACCCCGTGTGGTCTACAACACCACGCGTTGCTTGTTTTGTCAGGGAGGTATTAACTCCGGAGAGGGCATCCATGGCTTACTGCCTTTATCTTCACCCCCGCCGACGCACAAGTACGTTGAGAGGCTAACATGAGGATATAGCCGGAGCCCACTTCGACCTCATGGCAACCTCCTTATGCTATGCCTGGATAGGGCCGCCCTACCAGCTCAGAGCTCCTAGCTATCCAGGCTAGCGCAGGAGTCAAAACAATGCACCACTCACATGCACCGGGAACAAGTCGCTCTTTGCCCTGAGTATCGGGCCACTGCCATGACGAAACCGAGAGCCCAACTGGGGGCCATACGAACTAAGGTTCGAGCGGCTTGAAGACCCTATTCCGTCTCCTTACTGCTTACACTTTCAGGCTATCGACGTGGGTATCGCCGGAACCTGGGCAACCTGACGGGTGGTATCAGTTTTCCCGTCGGGCAGTTGTTAATCTGTCGATGCCGCTACATCCTTAATTGTTCGGAATCCATCGGGTCCACGCTTGGTCTGATTCTCGCAGCGGCGTATCAGATGTCAAAGGCTCAACTGCCGTTCCATTGTTCCGGAAAATCTTTAGCCACGGAGCAGATTTAAATGGTGCAGTCGCCTTGCTCTTTAGTGCTGTTGGCCGAGCGCGGATAGGACATCCGCACGCAATGAGTTGGTGTGGCTCATAGCGGTCCGTCATCCGTGGCAACTTTTCCGAAAATTTAAACCAGGTGGCGTTTCAGGATAGTGTAGTTCAGCATACGGGTCAATGGTCTTTTACCAGTCTGTTCGCGAACGCGGTAGCGGTAGCTGGTAGTCCCTCAGCTGCAAGGGCCAGCTAACCGCCAAGATAACCGTCTGTCGCGCACATTACCGATTTGAAGCAGAATTAAATTGGAGAATGACTGAGGAGAACTGGTAATCAGAGGGGCATTCGTTAAGAGAGTCATCAAATTGTTTTTTTCTCAAGTACAGAAAAGTGGGCTATGAATATAATATATCACAATTAAAATTACTTTATAAAAAAAGAAACCGAGAGTAAAATGTTCTACTTTAATTTAAAGTGTATCTTACACGCATTATTTTAAGAGAAGAATGACATCAACACCTATCGCTACCTAAAAAGGAAAATAAAAACAAACAAAAAAATGCAGGAATAAACGAAGACATTGGAATGCCTCTATTATTGTACTTCGTCTAGAGATAGAGGGAAGGAAATTACTGGAAAATAATGAGTTAAGAGTTGCCTAGCTGGAAAATTTTCAGAATTCTGGACGGGGTTACTTTATAAACAGCATTTGTTAACACACGTCCAAAATTCGCGATCCTTCAAAAAATGAGCCGAATCTCTCCTTTCTACGGAACTTCAACCATCATCCCTTTGATCTGCACCATCCACATATAGCCCCTGATCAGTCTTACTTCTCTAATTTTCTGTAACCATCTTCTATCGCGGTTACCTTGCACGTTAACCCCCTATAATTTTACGATCGAATGGTCATTCTCAATTTGAGAGGCCACCCGCGATCATTTGCACTCCCCTTAAACTCCTCGCTCCTCCGCGGCCATAGCTCAAAGGAACCGACTCATCTCGAGCGGCGGCTGCGAGGGGCGCGCGCCTCGTGCGCAGTGAAAGTGGCCGCGCGGCGTGCGGCGCCTTTGTCGCGCTCTCTCCCGCGGCGCGGCGCCACCGTCGCCGCCTTAACCCGTCGCCTCGCCCTTGCCCGTCCCGCCCGCGGGCATGTGCGCCGCGCCCCAAGCGCCGGGGCACGCCCGTAGCTCTTTTGCATCGTAGGTGCAGCTGCGGGCGGGTTTCCCCCACAGGGAAGCACACGTCTTCCCGCTCGCCCAGACCAGCTCCGCGCGAACGAGTTTCCCCGTTTCGCCACTCGCTGCAAGTCGTCGTTCCGGTAACGATATTTCAATTTACCGCAAGGAAAATTTTTCTAGTCAAGTCTTGTATGTTTCTGAACAGGCTCAGCCGAATGCCGGGGCAGTACCTTAACAAACGGGCCACGGACCGCTCGCGATCTTTCCTTTCCTTGTCCTATCCTCACCCCTTACACACACTACACTAACATGAACTACACTACCACACATGCCGGGAGACCGGTCGGGGACTTCTCCCGGCTGGGGCGGTGCCCCGCTGGTGGGAGATACCTGCTTAGGGAAACCCCGATAGTCTACGGTAGGTCGGCACCGGATCTCGCCATCCAGCGGGAGAAGATTACCGCCACCTCCCAATGAAGAAACACGCACTACACTTACGGAACTACTGACCTCAGCCGTTGATGCACCCGGAATCACTAACAACCAACCAACCTGAGCAGTCGTAGACGAACGTGTTCGCTTTAAGACTTTATTCGATCAAATGATGTGAACTCTTTTCATAGTGTTTTCATCCAACACTAATGAGTGAGACCATGACTAATACTGCTGTTAAATAAGTATTTTTCTCATGTAAAAACTTCACAACATTCAAAACAAACGTCGTGGTAGATATAACATTTTTGGGCGATTGGACGAAAACTAAGAAACTGGTTGGTGCTTATATATTGATTTTGGACTTAATTCACAATTTGAAATTTCCCTCGATTCAGGGTCCAAGTAGAATGTTAACATTCCGTTTCATTAATTATATAAAAAAGAACTGGATTAAACTGCACAAGTTGAATAAAGAGCTTGAAGCAGAGTTGTACAAAGGGTTTGAAGCAGCAGCAAGCAATGTAATGGGCTTGGAACAGTAACCGCACATGCCACAGGAAGTCTTCCACTCTTCTTAAATGTAAATATCTCGTTTCTGCTTAAATCGTAACTTGCCTTGTTACTGATACAAACTATTTGAATAGTAACAATAATAATATAATAATAATATAATAAAATAATAATAATAATATAATAATAATAATAATAATGACTTTTTGGTGGAGACTCGGCCATCAGGCCCTATTATTCGAGTCAGTTCCACGATTCTCTTAGGCAACCACACTCCTAAATTATGCTGAGAAACTACTTAACTATTTGAATAGTAACAAGTGTGGGAGACTACATGTGGCTGGTATGGCTTGAGTGACTTGTCTTGATTCTGTCCCAAGGCAATCATGTCAAAAATATTTGGAAAAAATTTTCAAATAAAACTAATTAAATCCCACATTTTCTTAACAATTATTCGAGTCAGTTCCACGATTCTCTTAGGCAACCACACTCCTAAATTATGCTGAGAAACTACTTACATTCTGCGAATGACAAGTCTTCCCAATTTTCTGTGAGAGCCAGAAGCTGCTAACGTTTCGGGGTATACTTGGGCTTTCGTAACGTGGCTGAGGCTATTATCTTCAAGATGGAATATGGCACGACTGTTTGCGTCTTTCTCCCGCCGCAAGATGTCGCACGATAGCGACCGTATAAAGCAGTGCTGTAGATCAAGCGACTCTAGCGGTACGACCGAGAAAGACGCGAAGAGCCGTGCCATATTCCATCTTGAAGATAATAGCGTCAGCTGCCACGTTACGAAAACCCAAGTATAGGTTGTGCAGCTCACCGGTCGCGCGGAGCCCCTGAGTCACGGGCAGATTCCTCTCCTGACCCGTTCTCCCACGGGCCTTGCGGCGCGGCGGCCCCCAAACCTCGTTCGCGGCGCGGGCGCGGACCCGCATAGTTCGCGCGCCCCGCCCGCCCGCCCGCCCGCGCTCGCGCAACCGCCCTCCCCTCCCCTCCCTCTCTAACCGTCACCTCGACGGCTCCCACCGGGAGAGGTGGCTCAGGGCACCAACTCATGTCGCTGCAGTGCCTCTGACCGGGAACCCCTTGTCTCGACACTAGCCTGTCAGCTAGGTCGAATTCAGTCGTTGTCCGGAGGAGATTTCTAGCGGCCGGCTGCTGTGGTTGGTAGTTTTCTGTGGTTTCTCTGATCAACACCAGGCGAATGCCGGAGCAGTACCCTACCAAACGGGCCACCGACCGCGCGCGATCTGCTTCCTTGTCCTATCCTCTCCCCTTACACACTCACTTACACTAACATGCACTACACTACCACATATTCCGGGAGACCGGTCGGGAGTTTAGAGCTTGTTCCGGCTGGGGCGGTACCCCACTGAAGGGAGATACCTGGTTGAGGAAAACCCCGCTAGCCGACAGGAGGTTCGGCGCCGGATCTCGCCACCCAGCGGAGCACCATCACCATGCAACGGTGCAAGATCACCGCCATCTCTAGAGGAAAAGCATGCACTACACGTACGGGACCAATGACCTTAGCCGTTGACGGCCCCGGAATCACTAATCAATTAATCAAAATTGACGGCTCTCAGCCGAACTGTTCTATTTGGGAAGAGAATCGTTTCAAGTTGTCGACGCTCACTCACTCCTGAATTGTTTTTAAAATTCTTGTGATGAAATTTTAGGATTCAAATAAACACAGAGGGTTCAGAAAGGGCGACTCGTAGGGAATCAACCGATTGCATCCCGCGGTCAGGTCCCTTCTCAGATAATCCCTTTTCACTTTTGGCTACCCGATTTCATCACGGGTGGTGGTTCGGGTCGTGGAAGGGGGAAACAATTTAATCAAGTTTCTATTCGTGAGTAACGCATGTAGATGTTCTGGCAGCCGGGAGAAAACTACGCACTGTGTACGCAATCGAACCAAAATAAACTAATTTTAATTATGAACTTTTTAAGGAAAGACCATTGACACCTTCCCCCCTCTTGGAGCACTCCATAGAATACGTAGAAAAAGATTTGAATGAATTAAGAACGTTGGATACAGTTGAATTCCAACATAACAAGCTTCCTTTACTCTATCTGATCATTACAACACACGAGTAATACGAAATGAACAACGTTAAAAGGTGCATTTGTTGTATGTTTCGTTCACTTTACTCTGGAAGGCTGAAAGGACTATCTTGAAAGCATTGGAACATGGGCGAGCTCTTCCTAGTACTCACGAGGAAAACTGAACGCAATATAACTGCGCTGAATTGATGAATCCCGATGCAATGCCTTTGGGGGAAATTAGGAAAAGGGCGAAATTGCAAATTCAATTCAAAGATCAATAGGATAGTACAAACAATTAGATAACTTCCAAATACGATAATACGGATAATGGAAATTTCAATATTTCTTATTTACAATAAAAATATCATGCGTGAAATAATTTCGTATTGTAACGTAATAATTTCAACTTTTTTCAATTTTCTCAGCATTCGCAGAAGCATGCTGTAGATGTGGCACAATCCGTTTGATATCTGAGTGGTATGTCTGGATGTATGCCTTGTTTTGATATCTGATTTTACAACAACACCCAGAACATAACGTGGAGAGCCTAGCATCTGATAGAGAACAGGATTTGGGTAGCCGATGGCGATCGGTACAGTAGGGTCCCCACTCAATTGGCAGAAGGCAATTGTGAGCAGATTCAGGTCACATAAGCGAACGCATCTCCCGATCAGGTTATTCTGTCTTGCTTCTCGCGAAAAAGTGGGGTGATTCGTGTGGTGAGCAAGTCGCGTAGAACTTCGCCATTTTGATCAATCCACAGAACCAATGACCTCTTTCTTTAAACTAAAAATCAATACGAAATTATACGATATTCTAATAGTTTGGTTCAGGCTGGGCCGTTCAGAGTTCAATATTTTCCAAACAAAACCAACGATTTCGATTTTGGATATTAAAAATACCGTATCGTTCGCTGTTTTACCTCGTTGTAAAATACATTTCTCAATTGTACTTCATTGACTGTTTGATTGATTGATTGATTTTGTCGTGTTTCAGGCGGTCAACTGATTTTGTAATTAGTTCAGTACGTGTAGTGCATGTTTTCTCAGGAGATGGCGATGATCTCGCCCGCTGGATGGCGAATCCGGCGCCGACCTAACGTCGGCAGTGAGTTTCCTCTAACCAGGACTCTTTCACCAGCGGGCCACCACTCCAGCCGACAAGCTCTAAACTCCCGACCGGTCTCCCGGAATATGTGATAGTGTAGTGCTTGAGTGTAAGTGTGTGTAAGGAGAGGATAGGACAAGCAAGGTGAAGGAAAGATTGGGCACGGTCCGTGGCACTTTGTTTGGGTACTGCTCCGGCATTCGCCTGGTGTTGGTCGGAGAAACCACGGAAAACTACCGATCAGAGCAGCTACAATTCTCCTCCAGACAACGACTGAATTCAACCTAGCTGAAAAGCTAGTGTCGAAAATCCTGCCGCCGTCAGGACTTGAACCTAGGACCTCCCGGTCAGAGCTGTACTTCGAGATACATTTATCACAGGAGACCTGCTTCACAGTGACACTGAGCACGCAAGCCACACAAGGAGCAAGCAATCACGTCGTCCGACATGTAACGAGACGGCAGAGATCGTAACGGCCCGTTCGGCAGGCGATATCGCTTCAATGGGCTTGCACTGATTCACCGGGCCGCGCCCCTGGATAGCGATCTCGCGTTGTGACGAACAGTGGGCCATGCTCGACGCCCGGGCGCGCAACAAAGTGTTCCGAGACATGTGTATCAAGCATGTCTACTAAGCAATTGTGACGAAGAATTAGAATATGCACAAAACGTTTAGTGAAAAATATAACATCTGAAATAAATGTTTACCTTTTAACTGTTTCATCATTTTTCCTAAGATTTTATAAAATTTTTAAAGATTATTTTGGTGGCAATGAATATTCAAGATTGTATTGCTTAATTGAACATTGATAAAATTTTCCTTTAACATGAAGAATAAAGTATGTTACAAAATTGATAGTTTCTTTTTCGGTCCTTCTGTAAATTATTGTACTTCTCCTGACGAGCTTCCAAAATATTTCTATTCAAAATCGGCAATTATATAACATATATTTACTATTGCTCTACCACTCTCAAAACCTTCCACTGCGCATGCCCGAACGTGGCCTCTCCTCCAAATCTCCTATTTCCCTTTGAGTTCCTCTTTTGACGAAGAGGGCAGTGCGATCGCTGCGTCTTCCAATCACCTCTCCTTGTCGCCGACGCGTCTCCTTATCGCCGGAGGGAAATCTCAGATGCCACGGGCTGGGGCAGCCTCCGAGACTTAACCAAAGGTACGTCCGCCATGATGGTTTTGCGAGCGGTTCAGCTATAGTTTACTTTCCAAAAGGCGTTTAACGGCTTCGTAATGAAAATCTGAGTATATTAATTAGGGTTATACAATTTCCCTTTACGTTCTCAGTATGGTTTTACATGAAAATGTATTTGGAAGAGGTAGTTAAAATATTTTCTGAGCATAAGTCTGAATTCAAATTTTACATTATCCTAATTTTTATATATTTTACGAGAAAGTAAGTAAATGTAACTAAACTCTTCGTTTTCCGAACACGCAACTTCGAGTCATTCCACACTAGTGTAGCATATGCAATTTGAATGGCTTTACGGCTGACGGGCATTTCTTGCATTCCTCTCCGCATGCCTTTCGGGTCGTTTCGAACTAGTGAAGTGACATCTACAAAAACATCGATGTCGCGAAAATCGCTGCTCGAAAGGAAACATCGATGTTAACAATACATCAACCAAAATACCTAAATGCTTTTAAACATCGATTACTGAAGCTGGTTTAGTAACCTCTGAATGTTAAATTCTTGCGAAACAAAATTTAATTTTACAGTGGCGGTGTATATTAATTCATAATTAGAAGTTACCTGAAAACAACCTCTTTTCATGTGCAAAATACAAGTAAAGACGCAGAAAATACTAGAAGATCAGGATCAATTCGGGAGAGGGATATTGTGCCCAATGAAGGTATTCCGAATCGCGTTCGTGTGGTCCGAACACACAAATAATTGTACTATCGGTTATTATTTCATATTTTAACTTTTATAAAATTATGATTGTGTGAAGTTTTCTTCCGTGAATAAAATATCGAAAACGTAAACATATGGAGTGCAAAACATCAATGTTAAAAACATCGGATTTAGTAAGCTGGGGTTTAAAACATCGTTATTTTATAGAAACATCGATGTTTCGGAGACATCGACGTTTCGGAGACATCTACGTTTCGGAGACATCTACGTTTCGGAGACATCTACGTTTCGGAGACATCTACGTTTCGGAGACATCTACGTTTCGGAGACATCTACGTTTCGGAGACATCTACGTTTCGAGACATCTCGTTCGGAGACATCTACGTTTCGGAGACATCTACGTTTCGGAGACATCTACGTTTCGGAGACATCTACGCTTTCGAGACATCTACGTTTCTGGAGACATCTACGTTTCGGAGACATCTACGTTTCGAGACATCTACGTTTCGGAGACATCTACGTTTCGAGACATCTACGTTTCGAGACATCTACGTTTCGAGACATCTACGTTCGGAGACATCTACGTTTCGAGACATCTACGGACATCTCTCGGAGACATCTACGTTTCGGAGACATCTACGTTTCGGAGACATCTACGTTTCGAGACATCTACGTTTCGGAGACATCTACGTTCGAGACATCTACGTTTCGGATCTACGTTTGGAGACATCTACGTTTCGGAGACATCTACGTTTCGGAGACATCTACGTTTCGGAGACATCTACGTTTCGGAGACATCTACGTTTCGGAGACATCTACGTTTCGGAGACATCACGTTTCGGAGACATCGACGTTTCGGAGACATCTACGTTTCGGAGACATCTACGTTTCGGAGACATCACGTTTCGGAGACATCACGTTTCGGAGACATCGACGTTTCGGAGACATCGACGTTCGGAGACATCGACGTTTCGGAGACATCGACGTTTCGGAGACATCGACGTTTCGGAGACATCGACGTTTCGGAGACATCGACGTTTCGGAGACATCGACGTTTCGGAGACATCGACGTTTCGGAGACATCGACGTTTCGGAGACATCGACGTTTCGGAGACATCTACGTTTCGGAGACATCGACGTTTCGGAGACATCGACGTTTCGGAGACATCGACGTTTCGGAGACATCGACGTTTCGGAGACATCGACGTTTCGGAGACATCGACATCGATGTCGCGCATTTCGAACCACTGTGTCCCCTGGAAGCGCCGCGCCGTGCAGGCTGGGCGGGCGGGCCCGCGGGATGAGAAACTGGTTTATCTAGCGGCGCGTCGGGGCGGGGCGGGGAGTGTGCCGGGGCTTCCGCCAGGGCGACGACGTCGGGCGCCGCATTCCACGCGCCCGCGTACGACCCCCCTCCACCTCCACCTCCCCCCGCCCCGCCACCAAGGAGGCTCTCGAGCTTACTTCACCATCCAGTCATCCAGGTCCCAGGGACATCGTCAAGTGTAGGCGGGAGAATACACCGGATTTATGCGGATCGTTTTCACACCTTTCCTTGGACCCGCAGAAGTGGCTGAGGACATGAACTGATGTCCTCCAGTGCCTCTGACCCGCAGGTTCTAGGAGGATCTTTTAGTATGACTTCAAACATTAAACTAATATTAATCTTGATTTCGAAATGTATAATTTCAGCGATGGAAATGAATGATAGGGGAGTAACCTACAAATTCTTTACTCGATACTTGAGTGGTTAAAATTTATAATTTTGAATAATTATTGAATATGAATTGCTCAGTAGAATTGCAATTTTTTGTGTGTGTAAACTGAACCACAGAAAATACTAGTCGATATACTAGATAATAGAAGGGGCAAGGCGTTTACCTTAAACATCAATTATTCACCTGAGTGAATTTCCATTCATTTATTCTATTACAAAGTGAGTTCGGTTTAAATTGTAACTAATGTTAGAGATAACTTTTGATATTCTGACAATGACTAGGAACTTACATTAAAGCGGCTGTGAGCGTGGGAAGCCCTGAACGTCTATTTTGTGGCGCAACTAGTTTATAGTAGTACATATTTCGAGAAAATATTGTCAAGCTGTTTTGACATCTTACTAAATGAAATTACAAGAAAGTGAACGTTATAGGTAGAGGGCGGATTTTGATGACCTAAAACATCGCCAAAAATGATCAATTTATTAATGCTCTAAAAGCTAAGAAAAATGACGGAAAAAATCTTATCAAAAACAGTTCGGGGAACAACTCAAGCTGTTGTATACGTTACTGATGTAATCAAGGCTTCTTCCATTCGTTCGAGGGAACTCGGCTTGAAAAGTTTTGGTTTGGACTGTTCTTTGCCAGGAAATCTCTGTCTTTAGTTATCCCTGAATCGGCCGAACCGACAATGGCGCTGATATACGTCACAAAAATTATATACTCACAATGGCTGTCAAAACAATTTCTCAGCGAACAAATAGAATATGCTACTGAATAATTCTGTGAAGAACATTTATTGCATCTCCTAAATATTATTTGAAGCAAGTATCATAAAAAAATGACATTAAAATCGATGAAATCAGCAAAAATGCATTAAAAATTACGGAAAAGGTAAAAAATGACTTTTAGTCGAAATCGACAAAAAATGTAAAATAATGATCTATAAAAATGAGTCATTTACTTTTGTCGTAACATAAAATGAATTGATATACTAAACGGGATTATGCTAAAGTGAAAAGGAAAAACAGACATTTCATTAAAATCCGCCCCCTAGTTATAAGATAGAACCATTGATAAATCATCCCGTTTTTAATTGAGAAATCAATGACATGGGTACTGCAATATACAATTAGCATCATTGTTTTATTTATTCATCTAGAATTTACGTAGAAATAAAATAGGGTGATAACTAACGCAGTTTGTCAGGATTAAACTCATTCAAAGAAGACAATTTATATAACAGCTTGAAACTGAGTATGTACACAGTATAACGTCTGCGGAAGGGTTCTCATGTTCAGACTCTCAATGCAAATAAACCCATTCTCACGTTCTCTCGCATTTTCCGCTCTACCTGAAACCAAAGCCATAGACTACACTTCCTGTTCTTCCTGTAGCCACTGTCTCCGTCCTTGATCTCGTTCTCAATTTCTCTCTCTCTCTTCCCACGTCCGATAACTCTCTTCTGATTCCTATCTTCATCTCACGAACTCTTTGGCAACAACACCCCCTTAGTCTAGCCATCCCAGAGAGACCCATCTCTTTCCCTGACCTCCCGCAAGCACAGAGCTTAATTAAGTACCGTGGCTAAGCAATTAGCGTATCATAAAATCATTGTCGCTTCCAAGTAAGGAAAGCCTCACAAGATCTGCAATGCAGAAACACTTTCATTTGCAAAAAGTTAATTGAGCCCGGTTTGCAAGTGCATGTCCACGTCAAGAATATCTTAGAGGGCAATGTGCTACTGGGAATATAATTGGGATTCTTGGTCATATATCAGATACAAATTAAAAATATTGCCAATGACAAATATTTTTAAGATAATTTTCTTGAATTAAGAGATAGTTCAAATACATATATAAATAAGATCTAAAAAGAATCAAGAACTACGCTTTTCGTATATCAGTTTTAAAACATTTTGGCAATATTTTCAAAAGATAACATTCTGAAAAATAAGTACATACAAACATTCAAAACAAAGACAGTAATATAAAACTGAAACGCACTTAAAAAAGGAAAAAAAATAGGACAAAGGAATGAAAAGGGGTGTAGAGTGTGACAAAGAGAAAGTGGAATGGGAAACAAAAAGTTCAGTGGAAAATACTAATGTGTGTACGGTAGATATAAAGATTAAGTTGAGGAGAGGAAGGGGAGAAGGGAGGAACAAGAGAGGAGAGAAGGTACAAAGGAGAGGGGAGAGAGGAAAAGATGACGAGGAGAGAAGGGAGGAGAGGAAAGGAGGAAGGAAGGAAGGAAGGAGGGAGGAGAGAAAAGAAGGGAGGTAGGAGAGGAGGGAGATAGAAAAAGAAGAGGAGAGGAAGGAGAGGAGAGGAGGAAGGAAAGAAGGGGGACAGGAGAGGAGAAAGAAGAGGAGAGGAGGGGTGAGGAACGGAGAGAGGAGAAGAGAGAGGAGAGGAAAGAGAAGAGGAGTGATAAGAGGAGAAGAGGGAAAGAGGGGGAGAGGAGGGAAACCTAAAAAAGAGACGGGGAGAAAGCAATAAGCGGAGGGAGAGAACGCAGAGAAGAAGCGAGGGAGAAGAGAAGAAGAGAGAGGGGGCGTATACGCACCTCCCGGCGCGGGCCGCCCCCATCCGGCCATGACGCAGAGCTGGCGCGGCTCGATGGGGCGCTGGGGCAGGCAGACGGCGCCCACGTCGGGCCCGAAGTCGAGCGGGCGGGCGAGGCGCGCCAGGGCCAGGTCGGGGCTGATGAGCAGCGGGCCGCGGCGCCCGGGGCCCCGCCCGGCGCGCCCGCGCCGCCCGCGTCGCCCGCCATCGCCGCCCACTCGCTCGCAGACAGCTGCCGCTCCCTGCGGGCACACCGGCGAACCACTCACTCGCACCCACTCCTCTCCACAGATGGCGCTCACGCGCACATCGCAATTCAACATCGCAACTTGAAATTAGCCAACGACAAAATGAACCGTGGCTTCCCTTTTCTCAATAATATTATTTTTAGACAGAAACTTGTAAAAGCGGTTCTTTCCAAAAATACATAGCGTGCTAAATTTTTAGTACTGATGATAAAAGTGAGACTATGCTCAAGTATTTACATTAATCTACGAATGCAACAAAGACAAAAAAGTTATTTCGATTGACGCCATCCGATACTACAGATCTTGGTGTATCATTAAGTGATTAGTACACTTGAATTAAAATTAAATGAAAGTCACTAACCCGCCTAAAATATAGTGTATGTTACACGAAATAAAAGTGATTTTATTTTATTTCATTTACTAAGGTTAAATTTCTTGATATTACTTATAAGACAGCCTTTTTTTGATATTTCTGTGATTCTTGGAAGGTCCTTTGGTTTTTTAGGCAAACATTTATATTATATCATATTTTTATTTATATTATATTTTTATTATGTCTTTTTTACATTTTTTAGAGACCAACATTTTGAAGGTCATTGACCTTTCTCTTCAAGGTCTGAATTAAATTACAGTAATATGTTCTGATGATTTTATTTTGCTCTTTAAATTGTGTCACTCGACCTGTCCGCCTCGGGTCGTAACACTTCCTACTCGCAAAATAGCATGTCTATTTTATCATTCGTATCATACGTAACTATTTTGTTGTTTTTCTCCGCAAAGTATCTGTCAAGAGTTAGTTTAATAAATGATCGTTCTGTACTTGTCGCTTTCATACATTCTCGACATAGTTTTAACTCTTTCAATGTAAGATTTTTTCTGAGTGTTTTATTTCAACCCGAGTTTTATTGACGTTGCACACTCTGAACAAATTACTTTTATTTCGAAGTTAGAAAAAATAACTTACGCTACAGACCTCGCAAACGAAGAATTATTTCTGTGCAGATTTTTTCCCATGAATTTATTCAGATATCGTTCATACATAAGCAGACTTCAACACGTAGTTAGGGCACTCATTGAATAGGAGCCCCTTACCCTCCAACATTTTTAACATCAAATTATATTTTAGTTCATAATATTTACAATAATTTTTTTAATTTTTCATTGAACAGATATTGTTCAATATTTCATCATTAATTCGGTGCCCCAGAAATTTGGTCATGCTTAAGGTTCTTTAAAAGATATTAATCTCGTTGAATTAGTTATGTGTATATGAAAAAGTTTGGTGTTGAATTTAAATGAATCATGCTAGTAAGTTTCCGTGCAAACCCAATGACAATTACTATTTAGTTGTTTATGTTAATTGATGGAAACCTACATCACGTTGCACAACTGGTTTCATCTTATTCATCGGACACATTAAATTATGAAGAACGATTTCTACTTAACTAATTAAATGCGCTCGCGTAATAAATGCCGATCTGTATTTATTACCAACCATTTGTGAACAGACTTTCAATCTGCAATAATTCATAAGTAAAATGTGTTTTGATTTTCTCGGTAAATGGTAGACTCAACAGTACATACTCTTCAAATAAAGGAAGAAAGTCAAACATACCTGGAGTCCTTCATTAGTAAATTTATAATTATTTTCTAAATTAAACTGCATATTTCTGAATTATTTCAACGTCAACTTGTTCAATATAGTTCAGTGTAGCTCCTAACACTGGTCACTCACATATGCCAAGAATAATTTACTTTTTTATGTGCAAGTTGCGCAACGCTTTCAGCTTCCAATGAATTTCTTTCAATAGCGGATTGTGGGTCCCATTTTTGGCCGCGTGCTCGAGCTGTGAAACGTATGTTGTGTTCAAGGCTACAAAGAAAGTTTTTGTTAGAAAAAAAACAGTATCGCATTATAGAAAACGTTAAACGGAACCACATCGCACGGAAACATTTTCTCGACAATTGAACGCACGTCCACGACTGCCGATTGGCGATGAAATTAAAAATGCTGCAAGTTACTAACTGATAAAATTAAAGATTTGTAATTGGAAAGAAAAAAGGATTTAAAATAATTCGGGCATCTGCTGGTTTAACAACTTTTTATCATGGCGCACTGTGGCGCACTGTGGGATGAGCGGAACAGCAACTTCTGGTATGAAAACAACCTAGCTTATCTGACCCTTATGCAACACTCTGATCCCCCTCCACGTTTCCTTGGATACTTAGAGGAAAATAATGTTCATCCTGACGGTACTGTTACGAGTTACGAAAAGGAAAATGGAATATTTTTCTGGATTTTCACAATATTGCTATGATTTGTTTATACTTAAATAGGTGTGTTTGATTAATTTATCCTTCTAGGCTATTTGCGATCTATTAAATACATATTTACATGAACTTGTTTACATCTACGAGTACTTTATATTAAACATTTACACAATTATTTTTCCATTTTTACAATATTTTATAATCTTTCTTTTAAATTTCTTAAATTTATTACAATGTTTCATTTTTAAAGGTAGTCTATTAAATAATGGAAAACTATTTGTAAAATAATCTCTTTTGTCGGGTTAGTTTTTCTTTAGTTACATAAATTTGTGTTTGTCTTGTTTCTTTTGTTGTTTTGTATTTTACGCTTCGAATTTTGTTTAATAAATTGCCTGGTATTCATGTTCAAGTAAATAAAGACGCGTTTTTTAATGAATTCCCAATCTTACTGTAATAAATTTCAGAGTCTTTGACAGGTCTAACACTGAAGTATACTTTTGCATTGAGTTATTGCCTCACTGTTGTACCTATATTTTATTAATTTCAGATATTTAGGCTTCAACAAATATTGTTGCATAGTAATTAAAATGGGGTGCAATTTTGGATTTATAAATAAAAAATGTTTCGCAGCCATTGATATATGATTCGATTCTTTTTAAAATATTAATATTTTTCCAATTTTTTATCTATGTACTCTGTTACATTTAAAAGTTGATTTGCTTATTAGATAGTTTAGAAAAATTTCATTAAAAGCATTTAAATAGTTTCCATTGTAGGTTCTGGGTGCTGTGAATGATTTGGTGTAGATGAAAATATTTGTTCCACTTCAAGCTTTTGCTCTTATCAGAACAGCAGTTTGTGTTTATAGTAGCTACTGTTCATTTTACTTGTCTCAAGGCAGTTTTGTTGTTTCGCTTACCGTATTGTCATTGTAACGAATACTACTTGTTTTAAGAGCACACGTGTTAGTCATCTGCCTCAATGGTCGTTATGACGCTCCAGTGTCTGCTACTGAATGCGACCTAGTCGACCTGAATGCGACCTAGTGTGTCAAAACAATTTTGATGTATCTTCAGCGAAATCAACGTTCGCTTCTTAGTGTGTGTGTGTGTGTGTGTGTATGCATTATGTACGTATGTATATATGTATGTGTGTGTTTGTCGATCACTTCACCAATGAAGCAAATAATTAAATCCCTTCACCCTCTTGGATTTCAATTGTTAAATTCGTAACAAAATAACCCACGAGAACCATTAGATTTTCTGCACGAATAAAAAACGAATACGAATAATAATTCCTTACAATATTTGTTACGATAGTAATTTTCATGAAGGTAATTAATGAAATTGTGATTTTGTTTTCAAAGATTCCGTAAACAAAATCCTCCCTCTGGTATTAAAAGAAAACCTCGTCTTCAATAAATCCATAGTTTTATAAAAGCTTTTTGGTTTGGCCGACGTGGATGGCCTACGTGGCTAAGAGCGTGTACCGGTTCAGCGCTACAGTCGGAAGGGTCGCGGGTTCGAGTCCCGCCTTGAGTATAGTTGTTTGCCCCTTGTCTCCCATGTATGTATTGTCGCGGAGGGCCTCGCGTTCTGCTGATCAAACGAGCCCACAAATGTGTTGGTGTGTAGTGTATGGTCGAATACACGTCCCATCGAGACGTAAAGAGTTACCGGCTGTCGGCTAAACAGAAGCCCTAAGAGAACAAAATAATCGTTGGCTAGAAAACCACGACATCGATGTGGCATCTCTAACCTCGATGTCCCGCCCGAGCCGCTCGCGTGGCCGTCACGGGACGCGTGACCTTTGGCCTGTGACGCGCGCCGCACGATAGCGACACGCGTGCGCCCGAACGCCGCGCCGCGCCGCTCCGCGTTGCTGTAGGAAGCCAGAGCCTCGCGTGCGCGCCCCGAGTGCCGCTGACCCATTCCTAAGCGCCTCCCAACATAGCGACCCTCGTCTGGGGAGGAAATGGCGTCACAGCGCCGTTCAATTATTGCGTGAGTCACACGCCAATTATTGCCTAAGACGCGCGGTTCTTTTTCTGTTAACATGTTAATTTTGCAACGTTATTTCTTTATTTTTAAATTTATTATTTTTTTTACATTTTTATAATTAACATATTTACTTTATTTTTAAATTTTAATTTAAAAACATTTATTTTTAATTTTTTAAACATTTATTTATCTATTTAATTTTATTTAGAAATTTTGTTTTTAATTAGGTTCAGAACTTCATATTATTACAACTGACAAGCATTCGGCATATAACATTTCTCTTTATGAAAATAAGAAACAGAAAATTCTACGAAATATGTGTTACGCATATCTGACTGCGATGATATGCAAATCGTACCCATGTTTTTGAAATTCGAAGATTTTATGTAACAGCGTTTCAAATAATAAGTAATAAATTATCTAAGAAGATAGCAAGAGGCTGTCTTCTATCAGGATGGGACGTGTAATAAATTATCTCTTCTTTGCTGCGTTGCATTAGAATGGAAATGCGAGTGCCGTACGTTGATTCATGTGACCTATACTAATTATACAATGAATGCACATAAACGTTAACATCTGTAACTATCAGTTCCCGATGTTGCATAACCTGCCGTAAAAAATAATCAAACAGTATACCTCAATAAATTGATAACAAAACATGTAAACAAGCCATTAAATTAGTAGTAAACAAATTAATACATCTCTATAGCAGTAAGAACGAAATCACCAATTATACAAGAATGCATTCCCATCCATTACGAGGTTTTCAAATATACATACTATGTACAGGGTTTGTTTTCTGGCGGAACGCGACGGAAAGGCGTTCCGGAACCTCGGGAATAATTGTTAATTTATATTATAAATATTCCTGTGGGATAGCTCATGGGCAGCGTAGTAGCTTCTCCTGTTGAGGTCCCCGAGTTCAATTCCCGATCGAGGCAAAAACAGAGTTGTAACGTTCCTTCAAAATCGTCTCAGTTTCTGTAGCTCTGTGACGAAGAAAAGCTCAAGCAGGCGGATCTTACTAGTTACGGTGAAGAGAATATGTCATGTTCGCCTCATGTCGCTCTTACCCCCAAGCATGAGAATTTAACTAGGCCCAGGTAAGGGGGACACCAGTAGCTGGCCGGCGAAGTCGGACTACCGACCGCAAACGCCAAACACATACATATATTATAAATATATAACTACTTCTATTAAATTAATAATTAATTTGGGGCGAATTCCAGGATCTAAAATTTTATAAATCAAGCATTATATATAATTATCAATATTAAGGAGGGCAGGAATTAGAATGACACATCCTAATCTCTAATTCTGAGCTGAGGTGAAAGAGCAGCTTGATAACAACCCGCTGACAAGAAGGTAGTGGAACGTGGCGGCTCTTACCGCTGTCGCAGGCAGGAGAGCGAGGCGAGCAGCCACAGGGGGCTGACGACGGTGGCGGTGCAGGAGGCGCGCGAGCGCGCGTGCACCAGCTGCGCCACGCTGGGCCACTGGCCGCTGGTGGCGCCGTCGCCGCCCACCAGCCGCGCCGAGTACGCCACGCCGTGGCTGCCGCACGCTGCAACACAGCACCAAGCGCTCATTCACTCATTCCCTCGTGCAGAGGGGATAATAATGCACTCTGTTGACACTCGATTCCAAAGAAGGGAAGGAAGAGAAAAAAAGAATAAGGAATGAAAGAAAAGAAAGAGATAAAGAAGAAAATAAAGAATGAAAAAGGAACGGAAGAGAGCGGAGAGACGGAACTAGAGCGAGAGAGAGAGAACGAAGAAAGAAGAAAAGAGAAGTAAGGAAGAAGAGAAAGAAGAGAGAAAGAACGAAGAAGAAGAGAAAGAAAGAAAAAGGAACGAGAAGAGAGAGAAAACGAGAAAGAGAAGAAAGAAAGAGAAGAAAGAAAGAAAGAGAAAAAAGAAAGAAAGAAAGAAAAGAGAAAAAGAAAGAAGAAAGAAGAAAGAAAGAAAGAAGAAAAAAAGGAAAGAAAGAAAGAGAAAGAAAGAAAGAAAGAGAAAGAAAGGAAAGAAAGAAAAGAAAGGAAGAAAGAGAAAGAAGGAAAGAAGAGAAAGAAAGAAAAAAGAAAGAAGGAAAGAAAGAAAGAAAGAAGGAAAGAAAGAAAGAAAGAAAGAAAAAAAAGAAAGAAGGAAAGAAAGAAAAAAAAGAAAAAGTGCTTCAACGTATTATTGAATAATAGAAAAGGTTCAACACCATATGCCACCAAGTCATGCCTTGCTCACTCATGAATTTGAGAATAATTATCCACCACCTTTCCTCTTCCTTTACTCCCTCTACCCGCACACATACACGTACACATTGCCTAAACATTCATTCCATCATACAGGGTGGTAAAATGCCTTGTTTTCCCTTGATCCAAAAGAAAACAATTTTTCGGATGTAATACTTACGTGCTTGAATGCGTGTATTTGAGAAATGGAACCAGATCAGACACCACTGCAGGCCACGCTCCTCTCATGCCGGGAATAATATATTCACCTCCCTTCAGAGACGTACACATTGCTCACACATTCATTCCATCATAAGGTCATGCCGGTAACATACACTCTGAACACTTGATTCGAAATAAAAGACGTATGGTTGCGTAGATAAAAAGGCTCAACACCACATGACACCTCGCCAACACTTCACGCCAAATTCCCTTCATGTGGTGCAGAATTATCCATCCAGTGATTTCCTGTGCTCTCACTCGTACACAATGGTTACATATTCATTCCGTCATAGGATCATCTTGGTAGAGTGCATTCTATTAAAACGTTCTTCCAAAGAAAAAAAAAACATTTATCAGGCATAACGTTTATGAGTTTGAACGAATATATGAAATGGCAATCAGAGGAAGGATTAAAATCAGTTTGATATAACATAGAAACAATTACACGTTGATGAAATGTATTTTCGTTCTATCTAAAGAGAAAACAGGAAAGAAAATTATTACATTTTGATACGCTATGAAACCTCAATGATTGACGCACTGAAAATATAATTATAATGCGAAATACAAACTATTGTAGAAAAATGAAGTTTGAAATTTCACATTGCTCCATTCTAATTTGACCCTAAGCATTGTGCTTCCTTCTTCACTTTCCTTATTGAAATGATAATCTACTGGAAGCTCCATGGGTATTTCTCAAAGAACTTTCATTGTCTGATAGAAGGGAGATACGTACGAGAATATCATCAGCGTCTCAAATTAATTACATTAATTGCCACTGAATGTTCATGCTCAAGTTATTGATGTATTGTTCTCTTGGTTTGATGATTGATGTTGCATGTTTCGTAAGAACACATTGCATTAGATATGGGTATTGTCGATTCTCTTTTTCACTGAACAAGACATTTCAAAATCAGAAGAAATGCATTGTTAATTAACCTTGTGTAATAGTTATATCAGAATGTTATATTAATTAAAATAAATCCAAACCACAATGTTTTGGTATGTTGTGTCTTAAAAAGAGTTTAATGACAATATTGAAACGAAAGCCACTGTAGGATCGTAATGGCAGATCATGCAAGTTAAGGGTCCCTTAAACAATTTTTCAAATAAATATTGTATAGATGACGGGGAGTGAAGTCGTAGGAAGAGCTTAAGTTTAGAGTTTTCTAACTTAGAACGCACTTCTTGAACAGAAAAAATTCTTGTTTTTTTAACATTTATTGAAATTTAAAACTATTTCGAAAACCTTATTACCATCAATTCTAAAGAGCTACTTATTCTACATACATCTCAACAGCTGTAAAATTTCTGAACCTTTCACATTGAACTTATTCAATCAAAAAATTAATTAATTCTACAGATTAGCTGACAGACTTAATTCATTCATCAAGCTGGTTACCGGGCTAAATTTTACAATATAATTCTAATAGCACTTGTTATTTTTGAGCTGGAAATACAAATCAACATAAAACTACGCATTTGTAAGAACGTGCAGCCAACACACACACACACACACACACACACACACACACACACACACACACACACACACACACACACACAAAATTATCATGAATAATTTAACTCAGACTTGCATCTTTGTTCAACTTGAGACATTTCTCTAAGAGATAATATTCAATTCCATAGCATAGCTTTATCAATAAATATGATTTATAAACGATATGGCAAAGCGTAGGATAAAGACAATGAACAGAGTGGCATAAGTGACAAGGCCCGGTGAAAAAAAAGTCAACGACGGAAGAGGAAAATTAATTTTCAACAGAGGAACAACAAATAATGATACACCGTTGGAGGAGGAATCCATTCACAAAGTATGGTACGTACCACAAAATGTAGTATAGAAAGACTTGTTTCCTCGTAAATTACACACCTAATGTAGCCATGTAATAATCATTCGTCATACTTTCAGAACTGAGAAGTAGGGGAACACAATGAATTGTAGGCGTATTGACGTAGCGGCAAAAGACGACAGGTAATAACCTTCATTGCTAGCGCTGCTTCTGGGAAACTTTGCACTGGCCTGCTCGCTGTCTTCACAGCTTCTGATGATTAGGTGGCGGTGGACAACAGGAAATCGCGTTGTTTTCAGCTCGGTAACGCCACACAGAGAGGGGGAAGAGACACTGGGTATGGGAGGCCAAGTAGAGGGAAGTCATTCAAAAATTTGTAAGCAACCGTGACGTGTACGTAACAATGGAAATTCCAGAAGTGAAGAACGGAAACAGCGAGAGATAATGTAAAAGAAAGAAGTTGATCGAAAAACGTAGTAAAATGCAGGATGGGTTGATCCGAATGGGGAAAAAATTGAAATTCTGTTTAAACAAACACAGAATACAATTATCTATAATATAGTAATGAGAACTTGGAGATTTAAGTACACCGAAATAATAAAGAAGCATTTTATAAGGGAATATTAGTAGAAAAGTAACTATCGATTAGACAAAGAGCTAATTTATTTTAATTTCTCATTCGTCATGTTCATGTTGATTCACAACTACTCAATCCATCAAAAGTCGGAACGAAAATATTCGTAGAGACTTCGGTTATCAAGCACTAGACACGTTATATTTCACAGGAAATACGATGAAACCCTCCACAATTGTCATTTTAAGCGTAATTTTAAGTCAGCGGGAGGATGCGAGGAGTTGTCGTGACAGCAAAGGAGGCGCTTAAACCACAAAGATGAGAACCCAGACAAGGCGGCAGACGAAATAACTGCGGGTCCTTAGACCTCAGCGAGGACGACAGTCGCGCCGGTGGCGGCGGCGACGACCGGAACTAATTGCTCGGCGCTTTTTTGTGCCAAAAGCAACCAGCGCGTGGTTTCGCGACGTCCGCCCATGGAGTTTTAAACTATGTGCGAGTGCACACTGGTCCCAAATCGATAGAACGCGCGGAAATATGCATGAAATTAAAAGGAAAAAAACTTCAAAATACGTATGTATTTTGAGTTAGAAATGTAAGATAATTTAAGTACGAAAGAAAAAAACACGTGACTAAATTAGCCAAATATGAAAAGCAGAAACAGTTTCCAAACAGTTTTATCTTTAACGAAAAAATGGCAGTTGATTGAATTGAAATTGTCATTTGAACGCACATCACAGATATAGCATTCTCATCAGCAAGTTAATATTTAGCTCTTTCTGACTGCGCTATTAATTCAGTCCCTTGTCTATTTTTTCTCCAGTTTCCTCCATTATGTCATTAACAAATCTTTGCAAACTTCACTTGCAGTCAATTTCATCCTTACGGTTCATATTCAGACAAAAATGAATATGTAAATTAATATCGCATTTCATCAGCTTCCAAGAAGGACAGGGGCTTTGGAAAGGGAAGAAACATTTGTAATTAAATTTCATAGTTTACTCTGAACTTGAATAAGAAATATCATTACAAATGGCATTCAGACATAGATTCTTGGTTATTACTACTTTATCATTTAACCTTTCAACCATGCATTACATGTGATACTTTTTTTTTTTGTTATTTAAGGTTCCTTCAACATCTAGGTCATTAGCGACCACTATTGGAGCTAACGTTATGGTAACTTTGAAGATATAACGATATGGCGATGTTAAGGGGTGAAAGGACGGCCACAAATACAACCACACCCGAGGAGGGACTCGAACCCGCGACCCTTCGGTCCGATATCACTAGGACACTACTGCCTTAGCTTTCTCGGCCACCGGATGGGCCGTGAATTTTGTTGGTTAAAACAGTCGCTTCCAGATGAGAGGCCAGCGGTGTTCCGCCCAGTGCCCGGCGCGGCGCAAGCAGCAAGCTAATTGCGCGCATTCCACGGAGAGGGAAGGCGCCCCTGGCCCAAGGACGGAATTCGGACGAGGACGCCGAAAGGGACTACGGCCCGACAAGCTCTTGCATTTGCTCAAGTCGCGTCTCCTAAATTCGTGTTTGTTGAATTGCCATTGAGTCATTGCGGTTCGAAAATGTGGATAAGATATTACATATCAAAATGCTTGAATTCCATTGAAATCTTCAAGTTTTAAATATTTTACTTTATAGGCTTTTTCTGGGGGGATAAAAATATTTTTGAGAAAAAGAAAATATAATTGCGATAATCATTCTATGCGATGTTGTTTTATTATTATTATTATTGTTATCATCATCATCATCATCATCAGAGAAGAATGTTTTCTAGGCTCACATGTGTGTGACACGTCAAGATATTTTTATCGATAACTGAAAAAATACAGAATTCGCTGCATAGATTTCTACGTAAGTTCACAGGTAAATTAAAAGTCCTCTCGTTAAGAATTCAGAATGATTCATTCTGAATACAGAAAGGTTTAATGAATAATGACAAATCGTTCCGTCAGATTCCTTTTAAACCATAAAAAGTTGAGGTTATCGAGATACATTTCGATAAAGGTCATTTACTGACAGTGAATGCATTTAAAAAAAAGCAGTTTTACGACAATAATGAACAAAATTATAGCTGTTGATCGACTCCGCCGTAAAGAAGTTCAGTAGAAAAACGAATTCATGGACGTTCAAGAATTCGAGATTAAAAAATACGAGAGATGAGCGTTTTTAAACAGACCCCGTTACGCGGAGGATACAAACACAATGTAAATATTAATTATTTTACAGTTGAAAACCCCCAAAACAATACAGTGCAGATTACACAATTCGAAGACGAGCCTGTTTAAGGCAAAATCATGAACACACTCCACCAAACGTGTTGTGAATTATACCCCATGGGCATCATGTGCAAACTGTTATTGTTGAACAGGACCGGGCGTTCCGTTTATCCTCCGTGTGAAGGGAAGCCTCTGTGCTCAGTGCCGCCTCCGCGGCGGTCGTTGACATCTGTGTATGAACAAACAACGTGAGTTTGGGCAAGAGCCCCTCGCCGGCATGCAGGCGCTTTACTTCCTCCCGGGCACTGTCGACAGAAGGCGGTGTGCACAAACAGTATCATAGCAGGACACGCGACCGCCTGCGGACGCGAATCTACCGCCGCGACTCCGCCACCACAGTTGCCGCAACCGCTGCTGCACCTGCCATCAAAGACGAATTCAAGTCTTCTCAGACTTTTTAATACTACGCTAAATATTTTAAAATATGAGCGTTATTAGTTCAATAGCGGCGGCGATGGTCTAACGGTTAGCGTATCGGACTGTTATACCCAAGTTCACGGATCCAAACACGATCGAAGCCGTGGATTTTTAAGGGCGAAAAAATCCTTCGTACGCCTTCCTTCGGATGGGAAGTAAAGCCGGCTTACCCATGTAGTAGATTTACTGCATGCAAAATATACTCAAACCTAAATGAAGCCTCTGAGCTAAATTAAAATTGCATGTTTCATTGCCCAAGTAATACCTTCGATCTCCCCTAGTCGGTGAAAGAAGCGTAACGAAATTTGCGTGGTCAGACGGAAGAGCAGGCCTCATGGCCAGAGTCTCGCCACGTAAAATAAGGCATCAATTAAATTAAATTCAGTAGTTTCTCTTAATTTGCTCGATCCCTTGTGGAAATATGAAATAAAACGAAAAGTGCTATTATTAGACAATAAAATAAATGTAAAATTGTAAATGTAAAAATCAATTTGGTAATACAAATCTAGTACCTTAAAATAATTTTGGAATTCAATCTTTCTAGGAATTCAATTTAACGGTCTCCTCACTTTCCTCGTGTCAACAAAGGAGTGCAGTTCTCATGACTCGTAGCAAATTAACACTCTGGCACAATGCCTTCATTCCTGAAACGTCCTGGAAAATACAATTTTCGAGTTTGTGCAGTAAAGTCGATCGACTAAAGAATCAGATATGTTGAAAGATTGTTGAGAAAATTAGATACGGATTTACGTGTTAAAAACAAATATAGTGCTGATGAAAACTCTAAATCTCTAAAGAAATGTATACATTTTACCAAAGTTTCTTTCCTCTTAAAGAATTACAAAGAAAATCTAAAAAAGAAGACAAATCTAATATCAAATAAGATGTCAAATCTGAATAAGAAGTAATAAACACAGAAAGTTGTAATATTTATTTCTCTACATACTATTCAATAGCTCAAAAGCAACCATTTATTCATCAACAAAATTAACTTCTGCTGGCATTGTCATTGAATATCGCTGCAACCTCTCCACCTTAGCTTTATCTACGTAGTTGCTATTGTCGACGCGTTGCTCCACGCATCCAATCACGATCTCTGCCTTTTTGCCCACGCCGTCTGTCTCCCCCTCCGTCGCCGGCGCAGGTTCAAGCGAATCAGCGAAGCGCGACCCGTCCCACGTGGACCCCGGGGGATTTCTTCTGCAGCGCTACGCAAGTTGAGGGGCACGGCGCTTCTTCTAACATGCGCACGTGGCATAAAATCTCGTTATCTCTCTCCGAAAAAGGTATCTATTGAAAGGAATTATTAACCTATAAAATTACAGGAATGGTAAATGAATTGGTATTACAATGATCATTAGTGTTGGTTGATTGAAAATCTGAGCGTCTCTTTTGCTTTCTTTTCTTAATAACTGCGCAGTTAGTACAGTGGGGCGATTAGCAGACGCATGTTTTTTTTCATTTTTATTCATTTTACGTCAAAAAAGCAGTTAAAAACTGCGTATGACGTGCTATGGGGAAAAGTGAATTGTGTGTACATTTTCAAAATTCTGTGATCCCTACACTAAGTCATATACTACTTAAAATTGGGGAAAAAAAGCTCCCATGTAATAAAATCTATTTTCAAGGATAAAAAGGCAATAAATTTTTGCTCTTATCCATGTTGTCCTTCGGAATAATACTTTCTGCCGCGACAACATGAAAACGATAATTTGAATAATTGTATTTCCCACTGAATTCTAGGAGACGTGCACAGAAAATGAAGTTACATTTATGTCCAGAAGCAAAACAAGGGGCCATCTCAGCATTTGCTTAATGGATCAGGGAAACTGGACGAAAAACCTGATCGAGATGGGTGTGGTAATTATTGCTCTACCACTCTCAAAAAAACCTTCCACTGCGCATGCCCGAACGTGGCCTCTCCCTCCAAATCTCCTATTTCCCCTTTTGAGTTCCTCTTTTGACGAAGAGGGCAGTGCGATCGCTGCGTCTTCCAATCACCTCTCCTTGTCGCCGACGCGTTTCCTTATCGCCGAGAGGGGAAATCTCAGATGCCACAGGGTGGGGGCAGCCTCCGAGACTTAACCAAAGGTACGTCCGCCATGATGGTTTCTTTGCGAGCGGTTCAGCTATAGTCTGGATGTAGTAATTAGTCTGGATGTTGTCTGGTAATTAGTTATTGTAAGTTGAAGGTAATTTTAATGAGAATGTGATCTACCGGCAAACATTCTATCAAACGTTCTTAACAGGAAGGTTCAGTGTTTACCATTCTTTACCAAATTCCTACGATCTTACATTCTATCAAATTTCGTTGTTCTACACCAGAAGAGCTAATATTGCACCGTGGCAACTTGCAGAAACTGAAGAATTATCCGATATCTCGTAAAAATGTGTATGAATCGAAGATGATCAGTTTTTCGCAATGAACATGTGGTGAGAAATTTCATGCAAATAAGTTACACATTTACTCCTTATTCTTAGGCAACTCGTTATGAACTCTGGTGCAACAGGAAAACGAAATATCTAACTAGACAAGAATGTAATCTGCCCAACACCAGTGCATGATGCGTTGCATTCTTTTCAGAGGGATAATGTCTATCGAGTAACTTGTTATGAAATTTACCACCACATCATTCGCTCAATGACATAAGGGTTATAAATGTTAACCTCTCTATATATCTTAGAAATTTGTAACGTCTATAAATGCTAAATGCGAATGGTGAGATTTGCAAAGTCTGTAAATTCAACCGATAAAACGATTTCGGACGAATCTATAACTTTTTTCAAAAGGAGTGATCGTTATGAGGGAATTTAGCAGGGAGCTTAGCGTACTCAGATAACGGATTTATTGTTTATTTTGTGTTTTCGGACGGGTAATTGGCTAAGATGACTATTCCCGTAGGTGTAGTGCATTTTTTCTTCGGAAAGTGATGGCGATATTCCCCGGAAAATGGTGAGATCTGGTGCCGACCTACGCTGGGATTGCCGAGTTTTCCCAAACCAGGTGTCTTCCACCAGCAGGGCACCGCCCCAGCCGGAACACGCTGTAAGCTCCCGACTGGTCTCTCGATGTGTGTGTTAGTGTAGTGCATGTAAGTGTGCATGAGAGAAAGGGATTGGTATACGACAAGGAAGAGGAAAGAAAGGTAGCACGCGGTCCGTGGCCCGCTTCTTAGGGTACTGCTCCGGCATTCGCCTGGTGCTGATCGAAAACAAAACACGGGATACTACCGATCAGAGCAGCAGCCCGCTAGAATATTCCTCCGAAAAGCGGCTGAATTTCACCTGGCTATGTAGCTAGTGTCGACAACCCTGCTAGCGTCAGGACTCGAACCCTAGGACCTCCGGGCCAGAGTCACTGAAATAAGAGCGAGTAAGGGACCGCTTTCACAGCTACTGCTGGCAATATAACCGAAGTTACGTCCATGCACTCATTTTGTCAGTGCATTTGTTTACAGTTAGCTCATTTGTAAATGGCTTCATCACTATCTCTTGCACTATCACCCTACATGAAGTTCATTTGGTTCCCGACCTGTCAAAGTTGTCCCTTCTTACAATGGACCTTTCAACAGGTTAAGATTGAAACCCCTCGTATTGTCGCTATAGATAAATATTCAATATGTCTATATGCTGTGAAAAAGTTGACCGCCGTCTCGTATTGGAGGTTACTGAAAAATAAAAAAAAAGAAAATTCTCCCCGTTTAACGACGCAAATCGTCGTTCGCGCGGGGTTTGTGTAGCCCTTCCTACTGCGAGAGAAATTTTAAAAATTAAGCTGAATTTCAATACTCCAACTCTTTTATAGTAAATTTGAATTGATGTATAGTCATTGATCTAAATATAATCGATTTAATTGTGCCGATTAATGTAAAATTATAAATGGTCGTAATTGTGACGAATCCCCAGCAACTAACTGAGGAATAAACAACATAAACCCACATATATAGTTATACCGGGTTACAATGTTCCTCGAAATGAACTACGGTTATCCACTCGAACTGTCACACATAACCAGTAAGTAGAGATTCTAGCGAGCAATAACAGCAGGAACGTAAGTCGTTCGCAGTCACACTGCTCGCTGCAGCAAGAGTTGCGCCCTTAGCGTTAGCAAAAACAGAGCATCGAATACTGATCTAATTCTTTATTTTTTTCAGTAACTTACAGTGCACACGGCAGATAATTTTTGCACAGCACATATAAATAGTGAATATCTTTCAATAGAATCAAAAATCACGAAATATTTCTGGCGGCGGCGATGGTGTAACGTTAGGATCCTAACCCAAGTTTGCGGTTCAAACCCATCAAGCGTGGATTTTAAGGGCGAAAAAATCCTTCGTACGCCTTCCTTCGGGGGGAAAGCAAAGCCGGCTGTCCCATGTTAGTACATTTACTGCATGTAAAAGATCCTCAAGCCTAAATGATGTCTCTGAGCTAAATTCAAATCGCCTGTTTCGTCGCCCAAGTAATACCTTCTTTCTCCCATGGTTGGTGAAAGGAGTGTAACGAAATTTGCGTGGTCAGACGGAAGAGCAGGCCTCATGGCCTGAGTCTCGCCACGTAAAATAAGGCAAATTCAATTCAATTCGACCTGAACCTGTTAAAGTTCCTCACTTAGAGTCGCTCCTCTACAACGGAGATTTCAACGCCCGTGGCTCCGCGGTGGCCGGAGGCGAAGTCGAGCGATGGAAAGCGCGGTGAGAGGACGAGCGCTGCGCGGGTGATGCAAGGGGGCGGTGATGTAAGATAAGCCCAGAAACCGGCACACTCGGAAACCTCAAGTAGGACGGCAGATGCACGCCGTGCAGCTTGCGCGGTACACAGATTGTGGGGGAGAGGGCGGTAGACGGCGGGAGTAGATCGGGTCGTACTACACACAGGATGCACGTCACAACTGGAGTGAAAGAAAAAAAAAAAAACATTTTCCGCTGAGAGACACCTCTGACCCTAAATGTTGGATGCAGGCCGAAAAGATATTCTAGTGAAACCTCGACTGTCTGATTGATGAGTTACTGATCTGTTTATAATACAGTTCCCACAATTTTCAGGTCATTTGGAAAAGCATCGTGTCCTATATTATTGATTTACCACAGCATTGCTGTGGCGAGGATTGTACACTGCACACGATATAAACATAATATTTGGCTTTTCTAATTTTAGTTATCTTATGATTGCTTGCCCCCATTAAACTTTCTCTGCCACCCCCAAGATGTTTCTCGTGGCTCAAATATGGTCTGAATTGCAACAAAGTAACTGACCATCAAATGAATGACCTTATTTTGATACTTCACTGACCTACTTACCTCTGTTTAGAGACCCCCCCCCCCCAAATTAGCATACAGGCATGAAGCAAAGCGTATTGTCATTTCGACGTTACCGTATACTACATGGAAGTTCACAAAACGGTTCGACCATGGCACTGAACCCATTCATTAGACAATCGGACAGGAGGGCGTGAGCTGAAAAGGTCAATTCACGACAGACAGGAAACCAAGCCAATAGCATTTTATGTCGATCACTTCTTGTGTGTTTTGTTCTAGCAAAATAAAGAATCAACCCATAACTCTCAGTTATAATTGTCAAAACGTCAATGTTTAAATCATTACTTTAATACACTAGTTTTCTGGCTTTTCTCAAAACATGAATGAATGTGCAAAAAGTGAAAGAAGCAAAATTATCTACACTCTTGTTGAAAGCATAGACATAGAACATAAGTAAGACATAAATGTTGATAGTATGACGCGGAAATGTGTATTACGAAACACAAGAATGCTGAGGTTAAGAACAGTACATTCCGAAAGTTCGTGCAGCAAACATCGCATCCCTAAAAAGGAGAACCTGCAAATCGAAGCAACAGGTGCTTTATTTGGTATTTGGTCGGTTGTCCCTGAGCCCTAATTGTGAAGTAGTAAGATTTTTCCCCACCCAAAGCAAACACCCCCAAAAAGGAGAACCTGCGAATTGGGCCACAGAAGCTATATTTGGCATTTGATCGGTTCTTCCGAAGCCCTAATTGTGGAGTAGCAACATTTTGTGCACGATACTTCACCTCCTCGACCCTGAAATTTCGCATTCGTAAACCTCGTGCAGCAAACATTGCACCCTCGAAAAGGAGAAGCTCTGAATTGAAGCCACGGTAGCTTTATTTGGCATTTGGTCGGTTCTCGCGGGGGCGGGGGCGGGGCCGTGGCGGGGGCGCGCGCGTGTGTGTCATTGGCGCCAAAAGCGGCCGAAGCCTGTCTCCTGCGGCCTTCGGCGTCGGCGGCCCGGAAGTGGCGGGGCAGCGCGTGGGAGGCGGCGAGAGGGCTGCCGCACCGGCCGCGGCGTGGCGCTGCGGTCGCGTCGAATATATTTGGATTTATTTAGAGCTGCCTTTGACGTAAAGCTGTTACGGTGTCATGTAATCGGAAGGTTGATTGAAGGCCACCATAGTGAAGTCACTGCAGTAACTTGTGAGCTCCCGATTTGATGAACCCGCAACAGCTGATGACCTGTCAGAGCCAGAGGTAAATAAATCGCAGTATAGGGAGTTGATAAATTTCACGTTCTTTATTCGTCTTACTCGTTCTTTATTCGTCTGTTTCACTATGACACGTGATTATTAAAAGTCGTAATTCTCCGTAAATGATGCTCCAATAATGGTGTAGTGCTGTTTACGTGTTGTGTCAAATAATAGCGGAAAAATTAAGGGTGTGAAGGTAATAAAAATTGTAACTCTTGAAGAATAAGAAGAAAAATATCAGCCGCATACCTGTTTTGTTCATTGTGAATTCCACATGGAATGACCGATATTTTAAAGCAGTTCATTACGCATCGTCTCATACGATTACCGATTAAAATCCGATAACGATTGATCCGATACAAGCCTGAAAAAGAATGGTCAAAGTACAAGAGCACTGAACCAAATATCCCTAAATACATAGAGACAATCCACGAGGAATTTGTGGTGGGAAAAACTGGCAGGCGCTTGCTTTTTAATTCAGACTTTCTTCTTCTTTCCTTAATCATGCGAGTGGAGCATTACGACACACAACAGTCATTCTTCAAAGGAGATTGTGAAGACGAATAAAGCATAAGCGATGCTTCTTTTTGAGTCTTATCAATTCAACCATTATTTTTTAAAATTGAACCTTCTGGGAGCAATAGTGCACAAAATCTCCGAACAGTTTACTCACATTATTACGCTGAGTATCCATTATCAATCAGTCTCAATGTACCAATAAAATCTCACAACATTCACGTGTGAATGGTGTCATATTACGAGGAAAACTCTTGAATGGTTTCCAGACTCTGCCTTGCGAGGTAATACTTTTGAAGATCGAATTTCCCGCACAATTTCTTTTTTTTTTTTTTTTTTAAGTCAGTCCAAATAAACTTAAATTGGCCGGTACTTGTTTACTCCGGGACATGTGGTCACCTGTTTAAATTACACCTCTACTCTTCGCAACCATTAATTCCAAATTATTCTCAACCACTCTCACGACCCTGTCAACACCGTAAACGGAAAGCATCTAGGGAGAGAACCCGGAACACCGCACTTCAAAAGTGAGCGAGCTGGAAGATGAAGACGGTGATGTCGGTGAGGCTACGTTTTAAGTTATTTTCGCCTAGAACTTAATGACAACTGTGCGACGTCACACACGCGATGAAAACACGCATGCTTTACGTCCGACTCAAACTAGCAGCTGCCGGATCCGCGTAGCAAGTACACTTCTCGTGTTGGGTCAACTGGAGGTTGAGAAGTTGGAAAAATAATTTGAGGAAGCAAAAAAAGTCATAACAGGGTAATTGGAGACAAATATAAGTTTCCAGAAATGGCTAGCCGTCCAGAGTGGTACGGTCAGTTACGGCGGAACCAAGGTTGGTGGTTTCAACCTCGTACACAGCATCCGTAAAGACTCGACGTTCAAGTAAGTCAAAATGATACCAAAATCTAATTATTGCTTCAAACATTCCATTACTGATCACGAGCGTTATTTCGACGTCGCAAGAAGACAAAGTAGTCTGCGATTTTTGAAGAGAAGCCAGTTCCTGATTCGATTCACTTAATATTACTACTGCTATAATGATAAATAATGTTCATTTCACAACAGGTATGTTTCTGGAATTAAACGCAAATATTCGTTTCGACCAATATCACAAATTTAAATTATCAGAGATACAGGAAAGATTCATTACATAAGCAGTTCGAAACAACAATTTGAGTTACAGAATTGTGTGAAATATTTACTCTTCAAAATTAATGTACTTCACCACAATCGTGCAAAGAACTAAACACATAACTTAGATGCAAGTACGATTTACTGATTACGTGATTTGTTACTTAACACAAATCAATCCCTAATTTGATTCAAATATAGTTTATCATTCAGAATTGTTAGAGAAACGTTGCACTTTTGTTTAGAACAAGATGTCTAAAGCTCAGTGACATTCCAATAAGATTGCATGTATCTGGAGTTTTACGACAGCTTCGCAATAAAACCAGGGACCTCAAAGGTCAAGCTATATCGTCTACAAGCTATATCGCGCTAAAAAAGGTTAAGCTTACGGATCTCACAATTACATATCTCTGGTACGCGGGTCTCCGTACGTGGGAAGCGTTAATCGCAGTTTCTCCTGAGAAATTCCGCTTCTCCGTGGGTAGAAAGACTGCGTGAGCTTTAAAACGGTTCAGATTTTAGGTTTCATAGAAATGGAAGAGAGCTTCACCTCTCACCCTATCCTAAGTCGTCAGATTTTTTTTATTTTATTGCTTTTGTTGGATGTACATAGGTCAGTTTTAGTATAAACTTTACGTATGTTTGATAGGCTTACTTACTAATTTATATTTAAAACTTATTTCTAAGACTTAAATCTAACATAAGGTTGAGGATGCCCTATTGGGTCCTCTATTATGGTTAAAATTCGGAGAAGATTTTGAGGAAGAGGTAAATAATAATAAAAGTTGGTGGCTAAGTATGTGGTGTGATGTTCAATGAGTTCTAAGTTGAGTTCTTTGTGAAGCTGATGATTCGTGACAACCACGGTGCATTGGTAATGGTTCTGAGAAATTGGTTCTGAATGATTTGTAATTTTTTTAGATTGGTTTTTGCGGAATTTATCCAGATGGGACAAGCATACAGCAGTAGCGGTCTTAGAATGGCTTTGTATATTGCAATTGAGGAATGATATGATAATGGTCTAAGTCGTCAGTAAACCAAAACAATTTTTCTTTCATGATGACGCAATTTCAGGGAATCAATTAACTTCACTGACGCCACGGGAAGAGCTAAATATTTATCAACGCTAGCACTCGAAACGGGAACTTTCTGAAACTAAAGGTAGAAAGTTCTGTAGGATCCACGTTAGCTTCACTCATTTAATGTAATGATTTCGAAACTTAAGACTCATCGTTTATAATCTGATGTCTAAGTCATGGATCCTATAATTTTAAATGCTGTGGCTCACATAAAATGATTGACGTGTATGACTAAAGAGGTACACATTGCCACACGACGAAACGGGAGGAATTCGATCCACTGATCTCATTACCACAGCGAGGCACAAGATGGCGTAACATTTGAAACGTAGCTTCTGCTTTACATATACGTATGAAACCGATAATAAATCATTTTTAATAATAACACGATTTAAGCAGCCATAAATGCTAAGCTTATTTATTATTTTACTATTGTTGCATATTGTATTATAAACGATTAAATCAAGTATTCAACTTTGATGATGAATTCTTTCAGTTGATTTTGCGAAAATAAACAAAGTGTATTTATTATATTACTATTATTATATATTATATTATAAACGATTAAATCAAAGTATTCTACTTTGTTGAGGAATTCTTCCGATTGGTTTTGCGAAAAAAACAAAACAAACAACAATTCCTTGATAGATCTCCCATGAAAAAGTTGGAGGAAACGCGTGGGAGCCTGATTACTTGCATTCAAGTACGCGTAGAATTTTCGATTTGCTTGCTTTTACTTTCTCATTCTGATTCATTCAAATTAAAAATAACAAACAATTTCTTCATTATTTCTCATATCGTTTCAATTGATGACTGCGATGCACATTGCTATCAGCGAAAAGTAATCGTGCTGCATTGCTATAAATATGTTTATGCGAATAGTGAAGTCTATTGGTAATACAGTTCATGGAGAACGTATATTGTTGCAAAAATGCGATGGCATTATAAAAGAGAAAAACGAAGGTCACGAGTAGAGAAGTTGCAGTTGACATCACTGACATTACTTTTCTTTACGATGCTCAGCACGAAATGTCTTTCACAGATGAGTGCGCCAACTTCACTCCGGCGAGTCACGTCCTCAGCTACGCACAACTAAGCATCGCCAGCACGAGTCGCTGCCCTCGCGAGCCGTGGCGAGGGGAGGGGCGGAGGCGGGGCGGAGGCGGGGCGGAGGCGGGGCGGAGGCGGGGCGGAGGCGGGGCGGAGGCGAGGCGGAGGCGGGGAGGGCGGGTGGGTGAGTGGGGCGGGGCGGGGGCGGAACCAAGGGGGGCGCCCGGGGCTGTAGGTCAAAAAAGGAAGCTTCTTGTGCTGCCGGCGCAGCAAGTGGGCTGTTAGTTGCCCCATCCAAGCGTCGCCCCCGCTCTCCCTTTCTACTGCCCATTCACCTCCACGCGCGACCTTGAAGACGCCTCGCGGCGCGGCGGCAAAACGCTGCGGACGCGCTCCGTGAAACGCGCGCCGAGCGGAGCGGACGCCGACGCCGCCTCCGCGCCCCCACACCACAGGGACACGGTTCCTTCGCTCCGCTCCTTCGTAGACACCTGCGCTCCTCGTCCTCGCCTCTCGCGGTCCGCCTCTCGCGGTCCGCCTCTCGCGGTCCTCGCCTCTCGCGGTCCTCGCCTCTCGCGGTCCCCGCCTCTCGCGGTCCTCGCCTCTCGCGGTCCCCGCCTCTCGCGGTCCTAGCTTCTCGCGGTCCCCGCCTCTCGCGGTCCTCGCCTCTCGCGGTCCTCGCCTCTCGCGGGCCTCGCCTCTCGCGGTCCTCGCCTTTCGCGGTCCTCGCCTCGCGGTCCTCGCCTCTCGCGGTCCTCGCCTCTCGCGGTCCTCGCCTCTCGCGGTCCTCGCCTCTCGCGGTCCTCGCCTCTCGCGGCCTCGCCTCTCGCGGTCCTCGCCTCTCGCGGTCCTCGCCTCTCGCGGTCCTCGCCTCTCGCGGTCCTCGCCTCTCGCGGTCCTCGCCTCTCGCGGTCCTCGCCTCTCGCGGGCCTCGCCTCTCGCGGTCCTCGCCTTCGCGGTCCTCGCCTCTCGCGGTCCTCGCCTCTCGCGGTCCTCGCCTCTCGCGGTCCTCGCCTCTCGCGGTCCTCCGCCCTCGCAGTCACCATCTGTAGCAATCATCGCTTCTCAAGAGTCCCCACCTCTCTCAGTATCCTCCCCTCACCCTCCTTATCCCCCTCAATGTTACCGCATCTGAATGTAAAATGTCGGATATTTAACGTATCTGCTTATATAAATAGAAGGAACCTGAAAATTGGAGAAAATATACCCGATAACTATACACAAATGTATCCATCCTAACAAATGAGATATCTTTCAAACGACGTATTGCATTAATTCCGTGTACACATTTCCCACGAACTTGTACAATGGCAACTTATTAGTACACTTGTAGTTCCCACGAGTACTCTTTCAATCCCTCTAATTTTACACATTTATGTATCTATTATATTGTCTTATCAACACGTCTTTTTAAGAACACGTTACATTAATTTTTTATTCGTCATTGATGCATCCAGTATGATTTACGTTGTATTTTGTATTTCCTATAAGAGAATGCCTAATGCGTAAACGAATCGTGATCACGTTATATTCGTGACTACTCGTCACCTCTCATATAATCGCGCAGGTACTCATGACCTCCTTACGATGGGAGGTGTAAGTGTAAACAAACTAGAAAAATTAACAATGGATGTTTAGTGCACCCTTTTCTTCAGAAATATTGGCGAAATCAACTTTGATCCAGAAAGCTCGCTTGAGTCGTCGAGATGGCGCGTGGAGGTCAAAATTTCGGCGCCTGACTGCTTTAATATTAAGTTAAAAATTATTTATTGTCTAGGAACAATATCACAGCAGCACGTACGCAAACGTATTACATAAGCAATGCCACGGAAATTCTGTCCGTCAGCACCCAAACATGAACGTAAGGTTCGAGGGCCTGCAATAGTAGCATATCTCAAAACGTCCGGTGTTGAGATAAATGAGTTTGAAGTTTTCACCGTGCATTCAAATACATCATTCTTGCATTCTCACTTCTGCCATTTGTTGGTTAAGTACTGTACTCTAAGATATTCTGCTGGCATGAAGACCAATCTGCAATTCTGTAGAGTGAATTAACTCAAAAATTGTATTTTTTGAGTTGTACCACTTCTGCAGTTCACGAGCAATATGTGTGAACAGAAACGAAAACGCAAAGACACACATACATGTATACAACACACATATACACAGCACACCATACACATACAAACTACTCACACACATGCACACAATAGCGTAGTTAGTAGGCTTTTCACAGTGCTACAATGTTCATAGAAACCAGGAATAAGAGCGGATAACTGAATAATTCGAGTTAAATAAAATGTAGCTTCCTAAAGCTAGACGAAATGGCCTTGGAATTCACCAGCACACGTAGTCGCTCGGGAATTACACTTTTATTTATTTATCGTGGCGCATCAAGGTCACGAGATGGAAGGGTGCACATTGTCATCCAATCGGTAACTCCCAACCAAAAATTTAAATCGTAACGAAGCTCCCGATTGGATGACAGTGTCACCCTCTTCGTCCAGATCGTGACCTTGAGGCGCCACGTTAAATAAATCGCACTATAGCCGCTAGGAAGGTTTCCAAACGATTAAAAGTGATGGTCAATTTCAAATTCAAGGCCATTTCGTCTAGGTATAGAAAGCTACATTTTATTTAACATGAATTATTCAGTTATCTTGTAATATACAGTCGACTCCAGTTATAGTGAACTCGGATATAGTGAACCCTCGGCTATAGTGAACTTAAGTCACTAGTCCCTTTCACTTACATTACAAATAAGCATAAGAAAATTCGGTTATAATAAACCTGAACCTCGGTTATTGTGAACGTAGGAAATACAACGTCCTGGAAGTTAATTGGATCTTGGATGTTATTAGGCGAATAAAAGGGCCTTCGCAGAGGGGCGGTTCCAGCAGTGGAAGAGGCATTGAAAAGTGTCAAGACTGCATTACGATACTTAGAAACAGACGAATAAAGCAGCAGAATAAAGCATGGAGAAAGTACGAACTCTGGCTCGAGAAGGATCTAGAGAAATTATAAATGAAAAATGTACGAAACAAACATTTGAAAATAATTTTTTTAAGGACAAATGAAGATACTAAAAGTATCAGTTCGTGTTGTTAATACATTTGACTGTATCTCTATATTAATAAAATTAGTCATTGTTGTGAAATTCTATGTAATTTTGACATCATCGGATATAGTGAACCAAACATGTGACTCCCCATAAGTTCACTATAACCGGAGTCGACTGTATTTTGCGTTAGTATCAATTTCCCACTTAAAGTAATGTTGTTGTTTTTTTTCGAGCAAATTATGGACTGTTTCGAGCAACTACATAGAAAAGGCGTGCTGTACTCACAGAAGGTCTGGCAGGAGAGCTCGACGACGCTGTTGGCGGCGCAGGAGTCGGCCGGCGCGAGCAGCGCGGGCAGGGCGGCGCCCGAGTCGGGTCGCGCGCCGTCCGCCAGCCGCAGCAGCACCACGGGCGGCGCCCCGTCGACGCGTTGGCGCGGCCGTCCAGCGCCGCCGCCCCATGCCGCGGCACACCGCGTCGCTCCACGAGCTGTCCCAGCCGTCCGAGCACACCGCCGCCCAGCCCGTCTCGCCGCAACGCACGCACACACGCAATTGTTACTCTCACGTAATGCCTAGAGGCGGTTCCGCGGAGATGATAGAGGAGAAGGGAGGTTCGGTTTTAGTGAGCAAAAATCTCACGCTGGGTAGTGCGGGATGCCCAGTGTCTTTTGAAGATTCACACCTATCCTCGTACACACACACACACACACACACAATTGTCGTTGCGATGTAATGCCTATAGGCGGTTCCGCGGAGACGATGGAGGAGAAGGAAGGTTCTGTTGTAGTGAGTAGAAATCTCACACGCTTGTTAGTACGGGATGCCCAGTGTCTTTTGAAAATTTCCACCTACCCTCGTAAACACACACACACAATTGTCAGGCCCAAACACTTGACGGAGTTTTCTCTATGTATGTCGACGTTCTGAATCGGAATATGAAGCCAGAATTGCGCCTTCACTCTCCAGTTGTTTTTTTAAATTGCGAAAAAACATCGTAAAATTGTACATTGCAAATTTCACTGTGTTTTTTCGCGATTTAAAAAAAAGTGGCGAGTGATGGCGCAATTGTGGCTTCACAATCAGATTCAGCATCGAACCCGCGATCTCACAATCACTGGGCCGTAGCCGCTGCCTTTTCTGTCATTACAATCAAATTTCAAACACTGTAAAGCGAGTAAGGGAGGTGGATAATTAAAGTAGAGGGGGAGGAGAGATATGGAGAGATAAGAAGAGGAAGAGAGAGGGAAAGGGTGAAAAGGGGAATGGATGTGAGAGGAAGAGGGAGAGAGAGGGAAAGGGAGAGAGTGGGAAAGGGAGACGGAGAGAATACCAAGAGGAAAGATAAATGTTAACATGTACATCCATGGGGCATGCCCCTCAGGTTCAAGTCTTTCCGAAGACCACTGACGATGAGGAGAGAAGTGAAACCTCATTTTTATCTACTATCCACTCCCGGACCTTTTCTTCTACTATCCACTCCCGTACTCGTTGCTCTGTCGCGATTGGTACCCTCAGCATATCGAAAGCATTAGGTCTAGGATATAAAAATTTTCACTTGTTTAGTTGTTTTTATTACTGACAATAAATTCACGAATCCGTGTGCGTTTGTATCTTATCTGGATTCACTTATCTGTGGATGCCTCCAAGCAGAATGGCACCACTAGTCCTTAGTCAAACACGAAGAAAATCAACAATCACACGCTTGCAACCCCCTACGAGTTCCATTTCAATATGAATAAATATTCTTTACTTGCAAACCACAAAAGAAACCACTAAAAGAACGTGAATTATATAGTAGGTATGTTGGAGAAGAGGTAAGTAATAAAGAAGAGTAGAAGGACGAAGAAAAAAAGAAAACTATCATACACAAAATCACGAACATTTTATACTGTTTGTAAAAGAAATGTAAAGGAACTGGTTTTTATTTGGAATTATTGCAAAAATGTTCATACACTCAATTCAATCATTGAATTTTAGATTGGAATAGTATAATATAACCTTATATCATACAAGTTTGTGTGTGTACAAACATTTCCATTCACCGCAAAAAAAATTACTGTATTAATAAAAGGTTGTATAAACAAAAAAAGATTGAGGGATTTTTCCTGAGAAATGCCACTTCAAGTTCTGTTCGTCTCCTGAAAGAGCTGGTACTTGCGGCGGCACTGTCCGCTTCGTTATTTCCAACGAGTCGCCCATAGACAGCACCGTGTCCTTACGTAGCCGGAATCCTATAGGATACACTGGTGACCTGGAGGATAGCCCCTTTAATAGGTTTGATCGTCAACTTTAATGCATATCGTCTGAGACTTACGGTGCGATGCAGCAGACAAATGAGTTTTGTGAAATGGCTGATAAACTCATTAAGACCGACAAGCAGTTGGGAACGATAAAAGGCGATGCACCAAGTGAACGTGAGTGATCAATGAGATTATTACGGGTATATCGGGTGTAATTTTCAAAAGTAAAATTGCAAATACTAATTACGTAGTTTGGAAAATCAATTACAGGAAACTTAATTGCAACACTGTTTTGTAGGGAGGCCTTTAAACTACATCCATTTACATTTACACATACTGAAATAAAAATAAGGATTCCTAATTTTCTAGGAATAATAATTCTCCTCTAACGAGGAGATAGAACAGAGAGACAAGACGAAGAAGAACTGGTGACTATGTTGATAAGAAGGAAAGACTAAAATGAAGGAGGGGAAAGAGAGAGGAGAGAGAAGAGGAGAGAGGAGAGAGAGAGGAGAGAGAGAAGAGAGAGAGGAGAGAGAGGAGAGAGAAAAGGAAGAGAGAGGAGAGAGAAAAGGAAGAGAGAGGAGAGAAAGGAAGAGGGAGAGAGAGAGAGGGGAGAGAGAAGAGAGAAGAGGAGAGAGAAGGGAAGGAGAAGGAGAGAAGAGGGGAGAAAAGAGGAGGAAGAAGAAGAGAGAAGAGGAAGAAGGAGTGCGAGGGGGAAGAGGGAGAGAGAGAAGAGGAGGTAGAACAAAACCAGCAGTAGACCAGTAAAACCGAGAGAGCGTGGGCCCCAGGGCGTGGTGCAGGGCAAACTCACCGCACTTGCAGGAGGCGCGTGGCGTTATGCAGGCGCACGCAGTCCCACTCGTCGCTGCCGTCGGGGCAGTCGAGCGCGCCGTCGCACACGCGCTCCCGCGCCACGCACCCGCCCGCGTCGCACGCGCGCTGCTCCACGGGGCACTCTGCGCACACGCACGCCCACCACACATCACACACTCGGAGAGAAAGCAGCGACACAAATTCAATCAATTAAATAAATAAATAAACAAAATACATAAATAAAATAAATAAAAATAAAGGAAATAAAGGAAATAAAATAAATAAAAATAAATAAAATACATAAAATAAATAAATAAAAGGAAATAAAGGAAATAAAATAAATAAAAATAAAGGAAATAAAATAAATAAAAATAAATAAAGCCTTCATTTGTGGCGAGGCTCAGGCATTTTAGCCTGCTCTTCCGACTGACCACTTTCAAACATTTTGATACAATAGTACAGATGGTCGGAATCGCTCGGTTGCATCCCGAGACCCGTTTACCCTGACACCTGCATCCCAGTGAATCACATTCCTCTATTGGATATCTGATAAGACATAGACCGATTGCATCCTGGAAGGTGTTTCGAGAGGAATCAGGAGGAAGCAATGCCGTTTAGTTTCCGTTCAGGAGTAATTAAAATTGATGTTCTCGATCCTATCGAGTGAAAACCTCAAGCAATGAATTTAATTTGCCTTATTTTACGTGGCGAGCCTCAGGCCCTGAGGCCAGCTCTTCCGCCTGACCACGCAAATTTCGTTACATTCCTTTCACCCTTTCCTGGGAGAAAGAAGGTATTACTTGGGCGACGAAACAGGCGATTTGAATTTAGCTCAGAGGCATAATTTAGGATTGAGAATCTTTCACATCCAGTAAATGTACTAACATGGGACAGCCGGCTTTACTTCCCCTCTGAAGGAAGGCGTACGAAGGCTTTTTTCGCCCTTAAATCCACGGCTTCGATCGGGTTCGAACCCGCAAAGTTGGGTCCCGCAGTCCGATACGCTAACCGCTACACCATCGTCGCCGCCATAATGGCGAAAGTTACAGAACCTTCGCAACTGTGCATGTTATCTAGCTGAAATGTAATTATTTTAATTTTGCATATTTTAAGGGAAGACCGTGATTTCCTTTTCTATCCTTTTTGGAGCAGCTCTCGATGTACGTAGATATCAGTTTCAATAAATGAAGACAATGGAATACAGTTCAATTTCAAAATAACTAGCTTTCCTGACCCTTTCTGTCTTACCAGTGCAATTCAAGTGTAAGACGTTAAAATGAACGTTAAAATGACCATTTAAACAAGAGCCTTCTTCGAACGACTGGTGCCTAGCAGAGAGCTTCCTTGAAGTCCACGGAAATGCGAGCGGGATGCAATGGAGTTCTACCTTTTTCATGAGGTAGGTAAAAGGCTTAGGAAAGCCTGCGTGATGCAATCGGAACTTCAAGGGATGCAATCGCGTCTGTGACAAGCTCGCGGGATGCAATCGGGCTCCCATGGAGCCGATCAATACAGGAAAACAAAACACAGTACATATTGATATGTGAAATCAAATGCAATTATCATCTTTGTAACTGCATAATGTCTTCAGCCTCGTTACAGTGCGTTGTTAACATACACAAAAGAATGAATGTTTGAAGAACTTTGTATAGGGATAAAAAAGTTTCGTATGAATTTGCTACTCGTGATCGACCCCTCCTAACCTTTCAAAAATCGTTTGTAGTTATTATAGATATTACTTCTGGGCGAAGAATGGCCAAGACAGGATGCCATGTTCTTCAAAATTCTCGGGATACACGCCTTTTGTGTGAAATCGTGCGTTTGTTATTTAATACGAGTAATTGAACGTTGACTAATTCTATTATTAATGAGAAATTAAACTGTCATTGGTAAAAAATGATAAAAGTGAAGTAAAATTATGAAATATTTGTAATAGCAGAGTTTCAAATAAGACATTTCCATCGATAAATGGAAGCATGAAAAGAAGCGAAAATATAAACTTAAAATATTTATCATATATTTTCCAAAGAAAGCACGATTTTTTAGAAACTGTTTTAGTTTACAAAAAATGTAATAAACAATTCGTTCAGATTTATTGTCAGACGATATTTTTCGAGTAATTTGAAAAAACAACAAAAAACAATTAAATAACTCAATAAAATAATTCAAAATAAATCCCTTTCTTTTGTATATATATATATATATTATTACTTTACTTACCCTAATATTGCAAATTGTTCAAGAGGCAAAATTTTTAATCAGTTAAGCTTTGCCATGTAGAGCGGACCACTGTATCTTTGGAAATTTTTAAAGCTTCCGTAATGTTGAATTTTTATTGTAAGAACAAAGAAGAGCTTTGAATGGAGCAGCAACTACCACAATAAGAAAAAAACTATTAATCTACTTATCTCCAAGTACTCTAGGAAAAGTGAAGTTTAAAACACCCACTCTCTGCACCACATTAGAACCTGCAACGGTCCAGTCACGTACAGTATTGGGTCCATGCGTGGACTTGATTCCCGTGAACTACTTTCTTGTTTTCATGCGGACCACTTGGCCGATCACTTAGCCCCCACCCGACGGTGCATTGAGTGCGCCTATTGCCTCCACCCACGCGGCGCCAGCAGCCAAGGCCACGTCTCGCACGCGCAGTCCCGCTACGCGACAGGCGGATCGACCGAGCAGCCACATCGGCACCGACAGCGCATGCGGAGACGATGCGCCCGTTCACCACGTTGCAATGAAACGAAATTCTTAACATGCATTGCGTGAGCGAGAAGTATGGTTGGCACTTTCAATTAGCCAACTATTTCGCGATATCTGAATAGTAGAAATTGTAGTTTATTTGTAGGAAACAAAAAAGTACTTTTCGATATTTCTCTTTCACCAGATTTTATTTGTTTCTATAAAGGCGATGTATTTAGGTATCGAAATCGTTCAGAAAATGTCACCGCTATGCTGCTTTCTAATATTTCTGAATATATACATTAGGTATGAATTTACAAATTGTATATTATTTATACACACCAATCAGTTTGCATGTAAACTGAGTTTCACATCCTGTTTTTTAAACTATACTTGCTTAATAGAATAAAACGTTTAGTGTCACAGAATACTGCCCGAGTGGATCTCAATAGATAGAAACATTGTAATTATTTATTGGTTTAGAAATTTTAATGTACGACCACTCTTAATCAAACAATCGCGTAAAATACTTTATTAGAACTCAAGCCTCCAACGCCGCAACATAAATTAGAAATTTAGTTACAAATCCTTCCCAGAAAGTGGGGCACTTAAAGAACAGGATGTCTCCGCGTCTAGCAGGCGAAGCGAAACAGTGCGCGGCAATTAAGCGCGGTGCCGACTAGCGCTGCTGAGGCCGAAAGCGAGAAGTAGCGAACAGCGCGCAAAAAAGCGAGTAACGGGCGCTGTTGCAACAGATTCACTGTCCTCGGAGAACGAAAGCGGTAGATCGCGGCTTCGCCGTGGGGCATTGCAGCCCGGCCGACGACAGTGACGCCGACACATAGCACAGCAGATCGTAAATCTATAGTCTGTTAGAACAATGGAAAGCTCGAGGTCTGTTCGCGCATTTACTAAGACACCGCCGAGTGCGTTGAAACATCGTGCCAAGTAGAAGCAGGTGACACAGGCTAAAACTCAGCACAAAGATAACACATTGTTGCTAAAGGTAATGGTTGTGCTTGTAAGTGCGTTGGATTCCAAGTAGGTTGTGCGTGCACGAGAATGCCGCGAGGCTGTGTGTGTGTGTGTGTGTGTGTGCGCGTGTGTGCGTGTGTGTGTGTGTGTGTGTGTGTATGTGTATGTACAGTGTGAGTCATTGTGGAGAAAGCGAGCAAAATGTATCGAATCACTTTAAAGACTTGAGTCTAAAAGAAAAGGGGTAGTATTCATACCATTTAAACATCAATTTTGTTAGAGTGTTTATCAAAAAGCTATTTTAAAATGTGCATTTATTTTTTGTTCCTTTCTGGTCATTTCCCAGTGATTCTTCAGTTTAAACTTGACATAAGAGTGTTGGGACAAATGAAGTGTAACGTACTAAAGAAATTGCAATTTATAATAAACAAAAGGTTTATTCCCACTTGTCATAAATTCGTTTGTTACACCAGTAACAAAGGCTTCTTTGCGAAACATTAACTGATAAATTCAAGTTCAATTACAATGGAGTACACTGAAGTGAAATAAACTCGAAAGTGTTAACTGAATTCTGGATGTGATAAGGACCTACCGAAGAATCCGTCTGAAGTGAACGGGGAAAACATTTGAAACACTTGTTTGATAATAAACAAATACATTGACAATAGTATGTCACTCCATGTCCAATGTACTCCACTCCATGTCACTCCACAATTGAATTATTTTTATCACCGCTTATTTGTAGTTTCTTACTTCCTGAATAGACGTTAATACGCCAAACGTTAATGCGCCCACGATTTGAGGGCAACGCATTAGAATATTACAGTATGTCATTTCCGGGTAATTAAAGTTTTCGAAAAACAATTAAAACTATTGAAAACATAAGTACAAACGTAATAATGCACGTACTGTACGTACAACTATAATTTCCAGTGTTACATCTCACAGACGTATGGCTGATGATGTGGCAAATCTGGCCACGAAATATAAAATAATAATAATAATAATAATAATAATAATAATAATAATAATAATGTGATTGTATTACGAAAATATTAATTATCTGGAAACAACGTATTTCTAAATTTAATTATCATACTATTTTAAATACCTGTGATTTTTTAAACTTTAATTATCTGCGAACATAACTCGCCCTCGGCGCCTTGTACCGTGCGCATGCGCGCGTACTCACCGCACAGCTTCTCGTCCTCGCCGCCAGCGCAGTCACGCGTGCCGTCGCAACGCAGCGTGAGCGGCGCGCACCAGCCCTCGGGGCACAGGAACTCGTCGTTGCCGCACGAACCTGCAACAGCCACCCGTCAGCTCCCACCGCCGGCGCTCCTACACTGGCATTTTTCTAACATGACCGATGATTCATTGATTGATTTGTTCGTGTTTCCTGCTTCGGTCATTAGCTCGTGTCAACTGCTTCGGTCATTAGTCCCGTTAGTGTAGTGCATGTTTTTTCTCGGGAGATGGCGGTGATCTTCCCCCGCTGGATGGCGAGATCCGGCGCCGACCTACCGTCGGCTAGTGGGGTTTCCCCTTAACCAGGGCTCTCCCACCAGCGGGGCACCGCCCCAGCCGGGACAAGCTCTTAGCCCCCGACCGGTCTCCCGGAATATGTGGTAGTGTAGTGCATGTTAATGTGTGTCTGAAAGGGGAGAGGATAGGACAGGACAAGGAAGAGGAAGGAAAGATCGCGCGCGGTCCGTGGCCCGTTTGGTAGGGTACTGCTCCGGCATTCGCCTGGTGTTGATCGGAGAAACCACGGAAAACTATCGATCAGAGCAGCCGACCGCTAGAATTCTCCTCCAGACAGCGATTGAATTCGACGTAGCTGAAAAGCTAGTGTCGAAAATCCTGACGCCGTCAGGACTCGAACCTAGGACCTCCCGGTCATGACCGATGACACTTCATCTGCTGTTACGGTGTCATTCAACCGAGAGCTAAAACGCCATCACGTAGACGTTTAAGCTCCAGATTGGACGAAACCGTAAACGCTGATGAGCTGTCATCAGCCAGGTTACAGAAACCCACCAATAGGTACGGACAGGCCCACCGATTGCCCGGGGCCCCGCAAGACAAGGGGCTCCCATCATGGGAAAAAATTAGTAAAATGTTGAAAAAGAAGTTAGAACTCCAGAAAATTGTTATCATAATTTTATAAGTCGCGGTACAGAAGTTTGATATTTCATAAAATTTTCAATTAATTCTTTTACTTTAAATAGTTATTGACATCACTTATACGGTAGGACTCTATAAAATGAATCAAATGATGCTACCATTAAAATAGGTTCTACTGGAATTCATATTTATTATTTCATATATTTTACGAGCAATTTTATTAAACACTATCACAAAATTATTTTTAGCATTCATTTTTGCGTAAATTGTATAATTTATTTTCCAAACACTTTTCTTTTAGCTTAAACGCTGAAGGTTTTGTTATTCTTTGAAATAAAATACCTTATACAGTTTATTGTTACAACTTTCACATATTTTGATATTTTCGGGGTAGGGGTTACGTTTCATGGAATGATATAATTTTTATTTTCAAACACACCATAACAGATATAGAGATAGTAAACTCTTCAAAAAGTTAAATATTTTACAAAACTGGCTAGTAATAAATGAGTCTCTTACGTTGATTTCGCATAATTTAGAAATGGTACTCTCCTGTACACTCAAGAGGGCAAACTTGTTCCGCAGGTAACACTCTTGCACGGTCTCTCTGACCAATAACTCAGTTGAGAGAATTACATTTAGAAGTGGAAGCCGGAAGTGGTCATGTAGAGCCGAATGACACTTCAGCAAAAACGAACTTCCGGAGAGAGCATCGTGCCCGCATAAAGAGCAATGTCATATGTAAGGAATTCAATGGAGAACAACATTGCATCAGCGCTGTAGTTGCAAAAAACGGAACTAGTTCTTACAAAAGTGTTCTTCTGGAATGTGAGAGTGTCACCTCTTTAGAAACATTGCCAATCTGATACAAAATTCCACAACATAATACTGTTTGTTGGAAGAAGTAACGGAACAACTTTCTCTCTCCATAAATGCGAGTTGCAAGTTCCTTAGCATCCTACTTGGGAGTAAAACGGTATTTCCACAACAATGCCGCAGCAAAAATTGCAACACTTACTTTCGAAAAATGGTTAACAAGCAAAGCACCTGAAAACTGCTTAACACAGCCTGACATGGAGATGACTGTATTGTGCAAGTCGAACAGGTTTTAACAGCACATTCCACGAAACAAACTCCAACATTTGGTACTGCGATGAGATATTTCATGAACACTAAAAATCACCTCTAAAATTGTATTAGAATAAACAGCATTGAAGCATAATAGCCTATGCCCTTTAAGTGGTACATGTTCAACATAATTACCTTGGCCAATTACCTAAATGACATAAATTTGACGAAAATGAGACTTGAGCTAAAAGGAACGTACCATGAAGTTTATATTTTTATTCGTTGAAGTACAGATACCTAACGTAACTTGAAGAAAGGAAAAATATAAAAATACGACGAAATTATTTTATTACTTCTAATTTAATGAACATCTTCGTAACACAATTTTAAAATTAAATTCTTTCTCCCAGAAACTGAAAAATCTAAACAAATTTTGCAAAAAGAGTAAAAGTGATGATATTTCGAATAACGTTTTCTTTTCTCCTAACCCTTAGTCAAATAAAAATATACAAAAGTTCTTAATATTTTTGTAATGATGTGATTCTTTTGACAAAATATTGATTTGTAGTTATTGTTCAAAAAATATTTTAAAAATTAAAACATTACTTACAGGGCTCACTTCTATGGTAATTTAGGGTTTACAAAAATATAAATTCGGCAAAAAATATTAATCCGAACAGAAATTCGTACGGACATATCAGCACATTTCTAAGGAGAATCAACGTTCTTGTAAGGCATCAAGGTAACTAGTTTAATATGTATATTAAATATGGGCAAACTGCTTACAACTGCTTATGGAACTTTCAGGCAAATTATTGATTGTTAGTGATTCCGGACGTGTCAACTACTGGGGCCATTAGTCCCGAAGGTATAGTGCATGTTTCTTATCGGGTGGTGGTGGTGATCTTCCCCCACTGGATGGCGAGATCCGGCGCCGACCTCCCGTCGACTAGCGGGATTTTCCTCAACGAGGTATCTCCTACCAACGGAGCACCACCCCGGCCGGACAAGTTCCAAATCCCCGACCGGTCTACCGGCATGTGTGGTAGTGTAAGTGTGGAGGTGTAAGGCGTGAAGATAGAACAGTGAAGAGGAAGGAAACATAGCGCGAGATCCGTGGCCCTTGTGTTAGGTTAGTGCTCCGGCATTCGCCTGATGTTGATCGGAGAATCCACGGATAACCACCGATCAGAGCAGCCGGCCGCTAGAATTCTCTTCCAGAGAGCGGCTGTATTCGACGTAGCTGTGTCGAAAATTTTGCCGCCGTCGGGAGTCGAATCTAGGACCTCCCGGTCAGAGGCGCTGCAGTGACATCAGTTGATGCACTGAGCCGCCGCTCCGGGTCTGGCAAATGAAGTTTTAGTCTACAGAGTGGCGGGTGCAGCCAAGTCGGTACTTACTCTGACAGTTGAACTCGTCGGCGTGGTCCGGGCAGTCGGGGTTGCCGTCGCACTGCCACAGTGCAGGGATGCACCGGCCGGACGGGCAGCGGAACTCGTCAAAGCGGCACTCCCACTCGCCTGCGAAACAAACAGCAGCACCTACTCACTACCACCATCCAGTGCACCGGAAGGCCGACACGAAAGGCGGGCAACTTTCTTTTGAGGAAGCAACGCGTTTAAATATTCGGTTAAATTAAGAATTAAGCAGTGGCGGCTCGTGCTAAGGTTGCACGGTTGAACAACTCACAGAATACAGAAAAAAATCTCATAATATCTTGCGAATACGCATTTTACTATTAATGACATTCAATATTCAAGACACTACTGCAGTATCGATGTATATTAAATCATTTTGAGCGTCCAACTGGTGCTCTCTCTACTGTTTGGGACCTTCCCAGGAATTGTACTACGCTCTTGGCTCTTGGTTGTATAACTGGGTTTATTGGTTTACTCTTTGGCACTTCCATTTAACATGGGGAACATATAGCCTTTTGATGGCGCAGTCAGGCTAGTGGCGCTGTCTAACGCTGCGCGGCGACGGAGTGAGTCTCAGGGGAATACCCATATTCTGTCTTCGTCTGTCTCGCTTTAACGTAGTTTTATGAATTTCGCTTGTTATTGAAAGTACACAAGTTCAGTCAATTATTGACGATATTCAATGCATTGTTTATGATTGCATTATTTGGTGAATTGTTTTCATTCGATAATAGGTTTGTTGATTCAAAACGTACCTTTGATGAGTTCCTTGTGTAAAGGTGACCGTTCTGGATGGAAGTCCCTTAGTGTCTCGCGGAAGCCAATGTGGCTGCAGCTGGCCAGCGGTTTGCGAACGTTCTTGCGAATACGAATGTGTGTCGAAGATCTTTCAATTTTATTTGTGTGAAAGGTGTCGAAGCAAAAGTGCATGTTGCGGTGTGCTGGAGTCGAATGTAAGTGCCCAGTAGAAATCAAAGCCAAAACCACGTGTGCGGGAGGTGTATATGCCTTACACGGACACGACGCGTAAAATTATGTAAGTAGTGATTCAATATAGACTTTTATTTAGTTTTAATTGATTTGAATTGCGTACACTTTTATTATATATTAATATTTTGAATTTTGGAAATTATTTCCGTCATTCGATGGAGGTGCAGCCTCTCGCCTGTTGGGGCACCAGCCGCCACTGAAATTGAGGTGGTTGATACAGAAGATAATGTTCCCATATTCTGTTATATACAAGGAAAATGAAAGTTACGTTCCTCTTCATACCATTATATGCGCTTTCTCAAGCGGTCAAAGGGTGACTGATCAGTAGGTAGGAAAGTGTGGATTGCCTAGTCTAGGCATTAATCACCCTGTTTCTGAAAACCAAAATCGTTTTTTGGGAACTCACCCATATTACTTGTATTTTATATTACAGGGATCATCCCGATAAGAACTTAAAACTTTCCTAATAATGCATTCACTTTATTATAAGTTGGGAAATGGACTATATTTGCTAGAGGACGTTTTATTTGAGATTAAGACTCACCTAACGATGACGGCGTGGTAACAACAACTTAATGACACTGACAGTAAGTAGATTCCTAGATAATGCATACCAAACAAATTAAGACTAAGTATTTGCAATCGTAGCTCAACTAAAATATACTGATAGTGCATTGAAACTTAAATCATTTCATTATATTCAAAATCTTTCCCGTACTAACCAAAAATGAAGTCGATTAATAGTAATATATAACTTTTTTCTTGAACTCGTGTTATTACAATTAGTTCCATAAAATCAAATTTTAAGTAAATTGTTAATTAGCCTTTCACAAATTTACTTGTATAAAATATTTTTGTTCAATATCATTATGTATTTTTACTAGAATTTATTTTTAATGAAGCAATAATACTACACATTGCTGATTTCTTCCCTTTGCAATGACTCAGCGGAAACCGTTCCAGCAACAGTCATTAGTTATCTTGTTCACGTGATCTCTTACCTGCTCCCGCGTATTTTGAAAACAAGACACGAGCGAGAGCGATTGATGTCGGAGGGCAACAAAAACGTAATCTCAACAGCGAACCAGACACATTCAGCCGCCCTCGCCGTAGGGCGAGCGGTTTATCAGAGTCATTCTTGCTCGCGGGACCCAGTCTCCGTCCTCGTCGCTTACCAGCGTTTACTCTGCGCCGTAAACTTCCGCTCCAGCATCGCGCGCCACCGGAAGACCGCCTTCCGCGCGCGCAGCAAAACAAACGCGAACCGACAAGCGCGCGCGCGCGGTCCGCGGCACACTCGACCCAAGCAGAGGACGAGTTCAAGGAAAAGTGAGTAGAGGATAAATTGATTGAATGATTATTTTGTGTTTCCGGGAGCGTCGAATTCTATAGTAACTTGTACTGTAAGTGTAGTGAATGAACGCATGCTACACTAGCGAGCCACTACCCCATCCGGGACAAGCTTCAAGCTCCCGGCTGGCCACTCGACGTGTGTGGTAGTGTAGTGTGTGTAGGTGTAAATGTGTGTAAGTAAGTGGGGAGGATAGGTCAAAGAATGGGAAGGACAGAATGCGCGCAGTCCGTGGTCCGTTTGTTAGGATATTGCTCCGGCATTCGCCTGGTGTTTTATAGGAGAAACAACGGACAACTACCGATCAAGGCAGCCAGCCGCTACAATTCTCTACCAGACTGCGGCCGAGCTCTACCTACGTAGGAACAAAGTGCCAAAAATCCGACGGAACTCAAACTCTAGGACCTCCCAGCCAGAGTAGAGGATGAAGATAAGTATACACGAGCAAGCGCGACTTGTCAAGTCTGCTTCGCACCGATTGTAACCACTGTCGCCACCCCCACCTGACCCATTACGCGAACAATGAAGCAGATAGCAGTTGCGGTAGATTAACAACCGGTGCGAGTCTGGCTTGGCCAGTAGCGCTTGCTCACGTTGACAAATTTTCACTTCGTGCTCACGTTTCCTTGAATGGTGCTCGAGGCAAGTCTGCTAGGGAGCGTTGCTGCTGCCTGCTTATTTGTACGCAAAATCCGCCAAGTAGAGACGGCAATAGTTTTACAACTGGCACAAGGTAGGCTTGTCAAGTCGCTCTTGATCGTGTATATCCATCTTAACGCATAAGGATGATAGGACAAGGAAAAAAATGTTTCACATCTCCGAACTGTGCCGACAATAAGTAATCACAAAACATCGGATGTTTAGGGAAATTCCTATTTTATTCTAGCGAACTTATTTAAAAGCTGATAATGCATGTGCACGAGTCATAACAAATGATGACATATAACGAAGTTTTATTAAGCTAATTTTTGCTTTTTTTACCATAAATGCCTTTTTTTGCATAAATATATTTTTTATTGGATATTTTTGCCTTTTACGTATAATTTTTATCTACAATGCTAAGATATCGGAAAATCGGCTATGGTCCAACTAACCAACGTCGTAAATTTGAAATTGTGATCCTCGAAAAGTTACAGGTAAAATATTGCAATGCAAACTATTAAGAATAAAATGTAGAAGAGTTGTAAACATGCAAGTGTAGTTTTACATTAAAATGTACGCACTTGTTTTGAGCATTTAAGTTTACAAAATAATATAGACAAAATTACAAACAATTTTTCATTTTATTGTATATGTATCTCATAACACTAACCAGTAACCTATATCTTTTCAGTACCTGTTTTAGGCGCCTAAAAGGCGATTTTTTAGTGCCTAAACATCCGATGCCTAGTAATCACGTATGTTTCCCGCGCTTGGAGATGTAAATATAAATGTCTTCAGAATTACACTTCATTCAATTATACTTCAATAGTAATAGACACAAACAAATTGAATGTCATTGCCATTGTGACAACCTCCCAGGCGGCTTCCGGCTTGTCCACGCAGAAAAACGAAGTCATCCGATTCACTACATCCTTCCCCTTTTTTTATTTGGACACAAAAAGCAGACTCGAAACTCTTAGACCGATCTAAGCTCTGGCCCTGAGCCCCCGCGATGCAGTGTGGTTAAAGGCTCGGTCAGGGACAGTCGCGGGTGAACGACTCCGCCAGCGGAAACGCCCCCATTCGTCACGATCACGACATCGCCATTTCGCCATCGGTGACCTCCTGGCGATAGGGGTTTGCGCGCATCAGTGTGGCGCTCATTGTGAACACCGACCCATTAGAATGAAAATAGGATTGTCAAATGGGAGATCTGTTTTGTCGCAACATTTCGATTGCGTTTCTCCCTAAATGCGTGGCGTATAATTTTGAAGCCTTTTTCATTACAATATAATTAAACACTACCCTCCGCCGGTTGACAATCACATAATAAGTGTCACTTTATGTCTGATCGAGGAGCAAGTTTTCACGAAACTGTCCAAGCGCCTTAGATATCAGAGACGGTAAATAACGGACGCAGAAGGTAAATAACGCGACTAAAATAAATTACGCATCCTTTGAGTATTTTATGATTATTTTCAGAGACACACAGTGATAAACACAAAGTTTGGTGTGCTCTGTAGAACTACGGAGTTATTTCATCGGGCACCCACTGACTGTGGAACTTAGTGAACTCTCATTGAACTTTAGTTGAGATATGAAAAGCCTGATCATGCTGCAACAACTCGCATTCCATTGCATGCCCTTATATTGAATTTTTAACTCCCAAAGATGCTATCCATTCCCACTCCACGAGAGCTGCTCTTTTATAGAACGCGAATCAGAATTCTCAAGTTCTCTTACAGAAAGCGAAACGCGATCAGAATTCTTAAGCGACGTCTTATCCAATTGATCTAAGATTCGGCACACGCGACTATTAAATCTCCACGAAGAGAACTCATAGAACGAATACTTAATAACGACGTCAGGATGTGAGCCTAATGATCGTAAACATACTGATCTTGGTTGCTTGAGATGGGAAGGGATGGGATGAGTTCAAATGGAATAGGATGCTATGCAAAGGAATGGGAAGAGATCGAAAGATGCGAGATGGAGTGACATGAGATGGAACGGGATAAGATGACAAGGACCGATATGGAATGAGTCAGTGGATGAGAGAATGGAATGGGTGAATGATAATGGTAATAACACACCAATGATTAAATAATGGACCGAGAACGGAGATTCGGTAAAACTAAGAAAACCATCCATGATGCACCATGATCGATTGTTTGAGATGTTAATGATTCCGGCGCGTCAACTACATGTCGCCCTTATCTCCTACTGCTAGTCCTGTGTTCCGTACGGAGGGCGTAGGTTCTCTTATGGGAGATCCGTCGCCGACCTACCGTCGGCTAGCGGGGGTTTCCCGAAACAGGTATCTCCCAACAGCGTGGACAAGCTCTAAGCTCCCGCTCGGTCTCCCGGCGTGTGTGGTAGTGAAGTGCATCGTTAGTGTGGAGTGTGTGTAAGGGGTGAGGATAGGACAAGGAAGCGGAAGGAAAGATGGTCCGTGGCCCGTTTGTTAGGGTACTGCTCCGGCATTCGCCTGGTATTGTTCGGAGAAATAACGTACAAGTACTGATCACAGCCGGCTTCTAAACTAACGACAGCCGGCCTCTAGAATTCTCCTCCAGACAGCGAGTGCATTTAACCGAGTAGTGTCGAAAACCCTTCCATCATCGGGACTGAAGTGACTCTGAGTCCTGAGGCACGTCGGTTTGGACATGAGGTTCCACCACGGACCGGCCAGCCGCACTCACCGCAGGCGTCTTCGTCGGAGCCGTCCTTGCAGTCGGGCAGGCCGTTGCAGACGAGGGCGCGCGCCAGGCAGCGGCCGCTGCGGCAGCGGAAGGCGCCGGGGCAGCCGCGCTCCTCGCACCCGGCCTCGTCCGAGCCGTCCGAGCAGTCGGCCACCGAGTCGCAGGCCGCCGACGCCGCCACGCAGTACAGGCCCTCGCGCGAGGTGCCGTTGGCGCACTGGAACTGGCCCGCGGCGCAGCGCGAGAAGCCCGCCGGCGGAGGCGGCATCGGCGGCGGCGGCGCGGCCGACGACGGCGCTTCGGGGGGCGGCGGGGGCGGCGTCGCCGCCGCCGCGGGTTCCGGGGGCGGCGGCGTCGACACGGTCGCGTTGGCGCTGCTGCCCTCCGCCAGGGGCATCGTGGCGTTGTCGGTGGCCGTTGAGTTGGTGGGCATCTCCTTTGGTGTGTCTGGAACAGCGGAGATTTAATATATATTTCATTCGGATATACGTAGTTCAATTAGGTTCATTTTTATGTGTGTTGAGTGGCTTACAACTATTATTATTTCCTAATTTAAAAAACTAACACCAACTACAGGAAAGGGTAGGAAACCACAATCTGCACCTACTCTGAACCATTATTTGAGAATATGTTTAGGAAGGCGTTAAAAGAGTAGCGGTTTTTTATTCGTGTTGAAGAATAGTCTGTTTGAAGCGAGTGGATGACGTGTGGTATAGAGTTGATGTTTGAATAAAAGTAATAGGAAAGAGGCTATGTGATTGGTGATGAATGTTATATTCAGTTCTTTGTGGATTTATTTGTTGGATATGGAGCTAGGGTGCTCCTCAAGTGGGCGGCCCCACCCGGCGTGCCCTGGCCCTGTACTTATCTGCAGGCCAACGGTGGGGCCACGCAGCCGGCAGGGGTTGGGAGGAAAGGAGCAATGCTCTGTTCTAGGGAAAGGCGAGTGTCAGGAGCACAACAGTGCGCCTCCCGCGTGGTTTGCCCTCAATTCTTTTACTTTAGACGCGCTTCACTAAGCTCAGCTTTGGTCAATTATCTTATAGTGTTGGCGATGAATGGCCGATAAATGCCTACTCGCTTCAGATGTCTATCCTATTTGAAAAAAAAACTTGTAAATAAATAATATTTATTTCAATTTAAGTTCGGCACCTCTGCCTATCAGGCAAATGAAGCTGAAGGACATGGTGTGAGATAGTGAAGAAATCGGAATGTTTCTCAAAAACATTCATCGAACAAGTGTAATGTAATTTTGGCAGGTTAAAAAAGTAAAATTACTATTAATCAGCGAGCCTATACAAGTTAAATTTTATTTCATTTCAATATTATTTGAGATAAAATAAATGCAATGAGGAGTGACCTAAGCATATTTCTCAGGTTCCGAGTAGTATTCAATGTTTCCAAGCAGATGATTAACCGAAAAATCAGTGATACTTGGAATATAAGGTAAAATACTGAAAAACTATTCCCAATTTCAGAGGTATTTGCAGAATTATTCGTGTTTGGTATGTTATAAATCAGGAAGTTTAAGTATTATTCTTTTGGTCTTATTCTGGATTGTCAGCAATATAAAACGTGTGTTTGGTATAGATCTTTTAGGCACGTATTCGTATACCCTTAAGGAAAATTCATTTAACGAAACAAGTATTTCCCATATACGACGAGAACGAAAATGTAATTCAGTAACGTAATTATTAGCTAGGCTACCGAGATTCTACGAGCTTTCTACCGTTTCAGACATAATATTTGTCAATTAGTGAAAAGAACGCTATTTCACACTCAACATGTGACCCTCCTGCTCACTCACTAAGACTAACGAGCTTCCTAGATGAGTGGGCAGGTTGCTGCAAACTCAATAATTGCTTGCAAGAGACTCAGCCTAGTAAACAAGAGTAATTATTTTCTTGAAAATTCAGTGTATTTTAAACAATATCCAGAGTGTATGAAAGAATTGCCATTAATTGATCTGCACTGAATAGTATGACCTTCATTTGCTCAATTCTGATTCCAATTGTATTAACATAAACAAAGTTGTATTGCAATATCCATTTACTAAACATGTCAATTGACAATAAAAATCTGTGTCTCGAGAAACAAAAAATGCACATCATAATAATTTTCGTTAATAAATGAAAGTTTTATGGAATTAAAAGGTAAATAATGACGTGAAGAGAGTGAACAAATTCTCGCGAGAACAGCTCATCAACAGCTCATGAATACACGCAGAAACGTGCATAAATTATATTAATTAATCACAGACCGAAACTCTCCTTTAGAGCGTAGAGGAACGCCTTTCTGCGGTGCCTCCAGGTTCCTTTTCACAAGAGCTTTCGCACGTACACTATGCGCTCAAACGAGTGGTTCCCAACAGTTTTCCCATCAACGTCAGGATCCGTTAATTAATAGTGAATGAGAAGAAATCGCATTTAAATGGAAAGTGGTCTCAATATCACGAAGCAAATATTTTTAGTTACTTTAGACATGAAAATGTTAGCATTTTTTGTGTAATATTTTACCATTCATCACTTGCAGTTAATTGTACGTTTTACATTTTCCTTCTCTTGTCTTAACATTGATGTCATTTTAATAAATTATGAGGATTTCTAATACCGTTTTTCTTATTGAAACTAAACTTATTTTCTTATCATTCAGAATATTTAATTTACTTTCTTGTAAATGTTTCCCGTATGCTTTCTTGATTGATGAAATTGAAGAAATTTATCAAGTTGGAAATAAGAATTTCCTCTTTGAAAATAAATTAAATGGCTATTCTTTGACGTCAATGAAGACCTCAAAAGACTACTGGTGTAACGAGAGCAATTTCGTCGCAAGAAACTTTTCAATGCAGAAAATAGCGTTAGGTCTGTAATGTGTATCATGGAATAGACAAAATGGTTTGGAAACGTGTAGAATCAATATCAAACAAAATGTTTAATTCACTGTCAAAAAACTTCAGGTGGAAATACAAAGTCAATAATAATTTAATTTCTATTTACCAGCTTATTCGCGAAAATGTAATCGGTAACTTCATAAATTTAGAGTTAAACAAAAATTAGATCTGCCCAATTTTTTAATCGTAGAAAAAACAACCAAAAAATGAAGCCATTTTTGAGAAAACTTTAAACATGTTGATATATGTTAAGTACCCAAAATTTCAAAATATGTTTCAAACTCACCCAAGCTTCGGTGGGGGAATGTCAATTCGGGAAACAATCTTCTAAACAGTTAAGCATTTATCATTGACGGACGAACAGACATTTCGGCGTCAACCAATTTTTCGGTATCAAGAACCCAATAAAAGTGGATTCTGTTAGAGGAAGCAATTAACCATACATAGAAAACAAGATTCATTCACTTTTTCGATGTCAGGGCTCCACAATACAAGTCTTTCTGTCGAAAAATGTCTCCCCCCCCCCAGCATTTCAATACGCAGTTTTTTACTGCTTTTTGACCAAAAATAAATAAATAAATAAATAAACCCATTAACTGCCAAAATAATTTTGTGCGCATAGCACTCTCTCATTGCCATCGCGTTCGTGCGCGCACATTCATTGTTGGAGCACTTTGGCAGCATGTTTTTGCAACTGTTTAGTGTTAAGTTGCTAACTTCTACTACTATAGCGCTCCACAGCGCCAAACGGTGGTTATATGAGCATTTCTTTCTAGAAAAAGAAGCAAAACCGTTAGACTTTAGCTGCATATGTCCCGTCAACTTTGGTGCGAACCAACCACCGTTTGTTTTACACCGGCCTCTCCCTCCGGCGTAACCACAGACAAATAGCAGCTACGCACGGTTTTAGATGAAGCTTCGAACCGACGCAAGTCATATGTACACCCTGGCCAGGAGTATGCAATGCCTTATGGATCACGGTTCATCAATTGCTTATATGTTTCGTTTAGGATGTTTTCACCGACTGAAGAAATAAAATTCGCAAATTATATTACACAATGTCAAGCAGCAATGAAAAAGGTCTGAGATTCCCAATTGGGCAGGTACCGGGTTAGCAAACCGCGAGAGAGTGATGCATGGCAGATCAACGGTGCAGGCAGACACCTGCGCGTCCACTCACCCAATCGCGTGTCAGCGTCAGCTGGCTGTGCGGGCGGCGCGGGGGGCGTGGTGGCCGGGGTGACCACCTCCTGCACCCACAGCGTGGGCACGTGACCCGCGCCCGCGCTGCCCGCCACCGCCGCCGCCTCCGTGCTGGCGCTGGCGTCGCCGGCGGGGACGGGGGCGGAGGCGTTGCTGGCGTCGGCCTCGGCCGCCGGGGCGGGCGCAGCCGTGGTGGTCGGGGTGGTTGAAGAGGAGGGCGCGGTGGTGGTGGTGGTGGGTTGGCGCTCCTGAGGGGCTTCGGGCACCGGCGCCTCGCGCTCCACCGCTGGCTCAAGGCCGGCCGCTAGGGGGCCCAGTTCGTCAGAGGGAGCGCCTGGAAAAGAAGCCAATCTCCATGTAGATCAATTCTAGCGACCGGCTGCTCTGATCGGTAGTTTTCCGTGGTTTCTCCGATCAACACCAGGCGAATGCCGGAGCAGTACCATTCCAAACGGCCACGGACCGCGCGCGATCTTTCCTTCCTCTTCCTAGTCCTATCCTCTCCCCTTACACACACACTTACACTAACATGCACTACACTACCACATATTCCGGGACCGGTCGGAGCTTGGCTTGCTCGGCTGGGGCGGTGTCCCGCTGGTGGGAGAGTCCTGGTTAGGTGAAACCGCTAGTCGACGGTAGGGCGGCGCCGGATTCGCCATCCAGCGGGGAAGATCACCGCCATCTCCGAGAATAACTGCTGGCACTAACGGGACTAATGACCGAAACAGTTGACGCGCCCGGAAACACGAAAAAATCAATCAATCAATCCATGTAGATCACGTTTGACCCACGATGTACAGTAACTGTAAGGGTGTAACATTTATTCCGTGACAACTGAGGAGCAAACATTCAAAAGGTGACATGTCCATTTGGCAAAAATTGAGTTCTGTTGTGTTTTTTACTTACAATTGTATTTCCAGAGAAAACGTGAGATGTCTTACAATACATTAAGCAGTACTCTATTCGTTGAGTTAAAGACAGTGTGGAAAAGGATAAAAATGTGGGCTACATTTTTCATTTTTATTTGAAAAGAATGAAGTGGACATGTCACATTTGAATGTTTGCTCCTCAGTTGTCTCGCAATACATGTTACACCCTTCTAGGACATGTAGGGAGACAGGGCCGCGACAAGGTAATTTGTGACCTTTAGCAAATTCTTGTTTGTCGCCCCGCGTCGTTACAATGGTTTGAATTTTGTTACATTGATTTTATTTAGCTTATACAGACTTTTTACTGTGAAGTAGAGCAGTAACTTCACAGTTGCTATATGAGTAATAAGTGTTTAAGTTTCGGCCAATGGACATTAGTGTGTGTTTGTATATCTACATTTTTGTATTTATACACTCGGTTTCGTTTCTTGTAATATTTCTGCACGTATATTCACATGAATAAAAAAGTAACCAGCGTTATATTCCGAAATGATTAAATCTCCAAAAATTGTACTACTTAAACTTAATTGGTGTATTTATGTTTTTGGTCCATAATTCAACACTAAAGGACACTTCTATATTTCTGTATAATAAACTTTTTTCGTTTACAATAGAAAAATGTTATAATAAAGAAGATTAAAAATAGTTAATTTTTTCCGCTCTTTGACAAATGTGCGGTTCATCGCTTGTAATAAGGTTGGCGCGGCCCTAGAGAGCGATCACAGATGATCACTTTTTACGAAAGAACATGAGGTGGGAAATTATTTATAATGAAGTCGTGAATACGTGACATTTGTCGCTAATTGTTAGGAAATTTCCTATAGACCGGCAATCCTGTGGTTACTTTCTGAAGCAGTCAGAGAGATTTTTGTACCTGAGGAAAAGTGATAGGAGTCGCCTAACAATCTGGGGGAAATGTGTCATCCGTAACTTCATTGTAAGAAATTTCCCACTGTATGTTCAATGTTGGGGTTAATAGTGAACATAAAAGAAGCATTCAAATTATTAGTGCCAAGAATTGTCCAGGCAGAAGACATCAAGAGTTTATAACCTGACTGCACGTAGGTCATTTTAACCTTAGTCATCTACTATCACTACCTTATGAAAATGTCTATTCCTAATCCTTGCCCTAATGCGGTCTTCCAGTATCTACTAAGCACCTTATTGTTGATTGCCATGTGATGACTGACAGAGAAAATCTTAATATTAATAGTGATTTCTTTATATACTCAACTGTTATTCGGGACCCATGATGGTAATTCAACAAACGTTATTCACATCATATAATGGCAATTCTTTCTTAGAAAAGTATCTCTAAACAATTTAATGCACATTCACAAAGAGATCTAACATATAGGGTACAGTTGCGTCTTATTATTAAATATAGATTTTACTGGATATTACCCTAGTTATTGTAATAGAGTGCATAATTATTTCCCTTAAAAATGTACTATGGTTTTTAGAGTTACAAATGTAACAAGTTGATATGATTTCTAAAATAACGCCAATTTTTCCGAGGAGCTAAAATAATAATGTATATTGTTCAAATACAACGGCACGTATTAGTGAAAATAAGAGATAAAATCTCCCCAGTATTAACATTTGACAGTATAAAAACTGAAGTTTAATTGTTCCAAAATACTTAACTGGAAATAAATAAGATTTCATGACTTTTTTATGCTTACTATAATTCCACCTGTAAAAAATTACCTATTGTGAAGATGTTTGAAGCACGTGTCTCATAAATCACTCTCCCAATACCTTGGATCATGCGGAAATACCACCTTATCCCGACTACTAATTTTACTGCCGCGAAAAAAAATCGCAAAAACAATATTGACAGGACGGAGAGCGGAACGAGGCGGGACACGAGGCGGGGACACGAGGCGGGACACGAGGGGAAAACGGCAGGCGGACACGAGGCGGACACGAGGCGGGACAGGGGACACAGGGGACACGAGGCGGGGACACGAGGTGGGCACGAGACGGGACACGAGACGGGATGGACGGACGACGGACACGACGGGGACCGAGACGGACAGAGACGGACACGAGACGGACACAGACGGGACACAGACGGACACGAGACGGGACAGAGACGGGACACGAGGCGGACACGGCGGACACGAGGCGGGACACGAGGCGACAGAGGCGGGACGAGCGGGACAGACGGAGAGTGCTCACTAGAACCACTGCTGCAGGTCGTTGCAGCGGTGGGAGGCGGTGAGGAAGCCTGAACGTCTTTACGAGCGGGCAGCGCAATAGGCAGGTGCGAGAAATACTCTGCGGATTTCTCCAGGCATTGCGTTTTGCCACGATGCATCTCGCAACAGCTCTTAAATATTTACGATGATGCACTCACCACCGCCTCCGCCTCGTCTTCTGACCTGTCTCTCTTCTAATCTACCTTCTGAGAATTATACGCCACGATAATTTATTCACTTGGCCTAGGCGAAAATGATATTCTTCTAGTTACGTAATTCAATGTACTACTACAAGATGTGCATTCTTGGTTTAAATGAAACGTTGGAAAACGAAGTCATAAAAGTGAATATTAAATGTGAAGTCATGGTTACACTAGTCATATGATAGTCGTCAACTGACAAGCGTTATGATTTCCGAAAGTATATTCCTTGATTGCATATTTGCTTTTATTCTTTCGATTGTTTCTGAGAATGTTTATGACTAGAGTAGAAACAATCGTTCAAACCTGAGACGGTCCTAATTCTCATGACGTTTTTGAATCGATTATCACTAGTATCGGTTATCATTAGTAAATTAATAAAATGAATGTTCCTCGTCAATGAGAGCATCCAGAATAAGACGAATATTGATACAACAGAAGAAATTGCTGCAATAATGGGCGCACGGCGTGGTGGATGTGTCGCTAATATGTCACGTATTGGAGTCGGAGGAAACACCCATGCTGGATGCGTGTTGCATAGCAACGATTGCAGGATTTACCAAGATATTGGTCGGCGCCAGCGATAGAAATCGTGACATAAGGCAACGAGCCAAAAAAGGTGATGAAGTGACAGAGTAAAAATGGGTATTCGAGAGAAAACAGACGTACAAAAAGCATTGGTCAAGTACATAAGAGTGACAGCGTATACGAAAACGATGCAGCACATTAGAGAAGCAGAAAAGGGAAACTTTTTAAAAGCGAAAGTGAAATATTACAAGGAAAGAGAAACAGGAATATAGTAATAATGAGATGAGGAATCTCCAATAAAAGAAGGGACAAGATCAAACCAGATGAGAAACGGAGTGAGAGTCTCTGCCTTAGCGAGACAAATTGTAATAGGAAATATACATGAAAATAATAATTGGAGATGGAACAGAGGCAATTGACGCAAGAACAGAAACCATACCTTAGGTTTGGGAAAGAAGTAACCCGATTGGCGTTGGTATCCCAGATTTCAGATATGCAAATGAGGACACGAAAAGGTAGATTAGAATAAAGTCAAAAATAAAAAAAAACTCAAAAGAAAGAGAATATTCGGAAATAGAACCAGCCCCACTTAAATAGTGTATGCGACATTAAGCAACCGCAAGATGACAAACGAAATGGGAGTGGGAAATAGGAGTAATCTTGAGCTTTGTCGAAAGGTGTTCCAATAGGTACCTGAGCTCTCTCATTTAGACAGTCAGTGTATTCTTATGTTTTAACAGTTATGTATCATACATTATTTTCCCACTCCATTTTAATCTTCTACGATTAATACATACATTTATTAGGATGTCTGTGACATGAAAGTAAATAAGACGCGACTTAACAGACACAAGAATGAGTTTAATTATAAGAAAGAGTAATCAGAAAATCACAGGCATTCCTACAGTTGGCATATTCTGCTTGAGAGCAGAGTCCTTTTCAAGTGTGGCGTCATACGGGTGGAATCAGTACACAGACGAGAGTGGGTTGTAATAACAGCAGGTTTATTCACAATTTAGACCGTAGTCACAAATAACCAATGCACTGTATACAATTAACTAATCAAATAGACCCACTGCTAGGAGAGATATTTACAACGGTCTACCACACCGCAACATACTAACTAATGTTTCGCCGTGCGTAGTACCCCTGCCCTGAGACCGACTACATGTCTCACCAGTCACGACAATAAATCAGACACAACTTCTTCGCCGCGTGCACGCTCCCAACTCTCACGGACGACCTACGCTGCCGCTGCCAGTATCACAAAGAAGAACGAGCTATTGTTTTCACGGCCCTTAAATTGCCCTCGCGACGCTGCCCGCCGCCACCATTGCCTCCGCCCTAACGCCCGCACACCCTGTCAGAAAACCCCGTGCGTCATAGCTTATCCCTTTGTCTACGCATCCGGTGCACACCGCGCCACGTGCCCACACTGTTTTAGCGACATGACGCTACACAAGTTTGTCTCATCTGTAGCACCTAAAATTACAAAGTTGAATTACTTTGGGTTTCCGCGTGCGTCAAATGCTATGGTCACTAGTTCCGTTATTGAAGTGCACGATTTTATCTTAGAAGGGGGAGTGTACTTTGCTCTCTGCATGGTGAGATTGGGCCCCGACCTTCACGTCGCGATAAAGCGTTTTTGCCATCAACTGTCTCTCACGAGCAGGGCACCGCCCCAGCCTGGACAAGCTCTAAGCTCGTGTGTGGTAGGTAGTCCATGTTAGTGTGTGTGTGTGTGTGTGTGTCAGAGTTGAACAAGGAAGAGAAGAAAAAAGACCGCAGGCGGTCCGTGGCCCGTTTGTTAGGGTACCGCTCCGACATTTGCCTGGTATGTTCCGACGGCGGCAGAATTTTCGACACTAGCTTGTGAGCTAGGTCGAAATCAGTCGCTGCCTGGAGGTAAATTCTAACGGCCGGCTACTTTGATCAGTAGATTTCCGTCATTTCTCCGTTCAACACTAGGAGAATACCGGACCAGTATCCTAACAAACGGACCAAGGACCGCGCGCGATCATTCCTTCCTCTTCCCACTCTTATCCTCAACCCTTACACACACTTACCCTCTCATGCACTACACTACCACATATTCTGGGAGACCAGTCGGGACCTTAGAGCTTGTCCCGGCTGGGGCGGTGCCCCGCTGGTGGGAGAGTCCTGGTTAGGGGGAAACCCCGCTAGCCGACGGTAGGTCGGCGCCGGATCTCGCCATCCAGTGGGGGAAGATCACCGCCATCTCCCGACCAAAACATGCACTACATTTACGGGACTAATGGCCTCGGTAGTTGACACGCCCGAAATCACTAACAACCAACCAACCTAAATTTAAAATATTCTGTGTATTTTTCTGAAGGACCGTTCCTGGGCATCTTTAGTAGTTAGTTTCTAATATTCTTGTTTTCAAACATTGTATATTTATAATGTAATGTAGATCAAAAACCGATACTATGTAACCTAAAAGCCCTTCAAAGACATAATATTGTCGAACAAGGACAATAAAAACTATTTTAAATAAAGGGCGGGGGCTGGGCTGGAGGCTGACAGCGGCGCCTCGACGGAGGGAGTTAAAGCGCCAGCGGCGGGCGAGCCAGCCAGCGCGTCAGTCGGCGAGTTCGGTCGACTCGCTTAGCTCGTGAAATTAAATCAGTCCGCGCCGCGCGACCACTCGGATCCGCTTTCTATGGCTTGGAAATGCGCCGAGAAAATTGAAAGTTATTCGCTGCAACACCCGGATGCGAGAAGAAAGGGCGCACGATGACAATATAGCAAGTTATTTTGACTACTACAGATTTAATTTTCTCTTTTACAAAAAAGTTAGTCATTTTCGGTATTCTTTCTTTTCTTCTTGCCCTTTAAAATAAAACAGGCCCCTCATAAAATTCGAACAATAATAGAATGCATGTTAATGCTGTAAAGTGAGTGACAAAATGTAACAGTTTATATTTTAATCCACTTTCTTTTAAGACTGGCTTTTGTATTTGCTGGGGCCACATTTTGTTACATTTACTTTCCAGATTTTTTTTTAAATCCACTGTATGAAGTTAATGCCATGAAATGGTATAAAATAGATTACCTGAAACTTACGAAAAAATGCTTAAAAATATCTTTTTTATTATTTTTATGTACGGTATATGATTTTCTTACTTTCTTAGTTAAATGAATTTCATTTTAATCATTTCCTCGTTTCAAATTCTAATCGAACAGTTCATTAACTTTATATTATTTCTGACCATTGAGCTGTAAGAAGGACTACTTGGAGGGAATGGAGCACGAATAAGTCAACGAACGAAGAATGTATTGAAATTTATTACCTCCCCTCTAACGCTTGCTATCATTCATTAGAAAGCCAGTTAATAATTATTAGGATACGCTACTTAACTCACCTTACAACCGTGATCTGAAAAGAAAATATTGTTTCGTCGATAATTACACGAAGATTATGCCAAATAATACCTTCACAGGGAATCCTTAGAAGACTGAAATAAAATATGGGAATCCATTTCCAATTTTTCATTTGTCACTCATTTCATTTCGGAAACCATTCGCAATATCAGCAATCATTAAGTATCATACATTTAATGATTATCGACTTCACTCGTAACTAGGGGCGGATTTTAATGAAATGCTATCTTTCTATTTTCACTTTAGAACAACGCCCTTTAGCATAAAAATTAATTTTATGTTATGACAAAAGGAAATGACCGATTTTAATATGCCATTTTTTGCATATTTCGTCGATTTCGATTAATAATTTTTTTAGCTTTTTACGTCATTTTAATGCATTTTTCGCTGATATCATTGATTTTAATATCATTGGAATCATACTGCTTCAAACAACATTATCGAGATGCATCAAATGTTCACCACAGAAATATTCCTCCTGAAATATTCCTGAGTAGCCTATTCGATTTCTTCGCTCATATATTGTAATGTCAGCCGTTGTGTGTACTAAGTTATCTACGGTTCCTGTGACGCCGCGGTAAATAAACGTATTGATTTCTTTGTAAAGAACAGTCCGAACCAAAACTTTGCAAGCTGAGTTCACTTGAATAAAGGGAAGAAGCTTCGATTATATAAGTAACAAATATAACAGTTGTTCATTTGAAGAGGTTTTGATCAATTTGTTTACCTAATTTTTCTTTGTTTCAAGAGCATTATTAAAACATTTCATGGGTATTTTATTGATCATTTTTGGTAATGTTTTCGGCCGCTACTCATAACTGAATAAGATGGAGGAGTTTTCCGTACCGGATGTAGCGCATTCGCACCGGCTCTTTCCTGGCCCATCCTTGCAATAACACGTAATGGAATTCCGGGGCGAAGCGGTTGGCTTCGCGTGCCCTGTCGCCGGCCGCGCCTGGTGGGCCCGGTTCGTCGACCGGCCGCGCCAGCTCCACTTTCGCTGCGCCGATCGGTCGCCGCGCCGCAATCTCTACAGCCGTCTCGCCGCCGCCATCGCTCTCTCCACCGTCGGGCTCGTCCACCCACTGCCGCCCCGCGACCCGCTGAAGCTCCAGAGGAACTGCCGTTGTCATTGAGAGCACAGGCTTCTTTTTGTTGTTTTGGGGTGCATCAACATCAAGGTCATTAGGACTCTAACATCACTATTGGAGTTAACATTATGGTAACTGAAAAGATACGGTGATGATAAGGGGTGAACGGACGAACACAAATACAACCATGACCGAGGCGGGAGTCGAACCCGCAATCCTTCGGTCGGAGATCGCTACGACACTATTGCCTTAGCGATCTAGGCCACCGGATAGGCTGAGAGCACAGTTTGTTGCTTTGAGTTCCACAGCCGTTTCGTATCTACTATTGTTGCATCCACTGTCGCTGCGTTCACTACCGTGCTTACATACCCACTGGAGTCTTGCGTTCCCCGTAAAAACCAGAGGTGCTGCTCTTATCACTGCTAGTACAGTTCATTGCTTTCAATTCGCAGCCACCTTTTCGTATCTATTACGGTTACCTCCACAGCCCGCGAACTCCCTCCTTCCCAGTTTCCAAAGGTGCTGGCGTCATCGCTGCTGGCACAATTCGTTGCTTTCAGTTCCTCAGCCAACGATTCGCATGGTTTCCTCTATTTCGCACAATTACCTACACACTTGTTGCCGCGTCCCCCCACCCCCCGAATCCTCCCACCGCCAAATGCCGCCCACGGAATATCTACTGTATCCCACCGGCCACCGCCAACGTCATTTCTGTCGCATTCACCACTTGCAACGCCTTCCGACACAGCCGCCGTCATATTATAGTGCGATTTTTCTAACCGTGCTTCTGGCAGGTATCAGCTGTTGACGGTTTCATCCAGTCGGGAGCTTTAACATCACCATAGTGCCATCACTGTAGCGACATATAAGATCACCATTAAATGAAACCGTCAACAGGTAATACCTGCCAGAAGCACGGTTAGAAAAATCGCACAGCTCTCCTCAGCATCGTCAATCCGGCCATCCCACGACCAACGGCACGCTCTCCTTGGCGCTTCCCGCCACAGTTTCCGACGCCTCTCACTACCGCTCCAGTCTCCAGCGCAGCCATTCCGATCTCCACCGTCGCCGCGCGGCGAAAGCGGCGGCGCGGGGCGCGTGCCAGACGCCGCGCAGTGAGACCAAACGCAGAAAAACGGGGCGAAAACCTCAAACGGCTTCTTATTCAGTTACCACTTCTAATACGAGGTTTTCAGTTCGTTAAAAATGATATCGTCGGCGAACATGAAAAGTGACACAACTCACAAATTATTATGTAAAAGTAGGCGAGGTAAACGAGAGGTCATTAGTCCCGTAAGTGTAGGGCATGTTTTTCCATCGGGAGGTGGCGACGATCTTCCCCCGCTGGATGATAAGATCTGGCCCAACCAAGCGTGACCTAGCGGGGTTATCCAAACCCAGATATCTCCCACCCGCGGGGCATCGCTCCAGCCTGGACAAGATCTAATCCCCCGGCGGGTCTTCCAGCTGTGTGGTAGTGTAGGGCATGTTAGTGTAAGTGTATGTGTGTAAGGGGTGAGGATAGGACAAGGAAGACGAAGGAAATATTGCGCGGTCCGTTGGCCCGTTTGTTAGGGTACTGCTCCGGCATTCCCCTGGTGTTGATCGGAGAAACCACGGAAAACTACCGATCAGTGCCCGGCCACTAGGATTCTTCTCCAGACAGCGACTGAATTCGACCTAGCTGAAAAGCTAGTGTCGAAAATCCTGCCGCCGTCGGGACTCGAATCTAGGACCTCCCGGTCAGAGAGGCTGCTGTGACATCAGTTGATGCATTGAGCCACCTCTCCCGGTCAAATGGTTTCTTATGCAGTTAACAATTCTAATTTGAGGTTTTTAGTTAATTAAAAATTATACCGTCGGCCCACATGAAAACTGATACACCTCTCAAATCATTATGTTAAAGAATGTCAAACGTGACATACCACACAAATCAGTATGTAAAAGTATGCTAATAAAATTCCCTATATTTCCGAGTAACAATTTCATTAAGGTACTTCACAAGTCAAGCCGATATTTAGACAAAGTAAAACAGTGTCTTTGACCACGGAATAAACGGACCCACTCAAGTCAAAACCGTCCTTCTGCAAAACAACATATTTTGAGATGAGCCACTTCATTTCGACGATGTTTAAATTAAGAAAAGCACCATGGTGAATCCAATACCAAATCTAATTCAGAAAAACAGTCTCACAACACCCATATTTAAGCGATGCAAGAGCCACCTCACGAGAACATACACTATACTTATGGGACTAATGACCCTAGTAGTTGACGCGCCTGGAATCAAAGAAACAATCAAACTTCCCTCTCCAGATTTTCTTCTTGATGTTTGGTCCTCGTTTTCGCCGTTTGGTCTCACTGTGCGCCGGGCGTCGTCGGCGAGGGGGAGGTGGAGGGGGAAGGGGGACTGGGAGCGCTCCCGCCGCCCGCTCGCCCGGGCTGCAGGAAGGCCTCCGTCGCGGAAGCCTCCTTTACACCCCATTCACTCGCTTCCGTTTGACGAACCATTACAGATTCTTTTTGGATCAAATGATTAATTTGTTTCCGGGCATGTAAACTAATAAGGTTCTTAGTCCCGTAAGTGTGGTGAATGTTGTATCTAATCTCTAAGGAGGTGGCGTCGTTCTTCCCCGCTAGAAAGTGAGGGCCGACGCTGATTTATACGGCAGCTTTCGGGATTTACCGATTAAGGTATCACCACAAGCGAGGCACATTCCCAGCTGAGACAAGCTCTTACCCCTAACTGGTCTCCCGACATGTGTCATGGTGTGGTAAGTGTGCATGTAAATGTGTACGTGTGTATGTATAAAGGGGACAGATAAGGACAAAGCTGACCCCACACGCGTGGTCTCATAGTTCGGATACAGCTCCCGTATTCGCTTGGATCCGTGATTGTTAGTGATTCCGGGCGAATCAACTACTGAGGTCGTTAGTCCCGTAAGTGTTACTGCACGTGTTCATCGGGAGATGGTGGGTGATGTTTCCTCACTGAATGGTGACATTCCGCTCCGAGCTGCATGGCATTCGCCTGTGGTTGATAGGAGAAACCTCCTCGAAAAACTACCGATCAGAACAGCCGGCCGCTAGAATTCTCCTCCAGACAGCCACTGAATTCAATCTGGCTAACAAGAAAGTATCGAAAAAACCTGCCGCCATCGGGACTCGAACCTAGAACCTGTCGGTCAGAGGTGACATCAGTTAATGCGCTGAGCCACCTCTCCCGGTACCGTATTCGCCTGGAATTGATGTTTTAGCGAACAGGCGCATGTGTATAGCAGAAGCCTCTCTACGCATGCGTGCGTTCGCTAACACTACGAAATCGTTCAACAGGACGCGTGTCGCCAGGATATTTGAAGGACTGTCTTCCAAACGTCATGTGTTCGGAAATACGGAACACAAAGCTATCTCTAAACTTTCGTGACAAACTGTTTTGCCTGACCTCAAGCTCTACAATTCCTTAAATTCTCTTTTCGGAAAAGTCGTTCACTTATTAAATTTTCTTCTTCTCATTTTTCGTGGATTGTTACTAATTTTCAAGTGATTTTATTATTTATATTTTATAATTTTGGAAACACATCATAGGTTTATAAAAAAAAATTTCTATGGTCTGCAACGATCTCGGCTCTTTAAAGAAAAAAAAGCATTACATAATTGGAAATGTTCAATTGAGTTAGTTCAAGCTCGTTAGAGATGTCTTTTCCTGGGTCCAGAAGAGTTATCTTTATTGCTCTCTCCACGCGCCTGAGTTGCGCGAAAAACGTTAAGTAACAAGATACATAAATGTTCTTTCTTCAAAAGTTTCGTCGTGATGCCGTGGTTTATCCTTCCACAGTGTTTGTCCTTGTGAAGAGCAACTATACAATACTGATTACAAAAAATATCTGTGTACAGCTCAATTGAACTTCAAGCAAAATTCGTACTCCTCGCTTTACATACGAATTTATCCCGATTTTCCAACCGTATTTTTGACCTACAGATTTAGGAAAGATGTAATAATAATGTTGGGGCACTTCTAGAAACTGAATATGCAGGGCAGCTCAACCTCAGGCTAAGTTTCAATGCTGTTCAATACATTCATGAAAGAAAATTAAAGACAAAATATGGGAGATTTATGCGAAAGCTCTGGAACAGCGTGTAAAACAAGATTCTCATTTGGAACTTAAAAGTGTAAAAAAGATATAGATGTATTGCAGTCACTATGCATTTTCTTTGTTACAGGCATTTTTCTAAAAGAGTTATCTATGATGATAACTCTTTAGTTTGAAAATAGAACTTTAAAAGCACGGACATAAGCAAAGCTCTCTGTTCAGCAGTTGCACGAGGCAAATCAGACTTTATCTTCTATCTCCAGTTATAATCGCTACCTCAAGTATTATATTTTAACCTAATGAACTAGTTATTCAGTTCTTCGGTCCAAACTAAAACTATTGTGTTATACCTTGCAGTCTAAATTTTCAAACCTCACTTGAGTTCGAAATTCACAATTACAAATGCTTTTTATTTTCGCGTGGTAAAATAAAAAGCATTTCCTATGCATGCCTGATTTAAAACTACTGTTGATTTTGGCAATACATTTTAATATGAATTTTTTAAATAGATTCCCAGTATTCACAGTTAAATTCTCATTTTGAAAGGCGAAGGCAATCAAACCCCAAGGGCGGCATAAGTCAAAAGAAATGCCGCAATCGTACCTCTCATCAATTACTATCGGGGACGCCGTCCGAGGTTATCCAGCTCGTCATCCATCACTGAGGACTTTTTTAGGACTGGCCCGCCGCACTTAACGACGCAAGCCAATGTTCAGCGCAGCGATTTGGAGGCCGAGCGAGTGCAACTTCATTATCTATGCACGTCTTCTAGAATTCAGTAGGAAATATAGTATTTGCCCTTCATGAAGCAAATTATTGTTTTCAATGTCGCGGCAGAAAGTATTATTCCTTCACGAAGGACATGGAGCCCAAATCTATAGCTGATTTACTCTTGAAAGTAGATTTTATTACATTGATGTGAATATTTTGTTAACAATCCTTGCAAAAAAGCTTATTTTTTCCTATATTTAACATTCAACTAGTTTATGGCTTAGGGTAAGGATCACAGAATTAGGGAAACACAAAAGTCACATCGCCCCGTAGCACGTCACACAGTGTTCAACTGTTTTTCACGTAAATAAATAAAAAAATAAATAAATGCGTTCCGGAGGGCGAGCGGGCGGGAGGAGCGTGGCGTGAGCGTTGGCGTGGGCGTGAGCACGGGCGACTTCGTTGTGCAACGCGAGCGCGAGCTCACTCAGGCGGTGCGTGTGTCACGTGCCAATAAAAAGTGAAAATCCAGGAATGCACCGCAGCGACACGAGCCTGACACCATCGCCTCCGCAACCCGGGGCGCCGGCGATGGTGATGGCGGCAGGGAAATGGAAATTGGAGCGGTGGCATTAGCGGTGGCGTTAGCGGTGGCACTATCTGTGGCAGTACCAGTGGCATTAGCGGTGGCATTAGCGGTAGCAGTAGCGGTGGCACTATCTGTGGCAGTACCGTGGCATTAGCTGTGGCATTAGCGGTGGCATTAGCTGTGGCATTAGTTGTGGCATTAGCGTGGCAGTAGCTGTGGCAGTAGTGGTGACATTAGCGTGGCATAGCGGTGGCATTAGCTGTGGCATTAGCGGCGGCACTAGCTGTGGCATTAGCTGTGACATTAGCCGTGGCATTAGCTGTGGCATTAGCTGTGACAGTAGCTGTGACAGTAGCGGTGGCATTAGCTGTGGCAGTAGCGGGGACATAACTGTGACTAGTGCAGTAGCGGTGGCAGTAATGGTGATAGCAGCGGTAGCGGAAACAGTAGCGGTGGGAGTAATGGTGATGGGAGGGTGCTAGTAATAGTGGCACGAGCGGTGGCAGTACCGGTAGCAATAGCGGTGGCAGGGGCGTTGTCAGTAGAATTGGACGTAACAATGGCAGTAGCAGAGGAGCGATGGCAACAAAAGAGGAGCAGTGAGAGCGGCAACAGCAATGGCTAGGACAGTCACAGGGTGGCTGTGCGGTGGGTGGGTGGGTGGGCGGGCGTTGGCAGAGACAGGCGCGTAATAACGGGTTGGCGGACACGCAACGTTCGACTGCCAGTTGACGAGTCGTTAAACACCTACGGCGTGACAGATGACATTCAGATAGCTTCCGATGACATTCCTGATGCTGTTAGCTAAGTCGCGTTATTGAAGCTATTATTGTGGGGATTAATGTTGGCTCTTAACAGGAATATATTTCACAAAAAGTAGATAAGATAGGGAAATTAAGAACTGACTGAAATAGAATTGACGCATATTGCAGAATTAAGTCATACACAATCTCTATTTCCAAGTCTCTACACTCCGTGATCATGAGTCACAACCAGGACATTGGCTGAGAAAAGATCCCTAGACGTGGATTTAAAGCACTACATAAAGAAAGGGTGAAAATAAAGAAATGAAACATATTTGCCCAAAAGTTTAGAAAAATCAAAATAGTTATTACAACACACACACACACACACACACACAACAACAACAACAACAAAGTCAAAACACATTAAATCCGGTATGATCGACTGAGTCTGCTAGGTTGACTGACTAAATTCTTGGGGTCAGCTATTTTCTATCCCAACCCTTTAGAGCTCGATTAGCTTTAATTCAATGACTAAATGTGTATTTAAAATCAATATTATTTTATTTAAAAAATGAATTATTTCGTATTTTGAATAAACTCAAAGTATTTGTTTGAGGTAAATAACTTTTATTTAAAAGAAAACCGATTAAATTTAATAATGCAGTATAATGTATCCCTAAAATCACACGCAAAGAAAGTCTGTTGGCAGCCTTTACTACTGCCAACGCCCATTGGCAAATTTTGACTGAAATCTTAAATGTTGACCCCAATTTCAGAAGACTTGATGACGAAAGAATTTACTTATCGCCAATATTGGCAGTGAAAGCCAGGATTTCCTAAACCAACATAAGCCCATTTGCGTCCTGAATTTAGAAATGTCATTCTCATGCGATGCTCCAAACTCTGACAAACTTTGGTTTGGGATCTAGCCCGTAAACTTTGTTGTTCATATTTACGTATAGAACTTTAAAATGACATTGGTTAGCCAATCTTCTTATCTTGTACTTCTGAAGTTCAATCATTGGAACAAGAAAGAGCGGATATACAGTCTTACGGTTGATGATGAGTAATAGAGTATTTTTTTACTTCTGTATCGGTTACAAAACGTAATAAACCTCCGCAATCAACAGACAATAGATTATAGCATTTGATAGGGCGCATAACTATGAAACCACGTTCTCTTTCAAAGAAATCGTGCTTTTAATGACTCAATGTCGTTCCGACGTCAAGTAGATCGAAGAAACTCCTGATTCATCGTTTGCATAGCAAGGCCAAACGTGATGGGTTGGAAGTGGCGCTATGCCATGGCAGTACCATGTAGGAAAAAGGGTACGCTTATCGTTCGTGTTCACAATGTTTCGTGGAAACTTCAAGACGGGCTTAGCTTTGAGGCAATGTATACCGCTCTTCTGCACAGAATTTCAGTTTAAAACTCACGGATAACGGGGCGTTAAAGTTTTCCTGCATCCTAGAATAAAATGGTTACACAATATATGACAAATGGTGAAAATATGCTCTATAACTCGAGTTACAACAAAGTGAGAAATGCTTTGAAAAGGCTAACTTCCATTCGTTTGCCAGTTGCAATGCTCATTTCCTTCCCACATATCAACAGTTTTTATTGCTCATCGGAACATTTGTGTTCTGCGTTACAGTGATTAGTACAGACAGGCTACATTAAAAGTAAGACTATTCTACAAAAGAATGATCTTTTGAAAATAAACTGAAAAAATCCCAAAAAGATAACTTCAAATTTTTGTGGATATTTATATTATTGATTCCAAAAAGTTGTTTTCAATAAAGCGACAAAATAACTTCCTTACGAACACACGAATTGCAAATAATAATATTAATAAATAATAATAATAATAATAATAATAATAATAATAATAATAATAAATTTTGTAAAAATTAAACCCGGAGTCGTTTCTATCACAGAATTTCAAAATACTTTCTGTACAAGAAGATGCCACTAAATTGCATACGCTTTTTTTTAAATCATACATTTTAAGCCTAAAAAGCCTACAATATGTTTTTTAAAGCCATCTAAAATTCACTCACCGGGTGGAGGTGGCGTCTGCAATGGCGTGGAGGGGCTTGCACTCTCCGGCGTGGTGGTAACAGCCGCAGGAGTGGTGGTGGGGGGGGGGGGTGGTAGTGGTGCTGGTGGTTGTAGTTGTGGTGGTCATGGTGGTGACTGGGGCAGCAGTGGGAGTGGTGGTCACTGCAGCCATCGTGGTGACGGGGACAGCCGGGGACTGCGTCTCTTCGTCCATATCCACGCGATCTTCCAATTTCGACAGCGGCACTGCCACTGCTACTTTCTTGCCCTCGGCGTCCACCTGAATAGAGCACACTCTTGTCATCTCCCAAACTCTGCATTGGATGAAATGGATACAACGAAAGGTACTTCAATTGCACCCCCAGAGGTGTTTGATTTTAAGGTCGTGAACAAACAAGATTTACACACTAGCACTGCTACGGAATGGGTGTTTTTTACTGCACTTCTTGAGTGGTTTTTAATGTTTTGAAAGACTCTTTAGATCTTCTCAACTTTGACTCTGTAATATCTCAAATAATCTCAGAATTCTCAATATTAGGTTTTAAGCACTTATCTCCGTCAGAAAACTAAAAAAATACGATAACCAAAACGACTGAGAATAATTAATATTGAAGTTTAAGTAAAGTGTTTAGATGAAATAACTTACGCCCTATCAATACCTATGGTTCTCTGAAAGCTTAAATATACGGGAAGTCAGAACGCGATGTAACATCCAAATTACGATCAGTAAATACAGTTTGAACCCAGAAGAGTTTTACGATATTTGAAGAAGACGCATAGCCTTGAATTCATAAATAATGAATGGATGCTATTTTTTTTCTCTGGTATGTATAGAATAAACGTTTTGGTGCAAATTCATAAATTGTCAACTGTTACTTGGTCACTTTAAGGGTTTAAAGTCAAACAACACTAATTACAAATCCAAAACTTGGGAAAAATGAAATAAACCAAAAATATTACAAGGGATTAGTGTCAAACAACCCTAAATTCAAAAATACCAATTTGTGTTATGTATTAAACCTGAATTATGTTAAACCTGAAATTAATTAAACCTGAAATCTGAATGCCATGAATTATCAAATTTATGTTTTACGTCGGTTTCTCCTCTCTACACTAATGTTCAACTTATGAGTTAAGCGTTGTTTGAATTCGTCAAATGAATAAATGTATTTGGTGTTTCTGGGCACGTGAACTATCGATCAGACCAAGCATTCTCCAAAAAGTGGCAGAATTCGCCCTAGCTTTGCAGTTATTGTCGAAAGTTCGCCACGGGCGGGAGTCAAACCGTAGAGAATCGTCGATCGCGTCGAGAGCCTCGTGGGCGTGGGCGTGTCGCTCACCTTCTTGCGCTTGGCGGGCGGCGGGCCGTCGGCGTCGGCGGAGGCGGCGGGCCCCACGGCGTTGGCCGCCGCCGCCTCGTCCGCGCCCTTGTCCTTCTTGGCCGCCGCCAGCGCCTTCTTCCCGCCAGCGGCTTCTTGGTGGGCGCTGCAGGGGGGGCCGGGCCGGGCCCGCCGCGCCGGGGCCCGTCTCCAGGGCGTTGTCCAGGCCGGCGGCGTCCGGCGCGGTGGGCGGGGGGCCGGCCGGCCGGGCGGCGCTCGTCGCCGGGCAGGGCGTTCACTGGCACCTGCGGAGGACGCGGTTCAGAGCGCGGGAAGTTTGCGAAGGCGGTAGCACAATGGCATGGAGTGCCTTATTGATTGTTTGTTAGATATTTAATGTCTTATTTTACGTGGCGATGCTCGGACCATCAGGCCCGCTCTTCCGTCTGACCACGCAAAATTCGCAACGCTTCTTTTCCATCTAGCGGAGAAAGGAGGTATTATCTTGGGCGACGAAAGAGGCGACTTTTGAATTTAGCCCAGTGCCTCCTTTTAAGGCTTGAGGATCTTTCACATGCAGTAAATCTACCACATGGAGCAGCCGGCTTTACTTCCCCTCCGAAGGAAGGCGTACGAAGAATTTTTCGTCCTTAAAAATCCACAAGATTCGATCTGGTATAAACGCGCAAATGATTTGATTGATTGCTGATGGCGAGATCTGGCGCCGACCTATCCTTGCTTGCGGAGTGTTCCCTAATCAAGTATCTCCCACCAGCGGGGCGCTCTCCCCCAGGAGGGACAAGTTCTAAGCTCCCGACTAGACTTCCGGCATGTGTGGTAGTGTAGTGCATGTAAATGTGTGTGAGCTTGGTTGGTTGTTAGCTTGGGCGCGTTAACTGCCGAGGTCATTAGTCCCGTATGTGTAGTGCATATTTTCCCCTCTGGAGGTGGCGGTGGTCTTTCCCCACTGGATGGCAAGATCTTGCGCCGACCCTCCGTCGGCTAGGGGGGTTTCCAACAACCAGATATCTCCCACTAGTGGAGCACCGTCCCAACCGGGACAAGCTCTAAGCTCCCGACATGTGTGGTAGTGTAGTGCAGGTGGGGGTAAGTGTGTGTAAATAAGGGGTGAGGATAAGACCAGGAAGAGGAAGAATATATCGTACTGTTTCGGCATTCTCATAGTGTTGATCGAACCATGGAAACCTGTCGATTAGGGCACCCAGCCGCCAGAATACTTCTGCAAACAGCGTCTGAATTCAACCAAGCCATCTCGCTAGTGATGAAAATCCTACCACCTTCGGGACTCGAACCTTACGACAACCCGATCAAAGAGGTTCTGCAGTCTCATCAATTGATTCTCTTAGTCATCTAACCCTACGATGTATGGAATGGCCGTCAGCGATACTGTCAGTAGGAGCTGCAATGCTATGCGTTCTCGCGATTACGGATTATTTCGTGTCTCCGAATGCGTCAACAGCTGTAGTCAGTACGCCCGCAAGTGTAATGCACATTTTCTCTCTCTATGGAGGTGACGGTGATCCCCCTCCATGAATGATGAGATCCGGCGCCGACCTACATGCTGACCAGCAAGTTTTCCCACCTCTAGGTATCTCCAACCAGCGGGCACCACCCGATATTACGCATCAGCCGTCTCTCGATTATATTGACCAGTGTATTTAGTAGTACTCCTTTAAATCATGGACAACTTTTCAAATAATATTAATCTTTGATGGATCGCGTCTTTCCTCTCTGCCCGCATGTCCATCACAGAAATGGTGGTAACGTACTTAGCATTTTTTCACGAAGGAACAAATGCATTTATTAAGTTTTTTATCAATAAAAACTCAATTAGAACACACGTCTATGTCCTGAGTTATCGTCGAACCTGGCAGAAATCGAGAGTGAATTGCTGTCTTAGCTTGTCATCCCATTTTACTTGTGAAGTACGTAGATTAAAGAGGGTTTTTGCTGAATGTTTACAGTTTTTTAAATTCGTAATGTACCTCAACCCCTCGGATCCGTGTATGTATGTTTTCGAATATTAATTCGCTTTTTCATAAACGATGCACGGTAACTACCGCATATATCACTGCCATTACAAATACTCGTGTCAAAACGTAATTTTTTAACTGTCGTGAAAATAAAAGTTCATCAGCATCACTACAACGACTTTGCAACCAATATCAAGATGAGTGCAAGGTTAGTGTGGCTCTCTTTGAATGCTTGGACTTCTTCCAAGCATCAATCACACATGTATTTTATGATGGCAGGTGATACTCTCGACACAAACTTAATCTGGCTAACAGACTTTGACAGACTCACACGAACATCTTGACAGACACTGATGAAGAAGAAACCATAATGGCACTATATTTTCTTAGACTGTGAATGAGTAAAATATAATCAACTTTATTGCACCTTCCCACCTTCTCGACCTTGGCTTCGCACACCTTCACTGGTGTCCAAGTTTTAAATTTTGGATGATTCGTTATAGGTACAAAGCCAATTTTCTGGGCTAATTTGTTTGAGAGAAGAAGTGACGTAATGTTGAAAATTTTGCTGATCTGTCACCAAGATCGCGCCTTCACTTTTCGAGGCGAAACGAGTTGTGCAACAGTAGAACGCTCCGATTCACTCTGGTGATCATGGCTTAGTGAACGGCAATAACTCTGTGAGCGAACTGCGGAACATCTAAAGCCAATTGCTGCTAAACATAGTCTTCTAAATGACACTTAAATTACGATATGTTTTCGTTCACAATCATTAGGAGTAATTAATATTTTGTTTTTTAAACCCCATTTCAAAACTTCGTCTGTAATAGTCAAATTCTCGCTGAATTCTTCAAATACTCAGTCTAAACCTAAATGAAAATATTTATACATTGCTTCAAGAGACTTACGAATATACAATAAATTAGAATTCTATTAAAAGAATTTACAGAAAGGAGACTTCGTTAAATATACAATGATTCTACGAACGTAAACCCAACTTGAGATGTGTTTTGAACAACCTTGATTTTAAAAAACATACACGAGAAAGTAAAAAATAGAATGTATCACGTGCAAATAAAACTTTAAATCAATTATCGAGAAAGAATTTTCACATAAAAAAACGACACAATTCATTTTAAAAAATTATCTAAGCATGCAGGACCACCTACCAAGAATACGTGAACCGACGGATAACATTAGGAAGTTCATGTGGACGATGGCGAGAGTAGGTCTCATTTTTCTGATGATTAAAATATTATTTAACCTACACAACGTCCTTCGGAAGAGTCTATGACCAAATGTCGGTACTGGCAAACAAATAAAGTGAATGAGCATTTCTGGGGCACCTCAATTACTTTCATATTAGTCTCGTAAGTGTAGCGCATGTTACATTCTCGGAGGTAGCGGTATTCACTCCACCATCGAACGTGAGATTCGGCTTCGACCTACATGTCGGCGGACCGGGAGCGGTAGCTCAGTGCAACAACTGATGTCACTGCAGCGCCTCTGACCAGGAGGTCCTAGGTTCGAGTCCTGACGGCGGCAGGATTTAGGACACTAACTTTTCAGCTAGGTCGAATTCAGTCGCTGTCTGGAGGAGAATTATAATAATTATATTTGAACTAGAACCAGTGAATTTTAGAGCGACTTAAAGAGCATGTTTCAACATTAAAGCTTATTTGTGCCTATTTTAACTTTTAAAAACCTACAATTCTACTTTTAATTTTTGTTTTCTGTGTTGGCACAACAGACAAAGATGATATTAATTTTAAGTTGCGTTAATATGTAAGTGTACATGTACCTTATGATAAAATACTCCATGACACTACTTCCTGCCTTCGTGGAAATCCCGGGCTTTTAAAATAAAGCGATTGAATTTCCGAGAAAGAAAAAAAAGTGATCTTGACAGATAAGACATTCGTTTTCTCTTGAAACCTTGGAGAGAGTGTTAGTAATTTATTGCGAGGCAAAATACGGTACGAATAATTTTAACTTGAGGACAATGAATTAAACTAGTTCATAAATAGGTTTATCGCAAAATATACAATATCAATTATTATTATAGATTCAATAACATTGATTTAGATTTATATCTTTGAGAAATCTATATAATAAATTGTAAAAATGCGTGTTCTTTCGTAAGTTTCCTGTTTTTCTGTGCCATTCTAGCCTAACTGAGATGCTGAAAGAATCTATTTTAGGAACCTAAAACGCTTATTTTCAAATCCGCGGTCTAGTCATCAGAGGCAACGCAAACGACCAGTTGCGCGTGCGTGTACGTGCGTGCGTGCGTACCTGCGTGGTGGCGGCGGCGGCGGCGGCGTCCGGATCGAGGGCAGCGGTCACGGCCGGCGGCGCGTCCGACACCACCCGCACCGGGGACGTGGTGACGCGCACCACATCCGCTTCCTCCGTGCTGGCGCGGATCAGCGGCACCCCCAGGTGCTCGTCCACCTCCACGTGGTTCTCGTCCGCGTGCGCGAACGGGTCCTTGGCCGTGGTGGGCGCTTCGGATGACGGCGGCGCTGGCGTGGTGACATTCTCAGCGATAACCTCCACTGGGACGATGTTAGCTGAAAGAATTTCACCGGATGCGGTGGAAGTGTTGGTAGCCGGTTCGTCAGCATTGTTTACTGAAGGAATCACCGCTTCTGACAGATGGTCCGGAGAGGAGCTTGTCATAGCTTCGGTTGTTGATGACGCCACGGGTGAGGCATCTTCGATGGAGTTAAGTACTGACTCGTTTTTGGTTATCTCCATGAATGTATGAGGAGAAGGAGTTACGGAATATTCATTGCCGTATCCAGGTGTCTCAGATTCGTCAGTGAAGTTGGTAAACTGTGGAGGTGGTGTAATCGATGATGGAGGAGAGACTGACGACAAATCAGGTTGACTCGAAGCAAATAGCACGTTATCTGATGAATCCTCTACAAATGATGCATTTGTTATGTCAGGTGATGCTAAACTTTCCGCTGGGTAGGCAGACGTCGATTCAACAGTATCATTATGTGAAGTCGCGTCAATCGATTCAGGAGAGGACATTTCTCCCACTGATAAAGATACATTTTCCATTTCAGAGAATGAAGATGCGTTCATAGGTGCAACTGAAGGCATTTCAACAGGGAGTAGGGTGGAATTTTCCGTCATATTCTTGGACGTTTCCGCAACGTCGGCTGTAGCATTCATCACATCTTCATGAGAAGATGAAGGAAGTGGAACTACAGTTTCGCCAGATAATGTATTAGAAGGAGCGTTCTCTTCTTTTACAGTTTCTTCCATTGTCATTGGAGGTACAGTCGCAGAAGGGGTTTCGTCCGTAGTTCTGACTGGCGGAATCTCGGTTTCCGGCGGAGAAGGGGATGATTCTTCTACAGTAGTATTACCTGGAGCAACGAAGGAAATACTCTGCGAACCCTCGTTATGAGTAACTGTGTTCTCCGAAGATGAGTTGTCTGCAGGTCCCAATGCAAATCCTAGGGAATTCATATCTGGACTAGATGGCGAAGTCGAAGAGTGTTCGTTTTCTTCAGGAGAGGGTGTCACCGGTAATTCAGTTGTCATCATCATGTCCTTTTGAACTTCAGTCGCAGAATCGATAACAGATTTGACACTTTCGGACGCCGAACTGTCGACTGCATTCTCCGTCGCATTTTCCTGATGAGCAACGACAGCAAACAAAGAGTTCACATCGTTGTTCGGAGAGCTACCTTCTGAAGACGAGGACGTAGAAAATTCGGTGCGATGTACTTCATGAATTAATTTCTCTTCAGGAATAACAGTAGTAACTTCCGCATTTTCTGAAGAAATCGTTGTCATTTCAACAATCATAGGTTTCACTGTTGTTCCCTTTACGTCCTTTACGTCATCATGTACCGCGTTGACTGCTTCAAAATCTCCACTCGGTATCTTCTCTATTGCTGGTTCGGAAGAAACGTTTTGTGGAATCATGTCAGTTAAGTTTCTTTCATCATACACTTCTGTCACCATTGGCATCACATGATGAACTTCGGTTGCTGGGGATTCATTCTCAAGTACAGCATTCATATCTCGAGGAGAGTGTTCAGCCATAAGTGAAGGAACGTTAGTTGCGGTTTCAATCATTTCATCCATAACTGTGGTGTTTTCTGCTGTTTCCAACATAGGCATATTGGTGTTTCCTGACACTGGGTTATCAGTGGAACTCATTGTATCATTACTTTCGGTAATTACTGCCGTTAAGTGCTCTTTGCCCATATGCTCTTCAACTGGAAACAAGATAGAATCATTTGCTTCACTAGTGGGCGATGTTGAAGAACTGCCCTCAGGAGGAAACGTGTTCATCTCTTCGGAAAATGGAGTAGGAGTTGAATTTTCTTCAGAAAAGATATCTGCACCAACTATTGATCCGCGACTTTCCGGAATCTCTGACATTGTTATATTCTCATTACGCACAATTACGGCAGGTGTAGCGTTTTCTGCGTCTTCCATCAAACCCATCGATGGGGAATGTTCCATCGGCACAACTACCTCAGACGAATTTTCAGAAGTCATAGCGCCATCTGTTGCGTTATGCATTGGCACGCTGACTGAGTCCATCGCATTTTCCTCTGTCGTGGAGCCATCGGCTGTGTCGTTTGTCATCAGAGGAACGACACCAAAGGAGTTCCACTGGTGCCCCTCCCCTTCCTCCCAAGAGGGAGTCCTCTGGGTACTGGAGGGGTGTCCCTCCGGCCGAAGCGTGGCGTCTCCCTCCTCCCGGGCCTCGGGGTGCACGCCTTGCTCGTCCACTAGCTCGGTGACGGGCGCGCCGTCCACCTGTCCGTCCGAAGAGCTGGCGACGGCCGGCGAGGGGGGCGTGGCGGGCCCCACGCCTTCCACCGCGTTGTCCACCTCGTGCACCGTGGTGACCTCCGGAGGAGGGCTGGTAGTCTCCGCGGGGACGTGGCGTGGCGGGCCGAACAGCTCCCAGGAGAGGCGTTTTCGTGCGGCGGCGCCGCGGTGGTGGTGGTGGTGGTGCTGGTGGAGGAAAGGACTTCCGGTGCCACGGTCGGCTGCGGCGCCTCGTCGTCGAAGTCTCCCAGCCTGGGCCGCTTCTTTCTATCGCTGTCGGGCAGCAGCGCTTCGTTGACGTCGTAGTGGAAACTGGGGGGCGTGGTCGCATCTTCCTCGGCGGTCTCGTTGAGGAGGTTCACCAGGTGGTAGAGCGGCTCCTCCACGCTGGGGCCCAGCAGCGAGAGGCCGTCGCGGGCGCCGAGCGGCTCGGTGGGCGCGGGTTCGGTCTCGGTGGAGGGCGGCGGGTCGGTGGGCGCGGCGGGGACGGCGGCGATGGCGGCGTTGCGGCCGTCCGCGGCCCGCGCCGTGCCCCGGCGTGGGCTCCGGGGACGGGGAATGCTCTGCGGCAGGGGGCTCCGGAGTCGCCGGAGGCTCAACAGGAGCTGGTTCGGGAGAGGCGGGCGGTTCCGGAGCCGGCTCAGTCGACGCCTCCGACAAAGAATGGTGCACCATTACGACGGTCTCTGGTGACGCTGAAGGTTCCGGGGCTACTGTCGGTTCAGGAGCCGGTTCGGGGGGGCGGAGCCGCGGTTCGGAGAAGCGGTTCTGGCGTCGGTTCCGGAGATGCAGCAGGTTCGGGCGATGGTTCTGGTTCGGAGGTTGGTTCCGGTTCCGCCGATGGTTCTGGTGATGAAGATGGTTCCCATGAAGCAACCGGTGACGGCTCGGAGGAAGCAGGGAAACCAGACCCAAAGATTCCTAAAATTGAAACATCAAGATAAGAAAATCACGAATGTAATTCATTTTCTCCTTTATTTGCCCTTATTATAATAAAAGGAGTCGTCTGCATCCACACATTAAAATTATCATGAAATGTCTGGTATTTCACTGCACATTATCACTGTAATATGAATTTCGAAAGATGAACATGCAAAACATCAAAGGCATTTTAAGGAAGAGAATACATTGAGAAGACAAAGATTCAGATTGCCGATCCAGGTGGCCGAGATCGCTAAGGAAGTAGTGCCGTAGCAATCTCAGGCCGAAGGATCTCGTGTTCGTGTTCCACCACAGGCATGGTCATTTGTGTTCGTCCTCTAACCGCTCACCATCACGATAACACTTCATTAGGTATACAGATACCCTAACGTTCAATCAATAGTGGTCGCTAATGACCAAGTAGTTAATGCGACCTTACAAAGATTCAGATTGAAAGTTTGAGAACAACAAGAAGGAGATATTTATCATAAACGAAGAACTGCACGAGTGGTACCGTAAGGATTCTCAAAAAATATCGTGACAAAGGTACAGTTTAAAGCGCAAAGCCCGGTAACGAGGGTTGGCCAATGCGACCCACATAGCTAGGATCTGGCATAATAATAAAGATAATGTTGTGAATGACTGAAATCTAATCACGACCCTGCTCTGACGTTAGGCAGTAATGTTGGTTAATTTATCGGTGAACTATTAGATGTTATGTGTAAAATGAGCTATTGTATCGCTTAATGCTCATGCGCGGGGTGGCAGGGCGGCGAGGCGGCAGGGCATGCGGGGCGGCGCGGGCGGTGTGGCGTGGCGGGGCGGTGTGGGGTGGCGGGGCGGTGTGGCGGGGCTGGGCGGTGTGGCGGGGCGCGACGGTGTTGCGGGTGGTGTGACGGGGCGGGCGGTGTGGTGTGGTGGGCGGGGCGGCGCGGGGCGGCGCGGGCGGCGCGGGCGGCGGGTGGGCGGGGCGGCGGCGCGAGGTGGTGGGTCGCGCCGGAACGCGCGAGGTCGCACGCGAGGGCGACCGGAAGACGCCAACGGTCGCCGCGGCCACCTCAGACGCTGCCTTCGTTAGGGGACGCGCCATTCACAGGGCGACGCGAGGTGACGCGCACGAAGGCGCCCTGGGAGCGGAGCAGAGGCAGGCGCCGCTCGCAAAACTTCGCGAGCGATGTCGTGCGACCCGTTTACGCCAACCAGCTTATTAATTATGAACTTATATACAAAAATATGGACAATTTTCTTTCACAAATTTACATTTTCTCTGATATTTAGTCACCTTTAATTCTTTTTTTTAATTTTTTTTTGTTCTTCGTTCACCTAATTTACTAATTTACATATCATGTACAAATGTACAATACTGTACATTTGTTACGTACGTACATTTTGTACATACATTTGGATGTTAGTTCCTTGCCCGTTAATTGCCTCGCGTTTTTCTTGATTTCCTCCTTATGTATATTCGCTTTGTCGTTAACCTAATTTACTTATTTACATACCGTGCATTCGCTTATTCATTAGCCTAATTCACTTATTCACTAACCTACCACAGACACAACTAACACACACACACACACACACACACACACACTTACCGAACAGACCAAGACAAACAAATGTATGTAACCAGACCAAATGTAGTAATATGAGATTTGTAAACTACTAGCATTAAACAGTTTTCTTGTAACTTCTTCCATTATTCACTATCATTTGTCACTGTGGAGCACTAGATTCGATATGCCCCTATCATTTAATGTTCTCACCAGTGATGCCAAACTGTGAAGGAACGGTATTCTTCACCTCCTAGTCGTTGATGTTTTGTTGAGTAATAAATGATTTAGGCGGACAAACGTGAGCATTACACGATTAGTAGGTCTGGTCATTAAGGAATGCACCTAGCCGGTTTTGGATTTGTGATTTGGTGCCCTGCTAAGTCAAATGTCTAAACAATGATGGCTGATGGATGTCTCAATAATGATGGAAATGATTTACCCTTTATTCTTGACGATACTTAAACACTTTTGTTTATGAACAGTCGTCTTTGAATAAGTCTAAATGAAATTATTTTCTGAATATCCCTCATACTTTATTTGTAAAACTTCGAATAAATTGGGGTACAACTGTTCATACATTTTTATTTCATTCGAAAACTAAGGTTGACTTACACTGGAAGGTATAGAATTTAGCGGAGAATATTATAATAATAGTAGTATCGTACAATTATGACGTTTCGAATAAAACCTACCGTATTAAATGGACGAAATTAATAATTTAACTGACTCAGTGTCTGTGCCTTGCTATAAGAGATATATGAACGAATTTAATAATTTGACTGTCAGTGTCACTATTTTTCAAGAGTTTTCACTATTTCACAAGAGTTTTTGATAGACTGTAACCTGAAAAGTAGATATTCAATAAAATTCTTATATTATTCGTTAATGAAAATATGGGTCCCTGTGAGAGTTGTTAATTTCGGTAGCGGAACTTTTCTATTACATGATTATTCCACTAATCAGACGTTATCGACAGAATACATAGTGTGGTTGGGCTCACATGGATTTCACGCATTACCTGTTATCTTTATCCCTAGAGATAAAGGATGAGATAAAACTGTTCTGATTACGCTGGTCTCACACTATCAGCATTGAAGGCATCTGTCTTTCTCGCAATGAGTGAAGTTTTAATATTCAGTCTGAGCTTCAAATAATTATGCATTACAAACTGAATTCTGATGATTCCCATTCTCGAATTTTATCTTCGTGCGTGTAGCTTTTCGGAGTATGTTTGGAAAAACTAAGCATCATTTAACAATAAAAATATGCAGATAATATTATTAAAAATTCGCACTCGCTAGCACACTACTAATTTGAAATAATTTTAATTACTAAATCAAATATAATTCAATTGATACCTTTACTTTCAATTGACTGCTTGTAAATCCTGAGGGGAAAATACATAAAAGGGAACAACGGTAAATAGAATAGACGTTCAGAAGGAGAAATTAGTATTATGAATATGATGTTGAGAAGAAAAAAAATATATAAGTAAATACGAAGCTGAAAGATAGATGTTTACGTTTCCTCCGGACAACTGAAAAGGGAAGGGGCATTAGAGAACTTTTCAGGAACATAAAAATGCTCAGAACTCTCAAACGCCCATTCAAGAGATAACAACAGCAATAACTCAGCTAATTTTAGGCATGACTCCCACTCCATTCCACAACATTCCCAACCATTAAACAGAGGTTTCAGCAACCAATCCAAAGTTTTACGAACAATCACTCGCGTTCGCCCTTTGCCACTTCGTTCCAATGGCGCCGTTAATTTGGACCGGACACATTCTCACGCACACACACACACGCATGGTATGCAAGGCCGGGAGTGAAGGACTTGTGTGCGGCATGTTTCGCAAGTGTGCTCGAGCGGCAACATGTGAGATATGTGTCGTGAAGACATGATGGGAGGGAGTGAGTATCGGGAGAAAGATGAACTCGGTGTTGGTTGTACACAAATGGTTTATTGTACGTTCCTATGCAAGTACGTTTACCTAACAGAGGCTACGCAGCCCAGCACTCAGTCGGTCGTTGCCATGAGGTGGGTGGGGAAGGGTGGCAGGTAGCAGCGACAAATCCAGCGGCCTCAAGGCGGCGGCGGCGTATGCGGCGGCCACAAGGCGACGGCGCAGGCGGCGGCGAAGGCAGATAGGCTGGCGGTGGGTCGCTCGGTTCGGCACGGCGTCGATTCCCGACTCGGTCAAACCCGAAGGCAACCGTAGAGCGGGACGCCGGCGATCACTACCGCACTCACGAAGAGCGGGAAACGAGCGACCGCTGGCGATGGGTCGCTCGGTTCGGCACGGTGTCGATTCCCGACTCGGTCAAACCGAAGGCAACCGTAGAGCGGACGCCGGCGATCACTACCGCACTCACGAAGAGCGGAAACGAGCGACCACTTCTAGGCCGGGCCGGTCTTATATACCGCCGGGCCAGTCCATCCCCGGCGTCAGCGGGGTGGCGTTGCCTTGTTGGTGGGCACCTACAGGGGTACGGGGTGGCCAGCGGTCGGCCTGGACATCTGGTCGCCAGACCAGCGCGGTCCGAGCGGAGGGGGGCGGTGAAGGGCGCAAGCCGGCGTCGCCTCACCACATCACCCCGCCCGTAAACAGCCGCAGGGGGTCATTTTGAAATGCGACTGAGTACCGTGCTGCTATATATACAAATACTATACTACTACAGTACAACACAAATACAAATACACAATACAACACAATAAACTACTACACAATACAACACCAATACACATACTATACTACTACACAATACAACACAAATACACACTATACAAATTCTATACAAGTACTATACTAACGCATATTAGATATTTACAACAAGAGACACAAAACACAATCTACATTAAAAAATGGCATGAGACATAAGACTGGACTTATTTACAGGCTAGTTCACGTTTTTTTAATTTTCTTTTACACGTTGATTCACGGTTCTTCTGGGTCCTTTGCATTTAGCACTGAGCACCTTGCACATATCCCATTTACGTTCCACCCACCCACACGAACACACAGGTAGTCGGCTAGGCGAGTGTCCGCAGCAGATGATGTGTGGCGGCTGGTCGGGCGCCATCCGTCCTTTCACCCACGCGTGCCTCCAGGTGGGGGCGCAGGTTGGGCCCGTGCGTCAACGGCGCACGGGATCTCGCCCGCCTGCGCTTCCTTGCCGCCCGTCATCAGTGCTCGCATTTCCCGCAAGCAGTGCCGACGTGGGAGCCGAAAGGCGCTGGCGAAGCTGCGAGGCGCCATGGTAGCGACGTTGGGCTGCGCTCTGCGGTAGAGTTTCCTCCCGCCTCTCCGCCGATGCGCGCGAAGGCGGCCGGCGCGCAGTCTCCGCCTCTGGCGCAGCCGGGGCGACCGCCGTTCTGCTGCAGCGCCGCTGACTCCGACTTGGCGGTGTCGGATCGAGTCAGCCTCTCCGTCCGGTAGGGCGGACCTGCTCCGTCACCTGCCGCGGTGATGAGGCCGCACGTTTAGGGTGGAAGGTGTGGCGGCGGTACTTCTTCCGTGGCAGGAAAGGCCCAGTTGCTGGTGTCGGAACCGGCGAGGGGGAAGGGATTAAGGAGTGGCCGGCGGTGACGGCCGGGGCGGCTTTCATGGTTGAGGGTGGCGGTAGTGGCGGGGGCGGTGACGGTGGTGGCGGAGGTGGCCTGTTCTCTGAGTAACTGGTGACCGAGTTTCCGCTGTTGGGTCCGTAACGCTAGGCTCAGTTACAATACGAGGTGGTTGGATTTCTGGTTTAGGTGGCAGAGGCAAGAGATTCCGATGGTGTGCGATCAGAATCTTTCCGTTTGATAGGGCTTGAATATCGAACGAGGCGGGCTCCTTACCTTCAAAACTTGATAGGGCCTATCAGCGGGGCGCTAATTTTTGTTTTGCCCAGGCTGCAAGGACAGATTACGCAGCAGCACGAGTTGCCCGACTTCTATGGGGAGTAGTATGTTCGCATCAATCTCACTCTTATGCACAACGGAAGCCGCCACTCCGGGCGTACAAGCGCCAATTCCCGCTGTCCCGCCCGCATTAATCTTTCTAGCTCGAAAACTTCGGTTTCCCTTCGGACGTACAAGCGCTAATTCCGCTGTCCGCCGCATTAATCTCGTTAGCTCGAGCGCCAATTCCGCTGTCCGCCCGCATTAATCTCGCTAGCTCGACAAACTTCGGTTTCTCTTCGGACGTAAGCGCCAATTCCGCTCCGCTGTCCCGCCCGCATTAATCTCGCTAGCTCGAAAACGTCAGTTTCCTCTTCGGACGTACAAGCGCCAATTCCCGCTGTCCGCCCGCATTAATCTCGCTAGTTCGAAAACTTCGGATTCCTCTTCGGACGTACAAGCGCCAATTCCGCTGTCCGCCCGCATTAATCTCGCTAGTTCGAAAACTTCGATTCCTCTTCGGACGTACAAGCGCCAATTCCCGCTGTCCCGCCCGCATTAATCTCGCTAGTTCGAAAACTGGGTTCCTCTTCGGACGTACAAGCGCCAATTCCCGCTGTCACGCCCGCATTAACCTTGCTCTTGATCAACTCGCCTATTTCGCTCGCTGTGAGCGGCCTAGCAGATCCAAACTATCCGTGATGCGGCGTCCCGCGTCTGCGTCTACTACCATAACTATGCCTTGATTTTCACTCGGCTCGTCTGCAAAAGAAATCAGATCACCACACATCTGTTTTCCAATTTTCTTCGGTTCTGTCCGAGTAGCGAGAGTCGTCACATGCCCCTCGCAAACCTGCATGGTCTTGTTCCGTAACGAAATAACGGCTAATACTTCATCCCCGACCTGGTGGTCGGGGTTTATTAGTTTCCCGAATTCACATCCCGTTTTTGACAATCTACCGTACAGTGACCGGATTTTTACATTTACTCACATTATTAATGGGCATTTCCTTATGTGGTGGTCTGCTTGCCCGCAATTAAAACATTTTGTTTCTTCTCCGGACACTCTCGCGAAAAATGGCCTGCTTTCCCACAATGATAGCATACTCTAGCTTCAAATGACTGTCTAGGAGGTGGCAATGTTTGCGGCGCGGATCCCAGGTTCCGACCTCGGAGAGGTTGCTGAATGGCATAGAACTCCGAACCTGCACCGAACGGCAAGGTTGATGAGTTAGCTCGGTGCTCCTCCTTTCTATTCTCGTAAGGTGGGAAGCGGAATCCTGCACCGGCACATACGGGTGCGGTGGTGTTGCCCGTTGCGTGTACCCGTGCGGCGAGTAGGGCGCATAAAATGATTTTGTGCCGCCGTCTGCGGCATTGTTGCCACCGTGCGTACCCTTGCGGGGCCGCCGCTAAGACAGTTCAGTGAACTGACGCTTCGGTCGCAGACGCATAGCTCCTAGCTATTGCTTCTTCTTGGTTTGCAAACGTTACTGCTTCTAACATTGTTTTGGATTGCGAACTGCCACGAACCGACCTATTTCTCTCTCAAACCTGCTATAAATTGTGCTAGCAATCTTTCCTCAAACATTGTCTTGGTTGCAGCTGCGTCGGGGTTACTATAGCAGCTACGTAGCTGACGTTCTAGCGACGCGAGCCTGCTGGAGAAGTCGCTAATCGACCAAGTGCTTTTGACTACAATCATTAAACATTTTCTCTAAGGTGGGCCGTGATAATTTTGGAGAGAACCTATCTTTCATATATTTACAGAATCTGAGTAGGATGCCACTACATATGCATTGTTTTCCGAATTCCGATGCAATCCCGGCCAGCCGTAAGCGAGCTACACCTAGTGTTACGGCCTCACTCCAATTACTAAAATTACTAACTATTCGGAGACGTTCTAGGAAGGTTTCAATGCGGGTACCGTCCTCGCCACTGAACATCGGAACGAGACAGATCTGCCCAGCTGATACATTGGCTTGTGCCGGAAAATTTTGTGAAGAGGGGTTGCTGTTGCCTTCAATTGTAAATACCGGGGATATAAAAACCATGAGATCTGAGCTATGCCCACATTCCCAGGGCAAGGAAACTGCTGATTGCCTCGGTGCGACATGCTGCTGCTTAATCAATCCCAAGCGAAAAATTTTGAATCCAGATGGTAAGAAAAAAAATTAATTTTGGTTGGCCGTTACATTACCCGAGTTCGCTTTCTCTCGCTTTGCTACAGAATGCTTACTCATGGTGGGGTTCGAACCCGTGCTCCCTTTCGGGGCCCAGATTACCATCCCACGCTCCTCCTCTACGGTTGCGATTACAACCCCACACCTGACACCAATATGTCGTGAAGACAGATGGGAGGGAGTGAGTATCGGAGAAAGATGAACTCGGTGTTGGTTGTACACAAATGGTTTATTGTACGTTCCTATGCAAGTACGTTTACCTAACAGAGGCTACGCAGCCCAGCACTCAGTCGGTCGTTGCCATGAGGTGGGTGGGGGAAGGGTGGCAGGTAGCAGCGACAAATCCAGCGGCCTCAAGGCGGCGGCGGCGTATGCGGCGGCCACAAGGCGACGGCGCAGGCGGCGGCGAAGGCAGATAGGCTGGCGGTGGGTCGCTCGGTTCGGCACGGCGTCGATTCCCGACTCGGTCAAACCCGAAGGCAACCGTAGAGCGGGACGCCGGCGATCACTACCGCACTCACGAAGAGCGGGAAACGAGCGACCGCTGGCGATGGGGCGCCCGGTCCGGCACGGCATCGATTCCCGACTCGGTCAAACCCGAAGGCAACCTGAGGCGGACGCCGGCGATCACTACCGCACTCACGAAGGCGGAAACGAGCGACCGCTGGCGATGGGTCGCTCGGTTCGGCACGGCGTCGATTCCCGACTCGGTCAAACCCGAAGGCAACCGTAGAGCGGGACGCCGGCGATCACTACCGCACTCACGAAGAGCGGGAAACGAGCGACCGCTGGCGATGGGTCGCTCGGTTCGGCACGGTGTCGATTCCCGACTCGGTCAAACCCGAAGGCAACCGTAGAGCGGGACGCCGGCGATCACTACCGCACTCACGAAGAGCGGGAAACGAGCGACCACTTCTTAGGCCGGGCCCGGTCTTATATACCGCCGGGCCAGTCCATCCCCGGCGTCAGCGGGGGTGGCGTTGCCTTTGTTGGTGGGCACCTACAGGGGTACGGGGGGGGGTGGCCAGCGGTCGGCCTGGACATCTGGTCGCCAGACCAGCGCGGTCCGAGCGGAGGGGGGCGGTGAAGGGCGCAAGCCGGCGTCGCCTCACCACATATGCAGCACGCAGCGCCGCGCAGAGCGGCTACGGGCAATTCTCACGTGAGGGCGTGGCCGGGGCGCGGTCCCAGGCGCTGCCGGCGACGACACGACGCGACTCCAGGCGCGCGCGGAATGGCGAGGAGAGCGCCAGAACAATCAACGTGCTTCTTTTTTTTTTCTTTCTTTTCTTTTCAAAATTCAAGTAGTATATGACTTGGTGTAGGGATCACAGAATTTTGAAAATGTGCACAGAATTCACTTCTCCCCATAGCACGTCATACACAGTTTTCACTGTTTTTTTTTTTACGTAAAATAAATAAAAACAAATAAACGTGCTAATCGAACGAGACGCGAGAATTCCTCAGAAAGACTGCTTCGAAAACTCACCATATTTTAGATTACATATTTTTTGACAGATGAATGTGTCACATTGTATATTCTACATTTTGGTTTACTACCGTATTGTTATTCTGCACTATTTTTCCAGTTTTATAGTGTTTTTTTGTCACAAACAAGTTGCACATGTAGCAAAATCGTATGTGATAGTAGTTCACCGACCTATTTCGCACTTTACTTTCGTGTTTTTAGGCCAGGTTTCAACAATTGCGCACAGTCACGAGCGACAATACACAATACTATAGAAAATAGACTACCGAATCTTAAGAAAATCCATTAATCGTTGATATGAACATTTTACAAAGAGGATTTATGTGCTTTAAGCTGAAATGGAGTTAAAGCAGTCTTCGTTAAGCAGCCATTTTAGGATTTTTCCACGTATTATTCGATTTATTGCGCCTAGGAGAATGTGTATTTATGTTTACATGAACTTCTAATATTGCAAAATTACAACCCATTCCAATTTTTTTTCTCATACAAATGCTCAATCGCTTGCTTTAGCAGAGTTGAAATTCGTAATACGAAAGTAAAGCAACATTTTGAAAATGAAGTGACTTTTTTACATGTTACTGGCAATTAGTATTTCTTCAAAATCTGACTATTGGGAAAACATATTGTATTAAATAGCCGCATATCGTTTAATTTTAACTCGAATCAAGTTACTATTATCTTGTTACTGCACTCCTGTAATGGGCAAAGAGATTTATCTCTAGTGTCAGTCAAAACATGTCAACTATGACCTCTAAAAACGACTGCCATGAACGTACCTGAATATTACATTAGAAAACCTCGTATAGACCAAAGTGAGCAAAGCTCTCTCCCATTCTCAATTCAAGATTAGGCAAACAACAAAGGAAGGTTAAGAAACACAAGCGGTTCAGTTCTTTCCGCCTTCCTTAATTAACAGTTTAGTCTTATTGCTCTCACACACAACTTTCGGGTACGAGGAAGAAACAAAGCACCTAGTGGTGTTGGATGTTCCGTACAGAAAAGAGTTACATGAATTTCTAATTTTTAGGAGAGAAGGAAAGTTAAGATCAGTCGGACACACATTCTTGCTTCGAAAGTGAGAAACGCCATAAATTCGCTTTCTTGATATGTACACTTTTCATTTAAACCATTATAATAAGATAACGATAAAGCAGAAACGACCATTAATAATGTAAATTTAAATGTAAATTTTGAATCCATTTTGCTGCGGCCCTAGAAGTATATCAGCAAAGGGGAAATTGAGAAAATTAACGAAAAGAAACCTCAGAGTTTAAAGCATTCTCTTCAAACGCGTGCATATTTATTTTGTACTTTTGTACGCTTAACAGGTCCAAATATTTCTTCGAATTTTCTCTTTTTCGCCAATTAGGCCATTTCTAGGTAATACTCACATATCCTTTCATTATTCTTGGGTTCTGCATTTCTAAGAAGTACATATTGGAAAAGAAATGCTCCTTTTTCAATTAGAGGTTCAATAGCCGCTCTGGAATTTCTTATTAGCTCTTTTCAAGATAAAGTAATCCTAATACACCCAGCGCAATTTAACTCTTTATTTTAAATTAGATCGGAAATAAGTTGATAGTGTGACTTTCCACAACCGACACCAAGAAACACAGTCCAAGCGAACTTCGTTCTAGAAGTAAAGAATTATTGGGAGTTACGCGCTATTGCTGAAATCTTATTACTATTCAGGAAACCTGCTCTGAATATCTAAGTGTTTTGTGTAAAAGTGTTTTGTATCCGTATGATACAAAAGAATGGCTCTAAGGTACAGTAAAATATTAAAGAAAAGACGCAAGATAAATGAACCAAAAAAATCATACATCTCTATAAAAAACAGACAAAAAAGGTTTTTTTTATCAATTCCAAAAAAAAAACTAACCATATTATATCTCATGTCCTATCTCTCCCAAATGCTACTTAACCAGGCAAACAAAAACTACCTTTAATGACCACTTTATACAATTATTTTAGTGCCGAATGAGAATAATTTCGTATTAATATTCAGATTACTATCAACACAAAGCCAAAAAATGTTTATCAAAATGCTAATTATTAATTTATGCTGAATATGCGATTATTGCATACTTGCCTCTTCAGAAGCAAAGAGTGCACATACAATCATAAATGACCCAAGGGCAGCTCTTCTGATAATCAGCCGTGTAAATCTCAGCGCTGTAGAGCAAATAGTTAGGAGATTTAGCTAGTCAAAGATGGCCGTAATTTCCGAATTCTTGCAAAAATACCAGTTTCGGAAAAACGCCTCTAGAGGGTACATTTATCGTCTGAATGGGGCAAATGATGGCAAATGATGTGCCTTCAGAATTGAAACATTGACAACATATATATCAACAAGATATCAGCATGACTGAGATATAGGCATTTTAAAAAATGTAAAAATTAAACGACCTGTTGAATTTTGCAATTTTTGACTTTGGCCAAATTCTTCTGAAAACCAGTGTTCTAGCACGAAATTTAATGGCAAACACACTGGTGAAAAGTACATTTTCATCAGATGCTTCATTTTTTAGAAATTCGCGAATAACTTTCGTAAAAAACGCCTTTTTCACAAAAATAGATTCTAGGAAGTGACCGTGTTTCAGGAGTTTATGTGGATTAAATATTCAGTCCAAACGTCTCTGCAGAGGGCTAGAGTTTTCGTTTGTTACCTTCTTTTATTTGGCGATATTTATTTAAATATTTATGCTAGAATTCTGTAATTATTTCAGAATTTTGTGTAGTATCATATATGTATGTACTATGACCCGACAGCTCTTAACGAGCCAAGACCTACCAGCAGCGTCCCGGCCTTGCGGCCATGAATTCAGGTGTACGTGTTGTTAGCACATGGCGATCCCTACGCCGTATCTCTGGTCTTCTCAACCTGAGAAATCTTTCTCATTATCATTCAGCAACGGATACTGGGACATTGCAAGGAACGCACACAGTTCATTTTTGCCCCGACCAGGAATCGAATACGGGGTTGCGCTGTGGAAAGCGAGCACGCTAGCCAACGAGGGCTTAGTATCATACAGGCGTTCCACCAACTATGGGCTACCCCATAATTTCTAAACAGTTCAGGATATCGAAATGCAGTTTTCGCTGAACAATGCGGAATCATTGAGCAAGTAACATGCCGCAGTGAAATAGTGTATAATATTTTTAGTTTTCAAGAAATTTAATTATCGCTGATTTTTCTACATATTAATTTTAATGTCAAAAGAATGAAAGAAAATATAATTCCAAAAATAATTTTAGAATGGGTTCCGGTAGGAAGGAAGAAAAGAGGAAGACCTAAACATAACTGGTTGAGAGAAATTGAGAGTCTTTTGAAAGTCAAGAATTTAACAGACAAGATTGTGAAAATAGGGACAAGTGGAAAAATTAAATTAAAATTACATAATGTATTGTAATTTTTGGGTAACAGAAAGTTGTTTTTTATGTAAAATTGTGGAATAATTTTTTTTAATGGAACTGTATATTTTTCTCTCCAACAATGGATATATCATGAAAATAGGACTAAAATGATGCATCGTGTTTAGATAGTAATTTGCGAATAAAATTCGCGTCCCCGCGGGACGGGCAGGTGCTGGGTCGGGGGCGTGGCGGGGTGTGGGTCCTGTAAAGCGGCGCGCACGAGGCGATCAGCGTCCCCCACAAGGCGTGCACCTACCTGCGCCGCGCACGCATGCGCGTCGGTTGGGGCCCAGCACCATAGCGGGCGGGCACGCGCACGCGAAGTCGGCCGCCCTCAGGTGGTCGAAGGTGCACACGTGCGAGCGCCGCCGTTGGAGTGCAGGCACGCGTCGGGCACGCCTGCGAACACACGAGCGCGACAGCTGCTCAGGGGGGCGAGGGGGATGGGATCTGCCGGCTCTTTCACGCACCGGCGCGGGGTTGAATGGTGAATGGGTGGGACAGGTCCTCGCAAGGGGGAACAAGTGTCGTTTACACTGGAATGCGCTTACAACTCCTGTTCATGAATTCACGACCACGCTATTAATTGTAGGAAGAACACAGGCACACACACACACACACACACACACACACACACACACAACACGTTGTCTGATCCAAAGACTTGACACATGTTTCTCTGTGTATGTCGATACGCTAAATCCGAATCTGACACCAGGACTCCCTCAAATTTACAAATTATAATTTTCGGTAGCTTTTCGCGAGTTAAAAAATTGGATGGAAGTGGCACAATTCTGGGCTTCAGATTCGGATGTAGCGCGACAACATACATCGAGAAACATGCGTCAAATCTTTGGGTCTGACAACAACCTGCTGAAACAAAAAAAAAAATTGGAGGGTGGTGGCGGAATTATGGCTTCAGATTCGAATTTAGTGCGTCAAAATGCATAGAAAAACGTCTGTCAATTATTTGGGTCTGACAACTGTTTTATTTGTGAACCTGTCTAATTAATGGGTGTTGATCACTTAATTAAACTCCTAGTTTGCCAACGTTTCGGAACTTTACTGTTCCCTCCTCAAGGCTATGGGACACATATTTACACTTAATCCACACGTAAGTTACCAAGTTGGATGTAATACATAAAAATCAAACAACATAATGATATATAGAGTAATTACCATGAAAAAGAGGCACCATAATTAAAATGAAATTAATTTATTCTAGACGTCATGAAAACCCATCTTTCTAAGGTTGAATATTGAAGAGCATTACACAAAATGGAACCAACATATGGTTTCAAGGACACCTGCACCCCCCAACACCACCACTCGCTGGCTCCATGATTAAGACTGCACGGTTAGTAACTTCAATTATGGACATGCCTGAGACTGTCCGCAGCAATAAAGTTGCGAAACGTTGGCAAAATAGCAGTTTAATTAAGTGAGCAACATTCATTTTCTGTTCCTAGAATTCCTTTTCATTTCTACAGTTTTGTAAGTGAATAGTAAGCTGTATTCTGTGAATGCCGCATATTATTAACTCTCTTAATACGATAACATTAAACTATTGATGACAATAGCCGGAAAATTCTAATTGCTAGATTATCAAATAAAACTGGAAGAAGTCCTCAATTCTGGCCTTGCATCCGCTTCTGGTTTTATCTAAGGATTCAATTAATGTTAGCATCATATTCATATTGTGTGTAGAAATCAACTGATTAGTGCTGAAAACCACGTCGCAGTACCTCTAATGTGAGAGGTTTTTACACATTATGTCGTATTTTGGACGTCGAGACATTCTTACATATTATGTCGTCTTCTGCCAGTCCAGCAGATGTAACATTTTTTTCATTGTAATTGAAATGTGATTCAAAACAATGATAACGAATTCTGGGCAAAACAAATTACTTCTTAATGTGTAATAACAGTCCGGGTGGGACATAGTAAAAATGATAACTTTAGCTTATGATAACATTAACCGTGATTACAATACGTGGCGTCCACTATATTAGATTTGAATATGGGTATTGAAATTGTACGAATTTGGGCTATCTTACATTAATGCAACAAACAACTAATATAAAAATTTGAAACTAACAAAATATTCAATACTGACTTTCATACAAAGAACTTAACAACAGAAAAATATTATGAAGAATTAAATGTGTAAACTTACAAGCTTAATTTACTACAATGCTTCATTGAGCGTAGAATTTAATTTAAAACTCCCTGAATTGGATGATTTCCTACTCGCTATTTCCCTTCCTTTATTTCCAGTTTTCATTGGGCCTTAGAAGAGGGCGTTTAAACACATTTAATGTATTTCGAAACGCTCGGACAAAATTGAGTACGAATTAATGTTTGAAGTTCCTTTTTCGGTGAATGTGCTCTTTTTCTAAATCAACTTAAATAGGCTCTTTCTGAATAATTTAATTAGTAGGGAATCGGGGTATCTGTGTATATTTTAATCTAGCAAGTTTCATCAAATGTTTGGAAACAAAACCGCAATGATCTGTATACGATAAATGTAGGTTCTGAGGAGAACATTTTCTGAAATTAAAGATTAAATTGATCGTGTTCCATTGAAAGTCTGAAGAAATAAATATTTAATACAAAATTTTTCCACAGATATAATTAGAAACAATAAAAGAATGTTGAATATTTCTTACAACAAAGAACTAACAACAATCGTTGATTTTGCTTACTTCAATCTATCGTGTAAACTCTACACCATTTTAAACACCTCAATAAATAGAAATATGGAATTCTATTAACAATAATTGCTCCCTTTTTTGTCCAAACAAATAGGTAGTGACCTTAAAAAACAGAAAGACCTTAAGAAAGATTTGGTATTCACCAGAAGTGGCAGTGAAGGACGAAGGTTCCTCGCACAATGCTGGCAACTTTCCAACTTCTTTAAATTCCGATTGGGGTACCGCATGTACCGAACATTACGCTGAGAGCTACTGCACAGTAGTGGCAGTGGCATAACACAGTTCCAGTGGTACACGGGCGGTATGTAATGAACAAAATACACTCTAGGTCTCATTAGTTTTAATATGTTTCGTTTTTCAAAAAGAAACGTAATATTCCACCGGGAAAATATCTTGTATTGCATTATCCTGATGAACACAGATTGAATATGAAGTCCACAAAGCTAATATTGACCTCTATACTTCTCACTTCCTTCACACAGGTTTCAAATGATTTGTATTAAAAAATATGAAAAATAGTCTTAATAATAAAAATAATAATAATAGTCTAAAAATGAATCTTAATAATATCTTAAGAACTCTCTTTTACCAGTTTATAAGAAAGAATTAGAAAATTAAATTTTTGATTTACTATTTTCTTTTGTTTTGGATTACATTGAACAATGATTCTGTACTACAAGTTTATCCCTATTACGAATCAATTACAAATATTTTATTTATTTGTACTAATACTTTTATAATCATAGCTCAAGGCGTAGGATCCCACATCCATATGCACACTGTCCAAATATATGCGTCTTGTTCTATTGTCTGTTAGATCTTATGAATGACCGAGAGAGATGGCTCAGGGCATCAACTGATGTCACTGCAGTGCCTCTCACCGGGCGGTCCTTCGTGCGAGTGCCGACAGTGGCAGGATTTTCGCCACTAGCTTGTCAACTAGATCGAATTCAGTCAGTTGAGGAGAATTCTAGTAGCCGGCTGTTCTGATCGGTAGTTTTCCGTAGTTTCTCCGACCAGTTCCTCCGATCAACACTCGGCGAATGCCGGGTCAGTACCTTAAAAAACGGACCACGGACTGCGCGCAATCTTTCCTTCCCCTTCTTTGTCCTATCCTCACCCCTTACACACACTTACACTAACATGGACTACACTACCACGCATTCCGGGAGATGTGTGGGTGCTTAGAGCTTGTTCCGGCTGGGGCGGTGCCCAAATGGTAGGAGATACCTGGTTGGAAAACCCCCCGCTAGCTGACGGTAGGTCGGCGCCAGATCTCGCTATCGAGCGGAGAAACGACACTAACATCCCCAAGAAAAAATGCACTACACATAGGAATAATGATCTTAGGAGATGACACACCCGGAATGACAATCTATCAATCAATCAATCATCATCTTCTGAACTAGACTAGTCCAATCTACATGTGTTACGTCACCTTATCATATCGTGATATGCTGTTCGTCCTGCACTTATAAGCTCGAGGAAAATAATAGAGGGCATTAATTAAGATTAATTTTTACGTTACTAAAAGAGAGTCCCCAATAGACATTTATTTGGGATGCTGTTAAGCAGTAAACGCCCCAACAAATGAGCAAGGAGGAAACAACTGACGTGAAAACGCATAACTCATTCCATCTTGAAAGAAACTCAGCGGATGGATTTCCTGGAGTATATCTTGCCCAGATAAATCTGTTCACGTGTGACCTCTAGGAGAGTTAGAAAGAAACATTATTCAGTTGTCATCACTTTTGTGGTTCAAAAGCGAGATCTTGACTCTAACGGCGATTCTTCTGAGTCCAACAATTCTCCCAAGTAAAGCCTACTTCTCGATGTTAACGACTACCCGGCGTTACGTATTTCATTTTAGTCTATAAAAAAATGTTGAAATCGATCATGTATTTACTACAAAACGAGCTGAATTATTAACAAAGAACTGACTTTTGGGGGTATTTTCAGAACGGTCTTCAAGTGACTCCGTCACAAACGTCATTATTCTTGAACCTTAAGAATATTTTTAGAATAAAAAGAAACAACTTTACACACGATTTTAAAAATATTTCACCAGAAAATTATAGGAATTGCAAACAAAACTGTACATTGAAAAGAAAAATATTTTTTTAAGAATAAAGAATCATTTGTATTTAGAAGAACATATTTAGAATGTACAAACTTAAATCTTTTTAAAAGGCCCTTACAAATAATGTTTAGTAGCGTACCCGTGCGAAACCTCTCGCATATTAAAGCCCACCATACTCCCTATTTTTCCATTTGCATATTAAGCCTGTAATACATATTTTTCTTCCAGACACTCTCAGCCTCCATCAATCACGTTTCCTATGTCTCCTTGCAATGAATAAGATGCACCCTCGTGACTAAAAAATATTCTTATTCAGTTCTATTACCGGGCAATAATATAGGAGGCGATGGTTGATCCTATCACAGATCCAAAACTTCTCGAAAACAATCCAAAACTTAGTAAATCGATACGGACGAATTAGAGACAAGCCGAACCGCGCAATATGAGCGAGTGGTCCGGACGGCGCGGCGTGGCGTGGCGGCGCTCCGGAGGCATAGGCGGAAATTGCAGGCCAAGACGGAGCTGTGAATCGGTGGGTTGCGGCTGCTTCCCAGCGCCGCCGTGGGCCAGCGAGCGCGCTCGGCTCTGCTCTCCCTCTCGAAACAGCAGCAACAGCAGCCGCTGCGCCGCGCCGACCTCGTCACGCGCCCGTCACGGCGGCCGCGCGCGCACGCGGCCCACGCCGCCCAGTGGGCAGACACGCCCGGCCAGAGCGCTAGTTTGGGACTCTCTCAAGGAAATTAACTGGTATTGACAAATTACGTTTGTGTATACGGAGAAATAGACGTAGTATAGAGAAAGTTATTATGTAATGCCGTGGGAAATCGATTTCGAGATTTCAACGGACATATACGTTTTGGAGTCCCCTCATACCAAAAATTGTGTTTTTTTTCAAAACGCCCGTCCGACAGTCAAGTCGCGTTAGCCAGTCAAGTCACCGGGCAAGTCATCAAGTCGTTGGGCAAGTCAGTCAAGCAGTCAAGCAGTCAAGCAGTCAAGTCAGCCGTGCGTCGTGCAAGCGCGTCAGTCAAGCGTCAGTCCAAGTCAGTCAAGCCGGTCAGCAGTCAAGTCAGTCAGTCTCAGTAGTCGCAGTCAAGTCAGTCAGCCGGTCAGGCAGTCAGGCAGGTCAGGCAGTCAGCTGGCGTCAGTCAAGCAGGTGTAGCCAGCGTCAGCCGTCGTAGCGTAGCGTCAGTCTTGCCAAGCAGTCAAGTCAGTCAAGTCAGTCAAGTCAGTCAAGTCTGGGCGTCAAGCTCAGCGCGCCGTCCAGTCAAGCCAGTCGCAGTCCGTCAGCCAGCCGTCAAGTCAGTCAAGTCAGTCAGTCAGTCAGTCAGTCAGTCAGTCAGTCTGTCTGTCTGTCCGTCTATCTGTCTGCCTGTCCGTCCGTCTGTGAACACTACTAGCGCCTAAACCATGCGTACGATCTTTTCCAAATTGAAGAAACCCCTGTCCATCTAGCTCTAGTTTTAAATAATTACAAATATGTTTATTATGTAACAAAAATCTACGATGCCTTCCCTCCCCCCAAAAAAAGATCGGCTGGATCCGCCCCTTGTTCGAACCTTCTACCAATATATCAATAACGATTTTTTCTCAACAATTTATATTTTTTGTTCCAAAATATTTACGCCATTTCAAATACTTAACTTATTTTGCGTTACTTTTAATTTCTTTATTTACTATTATTTATTGCCTACTTTTATTCATTATTTACTATCATTTACTTTTAATAATTTATTTGCTATATTTATCTATTTATTGTTTATTTATTACGAGTTTGACTGTGCAGTGGATTGCATAGAGTTCAGGAGAGCTTGAGTCGCCATAAACGAATAAATCATCATAAACGACACCCCACATGTCCGATTTAGTTTAAACCACTCTTTAAACTCTCCCATTTCTAATAAGAACAAAGTGTGAACATTTCAGCAAAATCGGTGGGGTAGTTTTTGCATCTATGAGCCACACACATACGCACATTCTCTATTATTTAAATATAGATTTTTGTGTCGTTCATTCGTTGTTGTTTGTTTGTTTTTGTTTTTTTGTTTTGTTGCTTTTTTGCCCGTTAGGTTATTGGTTTTTGGTTCATTCACAAACATACGGTGCGCGGTGCGCTGCTCAGCTCCGGTGCGAAGCGAAACGAAGTGACGCGCGGAGGCGGCGATCGCCACTTGCGCAACCGCTCCGGGGGCTGCTCCTGCAGAATGCACCACGCTGTGCCTACTCCTGCATTTGGATTCGTCGTGGCAGTGGCCCAATACTCTGGGCAAAGAGGAGAGACTTGTCCCGGCGCGTTGTGAGTGGCGCTAAAGGTGGTAGCCTGGAAAGCTAGGAGTTCTGAGCTGGTAGAGTTGCCCGACCCAACTGGGGAGGTTCCCAAGAGGGGTAACTGTGTTCCGGTGGGATCCGGATACCAGCTCGAAGGGGTTCTTCCACTGGAATGGGGTGCGGAAAGAGGCTAGCGCCTAGGTGCCCACCTCAAGGAGCAATGTCCCTGGTTGAACAAGAAATCGTGGGTATAGATGCATGGTTTTTATTCAACTTCTGTACGACTCCTCGACAATCTTCGTCTTTGGATTCGGGCAGCGAACAATTAGATTTCACGGTAAAGATGCAGTTAGAAGATCTGGCACAAACATTAGAGCAGAACTAAAAGCTTTTCCGATTTCGAATTATATGTTGTGACAAACAACCCACCAGTAGTGCTGGGAGTCGAGGTCGAATGGAGAGGAAGTACGTTACGTCAATGGCTCAGCGTATTCTATCTGAATTGGTGACAGCTTCATTACTGTACATGAACTCTGCAGCTTCTGTAATTGATTGTCGCTTCATTATATGTCCGCATTTTGTACTAGATCGCATCTAGCTCTGTCGCGCAATCTTTTCCTATTCTTATGTGTTCTAAGACACTACTTACTGGTAATTCAGAATTTACAGGTATGGTCGATATTTTCCTTTTGCTGATTATACCCTAGAATTGACGTTTATGAAATAGAATTCGTGTTGTTGAAGGGTTACTCGAGAGATAATTGCTTGAATTATTATGTATCAACTTTCTCGTCTCGTGATAACATAATATTCATTATTTACGACCATAAAAACGATAGTTTTAGTATTTATTCTCGTACTTTCTTTCAAAAGATCTGAAGTGCGTAAATCTCGTACAATTGTACTGCAGTGTTATCACATCATCTAGTCCCAACTTCCGTCTCAAGATCCATTTTTATTGCGCTGTTAACTGCCACGCTTCATTTCATAACCTATTGAAATACTGCAGCTCGAGAGTATTTCGCTCGTAAGTTCATTGCACTTAAATAGTTTCTCCGTGCCTGTTCACCATCCCTCCCATCGGACAACTCTCGCCTCCTCCACTACTGCTGCTGCCGCCTTCTGCTTTGCGCAAGATACAACCCCGGGAGCGTGTTGGTTTCGCGTTGCGTTTGACGCGACACACGAAGAACAATTTAACATTGCGACACCCACGCAGAATCGTGTTAGAAGGACGAGATGCCGTGAGCGGAAATGTGCACTACTCGACATTGATTGCCGTGCCCCCTTTCAGGGCTGCTTCTGGTTTGCGAATGGCGGATACGTCGTGTTCCAAGTCGTGTTTTCTCAATTTACATTAGAACACGGACTTTCCATCTATTATGGGAACGTAACATAATGAAAGGCGATCATATCAATCTGCTAGTAATATTCGTGCACTGAGACGACGGCCGTAAATGAATTTCTAGAATTGACATACATTAATTAGTACAGCAAACTGTCAATATCATGAGAACATGGGAAGGTTATCTATTTCATTATTATTATTATTATTATTACTATTATTATTATCATCATCATCATTATTTACGATGCCATCACATTTCTTCTATAAATCCTCAAAAGTCACAAAGATATCAAGAAAGATATCATAAGATATCAAACGAAAGGTCATTGAGCAAGTTTCTGATATTACACTCGCACTCCATTAAAACATTTAGTTTTATTAAAAATTGCAATTGAAAGTCTCCCACGCGTTTGATATTCCATAATTTGGCAACTATTTGTTCTACAACCTTAAAACCCAGTTTGGTGGGGATCTCGAATTGTTTTTCTTAAGCGGTAGCCCAGAAAATGAAACTTTCAAATTATTTATCCCATTTTAGAAATTTATGCTTTTCTGAATTAGATATCTCCTTCGGATAGGGAATCAGAAATGTTCAGGGGATCTCAAATTATATGAAAAAAGAAATTTATTGCGAAATTCTCAACTAATTTATACGTACGTATCTCTGTATTTATTAAATGTCTTGCTGTATTCAAGCACAAATATTCTGTACAATTTAATCCTATATATATCTGTACTTGCTAAACGTCTTGCTACATTAAAATAGTTACGACAATACAATTGCCATAATACAATTAGTTCAGGGTCAAGGGGCTCGACGTTTGGTTCCATTATGAAGCCATTTCCTATTAAAAATATTAATTTACACAGTGCAGGATGTTCTTGCGTTTACACTGGTATTTATGCGGTCACACAAGAGAGAGGAAATGTGGAACCAATTGATCATTTTCGAAATCAAAAAAAAATTGATTTCCCAACATTATCACATTATTTCCAAAATCGATTTGATTTTTCTATCGCGAACTGATGATAAACGTATCCTAGAATTTCAGAAAGATCCAACCCAAACACTTCATTCAACTTCTTCGTAAGAAAGTGTGCCCGCTTGAATAAGTTCATTACACAAAGAGCTAAGGCACACTACAGAAGAACAAACCAGTGAATGGAAGTTAACATGGTGAATGAATAAATGGGTTAAGCAGTCGGAGAATCTTGAGTGTTGAAGCCACACCGGCTCTCGAAAGAAACGCCGCTTCGTAATCTCAGCGTTTCTCAGAAGAACACGAATACAGCGGCAGAGAACAATTGTGTGTTAAATAGCCCGCGCGGGCAGTTCCCACTGCGTTCTGCACGGCCGCTGCGCGCTGGCGCGCAGCTTGCTTACGTTTGCCGGCGTTTTCTTGTGTAACTTCTCTTTCATACACCTCTCACACGTGCTAAAGCATCCACGCTGTTTATGTCATCTCGTGCTATGTTATTATCTGCAAGCGTTTGTATTCGCAACGGAATCTAAGATCTAAGTATCATTGCGACAGTTTACGTCGTTTTTTCGGATATAGTTGGCGTTTAACAATTACAAATGTACGTGTGCGTGAAATATTAAGAGTAGTAGTTTTGATTCTACTAATTAATGTTCTTATCAACTGGCTATTCACCCGAACATAAATCAAATGAACGACCTGCAGATAACGCATTCCTTAATATTGAAGTGAATGGGCCATAATCTACCACTCTCTTGAGTAGTTCGTCCCACTGATATCTGTGTCAGAGTCGACGGAAGGAATTACGAGTACAAAAATGTTTCTTTTCGTTTATCTCTATGCACACATTTAATAACAAACCCAATAATAATATGTTTGTTATTTAACCGAAAACAGATAAATTTATAAGATAGACGTTTAGCAACTTTTTGAATTCAAATCTTTAATGAGTAATAGGACTTAATAAGTAAGAGCCTTAACCTTTAATGAGTAATAGCCTTAACTTGAAGTTAAAGGACACGAAGAGTGAACTCTATGAAAGACACTTGAAATCCATCCACATGTGTATTGTTTGTTTTGTATTTTGAGCATCGTTCTCACAACGTACATAATTTTAGAATACTGATTTGAATTAGAGTCTTACATTGTATCTTGATATTATTAATTATAAATAAATGAATGCTTGTTCATCCAGAATAGTTTATTACAAAGTTCACTACCAACATTTCATACAACCTTCTGAAACAAGGACGTATTTGGCTTTCCCTTTGCATTCAATATACGATTTTACCTTAGCTTCACACTTCAGACAGGTAATCGCATTATCTGCTACATTACTTTGTTTGCTTCTCAGTCTTAGAAATTAAAATATGGAAAGTTCATTTCTGGTTCGTAGAGAAGTGGAATGTCAGCAATTAGATTTCTAATACAGAGTTAGACAGCAATTAGGTTTCTAATACAATCTATTAGTGTAACCAGAGAAACGCTCTCCTTACTTTAATATAAGTGTATTTATGACAGCGGCTGCAGTCGACCTAGATGTCTAGCTAGAGACGACGTCTGCAATCGTCGGGACTCGAACTCTAGAACCTTCCGGTCCGAGGCAGCGCAGTGACATCAATCGATGCAGTGAATGCCGCCCAGATAAGTACCCGCTCACATAATAATTGCACATAATAGTCAATTATATACAATGGTGCACACAAGGGGGGTATGCAGCTCTCACTCTCAGAAGCCAATACTACATATTGAAAAATACAGCGGGGCGGCAATGACGCGGGGCGCGGGTGCTAGGGGGCGCAGGACGCTGGTGCTAGGCGGGGGCAGGGGCGCGGGGTTGAGACGCGGGTGCGAGACGCGAGGTGCGAGACGCGAGGTGCGAAACGCGAGGTGCGAGACGCGAGGTGCGAACGCGAGGTGCGAACGCGAGGTGCGAACGCGAGGGGATACTCACGTGAGGCGACGACGGAGCCGGGCTCGACGCGCAGGTGCAGCGGGAGGGCGCCGCGCGCCGCTGCCGTCTCCAGGCGCTGGCGCAGGGCGTCGGCACTGGCCAGCGGTGGCCTCGCACCCACCACGCCCTCCTTCGTCTGCCAGGCCACGCGGAACACCACCACCACGCTGCCCGGCCTGCGCACACCAGGGTACAGTTGCACACACAAACATCAACACTCTGCAAGGGGACAGTCGACTCCGGTTATAGCGAACTCGCATGTAGTGAATCCTCGGTTACAGTGAACTTATGTCACTGGGCCCGTTTCACTTACATTACAAACAAGGATAAGAATATTCTGTTATAACGAACCTGAACCTCGGCTATAGTGAACGTGGAAAATGAGTCCTGGATATGAAATGAATCTCGTATGTTATTTGGTAGAGACAGAGGACAAGGCAGAATTAAGTATGGAGAGAACACGAACTCTGGAGAAGCATTTAGAAAAATGACTAATGGAAAATGTACGAAGCAAACAATTGAAAATAATTGATTTTTTAAGGGTAAATAAAGATATTGAAATTTTCATTTCGTGCTGTTAATGAATTTTGCTGGATCTCTTTATTAATAAAACCAATCCTTGTGGAGAAGTTCTATTTAATTTTGATATCATCATATATGTAGTGAACCTCTGATATAGTGAACCAAACCTGCTAGTCACCAGAAATTCACTATAACCGGAGTCGACTGTACAAGGAAAACAGAAAATATCACAATGAGGTAAGTACAGTGGTAGTTCATAATTGGAATCATGAAGGTACGAAAGGAGATTCTATGTTCTCTTCTGGAAAACCTTAATACAGTTTGTGATATTCAAACATTTATAGGCGTACATAATATTTGCACTTAATATTCAATTATATATAATGATTCACACAAGCTGGGGGTATGCAGCGACTCTCAGAATCCAATAATACATATTGAAAAATACAGGTTTTTCTAATTTTATACACTAACGAAAATCAGTGAATAATGTATCAACCGTTGTTTCACATATTAATTAAACATAAGTCAATAAATAAACATGCTTTCTAAATTCTGCATAAGTGAAAAATTACTAGTAAGAAAACATCAAGACGTCTGAATGGATCAGTACCCTCCCACTCGAGAAAAATCCTGGTTGTGGCACTGATTATGTATTTTTACCTCGAAGGTACAGAACTATCAATTTTGGGTTAAAATAGGATATTTTAATTCTGTTCTATATCTTTGTTTTAAGATATCACAAAACCTGTCTAAACAGTATTATTATACAAAGTTTGAAACGGTATACAATGGATAAACTGCTTGGATTCACAAGACTGTGCACCTCTGAACAATCCTCTGAAAAATCATGGAAGAGTGATGTAGTCTCCTAAACCTCCGAGACATAGATATATAATTTTATGCAACACACTTTGGCGCCTACAGTTAATCCAAATCAATGGAATTTTAAATCGTCTTGTCACAGTTGAGTTGACTTCTTGATTACAAGAAAATGATTCTGTGTATGATCAATTATCAGAAAATGGCAATCGCTAATATTGAACCAATGAATGTCAAGATAGTATCAAATCTCATTCGTAATTAGGTTGCCAAGAATAGCTTAACGCATATCTTTTACCACGAGTATGCATATTAACTAAGAATAAACATTCATTCGAATAATCAACTGTGAATAAGTTGAGATTCAATCCATTGCGTTGGTGATATAGATTGGAAGTATAAAGGAAGAAGAACTTAGGTTATTGCCTTCTAATGCGCTTGATCGTTTTAGAATTGTAAAAGAGTAATTACATAAAATAAGATCATGAAACGATTTCCTCATGCTCTCAGGCGGGTAGTTAAATCCTTAAACAAAATTGGTGTTGGAATAGTATATTAAGTGTCGTGAAATAATGTAAAAATCATCAGAAAAATACATCAATTAAAAAAAGAGGAATAAAACTTTGCTACGTAATATAAGAGATCTTGTATATTATTACTCGCTCGACGCATTGTGAAGTTGAATTTTACAACCTCTCAATCAAGTCGCGAAAAAAAGCCTAAAGAAAATGGGTTTGGTATCATTGAGCCAATGACAAAATCGTATGCACGCAATTTCCAAGTGTCAGTGAAGTTCATATAGGGAAAATATCAACTCACTGTTATTCTCAAGTAAACATCCAAAACAAAATGAAATGAAAACCATTTCTGACGAGATTTCAACGCATGTCATGACGATGAACCTTATTTGGGAGATTCATAGAAGAGAGAGAGGGAGGGAAATAACAGAAAACTAATGTGAATGAACGAATACATAAACTAATGAATTCGGTAATAACTAGTTATAGAAATTTAAACATGTTATAATTACGTAACTCTACAGGTTTTTCTTGTACTCTAAACGACAAAATCGGAAAATTTAAAAAGATAACATACAATACATAAGTCTGAAAACTAACAGATTTTGTTAGTAAAATGGTTGCGGTTATTACCCGCATCCGAGTTCTGAAATTTTCAAAAAAGTAAAAAAGATAATATTCCTACGTTTCTTTAATTTACAGAATAATGTTTAAAAGAAGATGTGCATTGTGCTTTGTTTTCCTTAATATTGTGTTGGCGCGAAATAACCTCAGTTCCATGTAAAACAATTCATGATTATCCCTGGTTATCTTCGAAATTCTTTCATTCACCCCGCCCCTCCTTTTGTTTCCCACCGTTATATCCACAAAACGAATATCACACCATTCATAATGCATGAGAATGCATAGTATTTGAAAACTTGAAAACACTTCGAACGCAGGTTGACTCATTCTGCACCTTTTTCCGCTGCCTTTGCCATCTTACCGCGCGCGGGGGGGGGGCGGAGTTCGTTTCGTCGTCACTCATTTAGTTCACTCTTCCCGCAGTTAACTGAACACGCTCCGTGTCAGGCCAATCTCGCGTCTTGTGCATTCACCACTCAACGCGTGCATCCCTCTTCGAGCAACCTTCTCTCGAGGCTTTAACCCGCCGACCCTCCTCTTCCGGAGGAAGGCTTTGTAAGCGGCGCCGACGCGGCATTCTGCGGAAGTTGTTCGCGCGGCAAACGAACAGACGCGCAAAGGCCGTTTGGGCACGTGAGAGGCTCGCCACGCCGCGCCGGCTGTGTGAATCGGGTGATGGATGAGCGGCAGCGGTGTTACAAGGGTAATAGGATGCTCGGAGACAAGGCGGCCGGACAGGTCTAGAAATAAAAAGTAGGTGGCAGGACGACGAGTAACGAGTTAAGGGAGTTGCGTTTTGTTTTCTTTTTTTGTTATTTAAGGTCGCATCAACATCTAGGTCATTAGCGACCACAATTGTAGTTAACGGCATGGTAACTATGAAGATGAAACGAAATGGTGATGATAAGGGGTGAAAGGACGAACATAAATATAACCATGCCCGAGGCGGGACTCGAACCCGCGACCCTTTGGTCCGATATCGCTACGACACTTCTGCTTTAGCGATCTTGGCCACCGGATGGGCAGTTGCGTTTTGTAAGAGAAGTTATGGGTCGCTGAGGCGACAGGAAAAGGCAGATAGGTTTTGAGGCCTGGAGGTCAGATGCAATTGCGATGCGGTGCAAATAAATCACGGTGCAATGAGGTGTCGGAAATGGCAAAAGTCAATACGGCGCTTGGGTGAACACGAATGACAGCAAGCCTTCGAGGAGGAAGAGAATAACAAGAGGTCGGGGATGATTTTGGAAAAGAGTAAAGCAAAAACAAGCAAAGTTACAATACGAATTAAAAGGGTCACCAAAATAATATAGTACTGAAGAGACAGCAGAGAGACGCGGAAACACTTGAAATACAGTGAAGAAGTTAGTCATCGAAAGAAAAATGGCAGCCGGCCAAACACGGGATGACCTGGTAAACCTTGCTTCAACGAGTTGCAGGCTGCGGTGAATCTCGTACACGACTCTCACACTGAGAGGACGACAGCAAGACATACTGAAGAAAGAAAATGTTCTCAGAAAAAAAGACCTTTCACAGAAAAAAGAGCAAAAACGTAAAAGAACAATTTCCATAAATAACGTAAGCGTTTTGAGGTTAACTTAATAGTGACTCGTAAGATATCTAAATATTTAACATTCTTGCTGGCAGGTACAAGATAATGTCCAACATAAAGAAAGGAAGAGAAAACACAGCTTAGGAATCTCGTAGATTCAAAAACATTGCAGCCAGACTCATAAAATCACTAACCCATCGCTGACCGAATAATTAAAGCTTAAAGATAGCTTGCGCTTCCGGATTCGCTACTCAAACGCGCGCACATTGCCTCGCGAACATAGCGCAATGGAATGAAGGGAGGGGGGCGTGAGGGCACCCAAATGGGGGGGGGCGATTGGTTGATTGATGGTGATTCCGGGCACGTCAACTAATAGGGGTCATTAGTCCCGTATGTGTAGTGCTGCGGGCTGCCGCCCCACCCCGGACAAGCTTTAAGCTCCCGACCGGTCTCCCGGAAAAGTGGTAATGAAGTGAATGTTAGTGTGTGTAAAGAATGAAGATGGGACAAGGAAGAGGTAGGAAAGATCGCGCGCGGTCCGTGGCCCGTTTGTTAGGGTACTGCACCGGCATTCGCCCTGTGTTGATCGGAGAAACGACGGAAAAGTACCGATCAGAGCAGCCGGCCTCAAGAATTCTCCTCCAGACAGCGAATGAATTCTGCCTAGCTGACAAGCAAGTGTCAAAATCTTGCCACCGTCGGGACTCGAACCTATGACATCCCTGTCAGAGACAGAGCAGTGACATCAGTTCATACACTGAGCCATCTCTGCCGGTTGGTCGGGTGAGTCGGTGGGCGAGGGAGAGAGCGGTGGAGAGTGAATATCCGGTGAGGGAGGCAGGCGAGCGCGCGGGTGATGGCGCGGGAGATGGCGCGGGCGATGGCGCGGGCGATGGCGCGGGCGAGGCGCGGGGGAGGGCGCGGGTGAGGGCGCGGGCGAGGGCGCGGGCGAGGGCGCGGGCGAGGGCGCGGGCGAGGACGCTGGCGGGCAAGAGGGCGGGCGGGGTCGTGCGGGGGGGGAGCGATGAAGAAGACAAAGGGGTGGACTACGGAGAGGGGCGGGAGTGTTAGCAAGAAAAACCGCTCGGCGAGCAGCGGGCGGGCGGGCGCGAGCAAGAAAGATGAGCGGAGGGCAGCCTCCTCCGCGAAAGCGCGCTGGCCCAGCCCGGAGGCGGCAGATCGGCGAGGTCGCGGCACAGTTAGGCCGCGTGGGAGATCTCACGGGCGCGGCGCTGCGCGGAGTGCAGCCTGCCACGGCGCAGCACGCCCGCGCCGCCAGCGCACCAGGCGAACCAAGTGGGAGGGGATGAGAGCAGCAATCCCGAAGAAATTACTTGGATTCGGTTGTACTCTGTCGGTGATTTAGTAACTACTGGATAGAACATTCATCACAGAATGACCTCATGACACGGAAGATGCATTCACAAAAAAAATAAAAAGACCAAATAGAAGCAAAAGCAGAAGTAGAAAGACAAGTTTCGCAACAGGATATATCTTAACTATCTGCATATGCATCAGAGCGGACAATATTTCTGACCAGTACGTTTTTTGACAATTTCAAAAACGATACTTTGATATATTACTACCTTTTTACGTTAACGTATGCTTTTGTGGGTGAATTTTTAATTCCCTGTGTGTAACTGACGTCAAGGCATCTATCATTTGCGAAATTAATATTGTAACTCAATCACATATATAAAGTAGGTAATTTTTCCAATTTTCCCTCGACTCATTATCTATTTTGTTCACCCCTCAGAGAACATTTGTAATTCATAGTTTGTTTACAGGATGTGTGCAGTCGTCTTGGATCTTCATGCATCAATCATTCCTTTATGCTGCTGCATTTTGTTTTGAATTACCTGTCTAGTTAAATCGAAGTATCATTCAATTTTTCCGCTTGGAACTTCGATAAGTACGCATTAAATGTCATAACGTTGAATTAATAACCGTACATTAATTATATTTATTTGATTTCAATTTTTATTCAACTACTTATTATCCAAAAATGTACACTTGTAAACTTGAAAAGAGCGCGACAAAATCATTGAAAGAAGAATATTCAATACATCGAACAGGCATTCATGAAGGTTAAGTTTCTGTTTCTTGCTTATTTCTGATATTGATAAACGATAAGAGTAATGATAAATACATGTTTGTAAAACTTTACTAAAATTCTAAAGAATTATTTCATAATAACACGTTTTTAAACGGTTGCAATTAGTTTGTTCAATGTAATTTGAGATCATGATTCGTTCTTTCCGTACCACATTTTTATCCCAAACATGTCCCTGAGAGCGCCGCATCGTCATCGCTTTACCGCTGTCAATGGGCCTTGGCCACTCGCGGAGGAGAGTCGTGAAGCGAAGCGCACGTTGCCGGCACGTGCGGATATTCTGCGAGTACGACTGCCGAGCTCCTCGCTGCCTCCAGCACCGCTACTATCGCAATCGTGGAAATGGATTTAATACGGGTAAGAACGGCTTCGCTCAAAGCATTGAGATGTAGACACAATTCATTTCTTCATACCAGATGGCGGCGTATTGTTCGTCCTCGGTGAAAACATGACATCTCTCTTATCACAGGCATCTCTTGTAGGTGGAATTTGGGGGAAGAGAACACATTTTCGACGACATTTTTTTAAATTTTTTGAAGTTCAGAAGGTGCACGCAGTATATTTAAAAAAGATATATTGCAATTATTAATGAAATAAATAATTTACTCTGACAAACATGAAAAACGATGGTAAAACAGTCACAAATAGGATGGCAGCAGAAATTAGAACAGAAGTGATTGGAAGCTATGAGACTGGAGATTCCTGCATCTACCTCCAATTCAGAAGCATTTTCTGTGTTCTTTTTCCACGCCTTCTCGGCTTTTTGTCTCATGAAGGAAAGCGAAACATATTTTTGTACACCAGGTTATGTTACACCAGTCTTCGAATAATGATATACTTATCTTTGGTGTTTATTATTAAAAATTAAGTTAGAGTAATAATGCGAATTCTTCTTGACAATATTGGGGATATCCTTGGGGGAGGGTATCAAAATTGGGATGAGATTCAAACTGATGATAAATCATGAATTGCCGATGTACTTATTGTAGGTAGAGATAGCAGTAGGAGAGAATGGTTGAATAGATTACAGAATGTTGTTCTCAAAAGTTGAAGACAGGAGATTTACAGTAATGATTATTCGAGGTCGTCCCTTTTTGTTTTGAAGGCACTTTTAGGAAGAACTGGAATGTGATACGAAATGTGTTATACATTAAAATGAATGATTATTAACGTTTTTCTCCCTTCCCATTTCCCTACCAATTATATGCTCTCACGAAAGGAGATGCCAGTATTTAATTTTTCTTTTACCATAATATGGATATACTACACATTTAAAGGAATATTCTTGAACATTTGGTCTCGGAAGAATTGGGTTTGAAAGAATTCGAAGAAAATCGAATGAACCGAATTTTTACATGCTACGTAAATTTCCGATCTTCGAATTCCAAGCACTGGGAACTACGAGGACATGCGGTTACCTGGAAAAGAGATTCCGAGAAAGGCAGGGCGAAGGGGTAACGTATGGCGGCACCTTGCGGTCGAGAACAGCCGCGAAGGCGCGCACCGGCTGCTCGTCCCAGATCCGGGCCTTCCGCGTTCGGAGAGGAGGACAACGGTCAAACACGCCCCGCGTTTCGCACTTGTCAACGCAGCGGCACGATTTCTCCGCCAACTTTGTCTCTTTCTGCTTTGCCTCTCTCTGCTTTGCCTCCACCTTCTTTGCTTTTGTCTCTTTCTTCTTTTCTTTCTCTTCCTTTTCCTTTCTTTCTTCTTCTCTTTCTTTCTTTTCTCTTTTCTCTTCTTTCTCTCTTTCTTTCTTTTCTCTCTTTCTTTCTCTTTCTTTCTTTCTCTTTCTTCTTCTCTCTTCTTTCTTTTCTCTCTCTCTTTCTTTCTCTCTCTTCTTTCTTCTCTCTCTTTCTTTCTCTCTCTTCTTTCTTCTCTCTTCTCTTCTTCTCTTTCTCTCTTTCTTTCTCTTCTCTTTCTCTTCTTTCTTTCTCTTCACTCTTTCTTTCTCTCTTTCTCTCTCTCACACAAATATATACATCATCTAAATTCAAACGTCTCTATTTACCGCTGTCTCAGTTGTCCATTCAAGTCTCCGTCATCTTATCACTGTAACATGTAGCCATTGACAACTCCACCATGCAACCGGCGATATCTCTAATTCTCGCTGTAAGTCTTCCGGCAACAGAAAGGATAAGAGGGGAGTAGAATAGTGCTGAGATTTATCAAGTTCACTCTTTTAATTAATTTTTTTCTTCAAAGGAATGCCCGCGAATCGCTCAATTGAATCATTTTTATTTTGCAGACAACGTATTTCAATATGAGCCGCTTGCGTGAGAATTACAGATGTTCCAATGGCAACCGGATAACGAAGTAGAGATGGAGACAACCACGGTCTGCGATGTCTGTGGGTTCGAATACCGCCCTGGGCACGGAAGTTTGGTCGAACTTTCCCAACCACCATGAAACACCTTAATACCCCTTATTCCTTCCCAGTCCTTTCCCTGTCCGAAGATGTGTGAGCTTTGAGGCATCACTGTGACTGCCTGCTTGCCGCCTCCTCATTGGGCGAATACACAGCTACGTGAACGCCATGTGGCCGCCACCAAACGTCTCTATCCTCACAAAGTTCAAGACCTGCCACAGGCGTATGATCCATCTGCGGCAGCAGAGTGTCCAGTTCTCGACCACAATGAGCTTTCGCTTCACTGCAGAGTGAAGGAGTGGAGGCTACAGTTAACGTTTTCAAGCATGTAAAAAGAATAATTCAAGAGAAGATAGAGCTCATTATCGAAAAGTTAAACCGACGTTAAAATGTCTGATGTTGATAAAGATGATGAATTCTTGCATTACGTTAAACTAAATTGGCATTACCTCTTGTGAGGCTAAGAACATTCATTAACATAAAAGTGAATGTGCGCACGGAAGTATGTATGTATGTATGTATTCCTGCATCTACGTACGAATATGTACGCATGCAAGTTGCTGTGTTCCCAACAAATACTTTTAAACCATTGAAGTATCCCGAAGCAATGGGTCCCAATTTTTTCAAGGAAAAAATAAAGGTTTGCGATTCAAAATATTACTCCAAAGTGTTGTTTTCATTACAAAGTTTAGTTGAAGAATTTAGAAAGGTTGCATGTTGCCGGATGCCGGATGACGGGCGGGGGGGAAGCAGGGCCAGAAGGAAAGAAGTGAATGGTGCGGATAGAGTAGATGGAGCAGATGCGTGGAAGAGGAAGGAAGGGGAAGGGGAGCGAAACGGATGGAGTTGATAGAGCGGACGAGGTGGATAAAGTGGACGAAGTGGATAGAGGGACGAAGTGGATTAGAACGGATGAAGTGGGTAGAACGGATGCAGTGGGTATCGGATGAAGTGGATAGAACGGATGAAGAGGATAGAACGGATGAAGTGGATAGAACGGATGAAGTGGATGGAATGGATGAAGTGGATGGAACGGATGAAGTGGATGGAATGGATGAAGTGGATGGAACGGATGAAGTGGATAGAACGGATGAAGTATGTAAAGCGGATGGAATGGATAGAGTGGATGGAATGGATAGAGCATATAGAGCGGATAGAGCAAATGGATTCTTCCAGTAGGATTCCATTCCTTCACGGTTCCATTAATAAAAAAAGAAAAGGATATGTTATATGGACATTAATATTTCTATTTCCATTAATCATCATTTATTACTTCATACCAAGAAAGCCACATTTTCATTTCGATGCATTGCATCGTCAACTTCCCGTAACGGATTAGATACTAAAAGGAGAGTAATGCGTAATTAACCTCGTCACCTGAATCAAGGATCCCACCACTTTTACGAAAGTAGGTCCGAGAGAGCGTGAAAATGTGTTGATCATTTCCATTAACAGCTCTCCTCTTCCCCAATTCTCGCCCAGAGTGCTTCTCCTCACACCACCGGCAAAGGAACCATTCCCATAGATAATGCAACGATCACCTCCATCACTCTTCACAAAGAGCCCCGCCCCCTCACAAACACTCTCCCCCTCCTCGTCCCTCTCACCCAGTGCTTGAGACCGATGGTCCGCAGGCACAAGTGCAAACGGTCTTCGCCGAAGCTCTCCTCCCGAGTGCAAATAGGAAAAACGCACCGCCGCCCACGCTGACCCGTGGGCTCGCCGCCGCCGCCGCCGCGCCCCTCTCTTGCCCCCTTTCCTCCTTTCTCCTGCGGGGGCTCACCTGCCCCCGTGCGCTCGCATCACCTCTAAAAATGTCTCTTCCCTCATTTCTTCTGGCTTGCCTTGGAAACCGAGCCTTGAAAAATCGGTTAGTCTCTCTTTTAAGTCACCCAATTTTTAAGTGTCCTTTCGTTCATTAGATAAATGAATATTTTTTGTGGATGTAAACGCTTGGATAATTTAAAGTAATTTTGTATATATATAATTAATCTATTGGGATTTCCGAGTATCTATTCATTGGTATTCCCGAAAATACACTTAATACATTTCATACCTGTATGAGATTCTGTAATCATTTTTATAAGAATTTGTTATTCTATCATACTTCTTGATTTCAACAATTAAAACGCAAGCACTAAGAATAGGTTTACGTCAGCACAAATATTCTCACGTCAGAATTTAGTGTTTTAAGAAATTAAAAATAACAAAATACATATTACAAATTTAAAGAGACAGAGTTTTGGTACGAAATAATTTTCCACAAGGAATTCTATTTACTTTTTAAACCATGAAGATGAGTAAATCTGTAAGAACTGACAGTTGCACTTGCAAGCTTTTATCAGGATCGAAACTATTACGATCGAAAATCCACAAGACCAATTGCAAAGCCTAACAGCTCAATTAAGAAAAGAATCTTCGTCTGCAGTGAACGTAACCTACAAGTTCATAAATTACAAATTTCATTGCAATAAACTCAAATTATTACAGTCTGCAATTCGAAGCAAATCACATTAGACAACTTTCCATAGATAAAACAGCTAAACAAGCGCCTGCAAGTTCTTTGAATCCTCCCACTGGTGAAGCGGCAGTGAAGCGCAGTCAGGGGGTTTGGAGCGGCAGTGTCATCTCGACCTCGGCCGCGGGCGTCGCCGCTCTCTTCGCCAGCGCAAACAGAGAGGTCGCCGGCCGCTGCACCTCCCTCCACTTCGCGTCCCCGTCCACACCCACCCACATCCACATCCGCGAGGGCTCTTCACGCGCTTTCTCGCGGCGGCCGCCTCCTGCGAAGGACGCGTGTTCGACTCCCACTTCGCGCCCCCGACTTTCCTCTTTTATCAGAGTCAGGCGGCGGCGGCAGCGAAAACGGTGACGGTGGCGGGTAGAGGGACGGTGGTGGGGTGTTGGCTGGGGGGGAGGGAAGGAGGGGGGGGGGGCGGAGCCGGAGGCAGTGATAGTGAAGTCGGTGGCAGTGGTGAAGGCAGGGCGACAAAGGCGGGGGGACGAAAGTGGGAGGGACGATGGCGGGGAAAGGAATGAAGGGGGGGGGGGGGGGGGGGGGCGGGGTGCGAAGGCGGGCGGGGGGGGGGGGGTTAGGGCGGGCGCAGGAAAGGCTACGTGGGCGGGTGATGGTACGGGGACATGTGCAGAGGCATTAGGGGCAAAGCCGAGGCGATGACTTTGGCTGCGGGAGGGGGCGCCGATACTAATCGCGCTCTTTTTCTTGATATGCCACAGCGGGGGTGCGGGAGAGGCGGGTTCTGTCTACGTCACGGCAGTGCAGTGCTGTCAACTTCATTGACAGAAAACGCAACGGACTAGCGTGCCTTGAACTACAGAACCGTGAGAAACAAAGCAAGAATTTTAAAAATTCTGATGAATAATTAATAGTTACAGAAACTCTTGTGTAACAATAAGGAGCACTGTACGCACAGGTAGTTAGAAAGACAGCGAAAATTGAAAAACCCGCATTGTCAAAGACGAAGGTGGGCAGCTCTGCAAACTGTTCCGAGTGAAGCTCATATGTTCTACCGGGCCGTGCTGGACCAGAACCAGGTAGCTGGAGGATGAAAAAAACGGTGTGCGCATAGTAATGGTTGTGGTGTCGAAGGCGGAGACGTTGGTGAAGACGGTGACGGCGTCTGCGTGGAGGGTGGAGGCACGGCGTGGCAGTGCCGAGGCGTTGGTGGAAACGGGGGCGAAACTGGTAATGGTGGAGGAGGTGTTGGAGGGGATGGCGAAGGGGTCTGCGGGGGAGAGACAAGGCGGGGCAGTGGCGACGGCGGGACCGGGGGCGTTGGTTGCAGTGGTGACCGCGTCGGTGCGGGGGTGGCGTGCGCGCGTGGGTCGTTGCCGCCTCATTAGCACGCGCGTGCTCTTCTCGCGCACGGCGGACGCGCGCGCTCGGCGCCGCCGCAGAAACACGCGCCTCGCGGTACAAGTGGCGCAAGCGCACACGGCGCTGCCCCCACGGTGTGTGGATAGTGGGAGTGCTCCCTAGGCAAACTTCTCTTTCGACGCGCGCTTTCCTGCTTTTCCGTACTTGCACTTTGCTTGTTTTTGCGATGCGCTATTGGTGGTGAAGGCTTCTTCGTCTTGTATTAAGTTTCTTACACACTTGTAAGTACAAAGACTTTCACTTGGGAATGCTTTTTATTCGCATAAAAAACGTGCGGTCCCATGCAAATGTTGAAATCAGTTGTTTTTTAATGTCAAAACTATTCGATTTTCTGTTCAATTTGACTTGACTTGTTTGGAAAATTCTTATTAGTGTTGCAATTAGTTGCATTACTTTTCATTTGATGTATAGTTTTTAACTATTTTATCTCTGACAGGGTGACGACGGTGATTGAAACGTTTTACGAACCAATATTTGAATTTATCTAGCTTAAGTATTGTGAATAGTTTTTATTACTCAGTTCGAATCAACTAAACATGGTTTAAAATTTGTTTCATGAACAAATTTTGGATGTTTGTTGAGATACTTCGATCCCAATGGCGTGTTGTTTTAATTACCCTTTCATTCCAAAGCGATTCACAGTAAAAAACAGTAAATACATTTGTTTATATGAACTACCTAATCATGAAAAATAAATGCTAATTCTAATCAGGTCTGTGAACAAAACCCGTTAAGAGAGCACCATTTCCATGGCATCCTGCAAACAAGCTGAACATGTCCTTCAGTTTCGTGAGTTGCTATTTTCCTGTCCTCTTTTTGTATGTTTCCTTATACTAAGTGAGAACAGGCGTTGGTGGGATGAATATCCTCATGAAGACTAAAAGATAGATCATTGGAAACATAGAGTGGGTACTGGAAATTACGTTTTAAGCAGCGACTTCACCTTCACACATAAATACTTAGTTGGATTAACTATAATCAAAGAAGTTTAAATGGAAATCGTCAAAAGTTATCTAACATTTGGGTCAACAACGAACTCTAAAACTTCAAAGAATCTCAATTTGAGAGTGTAAGCACAGAAAACGAACGTGAATTGATCACTACGGTCATATAATACTACTTTTAGAAACATTTTATAAACGAATTTCTTTTTTATTATTAATTCTAAACTTTGAATAGATAACATAAATCTTGATTATGTCATGGAATCAAAATAAAGACAAAAGTATACATCAATAGGTAAAATGTCCATTAATTTAAAAACTCATAACAATGCGATCCACAACAACATAATGATCCAAGAGACTTTTAAACTTACAATTACACCCGATTTACATGCTTCCTTTCGACGAACGTTTGCGGAGTTACAGCCAACGCGCGCATGCGCAGGTTGACTTTTGGAACTTCATTCACAACCCTGCGCATGCGGGCGTTCCTTTAGACTCTGGAGCAGCTGGAGCAAATTACTCCAGCCACCACATAAGTGGGGTCCTGAAAATTTATACAAGACTATTCCCTTCAATACATTTTTTTGAAAAAAATCGTCGTGGAATTATGTTCTGTCGTTGAACTATTATTTACTTTAAAATAGAGTAATAATGAAAGATAATAATACATAAGGGGAACGTTTGTTTGCAATAAGGGGCCCCTTGATTTGCGTGGGCGCCCCTGAGCTCCCGACTCGTTCGTCGCAGGGCAGCGTATGAGTGGGAGCGCCTGCGTGTACTTACTGGAAGCCCATCACTTGCAGCTGCAGGTGCGCGGCGCCGTAGTCGCGCGTGGCACGGTCGAAGAGCGCCTCCAGCAGCGCCTCGCGCACCTCGGCCGCCAGGGCGCGCGCGGGCGCCGACGCCATGTCCTCCAGCGCCGGGCCCACGGCTGCGACAGCTTCAGCCGCCCCTCCAGCACGTCGGGCACTGCAACGCACACGCACACACTTCAACGCGGCGCCTAACCCTTTATTGCATCATTACATTTATTTATTTTAATGAAAGAAGTTGTTTTTTATTTTTGCTTGCGATAATTATTTTTCATTGCATTTATTTATGTTAATGAGAGAAAAAAAATTATAAAAAAATTCAGAAGTAAATATTGCTTGAGAAAAATACAAAACTGAATTGTGTTACTCCTCCAACAACATGTGCTATATTTCACGATTAAAAAAAGTCCTCATTTTTATTTTTTGTGATAAAATAAGTATCAAGTGAATCAATAAAGAAGTATCAATTGTATTTTAGTTTGATTATTTTCCTAAAAACGTCTTGCCTCTGATATATGAAAACAATGTGTTGCCAGAAAGTTCCGATTCACAGCTGCACTAGATTCCTATCACTTCATCTCGTTATCTTATCGCGTTTACCGCCTAACAATACATGGGGCGACATAAACGCATGATGTACTTCATGTGTAACATAAAATAGATCATAATAAAATTGTTAGAATGTATTTATGACCTAAAGAACATGTTACAGCTGACTTACACTATGCAATAAGGGGGAGTGAGCACAAGGAAAGAATGGCCATAAAATAAGATATTGTTACTCGTTTATAATGTTAAGCTTTATTGTATTCGTACATGTTTGTACAAATTTTTACGAATGCAATAATAGTACATTATGAAACTCGATGTAATGGTATTAATACACGAGTGTGATATCACCATACGAGCGAGGAACAAGCGAGTATCGTAAACTTCACACGAGTGTATTATTACCCATTACATCGAATTTCATACGGTACTTTTTCACCGACTTACGGTAGCTTTGGTAAGTTAAACTTTTACACTGAATCGTTTCGTGAAAGCTGATATGCAGATTTTAGCCAACGCTACTTGGCGGATTGTACCATACCCCATCCTGCCGCAGGTGGCTTTGGTTTAACCACTACACTAATCAAATAGGGTCAAAGTGAAATTACGGTCCAATTTATTTGAAATAATATTGCACATAAAAAATTACTAATAATAAAATAAATTAAAAATGATAAGCATAATATAATATTAAATGCAATTTTAATGATACAATCGAACGAAACATTTGTTATAACGATTCTTAATTATTAATTTTCAATACTTTGTTTGTAAATTTCTCAATGATTAGTCAAAAGCCTGTGTCGTAATGAAATCTGTATCGTAATGAGTTTCATTATGCATCAGATTGCAGCCATCAAATGCCAGAATTATACAATGGGAGTAGAAAAAACAATATTATAAACGTGTTACGCAAGTTATTTTCTGTACAAAACCATTCTAATCAGAGCCGTCACATATTAAACGTATTTAACATTATGCGAAAAAATTCAGGCTGGCTAAGCGGTACTGCTACTTCATCACGGTTCGCTGGCTGCAATTGGTTGATGACCCAATTATTCGTGCCATAAACGGATAATACGTCATAATCTGTGCCATAAAAGTCATTTAAAATCGATTTATTGGAAGGAGAAAGGTCGTTTATAATGCTGGTATACAAAAAAATTTCAATGAATGAGTGTTTTGTTTTTGTGCGTCAACTATTAAGAGCATTATTCCCATAAATATAGTGTTTGCTATATCCCTGGAAGTGGCGCCAACCTGCACGTGACCGTGGGTAAAACGTACCCTCTCCAGGTATCTCCTCAACGGGCACTGTCCCAACTGGTATACGTTCTAACCTACTGGCTGGTGCAGTAGTATAGTGAACGTAAATGTAAGGGTGTTTATGTGTAAGAGAGAAGATGGGGAAGGATGAGGAACTAAATATTGCGGTGGGCCCGTTATTTAAGACCTGCTCAAAATCTCCTGGTATTAATCGAAGCAACCGCGGAAAACTACTTGTAAGAGAAGTCGGCCGCTAGAATCCCTCTTTCCCGAATGATTGAATTCAATCTTTGTATGTAGTTAGTGTCAGAAATTCCCCACCGTTCGAACTCAAACCCTACGATCTGTTCCACACATTTGCAGAGTCAACTGGTGCTTCTTCTGAGTTATCGTAGCGATTTATTCTTTAAGTTAAAAAAGTAAAGAATTGTTTTAGGCAGAATTCATAATCGACATTTAAGGGATAAGGAAAAACGTAACTACTAAGTGGCAACTTAAAATAACTGGTCACTTGCAGATTATATTTCATGGGCACTTCTTATGAACGCAGAATGCGTACTTCCGAAAGTCGTAACATTTTTATGTTCTTTCATCATGTTTCACAGCAGTTATTATATTATATACTTAAATAATGATTAGAATTCATTGGTAGATACTATTTAAAATCTAATCATTGTAAATATATAGTTTAAAATGAATGATATTGTAGCATTACTACTACACTATTGTTGCAATAATAGTTCAGAAAGAATTCTCATTCTCAAGTGAGCAAAGGAATAAATAATCACTCATTTCTATATGAAAAGTCGCCTAACTCCCGTAAGCGTTCCCTCATTCGATGTCCTCTTACCCAGTAGTTCTATCTTCATTGAACGTCAAATTTAAATCACAACGATTTTCGAATATTTTGAATTACTACTTTTATGACTATTTTTGAAAGCATAATTCATTAATTGTGAATTATGGAAAACAAAACATAATACAATAAACACAGATGAAACACAAAAGTGAGAAAAATATAATTGAATAACAATTTTATACAACTTATTTTTAATTCACATTAGAAGAAAACGATTTCTTATTTTTCGATTATCGTTTAATCTCCAATATATATTTTCAACAATCTAGATTTTCTGTTCATGTAATTTTCTTCTTTTATGAACAGAAGGCCAAGAATCACTTGATTGAAACTCCAAATCATTGCCACGTTTTCAGTCACTTGAGAGGTTCTTATTCTTTACTTAAGTGGTACTTTTTCTGCCTCTGTGCAAACAAGTGCTACCTATGATATACCAATTTACATAAGTGACTAGGATCTCCCCTTCTTGTTTATCAATTCTCTTATTCCTAAAGCAGCCGCTATGAATTCGGCCCTAACTGCGTCCTCCATCGCCCAAGAATGTCAAATTACGAATGCAGACTTTCACCGCTTCAAACGCACACAGATTTCAGTACCGCGCTACGCCCGGCTCGATCAACGCCATGGACCCGCGCGCCGCCGCTTCTCCGGTTGCGTCCGCGTCGCCCTCAGGAGAAAGCGCCCGCGTTTCGCAGCCCCGAAATACCACCGCCCGCCCGCCCGCCCGCCCGCCGTGATTGTAGTGACCGTTAACGCCGCGACGTCTTACCTCGCCCCTCGTCGTCCAGAGCGTTTCACATTCCTGTGCCCCGCCCCGCCCCGCCCCGCCCCGCCCCGCCCCGCCCCGCCCCGCCCCGCCCCGCCCGCCCGCCCGCCCGCCCCGGCCCGCCCGCCCGGCCGCCCCCCGGCCCCGTCCGCCGAAGCAACCACCGCCGGAAAGCCCATTGTCCCCCATCAACGCACCCAACCGCACGAAACACACCCCCTCTGGCCGAACTCCAAACTCTCGCCCGAGGAAGTGGTGCAAGCCCAGTTGCCACTCGTTCAGAAAGAGTAGTTTGAGTTTAGGTCCAAACGAAATTTTCGACAGTTTTGGAAATGAATGACGGATTTCGGAGCTCTAGAAAACGTGCACATATTGTGCTTCTGTTCCATACATCACACAGTTTTTAACTGTTTTAGACATTACATAAATAAATGAAACACTGAATAGCTCTGGCTGCAAACTGATAAACCACGAGGCAACCGAGACAATACCGAAGCCTCAAATGAGAAGTGTCATTAAATATTCAAAATAAGTTTTAAAGAAAATTATTAAGTAATTTTATTTGTGTATATTTCGATTACACTGTTTTTTGATACTTTCAACGTCAAAAACTCCTCTGTACTTTATTCCTACTCTTCAGTGCTGATATTGAGTGTTAATAATATCAGCCAATACATATACCATGTATTGTATTCATAGCCTTTAATGCGGGGAATAAGTCACGTTTACGAATGGAGGGAGCTAATGTCTCCTATAACAGCTGCCACAAAGCTTCTAAGTATTTGAAGAGCTGAGTCAAGAGCCGAGAGCCAGTGACAATAAAAGACAACACCTATAGACTCTTCGAGAGCGATGTTTCTAATGACAATTTCGCCATCTTTCACAAAAGAATGAAATCGTTTTGAAATGTCGCATCTACTCAAGAGATGTATCTTACGTACATTGAAATATTCTTATTTAATTATGATTAGGAATGACGTTGGGGACTTCATCAGTTGTAATGATTGTGCCAAGCAAGAGTCGAAAGTTTGCCGGCCTGAGTGGTAATTTCCCCAATTGCTATCTCCCAAATTTTATTTTGAGTTCCTTTTTCCTTGACTTGTTCTTTCTATTTCAGTTTAGTGTCTAATATCATAACCAAGCACTTAGCTTTATTTTCATAAAGAACTATCTTTCCGTTTATAATTAGAGGTGGTGAATTGTTTGATCTATTAGTATAATTGACGTGAACAGATTTTTCTTTCTTTGGCTTTATTTTCCATTTTTTGGTCCAGTTACAAACGACGTTACTAGCTGCTTGTAGCCGTCGGGTAGAGCTAATCTCGTCTCGTACTGTTGTTATCAAGGCTGTGTCGCCCGCAAAAGTGGCTAATTTTCCTTGTCTTGGGTTTGGTATGTCACAGGTGTATAATAAGAACAATACCGGGTCAAGAACACTACCCTGTGGCACACCTGTTTGAACGATATTAAACTTTTTTATGGGGGGGGGTCAATTTTCCATAGAGCGCATACTTAGTATTTTTCGGTTGGAACTTTTCTAAAGTTCTTCCTCTTGTGCGATGTAATCGTAGGATTTCAGCTAGTTAATATTATAAAGTGAAGGTGCAAATATGGTAAAAAAATAACTGTAGAAAGGTGTGGTAAAGATGATTCGTTTTCAAAATATTCTTCGGAATCTAGAAACTGCTCGTGCTTGATTGGGGCGTAGCTGTATTAAGAACCACTGCTAACGAGCAATGAAGAGAATAATGACTTGATTGGAGAGAGAACATGATTCATGCGGATTTTCATTTCTTTGCTTAGAATTTTTTAAGGCTCGCCTTTTGACCTTCTGATAACACGCCTATTGCTGTTGAAGCCAACCAATAACATGTCTAATGAGCTATGCGTAGTGACTGTACTCTCCAAATCCAGCTTATACCACGTACGCTGTTTCGTGCTCTTGACCAACAAGCCCTATGTACTTTGACGGATTTTCCTCATACTACTCGACAATTATTTTTATCATCATTATAATAACTTTATTCCTCGACATTATAATTAATTATTTACAATGACAAATGCCCTATTTATATACCGAGGCCGATCCTTCCTGATAAAATTTGTTTGTGAGTTTGAGAAGACCATCTATATAGATTTTCGGTTACGAAAATTTACATAATACATTTACGTATTACTTCTTTATTTGGGGTTCGAGAACTTTCCTTATCATGACCAATAATAATAATAACAACAATAGTAATATTAATAATGATAATAATAATAATAATAATAATAATAATAATAATAATAATAATAATAATAATAATATGTTTCAAAAATCAAGTAACATTGTAATTTCTAGTTCTCTGCTTCACACATAAGAAAAAAACATACCCATAAAATATAAAACAATACCCAAGAACACTAACAATAATAACACTGTCGTTATTTAATATTTCCCGTTACCTTTCCTTTACATGCATGGCCCTACCTATTATTATTTTAATTAAAAAATTAATTATATCTATTCCAAAACTTGGTCTTCTTAAATTACTCATATTTATATTGTTCCATTTAATAAATTTCGTGTTCGAGTTCTCAGTATTCTTGATTGTCACTCTCGCGTACATTCTAAATTTCCATTTCCAGCTTAGTCTAATCCTATCGTGGCAACTAATTATTTTCCACACCCGGTTTATCCTTTGTTATACTGACATTTCTACCATCAACAGTTTACACGATTGCTATGTATTGCTATTTCGGAGAACCTTTCATCACCATCCGATCGTCACGGAGTCGGAATCTATTCTGCCCGTCTGTTTATAACTGTCTATTCTTCTGTCTCACACGATGCGCGTACAGTCCCTAATTCTCTTTCTCTTTAGTTCTATTACGCAGGTTCACCCCTTCCTTGGGCGTCGCTGGGTGCAATCTATAAGCATAAAATATTTACCCATTATAGTAAAAAAAGAGTGCCAAGACACTCGTCACAATTTCGTTTTCAATACATTATATGTAGCGATGAAACACATTTGTCAGTACAGATATCTCTGTTATAAAACACATTGTGTACTAATTAGAGCGTAAAATTGATTGAAACTGTAAACACTAGTCGCTATTAGTTTTATGATCAATAAGTGGCGTTAACTTTCCCAGACACGGAAACAAGGTGTTCGACCATCAATTATAGTAGGTATTGTTGTAACTAATCCAAGAAGACATAAATTCCATTGAAACAACTACTGAACATGGGAAAGTCAATTTTCTTTCCGTATACTACACCATATATACAATAGACACACTATCTGTAGAAACCTATGACATCTTGTGTGATCAATTTGCATCTACTCAAATAAAAACTTGACAATATATTTTATCTCAATTATATCCCTTTATCATTCAAAAAAATTACACTTGCTCTATATAGCAGAAGTAGAAAAAGGTTGTTATTAAATATCAACCATTCACATTGATTACAGTGGTTATAGAATTACTATCAAATCGATGAGTTTGCTAAGGCCTTAGCAGTCCGACCCGAAGAGTCGCCAGTTCGAATCCCGTCTGGGATTTTGTGGGGTGGCATGATAGGGCTTATTCCAATCTCAACGTGGCACCTTAGTAATTGTTTTCCTTCCTGCCTTAATGTACGAGACATGAGTGTGATTGCGTGCCAGTGGGAGTTACTTCCATATGGCCCCTGCAGGAATCTACGTGAGCGCCACCTGGCTGCCCTACCCGTAACAAATGCAAGCGTCACCGCGATATAACGAGCTACCAGCAATAGAAGAGTGTCTACTTCTCTATCGCAATAAACTTTAGAGCAACTGCGAAGTAAAGGAACGGTGGCTAGGTTTAAGGGTCCCAGAGAGTAAAAAGGCTGCATTATGATATAAACGAGGACAGGAAGCATCAGATGATGTCCAAGAGGTTATAACAAACGTTAAAATTTCCGATCTTGGTGACACTGAATTCTAGACACTGCGTGCCCGATACTTCTCACTCCCTCAGAGTAGGGGTACCCAGAATAGCCAATGTTCGCTTCCCAAAACCAAATCAGAAGGTCCCAAAATATTACATTTTATTGATTACCAAGTGAGGAAATGATAGTTTTCTGTCTTGAAAATTAGATTTTGTGTCTAAAACGCATTGATTTCAAGATATGGGCATCAAGAAACGGATTGTTGCGGGACTGCATTTTCACTTGGTTAATTTAAATCAGTTTTTTAAAAGAATATTACTTTTTGTAAAACGAAAGAGTAATTTGTGAAAGCGAAAGCACTTCATCGGGATATTAACTTATTTTTGGCATGTCATTTGCTCAGAATGAATGGATATGAGAGATGGATATCTGCACTGCTGAGTAAAAATCGTGACTAGATGGATTTGTGCAACCGTTTGCCGTGTGTATATCATTGATTTAACAGTACAAATAGCTTCAAACTCAAACCCAACTTTGAACGACCATGCCCTGAACTGAGCTATTCGTGATGTACACGCTAGAAACTGATACTGAATAACACTAACAAGTTAATTACATTTTGTATTGTATGATTTTTAAAATCGGAATAAGATTATAACCACTATCGTAGTCAATCCAAGTCACATTGCAAAGTGCACACATTTCAGCAGAGATTAAACATCGTGTTCTATGTAAGTGCTTAAAATTTCAGTATCTAATGTCAAAATCATAAGTTTAAGCAAATATTGTCAACTTTTTGTTTGTAGTTTGACTTTATATACGACTTTCGTTTATTGTTGATATTACAACACTTTCTTTTTTCATTCAATGACTCATCTTAATTTCAATATTTGCCAACCGTTTACTTGACTGACACTTTCTCCAACGAATGTAATACAAGAACAAACGTAAATGTTATGTGTTGACGAGATTTCCTGGTCACTTGTTGGCACACTCTCTGAAGTTAGTAAACAAAAGGAGGAAAATATTTCCCCCTTCACTCATTTCGTGTCTCTGACGAATTGTTGAAAAGACATGTTCGACTATAAAATAAAAATTACATCATGCCACTATTTAAGGTCAAATATCTGCAACAGACTAATGATTTCGATTATTTCACAAATTGTGTTGATTTTTAAAACGCACAAAATGCTCCTTCTGAGGCATGACCGGAATTTGACGAAACAGTTCTACGTAAGTCAAACTTATCAACCGTGAAAGAGTGAAGGTTTCAATGTCAGTTTGTGGATTTTTTTTACAGATATTACGTTATTTCAATCAACCTCGTCAGCCCAAAACACTGCAATTACCACAAAATTAAGAGCTACGCCTTTAATCGAAGCGATTCAAAATTCTGAAGGTTAGAAATGTGCGAGAAAAAAATAAAACAAATCTGCTACATCTAAACGTCACCAACCTGAATTAAACGATGAAATAAAATGTTTTTTCTTGTATATTGTTAATGTATTTAAAGATTAATGCAACAAATATCGATGCGAATCTCAGATGTTTCAGTAAATTTAAACCATACTGAACAACTATAAAAATGGAAGAATATAATTAATTAATATTCTCCAAAACTAAACTGGGTGCTACACAGCATTCCGACATTCTACCTGCAATTACAACATTGTATAACACCAAGAACACGGCAACAACCAGTATTTTATAACCATCTTATCCCTGCAAGAGTTATTTAATATTTGGTAAACATTACCATCTCAGTACAGCCTACTCAAAATAAAACTAGTGGTGCTGAAACAGCACGTACTTTCTCGCCTAATTACGCGAGAAATGCTATTTTCACGCATAATTACGCGAAAAGTACACAAATTTAAAAAAATTGTACATGACCTTATTTCAAATATCTATCTTTAAGAAGCAGATTTCATTAGGGGAAAAATATTTATTTTTAATATCTTCGTTGTAGGAAGACTCCAAAAATTGTTTGCAATTTTCGAAAAATCAGGGTTTTCAACGAAATCGAGAACTGCACTCTTCTCTTGAACGTTGAACGTCCTTTACACTATCCAACAACAAAATCTTATCTAAAACAATGGAGCCATTTGTTTGAAAATTTGGAAAATGTCCCAGGGGCTTCATGTAAAGTAGTACCACCATAATTAAAATATCGGTTTCAAATTCAAGAGACCGCAATATCAGTCGATTGGGAATATCTATTTTGAGAAAATCGGTTGAACGGTTTACCAGCCAGCGTTGTTCACAGACCGACGGACAGACAAAAAATATACAGACGTTTTGCCGTTATTCGATTCTTCAGTGTCAAGGACCCACAAAACATGGATTCTGGAAACACCACACGCTAAAGGATTTTTTTCGAAATTTAGCCACTTTTTCGTTAACAGGGCTCAGAAATAATAGTTTTCTGTCTAAAATTCACCGTTTTTCCTTGTGGCTTTACATAAGTTTCCCTCTACTCCGTAGTGAGAAAGTAATAACCAGTTGCGGGTTCGTCGCTTACACGCGCATTGAACTCACCGTATTGCTCCTGTTGGTCGTGGTCCTGCGGCGAGTGCGACGAATGGTCGTGATCGTGGCCGTGGTCGTGGTCGTGATCGTACACAGCCCCGCCACCAGCACGGCGGCCGCCACCAGGGCCAGCCCCACGCCCCAGCACGCGGCGCGCCGCCCCCACGGCCTGCCCCGCGCCGCTTGTCCTTCGTCACGTACAGCTTCTCGCCCCTGCAACACCAGCGCGGACGCGACGCGCGTCAAGATTGGCACGCCTTCACACGCGCGTGGAGAAGGAATACTTCGAGACAGGAAAATGAGACTTCCACCACCAAGATGTAATACGTACCTAAAATGATGATGATGATGATGATAGTTAATTATATAAATAAATTAAATATTTGAGAAAAAAGTCATAGACAACAAATGATGATTGATTGACTGACTGATTAGTGTTTCCAGGCAGGCCAACTGCTAAGGTTGTTAGTCCCATAGGTGTAGGGTATGGTTTTGTTGCTGAGGGTGGTTGAGATCATCCCCCGCGTGACGGGGAGATCTGACTCCGAGCTACATGTTGGTGGGTGAGGTTTTCCCACAATTAGGTATCTCCCACTAGCGTGTCACCGTCCTAGCCGAGACAAGTTTTAAGTTCCCGACTGGTCCCCCGGCATGTGTGGGAGTGTAGTACATGTAAGTTTGTGTATAAGTACGGGGTGAAGCTAGGATATGGAAGAGGAAGGAAAGATCGTGCGTGGTCCTTGGCCCTGAGTTGATGCCCTGAGCCATATAAGTCGGTGACGCCTAATGAAATATCTTCGACACCACGAATTTTACTTTTTTGAAAAATTGTATAATCATTTTTTAATCTTCATATATGTTACAAGTAATGTCGGATTTTGTGGAATTCGCGTATTAGTTACTAGTTACTTTTCACATCTAAAATTGGCGAATAAAGTCCAAAGAAGGAAGAGTTTTGAACTTAAGCTGGATGAACAACACACATTAGCCAACAGTAGGTGGCTAGGGTAAGTGAAGACCTACGTTACGGCGACAAGGAATATATATTGTGGAAACAGGAATCAAACTGTTGGTGGGATGTTCTAGTGTCAGATAAGATGTACAGTTTTCAGTACCACTGTGTCAGTCCTAAATTTCCATTTACACGGTACCACCTAACCTAATATTTCTATACGACAGTTGACGCTTCGCTATGCATCTCGGAAAGGGAAAGACCTTCTAGATTTGCGATTCACATAAAACAATGTTGTCTCTGTGCAATACATGATTTCCAGCGCATTGTTCTGCGAATACTTCAAGAACATGCAAGACGTCTCATTCTCAATCACCGTTTTTTTGCCAGCGCTCTGTACAGTGCCAACGTTAACCGGATGATGTCACAAATGATCCGATCATTGCCAATCACAAACTTTTATAAAAAAAAGACTAGTTAATGCATGCTTTAACCGTCTAATTCGCGGCTTACTACTATTTCCGACTTACGTCGTAACATACGATATTATATTAAAATAATTTTCTTGTTCTAGTTAAAATGTTTATATTGTAAGGGTATTGTTTTAAATTTTCCTAAAGGTAGTGTATTTTAAGATTGTAGAATGTTCATTATTAAATTGAAAGTTCAATATTATTAATTCCATTGTCTAAATAAAAATTAAATGGTGTAAGGTATTTAACTGTGAATTGTGTTGCCAAACTCACAGTATCCTTAACAAATAACCTATGTAGACCCCAATTGAATAGTTTTAAGAGCTTTTGTGACATCTAATGAAATAATATACCACAGTTGAACATAGAAAGTCTTTTTATATTGAAAATGTTCGTTTTGAAAGTGAAAATAGCTTTATACTTAATCCCAACTTCAAACGTCCTGGATGGGTTACGAAACAGTATCTTAAGGGCCATCGACACACCACATCTGAGTTATCCACAATGTCATTGTAGCTCAATGTGTGTTGTATTGTTTAACTCACAGAAATAATAAATATATAGAATCTCTGGTTACGTTCTTCTAAATGTTTGCCTGCAGGAATGCCTTTGGATATCATAACTTGACTATTTTTTTATTTACAAGGGTTCTGAATTCGATTTCCGTATTGACATTTTTAAGAACAACCCGTAACAAGATACGTATTAACAGAATAAAAAGGTTTCATAAACTCAAATACTGTTGAATATTTGATTTTTATGTAAATATTTCTAATGAGAATTTTTAGTCATAATCTATATTTCTTTTCAGTAAAAATCCTTCTTCCATATGAACGTAAAGTAAAATTACAATTGTAACTCTACGTTTAGAACAGGATGTACTGCATTCTTTGAATTTAAGACATATTTATGGCTAAGGTTGCTTGTTTTCCTTTAAAGATATCTATATTTGAGTCTTATTTAAGAATGTAGCCTTTCTCTAACTTCAAACAATACCGTCTTCGTTAAAGCAGCGCTCACGATCTCTCATTCTCTACCTTCTCGTTTTATATCCTTCCAAGCTCTCTGCTCCTCCGTCTCAGCCCACTGCGCCGTCGTCGCGCTCTGGCAGTTCCGAAAGGTCCATTTTTCGTCCCAGCATTCTTCCACACCACTGCCCAGCGATTGTTCGAACCCTGCAGTCACTCTTGGCACCTTATTTTCCTATCATTACAGCTCTACAACGTCTTTCTCTACCTGCTCATCCGATAAATCATGCTTTGCTAACCGTACCACAACGTTAATAATGGGACAGCAGAATAATTACGAGATCTCTTTCTGGTTACGTTGAATACATTCTGCTATCTTCAGAAGTATTTATATTTATGTAGCCATTAAAATTCAGAAAGAAAAATTATATAAACAAGAACGAAGAGGTAAAAAATGATAGAGCGTGCAAATAATTCAGTCAGGCAATAAATAATAAGCATGAAATTTGTTGTTACCGCAGAAATATTGTATAATTCCATTATGAATAAAAGAAAGCAGTCTACTTTTATATGACGCAATATTACTGATACAATGAGGTGAAGACTGCGTATGATTAACTCATAAACGCCTAATAAGTGTTCCAATTAATCACCAGAACTTATATTCTCTGTTCACTTTAGCCGAGGTTCAGGCTCCCTATAACGGAATATTCTTATGCTTATTTGTAATGCAATTGAAGCGTGGACAGTGACTTGGGTTCACTATAGCCGAGGGTTCACTATATCCGAGTTCACTATAACCGGAGTCGACTGTATTATGCTTCCACAACGCTTTATATAATCTTAGAACTGCTCACATTTACGTTTGTTCTTTAAAACCACAATTCGCTATAAGGAAGGGCAGCAAATTCTCCAGCGCCCCGTTAGGCACGCCCATGCACTTTGGAGGCACGCATGTAAACGCGTGCGCGCGCGCGATAAGAGGCGACGCCGCGTGGCCTTTCGTGCACCTGCCACGCGTCGCGCGCGCCGCCGTTCGGTTTGAGGGCAGGCGAATGGGGCCATGGGGCCAACGGGCCGCGCGGCGTTCGGGGAAGACCCTTCGTTCGGCACACTTTCTACGCATTCCCTCCCGCCGCTGCTCCCGGCTGCCCACGGCTCCCTGCCCCATTTCACTGGTGGACATTCCAGGCAACGGAGGCGGCGCGGAAACGACACGTTCCTCTTACCAGTGCGGTCGAACAACAGGCATTCGTTATTGTGAATGAAATATCTTTGGTTTCTGATTACATTTATTTATTCATTGAAATTTAGGGGTTGTTCAACTGCTAACCCACGTTCAATAGTTTTCCTTGGTTTCTTCTGTGAAAAAACAGGCGAATGCCGCAGCATTACCCCAACTAACGGGCTACAGATCGCGCGCGACATTACCTTTCCCTTCCTTGTATCTTCACCCCTTACTCACAAATACACTTGCATGCACCACACATGTCGGGAGCTTAGAGCTTGTCTCGGATGAGGTGGTGCCGTTGGTGAGAAATCCCCCAAGCCGACGTGTATATTGGCGCCGGATCTCTTCAACCGGCGGGGCATGTTAACGGACACTCCCAGCGATAAAACATGCACTACACTTATGAGAATAATTGACGAGCCCGAAAAAAATAACCAATCTTTGAACTGCTAAGGTCATAAGTGATGTACGAATGATTAGATGATAAAATTAATGATGATGATGTGAATGATGATGGAGAAATGGTGAAGGAGTGTGGTGAATTCCACATGAGCTGTCCGGGAATCGAACCCAGATGCCAACGGTGGATGGCTTAAATCTGGTCATGACACAAGCCTCCCTTCGAATTCTATGGACTACGCTCAATCATTCTCGTTTTGTTTGTAAAATAATGAAAAATATGCTTATTGAATCTTGACCTATACACATATTTATCTGGTACTATTTCTAGAACAGACCACAAATCTCAGACATTAAATCCGCAATTGATTATAAACACTAAACAATATAACGTAGCAGAAACCTTTAAGTAAAAGGTGATTCGTTGGTTTATTCTAATATACTGAATATAATGCATCTAAAATAAAGCTGATGAGGTTAATATTTCAAATACATCAAAGAAATAAAGAAAAATAATAAAAATTAAATAAAGATGGCCTGCACTGAAGATACAAGGAAATAAGATTTGTCAGGTATTCATACTACTCTACTCTTCCCGAAGTGTAGTTGTGGAAGCAAGAGCTTTATCCTAGAGTAGCCCTCAAGACAACTTTCGCGTTTTCTCTTTCAACGAGGAGCAATAGACACAAATGTGACAACTTAAGACGACTGTGAAAGCCGGAACTTCTTGAAAGCAAATGCCTTAGCAATCAACAACACGGACATACTTAATAGACGTTTTCTATAAATTAGCCACCAACATGGCCTTCCTGATCTACCTCATATGTTAACAGAATAAGACTTACAAATTGGATAAATATGTCCAGAGAATTACATTTTTCAATAATTCAATCTTCATGATATATTTTGTTTACGTTCACTTTAGTCAAATTTTACTAGAAAAAGAAAATAAATTAAAAGAAAGATTACTATTACAACTACAATACAATAATGTTACTAATGTAAACTCTAAATGTATTATGAATGTAAAAAGTACGAATGAAATGAACAAATCTTTGATATTAAAGACACAAAATGTTATCTACAATAACTCATTTTTTTAAATTAGCATACAATATAATGAATATAATTTCATTTTTCTCATACGGACGTAATCCACGTATTATTATCATTGCATATTAAATAGTCTAAAGTCTATGGATTGCTGAAACCAAACCTCTCCGATATTTTGAGGAATACGTAGGAATTAATTTCAATATTCTAATACAGTTTCGCCGAAACAAAATTAAAAAATGAACACGAAATGCCAGATATCGCGACCGTACTGGCCTGTAATAGGTAGTACCGTGCCAGTTCATGCCTTGCTGAGTAAAGCAACGCAATCCAACACGATGGAAAACGTATCTCGCAATAAACGTGTTTTCTCCATTTCGCGTGTAATTGCGTGCGATGTGTGCTCACGGACGACATCGCATTCAGGAGCTCCTACGCGCTGGAACGTGGCGGAAAGGAACGCGCGTGAAGTACGCAGTGTGAAGATCATAACGGCGGAGAATTTGCATTTAATGTTACCTGGCATTGTGCAACCAAGGGCAGCATCATCCAAGGTAAATCTCTCATAATTTATACTCGAATTACCGGATGTGTTGACTCTATTTCAAGGTAGTATATCCCTCCCAATTGCATTTCAGAGAAGGATATTGTGTTTCTTCTGAGATCGACCGGAGAATTCGGTTGTAATCATCTCCAAAGAATTCCCCTCTAAGTAACGACATAGTGATAAACGTCAAAGTGAATGGCCACATAAGTGCAATTGTAGTTCTTAATTTCATATAAATTACGCCAATGAATCTGATTTTTATGGCTTGGTACTTCTTATTTATGACTGATTCCTCTTATCATAAAGTTAATGTAAATAATTAAGACAATTATCTTATTTTTTCAGTCAGGATAATTTTTTAACGTGTTTACGCTTCTATGCGTTAAAATATTTCGAAGTTTTAACTCAAACTTACTCCAGACGACCAAATTAATTTATCTTCACCTTAGGAGGCTTGAGGAAATTCTTCTAGGCCATGAAGATATGACATAACTCTCGCGAGGCGAAAAATTATTTTTCAACATTATTTTCTAAAAAGAAAATCCATGTCTGCAATTTTACTTTGTCCGAGAAATTAATTCTTACACGTTATTTCAGAATGGAAAGTATGCATAAATTGTTTTAATTGCCAACTACTAATTTACAGACCCTACTTAATAACGTGAAAAAATTCGAATATCTATAAAACGCACCTGTAAGTAGCGTAGGCTACACACATAATACATTCATACATACATACATACATACATCCTCCCACTCGCCCACAAAAGAAGAGAAATACCTCATGGAAGTTCGTTTACATGAATTGCTGAAAAACTACGACTTATCTCACTGATTCAGGTGATTCACTTCCTAGGAGCAAATTGGGGCGTAAGTAGATGGCAACGCCCTAGAAATTGAAGCCAACCCGAGAAACCACGAAGCAAACCTTCACGGCCCGCAGGGTGAGCAGGCAAAAACAGAAAACCCCGCGACCTCTTGCAAGCGCCCCTCACCGCGCAAGGACATCCCGCAGGCGACGCGGAATCAGCCATAGCGGTTCCGCAGGCGATGCACATACAGTGCGCCCAAATTGCAACGAGGCGCGCGTAAAGAAAAAAAACAGTGAGTAAACCAGCGAGAGAAAGGACCAGGAAATAAAGAGAATTAACAAAGCGAAGGTCCGTAGAAAGAATAACTGACGAGAGAGGGAATGAATCATGAGAATAAATGAGTAAATGGTCGAATAATTGGCATAGTAAGTGAGTGAAAAACTGAGTGAAAATGTGTGAAAAAAATTCATAGGGGAAAAAAAGGAAAAAAAGGGGGGAACGATGGAAGACAGGGAAGGGAAGAAAAAGGATGTTAGCATAGACTAAGGTGGCATAGTTCGTTTCTCTATGAAGGAAGGAAGGAAGGAAGGGAGGGAAGGAAGGAAGGAACGTAGGGAGGGAGGGAAGTGAAAGAAAGCGGGCTTGAGATAAGTAAAACCTGCTATATACTTACGCAAAATACTTAAATATTAGATGCAAATAGCTCAATGATACTACAAAAGGGCAGTATCAAAAAAGGATGACGTCAATCCGTAGTAATTAGGTAAACATGAATCCACAGCAACAACGTCTTTTTGAAAGCCAATAAAACACAGCCAATGTTCAATTTACGTTGTCCCATTTTCATTTACAGTAGTGTGTCGGCAATTCGAGGTGGAGAGGATCGTGCTAGCTTGAATGAATGAAAACTCAAATTATCGAAAATGATTAATTAAAATACAATTATAAACACAACTTTGAAATTTACAAGTATGTATATTTCAGTAAAAATGTACTTTCATAATATTATTACATAATTGCTGAAGATAATTTAACGTTATCTTAAAGTAATTGTCAATTTTTTTGTTGAAGTACATTGTTTCTTTTACGTGCGACAATATCTCGCAATCTGCACTACTAAACTAGTTGTTAGACCGATTGGGCGTAACAACAATGCTACCACACCGGTCCAACAACAATTCTTCGAACTGCCCAAACGACAATAAGAACAATTAAGTTTTTTCATTTCTTGGTCATTTTTTCGGGAATAAATTTATTTAATTTAATTAATTTATTACAATTAATTTTTTGGTAAGTCGTATTTAACTCGGATTTATGGGAAACTCGAACAGTCGAGAATCTAATTATAGAGACTATACTGTATACATTATTGTATACAATATATGTATACATTATTGTATACAATAATGTATACATTATTGTAAACATTATTGTATACTGTATACTTTATTGAATGCCTTAAAAATTATCGAAATGAAGGGTGATGCAGAATTTTCAGGAAACTAGCTTGTCAGCTAGATCGAATTCAGTCGCTGAATTGAGCAGTATTGTAGAGGCCGGCTGCTCTGATCGGTAGTTTTCCGTGGTTTCTCCGATCTACCCCAGGCGAATGCCGGAGCAGTACCGTTACAAACGAGCCACAGACCACGCGCAATCTTTCCTTCCTCTTCCTTGCCCTATCCTCTTCCCTTACGCACACACACTAACATGCACTAGACTACCACACATGCCGGGAGACCGGTCGGGACCTTAGAGCTTGTCATGACTGTGTCAATGCCCCGCTGGTGGGAGATACGTGGTTGGGGAAAAGCCCACTAGCCACACGGTAGGTCGGCGCCGGATCTCGCCATCCAGTGAAGAACACCGCCACCTCACCAGGGGAAAACATGCACTACATTCACGGGAGTAATGAGCTCAGTAATTGTCGAGTCCAGAATCACTAAGAACCAACCGACCAGAATTTGCGATTTCACTTCGGCCCACTGTTCGTTTCGGGCGACATGAGTCAAGGCCCGCTCGGATGAGGCGGCGCGGCGCGGCGCGAGCCTCGAGGTCCTGGCTTCTGCGCCCGGCGCCTCCCCCGGGGCGGGGCGGGGCAGGGCAGGGCGGGGTGGGGCGGGAAACTGGAACGGAAAGGCTAAAAACGCGGCCTTGAGCCACTTGGCGGGCGGCGAAACCGGTTGCTCGATCGGCTCATATTGCCCCGTTCGGACGCGGTCCAGCGGCGGCGGCCACAGGAAAGGCGACGGCGACGGCGGCGACGTCCGCGCCAGCTGGGGGACTCGCCGGGCAGGACGCCCTGGGAACGGGTAGTGGCTGGGAGGACACTCATGCTTTTGGTTGAGGGATCAGAAAGCAGTCATGCTACCGGATTAGGTGGCTCAGGGCATTAATGATGTCCCTGTCTCTGAGCTAGGGTTGAGGTCCCGATGATAGCAGGGTAATCGACTACCTAAATGGCTTCGTCGAATTCAACTGCTGTCTGGAGGCGAATTCTACCGGTCGGCTGTTCTTATCCGTAGTTTTCCGAGGTTTCTCCGATCAACACCAGGAGATTGCCGGAGAAGTGACATTAAATCGGGCCATGTACCACGCGCGATATTTCCTTCCTCTACCTTGTCCTATCCTCATCTTTTCTTCCTTTTTATTTACGCACTTACAGTTAACATGAACTACACTACCACACATGTCAGGAGGCCAGTCGGAACTTACAGCTTCTCCCGGCTAGGGTGGTGCCCTGCTGGAGTAACATAACTGATAGGTAAAACCTCGCAAGTGGAGTTTAGTTCGGCACCGAATTCGCTATTCAAAGGGTGAAGAACACCAACACCACCTTCCACAATAAATATGCACTACACTTACACGACTAGTTACAGTAGCCGTTGATGAAAATGGCGAGTGTGTGTGGATGGTAGAGGAGTAAAAATAATGAAATAAAGGTTCCGAGGATAATGTCGGACGCGATTGTGACGGTGATAATAAAGGTGATGATGGTAATGTAGATGGTGATGACGGTGAGGGTGGAATTTGAAAAAATATTGGTTCATGACTAGTGATGTAATGATATTCTTAGAACTAACAGAAGATTGCATTCGATTTGAAAAAAATATCGAGGAAAGTGAAAGTTCTGTAATTAAACTTTATTAGAAGGTAAGATGTAACGTTGAAAAGAATGTAAATCAATGGTAATGGTAAAAGATTTTTACAATAGTGTAAATGCTTAGATGCAGCTGACGCATTTCGCAGTATACACGTAAGAATCAATTCAAGCTTAGTGCAATCAGTTTCTGTTTACATCACACTGCTGTTTATAGTTACGATTACATTGATGAAAATGTTTGCGGCCTTTGCATAAAAGGAAAAAAGTGATACTGGTAAAGATAACACCCAGTATCGGTAGCCTACACACAGTCCTATACACAGAAGACAGAAAAACAAATGTTACAGACGTCGAGGAAGTGGAAGTGTAGGTAAAAACGAGGGCAATTGATTAGGTGCTCCTTGTGACAAATTGTTTGCATGACTGCACGTGCCCTCGCTCCTCATAACACAGTTCGGAAACATACCAATCAGGACGTGGACGAACACCAACCAGGCGAAACGAACCCACCATTTTAACGCTCACATCAATTAGCTGCCAGCCTTGCGAATAGTTTGCCGCTTCCAAGGACTGAAATGAAACCAACTCCTTCTTCACAACAAAAAAACTCCTAAATAGACTTATATTTAGTTGTAATGCTTTTTACGTGCGAGACTCGGCCTTTAGGCCCGCTCTTCCGTCTAAGCACGCAAATTTCGATACGCTCCTTTCACCATCTACCGGAGAAAGGAGGTATTATCTTGGGCGACGAAACAGGCGGATTTCAAGGCTTCTTTAGGCTTGAGGATCTTTTACATGCAGTAAATCTACTAACATGGAACAGACGTCTTTACTTCCTCCGAACGAAGGACTTTTTCGCCTTTAAAATCTACGGCTTCGATCGGTTGGAACCCGCAAAACTCGGGCACAACAGTCCGGTACGCTGACCATTTTACTTGCATAGTTTTTAGATAGTTTTCAGTGCATCGGAAATTGTTTTATCGAATCCTGGTCCATAAGAATAAAATGCACACGAAATAGATGCCGCACAATTTTATCCATTTCGACATAAGGCACTATTACTTCTAGTTGTAATTCTTTGTGTGATTCTGAATGTTCCCAAAATGAATAAATACATTAATATCGAATGTCATACGTTTTTAGCAATCTGTAATGTCATACGTTTTTTACTTGTAAGTTACATCAGTGGTCTCATATTCATATTCAGTCACTCAAATGTTATTGAGAAATTTGATGAAGACGAAAAACCTTTTATATTTAATTCTATAATAATTTAGTCGCCCATTATTTAAATATTTTGAACCTATTCTCAATGTTAACTTTTAGTCAAAAAATCTATTCTATCATATAAAATTTCAAGAGAATACTTGGTAGCTACATTTTGCAATAGCTACAGTATTATGAAAGAACTGACTCAGGCACAATCCATTACTTAATATACTGACGCAAATGTGTCGGCACTGTATGGCACGCACCAATGTGAAGTGCACATGTTCTATTTTTCTTTTGGTATGAAAAAAAAACACGAGCTAGCGACAGTCAGACAGGCGTTTTACTCCCAACAAGTTGTCCGGTATCAAGAACCTACTGGATTCTGAATACATAATGTGATAGAATATTTTACTACATACGAGTACAGAAACAAAATTTTTTCGATATCAGGGTCCCGCGATATGATTTTTCTGTAAAAATAGGCGATTTCTCCCGCAGTATTATAATACGTTATCTTTACTATGTAAGTATTTAGTTTGTAAATATAATAAAATCATAAACATAAATTCACGAATAAAATTAGGTTTTTGTATCTCGACATCAGCATGCACAAGCAACGTGAGTGAAAGGCAAGAAAAGGGATGTATGTGGCCTTGTGAGGAATACTCTTGAATAGTGAATAACGGAACTTGTAATGTTATGGATTAACACCAAACAACTAGCTTTTAGCTTTTGTGTGTGAAATGTCACTACGCAAATTTCGTAATAATCTTTCTTATTAGTTTATTTAGTTTGTAGTTTATATTATTAATTATTATTTAAACCACCAAATAAGATAGGTTGATACAATTCACTCATTTTGTGAATAAAGTGTTTTAAAATCAAATGCTACTCTCTTCAATACGAAATATACATAATGCTGCCTTTAGCGCTTTTTGTAAGACGCTACAATTCAAACTTACAAAAATATGTGAACGCTATCGACATGTCAAAATAAAATTAAACATAGTAAGTTGATTAATATGTCAATTAATATACGTCTAGCATCATCCTCTTGAAATTATTTTATGAGAAAGTGAAATAGATTGCCTACACAGGTTCTAATGTATGTCTTCTACAAACTTTCGAATGGATCCTGCCATTTTTAGAAATCATCTCAGAGAACTATTTGCGTGAAATGAAGCAAACTTCATTGAAGGCATCGTTCATGCCTTCAATGGAGATTGCTTCATTTCCATATCAAGTCAGTTTGGGCGTTCACCGTCCAAACTGACGTGATACACGATATAAAAGGGCATTTGGCATTGCAATCGCTTCAGATGTAATAGTACAGGCCACTTTACTTGCTGTATATTTAATGTATTGGACGTTATACCCAAGTTTGTGGATTCAAACAGGACAGAAGCCGGGGATTTTAGGAATTAAAAAATCCTTTGTTCACCTTCCTTTGGAGGAGAAGTAAAGTGGGCTGTCCTTAATTGTAGATTTACTTCGTGTAAAAGGGCCTCTAAACTAAAAGAAGCCTGTGAAGAAAATTCTCATCGCCTGTTTCGTCACCCGAGTAATACCTTCTCTCTCTGCTAGCGTGATAGCTGACAAAATGAAAGTAGCGGAATTTCGGAAGGGAGGCAGAAGAGAGGCCCTGATGAGCTGAGCATTGTCACGTAAAATAAGGCATCAATTATTGATTGACTTATCTATCACTAATGTGGTTAAACTTTTTAAAGAAACATCACGTTTTCACACATTTGCCTCACTTGTGGAAATTGTATATGTAAACTTACTGTTTTATTGTTACAGATACAAATGCCTCTAATGCTTATAATCTGTGGAAAGTACTATTTTCTTGGTTTTATACCACATAATCGCGTATTCTTCTCTAGTTTTTTTCTATCATATAGTGAAAAACATCAAATTTCTCAGCAGGAACAATATTAAACTTTCTGATATTCAAATAATTTATTATGATAAAGCAGAAAATAATCGTTTCTAGAACTTCTAAGACTATAGTTGAACAGCAACACGCCCTATGAATGTTTCCTCAACCAAATTGTCACGTATTGACCTCCAAAATTACCAATAAATGTTTAAGATGAATAATAACGACAAATTAGTTAAGAAAACTCGTACAGAAGCAGCCTGCCGTAGGAGGAAAGTTTTGGATGACTTATGACCTATAGTTCAAGGGAAGAGAACAAAAAATCCGAGGAAAATCAGAGTTAGTCTACTGCCGATAGTAAGACACCGCCAATATTGAAAATTGAAAGAATACAAATTCTTAAAGTTGAAATTTGCGTTAGTTATTCAAGAAGAATTCTTAAGAATTCGATGTTTGTCAGCAGCGTCGTCTTTGGTGAAAATCACAGCGGCAAGTGACAGGGACTTATCAGTGAGATGAAAGACGTTCACTGCCACTTAAAGCGTAGAGCTGTACGTGTCGTTGGACAAGTCGTTACACAAACACTACACCTTCAACTTTAAACACTTTTGTGCAGCGCAACGCTCTGTCCTTGCAACATAATAAGTGACGAGGATAAACATTAAGTACACCGGTGCAAGTAGTTACTTTGCAAATCTGTCTGAAGAACACACACTAACCGCTTCGATCTTCCAAAAGAGAAACTGAGGTGCAAACTGGTAACATGCCTGTTTTTCCAACTTTTTTTTTTAACTAAAATATAAAATACAGTATATCTAATAAACAATATCTTAAACACGCTCTCATAAAAGAATGGCATTTTATAGGCCCGCAACTTCAGTACAGTTGGTGAAATTTATGCTACGATGGCAGGAGGAAATAATCAAGGTAAATTCATATACTGTATTAAATGACGCAAAAGTTTTGAATTATAACTGTACGATTACTATTTGTAGCTGCATAAACTTTTCTTTGTAAGTATTAGAGGGTGAATAATACTTTGAGTTTTTTTTAAATGAATAAAAATTGGATTTTCTGTAGTCTCAATTCTGAAGTTAAGAAATTTCCCTATTCCTATATTATAGATGTTTTTGTCATGGTTTCCCAGGTGTATCACTTTTTGCACTAACTGTTATTTGATAATGGGAATAAACCTTTGTACGATATGCAACAAATGTGTTGTAATTATTCTTGGAAACATGAGTAAAACTTCACAAAAAATATTGTCTTTGGAAAGGGAACATGGCCTTCCTGGAGAAGACGCTGAACCAAGGATCAATTGCCAAACATCATAACGCATTCTCTGATAATGTTAATGTAAAGGGACTTCTCTTTTTAACGTTGACCTCAAAGTCCGCGCTTATGCACCGAATACATTGGCGTCGTAAAGACAAGATGTAATGAATACATTGGGGGCCCCTCTGGGGACGCAAAAGAACAAACAAGGCCTCTCGGAGCGTGCCGCGTGATACGCCATTGATTTTCGGTGCACGGTAGAGAACGCGTAATGCAAAGATAAGGCGGCAAATGACATTCTATCTGAGAATTATTGGGGCTACAAAGTCGCTGTGGCTAACCGCGTTGCAGTTACGTAACATCTGGAGCCTTGCTGTTTGTTTCACTGCTTTTCGGACATTGTTAAAAAGGGCCGAAGCGTCACTGAAACATTAATTGTTTTCCTTTGATAATGTCATATGCCTCTCAGCCAGCATTTAGTGATATTTATCACTCCAAACACCACTTCGAAACTTTAAAAATGTCTGTGGGTCACTACATGTGGGATTTATAATTATGTCTTTACTAAGAAGCCAGGCGGTACAACTGGTTTGAATATCCAAATAATATTAATTGAGAAAATTATAAACAATATACTTACAGAAATAACAGAAACTAAAAAATACTCAATACTAACCTAAGATACTTATGACAGGGTAAATATTTATTGTTCTAATATTGTCAGTAATATTTACGTTATAGTTTAAAAATATTGATTGATTCCCTAAAATGACTCATGGATAAGACAACATTGCAACATGGATAAGAGCCCAAAATTAATTGCTTATTTATCCTTGAAAATACATTTTATTACATAGTTTTTTTTTTCATTTTTTCCGTTCAAAATTCGAGTAGTACATGACTTAGTGTAGGGACCACAGAATTTTGAAAATGTGCACACAATTCACTTCTCCCCACAGCACGTCATACGCAGTTTTAACTGTTTTTTTACGTAAAATAAATAAAAATAAATAAAATAAATAAAAATAAACTCGTCCCCGCATTACTCTCATACAAGAACAGGTGGTCAAAGGCAATAAACAGAGCCACATTTGGTCAGTTTGTCGAATTTAATCGCATTTTTATTTACGTTTTATGACAGGATACCGCTACTATTCGAGTTTGGTAGTTCTATTACACTTACAATACTGACACAGCAACGTAAAAAACGGTTCTTTGAACGGTTAATGGTTCTAACGAATGCACAAGTCGATGAGTCATTCAGTGTCCTTAACATTCGATTTATGTCATATCATAATATTAATGTAGCATTATTTATGTGATTATCACACAAAAGGTTGAAAAGTTTTCGAAATAAAAGTACAAATCTGAGAGTTACATGAGGAAACCATGATGATAGTACGAAAAAAACTAATATAAACTAATATAAGTTAAGGTAAAAAATTAGAAGCTTTTGGAAAAAAGTGATGATTGAGGTACCTACATTAGTTAACAAAATTGTGAAACTAGGCACTATTAGGTATGAAAAGTGACGTTAAAGGCCTTTAAAATAGGTTACAAAATTACTAAACCAGACATTTAAAACATTAGACATGGAAAGTTAAGTTTCTGACAACTAAAACTGATCATAAACTAAGTAAATTAGACACATTTTATTTTTCAGGAAAGTCAAGTAGTTTTATATTTATGAGAGTGAATACATGCATATTATTTTATTAACTTTCGTTTCTTTCATTCTGAACTTGTCAACAGCGCCCTCGTTTGACGAAATCCGGGAAAGTATTTCGGTTCGGTATAACAAATTTTAAAAAATGACAAATTAACATATAATGCTTCAAAAGTACTTGTTCTAGGGAGTTTTCTGCAAAAAGAAAAAAAAAAACAAAAAAAACTAAAATGGACATCAACTGCCATTTTAGGACATTTTAGGCACTTTTAAATGCTTTCAGTAGATCTATTTTCTTCATGACTCGTAAACATTTGCAATGTTCTTCCACTATCTTTCAAAGGAACTAAGAGAACTGATTACTAGAGGAAGTCTTTTAGCAGGAAATCAATGGCGCATAAAAATGTCTTTCACCACTTCGCCGAAAAAAAAAATTACCACGAAAAATCCCTCAAAGCAACTCCTTTCCTTGTCAATCATCCGCTAATAGGGCAGTATATTTTCGATTCTACCTACTAAGAGGAACCAAACATACCGAAAAAAATACCTTACTTTTCCGCCCTGACAAATTGGTTTGGCATCCCTTCCTTAATCTTCTTTTAAAGAGGTTTCCTCCTTTCTGTCACTCCAGGTCCCTAGTCAAGGACCGGTCGACCCACCAAGAAATACGACCCTCCCTCCGAGTCCCGCCCGCCTTCACGTGTTCCCTCCGCGGTGGCGCCAGGACATGAAAGCGCGCCGCTGTCCCTAAGGCAAGGCCCTCCGGAAGACGTCTGCAGGGGGCGTTGCCTCACGGCTCCGAGCTCAGGGCGCGGCCGGGGTGTGGCTCAGCCCTCGTGAAAGCACCCAGCATCGGAAAACGACACTTGTGGCCAACAGGCAAGCCCACTCCCACAGTTCACATGGCGTGGGGTTGGGGGAGAAAGGTACTGACAAGCAGCCCAATCACTGAAAAGCCAAGACTGATGAGACTGGAACGCCCTGTTTTTAAACTGTCACTGCTGCTACATGTTTTTATTGTGCGCAAAACAGAACATGAAATTTTTACAACCACGGTGACGCAGGCTTGTAAAGTCTAGGTTGCCTGTGAGGGCGCCGTTTAAAGAGTACCATTCAGGTCCAAGCAAGGTTTGCAAGTTAGCTTGATTGTAGTTGAGTTCTTTAGTAAGGTGAGGGAAAGCAGTGTACAAACATAGCAAATTAATGAATGTAGAGAGAAATTGTAAATAAAAGTAAGAGTGAATATGTTAGTGCAAGTGCGAGTAAAATTTCAAGCATAAAACAAAACATAAAAAACGAGAAAGTAACTAAAACTTGAAGTCAAATAGGGATACATAGACCAAAAATCCATTCCGAAGATACATTTTAACACATGTTAGCTAAAAGTTAGTTTCCAAGATTAGCTTGTAATTAGTTTTCTTAAGTCATCCCCTCCGTCGTAAAAGTCAGGCGAACATACGCTAGAATGATAATATACCTCTCCAGTGTCCACGGTAGTGACGAGAGGACGTTGAAAAAAGAGCCCCGGAAGTTCAAGATCGTGGAGTCTACAGGTTTGCAACTCGGCGGCGGCGACGGCGACTTGAAAAAGGGCGTGGCACGTTCTTGAAACTGGCGCGTCGCACCTCCTCGGGAAAACCTAGTTAATGACCCTCGGTTTTCCCTCAACTTGTAATTTCACGACATCTCTTAAGCAAAACCGTGACCGTGCATTAAGTCCTAATATAAACACGGCAGAAGCAATGGTTGAAACCTCTTTTTTAATAATCGTGATTCATATTGATGTTTCATTTTTCTCTTCAATTATATTTTCTGTATTTTGCATAATTGTAGATGTACTTTTCATTTCATTTTATTTTCTATTGTTTTTGTAGTTTGGAAAAAATCTTCATTGTTCGATTGAGTGCTTCGCAAAGTTCAGTAAACCGTATAAATAATTTTAATCATATTTTGAATTTTTACTACCATTTATTGTCAGTAGGATACATTCTCTGAGAATTGATTAGAAACTGAATTAATAATTTTCAGAATAACTAAAAAAAATTGCATTAATCTATCCCAAGCTTCAGACAAAAAATTCAAAACAAGCATGTTCAACGATGTACCAAATTGAATGTTTCTAGTGATAATGAATAAAACGTTTATTGTCTCTTCAGTATACAGCGACATATAGATACACGCCAATTTGAAGTACGAAAGATACGGTATCCGTTGCAATTACGTTTTCTCAGAAAAATTGGTCAGAGCATTCTAAGTATTGTTTTATTCGCCACAAGAGACTTTTTATTTTTTTATTTTTTTCATCGCTGGTCTGCAAATCGGTGGCAAATGGTCGCTGGTCCGACTGTTCTCATGACAAAGTTGTTAATTGATAAATTGTTTCACTTAATAAATTATAATGCATCATTACATGCTATTAATAAATTTTATTATTTTTATTTTGTATAAAGTATTCTTCAATAGTATTATAACATGAAAACAAAGCACATTTGTTCTAAATTGAGAGCATAAAAGATTAGTTTGATTTACTTACTATAAATAAGAAAACTTTTGGAGAGGAGCACCGGGAGAGATGGCTCAAGGCATCAACTGATGTCACTGCAATGCCTCTCTGACCGCGAGGTCCTCAGTTCGAGCCCCGACGGTGACAGAATTTGCGACAATAGCTTATCAGCTAGGTCGAATTCAGTCGCTACCTGGAGGTGAATTCTAGCGTCCGACTGCTCTGATCGGTAGTTTTCCGAGGTTTCTCCGATCAACACCAGGCGAATGCCGAAGCAGTACCCTAACACACGGGCCACGGACCGAACGCGATCTTTCCTACCTCTTCCTTGTCCTGTCCTCTCCACTAACATACAATATACTACATTATACTTGAGTGTTTCTAACGAGGCATCTGAGGCAAATATCTCCAAGATGGAATATGGATCGACTTTTTGCGTCTTTCTCGGTCCTGCCGCAAGATGCCGCATGATCGCGATCGTATCAAGCAGTGCTGGAGATCAGGCGATTCTAGCGGCACGACCGAGAAAGACGCGAAAAGCCGTGCCCTATTCCATCTTTGACATACTAGCCTCAGATGCCTCGTTAGAAAAAGTCAAGTATAACATACACGCCGGGAGACCGGTCTGGAGCTTAGAAGTTGTCTCGGCTGGGGCGGTGTCCTGCTGGTGGGAGATACCTGGTTGGGGAAAAAGTCCGGCGGTAGGTCGAGGCCGAATCTCGGCATCCTGCGGGGGAAGAACACAGCCACCTCCCGAGAAAAAAAACATGCATTTTCATATACGGGACCATTGAACCCTAGTAGTTGGCGCACCCGGAATCACTAACAATCAATGCATTTTTTGTTCTGGTCATCAAGAAAATTAAATGATTTCAATAAAGGACTTATAGAAGACGAAAGTATTGTCTTGATCACAAATATTTTTTAATGAATTTCAACATTTGCGAATTTCGAAATTTTGTATCGTTGTATTAGCAGTCACAAAGTGTTTTTGGATAATACAAAGATCATGCTAAAATGAACGCAAATATTGGAAACGAAGCTGAATTACAGACGTACTACACTAAATTACATAGAGATCATTAACGTTTTAGACTATTTGGAGATTTAGTGACTTAGAAGATTACTGATCTTTGTTTTCGAGTTACAAATGCAATACTATTAGAGAAATCGTAACTCCATTAGTATGCGCGGTTACTTATTTTTAAATAGAGTGATTTAGGCCAAACACATTACATGCAGCTCGTAAATGTGTGTATCTTTTAATGAAAAGTTGTTAAGTCGCGTCTTTATGATTGAGAGTAGGAGTGATGTTGTTGGTCACAGACAGTATCAGCGCTGTCCTGTTGGTGTGGCGTAATGAGTCATTGACGTTGCCTCCCAACTGAGACCAAGAGCTTACGAAATAGGATTTACATCTCTAATGATATTGATAAAACATTTTAATTTCCTAACCTCCATAGCTACATCAACTGTGTTAATGAAAGTGTCAGAGAAGCTAATGTGTGAGGTTTACTATTTGATTTACACTCAACAATAGGATTAATATACACATGAATATTCCGGCTCAATTCATTAGTCAGTAAATCACGAGTGGTAAGCTGCCAAGGTGTGAAACCGACTTGGATTTAGTTTCTGGTTGGGAGCAACAGTAGGTTTGTTTAGTTTGTTGACTTGATAATTTAATTCTATGAATTTATTTCAATAAATCTACTAACAGAGCCCTTTAAACCAGAAGTAAAACTAAAGCTTCTGCTCCTTCGATATTCTTCATAGCGTAAGAAGTAATGTAAATATTTAACGTGGTTAGGCGGAAGAGCAGGCATAATGGCATGAACCTCGTCACTAATAAAGACTATTTTTTATTAATTATTATTATTATTATTATTATCATCATCATCATCATCACAAATTCCAAGGAACCGAAATAATCGGAGTTTGCGTTGTAAAAATTCGAGTTATCGGACTATTATTAATGACCCTATTACTATAATCTCTTGCCGGGACCCAATTTTTGGGGGTAAGCGAGATCGCGCTAACGAGGGTTTACTGTATAAATTTTATCTAATAAGATGTACTTCCTTCTTTCTAACCATTTTAAATAAATATTGAAACCATAAGATAAGAACGTCCGTTTTCTTTAAATTTATAAAAAAAGCAAGCTTACTTTCTCTGCCACACTAAAAACAATCTAATTTTCCATTTCCAACGTTGCGGCAACTATACTTGGGTTTTTGTAACGTGGCGTCTGAGGATATTATCTTCACGATGGAATATGACACGACTTTGCTTCTGGCACTGCTTGATAAGGTCGCGATCATAAGACATCTCGCAGCAGAACCAAGAAAGATGCAAAAAGTCGTGGTATATTCCATCGTGAAGATAATACCCACAGGCGCCACGTTAGGAAAACCCACGAATGAGTATAATCACATTTAACTGATCATGGCTGTCCGGGTGACTCCGCGTCGAAGGCTGTGGTGCCGACGTTTCGACCATCTTTTTGTGGTCTTCCTCAGGGCTGATCTGCCCAGGGCAGAGCAGGTCAGCCCTGCCCTACCAAGATGGTCGAAACGTCAGCAATACAGCCTTAGACGCGGAGTCACCCGGACAGCCAAGATCAGTTAAATGTGATTATACTCATTCGTGGGTTTTCCTAACGTGGCGCCTGTGGGTATTATCTTTACGATGGAATATACCACGACTTTTTGCATCTTTCTTGGTTCTGCTGCGAGATGTCTTATGATCGCGACCTTATCAAGCAGTGCCACAAGCAAAGTCGTCACATTCCGTTACCAAGAGTCAGTTACATGATTCTCGCCGCGGAAGCCTACAACTTCACATAATCACAGTTAGACAGCTGTAACTCGCAAAGAGATCCCGGAGTGCCGATTCCGCGTGGCGTCAACGGAAAGCAAGCTCGGGAGTAGCTAACTAGATGCGCGCCCGCGTGGCCCGTGGCGGGAGAGCGCGAGTCCGGAGGCAGGTGAGGGGGCGGGGGTGCCTTACGTTTGCGCCAGCCAGTCGCCGTAGCGGATGAGGCCGGTGGCGGGGGCGGCGCGGGACAGCCCCTCGGCGTCCACCCCCCGCTGGCTGCGCGCGCCCCCGCGCAGCGTGGACGACGGCTCGAAGCGCACTGCCCGCCGCTCCACAGCGCCACCTCCGTCGGCCCCCCGCCGCCGCCGGCGCCGGCACCGCCTCCGCCAGCGCCATCTCCGCCCCCCTGGCCGCAGACACACCAGCTGGCGGCGGGACGGCGGGCCGGCTGGCTGGCTGGCTGGCAGGGAGTACGCGCAGGGAAGGCCCGACGTGGTCGATGTCGCGAAACGGGGAGCCCAAATGTACCCCAGCAAAATTTTGAATTTTTTTTGGAAATTTATTTTGGAAAAATATTTCTCAAATTTAGAACATCAGACATGAAATACACAATATCAAGTTATTGTATAAACAATTATTTTACAGACTGAACTCAAAAAAACTCAATTCCGAAAACACGAAAAGTTTGCTTTAGTTTTAAAAATTAAAAACGCACTGATAGCTACTCCAAGAGCATTCCTACATTTCCAATATTTCTCTTCATATAACTGTTGTGTGGCAGTACAGTTTCTTCAGTCTTGCAGTCTGATGTCTGTTGACGGTCTTGTTGGTGTCCGTTTCTTCAGAGACGTTCTAGTGCGTTAAGTCCAACATCAAGCGTCCATTGTGCGTATGCTTTTACGTCAAGGGGAAAACACAAAAGGACAAGGACAATGAGGGAATATATACAAGAACACAGGTGGAGACGTTTCTGAGGTTAGTCACGACAGAAGAAAGTCTAGGAGTTTAGAAGAAGGGATCAGTGAACAGTTAAAAGAGCATTGGCAGTGGCCGTGCGTGCGTGGGTGCGTGCGTGCGTGCAGTGAGTGGGGGCGGCTAACTCTACATCAAGCAGCGCTTGTGCGCGCTGTGCATTAGAGGGTGGCTGCGTGCTATACAGTGCGATCAGGTGCGATCGCTACGTCCGGGTGCGGGACGAGGGAGGGGCGGGGCGGGGGCGGGAGGAGGGGGTGGGGGCGGGGTGCTAGCGTACTCCCAGCCGCGCCGCCCGCCGCGCCCAGCCGCGCCGCGCCGCGCCGCCACTCACCGCATGTACTTCCGGTGCTCGTTGACGGGCACGAAGTACTCGTCGTAGGCGTCCGGGTAGCCCCCGGCGCCGCCCGTGGGGTCGTCGGCGGCGGGCTTCGTGGGCAGCCGGCCCAGGTTCACCAGCTCCAGGTTCACCGCCTCCGCCGCGGGGGCCGTCTTCTCATTTGGCCCTCCTGGAACAAGCCAACAACAATAACCATTAACTCAATAATACGGCGAAATAAAAGAGAATACAAATAACCATTGAAAAAAAAAAAAAAAAAGAACTTCGTTGTAGGGTTGCGATAACCCGATGAAATTAGGGTTGATGATTCCTCGGATAACAAAAAACTTGGATAACACGGAAAAAGAAAAATACATAAAGGAAGTTTCAACTACATTGAATAACAAAGTCAAATTTAATGTGCACATACTATTAAAATTACAGATATATAATGTGTACACGAGTGCGAACCGGCCACAACAATGTAGCTGACACGTGACCTTCCATACAAGTGAACGCCGCACACGTGACCTTCCATACAATGTTGCCAACCCGTTCAGAACCAGGTTCTGATTATCGCAACTTGTTTGTTTGATGACTTGGGGCACATGAGTCTTTGTTTCCATTTCGGATTGCACGGAATCTCGGGTTCGCGAGGCGCGGTTTACCGCGGTTTCACTGTATATAAATCAGTAGGTCAAAGGCGTAGGACGTCTCGTCCATTTTAGGACGAAATTATATAATTGGCACAAACATATGGGTTCCTTTCCCCAGAGGTATACAACATAAGGTTCTACATCAAGAACTGGCCGAGTTCCAATGCTTTGAAATAACAGCAAGTCCTCTGCCAAGTATTTTTGTCTGCCGAATTTCGTCAATATGGATACTCTTGAATATTTTTGTACAATTTGTATTTAGTATTTATGTATTTGTAGAAGAAAGATTTGGAGCATGGTTATCCAAGAAACCTCGGGGACACCAAATTGTTTCTTGACCCCTTGTTTACTTTTATATCTCCCAAGGTTTATAGTACACGTCTTCTTCGAATGAAGAGTCTACAACTTGAACAATACTACGAACTACTACAAATCTTATTTAATATATGTATTCAAAACTAACCTTCCACATATAAAAGAAAATCAAATCAAAAGAATGGATTTTGTTTGCAATGTTTACTGTTTGAATCAGATATGGAGTTCTTCCCTAAAGATTAAAGTGATTCTTCTAAACTCTAAAAAGTCTCTCGAAACTACACCCCCTAAAAGTGTCTCGGAACAAATGTAACAAACTTTTAAGAGGCCTGTAGAGTGGTCGGAAATGATCACTTTTTGTCAATTACTGGGAACCATCGTACCACGGAGTTACACATGTAATTTGCTCCTGAATGTTGGGCAAACTCGTTTGTTGTGTTCGTCAGGGACATGATATCTCCTTCACTGCTTTAGAACATTGTAAAATTAGTGTCCAAAAGAAATTACCTATCCATCAGGAGCAAATATCACGTATGTAAATCCGTTTAATGAAATTTCCCACCATAGGTTAATTGACAAAAGAGATCATTTTCGACCCTAGAGGTTTGCAACATTTATTCTAAAACTCCTGTACATTTTAGTAGCATCTCATCCTTATCATCAAATTCCATCACCACCAGTTTCTTCGAATTGTAATTACAACTCAATGATTTGGCTATCAAAGTCATTGAGCTAATGCCTAAATTTCCGAGCAACCCCCAGGCATTCCCTTTTCATCATCGCCCGCTTCCACAACAAAGAGTGTAAATAAAAGAATAGTAGTTGTATATAATGACTACACAAATTATCTTTTACAACTTTTAAATTCAATAATTTCAGCGCAGAGCGGCCGGCCACTAATTCAACATATGGCACCATTGTATCGTTGTAGATAATAGCTCTCTTGTCTTTTCAGAGAAGACGACCAGAAACCGATCAGCATTTGGCCATTTCACTAAAACTAATTGTAGCCAGTGCTCCCAGCAGAGAGGAACAGTTCCTTTTTGGAGACAAAAGCCAACCTTCTTGACTTCCTCTGAAGGTCTTGGTAGAAAGGTCTTTTCTTTTCTCCGCGCTCCTTCAGCTCAGAGGAGGGAGGTATGGCACGGTAGACGATGACGTCATGTGACAGGCCACGGAGGGCAATCGAAGTTTCCGAGTTGCTTATAGCAAACAGCAGATGTTGCCGTTCGCTAACGAGTGGAGGTGCCACACGTTCTAGGGACAACACTAGATCCATCGGAGTAGCGCATTCCCTTGAGCCGCAAAATCCTCCATTTCATATCCAGTTGAACTGTGCGGTGTTGTGGAGGAGTTGGGAACCTCCAATCTATCGAAAACCAATAATAATATACTCATAACTCTCCATCATCCCTTCATTTGTTATTATTTCCCCTTAATTCCTGAACGCTGCCTGTTGGGGCTATCGAGTGAAAGGATATTAAATGGCGACGGCCGTTATGGACGCGCTACTCTGTATCTAAGGACTCTAGACAACACTATAAATTTCGCACCAGGCGAATGGAACCATATCAAAAGGTATGTACTTCAACACATGCTCTCCTTTTTCATAATATACAAGTATAAATTAATGTGCATACATGATGAGATCCTGTCGTCTTATGTCATCACGACGCTACACCAGTTTTATAAACTCTTTAAATTTCTCTATACACAACTCTTTTGTGAAAGTATGTCTCAGAAAAATTGTTTTACAACTAGAGGTAATATCTTAAGGAGTAAAAACAAAGTGTTTAAATTACTGACTACCTACAAAGTAAGTACATTAATAAAATAATATTGGTTGAAATACTAATTACATGAAACTTTTTTTCAAATAATTGTCTGATTGTTTATGACACGACCAACTGTCATGTAAAAAAAACGATAATGTAGCCGAAGACTTCATGAAAAACAATCTATAGTAGTATCCCGTTACCAGACTTAAAACTGAGAAACTTAATATCACACTACCTTGAACCCTTATCGCGGGACATAATTACTACCATAATTATTACTAATTATACACCACTAAATTCGACAAAGAAGGTCTTTGCAACAAATAACGGCAGTCTTTGTCAGACTCTCTGCATCGAATTTCTCAAATGTCAGGGCTCTTGAAAAACCATCTGATGTTTCAATACGTTTCGCAACGCGCATTCCTAGCGGTTAGCGAAGCACGTCAAGGAACAAAAATGGTCACTTTCTCACGACGTTTCGTTGCAAACGTTACCCACTGCAGTTTGCCCTGGTAACAATACTTAGCAGTTCCGTTACCTTGTGGAACGAAAACTAACAGACATATTGCATGACTTCGCACAAAAGATGATGGTAGAGATTACATGCTCTTGAATTACAATGAAGTACGCAAAAAATCAATATGCTAATGAGTTAGTACTTCTTTTCTTACAATAATAAGTACATTAGCTATCTGTAGCTTACATTAGCTATCTGCAATTACGAATAACTTTTGAAGAACACCTTCATTAACTAAGTAACAAAATATACGATAAAGGTTTTGATAACAATTTTATTTCTTGAAAGATACATAAACGCAGTATCCTTCATATAAAAACCATGAATATTCTAAACCAAAAATAATTTTTAAATTATGTATCCACATCTACCGTCAGTTATAATAAATATTTCAATTTTTATACAATTTGTTAGTGTATTTCATCGAACTAATAACCTGTTTGCACATAGGCGGCCAAATAAATGAAATTTGGCACCATACTTGGAATACTATCAGTTATAACCTCTCTGTGGGCCGAATTAACAGCAAAGAGTTTCGCAATTTTCGCATAAGCAAATCTCGCATTCTGAAACTCCGAGACGACAAAAACTAGGACACCTTCCTGTTTCCTTTACAGCGATATTTCCACCGTAAACTAGAGAGAACACAAACTGGAAATGCTTTTCTACAACTGTCTAGAGCACTGTGCTGAGGCGGAGCAAGAAGGGAAAAAAAATCTGGCGCCCAAGCAACAGATGCAGGAAGTGCGCGGGGCGCGATGGAGGGAAAACGCTGCTTTTCCCCGCCTCCATGCATGGTAAAGTCGTCTCCAATGGGCTGGTAGGGTCCCAGTTCTTACACGCTATTGGCTGAAATTTCGTGAGTGGAATAGTCAAACTAAAATGGTTCCATTGTTAGCAATAATTATGATGATGATGATGATAATAATATTAATAATAAATGATATATTAGCCATTTTATCACCATATTAGCCATTCTTTCTCCTCGTAAACAATATTCAAGATCTTGGGAAATATGAGTTCTTTGAAGTTTATTTCCATATATTAATAATAAAAACAACAATAATAACAATAATAATATTAATCACAGTAAATACAGATCACGGTGGGTACAACACGTCGGGAGAATCTCTCGCGAAAGGATCCCCCGAGATGCCTTTCTGTACAGACCACGGGGAAGAAGGGACATTGGCCGTCCACGACAGAGATGGTTTTATGAGGCCGGAACAGGGAATCTCCCAAATCCGTAAAGTGAAGAAGAAGAATAGTAATCACAATGATCGTAATATTTGCACAAAGTTGCATCATAAAATCCTCTTAGATGTGATGAGTTTGATATCACTCTCCAACACGATTGCTCTGACAGATGTGCAGGACGGAGAAAGAAATAAGAGCATATAACGTGGCCGGAATTCTACTTGATCCTAGTCATGAGAGCCTCCGCGTATAGGTCATGATCAGCGTTCTTGCTTTTCATGATGAGACTCCGAGTTCGATTCCCGGTCGGGGAAGATTATAGTTTTCGTTTTCCTTGCACGTCTTCTTAGTAAAAGTAGCTGTGTGACGAGGAGAAAACTCACTTCTCAGGTTGAGAAGACCAGAATAGGGATGCCTGCGTGTTAACCACACGCACAACCCATGGCGCAAGGCCTGGGACGCCGCAGGTAGGCCCAGACTTTGTCAGAGGTTGTTGAACTTTGCATTTATGTACACTACTATTTCGATTAAAAGCACTCTTCGAATTAAAAAGCTCACTATTTTCGCTTCCCTAACTAAAACCTCACACCCACATGGTGGCTCTACACGCCGAAATGACGACTGCATTCGTTTCATTACAAATCGCACTATGAAACAATGAACAAATATCGGCAGATGAGCGTTTAATCCATTAAATTTAGAATATTATTAGAATTTTTTTTAAATTTTATTTTTCCAATAAGATCAGCAGCAGGTTGCTGCTTTACATTATTTTGTTGACAAGTTTACATGTTATATACACTATTAGAATTTAATGTCTAAAATAGAGAACCTCTTAATAAAGGAAAGTGACGGGCAAGAGATAACCCATTTAGGTCCCACTACCTTTCACTTAAAGGGAAAACAATTACGAATTTTCGTTGAGTACAAAGTTCAAACTTTTTTCTACACGAAAAAAACACGTGTTTCTATTATTATTATTGTTATTATTATTATTATTATTATTTTTTACTATTACTATTATTATTACTATTATTGTTGATTTATAAAATTTTAGATTCCGGAACGCTCCCGAAATTAATGATTAATCAAGAGAAGTACTTGAATATTTATATTATTTAAAACTTATTCCCGAGGTACCGGAACGCCGTATCGGCGCGTTCCACCAGAAATCAAGCCCTGATTGTTACTAGTGCTCGTCACGAGCAACCTAGACGCAACCTAGCGCAATGCCAACCACCGTCAACCGCCAGCTTCCCTCCACACCCCGCCAGGAACGCGTGGCATCTCGCCACCTCGGCGACCTCGAAATCTTAATCTCGTCTGCGGGCCTTCGCTGCTCGCGCTGACGAGCGGTGGCGGCGGCGGCGGCAGTAGCGGTAGCGGGGGTGGCGGACACGGCGCCGGTGGTAGCGTCGGTGGTGGCGGTGGCGGCGGCGTTGGGCGGCGGTGGCGGCGGCGGTGGCGGTGGCGGTGGCGGTGGCGGGGGCGGGGGCGGTGGCGGGGGCGGGGGCGGGGCGGTGGCGGGGCGGGGGCGGGGCGGTGGCGGCGAGGGTGTTGCTCGAGCGGCAGGTCGCGCCGAGATGGCCCCTCCGCGATACACAGGTGCTGCGCGCCCGTTCTGGCGAGGTATGCAAACGTGCAGGCCGTAAATCTCGCGGAGAGTACATACACGTCTAGGTCAGTTTCAAGGAAGCCTTTATCAAATGAGAGTTTCTGGGGTTGAAGTGTCTTTTTGTGCTCAAATGACTAGGTCGTAAACAAGGAAACTATAAACTACGAAAGTTAGAATATTTTGAATTTTTTAAAAGTTTATGCCTAGATTAGTTTTAGAAAAGTATTTATCACGTGTGATAATTGGTTGTAACAGCTGGTTTTTGGAACAATGTAAAGAGTAATATTTGATATCATATTATATTTTGTTACGTGCTCATTAATGTGGAACAGTATTAAAGGCACAGCGCGTTGGCAAACGCCGTTCAAAATAATCATATTTCATTGTAAGATGTATGAGAATGAAGGTCAAAAACCATGTGATACAAGATGACAAAAAAGAATGAGTAAATGGCAAAGCAATAGGAAGTAAAATAAGACGCACGACGTAACCAGAAATTTTGGGCATGGAAAAATTATATTTTATTATTTAAAACACGCATTTAAGAGCCACTTTTCAATTATCCACAAAACATACTATCAATCTTGCGTTATATTTTTTCAATGGGCAGTTACTTGCAAACTTTTTCAATACAACGCATCTTTAAAATCCTTGAACGCCTTCCTTCAGTCTTCTTGATTCAATAATTCTTCATAAGTCTGCAAACGACTATTCTTTAGACATGTTAAGCCATAATTTCATAATAATTCCCGAAATAACCTTGAAAATTATCTTCCTGACAATGACGTGAGTGTAATAAAAATAAAAGAACTTGAAGGGACGCATGAAAACTGATATTTGGAACGTTTCTTCCACTTCATTATCACATTCATAGCTTACGCAGAATTCAAACATTCATTTTCTTACGCTTATTTAGACGATGCTGAAACAGAGATAGCTCTAGTATTGAATAATTCCATATGAAATGAAGAAGCCCCCACTTAACCCCACGAAAAGTAACACAATTATAATTACAGGGAAGAGAGAATTAGAACCCAAATCTTTACTTCCGCGTAGTCAATGTTCCAAATCAACTCTGCTACGTCATAACAATTAGCACGATACCGCTTGAACAAAAGAAAATAGAAAAAAGAAAGATAAAAAAGAAAAAAATGGGAGAGAAAAAAGGGAAAAAAAGAAAAAAATCTTAAAAGCAGTGACCGATCCGGATAGCAGAGATCCTAAGTCAGTAGTGCCATGGCGATCTTGGACGGAAGGATCGCGGGTTCGAGTCTCGCCTCGGGGTTCATTCCAACCTTCATTATCATCATCACTCCATATCCAATACCACGAGGAGTAGCAACACTGGTGGATCAAAATTGGATTCAGCATAGAATGCCGATTGCCCCCCACCCACACCCGAAAAAAGAAGTCGCATACATGCCACGATATAAATATAGCCGAGCCTCGGTAAGTGGAGGTGTATGTCCGCGTGATCCTAGCTGCCCCATTCGCGACCAAAACCAATAAAAAAAGAAATGGCGGGACCCCGAAACGAAGCGGGAAAGCAAGTGCGAGGGCGCGGTGGATGGCAGGGGCGACCGCGCCAGGCGGAGAGTAGCGCGGCCGGCCGCCAGCGCACGGCGCAGCTATGCGGAGCCCCGCGGAGCGGAGCTCGCGCCGGGGCAGAGGGCGAGAATTCCCGGCAGCGCAGCGCGCGGAGGTAGACCGGCCACGGCCCCGGGCCCGCCACCGCCACCGCCCCCGCCTGCGCGCAAAGGTCGCCGCGCACTCGCACAAGACCTCGGCGCACCTGCGCGCGAGCATGAACATACGCACGCCAGTGACGAACAACCGATTTGATTGATTCATTAGTTTGGTTTGGTTTGGTTTTTTCGAGTTTCCGGGCGCGTCAACTGCTCTGGCCATTAGTGTCGTTAGTGTAGGGCGAGATCCGGCGCCGACCTACCGTCGGCTAGTGGGGATTCCCCTAACCAGGACTCTCCCACCAGCGGGGCATCGCCCCATCCGGGACAAGCTCTAAGCTCCCGACCGGTCTTCCGGAATATGTGGTAGTGTAGTGCTTGATAGTGTAAGTGTGTGTAAGGGGAGAGGATAGGACAGGGAAGAGGAAGGACAGATCGCGCGCGGTTCGTGGCCCGTTTCGTAGGGTACTGCTCCGGCATTCGCCTGGTGTTGATCGGAGAAACCACGGAAAACTACCGATCAGAGCAGCCGGCCACTAGAATTCTCCTCCAAGCAGCGATTGAATTCGACCTAGCTGAAAAAACTAGTGTCGAAAATCCTGCCGCCATCAGGAGTCGAACCTAGGACCTCCCGGTCAGATGCGCTGCAGTGACATCCGATTGATTAGTGATTCCAGGTGCGTCAACTACCGAGGTCATTAGTACAGTAAGTGTAGTGCATGCTTTTTTTCCATCGGGTGGTGGCGATGGTCTTCCCCCACTGGATGGCGAGACCCGACCCCCGACTTACCGCCGGGTTTTCCTCTCCAGGTATCCCCCACCAGCGGGGCACGGCCTCAGCAGAGACAAACTCTAAGCTACTGACCGGTCTCCCGGCATGTGTTAGTGTAGTGGATGTTAGTGTGTGTGTGTGTGTGTGTGTGTGTGTAAATGCTGAGGATAAGGAAGAGAAAAGAAAGATCGCGCGCGGTCCGTGGCCCGTTTGGTAGGGTACTGCGCCGGTGTTGATAGGAGAAACCTCGTAAAAATCTACCGATCAGAGCAGCTGGCCGCTAGTATTCTCCTCCACACAGCAACTAAATTCGACCTAGTTGAAAAACTAGTGTCGAAAATCCTGCCACCTTCAAGACTCGAACCTAGAACCTCCCGGTCAGAGGTACTGCAGTGATATCAGTTGATACACTGACCCACCGCTCCCGGTACGTCAGCGAGAATATAACAGCAGAGTCGTTCCTACGACCTGAGGGACTGGTTTCTATGCAATTAGAGACTATGCTGAGCGTCAAAAGGAATGTAACATTAATTTTAACAGTGATATTGAATGTATTATTTACCATTGGACAGTATAATTCTAAACAACCAGTAGCAAGTACTGTATCGCAGCCTCTGGGTCAATGTCAATCCATCTCTATCGGGATTATTGTTGTTTCCCTAATCCTTTCAACAAATGCTGAGATGGCCCCTTGTTTTGTTTCTGGGTATAAATATAACTTCATTATCTGAGAACGTCTTCTATAATTCATTGGAAATTTCTTTATTTGAATCGGCAGCCGTTTTCATTAGGGATTCAAATTATGTTCTCAGGATTTATCGCGACAGAAAGTATTATTCTTTGACGAAGGACATGATGAAGGATAATAGCCCAAATGTATTGCTCATTTACCGTTGAAAATAGATTTCATTACATCGGAGCGAATAGTTTTATTAACAATCCCTGCCAAAATCGCTTATTTTTTTCTGTATTCAAGATTCAAGTAGTATGTGGCTTAGGGTAGGGATCACAGACTTTTGAAAACGCACGCAGAATTCACGTCCCGCCATAGCATGTCACACATAGTTTTTAACGGTTTTTGCCTTAAAATAAAACAATTCGAAATCCCCGGAGCAGAAAATCCAAAAGGGACCATTTATTACCGTTGCCATCTTTATTTGCAATCGGCAGCCGTTTTCATTGGGCCTATTGATTACTGTGGCCCCGATGCCACAGTGGCAGCAGCCTACCTCCCTGACCAACAGCAAAGTGTAAATGTCTTTAGGGAAATATGAATTATTTTAGGAGCATCCACTAATGTATTATCTAGGCTATCGGGATGAGTCCCGTCTCTATATTGGTGGCTGACGTTTCGACCAACATGTTGTGGTCTTCCTCAGAGCCTGCTGCATCAGTACGCTAACAATAATATATTCAAATAAAGAAACAATTGTCTCTTGTACGAGAAATTGCATACATCATTTTCGATATTATTAAAATTTGAATGTTATAGCTAATGTACGCCATAAAAACCAAGTTTTGTTTCAAACGCCTTTATTCTGAGAAATATTATATTATTTATATCCTATAGTATTTACACGTAAATGAAAAGAACTACTACTTGTTTAAAGCCAAATCTTTAGATACGCACTCACAAAATGTATATACCAGCACATTCAGCTGCTCAATGCCGTTCTAGATTCATCCAGCTTCTCTAATTCAGAAAATTGATAATTTTTCGAATCTATACATCGACATATCACAAATTGTTCATGGTGAAGTTGTTGACATTTACATATGAATGAACTTGTAGTCAACATTCAATTTGACAATGCCTCAATCATCCAACATCAATCTAATTCAAACAATTTGAGGCAACGGTTTCGAAATTCTCCAGTGATCATTTTTGAGACACTACTGAGAATACAAAAATGTTGATTCAACTGAACGATTGATTATTTGTAATTGAATTTCATTAAAAAACGTCTGCGTTATCAGGTACCAATGCCATACGATCGCGTCCAATGGAGTGAAAAATGCAAATCTGAGACAGCGTTTCGAGACAGGGAGGCCCTACGTCCGAGGTCATAAATTCGAGTCCAAATATTTTACAACAGCTAAGTAGATCGGTCGAATTTGATCACTGCCTGGATGCGTATTTCAAAGGTTGGCTGCTCTGTTTGGTCGTTTCCATGTTTTTCACCGATAATTCCTGGCACATATCTAAGGTTTCTGTTAAACAATGGGACAGTCGCTCTCCCATTCTGAGGGCTGACAAATGGGTTGATCTCTCATCTTCAAATGTCATCCCGACTGGCTCTAGAAAACTTTAGACAAGCGTTTGAAACCCAAGAAGATTCAGAAAAGATGGGAATTTCCCGAGGCACTATACCGGTATATGTGTGTATTGAGAGGAGACAACTCAAAAATATCATAAACGTTATTTGGTTAAACGAAAACAATTTATACATTAAGAGACCTTGAACACGTGTTACAGATAGTTCGTTTGTCAATATGCTAATCGAAAATTAATGTCCGCCCTGACTTAGTCTAACACAAATGCGTTTTTCGCTGCCATGTATAATTAGTCCTTGGTAAATGCTGGATTCATTTCGCGTCCTTGACCAGGGTATCTGCCTTCCCAATACCTCGTACTTGCGGCAGCTCTACTTTTCTACTCGCATGCATATTACACAACGTTAAGTGACCCACTCTGTGGACGCCTTGCGTCAATACCTCTCTAGCGGCACCCTCCAAAGGACTGAGAACACTGGACTACAGTTCTTACGTTGAGAAGCCCCGTGGTCGTTTCCGAACCGAAAGTAATTCTCTTCTGAGAATTTATTATGCTACCTCGGGATAGTATCAAAACCAGTTCAGCTTTCTTCTCTTTTCACTTTCGAAATCATTCTGATGATTCTAGAACCTGCTGCCATTCAACACTTCACTAAAAATAAAACTGAATGACCTGAGTGAGTGGTAGTTACAGGAACTTGTTCTTCCCGAGAGCGGAGTTTGATACCAGATGCGGCCGTTTGGGGAAGTAATTATTTGTGTATCTCGTTACTACCCCATTACAACAGGTAGTACGTCCTTTTTTATTTCGATTTTATGACCTTTCGTTTCATTATTTTCTCGCATTACCATATTATAAATCGTAGAATCATCCATGTAATCTTTCATTACAATATCATCTAGACTGTTAAATGGGTGACTTCACAACATTTCTAACACAATGCAAGTCACATAACAAAATCATAATTCTGAAAATTCCAAACCAGAAAATTGCAAAAACAATCGATCATTTTGCAGTGCATTACGGTACTTACATTGCGACTTTCGCCGCCAAGCCCGTTTCTCTGGAATGCGAGAAAAACACGTTTCAAACGGGATATTGAATGTGTGAGACAATCGCCGCGCAGAACGCGTGGCTGTGAGCCAGCAAGGTGCCACATCGGACTTCTACAGAAGTCGGCGGCATAAGCTCCACGCAGCCGCCCAGTCTCGCAACCGGTTCCGGCGTGGGCGGGGGCGGCGGAGGAGGAGGCGGGGCGGGGAGCGGCGAAGCGAGCTGCTAGACGCATGACGGACGGCGCGACCTCGGCGGCGCAGAGGACGGGACGAGTGGGACAGGGCGGGTGGGGTGGATTGAGAGAGGTGGGGGGGGAAAGGGGGTGGAGCGGGGGGTATGGGGCGAGATGGCACGGCGGGGGCGGGCAGGCTGGATGCAGGGGGAGGGATGAGGGAGGGCGGGGTGGGGGGGGGGGGAGGGAGGGGAGGAGGCGGGGCGGGATGAGGACGAGCGGAGGTGCACGTAGACGGAGCAGCGAGCCAAAGGTGGGTGCGGGTGCGGTTTCGTTGCAGGCTTTCTACGCCGGTGGGTCTCTCAATGCGCTAGCCATGAGATATCTGTGTGCAACACGGCGAGGTGCAGTGCCGTGATCTTTTTTTTAAACATCATCTAACTTAACAGTTACTGCGTTGAAAATGCGAGAATGTATGCCATTAACACAATGTCAACCTTTCTTGTTATTTTCTCATTCCCTCAGAAACCATATTCCCTCATAAAGTTCCCGTCACTACAACGGCAAATGATGTATTTCGCTATTTTTCCTATCCTATTCACATGTATTTCTTACATTGTTTTATTTGAAAAGTGATTATGTTTTAAAACGTAAATAACCATGAAATGAGAACTAGCATTTTCCTTCAAGCTATTAGAGCACCATGTTTTTGTTTTTTTATTTTGATGAGTACTATATGGGTAATGCGTACAGCATCTAATGAACAGCAGCAATGAAAACACAAAATAGAACAAGGAAATTAGGGGAATAAAATGTAAACCAATTTCGCAATAGATGTAAAAGTTATTTTGTGGAGCCAGAATTCTCACAATTCTTTTTCTGGTTTAATAGGCGCGGCTCACTCCATAAATTAAAAAAAAGAAATTGAGTATTTACATTAATACATGTATTTACATCAAGATGTTATTACCAATTCATTTCTAGAAATTAATGCTCATTTAAAGCAAAATGATTGTGTGAAAATATCTTTAATTTGCAGTATTTCCGAATCAAATTTGAAAAGTTTGTAAAACCTTGTACTAACCCCACGCAACCCTACAGTGTAACTATACTGCTCTTAGATTAGATTAGATTAGATTAGATTTATTACTAATTCTGCAAATAAGTTCCAGAACTTGGTGGCAGAATACACTAACTAAACATTACAGAACTTAACTATACAAAATTTTACAAATTTTACACACTTTACAAATTAACATGAACATTTCACCGTGCAAGCTTCCATGGCACTCCACTTCACTTCACTTCACTTCACCTCGCCTCGTCTCACCTCACCATACTGCCAATCACTTTTGCCAATCACGTTTTAATGTGATTTTGACTCACTCGTTTCCCTCAACTTCACATCACTGCACTACACGCCACTGCACTAATAATAATAATAATAATAATAATAATAATAATAGTAATAATAATAATAATAGTAATAGTAATAGTAGTAATAATAATAATAATAATAATAATAATAATAATAGTTATAAAACATACTTTACATAGGAAATAAAAAAACATCTAGGAATTTAATTTATTTTTAAATTTGCTGACATCATGAGGAAAGGGATCAAAGATTGTCACAGGCAAGCCATTCCAGTCTCTAATAGTTCGATTCGCGAATGAATATTTCCCAACGTCCGTTTTCTGAATTCTTGTCTGAATTTTGTGCATGTGATCCGCTCTGCCGAAATATGTAGGTTTCCTAATCGACTTTGAATTTCTTTCCACGGTCGAAAACCACGGAAACCACCAACATTTCTTTCCACGGTCTGATCGGTTCCGATCACTGCGCCACTTATTCCATCGAAGTGACGTCCGCATTGTGAGGCAATTAGTTACCCATGTAGTTGCTGACATGAGATCATTTCATTGCATCGAAATTTCATGGCCTTCAACGTCTACACAGAACAATGATCAGCGGTAAGGGAACAACATGCAAGAACAGCGTTACAAAAACAACGTGTACAAACATGTGCACAAACCCTCTTCAGAACCACACCCACACACAAAATCCGCGGACTCCTTGTGATCTAATTACAATATTTTAAAAGAGTATTAAATTGTGTAAATATAAATTAGTGCAATTCTCAACAGTGAATTTTGAAATTCGAGCATTCTGGTAATGAGACGAGGGATATCGGTTGCGTCACCTGAGAGTCGCAGATTTGCTAGAAGTAAATGCGTCTTGCGTATTTATTACAGCTTTCTTCCTTTCATTTGTACAGTGAAAAAAATCAGGAGAGATCGCAACTGGTTATCACTCAAGCACAAAGCGAAGCATTTGCACATTCAGAAGCCAATTACTATAAAGAACGGTGTACAGTAGCTCTCCACTTTCCTTACATTATTATTTCACTTTCGATTTTAGGACAAAGATATTTTACGAACATAAATTATTTTTTGCCAATTAGTGTAAGAACTGAGAGATATTTTGAAAATAAAACTTTGCATATTATAAAATGCAATCTTTAATAGAAATGCATCAAAAGCTACTTTAATTACCGACGAATGTAGAAAAATCTACCTTAAAAATTACTTGCATATGAGCTTAAAAAATGTTTGGGGGCCACGTGGTGGTCTTCATGGTTCTAAGAAAGAACTATAAGCCTCCAAGGCCAAAGGTTTCAGGCCTAAAGTTCACTTGTTCATGGTAATGTATTTCCAGGAACACGTGCATTTTTTTGAGTTACGCTATTCCTAAATCATGAGAGTAAATATGTAAATGCATATATGCCATTACGTAAGATCATTATAACATGTGCGTTAATTTGCAAGTCGAAAAAATTGAAAGAACGAAGAGAAAAGAGTAAGTACTTAAGTAAGTAAGAAAGAAACTAGACTGAAGGTAATTGCAACTAGAATTATGAAAACGAGATGAAACGAACGAGTGGGGCCACAATAGCATATACTTTCCTGTATTATTTTTAATGGTTACTATTATTATCTTATACCTTGTATCCTATAAATACTTCAGGTCTCGCTTGAAAACTTCAGCCAACGAAATTCAATATCTTCAAAAATTACATTGTTTCATTTTTTAAATTACGTTAATTACGATACTAGTAGTTTTATTGAATTATATCCTTGGTAAATATTCAGCTTCAACAACAAGCAAGAATAAAATATGAACTTGAAATTGCAGACATGAGGATTGGACTTCTACCGTATTTTTAAACGCACTGCGCTATTTCAGCGATAAAAATAACAATTGCCAGCAACACCCAAAATGGGAATTTCCATCAAAATCAATGCATAGATTGCTGTATTGCTTCTTGCCCTGTATGCTACTTGAATACTTCGTACAAGTTCACGAGTAAATAAAATATACTAGTTTACGAGAAAATAAAAAATCGAAAAACACACAGCATAAACGCTAGATTTTATACGTATATCTCATAACCAGAAACGGAAATATTCGGAATAGTTTCATCATAATAATAATCAATTCGATTAAAACAAAAAAAATGTATGATGTAACTGCGCCAGTTAATTCTATTTCTATAACGAGAATATCATAAACACCACTTCCTAGTATAGTTTTTATTATTCATGTCTGTGCATTTCATCTTATTTTCTCTTCGGTAAATGCACGAAAATAGTTACATTGGAATTTCAAATAAGGAGTAAGAATAAAGATATAACAGGATAAATTGATGAACCTTTCAATGATTGTCTTTTACCCCACACAATCTTTCACGCATGATTTCGCTGCAAAATTACCGCTTCCAGCAAGGTTTGAATATAATATCTTTGTTTCCAAACGTCAATATATTTATTTCATCCCCTGTAGATAAATAAAAAAATCAATAAATGAAAACAATCGAAACAATTCACTGTATCACGTGTTTCAGCAATATGATCACTTTTTCATTTATTGGGCAGGAAAGAAGAACAATTATTTTGTCGATTGTAATTAAAATAATTTCTTTTTCTGTGAGAGAAGAGTCACAACATAAATCCATAATGTTGAATTGTGTTTCAATTGTCACTTTTAGAAGATTCGAAAACTTATTTTCAACCGAAGTTCGAAATTTTTGATCTCCAGAAATGGGAATCTAATACTCTCAGTCACATTTCTCGTGTGAAAGAAAATTTACTTTACGAAACATACCTTAATCTGATATAAAAGTATCTAAAACCTATTTTGAATCCACGTACGACCTTTTCGAGCCCCAAAGCCGAGAATCCGAAAAACCAACTGATCCACTCCCTTGTATTTATCGTACGAAACAAAACTAATTCACAAAAGGTTTTTTACTCCTACAATAAAAGTTTCGAAAACCTATCTTAAATCAAAACACGACCACTCTGAGACCCAAAAAGGAGAACCGAAGAAAAAAAACAAAAACAAAGAAATCCAAAAAACAAGAAAAAGCAAAAAATACAATAAAACTGGTTATATTAAAACCATATAAAATATTGAAAGTGTATAACGATTTATAAATCTGACTGTCAATTGTCAATTACTGTTTAATACATGTTTAAAATGTATGCTCATTATGTAATTTAAATCCTGAATTAATAATAGTAAATGTTGAATAGTTGCAGTCGCTAATGACCTTGTCGCTGATGCGACTTTAAATAAAATCAATAAAAAAAAATAAATTAAGAAGGAAAATGGTTCGCTCCCTTGCATTTCCTGAGAGAAGCGCGCTCGTCCTCGCGGTCGCGTGCCCGTGTCGTGTCGTGTCGGAGGCAAGGCCGCTACCGCCCCCGCCGCGCCGTCGCCGGCGCCAACAGCCGGGCCGCTCCGCACACCCGGATCCAGCCGCGCGAGGGAAATCCAAATTGGCGGCACTCGGCGGGGCTTCCCCGCCTCTGCCCGCGCATGCGCACCACGCTCTTCGCTTCGGGCGAAGAACGCGCCCGAAATCGAGATCGATTTTTAGAAAATACACTTGCGGATGATTGGAAACCTGAGAGTGGCCATGTTTATTAATTTGATTGATTGATTAGTGATTCTGGGCGCGTCAACTCGTAAGGTCATTAATCCCGTATGTTTAGTGCATATTTTTTTCTCAGGAGGGGGCGGTGATCTTCCTCCGCTGGACGGTGAGATCCGGCGCCGACTTATCGTCGGCTAGCAGGGTTTTCCCCAACCAGGTATATCCCACCAATGGGGCACCGCCGCAGCCGGGACAAGCTCTAAGCTCCCGACCGATCTCTTGGCAAGTGTCTTAGTGTAGTGCATGTAAATGTAAGTGTGTGTATATAAGAGGTAAGGAAGAGGAAGGAACAGGAAGACACAACATGAGATAAAACAAGGAAGAAAAAGGAAAGAACATGGACGGGTAGTGACCCGTTTGTTAGGATACGGCTCCGGCATTCACCTGGTGTTGATCGGAGAAACCACGGAAAACTACAGATCAGAGCAGCCGATCGCTAGAATTCTCCTCCAGACAGCGACTGAATTCGACCTACCTAAAAACCTAGTGTCGAAAATGCTGCCGCCGTTGGGATACGAACCTACGACTTCCCAGTCAGATGCATTGCAGCGACATTAGTTGATGCCCTGAGCCACCTCTCTTGACATAAAAGTACGAAACATTTCAAGGCCATAAATCATAGATTGTTCAATAAAATATTCTACACATACTCGTTGAATCTTAAGAAATGAAGAAACATTATCTTCTTCCCACTAGATTTACAGAGCACTTACAATAACAGAAATTTGATGACATTATTATTTTAGGAATGTAATACAGCACCTCGTAATACTCGTATAATAGTCCGTTCATATGATAATTAAAAATAATTATTGCATTCTGCCTCAGCATAATCAACAGTTGGCTTTTCTGAATTTAAAATATCCATCGGTTGAGGATAGAAACGGCACGCCGCAGCGTTTGAATTTGGCACTTGTGGAATTATCCAAGTTGATTCTCCAAACTGTACGGATTCATGTCATCTTTTCGTTTAAAACGTATTTTTATCGCCTTTCAGTCATTTCACTCACTGATTCCTGCTTTTATAAAAGTTTAAATTTTTCTTTCCTACTAACAAATTTCTTACAACCTTTGTATTCTATGAGCTCATGCAAAGTCACACAATTTATAAAAGGATGTTATACAGAGACTGTTCTTACCATTGCAAGTGCGAGACATCTCCTGAAAATGCCGAGTGGACATGACAAAGCTATTGTTTTCTCGTTGATGGCATTCGTTTTATTAGGAGATTCGGAGAACGTTTATACGCGTATAACCTACAGTCATGTTTTGTAACTAGATTCTGAATATCAAAAACAGATTTGTTTCTTAAATTTGAAATTAAATGGTGGCTGCACAGAAACATCAACTTGTTAGTTTTAAACCTACATTTCTTAAAGATAGTCCGCTTGCCTCGTGTCTGTGAGCGTATGCTACGGCAAAAAAATTGACATAAAAGTATGAAACATATCAAGGCTTTAAATCAGAGATTGTTGAATAACGTATTATACTCATACTCGCGTGCATGTCATATTTTTCAATATTGTAATTGAGGCTAGGTTCTTATCCTATTTAGAACAGAAATATAAAAAAAATCATCAAATTTCTGGCCATCGAGATCGATGTAGGAGACGATGCTTGTTAAACCGCTAATCCACTGATCAATATGTACAGTTATGGGAGGATGATTTAAGAAGTTGTGCCCTGCGAAACAAGTTTGTTATAAACCTTATTGGCGAGCGATTAAGTCACGTCCTATTCTGAGACTTTTTGAAGAAAAAAAAAAGATTACCTCGAGTTATAAAACATCTCGTTTACATTCATTTAAGGCATATATACGTGCAACTGGGTATGTTACACAATCGACTTATCTATCAAGAGTAATATCCAATAATTCATAGCATTTCGACTTTGTCCATGTATTATTACTACAAAACATTTTCTGTGTAATGTTTGAATAATTGACTGGCTTTAAAAATTAAATAATATATTTGAATTAAATCCAACTTTGTTTATAATGTGACTTTTTGTGCATGTGAATCGTACACTACTAACTCATACACTTCCAATTTACCGCTTCAAACAATTCTCAAATTGTGCAGAGCTATTAGCTGTTCGGTTCATTGCACCACCTGGATCAGCGAGAATACGCTAGAAAATTAAATTTCATGTAGCACAGTTTTCGAGATATACGAGTTACATGTAATTATCTTCTTACAGTCGGAAGACGCCATCAACTACAAGTTAAACCCAGTTCATGATCGACGAAATAACTGGAAGGCCGGTTTAACCAGCACGATTTCCTGATCGCTGCTGCATCAGGTGAATCTGAAGCCGGTTTTTAATTTCCAAACACTTTTTCAATATTAGGGTATGACGTATAAACTGAGATTGAACACGTGTTGACCGGTTGCTCAGTCCATAGCCATTTCGTTGAGAAGGAAAAATGTTTGTATGATTTATGAATTCACCGATGCTAAGTAATAAGACGTATTATAGACGGATGCAATTGTACTCATTGAGGGACAACTAACTTTCTTTACTCACTACATTAGTTCAATACTTTGAATTTTCATTCATAAGGCGCTTTTATCTTTCTATACGAATGTGAAAATAGTACACATTATTAAATGTTATAAATGGCATAATGGTTATTTCAATCGGATTTTGTACGCCAGGTTTGTCTCGCAAACTATTGTATTTTCCAATTCTTTGCATATGATCAATTAGCTCACATAACTTACAGGGTCAATGAGGGTTTCCTTCAAATGATGAATTAATCAAATCATTTATGAAGTGATTAAATTAAAAAGCACAATTCAACTTCGAAGATCAAGTTATTTATTCAAGTGTAGATATAACATGGTATGCCTCTTTAAAAAATGACAATTTCAATAAAATAAGTCAATCGAATATCTTAGACAAAATTAAACCCACAATCTAGGCAAGGTGATTACTTATGAAACTTCAATTGTAACCTAATTAACGTAAATTTGCCTTGGAACGATCGACAGATATTTATGAAATCAACTCATCAATCAATACGAGAAGAGAAACAAAACGAACGGAGAGAGCTCTGCGTAATGTTCCAACGTAACCGCCAAAACACTACGCACGGCGGCTCTGCCGGGGCCAAAGGCGTAGGGCGGCGGGGGGGGCGCCGGGGGTGGCGGCGGGGGTGGCTGCGGCAGCAGGGGCTGTCGCGGCGACAGGGGCGATGGTGGTGGCGATGCGGGGGGGGCGGGGGCGGTGCGGGCGGAGAGCTCTGCCACCTGGCTGTGCAGCCGCCTCTGACGCCACCGCCGCGCCGGAAAAGCGCGGGACACAGCTTTGCGTGATGGATTGGGCGGAGAATGGGACGCCTAACCTTAATTCAATGCCTCTCAACGCAGTCACGTGGTACTCAGCTGAGCGACCACACCGAATTAGATGGTTTGTTTTTCTTCGCTTCTGGTGTCGTGCCGGGATGTTGACCTACGAAATGGACATGAAGTAGCGAAATCAGGCAATTGAGAATAAGCACTTGAAAAATCGTTGTTTTTCACTGTTCGCACTAATGGCCGACTGTCCGGCAACAAGTGAAGATGAAGACACTACCGCTTGACCGGGCTTTGGTCTTGCAAAGGTACTATTTTAGTTGCAACAGCACTCTACCGAGCTCTAAATCAAGGGACTGTTCATCTTCCCTGTAAGACATGTCAACTGTACATTATACGTAACTAAATTCCGAATACATTTTCTCGTTTTGTCTTCAAAGTGAATACATACAATTAATTATACTTGGAATTTGAGATAATTCCATTGCGGTATTTGTATTTTATTTGTACAGTATACTATAGTAAATCATGATTATACTATACACCATACGTTTTACAAATGCTTGAAAGAACGCGTGAAATCCGAGCAACTTGTCACGACAATGCAGAACACAGGCACGCAATGAACATGTGAAAAAATGCGAAGAAACGGAAGCTTCTTTCATTTTCTAAAATTGTACTACTCCGTGACACCACTAATTTGCCACTAATAAGATAATTAGTCAATTAACCTTCGCTACCTTTGAGAAATTACCATCCTTAAGATTTTTTTTTAATCTACAATACAATTCCACTGTCATCTGAACAACTCAAACACGCAAAGCTCAAATTTAAGGTCACACGTTAGAAATATAATTTATTGTTGTTCTTGCTCATGATTTCGCTTACGTCTTCGCTACATGTGGAAATCTGAATTTACAATTGAGTCACCCGTGATAGCATATTTGCATATTACTGAAGTAGGTTGCTTGAGATGAAGCACGTCTTCCTCGTCGACCAACAAGACAGGAGGTGCCTCCAGCGTGCTTTCACTCTTTGTAACAGTTGACGCAATACTTTTCCGGTGAACCACAGATATGCTACTTTCCACAAGTAGTAACCAATCATTCCGAACAGATGTAGAACAACAGAGCATTGAAGGAATTCGCTTTGCCATGCAAGTAGCCAAGTAGCCATGCAAGCAACGGTGGTGCTGTTACGCCCAAAATCCATTCTGAAGAGACATTCAAAAGGTAACAATATATGAAATATTCCAAAATACAAATATTCTCAATGGAAAGGAGTATTTGATTACTTAATAGATTTTAAGTATCTCCTCCTGAAGCTTTTTATAGCAGTGTTTCAGAAACGAAGTGTGTAGTCGTCAGAAATAGAACTACAACTGAATAGAGTGCTTATCTCGGTCATATCAAATGGTGATTAACACGAATGTAGGAAGTTCTAAAGTCAAAGACGATTAAATATTAACAAATTTTACAGCAAATTCGTAAGTGAAAACCTGTATTAGATATGTGATAGAAATTGTTCAGAAATCAAATCAGTACCATTAGCAACTATTTATCTACGACAGTACCTAATCATTCAAAATATTACATTTTTAGCAAATTTAGAGTTGAAAACACATGAAAACATAGAACATTCAATATACTTTGTGAAGGTTTAAATCAATTTTGCAGTGAATGTTTATTACTTATTTGTATACTCATTATATTTGTATAGTCATTTGTATAGGCATTATGAGGAAGATGCATCAGGCATACGTTCTGGAAACAATGGCTAAGGTTAAACTGAGAAAGCTCTTGGTTCATCATACTCTAAATACATCCCACTTTGTCTATTGGCAACCAATTCCACACAAAAAATGTCACCGCTCAGTGAAGGCTGTGTAGCAGTGGCCCAAGCTCACTCAGCCAGCCGGCTGTGCATTGGCGAGCAGCGGTTCTCGCAACGGTCGTTAGCCGCCAGGGTCGCTCTCTCGCCCGCCCACTCTCGCTGGCGACGTCATCGCCCGACCACCGCCACTTCTCAATCTCCACCTCGACCGCACATTATTTCTCCGCTCTATGTACGCGTTCGCGAAATCTTGTCTGCTCCTTTTGGTTTAAGAGGCTTTCTACATAAATTGTAGATTCTTACAAAGGGATACAAGTTCAATAAGACTACAAATCCATGGAAATGATTTCTTTACTCATGGGGAGCAACGGAAATTCTGAAAGTAATTGACTTAATCCCTTCACTTTACAGATATAATCAATATATGTCAATAAATAATTTTTATCTTTCTTCATGGTTTTTTTGTACTCCAAAATATTAATTTATGGTTAAAACATTTGTAATATGAAATACATAACCACTGAGTATTTAAGGATTGAAAATGGACCTATTACACAACTCCTAAAAAAACTTCCAAAAATACTTCCAAAAGGTATTATACTTCTGTAAGTTGGAAAATAGTGTGTCAGTTTAAGGAACCAACAATGACCTGTAAGTGTTTCGTAGTATTCATTTTACAAATTCATCAAATTTGACTTTAGATAATGCATTTAGACTCAATCGTAGTTATAACTTAGATCAAAAAGAGAAGAAACGAGGAGTTCAATATAGAAATATAGTTCAAGATTCAGAGCGCAGAAATTCAATATAGAAAAGCGGATATCAAGCTGCATTGTGAATTCGGTCAACAAATTACGACTTCCGGTGACAATTTCATTATTTCTCACTATTGCTTGCTGCATCACCTTTCAAGGTAGCCGCAGACAACCGCCCAAGGATTTACCTCAGCCTCCTAGAGTGATTCAGAGCTCGCGTTCCAACGGGCCGCCTTCCACGTCATATACTGCCGCCGCGCGGGTCGCAGTCTGCCTCAGTCGCGGCCGTCGTCATTCACATCATCATGGTTGCCTCCGCTGTGCGTTCACATCTTCGCCTTCACCTCCGACACCACTTTTCTCGATCCTTCCCTTTGCCCTTGAACACGTAGTCTCCTTCGCCTTCACATTCACCTTCGCTCTTGAGTTCGCCTTCACCTACCTTCGCCATCATGCCCCTTCATCATCAACCCGCCTTCGCCATCACCCTCATCATTATCACTCTCTTTGCCATCAACCTCTTCATCATCAACCCGCCTTAGCAATCCACCTCCCTTCGCCATCACCCTCGTCATTATCCTCCCTCTTCGCCTTCCCCCTTGGCCCATATTTCCCTTCATCATTAACCACCCCTTCTTCATCAACCCCCTTTCGCCAACACTTTCGACTCCAGCCACCTTTGTCCTCATCTCCTCCACTCTCGCCTTCATCCACCTTCTCTCCTACGTTTGGTTTCGCCCTCGCCTTTGTTGTCATCCCCTTGCGACCTCGCCCTCCTTATTTTCTTCACCGCCTTTGCCCGATCTTCACCTTTCGCTTTCGCCTTCGTCCTCGCCCCTCTTAGAGTCTCCAGTGTGACATTGCTACTGTTGGCCTCGCTTCCTCCGTCACCCTGCCACCAACCGCCGTTCACCGCCGCCTCCGCCTCATCCGGAACTGGTCGAGTCCCCTGGCCGTCGATCGGTCCGTTCGGCCGGCCACCGCCACGCCGCCGCTCTCCCCGCCGCGACTACCGCTCGCCAGGCGGCCATCAAGATGAAACCGGCCGCCGCCGCCGCCGCCGTTTACCCGCCCGCCGGCCGTCGGCCGTCGTGCCAGGGCGCTTTTACTGCTCTTCCGTGAAACGGACTCCGCACCCACCACAATGCCATCCGAGCTGCCAGAGCGGGCACTCGTCCACGTCACATTTCTGCTGCCATCAACGACTTCCACGCACTCGCTTCGACATTTATTGCTTTGCGCACACACACGCACACACACACATGCATGCATACACACACGCACACATGTAAGGCGTGCAGTGGCAGATCCACCGCAACGTTGCGAGCGTTAAATTCATTCTTCAAGCTCGTCGTAATATTTTTAGACATGATATTAAAACATTAGTAGTTTAAAAAACAACGGTGAAATCTGTATCTCTGAAAAGGAAAAGGGTAACAATAAAATCGCATGTTTTTATTTCTCTTCAGAGCTCTAAATCTTCCCTCCCTTCTCTAAAGGGAAATGATTGATATCTGTCACTAAAGTGTCCAAATATGAACTCAAAACACTCACGATTCCTTTTGGGACCACTCATATTATAGAGCGGTCCACATCTCCTGACGTCATAAAACTGTCAAAAGACAATATACATTTTGAAATATTTCAGAAGGCACAATCGCAAATTTTTATCTCTGTTACAGTAAAACTGTCACAAAATATAGATTCTCTAAATTATATAAGTAAACTATTCTTCTCAAGTTAGTCAACCACAGGCAAACCTCACTTGACGGGCCCGAGGTTGTAAATGTTTTCGCTTCTGCTACCTGCTTAGTTGATCGCTTAACGGGAACACTTAAGGGGTCTCATGTTTACAATTGGCATTAGCCAGAGTTGCAATCCTCGCTTGAGTCTGAATATTTTTGAGTCCTTTATATTTGACAGCAAGATTGTGATCATGTACGCAAGTGATAGCGTCCTCCCCTCCTGGGCCATTACGAAAGAATGTAGGGCACTTGAATGATGACGGTGGTAAACTTTACCTTCCATGTCTCGATTACAAAGTAAACACTCATATTTTACATACAATTCGCACCCACAATGCTTGTTTTCGCACAAAGCGGTTACCGACACAGCTGTCGCCGTCACTAGGAGTGACACTTACAAGAATAACAGACATTACAAAGCATTAAGTAGAAAATTAATACAAACCTCTGAAAGGAGAACATCTACTACACGCTTGACGAGATGTCTCTACAAGAAGTGTCCAAAGCTAATATTAACTTTCTAACAATTATCTTCAGCGCCAAAGAATATATGCAAGTAAACGTGTTCTTCTCGCTTCAATAATACTTGTCACGCTAGCTTTCCAATGAACAACACCGAAATCATGATGCTACGAGTTAAATACATTCAACTGAAAAGCTGGAATGCTAATTGACATAATTATTAATAAATATCCAAACCCTTGACCTGATAATTTCCTTCTCGTTAACAGACATGAAATACGTAACAAACATAACTGTAACTGTTCCTTGTTCTTATGTCTTTCTCAAACGCAATATGATGCTATTTTGTAACCGATCACTGTACACGATCACGTATTCCAATAGGGTTCCATTAGTCCGAGTACCTCTTCAGATTCTAAACCCGTGAGATGATTGAGGTTAAACGGCCGTTTTGGAGAGTGCCTGTTCCGTCACGTCGTCCCCGATGGCTGCCCTCGGAGACCCTGCCGCAAGAGGCGTGGATCGAGTACGATCTCTCGCGCGCGTACACCCTCGATTCCCCCTCGACTCCGCGCCGGCGCTGTCGACTCATCTGACGTGCGCACACCCTTACATCGAAGCACACTGCACGCCAACGGCTTTCCAATCCGTAGCCGTGTCCAGCTTCTCTGGTTTACGTTTTACACTGTCATCAAAATCTCATAGCTGAATCGTGGAGAATTGAGAATTTCGAATGGTGGAACCGGGAGCGGTAGCTCAGTGTTTCAACTGATGCCACTGCAGCGCCTCTGACCGGGAGGTCCTAGGTTCGAGTCCTGACGGCGGCAGAATTTTCGACACTAGCTTTTCTGCTAGGTCGAATTCAGTCGCTGTCTGGAGGAGAATTCTATCAGCCGGCTGCTCTGATCGGTAGTTTTCCGTGGTTTCTCCGATAAACACCAGGCGAATGCCGGAGCAGTACCCTATCAAACGGGCCACGGACCGCGCGCGATATTTCCTTCCCATTCATTGTTCTATCCTCTCCCCTTACACACACACTTACACTAACATTCACTACACTACCACATATTCCGGGATACCGGTCGGGAGCTTAGAGCTTGTCCCGGCTGGGGCGGTGCCCGCTGGTGGGAGAGTCCTGGTTAGGGGGAAACCCCACTAGCCGACGGTAGGTCGGCGCCGGATCTCGCCATCCAGCGGGCGAAGATCACCACCATCTCCCGAGGAAAAAACATGCACTACACGAACGGGACTAATGCCCAATGCAGCTGACGCGCCCGGAAACATGAAAAAATTCATCAATCAATCGAAGGGTGAATCGATTGTTTATTTCGTGTTTCCGTGCGCATCAATTGCTACAGTCATTAGTCCAAAAAGTGTATGGAATGTTTTTGTCCTGTGAGAGGACGGTCACCTTCCTCCAATGAGTGGCGGGATTCGGCGCCGAACCACACGTCAGCTTGCGAAGTTTTCCTCAACCTGTTGTCTCCCACCAAAGGGGCATCGCCCCAGCCGGAAGCTCTAAGCTCTTGACTGATCTCCCGGCATGTGCGCACAATAATAAGCACTACTATTGTGGACTTCCCCCAAACAAAAACTGCCAGTTTTGAGCACCTTGGACACCAATGAATTTCTTAGAACTTTTCTTTTAACTTTAGAATTTTTTAACTTTTCTTCTCCTTCAACTTCTAGTTTTTTATAAATCTATGACCTTTTTGAAATTATCTTAAAATTGATTTGAATTTGTTTTGAAAACTCAAAAATCATTTAAATATTGAAAAATGAATGTTACAGTGCCGTTTATTCTTTCTTTTAGGTTGTATCTATTATAGACTGCCTTGTGAACTTACAGATCCCGCAATTTTTTAGTATCATTTAAAAATGTATCTCTGTTGAGATATATTGTAAAGAATTTACAATAAGGAAAAGCTTTTATATATATATATATATATATATATATATATATATATATATATATATAAATGAAAAATATAGTCGTAGGTTTGACGAAACTTCCCATGCCAATTCGAAAATCTGAGAAACGCCCGCTCTCAATTAACGTAGTCGTGTAATTCTTGTAGAAATAAGTAGTCATCAGTCAAGACAGTGCAACTTGCCGACGGTGTGCCTCTTCTGATTCCATCCACACATTCCGTCCCATTCGTGGAATGCGTAGGAAGGAAAGGCGAGGCGCGCCATCTGCCCTCAGCGCGAGCGGCGTGTCTCGAGAGCGATCTCCCGCGCGTGCACACCCTCGATGCCTGCTGGCCGGCGCAGTGGCGGCGCCGTCCACTCATCCGGCGCCCGCTGTTCCTTTCATGAAGCGGCGGCGGCGGCGGCGGCGTCAGTCGTGACATATTGCGCGCCGATGGCTTTCTAACTCGCGCGCGTCCGCCCGGCGCGTCGCCTCGCCGTGACGCGCATGCGCTGGCCGACCGCGCGCTTCCTCTGCCTGCCTTCGTCCTTGGCGGACGCGACAGGTGCCGGCGGCGAGCGATTTTTTTTTTTTTTTTAATACGAACAGCTAACGCAAGCAGCCAAATGGAACACGTGAGGAATGTGCTGTATAATAAGTGATGATTAGTGCAAAGTTGTATTGGATAAGAAAGTTTGGTTATGTTCACCTAGGGAAAAACGCTAATTTGATATTGCCATTTTTGACTCTCTTCAATCGCGCATTTCCAAGTTAACGTTGAGGTTCCGATCTTCTGGCTTTGCCACGAGTTTTCTTAAAACAAATAGCTACAGCTCATATACATAAGATGTACTGATAGTTTCCTGTAAAACGCATTGCAAAAATTGCGTTGACTGGAATCTAGGGTGTATTATGTTAATCGCGAAAAAGACCAAAAGACGAAGACTTGCCGTCAACTTGGAAATGCGCGAGGGAAAGGGGTCACGTTGATCTAATCAAATTGGCGATTTCTTTGGCTTTCTTAATCCAACTACCTTAAGACGAGCCAGCTTTTAAATCATCATCCCCTGTGAAGCTCATTAACGCGCGTTCCACTTATTCATTTGTTTTAGATATTTTTCAAAATAATACTCGCGTATCAGCGCAGACCACGAGACGCGACTCAAACGGCTCCCAAATAAGTTGAAAAGAGTGCATTTAGTACCAGTAATAAGCAGTTAATATGTAACAAATACGTATGTAAATAAGTAAATAAAATATTATTACTATTTGTGAACCCCAAACTTCAATGGAATGGCAATGCAAGTAAACAATGCTGATTTTATGGAGATAAATTGTGGCTGAATAAATTGGCCACTGAAGTGGCCAATTGTAAATGACGAAATGATATGTGTAAAGCATAACTTCTGCTACTTCGAATATTTATAGAATGATGTTACATCTGTGAAGGACATATGCACATCTCCGAGAACGTAACATCTCCTGCAAAGAAACCGATCAAAACGTGATGTTCTTATAAGTGTAAAATATTACTGCACTTGATTTTGAGGTATTTGACACAACAATGTTCAAATTCTAAGGAAAAATGATGTGGAAAAAAGACACAATTTATTTCATTACGCCTTTATGTCTTGTTTTCCATGGTGAGACTCACGCCAGGAGGTCTGCTCTTCCACCTGACCATGCAAATTCCGTTGCGCTCCTTTCACTGACTGGCAGAGAAAGGAGGTATCCACTCGGGCCACGGAACAGGTGATCTGAATTTAGCTCACTCAAGAGGCTTTATTTAGGCTTGAGGATATTTTACATGCGGTAAATCTATAACATAGAACAGCCGGTTTAACCTCCCACCCGACGGAAGGCGTACTAAGGGTTTCTTTCGCCTCTTAAAAACCCACGGCTTCGATCGGGTATGAATTCGCGAACTTGGGTATAACAATTATAACAGTCCGATACGCTACCCATTACACCACCAAATCCACAGACTAGTAATGTCGTGAAAATTCCGATGAGTCCTAGCTAAGTGTATGTTGTTCATACACTTAGACGTGACCATGATCCAAAGAAATTTATTTTACGTTCAACAAAAATGCTTTTTAATTAATTTATACAGTTTACAATGTTAGTTTTTAACTTGTAAATGCGAGCTGCAAAATCAAGGAAAACAAGGGATGTTCTGGGCTATGATTGTCACCGTAGTCTACTGTGCACTGCGCTGGGTGACCAGAATCGAAACTATCCGTACTTTCTAAGTCAGATTCGTGCTCCACCTGGTTTTGAAAATTGAAATCTGCAGGCAGCAAGTCATCTAATTGCGGTTACTAATTTGACACTGATGTGTGATTTATAGTGGAAAATTGTGTAACTTCATTTTTGCACTGGCCCTTGCACGTCATGACGCAGCGAGTTCCGCAGATGGTGCTTCGGCGGACTCCGAGTTTCGTGGGTTCGTAATTAGCTCCGTAGACAGAAGATACGGCGAGGAGGCGAATTGCACACGTCAAGCCTTCTCAGCGGATATTTTGCAGTTTCTAATGATCAGCCAACTCTTTTTTCGATTTGAAAATCTGTATCCTCTACGAATCGAAGCCTTGTAATTTCTTCCTCGGTTTAACAGATAATCTTATCCGAATATCTCGAATACTTATTAATCGAGTAGCTTAAACTACTGGGATGTAATTATATTTATTCAATGTGACGTCATGAGTTCATTCCAAAATAAAGTAAATTAATAGACCAAATGGATCTTTTCCACTTCTTAACCTCATTTCCTAGAGGTAGATGAATATTGTCGGAATGAAGAGTTAAAATTTGATTAGCGTTTGCCATCATTAATAATGAATGATTGAATTGATTTTAAAAGCTGTCTTAAAAGTTCTTACATCAAATTTTAAACGTAACATTTTCATTGACAATCCAGAGTTGATTCTTTTTGGAAAACACATACACAAATATAATTAAGAGCAATTAAATATGTCAAACGTTACAAAATATAAAACTTTACCCTACCACTATATTCATTTTCTATTACTTATAAACAGTGACGTATCCAAGGCAGGGGGTCTTAGAGGGTTTCAGTCCCCCTCCAGCCAAAAAAGGCGATGTTATATTTTCTCAAAATATAGTTTTTACTAATTTTCAACAGTAACAAAGATTATTCAATATAACATTTGAAAACTATATGAATAAATATAAAAAAATAAAAAGCCGATTCGGAACACCGAGATCGCTAAGGCAGTAGTGCCCTGGCGATATCGGACCTTCCGTCCGATCACAGGTTCGAGTCCCGCCTCGGGCATGGTTTGTGTGTGTTTGTGTTTGTATGTTTGTGATTGTCCATCCACCCTTCATCATCATCATCTCATACTTCTTCCTCCCAGGGCGAACAACCCTGCGGTGTAAAGATGCATTCGGCGTAAAAGTGCTGATCTCCTCCCCCGAAAAAGGTCACGTGCACTTGCACCCGGAAGAATAAGACTGGGCCTCGGCGGGTACAAGTGGCGCGATCGTGTGGTCTTAGGAGGGCCAATTCGCGACGAAAGAAAACAATATAAACACATTTTAAAATCAATAAAAGTAAAAACTATTCGAAACAAAACATCACGTTAGCTAGACATTTCATCTATGGCTCCCATAGAAAAATCCTTGTTTCTTCACTTCTTGCACGAATAAGAAGAATGTTATGCTTATATTAAAAAATAATGAAAGACAATATTCTCCAAACTCCACGCATGAAAGCAGCCTCCTGAAAACAGTGCGAACGCAACACATGTGTCGACCAGTGTACATTCACGCCAGAATGAACCTGAGAGCTCTTGATGTCCACTCTTTACAGCAGTAATGAGGTTACACAAAGGCCATTCGTGTCTCGGCAACATATTGTGATTTGGGGAACATCTGTCTATTTACGAGGGGAGGCATCTCGATGACCCTCCTCGCGTGTCAGGTTCCGTGAGGGGACAGCCACGTGCGTATTAATTGCTCTCTCTTTTCAGGGATGCCTCGAACGGGCGGACACGAGCAAAGAGGACGCAAATTTTGAAATCAGGTACATACATACTACATACATACTACAATAGTACTATAACACTAACCGTGTATGATGGCGATATTAAGAGAGAGAAAATAGGCTGTATGAAGTTAAGAAATTTATAATTCTAAACAATTATTAATATGACCTAAAAAGTTTAACTTTATTTGGATTAATCACAAATTGAACGAAGGATACATGAAACAATTTTAGGTGCAGTTGTATTTAAACATATTTTTTATTTCACTTCGCAGGGGTGATTTGCCTATTTTCAAAATATTTCAACAAAAATTAATCAGTAATTGTCAATCAGTATATAAGATTGTTCAAAATTTAAATATTCCATACTGTAATGAAATTTAACAAATAAAACAACTTTCTTATGCTATTTACAAATGAAATCATTGATGAAACGTAAATAATTCTGAAGTCATATTGACTCTTCCAAATACAAGCGGCTCGTGTTTCTTGGAACGCATATGGTCACTTTCGCGTAGGCTTCAAGCACTCTCGAATTACTCAGAGAAGTCCAGTCATGTCTCTCCCACCGCCAAGCACCATCCAAAAGGCAAGCTCCGGGGAGGTCCACCGACTCAGGCCGACAGACGGCGACCGGCAGGTTTTCTCATTCGTCGCGCGCCCCAGGACCACACCGGCGGCGGCGGTGGCGGTGGCGGTGGCGGTGGCGGTGGCGGTGGCGGTGGCGGTGGCGGTGGCGGTGGCGGTGGCGGTGGGGTGGCGGTGGCGGAGGCGGTGACGGTGGCGGTGGCGGTGGCGGTGGCGGTGGCGGTGGCGGTGGCGTGCGGGCGGTGGCGGTGGCGGTGGATGGTGGAGGCGGCGGTGGTGGTAGCGATGATGGAGGTGGAGGTGGCGGGGGTGGAGGCGGTAGTGGTGGCGGTGATGGAGGTGGCGGGCGCGGCGGGGGCGGGGCTGCAGGGAGGCGGCGGCGGCTGCGACGGCGTCAGCGACAACCATTACTGCCACCGGCTCTACCGTCGGCACCGTGTCCGCCATCTTCAGCTGAGTATTTTTGTTGTTGCCACTGTAGGTGGCACTGTCACTATCATCCACCGTCTCCAAAGCCATCGCCGTTTTCGTCACCAATGCAGCCAGCACAGAGGTCCTTACCACCAAAGCATCGTCATCGTCGCCATACTCAACGACTTAGCTACCACCGTCACTGACATCAATGCTCCCGCCATTCCTGATCACCATCCCGTCACCACTGCTAACGTTTTCATCTCCATCACCATTGGCAGCAACGTTCGTGCCACTGCCAATTTTGCCATCGCTTGTCAAAATGTTCATCTCAGTCATCTCTTCTGTGATCAGTCGTCACCTTTTAATCACCATCATCATTTGTCAACACCATCGTCATCACAGCCATCGCCACCATTATCAACTTGCCTCCATCATCCACCATGTGGATCAACTTGTCTCCATCACACCACCAACGCTGTCCTCATCGCCACCCTTTTTCCCAGCATCACTCTCACCGCCCGTGCACCATCCGCAGGAGGGAAAGCCCGGTAATGGCTGGCGGGGCGTTTATTTACCTTGCAACGGAACGCGGCAGGCCCCCGCGGCCCGGCACGTCTTCCCCCAGCCCCTGCCCCTCCCCCCGCCTCGGGGTGGCGGCGACCGCGCCGGACGCAGCCTGCGGCGCACGGCGCCAGGCGGAGGGGGCGAGTAGAAAGCGCGCCTCTCCTGATTGCCCGCCCCGCCCCTTCCCAGCCCCGCGCCCCGCCCCGCCACACGCGCCCCCCCCCCCCCCCCCCCCCACCCCGCCCCGCCACTTCGCGCCCTACTCTGCCCCGAGCCGACCCACGTTGCTCCGCGCCGCCCCTACCCCCCGCGCCACCCCGCATCGCCCCGCGCCGCCTCGCATCGTTCCATGCCGCATGCCCCGCGCCGTCCGGCATCACCCGCGCCGTCACCCATCGCCCTGAGCCGTCCCTCTCCACCACATCCCTCCCGGCCCACACCGCCCTGCGCCGAGAGAATTTGATACTCGACAGAGTGGCGAGGCAGTGCCAGAGGCTGCAGCAGCCATGGCTGGATTTAGGCATTTGCTAGCTCCCAAGCACAAAATTGTGTTGTGGTTCTCCTTCGGACAAAAAATCGTCCAGATTTATTAAATAAAATCACTGATGGTAATAATTAAATAAAATCACTAATGGTAACTATTTTCTGTAACAGACAAGTACAGCGCACAAAATAGACCCGGATGTAGACACTGCGTGGAGCTCCCAAGCACAAATTTGTGATGGGGTCCCCCTCCAGACAAAAAATGGTCCAGATTTACTAAATAAAAACAGTGATTTAAATAAAAAACATTTTGAACGAATGATAATTAACAACTTTCTTATAGAATTGATCATTTGTGTATTAGGACAGGGGTTCCCAATTTTTTTCCTGCAATGATCCCTTTGGTAAGAATAATTTGCTTCATCAGCCTCCCTTAACTTTTTGGTGTAATGTACAGCATACAAAATAATCATAACACAAATAATTGCACATAAATTACTGATAAGAAATAGGGAAATAATGAAAACAAAAGTTTTGAAAAAACTGTTTTTTAGTTTTATTGTTTCGTATTATTTATACTAGGGCCCTATTGCAATTTCCAACATTTAGAAAAATAAACAAATCTTATTAGATGTTTTGGACCTTATAAGAAAACAATTAATAATTTTCTTTATATTTTTTGTAATCAGTATAAAGTTGATTACATTGTTCTGTTGCAGGCGTATATTGGCTATCGACTCTCGTCCGATCCCTTGATCATCGTTTACACCATAAAATGCATTTACCCACATGGGAACGATACCAACCACGTTGGTAAATACTGTATTAAATCAATTGAATATTTAACAAATATTAAAAAATAATGTTTCCTTTTTAAATTGATTCAGTGGTGAGTTGTTGTTGACATTTACATAATTGAAATTATTGAAGGCGTTGTCATTGTCAACAATAGTATTTATTTCAATAATACTACGAAGACGACATAGTCGTGTTTGTGGCTCCCAGACAGCAGAAAACTGATGATGATGGCTAAGCCATCGAAAGCTGCTATTATTGAAATAAATACTATTGTTGACAATGACAACGCCTTCAATAATTTCAATTCATTTTTAAAAACAAACTTTTAATATAGTACACCATTTCTCATATTTTATGAAAAGTTTTTCCTGGGCGCGGGTTCCCGCATACGTGGGGGGTTCTACGCAACTGCTCATTTTGCTTGTAGGTGAATCCAGCCCTGGCAGCAGCAAGTTGGGAAGCGCCTTCGTAGCCCTTCACAAAAGGCCGGGCATCGCTCGCGTCCTCTCGCGTCGGACTCGTGTGTGGTTTGTATGAGAACTGTCATTTCAAGGCGGTCCAGCGTTCTCAGGCGCTTGTTGCAGACGTTTAGTAGGTGGCAGGTTTTACATTCCTTTCCTCTTCACTGACATTTTCATAATTTCACACGTCACACGGAGAGAACAACTTATCAGGGCAATATAGTGTCAGAAAAGCCGTTTAGAAGCATTAATTTAATGTCCATTAAAAAATCAACTGTTGTTATAGTCTGCAGGTAACATGCACAATCGAATGCTCTGAAACCTCGACAGTGACTAGATTTTCAGACAATCATTATCAAAATTAAGACAAATTTTTGTCGAACAAGGATCAATAAATATTATAAAAAAACTCTCAGAATAGCCCTATGTGCTATGCGTGCTATGGCTACACCCCAACAATGAAAAATAATGTTATATTATTAAATATTTGCGCCTTTAACCCAGTGGCTGGTTCATACTTTACGCCATTAAATAATAAGTGACAATTATTATATAATGTATATCGTTGCTTTTTAACGTGACGTGGTCACCTATAATAATTTCTACGCATTTCGCATCCGAATTAAAAGTCCAAGAAATAATACTTCATTTTCCAGCTACTTATTACAACTTTAGAACCTCACATCATTTCATTTTCCTTCACCTCGCATTCTATACAACCGGCGTATGATACTGTCTTATCTGAAATCTTTGTAACAAGTCATTTTATTTTTAAAATATTTATTTTTCTAAAGATTTCTTTCCGCCAAACCCTCCAGTTAATGGAGATCCTTGGACATCGTATCTAAAGCCCCTCATCAGTCCTGCCTAGTATGTGGTCGTAACGCGTTTCATCCGCAGTGCAATGTCGACCGGGGAATATCGATTTTGGGAAAAAATTATAGTATTTACGTATATTTAATTTGATATCGTAGGCAGTACAGCCCTGAAGAGGACCGCGATATGTCGGTCGAAACGTCGATCTTTACCTTTCGACGCGGCGTCACGGACACCCAATATTTTAATTATATGTAATATAATAATAACTATATGTAATAAATTTATTATATTTCTATATTTATGTTTTTATTTATTTTATTTATATTATATTTACGTATATTTCATTTATTATATTTTATTATATTTACGTATATATAATTTATTATATTTATATTATATTTATGTATATTTGATTTCATTGGAGCCTGAAGAAGACGCCTAATGACCTTCGAAATAATAATTATATGTAATATAATAATAACTATATGTAATAATATAACTATAATAATATGTAACTATATGTAATATAATAATAACTATATGTAATAACTATATGTAACTATAATAATAACTATATGTAATAAATGTAAAAAAAACTATAATAAAAATTGAAAAAATGTCTTCCCAAAAATCCAAAGGACCTTCCAAGAAATACAAAAAAAATACTACGTTCGGTTTAGGCGCTAGTGGTGTTCACAGACCGATAGATATGCAGTCAGACGTTTTGGAAAAAACAACAACAAACAACAAACAAACAATTCTTCGTTATCATGGGACCCCGAAACGCATATTTCCGTTGAAATCTCAAAATCTATTTTCCCCGTCATTACATATATTTCTCTATAATACATATATTATTTTGTATATACGTAGTACGTATACGATAAAGTAAAAGTTTTTCTTTTCCTAAAGTATTTTTTTACGCCACACCCTCCAGTTCATGGAGGTCCTCGACCAGCACATCGAAAGCCCACGTCGGTCCGACCCAGCGCGTGCACGTCACCCGTTTCATCCGCGTTTCATTTCGCGTCGTTCGCGGAGGTGGCACGGGGCGCGTGGCAGTCGGCGATCACCATATGCGGCGGCGCGCCTCTCTCGGCCGGCCGAGGAAATCACCAGCTACCACTCTCTTCGCTCAGTCTCGCGCTCCTTTTGGAAATCCAAGGCAGACAGGGAGTCCGCGTTTACTGCTAAACACATAAACGTAGCGGCCACGCGATCTTCCCGTTTCTAGTGACTTCGTCGCGCTTAATTAGCGGACTGCCTGGCCGCAATGATGGACATGTACCTGTTCGTCTAGTCTCGCAAGACAAATGACCTGAAAGTGTTGTTATATGCTGCGAATACAGCCTCGACAACGTAACACTTCTTATAGTTATGTTTCCATTGCTTTTACAAATGCAATGCAAAAGTATGATTCCCCTATTACGTAAAATAATAAAAAATATAAATCTAATTCTTAATTTAAGACAAAAACAATAACCTCCTAAATCGATGACAATTTTCTCCAAAATAAACTTCTAAATAGTGAAAACAATTTCCTAATTGTTGCTAAAACTGATTATAAACCCCATAAACAAACTCTAAAAATGCGCAATTGCAAGGTGACATGCAGAAGGGTATTGAATATTTACACCTCTTTGAACGAAACACAAAAGGAACATTTAAAAAACTCAAAAAACTATTTGTGACTGTGATTCGTTGCCAAATTGACAACGATGACACTAGACAAAGTTAGTAAATCATCTGTTTCGTAAATCCTATCAGCAACAATTACCCGTCCACATTTCCAACATCTATCTCTAATCAATTAAGCACCCAAATAAAAAAGTTGAGTTATCATTATTAATTATTACCTAAATAATAAAGTATCAGTTGTTAGATTAAATCCACTCTTTTCCTGACATCAAAAATTTAAAAAATTTAGTGTTAGGAATGGTGACACCAAAAATAAAATTTCGGTGACCCCAAAAATAAAATTTCGGTGACCCCAAAAATAAAATTTTGGTGACCCCAAAAATAAAATTTTGGTGACACCAAAAATAAAAAAATTTCGGTGACACCAAAAATTAAAATTTCAGTGACACCAAAATTAAAAATTTCAGTGACGCCAAAAATTAAAAATTTCGGTGACACCAAAAATTAAAAATTTCGGTGACACCAAAAAATTAAAAATTTCAGTGACACCAAAATAAAATTTCAGTGACCACAAAATAAAATTTTGGTGTCAATTTTTCGAATTCATATAATTTTGTGTTTATTCTAAAGCCACAGCTTTCTATGTTATGATTTTTATAATGTGTGGTATACATTAAGAGAGACTAACTGCAGAAAACCAATTCCCTCCGCTTGCTCTCCAGCGCGCAACGCGTGTCCCGGTGTGTGCAGCGCCCCGCGGGCGCTTCCTGCCCGCCTCTCCCCTGCGCTGGCGCCGTCGAGTGTGTCTCGGCGCGGCGCGCGCGCATTCAACGCACGTCCATCCGCCGCGAGGTAACGGCGCCGGCGCGGGGCCGCGGGCGCGCGTTCCGCACCACCGGACCACACAACCACCGCGCGGCGGTTCCACTCCTCACCTCGCCACACCCCGCCGCGCCACCCGTGACCCCACCACGCCCGCCGGTGCATTCGTTTCGTTTGATTGACCAGCGATTCCGGGCGCGTCGACTGCTGAGGTTATTAGTCGCGTAAGTGTGGTGCATGTTTTATCGGAGAAATCTCGGTGATCTCCCCCTCCCTGAATTGATTGATTGATTCTGGGCGCATCAACTCCTAAGATCATTAATCCCGGAGTTGTAGTGCACGTTCTAGCGCGTGAGATGGTGATGATCTTCCCCACTGGCTGGCGAGATCTGGCGCCGACCAACCCGTGAGCTTGCAGTGTTTTCTCCAACCAGGTATCTCCCTAACCGGAACAACATCTAAGCTCCCGACTGGTCTCCCGGTATGTGTGGTAGTGCATGAAATTGTGTGTGTAGGAAAAGAGTGAGGATGCGACAAAGAAGAGGAAGGAAAGATGGCGCGTGGTTCGTGGCCCGTTTGTTAACCGATCATTCATTTCAAGAAAAAGCGAGCTGAGAGTGCTTCTCCACCTAACCCGTTCGATCTAATCGAGTATGTTTAGAATTGTGCAATTGCGTAAGACGTTGGTCTAAAAAGTATACTGCAATAAATGTCAAGAAATAAATGTATTTTTTAATTATTTTTTAAAATAAACTTTAAGTCTTAGAACACTAGTAAGAACGAGAGTCTCGAGGTGTAACAAGGAAATAAGAAAGGGATTTAATGTTCTACAGGACACATGAAATATTTAGCTGGCTCAGAAATTGTATTTGACAGAATAGAAGATTTATGCTTCCTAAAATATCTTTCATTACATCGTTCCATTGCATAGTGGTGCTAACAAAACTTGCTTATGTCTGTTAGATCCCTTTATCAAATAGAAATGGATAAAAGCACTTTTAAATGTCAACGCACACATATTTTCTTAAAATCATTTGGCCGATGGACAAAATAATTACAATAACAAAGAACTGTTTTCTCCAAAATGTGCTATGAATTTTACTATGGCAATTCATAAATGCCTGGCGTAAATGTTTGCCTTTACAATATTTCTAATGAATAAAAACGGTCAAGATGATAGGAGTTCGTTTTGTAATGCCAAAATCACTGCATCAATCTATCAAGTTTGGGTAATACATATCTTATTAATATCCCTCCTCAGACTACCATAGGCTTTTTGCAACGGACTTCACGCACAAATATGCATGTGAATTCTACGACGTTTAAAGGAAACGTATTCTGCTATTTTACGATAATGGCAGGATGCGTTACAGTACGGAGTAGTGACCGCTCGTCAATAGTCCGAAGAACTGGCGGAGCATGAACTAACGGAATTCACGGCAGATTCCATAAAATACGCTCCAAAGCCATTTCCTCATTCCCTGTCAAAGATGATTCAACAGCCTGAAAGTTATCTTTAGCGAGGCTCCTCGATGTGCCAATGTAACGGTCTTTTCAGATATTTTAATACGGCGGAATCTCTGGAACATTCTCATGATCGAGCAGAACTGTAGCCTGCGTCTCTAAACCTGTTTTGCAAGCGAATTCCGAGTACTCCCTTCCTCCCTAATTCCGCGTTTCCGTTTTCTTCAAGGTCGACCAGCCATCACGCTTAATTCATTAGGTCGATGAGAATGTACAAACGATGTTTACAATCTTCATGACGATAAATGCTATTCATAAGAAAACACTTGAGATCATGTTATTTTTTCCTTCACTGGCATCGTGGGCTAGATCTGGGAGTTTGTCTGATGATTAACACTATAGTGAGACTACAGGAACCCTTTTCTTCACCAATAATTATTATAAAAAATTTCACATTTCAAATAAATCATGTTTTTAAAAGGGGTAAAGTACTTTAAGCAATATTTCTTTTGAGACTATTTTAGGCATTAAACAATCATGCTTAATATACAAATATTTCACCCGGCCAAGCAGGTAACAGATCTTTGTTCGCCAATTTGAATGAAGAAATTTTGGCAACAAATATTTAAATTGCTGTGAAAAGAACTCCATTGTTTATTCTACAAAATATAATGAAAATCATTCTCGCAGCGAGAAAATATTACATCCTTCAGAAAGCATACATATTTTCTAGACTAAAATAATTACAGAAAGAATATAATTATTGGCACCTAACAAATGGAAATCGAGATCGTATTATATTCAAAAAATTAGTGGGACAGACTGTATTTGCCAAACTAGTTTTAATGACTCAGTCGTAGAATATGAATGATATATGGAATAATTCGTTTCAATTAGTATACGTTTCAATGAACAGATGCATTTTCTCTGAAGCCCTTTTCCAAGTGTGCAAAAACCTCCACGTTCCCCACACTTGTATAACAGTCTTTCTATGAAATAAAGAAAAAAATCAAAAAACTGACGCAACCGCAACCCACCTTTCCCAGAACTGTACTCGTTATACCACTCTTCCTTTCCCCATACAATTTCCACACCTAGAAACCACTCACTGCAGGTTTCTGGTGCGCTAATTAACACTGTGACGCCACAGACACACACACCACGTCACCTTCCGGTCACGGGAAGTGAGATGGGAAAGATTCAATTTCTCGGAACAATGGCGCGTATTTCAATTATCCAAACAAGATCAGGGAAGGGAGATAGGCGGTGGCGATGGAGGCGCGGCGGCACACAGTGGAACGAGGAGGGGCAAGTTGGCGAAAATTCTAAAATCAGCATACGCTTGGGATGGTCCATTTCACTTGAAAAGGATATTTTAAGGCTCCTAAATCTTGCATTGATTAGTAAAGAGTGAGGAAGTTGTGCCATTTCGCGCTGTTCAACTTATAACTTGTACAAGAGATGTGCAACACACTTCCTCGCTATCGCAGTACACAGAGAGCCGTGTTTTCCGATTGTAATAATTTGGCTGGCTAGTGTAACTACATCTTAAAATTTATGAAAATGACAGCTGGTGATATGTACGTTAATACTATATATGTGAGAAACACACTCATGAAAGTATAAATTTGTAATTCAAAGAATAAACTTCCTGCATGAAGATGGAATAACATTTTAAAACCCGTTTCTCTTATTAACTTTTAGCTACTTTCCGGACATTTCCGAGTCATAGTTTCTCTGAATCTGATTCTTGTAAATATCTAGTTTTCAAAACATTAAGAAGAGTTTTCCATGTTTACCTTCAAAATCGAGTCACGTGTTGATATTACGAATTATGAATAATAACATCAAAAAAGCGCATCAATTTTTTTAGCATCATTGATTAAATAATTCATATTACTTCTATTAAAAATGTTCTTCTACTTTCATTAATCCTGAAAAAAATGAGTAAATATTTTTTCCAGATTGTTTATGGTGGAATGGTCATTTTCTCCAAACCGCCATGTGTCACATTAAATGAACAACCTTTTCTTTCCGTCCCTTCCTCTGCTCTCGTAAGAAACTAGATAAGATGATGACAGGAGTTAGTGGTTTGCCTGAGGATAGGGAGAGTAAAGCGCAGTCAATGGACTACATGTGCGCCAAATGACCGACCTCTAAAACATAAGAGAAGCTACGGGCCCATGGGACACTAGCTGTGTATGTGATAGCTGCTACGGGTCAATGGACCATATCGGCGCGAGAGAGTGAGACGTCCATGCATAAGGGTGCCAAAGAGCAGTGACAAAATATTGAGGGGGGAGTGGGTGTCGTCGGTGAATTCCTAACAAAAATATACCAAGCTTTATTGAAAGCCAGGTGACGATGATCCTTTTTACCAGATTTTCCCCCTTCTTACCCACTGTGCGTCGACGCGGCGAGCGGCGGTACGCGAGCATTCCTGCGCAAGAGCGCGGAAGCGACGCGCAGAGCACAACCCGCTCGCACTCTCCCTCTCTCTCTCCCCCAGCGAGTGCCAGCGGCGAGGGCGGGCGCGTCTTCCCTCGTCCCTCCTCGACCCGTCCTCTCCCCGAAGCCTCTCCTCTAGACTTTCCCTGTCGCGCGGCGCCCTCGCCGGCGCGGACGCGAGCGCGCGCGAACCCAGTCGGTCGGTTGTTCGGTCGCTTAGCGCTCCGGCGAGAATTCGAACGCCCTGCTTACGGCGCCGAAGAAAGCGCCGCGCGTGTTTTGTCACCGTGTGGGCGTTCACGTGGGCCGACACGGCCTCCTGGCTCCAGCCCCGCTGATCCCTTTCTCCGCTGGCAAAAGTTTCAGAGGGCGTGGGCGGACGGGCGGGCGGCTGGGCGTGGCACGTGCCATGCGTAGCCAACACACACGTGTTCGGGTGTCAAATATTGTTGTGGGAATGCCTACGAATTTTATACGTGAAAAGACCGCTTCGACGGGACTACTGCGGAGAGGTTTGATAACTAAAATATGTTTCATTATATTGAATCTTCTTTGACAGGAAATGTGGAAATAGCATCTTATGGAAATTACTCGTGTTCAATATATTTAGGGATATAGTGAACGAATTTCGTTGGAGTTCTTGAGTTTCAACAACCTTTAAGGAATTCTAGCACATTGCATACGTTTTCTCAGAACCAGAAGATACAACTTTAGGCGATCTATGAGAAAAGAAAAAGGTCTAAGATGAAAATAGCGAGATCTGATAGAATACTCACAGTCCTAGATAAACGAATAATTTCCATTTTATCAGTGTAATGCCCCATGCTTAATAATACACTTAGTAGAAAAAACAAATATAATAGTGATTTTCAATATACAAAATATTAAAGCTTAAGAATCGCTGTCTACGTATTTAATATTCCACGCAAAAAACAAATTTTAATCTCATTAAAACAAAACTATATTCGAATATACATTATTGATTTTATATATTCTGGAATATGACTAAAACCGCGTAAGATATTTTACTAAAAAATATGTACTTTTAAGTTATTATTATAAATAACTAAAACTGTGCGTTTAATTTGCGAACGGCTTTGAAATATCGAAATTCTTCAAATTAAAAAATAAGTAAGAGCTTAACATTATTGAAAAAATTGAAGTCCCATCGCTCTTAAAACGTTTATTTCTATTGAAATTACGATATATTATACTGCATTTATCACTACAAATCATATTTTTTGTTTGTTTCATGCCTGAAAGGAATAAATTGTTTGGTAGCTCGTTTGGAGACTCCTTTTGTAGGCAATTACTGCTAATTGCTCCGAGACGTAATGGCTAACCATAAAAGGCACTGGATAAGAACGTGATCATGTCCTCCTGCACTCAGATTTCGGGCACGCGGATTTGAATGAGTGTGCCTGAAGAAAACCAGCGCAGATAATTCATTCAATATTCACCAATTCCATGTCATCAGCTTCTCAGATTCCTAACTTTACACGAATCGCGAACTAAAATGAAAATCTTAATTTAAAATATTTCTGCAAGGAGAAAGAATTTTGCGCGATATCACATATTATCACATTGCCTGATATGAACATAACACATAATAAAAATCGATAAACTGGATTATGCGTTTAAAGACAAAAACATTTAAAGTTGCAACACATAGCTCATGTTCTTGTACTCGGCCAATTCTAAAGTGCAACCTTGCATGAAGCGAACTACAGAGTCATGTTCTTTCCTCTAAACTATTGGTTTGCGGCTCCATGAAGAAAAGAACACCGGTATTTTCTCTCCCAGGCACCAGCTGGTGACACAACCAGCACAAGGTCCTTAATACATTCTTCATGACTTTCTCGCTAGGACACACGTTCTATCTCGGAGAATGGCCATTGATCAAGCATTAACTATTTCAAAGGAAGAAATGTACTTCTAAGAATGTATCCAAGTTACACGTGAATATAAACGGAGGGTCCCGATTTTGTAATATGATGGGTTCCCAATAAATGGCGTTTTGGATCAAACTAGTTTTAGTGCAGTTTGAATGAAAATCTATAATTTGTTTTCAAACGTTTAAGTGCATAATAAACACCTATAATTCTACTGCTAATGAGAACATAAAACTGAATTCCTTAGTTGTTTTTTTGTATTCAATCTGTTGAGAAATTTTACTGACCAATATTCAAAGTTGAAGTAAAATAAATTGAATTAGATTGCTATTCAAGTTAAGATCTTGTTTAAAGCCATTAAAATAGCCTCTTGCAGCGTCTAAACCTATTTGCTCGAAGAAAGACCGCACCTGTGGCAGAGATAGAGCGAGATAAACCACAAAATGAGATTTTCCGAAGAGATCCACCATATCTCTACTGCCAGAAGTGCTTATCAGGATGCAATCATCGATGGATGTAGCCATGTGTTCACGCACGTCCATCACGTGCATTCAACATGACCTTTTACAAAGCAAACGGTCAATGTACGCACTTTTAGAACACAAATCTCACTCGCTCAATTGTATAAGAAGCATTCCGATGCATCTCTGATGAGGAAGTGTAGTAGGTAAAACAAATATTGAATCGAGGTGCATTTTAGGTAGAAATTTTTATATTCTAAATGACACAATATATTGCTGAATACGTGGTTGTATTTTGCATAAAAATAATTTTATAAATTATTCGATGGTAACTGGAAGTTAAACAAAATTTAAAATCACACACCTGAATTACTGTCTTTAAAATTCAAATTTCGTAGACTTAGTTTCATGGAAAGAATTCTTAGCAATCTTATTAAAAGTAAGCAATAATGAACATATTACCTTCAACGTTCTGGTGTTTTGTAACGAATAATAAAATATAGTCGTCATACTTTATATCACTCACTAAGTAATATATTTCTATTCCATAATATATAACTATTTCTGTACTCACATACGCAGGAATATATTTTCTAAAAAAGTAAGCGTAAAAAATATAAGAAATAAGTAAAAGGACGTTCCAAATAGAAATCAAACAATACATTTGGCAAAATTAAGAATTCATCACATCGTCACAATACACAATTATTCATCTATCAGATTTTATAACATTAATAAATCCAACAAATGTGAAGTAAACGCGACACATGTAGCACGGTCAAACATACTGCAAACAAAAATGATACTAATACAAATAATTAATGTATTAAACAATACTGCATGGAATTTGTTTGATAATAATGGCATCACTTATTTCTCAATAGAAAAACGTGGATGTTGTGAGAAACAAAAGTAAAGCTCTCCGTATGATTGACGTGGCACTACACTTTATTATTTTACGAAGGTTAAATTTGTTAATATTATTTAGGACTGCCTTTTTTATATTTTCGTAATTCTTGCAAGGTCCTTTGGTTTTTTAGGATATTTTATCAATTTTTATTATAATTTATTAAAACATGTAAAAAATATAATAAAAATTAATAAAATATAAATGTCTGCCAAAAAACCAAAGGACCTTCCAAGAATGACAAAAACATTTCACGTTATCTTTCACTGAATGATAAAGTTTGACGAGAGGGAAACAGGACGCTTGTTCATCCATTTGCCTTCTCAAAACGTAGTCCCGTGAGCAACACGTTCGTAATCTACGACAGATCTGCAATCATCTCAAGCAAGAAGTGACTCAGGGTCAAGTAGGACAAGCAGATCCATGACTCGGCCGGAGAAGATTGTCGTGGTGGCTCAAAAGAGCAGACAAAGCAGAAGTTCCCTCAAGAGATACACTGAGCCAAACATGTCCTAACCTTCTGTATTTTCCTTGTAAAAAGACTTAAAACTCTTTAAATAAAAATTCACAGAAATAAATATTTATACATGACATTTACATTACCTCATATTACCTTAATTTAGAAAAACAATATTTTATTTTTTTTCATTTTTTATATATTTTCGACATTGTTTTTTTAATAACCAAACCAAGGAATAATAAAACAGGGCTAACTTTGAACTATGCAATGTCGACAGAGGTAATCTGAATCATATTATGTTATCGTCTCATTGTTTTATTTTCTTTGTATTATTTTTCATTCTTTAAAGTAACTTCTGCATGGAAATTAAACTTCCAGTAAAAGTGCGGAAATCGAATATTAATTGACACATCACTGTCACGCGTAGAAGCAAAAACTTACATAAGAAATCAAGTTTATGAATTAGATATGCTTCTTTACCATTGTCTCGTTTGAGCCATCCACATGTTTGAAAACACATAAGAGCATCTAATAAAATTAAATTCAAATATTTGGAGGACTGTTACGAAGAGTTGCTTCAGATCAAGGAGTTACATCGGCTGTCCCTTCCAATGCTAGAGGAGAAAGCTCCTTCGAAACGAGTCTTCTGTTGTAAGATCAAGACAAAGTAGTTGTAATTATTTTTTAACCAGTTAACAAGAAGATAAGAAGCTCTTGAAACATCCTGAATAATATCAAATGCCCGATTCGATAATACGAGTTACCTAATCTAGGTCCTTTCAAAACCTCCTTCCATTTATATCCATGATTCATCCTCATACAATGACATCTGACAAGGATAATCAGTTCACCTACATTCACCTTCATAAATTTAAATCCACTCCCTAGTGGTTGTTGAAGAAACCACGATACACATTAAATGTACAGTTAGATTGTATTTTGCTTGTACATGTGCTCTTAAAGCTAAATGTTCGGAGCAAAATCGTCCGATGTGTAGTCTCTAATGAAAAGTGAACGATTCGCTAGTTCATAACCAACTCCCACTACATCGAGTTCAAAAATATTCATTCAGTATTACAAAAATAATGTGACGAACTTTCAATGATAGTTGAAGTACGCATTTCTCGTGAGACAAACCAGACCATCACCGGAAACGTGAGTAAGAATGGAGGATCAGCTGAGACGGGCGTCTGGCAACCCCCGCTGTACCTGCTCACCCACGGCACGCTCTCACTTTCAGCCGGAGCACCCGCCCGCCCCGCAGCCCGTCAGACCGACCGGTCGGCCAGCCGCCGCCCACCAGGAGGGCGAATGGTCCGCCCACCCAAACACCAGGTCCATTGACAGGGAGTCGAGAAGTCGGATTGCGGCGCGGGCGGTGCGCGGCGTGCTCCACGCCCGTGGGGAAGCGCAGCCAGCGGGTGGGGGCGATCGGGCTGGCGGGCGATCGGGCTGGCGGGCGATCGGGCTGGCGGGCGATCGGGCTGGCGGGCGATCGGGCTGGCGGGCGATCGGGCTGGCGGGCGATCGGGCTGGCGGGCGATCGGGCTGGCGGGCGAGCGGGCTGGCGGGCGATCGGGCTGGCGGGCGGGGGGGGGGGGTGGCGGGGGGGGGCGAGCGGGCGGGTACTTAAGATTCCATTGAAAGGGGAACGCAGCCGTGCGCGGTGTCGAAACGCCGCCTGGAGAGGAGAGGAGCTTCGGAGCGTGAGATGGGGGGAGAGGGGGCGCCAGTGGCAGGCTCCGTCGCGCTGCGCCGCGCCGCCGCCGCCGCATCGTGGCCAGCCATCTCCATAACAAAGGCTGTGCTCCGCCCGACACGGAGTCTGACTCGGGCAGCCCGTCAGGGGGCGCCCGGGGGGGCCCGCCGGCCCGCAGGTGCAGCCGTGGAGGCGACGAACGTCGTGGCGGAGGAGGAGGATGACGAGGGGAAGGCGGAGGAGAAGGAGGTGGAGGCAGAGGAGGAGAAAGCCGAGGCTGAGGTGGAGGAGCGGGAGGCCGAAAGTGCAGCAGGGCGGAGGAGGAGACAGAAGCTGAGGCTAGGAAGGCAGTTTCAGAGGCGTAGGAGGGGGGGGGAGAGGGGTTGGACGTGGCAAAGGCAAAGATCACGGGGGCGGTGGAGGAGGCGGATGCCGTTTCGGAAGCGATGAAGGGGCGTAGCTGGCGGCAGCGGAGGAGGAGGAAGAGCCAGAGTGGGACGGCGGTAGAGGGAAACCCGGCGGAGAGGAAACGCCCACCTCAGGCAGCCGGCGGGTGTCGGAGGCGAGAGCTGGCTGGCCACGGTCACACATTCCATTCGCTGTGCATTAGTTTTCAACACAAAACTTGGGAATCAAACTCAACTTCAATGAATTTCTTTTGATTCAATATTTCCACTTTTTTTTTTTTTTTACTTTTTTTGTTTTCGTTATATTTTCTCTAATTTTTCGTTTCGTATCTTCTAAATTTCCAGTTTTATATTAATACTCCACCATTCCTCCACTTTCACTCTTAATTTTTACTTCTTCTACGACATCAGAAACACACTGCCTATTCTCAATGCCTCTTGTTTTTCGGAAGAACTTCATTATTACATTGTTCGTATTTGCTGCTTTCCCGGTATTTCTACCTCACAATAGAATCTTACTCTTCTCTTCGCATTAGTTTGTCCACTTTTCATCCTTATTTTCATTTTCTTTCTCTAAAAATAGAGGAAAAGTCATTAGAGGAGCGTTTCTCACTAGGGAGTAAAGCAGTAATTACTTCAGCGGATAGTAGGGTACTCATAACTAAGTTATACGATTCAGGTAATCAGGCTCTGCAACCGAACGCAGTAATGAAGAGCGTAGAGTACTGCAACGCGTGCAGCCCTGGAAAGGGTCACGGTGAAGGTCAAAGATGCATAACTTACGCGGAGAAAATACTCCCTAAAGAAAAAGAAATGCTTAAAGCCCCGCGTAGGATTCGGACGTTGAAATGACCGACTGTAAAGGAGCATTAAAAACGCTCACGGCCAAGGCAGTAAAGAGCGAGAGCACTAAAACAAAATTCCAGAAAGAATGAGCTCGGGCGGCCAGCGAGCACCATAACAGGAAGAGGGAGAAATAAATAAAGGACGCAAGTTTGGATGTGGCGCCCAAGTGACTGATTAAGATTAATTTAAAGATGATATTTTCTCAAATGTTTTATTCCTAAATTGTTAACTATCAGCGTAATTCTATTATCAAGAAAACATTTGCGCGGGTCATGTGATAAACATTTGCGTTACACACATTTTCTCCTCAATACAAAAATCTTTCTTCCAAAACAACCTACACACAAATCGTGCACATTTAATCGGGACTAAGACAAAAGGAATTCGCTTATTTTGTGTTTATTTCTGAACGGTGCACTTCATCTCCATGTCCTACAACAAATTAGGAACCATATTGGGCCACACACCTATAAAAAAACATTTACTTTTTTAAGAGCATGCATACCAGGCAACAGTTTTGTAATATGACACCAAGTACAATTTTTTAAGGTCGCGTTTTAACAACTTAGTCATACAGCGACCAATGTGATTGTTGCAAGTGTAGGGAGCACATGTAGGGACAACACGAACACATACAAACATCGACGCCTCCGAACCCGCGACCCTTTGAACTGAGTCAACCACAACCCTTCAGCCTTAACAACCTCGGCTATCCGCATCGGCAGGGTATATTTTTGTTTAAGAATAAATTTTGGGAAACATTCCAGAAAATTCCATTTTAAAAATCGGAGGTTGATACAATTTTTTAAATCGTTGCAATTACTTCGGCGATGCATTTTTCTCCGACTCAGTGAGCTGAAACACGAGCTAGAAAAGTAAAAGGAACTTTCGAGTTTTGAGAACACGAGCTTCGTGTAATTGCATTCTTTACGAATGTCTCATTTGTGGATTGTCAACAAAACGGAAATATGCATGGCATTTTAGGGGGAAGTTCTTTGGGGGCAGGAGCTGACGGGGGGGGGAGGGCAGGGAGGGGGGGCAGGGCGGCGGAAGGGCGGCGGCGGGGAGCAGAGGGCTGAAGGACGGAGGAGCTGCGGAGACGAGGCAGACCACGAAGAGGGGCGGCGGCGTGAGGGCGCAATGGGACGGGAAAGTGGCGGTGGTTGCTATAAAGCACCACCAACGCCGAGGAAGGCGACCGGGGCGAATCTAGAAGGGCATTTTCAGTTCAGTTTTTCCCATACACATTTTTTAAAAATATTTTTTTGTATTAACTTTAGAAAAAGCCGACCTGGATGGCCGAGGAGGCTAAGAGCGAGTACCGACTCAGCGCTTCGGTCCGAAGGGTCGCGGGTTCGAGTCCCGCCTTGGGCATGGCTGTTTGTCCCTTGTCTTTGTATGTGTTGTCGCGGAGGGCCTCGCGTTCTGCTGACCCTCAGATCAGAGAAGCCCGCAAGTGTGTTGGTGTCTAGTGTATGGTCGAATATGCGTCCCATCGGGACGTAAAGGATAACCGGCTGTCGGCTGGATAAAAACCCTAGAAAGAAGAAGAACTTGAGATAAAAATGATGTATTGATACTGAAAATACTCCTTTGAAAGTGATGTGACAAAAAGTTGATTAATTTTTTTTAAAATAAACTGCGTCAAAATGCAAAAGGGATTGATTTTGAGGGAGGGGACATGGAGTTTATGACCCTATCCCTGGATCCGACGCCGGAAGGCGACATCTACCGTCGTGGCCAGCACAATCTCTTCAGACCCCTCAGTGCGAAGATTCGAGACCTAGTTACTAAACATGAAACCTTCGATGTAGAGAACGAGATCAACAAAGTTTTTCGGAAGATTTCTTTATTTATTACTCCCATTACAACATGTGTATTCGCTGCTACGAAAACGTTCCAAGCAAATTAAGGTCATTGCGCCAACATCACTATCGACGTAAAAACCTACTCACTCTTTTACTCTAGTTCGAATATCGTCTGACAATATGATAGCTAATAAATTGTAGGGATGATGCGTTCCATACATTTTGTAACAATAAAAGAGAAGTTGCCTTATCTGGGAAGCCGCCATTACACCACTTGCAGAATGTAATGTTATCACCGTGCTGTATGTTATCATCATACATCCACCCTTTCGTACGTCCCAGCCTGGTGATGCAATCAGTTTAAGCTATGAAATAGTCTCCCCTCCGCAACAAATAAGACTGAAAATACCTTTTTAATGCGCTGTGCGCGAAACACGATTTCTCTTGCTTGTTTTCCGTGTGCAAAACGGCTAGATTTTTTTCAACATTGTGTAAAACATTACGATGCGTGCACGAAAGCGAAACATCACGAATCGTGGGTGAAACATCTTTCGAACACGACGTGTTAAAAAAAATAGGGTGATAGGTTCCATAAATTTCCAGCCGCGCTAACTTTTATTTTTGACAGAAGGAAAAAATTACGTAACTTCTCAACTTAACATCCTTTACTCCAACCTACTTTTCACATTTGTATATTAATATTTCTGGGCCTTTGTAAAAATACTCAGAATTTTTGTTTGCAAAATTGTCAAACACGCTTCTTCTACTTCACACTCGTCTAAAACTTTTCTCCCCGAAGGTTTTTCTTCAGTTTCGATAAGTGGTCACGTCGCCGTGTGCCCAATCCGGACTGTAGTGTGAACGGTCCAACTTCTTAAAACCATAGTCCTTCACAACGTTCTTTGCAATATAAGTAGTAAACAGAGCTGTGTTGTCGTGAAGAAGTTAAACACCATGAGATTTCACGCACCGCATCCAACTCTAGTCTCTCTTCCACAAAAGTAAGTGAGAAGTCCGCTGCAAAAGTACATCATTACAATTAAAGACAAGGCTAGAAGTTTTCTCATTGATGAGCGATAACTTATATTATCTAGGCTATCCGGGATGAACGGAGTCTCTGTAGCGGTGGCTGCCGTTTCGGCCAATATGTTGTGGCCCTTTCCCCAGATTGTACTGCTGATGGACTCTTGACTAAACTCTGAGCAGATCTACTACCAGCAGTACGCTCCGTACCTCCCTACTGCTGCAGAAACTCGCTTACTCTCTACAGAAGACTACGTCCAGCAGTACGTTCTGAGGAAAGCCACAACATGTTGTCCGAAACATCAGCCATCACTACAGAGACGCGACTCATCCCGGATTGCGTAGATAATACAAATTCCGGCCGCGAAAGCCTACGCGAGCGGTATCTTGGTCAGGTCGGAAACTTATTGGAAGCCCCTTAGTACGCAACACGTGAGCGTGTTGATACAAGCTCTCGCCTTTTGCAGCCCGAGCGTAGGGCCGGGCAACAAACTCGACTCGTGCGGAATCACTGGTTTCACGCTCCTCTTACGTAACTAACAACTGGTGTTGTTTAAGGCGACAGAGGAAAAGTCGAAGCGGATTTTGAAACAGATTTTCCGGACAAAAACTTTCCTAGCTTACGTAGCAAACCTCACGTCATCAAAATACCGTCTCATTTATGTTTCTAAACCACCATTCATGAAACAGGGACGATTAAATAGCTTACAGTACATTTTAAGCGCAATGTACGACTTCAGGATAAATTTGCATATCTTATATACACGATGACTCACGAAACTAATAGTGATATCGATAGTTAACATTTACAGTTCATCGTTTTTCCATTTCCTAGAGTTCTTGAAATCGCACACAGTTCTCACAATCTCACAATCTCTCTCAGAACAAAGTTTTTCAAAAATAGAAAACTATGGATAACTGATGAAAGAGCTATAAAATCGGATTAGGCGTAGACAGCAATGACTTTTATACCAGCCCAGTTGCAAAGGGCACCTGTATGCTTACTCATTCGACAAACGCAGTTGCAGAAGTAGCACGAAAATCCCACAGATCAAGGCGCCGGCAAAACCAAACCTCCAATTACGGAAGAGTGTAGCCAGAGAACTTAAAGTAGATTGCTGAGAAGTTATTACGAAAAGACCTAAACAAGTTTAAGATGATGATTTTCAACAAATAAATATGTAATTTTTATAGAATATGTTTTCGAAGGGGAATCCTATTGGAGCACGTAGCTCAATTACGTATTTTGACAGGGTATCTGATAGAAAAGTGAAAGTTAGTAGCTTCAGAAGCAGCAGAAATTAAATGGATGTCCACAGGACAGACTAGAAATCGGTTGGTTTGGTCATTGGAAACGAGAATGGAGTGCGTCAATTCGTGCGGACAGCAAAGGGACAGATACAATAGTGGTACAACACGCTTACGCCGAGAATGGTTTCAGATAGAACTATCAGATCATGTGTCGATGTTCCTCAAGGGAGACGTAGCCCGGGTCAAAGAAAGAGATGAAGTGCACAGCAGGCCAAGACAGGCTCCACATCTACAGAATTAAGAAGAAGGAGAATAATGACGAGGAGAAGGAGGAGGAGGTGAAGAAGGAGAAGGATAAGGAGTAGAAGAAGCAGGTGATAAGGAGAAAATGGAGACGGAGGGGTGGGAGAAGGAAGGGAGAGGGAAAGAAGGGAAAGAGAAAGAGAAGGAAGTGAAGGAAAAAGTTTATAAGAACACGACATGACAAGGAAAAGGAAGGGGAGAAGAAAGAAAATAATGAAGAGCCGGAGGAGGAAAAGGAAAAAAGAGAGGAAGAAAAGAAGAAGGCGGAAAAGAAAGAAAAATTCTTAGCTGTGTGTAAAAAACCCACTGTCTCCCGGGCCAGACCCAGCGCCCGCCCAAACCGGTGCGCAGTGGGCGCCGGGGGGGAGGGGGGGGGAGGGCTGCAGCGAAAGTGAAAGCGGCATCTGGAGAGGAGAAGGCCGCTGCGCCGCGCCGGGGAGGGCTCGTCTTCGCCCGGCGGCGAGGCGCTCCGGCGCGGGGGCGGGGCGCGGGCGGCGAAAGGTCAGCGGGCCACGCAGCGCGGTGTCCCTCAGGGCCCCACGGACCGCCCCTGCTTGCTCTCACGCTCTCCGGTGCCGGCGCGTCGCTTCCTCGTTGCGGCTGCCAGCGCAGGAATTAAGGCTCCCACAGACCGACGCGGAAAATCCGCAGTCTATGCGGATTGGCGGCAGCGGAAGTTTCGCATCATGTGTGCCTTATGAGCACGTTCAAACCTGTGCGGCAGGCGAGCGTCGCGGCAACGGATTGACAACGTTTAAGGCTCACACAGACCGACGCGGTAGATCCGCAGCCTACGCGGATTGGCCGCAACGGAAGTTTCGCGTCACATGTTGCCTTGAGCACGTTCAGACCTGCGCGGCAGGCGAGCGTCGCGACAACGCATTGGCAACGTTTAATCGGCGGCGACATTTGTAACGCAGTCAGACGCGTTTCTTCCGCTGCAGCTCGAGTTCCGTGGAAGTCCGCCCGTGTTCGGGAGTCTTCGCTCCCCTCTAGATCGAGCGACCTTGCCAACCGTCACCAAACGCTGACTCAGAATTGACGCTCCGTGAACGGTCCCGCGAATTCCGTGGCCGCGTCTAGCGTGGAACTTTCCGCGCCGCACTCACTGCGAATCTACCGCGCCGGTCTGTGGGAGCCTTCATGCAGCCCGGCACACAATGCCCGATCCACGCACTCGCGAGTGGCGTTCAAGTGTTCTAGTGATCTTATTGCAGTCGACTTGACTAGAGGATCGGTTTGATGAAAGTGAATCTACGCGAATGAAAGATCCGAAATAACTTCATATGTTTTATACAAACTACTGGAAAAAATTAACTGTTGTTAAAGAATTCTATAATATTTTTAATATAATCATATTCCTTCTTGCTGCTGAATTCTAATTACTGCTGAAACTGTTAAAATTTGACACACGTTAACATAGTTGTCATTTTAAACAGTATTACAAAACAAAATAAAAGAAGTACAAAAATCGGTTGGTATATTTAAGTTAAAAAATAAAATCGAAGATTTTTCATTTTAACATTATTTTCCACTCTCGCTTCAATTATTTTATGGAACAGACCATCAAGACCCTTATAGTTTTCATGGCATAGAGAAACAAAAACAAACACAACAAACTACTTGATTTTTGGTTCAAAAGGTACACGATGTTACAAACAAGAAATCAGTTTTTTGTTACAATTGCTGAGTTTTCCCTCTTTACGTATGTCCTATAAAACTTTCATTTTTATTGGAACCGCTTAGTTCTTCACAACTACTATTCTGTTAGTCACACCATATTTTTCTTAGTATCACTGATTTTTGTTGAGATGTGTCAACTGGATTATTTTTTTTTAAAAAAAAATTTTTTTTTAGAATTTCACTACTGTCTCCTTTAGTCATCTAATACTCGTATTTTGAGACACTGCCTATATTAATCGTATTCTTGATCACGTGGATACAAATGTATACCTGTCCAGAAAGCAATCATGAACGTTGTTATCGTTTGCAAAATTGATGGACATAAAATCAACTCCGCAAAACTATACATTAAATGAGCAGGTAGAGCCTGTTTGATTTGTTCCGACGTGAAATGTAAATATTATGTATCGCATCCTATCGAAGCACAGAAGGCTACTTTAATAATGAAACTTTCTCTACCTATGCATTTTAATATCGTAAATATGCATGTGGTTTCTTTCCATCATCACAAAGGCCAACGTAGGAAATATGTATTTGATACGTTCTCCTTTTTAAATTCCTTCAACCTCCGCCTCGTTAGTAAGTTATTTTACCCATCATTGAAGTGAACTTCGAGACTTTATGACAAAGTTTACCAGAAACCAGTCGCCGACATATTTGAATAACTCATCTGAAAAATCATGGGGCTGTGTTTTGAAAACAAAAAAAAATTAAAAAATTACAGATAGGAGTGATTAAAAAGTGTAGTTTACATATTGGATGTTAATACATGAATTTAAGTAGATCATTTCTGAATTACGAAGAAAGAGAACAAAACTACGAAAATAATTCCACATGCACATATTAATTAGGATGGTGTATACTCTTCCTGCTTAGAGGCTAACCGCTTCTAATCCATAAGGCCAGCGGACGTGTCTTAGACGCTTCTTTGCCTTTCTCTTTGGCAGGTATGCTATTAAAATAATACACTAAGGTCAGTATCTTATCCCAGCGTACCTCTATAAAAATATGTTGCACACCGCAGGATAATAAATTTAACTGTACTCAGGGCTGAAGGTCACAACGGCGAAAGAATGTGCCTGGATACCAGCTTCCTGTCAATATAGCGTCCGTATTAGAGGCACGTGGTTGCATGTATAGTTGTGTCACGTGATGAACAACTGGAATGCAATGTGTTTTTCCTTTATATTATAAGAGCAAAAATAGGTGTGTTAACGTGACAGGAAACTCCAGGCTTCATTCATTCTTCGGATATTACCGTTGTATCTCGATCATCTCTTCCAGTTTCACTATTAACTTTTATCCATTATAATACTTTTTAATTATTTTCATTAATTTCTTCCTAATTTACCCTCTTCAATTGGTCTTCTTGTTGCATGAACTGTATTTACTACTGACGGAATTCGGATGATTTATAGGCAATGTTCCATTATATTCGTGATTTATGTTGCGACTCAAACTTGCTTATTATTAAGAGGTCGGTAACTAATATTTTGGATTTCTTTTTCTTTGGTGATGAAAATGTTCAACTATTTTATATATACCACTTTCAAGAATAACAACAAATAAACTACAACAATCTGATTCAGATTTTAACCTTTGATAAGCAGCTAAAATTTTGAATTGAAATTGCAGCTTTCTTCCTCCATATGAGTCATACCCAATAAACTTTTAATAGAGAATGATTTTTACCATAAATAAGTGAAGGGTCAATGTAGAAATTAATTCCTTCTCCAAAACAGTTTTGACAAAATAAATGCAAGCACGACAGATCACAATTAACGACTCCTAATTATTGTGGAGTAAAAATGAAGCAAAACTATATAAAAACATACAGTAATCTGTTCATCCGATTCTACACTCTTCTCAAGAAATTTCCCAACTCGTTCAACAGAACTTAGCCAACTTGGTAAATCGTCCAATCATAGATCTCACGCCTTCCCGACGCCAACTACCCTGTCACCACTACATTACAGAAGCTTTTGAAACAAACCCTTCGATTCACAATGAAATGCGCGCCGCCTCATTCCCACTTAATCCCGCCAGGATCTGTTTCCCTCACAATGCGAAGGGGGTGCGCAACGCCACGGTGAAGTTGGCGGAGGCGGCGGGGCGGTGGAGGCAACAGAGGTGGCGGAGGCGCCGGCGGCGGAGGCGATGGAGGCGGCGGAGGCGGCGGAGACGGCGGCGGAGGCGGTGGCGGAGGCGGCGGCGGAGGCGGCGGCGGAGGCGGCGGGGGCGGCGGAGGCGGAGGCAGGAGGGGCGGAGGGCGGAGGTGGCGGAGGCAGCGGAGGCAGCGGAGGCGGCGGAGGAAGCGGAGGTGGCGGAGGCAGCGGAGGCAGCGGAGGGGCGGAGGCGGGGCGGAGGTTTCGGAGGCGGCGGAGGCGGCGGCGCTAGCAGCAGCAGCAGCAGCAGCAGCCGAGGCGGCGGAGGAAGCGGAGGTGGCGGGGGTGGCGGAGGCAGCGGAGGCAGCGGAGGCGAGGGGCGGAGAAGGGAGCGGAGGTGGGCGGGGTGGGGAGGCAGGCAGCGAGGCGGGGAGAAGGGAGGTGGCGGCGCGACAGCGGAGGCGGAGAAGGGAGGTGGCGAGGCAGCGGAGGCGCGAGGCGGCGGCGGAGGTCAGCGGCGGAGGCGGCGGCGCAGCGGCAGCAGCAGCAGCCGGGCGGAGGAAGGGAGGTGGGGGTGCGAGGCAGGGGCAGCGGAGGCGAAGAGGCGGCGGAGGCGAGGCGGCGGAGTAGGGCGGCGAGGAAGCAGGTGGCAGGCGGAGGCAGCAGGCGGCAGGCGGTGGCGGAGGTCGAGGCGGCAGGCGGCGGCGCACGCACGCAGCGCAGCGACCGATTTCACATCGCATCGCAACCGCTGCTTCACTTTGCGAAACGCTTCCTTCGCGCCCCCCAGAGGCCCGAGATCGTAATCCGGCTGCAACTCCGCACTCGCGCCCCGCCCACAGCTTCTTCAATGAGCGTCCTCACATTCTTCCCTTGCGCGCGAGGATTCTGTAGATAAGGCTATCCTTCCGACATCTCCGGCCGAAATAACAGAAAATCTTGAGTCGAAATAAAGGCGGAGATTGATTCACCGGTAATCTCAGTGCGGTTACATTGTAGTTTAGGAGTATACTGGGAATTTAGGAAACACTTCCGACAGTCCACTGTTGATCAGGGTTTGTGTTACGCCTCAGAAATTGACGTCCTTACATTCCTCCCTCACATCCTTACTTTCAAAAAATTCAGAGGTAAAGATTTCTATGATGGTATTATCTAAAAGATTCTCCGGATGCACTGTAAAAATAGTGCACTGTAAAAATAGACTGACTCAAAATTGGAGAGGCATGGTAGATTACGACTACCTGAAAAATGGAAAATACTTCTAACGGATAGTTTTCGGTATTTTGAGTTTAGCGTTCATCGTTCGAATTTTTGTTTTGCCTCCTCAGTACAGCTCCTTCCGTTCTTCCTTTGGACGAGAAGACTCCACACATAAAGGAGTCTTAACAAAACCTTTAGCAAAGTAACTAGAAAATCTTGGATCAAAACGGAATTCATTTTAAAAATAAAATTGATTACACAATAATATCTCATAATCATTTTGTAGATGCACAGAATTTCAGAAATTATTGAGACCCGTAGGAAATAGTCCACAGTCACCAGAACAAACGTTTCGTTCTAGCTACTGCTGAGGTTTCCAACGGGATCACTGACGACTTTAATTTCAAAAGGGATAAATGAAGATTATGAGGTCGATTGAATGTCAAAAGGCGAATATGAATCGGCATCTGATCGGTATAATCAAGATTAGGATTCTATGGATTACAAAAACATATAAATGGAGTTGATAGTTGTTTTCTGATATAAAGCTACAAAAATCTAATAATAAACTACACATTCGCTCCTTTTCTTTCGCATTTATCGTTGGAATGCTTTGAAAACCTAATAAATTGTAAACAGGTTATCGAAGTTATTCCATCGCCCAAAAAAACATTATCCACGATACCGCTACAAGAAAACCTATCCGCACTGCAGAAATATTACAGTCACTTCTTAAAAAACGTTCAGTATAGATTGCATTTTTAACCACCGTGCACCAATGAATAGAAACTCAGCTACTCACGCCGAGAATTACAAGCGCCTGACAATTATAAATTGGGATATTTACGAAAATATTGGTATGCGGAATTGATATAATTTATTCATATGTGTGCAATTTGCTCTGTGATGATTATACATGCCGTGTATTATAAAGAAAAAACGTAAGGGAATCGATAAAATAAATGATTGCTTAAAAGAGATTTATAACAAAAAAATTCAAATTCATGATCTACAGCATAGAAGATGCATTTAAAATTAAAGACTGAATAACGTTAATAATAATAATAATAATAATAATAATAATAAACTAAAACTTTGACGATAAATTGAACATCTGAACCACTATATAAATTATTAATTTTGTTATGCGTTTTCAATGAATCGGTCATTTGTTTTGACAAGAAATTCATGCCACAAATGTTTAGCTGTGTTAGCGTCACTCTGGCGCTTTCGCTGCACGCACTTTTCTCCAGATGCGCGAAATGAAGCGATAATTCGCGCTGTCAATAACAGAAGGAAGAATCTACCAGGAACTTCACGTGGCGTTGTAACCGACGCACTTGCTAGAGAAAGCACTACAAGTCTTCTCAAGTCTTCCGGGAGAGGCAGTCGTATTTCTGACGTTGTTAAGTTGAGAGAAGCTTAAAAAATAGTGTAGTTGAATAACAAGTAATTGTAGTTATTACATACAATTGCTATGTTGTGAAATGCCTGTGCAAGGTGTTTGCAAGAGGTCAAGTAAAGTTGAGATAATGAAAGACATTGCTGAAAATTGGTTTTTTTAACACATGCTGAAAGGAAGAAAATTAAACTAATGTAGGGATACTTAATTTTAACAATATTTGATTGCATTTTTGTCCAACCAATAAATCATTAAATAAGCCTTAAACTAAATGCTAAAAATACAGAGTAGATTCACAAAACACTATAGTACTTCTATTCTGGTTTTATCACTAACAATCTCTAACAATATTTTCATTTTCCTATAGAATTCGTCTGCTGTATAATTTTTATGTAATGAACTAACCACGTTTCCCTCTTCAGATCATCTTCCTCAATCGATACTGTCAGCAACGCACAGTAATGAACGCAGTGTACGCCTGTTGCTACCGCATTCTCCGCCACGCATTTCTCCATACGTCAACACCACCGAACAAGCCCAGTGCAGTGAAAGAGACAGCGGGGAACGCGCGCTACGCAAATGATCAGTTGCCGCATAAACAGCACCGATGAAACGAGGAACTGCGACCACTAGGCGAGAACTTGAAAATCGAATCTCTCCCAATGCTACGCTTTCTCCGTTAAAAAACGTATATGGACGGAGTGACAGGCCGCGTGCGCCGCTGCTGCTGCTGCTGCTAGAAAGGTGAAACAGGAAGGCGAGCATAAACAGCCGGTGGCCAGTGGACAAGCCGGGAGGCAGGCCGCTCCGGCACACACACACACACACACACAGACGCACGCGCCTAGAATGTTCTCTCTCGCAGGTGCCACTGAACCCGCCTGTTTGCACAAGCACTTAGTGGCGGCTGCTGTTGCAGCAAATACTACATACTGCATACGAAATTATTGAAGGTTCTTGGAGTTTCTACTACTTAACGCCGATTGCTGAATCACTTAACTGGCAGAAGATGAAATTGAATTTCTAATCAAAAAGTACTGATTTAGTTCTATCTTTTTTCTACGTCGTAGTCGACGAGAGTCCTTGGCAGCCGATGTAATGAAAACTAACCGTATTGCCAAACAAGTATTTCCACAAAATGTTAAAACCAGTATTGATTTTCTGGAAAAAAAGGTAAGTGGATGTTTCTCACTGATCTGTTCCCCACATCTACTCGTAACTTATACAAAGTATAACCGTACATTGTAAGAATCCATTTTCGGAAGCATAACAGTAGAATAATCTTTTCTAAGGTAAGAAATAAATAAATCGAATTGGAAAAAATGAGAAGGAAAAAGCATAAGTCATTTTATATACATTTTAAAATACATTATATATAAATATATATATATATATATAATATATATATATATATATATATTGAATTAGCATACATATAATTCCCTGCCGCTATCTATTAATATCTGAAAAGACATTAAGGTATGTCAGGTACTCTAACGTGAAATTCTTCGATTTGTGATTGACATAAATATTTCCCCAATGACGACAGCTATTAGAAAAACAAAAAATTATGACGTGTGCATTACATTAAAAATCTGCAAAGAAAAGCTTATTTTCGAAGACTATCCTGTCAGCGAAATTGATCTCAGTCGATACTATCTACAAAGCCAAACATTGAAAATTCGGAAATCGGAGTCAACCTTTCTAAAGCGCATGGGTGACCACACGAGCCCGAGGGCGTGCACTCGAACGGCAATGGTTTATTTCAAAACTTGAAACTGAAATCTCCAGTTGTTTATCCTCTATTAGAACGATGTTATTGCGGGGGAGGGGGCAATTTCAGTTCGGACCGCCCATAAATATTTTGAAGAAATAACAAAATTAACTAGTCGTGCAGAAGAAGGACGTACTTTCTCAGCAATAATTTCACGTAATATTACGCAAAAAGTATTCAAATTTTCAAAAATTGTACATGACATTATTTCAAAATTCATCTCTAAGAAACAGATTTAATTAAGGAAAAATCTCTATCTTCGTAATTGGGATGGAAAGACGCCGAAATCAATTTGAACTATTGCAATTTGAAAAAATCAGGATTTTAACGAACGTGAAACCTATACCATTATCCAAAAAGTTTTTTACACTATCCAACAACAAAATTTAATCAAAATAATAGAGCAATTGTTTTGAAAATTTGGAGAATGTTTCAGAGGCTTCATGAAAAATACATTACAAAATTAAAATATCGGTTTCATATTTATTGTGCCGCGACATGTACATCAATTAAGGAAAATAAATTTTGGAGAAAATAGACCGAACGGGTAAGTTATTTTGCCTAAAATTAACTTCTTTTTGCGATGCAATTGTTCACAGACAGACGGACGTTTTGCCGTCATTCGATTTTTCGGTATTAAGGACCCACAAAATATGGATTCTGGCTACAGGACGAGGTAGAGTATTTTTTTCTAAATTTAGCAACTGGATTTATCAACATTTTCGTCACCAGGAATCTGTAATAAGAGTTATTTTGCCTAAAATTAACTTCTTTTTGCGATGCATTTCATAACTTTCACTCGAAAGGTAAAAATTGGCTACCTTGAAATAAAAGAAATGTACATTTTCTTATTGGGAATACTCATTCGGAATGTAATGCGATGTTTATAAGTGGTAATTGCTCTAAACAAATACAGTCCAACTACAAAAATATGTTGGTTGCCCTGAGGAAGGAGTGAGGAGGCGCCGCTCCCTGTATCCGCCCCCGCGTCCCGATGTTCTTGCCCTGCCGCGCTGCGCCTCCAGCGGCAACGGCGGCCGGCGACTGGCGCCACCGCTGTGACGTGCTGCCGCGCGCGCGGCGGCGCGGGCGGGCGAGCGGGCGACCGCGGGCGAGCGCTCGCGTGTCGCGGCGACCGCGCGTTTCCTCCGCCGCTGGCAAGGTGAGCGGGAGAAACCGCTACCTCTTCGCCTGCCCGCCCGCCCGCCTGCCTTCGACCTTATAGGCGCCGCGCAAGCGCGAGTCAAACGCAGGAAGGCGGGCGGGAGGCGAGGGGGGAGCTCGCTGCGGGCGGGCGGGTGGACGGACGGACGGACGGGACGGACTGACTGACGGACGGCGACGGACGGACTGACGGACGGAGCGACGGACGGGCGGACGGAGGCGGACGGGGGCGGACGGACGGGCGGACGGGCGGGTGAGGGGAAGGTATGAAAGAGGGGGTTAAGCGAACGGATGTGTGGGTGAACGAATGAGTGTATGTGGGTGAGACTGGGCAGGCGGGCGGCCGGGAGAGCGGATGAACGGGCGAACGGACAGGCGAGCGAACGAGTGAGCAGGAGAGAGAGTATTGATGATCGGGCAGGCGGGAGAATGCGTATGGATGAACGGGCATGATGAATGCGGCTGATGTGAACGGGGGAGGCGCGCGTGTGGGTGAGTGAGTGAATGGGTGATCGTTGGCTGGCGGGCGGGCGGACTGAAAGGCGGACATGGGTGAACGGGTGGGTGGGCGGGCGTGTGGGTGAGTGAGTGGGTGAGCGTGATTGGGCGGCGGGCGAGCGGATAGGCGGGGGCAGGGGGCGGAAAGGCGGGCGGTGAGCGGGGGGTGGGTGCGCGTGGGCGGGCGTTTGGGCGTGCGAGTGGGTGAGTCGCGGAGAAATACGCGGCGACTGAGCCAAGACCTTCACCCGCGTCGCCGCCCCGTCACATTCCTCCGCGTTGAACAGCTAGCTGTCGGCGTCAGCAACACCGCTACCTTGGCGGCGGCGGCGGCGGCGGCTGCTACCAAGAGGTGGGGGAGAGGACGTGGAGTACCACACTGCTCTCGTGTTATGACACCGATTATATTATCTACATATATAGTGTGTATTAGAACGACCGCCATAAACATTATCTTACGGCAGAGATTGGAATCTTCATCATACTACTTTTTTTCTGCGTTCGCCACCAAAGTGCATCCCTATTATAATAACCGCTGTAATCTCCGATATCGTTCATCGCCATATCCTCTGTTAGCGATATGTCCTTATGATGATACAGACCGAGCAATTCACCATTTTCTCATCATATTATAATTAAATTCGAAAATAAAATGGAGTGATCAAGCAAACGCACTTATTCCGAGGGTAAATGAATGGCCAGGTAGATCAGTGATCGCATCAGAAAAAAAAGACCTAGAAAGAAACTAGCAGTTTGTACAAATCTTCCCTTTCCAGTGTGTGAAAAGTCTAGTTGATAAATCGCAGTTATTCGGAATTCGTAAAACTCATCGTTTGTAATTCAGGTCCTCTCCCACCGCGACACGACGTTCAGACCACCCACGCATAGGAACACTTGTGCAGAGAAACACTTGGCAGCTGCCCCTCTAGAGAACGCGCCAGTAATTTCTTAAAGAAATCTGGAAATTTCGGATGACCTTTTTCAGAACTCACTTTCAATTGTGACCCAGCAATTACTTCAAATCAATCGTGTACTTCCACATGTTCATTCCATTTGAAATTATTCCTTGACCAGTTCGAATCTGAGCATATGCTATTCTGCTCAATCCACAGAACAAATTCAAATGAGCGTGCTCTAAACATCCTTCGTTTCAATTTCGCAATAATTAAGCATACTCAAACTACCTCTGTTCGTGTATATCAAAAAGTAATTGGAAGGATATTGGAGCACTGTACCAGTTCAGTCAACCGTGACTGTCGTCCAACACTTGCTCTCTGTTCCTTTCTCTTCTTTGTTCGCCTCCTTTTTCTATTTTTTCGTCTTCCTGTCTCTTGGGCATCGACCCATGAACACCGCAGGTCATCATCCACATCCTCCCGCTCCTATCGATGCAATCCAATTGGTACATGGCCCTTAGATGATGAAATTTGCTCCCAATCTTTCGAAAAAAAAATTAAGTTCATCGACTTGATAAGACAGTTCGTAGACCCACATGCCCGAAAATGGGAATACGAAACGAAATATAGTTTAATGATACAAAGACGAGTTTTAACGATACTAACAGACACTGTCAGAAATTTCTGTATTACTTTAATGAAATGTATATTAAAGTAATTATCATGAACGCACTTTAAATGTAATGTACACATGCACAAGTATATTTAAGTGTTATTTACAACACATTACTTTACATTAGTTTTACAGTATTATTCCAGATATCCAAGGTCAAATTCCTGGCCTCCTGTCGGCAGCACCAACCTAGCGATGGCGACATGCTGATGACGCAGGCATCAATCTGAAGGCAATGGGAGACAACTGCAAGGGAGACAACGCGCAAGTGGCGATCTGACAACAGGTGACGAACCTCACGACGACAACCAGGCGACGCCTCAGACACAACCAGCGACGACAACCTGGACGACTACCCACGTCGACAACGGCGACGACTCACATCGACAACCTGGCGACGACTACCTCGACGACAACGGCGACGACTACCTCAGACGACAACCTGGCGACGACTACCTCACGACGACAACCTGGCGACGACCGTCACGACGACAACGCGACGCTCCTCACGTCGACAACCTGGCGACGACTCCTCACGACGACAACCTGAACGACTACCTCACGACGACAACCTGGCGACGACTACCCACGTCGACAACGGCGACGACTACCTCACGTCGACAACCTGGCGACGACACCTCCGACGACAACCTGGACGACTACCTCGTCGACAACTCCTCACACGACAACCAGGTGGAGACTACCTCCGTCGACAACCTGGCGACGACTACCTCGCGACAACAGCGACGACACCTCGACGACAACCTGGCGACGACTACCTCACGACGACAACCTGGCGACGACTACCTCACGACGACAACTGGCGACGACTACCTACGTCGACAACCTGGCGACGACTACCCACGACGACAACCAGGCGACCATCCCACGTCGACAACCTGGCGACGACTACCCACGACGACACAACCAGGCGACCACTACCCACGACGACAACCTGACGACGACTACCTCACGACGACAACCTGGCGACGACGCCTCACGTCCACAACTGGCGACGACTACCCCCATCGACAACCTGGCGACGACTACCCACGACGACAACCTGGCGACGACTACCCCACGACGACAACCTGAGACGACTACCTCACGACGACAACTTGGCGACGGCTCCTGACGTCGACAACCTGGCGACGACTACCTCACGACGACAACCTGGAGACGACTACCCACGACGGCAACCTGGTGACGACTACCTCACGTCGACAACTTGGCGACGACTACCTCACGTCGACAACCTGGCGACGACTACCTCACGACGACAACCTGGAGACGACTACCTCACGTCAACAACTACCTCACAACGACAACCAGGTGAAGACTACCTCACGTCGACAACCTGACGTCGATACCCTGGCGACGACAACCGAAGACCATTTGAGGCGACCACAACCTGGCTACGACAAACTAGCGCGACCTGGCGACGATAACCACGACGACGACAACAACAACAACTCGACAACCATCATAAACCGAAAACTAAACCAGAGAAGTGGGCAGGGCCCTAACAAGATAGCGGAAACAACGGAGTGGAAGCGGCCTCTGAAGACGCCGCTGGCTGTTCCCACGGCCGCCTGGAGCATCCGCGGCGTCACCGCCCGCAGGAAGTGCGCCGTAAACGGAGCGCCCACCCACCCACCCCCACCGCACCGCACAGGCGCAGTGCGCCACCACACAGGGCGAGCAGCGCTCAAGCCGCCTCCGTCCCTTATTACCTCGCGCCTTATGCGGGATGAATTATGTGCACACCCGGCCCGCCACGATGGACGCGACCTGCTTTGAATTCAGTAGCCAGTTCGGAGCACAGGAGTTGATGCTGTTCTGCTATAATGCTTCGTGCAGCGTTTCAGGTGTAAATGGTTAAGACATTAATTTTGTGGTTGGCGTTATTCCCACTGAGTATAAAAAGGTTCTTGTTTAATTTTCTGCAAATTGGCGCCGTTTAGAGATCCAATGTGTCCTAGATTTAACGTAGTTTTTACGTAGTGTAATTGAGGAGCATTTTTATTTTGCTGTAAATTGCCAGTTCTCTGTGAAAATTTCAGTGCTAAGAATACAGTACAATGGAAAGCATCATAATTGTAATTAGTAACTTTTCTAATCGACGCCTACAATTTTACGAGAAAATGTATGCTTTGTAAAAGACACAAGGTTAAATAATTAGAACTTCTATGTTTTAGAAGAAACGTAAATGAAATTCAGTTGAGAGTCAAAATAAGATAGATATTAGATAGATCTTCGACTAAAGATGTCTAAAGACGTCTTAAGAAAAAAGCCGCAATAGAATTTCTCCTCTAGATTTCCCTTACTGCTTAAACACATTAAAAAGTTCTTTAAATTCATTCTAATATTCTAATGCCAACAACTTCGATGAGAATGCCACGGAAAGTACCGATGGATAACTTGTTGCAACCTACATTTCATTTTATATAGAAAGTTTTTCTTTTACTGGTATTTACTGATTATTTCCAGAATTAAATAGTTTATTATATTGTACAACGATATTTTACAAAAAATCTTAGTGACATTTACAGAAAAACGTGTGGACCTATAAAACAATACATACGTACTCGCATTATTTGTAACGACCGCACAAAACTACGCAACAACTACTTACATTTTCAAGAAAATGTACAGAATATTATTTAACTTTGAAGAACGGATTTCATTACGACACATATTAATCTCCAATATTGTAAAAGTAGTAAGACACCGGAAAATGTTAAATTTTCGCAATTTTCGAAACCTCGGAGAGTGAAAAGAATTTTCGACCTGCACCATTCTTACAGGCGTACTTTGTTCTATGAGAAAAAAGTGAAATAAAAAATTGAACCATTTTTTAAAATGTCATTGAGGCTTTCAGTAAAGTATTCCCAAATGAAATACGTTTCATATTCCAGGTTAGTAAGTATTCCATAAATGAAATACGTTTCATATTCCCAGTCTTGAATTCGTTGAATCGAAGGAAAATCAATTTTTCGGTTTCTTGAAAATTTTCAAAAAATTTTGTCCAAAAATCAGTTTAGGCTCTAGTGTCTTAGACAGCTGTTTTGTTGAAAATCAATTTTTCGGCATCTGCGTTGTTCAAAATGTGGATTACGACTACAGAACAAATTAGAGGGAGTAATTAACTATTTGTAGTGCCAAATTTTTTACATATGAGATACCCAAAATAAGAGTTCTTTCTGCAGAAAAACCGCCACTTTTCGCTGCAGCATTACAATACTTTCAATGTACTACGTAAGTACATAGTGAAAAAATGATTTTCTCCCCCATACGTCACATACAGTTTAACAGTTTTTTACTAAATAAATAAAGTATAAAATGAGTTTGTTTCTTTACAGAAGAGACGTAGACATTTCATTTCCTGTATAGACACCTCTCTTAACAAGAAGCATATCGAAACCACATCAGCCGTATGACTGTTCACAGTAACACAACCACACCAAGCAATCGTTTGCTTTCCAAAAGGCGTAATAAAACGAGTTTGTTCCGCGGCGGAGAGACCGCGAGATTCGGGAGCAGGGTCGCCGCAATCCGTGAATGAGGCTGGAGCGCACCTGTGCGAGGTCAACGCTCGGCGCTGTGCATCATGTGCAGGCGGCGACCCTGCTTCCGCTTCCCACACAGCCAACCGCTCCGCCAGCGCCACACACGGCGCCGCCTCGCCGACCAGCGCGGCGGACCGGCAGCGGTGACTGTGCATCAACTGATGTCAACGCAGCGCCTCTGACTGGAATGTCCTAGGATTCCACTCCCGACGGTGTCAGGATTTTCGGCACTAGCTTTTCAGCTAGGTCGAATTCAGTCGCTGTCTGGAGGAGACGTCTAGCAGTCGGCTGCTCTGATCGGTAGTTTTCTGTTGTGTCTCCGATCAACACCAGTCGAATGCCGGAGCAGTACCCTAACAAACGGGCCACGGACCGCGCGCGATCTGTCCTTCCTCTTCCTTGTCCTATTCTCTCCCCTTTACACACATAATTACACTAGGGCACATACCGGGAGACCACACAAATGCCGGGAGACCAGTCGGGGGCTTACAGCTTGTCCCGACTGGGGCGGTGCCCCGTTGGAGGGAGATACCTGGTCGGTCGGTGCCGGATCACGCCATACAGTAGGGGAAGACCACCGCCACCTTCCGAGCAAAAACACACACTTCGCGAACGGGACTAATGACCTTAGTAGTTGACGCGCCCGGAATCACTAACAATCAACTAACCCAAACGGCGGAGGAGGAGGAGTCATGATCGGTATTGGAACACGCGGTATTGGCCGTGATGGCCCTTTGGAAGCATTATGGTGGTCTCTGCCGCGTCGGTGACTAGAAGGTCCTAGGTTTTGAGTCCACACGGTGGCGGATTTGCGAGGATAACTATATGTAGTTCAAATCCAAGCCCAGGTTGTTTTTTTTCGACAGCTTTTTCGAGCTTTCAGGAGATGCCGATTTCGGCTATCTACACGGGTACCCACTGTGTCCCTCGTGGGGACACGTATTACCCTTTTACACCAGACACATGGGGACTCCTCGGTCTTGTCATCAGCAGACTCACAAGGCCTTCCGCGACAACACACATACATGAAAGACAAGGGACAAACAACCATGCCTACCGCGGGACTCGAACCCGCAACCCTCCCGACCGAGTGCTGGGTTCTTGTCACCGTTCTAATCACCTGGACCATAAAGGGCGGCAAATTCAAGCTCTGTCTATTTTCCAAATATTTCTGTCTACTTGAGTGGCTGTGGAGGAGCTGGGGATGGGGAAGAGCAATGTTTCCGCTCACAGCCTTATGATGGCACCTGTCGCGTCATTGGCCAGACAGTCCTAGGCTTCGTGTCCAGATGTTGGCGGATTTTGGAGAATATCTACATTTGAAGTTCAAATTCAAGCACTGTCTATTGTCTGCATACTATTTCTGTCTATTTGACATGTGGGAGTGGGAATGAGCGATGTTTCCACTCATTTGGGTGGCAGACACGTGGTCGTGCGGTCGTTTTTGCATCAGGTAAAAGCAGCAGCAGCAATAGCAAGAAACAAATCGCAATGAGAGCACACGACAGTACACAACACAACCCCACACACGATGCATAACCAAACAAGTAATGGTGCTCTTCAATTATCAGCTTCTTCACGCTGTGATATTATGTTTTTTAATAAGCATCGGCAACTCTGCAATGATATCATCAGAAAAATTTGAAGCCTCTGATTGAATAACGAACTCTCCTCCCCTGTCATCTGACAAATCTATCTGACAAATACATAGATAGAAATATTATTTGGATAATAGAGGAGAATTCTACCGACTTGCTGAAGATTTTTTTGGTTTCTTCCATCAATTCTAGAAGAATTCTGCAGTAGTACTCTAACGAGTGGGTCATGGACCGCGCGATCTTTCCTAGCTCATCTCTTTCCACTACTTTCCCCTTAAATACACACTTACAGGCATCACAGTATATGAAGAGAGACCAGTCGGGAACTCGAAGTTATTCCCGGTTTGGCAGTGATGTCAGCTGGCAGAACTGTCAGATGACGGAATTATTTAGACAATTACAAAACTTACAATTTGGTGGCATTTTTTTAAATTTTTAATTTGGGGAAACATGATTACAACTATAATAAGCACAATTACAAAACTATTACGATTATTTAGAAATAGAATTACAATTAAAATTAGAGGTTGATATCATAGTTCTAAATAATTTCTAATTATCTCTAACTTGACTTATAGCTTTTCTAACACTTCATTTCACTACACTACACTGCACTCCCCTCCCTTCCCCTCCCTCTCCACTACACTTCACTCTATAAGGGTCATGACCATATTAATATTAATTATGATAATAATGTAAGCAAAAAAATAACTTAACAATTACATCATAACCCACAACAGTGTTAATAATTATACAATAATGATAACGATAATAATGATAACAGAAGAGGCGCTCGGAAACAATAATCAATTAAACTTATTCCCACAGTATATTTGTTTTCATGGATTTGTTACACGGAGATAAAATAGAAGGGTCACAGTAAGTGTGCCTTCATCCGGTCGCAAACACTAAGGGTGAGTGATAAAGTGTATGAATGGCTAGTGATGGTGCCTCTGATAATGAGACAATGGAAATAGACTTGCGAATGGGTGACGAGCAAAACTGAATGCCTAGATAACCCCCCGCTGAGAACATGGATTGTCCACTATTTTTAGTTTCGAACGACACGTCGCATGGTCCCACAAAGGAAAGTCCAAATTTTTGTGTCCTATTGAACCGCCAAATTTTACATCAGTGTACTGATAAGTGTACGTCACTAAGCACTTAAGATACTATGCCCTTATTGTGACAAGTAGGAGAATGTATTGGCGCGTAAAGCAAGATAAAAGGTAAGGAATAAATTAATTGTTCGATACGATTAGATGTCTCCGTTTCTTTCAACATGGTGGAATTAAACAAGTACATGCCTCCAATTAGATAGTTAAATCTCACCCTTGCTATTGGAATAATTCTTTGGTTCTTCAATTCTCCGGCAAAAGACCTATTTTTTGAGAGAGCGATGAATTGAAGAACTAATGCAAGAATTCGATTTGGATATCTCAACAGGAGAAGAGATTGGTGAAATTCTTTAGGGAAAATATCTACCAAAAAATCAAGGCATACTCTAGAACTTAACTACACGAATGGCATTCAATAATCTTACTTATTCAAAAAAACAAAATATTATCTCAAAGCTGATTTCTACAAGGAGATTGATATACATCTGTTTCAGTCATTGGATGTTCAAAACTGATAAGTTAAAGTTGGTTCAAATACAGCTCATGGGCCTTCACACACGTTCCTACGAATCAATTTCTGACAATATACAGGGAATTGATCGAACCTGTTTTGGTCTGACATTACTCTTTATCTCGGTCTTAGATACCAGATTCGTACTTTATTTGTGATGTAAATTTGAGAAAATAATTTTGTTTGAGAACAGGGAAAGATTTTCCATGTGACAAAAATTTTGCTGTTTCTTTTTTCTGCACGCACTTTTTTGCATCAATATCTGGACCATTGGCGACAACAAAGATTCTTAGTGGAAAGAATAACACACTGCTACTCAAATTTTCCTAAGATGTCCGAATAAACCTTACAGCTTTACCAGTAAGACACAGCGCTCATTTTCCATACCTCCTACCCGTTAAATTTTCCACGACAGACGTGATGTTAATTTTCCCACGGAAAACAAAAACAACTCCAGTCCCATTCAGTAAGTTGAGGGAATCTGAACACCTTGTTTCTGGTGCGAGTCTAATCGGACGATCTACCTCCAACGGGAAAGAAAGTTACTACTTCTTCCTTGATTCGTTTCGTTAATTACCAGAGGCACTTGCAGTTTCCGGATCATTACGAATTCAAAAACTGTGCTCGTCTAATTACTTTGTAAATAGAAAACAGTTATGTGCTTCAACTAGCAGAGAATTTTCCTTGATTTGTGTGTAATGTAGATTGTGTGTTTTCTTTAGATAAATGACACTTGTTTGCAAGACTTTTTGTAAGTGAGAAGACTGCTAAATTTCACGTAATGGTGACATCTCATGAAATAGCAGAACTTCCATTTTCTTTTATTGTAGAATTAATATTAATAAGCTCGCAAGGAGTACATAGACAGTTCTCAATAGCTCACAAATAACTGGGTAAAGAACTTAATAAGTGTGTATTCGCTTCTATTTTAACAATCTTTTCATTATTTGTTGAGAAAGACAACTGAAACTTCCAAATTTTATATCATCTTCATTTTTATTAATGTGTTCACAAACTATTGTGAACACTGCTACAATAAAAATTGAAAGTATTCGGAATAATGATTAAATAAAATCATATAAATATATTAGATCGTATTGGAGCTCATAAATAACTGCAGTAGCATACGAAAGTATAAGTAGTAAAGTTACAGATGTTGCATTTGATATATCACGACTTTCAGCACGCACTCTAATAAGTCAGTCTCACTCTAATCGCAGACATGCGTAATTACGATATACTACAAGTATTTATTTAAAATATCTGCGAAACTGGAGATTTCACTGTGCGCAACTCTTTCCATTATAGTATTCCATTATTATGGGGACGTCATGAGAAAAAAATATTAGAAAAATATTAGGGATTATTATTATTATCCATAATTATTAGTTTTTCATTTTTTAAATAATTTGAAATAACGTCCGGTGTAAAAGGAGTCCTTTTCAAGAAAGAGCTTAAAAATAGATGATCACAGTTATTCGCACTTCCGTAACCTTGAGGAGCGGCTGGCGGGACCGCAGACTCATTAAGAATAATTCAAAGTAACCTCTGTGCCAAGGACGGAAAGACATTGCGGATTTGTGAGGAGAGTTGTCAACGCATAATTTCGAGCGTACCTATGAAACAAGTGCTCTAAAGAAAGCGTTTTCCCTTGTCCTAGCCCTAAGATCGTAGAAATTCGCACGCAACTGGATTTTATCCGTTTGTACAGACACAATTGTCAACTGATGTGTACAGCAAAACATCATCTTAGTAATACTGAATTGAAAATCGTCTCAGTCCACGAGAATACATTCCATTTAGGTAAGAAAAATATTTCAAACATTTAACAGCACGCCCACGCGAAGCAGAAACGCGAAACGACCTTGAGCAAGAAATAAGGAACCCGCGAAACGTAACAATTCGCGGCATCTCAGCGCAACGAAGATGCGAAACGCGGGAACGGAATGAGGGGCGGCCCCGTCGCCGCCACCGCCCCCACCTCCACCGTCGCCGCCCCGCCACTACACCTCGCCCCGCCCGCCGTCCCCCGCCCGCCGCCCCCCGCCTGCTTCCGCCCGTTCCCAGCGCGTCCCCGGCCCGCGGGCGATCGCCCGCGCTCTCACGCGGCCGGCAGGTGCAGCCCGCGGGCCGGTCATCGGAATGCCGCGTCCTTGGAACCCGTCCCCAATCAGCGCCGCGATTCCGTGCGTCACGTCACGTCACGCGCCGCATGTCACGTCACGGCGGCGGCTCGTCGGCCGGGAGAGCCACCGCGCCGCACGGGCAGATGGGCGAAAGCCTGGGAAAGGCGTATTGGGATGCTCCATAAACTTCGAGACGAACAGCGATGGAAAGCAGCGCTGACGGCGCGAAAGCCGAGTCAAAGCGAGCGCGCGAGTTCATCGGAGCCTCTTCCCATTAGCATTTTACACGCGACTTCCAATTTCAGTTTCACTGCTCGTGTTTTGGTTCGGTCTTTTTTTTTTTTTTTCGCAGTAAATTACTCTTCATTTCAGATATCTGGCGTCTGCCATCAAGCATCTCGGTACGTTCTGATCTGTTGGAGAGTTAACTATGTTCGTTTTTCTATCAATTGAATAGCGATTATCAAATGAATAGTCCAGATATTCGTATTCAGAAATTTATGATCTAAAGAGTTCAAGTCCACATTTTATTAGGATGGATGAGACAGAAAGTTATATTGATCTTAAAATGACAATGGTACCCCAACTAATTCATTCTTCACAGATCTCTTAATGTAATAACTACTTACAAATCTTGCGATATTTACTTTCCTACATGGTATTTCTAAAACCCAATCTAATTGTGGAAATAACCATTAGTTCCGACAATAGGGAATAGGGGAAATTACATTTATATGAAATGAATGACTGTACACATCTTGTGAAAAATCTCTTGGCAAAATGACATTAAGTTCTGCTGTCGGTACAAGAAAGTACACAAGAGTGTTTACTTTTACTATATTTTTCATGAATCCTGTAAGAATTTATTAGGTATAACCAACACAATTAAAACATTTCTTCCTAAGGAAATCTAGCATAAAAATCTGACATGCACGAGGACATTACACTTTTACGAAGTTACAAAATACTTTTGTGGTATGAATTATTGCTTCATTCATTATTTTATTATTTTGAATGGTATACATGGCTCAGTTTTACAATACAAACTATTTCACATGTTTTTGATGCTTAAGATCTATTTTTAAAATCTAATCTATTATTCCTTTACAGCTATTTCTTAGGGAGAGGAAACCCACTGAGCACCTCACAAAGAATCATCTAAATCTGCAAATTGAATGTAAAATACATATTTGGGAAATCTTTTTTTCATTCTGGTGGGGTTTATGGGTGCTTTGCCTAGATTGTAATGGGATAGTTGTGTAGTTGTTGACATATTATAGTAAAATTTATGAGATAACTTAATGATGTGGTGTATGATAGGTTTTATTTGAATTTCTTTATGAAGCTGCTTGTTTGAAATGAACCAGGGTGGTTTGGTTATAGTTCACAGGAATTTGTTCTGTATGACCTGTATTTTATGGATATTGGTTTTTGCGGAATTGATCCAGACAGGGCAAGCATAGAGCATTAAGGGTCTAATTATGGCTGTATATATGAGTTTGGCATTTTCTACTGTTATTTTACTGTGGTTCTTTATTAATGGCTTTAATTGAAATAGTTTATTTCGTTATCCCGTCTATTCTCATAATGCCCCTTCCAACGGAAATCTCATGGTCAATTCCCTTGCTTACGACATGTATTACGACATGTACGATTATAAGGTTCCAAGGAATACGCCTCCCGCCATTAAATATTTACTATGCACGTGTTTGCTTTGTGTAACAGGAGCTTTTTTTAAAATTTCTGATTTATAAAGAACTTTTGTACTATGTACTATACCTAAACACAATGACACTTCAAGGTGGCGAGCTGAACGGAGATAAAAAGGAACACTTTCATCCAATCAGGAGCTTTGTTCCGATTTAAATGTTTGGTATTGGGGCTCCCAATTGGATGACAATGCCCTCCTGTCCTTCAACTTTGACCTTTAAGTGCCGCTTTGTTTAAATCGGAGTGTAATAATCGGTATTCTTTATTCTACTAGTCATAAAGACGGTTTGTGTTAAAATATTTAATTTATTGAAGCGTAATATATAAGCAATTTAATTATTGTTCTTGTAGCGTGCCTGCCACTTTTTAGAAAATCATTTTGTGTGGTTTTCTTCAGCACCTTTTTTTTACTGCAGCAGGACATTACTTCCCCATGTCTTTGGCAGTGTGTTTTAGCTAGCAGAGCTTTGCATTAAGCAATTTTTCATGTCTGACACATAAAAAACTGATTGTCAGAAACGAATATGAAATGTATAAGAGATCGTCATAATATCTTTGACCCATCGGTTATCTTTGACTTTTAAGCAACGACGAAGGAAACCTACACAGTTTTTCTTCGAACCTTTCTGAAGAAAATTACACAAGGAAAACCTTTGAAGTTAGTTTCTCCTCTTCGAATTATATCAACAGCACTCCAAATGTCTCCCACGATTGTGGACTAGCGGTTGCCTCATCAACTGAGAACTAATCAACGCGTCCACGAGGCGTAATACATTAAACGTTACAGATGAAATACGCGAATTGTTTTACTTCTATGCAACACGATTTCCAATACAGTTCGTGGATTTCGTTTGCTCTCGTGGAAACACACGTTATTCCACAACAATAATAAAAGAGTACTGAGGCAAAACTAATGAAAGGAATAGTCAACGAACCGTAGTTGAAAGCTACAAGGAAAATAAGCTGGAATATTTGATTGAAATCGATAAGCTGTTTTGAAATTGGGTATTGAAGAAAATGCACAAATGTTATTAATGATCAGAGGTTCTAAGTTACAGTGTTATAAAGATATTATCATTACAAGAATATTTAAAATTTTAAAAACCAAGGAAATTTAAAAAAATGACAAAATAGAGAAGCACAAGTGTATTAAAATATCATATATTATGCAAATTAGACAAAATTGTTACAAATGTTCAAGCCAACATCTCCATTAAATTTCAATATATTTTTCAATTTTTTTGTCACAGAAACGAGATATTATTTACTTAAGAAATTAAATTATCATGTATCTACGAAAAATCACTCAATTAATTATCTCCATCCAGATGCATGAAGAAAAAGAAATTTGTCTGGCGTGGTTTCCCAGAGAAAGCACAATTACATGCAGTGACCGGATCAGTCCCGCAAGCAAACACTTCCTGCGCTGCAGCTCCTGCATGGAAAACCATTTCTTCCCACGGCTACAGCTGACCTTTCAAGGACATGGAAATCTCACGAGAACATGGTCCAGGTACCTTGCGCCATGTCCAATATGGTAGGTAGCTTAATCCTACAAAGATGGTGTTGCAACGGGATGTGAAGTCAATATAACCCTTTGATGTCCTTGAAACTCTTCCAGTATAGAGCTCTTTCTCCACAATTGGATGGCGTAAGATTCCAGACGTGGAGAACCATGGGCCAATCAACGATTCTCTGATGGGTACGCGTGACCAGAACAAGGACATTAACCGCCTCAGAGTCTGTGGAAACAGGTTTCTTCCGAGGGTCTGAATTCCTTAACTGCCGCTGACTGGGATCCACAAGCCACCACAGGCTATACGAACACTCATTCAATAGTGTTGATAATACGATTTACTTCTGTTTTTTGTACTTGTCAGTTTCCAACAGTTCGAACAAATAGGTTTGCTTAATTACAGACGAGTGAAAGCTACTCATCTGAAAATCTAAAAGTTGCTCATCTCTGTCGAATCCTTAAGGGTTTCAACTTCATTTCTTAATTATCTCGATTGACGTATTAGCGAAGTTCATTTTTTATTAATATAACAGATGATTTAAATTAAAGAGTAAGTATGAACGAAATGTTCGTGCAAAATTATCACGGATAACTTACATTCACATAAAGTTTCCAAACTGTATGTATTTATCCTGACGTGGTGAAACAATAAATAAGCATGCGCAAATTGACTTCCGACTACACCACGTGTTAGAGGATTTTTTCGAAATTTAGTAACTGGTTTTACCCATCTCTCTCCATAGCGAGAAAGTAAAAATCTACTAGGTAACTGTAATATACACAAAAAATATTTATGTAAAAAAGTGCAATACTGTTTCAAACAGTTACATGTTTGTATCCTGTAAGGTAGATGCTTTTTAAATAACTTTGTTAAGCAATTCTTTGAAAACGTATCCAAATGTGTAAATTTATGTAGTTGCTGGCCAGAGCTATTGATGTGAATTAATTTTTTTAATTAAAAAATTGAAATATGGCCATTAAGGCTACCTCTCTGCTCATTTACGTATTGTTACGCCTTAAACATAAACATTTATTCAAGAAAAGAAGAGCAATAAAACCACATTTACTTATGTAGGCTTGTGGGTACCTAGTCTATTATTACCTACAAGAAAATTTGAGTTGCAAAATGCGCTTAACCATTTGATCTATAAATTTCCAAAATGTATAAGCATCTACAATTATTTAACACGTTAACAACACATCAAGTACTTTCACTGACCATATGTAGACTTTCACTCGTTTTCAAGTGGTTTGTAAAAGACGTATCTATTGCACCTGCTTCTCGAGCTTGCTCGCGGACTTGAGTGGCATATGTTCTTGAAAAGACATGTGTTCGAGCGGAGAAAGGCTTGCTTTCGCTTAAATACTGGCGGCTGTGATTTGAAACGCCTATACATGTAATTTTCTGAGTACGCATGTTCAAACATATCTGAAGTTTCGATTAATAACACTTAAAAATTCATAACATTTTAGCCTTCTTTATTCGAAATTTGAAACTTTTATCGAATTTACTATGATTTTCAAATATTCAGTATCTTATTTCGAAAAAAAATATTCGAGCTAATATCTCTTTATGTAGCGTAAATATATGTAATATGAAATGTAATACTGAAAAAAATCACGATGCTTCATTCGCCGTGCAAAAACACCGAGTGAAATTAAATGACATTTGTATACTACCCAAATGATGATATCGTTGAAGCAAATCAACCGAATGCACTTTCTAATTCAATGTTCCAGAAAACACGCAGCAAGCACCAGGTGTCCGTGTGTCCGAAAGATGTGCTGCGAGGACAAAGACCACTAAAAGTCAACAGAAACAGATCGCGTAGCTAATGAAATTTTTACACCCTATCTAAATTGTATCTAGTGTGACGATTAGTAGAATGGATTAAGATAGCGAAGAGAAAAGGCTCATTTAGACCGTGTGAAGTGTGTCGTACATAATCTACAAAAGCGCAGCTTGTAGGAATAATTCACGCGATTTTCAACTAAAAACTAAATTAGCATATTAACTGCCTGCAGTCTCGGAATCTTTATTGCATTCTGGACACAAAATCGAGCTAATATGCAATTAAAATTTTAACAAAACAGCAAGAAATGGGTAAACTAAAAATGTCTCATCAATGTGTGTCAAAAATCAACGTGTAATGGAAATACATTAAGCAGGCAAATATGTTGAGAAAATGATGATGCACAAACGAAGATTGATAAAGAAAAAAATTAAATCTTAGTGAAAGAAACAAATCTATAAGGAGTAACAAAGAACGCCAAAGGCAGGAAAAAAATACAATATAATACCAATCTTTCAAACATGTGAACTCCGAAACAGAAGAGCGTCAGCGAACAATGCAGGCCGGCAGAAATCTCGCCCCTGGATCGTCGAGGACGGTCGAGGACTCACGCGGAAGCGAAATGCCGCACGCACGCTGCAAGGGAGAAAGCCAAGGAGCAAACAGGTGCGGCAGCCGCAGGGGGGAGGCTGCGGCGGCGGCTGCACCGGCTGAGGAGCACACACAAGGGGCCTTTCTCGGGCGATCGGCGCGACGTGCACAGTGGGCCGTGATGACAAACAAATGCACGCCATGTTCGTTTTTAGACTATCGAAACAGCATTGTCAAGTAGAAAGATTCAAAATATTAATACCACGTGTGAAGAAAAAAGGCTCAACGTCTCCGCATCGAATTATTTCATCATCAGTCAATAAAACACAATAATGCAAAGCTACTTTTGAAGATTTTCCCGCTCATTTTGAACGTTTATTTGCAAGGAAAGGGCGTTATGAACATGAATTCGTTGAATTTCCAATGACATTCAGAATCATTGCGACACATTGTAATAGCTTCACCTCTTTTTACAATGTCACCTTTTTATAGTTTCATTTCAAATGACTATTTCTTTCGCCATTTTATTGTTCATTTCCTTTATATTATTTATTTTTCAATTGAAACCTTATGTACAAGAACATTCATGGCTTTCCTCCTTGACTCAATTTTTTTTATTTAACACATTTATTTATTTTATATGGATTACATCGTTTCGTATAATCACTTTAAAGTTGCTTATGCTAGTTAAAATATGTAAGTTAACCTTTTCTGTACATTGAATAGGATACTCTAGGGGAGAACCTCGGGGTTATGATTCATAACCGCGATTTTGAAGTAGGCGTCAAACAGAAATCTATTTTTTATTCGGGTGTAGGTTGGGTTTTTCGCTAATTTTTAATGGGATGCTTTTGGTATGTCTGTTAGGTTTTGGTAGAAGTTGTGTGATATATGTGCTATTTGATTTATTAATTTATTGATGTTTAATTCAAAATGAAGTTGTTTATTCTTATGAACCAGGGGGTTTAATTAAAAAATTTCATCTTTCGTCCTTGTGTCCATCACATTCCTCTCTTCATCCTCTCAACCTTATCCTTTTATCTTCAAATCATTTTTGCGCATCCTGTCGTCCACTTTGGACACACTGTGCGCGGGCTGGGGACGCGCGTCGTGAGAGGGGCAGCGCCGCGCCTTCCGCGAATCCCCGCGAGGCGCCGCGGCCACGAACCCAACAAGACGACGCACGACGCAGCGGACAAAGAGCCCTCCGAAATTCAATGCAAATCAATTCGCAATGGAAATCGCCTTTGGACGTCACGACTACAGGATGCGCCTGAAATATGGACGTGCTGGGAAGAACTCGAAACTTTCTTCTGACGGCACTACATCCCACAAGAAGTTTGGAATTTGCATACAAAATATTAGTAGAATATGAATCTTCGTAGTCTTCAAACGGTGATAAACGACATCAAGAGAAAATGTTGACGTGAATATATAAACACATACGTCTACCAAGGAACAATAAAAGTAGTTACCAAATCTGCTATTCCATCACTTGCATGAAACTATCACTGGAAAAAATTCATTCTCATGTAATGGATTGATTGGCGTTTCACGTCAATGGCTAAGATCATTAGTTCAGTAAGAGTAGTGCATTTTTTACGGGAGGTGGCGGTGATATTCACCTCCGCTCGATGCTGAGTTACGGCGGCAACCTACCGCTGGCTATCGGAATTTTCCCCAACCAGGCATCTCCAACAGAGGGCCACTGTCCCAGCCGGGACAAACTCTAAGGGCACGACCGGCCTCCCGGCATGCGTGGTAGTGTAGTGCACATAAGTGTAGGTTTGTGTAAGAACGGGATAAGGATAGGACAAGAAAAAGGAACGAAAAATCGCGTGCGGTCCGTGACCCGTTTGTTAGGGTACTGCTCCGGCATTCCCCTGGTGTTGATAGGAGAAACTACGGAAAACCACAACGATGAAAGTAGCCGGTCACTAGAATTTTCGTCCAGATAGCAACAGAACTCGACCCAGCTATCAACCTAGTCTGAAAATCTTGCCACCATCGGGACTCGAACCCGATCAGAAGCACTGCAGTGACATCAATCGATGCCCTGGACCACCTCTCCCTGTCATCATTTACATGTAACTTCATTTCCCGCTTTCCATTAGAATGCAGTGTCCAGAACCCGGCGCCCTCTGAATATCCTCCGAGCGGCGCGGCGCGCGAGCTGGGTCTCAGGGCCGTGGCGCGGCTGCAGTGGGATGCTGCGCCGGCGAGTGACGCGTTGCAGAGAGGCCCGTTCGCGCCCGCGCGGTTCTCAAGGTTCCCGCGACCGTTAAGCACGCAGCCGCCCCCCGCCCCCCGCCCCCGCCTCCTCCTGCCGCACCGCCGCCGCCGCCTGGGAAGAGCGACGCTGCCGTCGCAGGTGGAACTGCGCGAAGGTGAGCTGCTTGCTGCTGCAGGATCATTATCCACATTGTGTGCAGGCTCTACTTCTCCTTTGAGATCTTCTTCTTCTTCTCCTTTGAGGTCTTCTTCTTCTTCTTCTGAGGTCTTCTTCTTCTCCTTTGAGGTCTTCTTCTTCTTCTCCTTTGAGGTCTTCTTCTTCTTCTCCTTTGAGGTCTTCTTCTTCTCCTTTGAGGTCTTCTTCTTCTTTGATGTCTTCTTCTCCTTTGATGTCTTCTTCTCCTTTGATGTCTTCTTCTCCTTTGATGTCTTCTTCTTCTTTCTTCTTCTTCTTCTTCTTCTTCTTCTTCTTCTGCTTTGGGTCTTCTTCGTTTTCTTCGTCTTGTTCTTCGCCTCCATACTCTAATCACGTTAATACGTGGATGTCTGAGATCACCTTTTTCCTGCAGTACCGGAACCTCAATCTTAATTTTAGGAGAAAGAGCTCTGTTGAGTAAAACATCTACTCTACATTCGGTCGTCCTAAAGGCATTCTAGGCAGTTACGATACACAAAGCTCTATTCAATTTTTATTCCATACTCAAAACCTCTGTGCAGCATAAATAAAAAAATCAACAGGTAATTTGCCAGTAATCGTTGAGTCATTACTCCTTATACTCCACATTCAGCATCCGGCCCCGCGAAAGCTCAGACTTCTCTTCTCCGCCCCATATGGATCCCAATCAGCTTCCTTTTCAAAGTTCTAGAACGAGACCATTCATTAAAGATGCTAACATCTGAGAAATATAAGAGGTGACCAATTGAAAAGTTGCGGAACTTTAATCGATGTGGTGTATGGTGACACGCATATGTGAAGAAGGCATAATGGCCGATGTTTTAAAGAGCACTTTTAACTTATCTCGGCCATGTGAGTTACAGGCGAAAGAGTCCGCTCCAGTCTCGTGCCCTAGTTATCTCAAGGTCGGTCTGCGGTCCAGTGGATAGGACATTCTGCTTTGAATTGCAATTCGTTCGAATGGGAGCATGTATCATTCAGGTGATACCCTTTCATTCTTTTTGTTTGGAGACCCAGAGTTTGTGCTTGACCACTGATGAATACAAAGGATTCCAAATGTGTGTGAGAAATTCTTATTCAATCTCAATTCTGAGGCGATGAACCAATTATGAAGTGATTTCCTAGATGGCGAGAAAATATGCAGGCAATTTCTAAGATCATTAAACTAGTTAATTTCTTAGTCCGTACTTTGAGCATTGTAAAAATAACAAACTAGCTAATATCAATTGAAACGTTCTCTGGAAAAACAATGAAGTGATTGAAATAAATGTTTTACTGATTTAGATGTAGCAATATTTGTAGGAAGTACAAACCAATAATCAATCACCCAACAAGAAAGTGGGCAAAAGGGGGAGTAATGTACCCAAATTAGATAAAGCATTGTGAGCCCTTGATTCTCGTGTTCTTGAGACAATATAGGAAAGTTAAATTTAGAGGTTGTGATGATTTAATGATAAAAGAACGATAATTACCTAAAGGACAATAGTTGTCATCGACAAAAAAATGTGGTAAATAATACAGGCGATTTTAGGGTCAAGAACCAACACGCACAAAATCTGAAAACTTCCCATGGTACGAAATAATGAAGTCAATAGAATAATCAAACCAATTTTATTTTAACCGAAAAGCAATAAAGTTCATAGTGTAACACTACGATTTCAATAACTTTTTCTCGTCAACATTTAAGCAACCATTTCCTATCATTTAAAATCAGATATTTCTTTCACGTGCGGTTCCTTGCTTGAAATCCATGGAAATTTCCAAACATTGTTACTTAAGTTGAGAAAGGCTAGTGGGGGCAAAAAGTTATAGCAGTGCCCCTTGACTTGAGCATAAGAGGCAAAATAGTGAATAAGTTATCTACTTTGATGTAATTTCCGACACATTTTAAATTTCTATGAATACAATAGTTGAAGTAATAAAATTAACGGAACTTCAACCAATCGATATTTTAGAGACCTCTTTCCTCGGTCCATCTTCTGAAACAATACTTATTATTCGATTTCTTCGCTCAGAAATTGTAATGCTAGCAGCTGTGAGTATGTAATCTAAGGTTCCTGTGACATCTATCAACGCCATAGTCGGTTCGGCCGATTTCGGATTAACTAAAAACTGAGATTTCCTGGTAAATAACAGTCCACACAAAGAGTTTGAAAGCTGAATTCACTTGAACGTTTGGAAGAAGTCTCGATTCCATCAGCAATATATCCAACAGTTTGAGTTGTTCATCCGAACCGGTTTTGATCACATTTTTATATCATTTTTCTTTGCTTTTAGAGCATTTCTAAAACATTTTTCGAGCATTTTATTGATCACTTTTGGCGATGTTTTAGTTAAGGGTTGTCCAACTGACGGCTCGAGGGCCACATGCAGCTCGTGAAACCCTTTATTATGGCCTGCGAAAGGTTATTAGTCGAAACTGAAAGTCCTTTAGACCATGTCGGGCGAGAACATTATGCGCCTAACTCACGCGACCCAGCGGGTCAATCATCCTTAATGTAAAAATAAGTTGAGATTTAAGGATCTTTTGGTAGTAAATTCATAAATTCAAAATCATTCAAATGTGTTTCACAGTGTTATGCATGCTACGGCCTGATATCACGCATGGTTCCATTCCCTCCCTCCCGTTTCAGAACAACCGGGAAAACGGTCGAGAACAACAATATGGGAAATCAGGTGTGGATCGCCCGAATAATGAAAAACTGGCCCGCAACCATATTGAACGTTATTTGTAGCCCTTCGGGCCTTTCAAGTTGGACACCCCTGTTTTCGGTTATCGAAATCACCACTAGAAATGGGTTTAGATCGATCGATTGATTGATTGATTGATAGTGATTTCGGGAATGTCGGATACTGAGGTCATTAGCCCCGTAAGTGTAGTGTATGTTTCTTTCATCGGGAGGTGACTGTGATATTTCCCGTTGTAGGGCGAGATCCGCCTACCGTCATCTAGCGGGATTTTCCACTACCAAGTATCTCCCACCAGCGGGGCACCGCCTCAGCCGCGACAAGCTCTAAACTCCCGACCGATTTCCCGGCAAGTGTGGTAGTGTAGTGCATGTTAGAGTACGTGTCTGTAAAGGGTGAAGATAGGACAAGAAAGAGGAAGGAAATATCGCGAGCTGTCTGTGGCCCGTTTGTTACGGTACTGCCCCGGCACTCACTTGATGTGATCGGAGAAACCACGGAAAACTACCGAGCAGAGCAGCCAACTTTTAGACCTCTCGAGACAGCGACTGAATTCGAGCTAGCTGACAAGCTAGAGTCGAAAATCCTGTGTCCGTGGGAACTCCTCCCTCAGACCTCCTAGTCAGAGGTGTTGCAATGACATCAGTTGATGCACTGAGTCACCTCTCCTGGTTGTGTGACGCTTGAGACTTGGATGTCGGACACCCCTGTTTTACGCCATCAACATCCGCTCGCTAGAAATGAGTATAGGCTCACCTGGAAGCCGGGGTTGTCGATGCCGCCGGAGCGGCGCTGGTGGCGGGGCTCCTCGTTGAGCAGCAGGGCGACGGCGCCCGCGCGGCGCTCCTCGTCGCCGGCCGCCGCCGCCGCCGCGTCGTCGCCGCCCGCGCCGCCGCCCACGCCGTTGCACGTGGCGGAGGGCGGCCCGCCGTTGGCGGCGGGCGCGTGCGCGGGGCGGGGCGGGCGCGCCGCCGCCGCCCTCCTCGCGCTTGGGGGCGGCGTGCGGGGCAGCGGCGGCGGCGGCAGCGGCGGCCGCGGCAGCGAGCTCGTGCTGCCGTTGGCGGTGGCCGTGGGGTGGTGCGGCCCCGCCGCCGCCCCGCCGCCCGCCGTGGCCTCCGTGGCGACGGGCACGGCGGGCGCGGGGGCGGACTCCAGGCCTGGGCCGGGCTCCAGGGCGCGGGCGGGCGCTACGGGCGTCGGCTCATCGGGCGCCACCTGCAAGCGGAGACAAGCGCAAACAATAAGTCATTTCTTTGTACATGGTACCTCCATCATGTAGTACATGGTATGAATCGAGTAGCACTAGCTGTGTAGCTTTCACAAATCAAACGATAATGGAAGGGAATAGGTTGCCTGCAGAAGCCTATGAACCCTTTCCTCGAAGCGTTGAACAGTTTAGGAAAATAATTTAGGGTGTTACTAAATTAAATGAAAGACTTAACTAAGAATAGTATGTTATATACCGATGCAGAAGTGTTATATTGTGAAGTGAGGTGTCGTGCATTGTAGAGCAGAGAAATAACCAAGGAATTGATTCAAGGGTCATAGTGAAGTACAGTGCACTGCAGTGTGGTCTTCATTGTACAAACATTCAGGGGAGAATTAGATTAAAGGTTTTTATCTTCATTTAACTTCTTCAATCTACAATCTCAATTTTGAGATTTCCCTTTGTTATGATAGTTTAAGGTTAATTTATTCCTTAATAGACCCCGATGATAAGAAAATAATGATGTTTGAGTCAATAAGCCTTCTTAATCGCCAAGTCCTTGAATTAAGACATACGGTACTCGGTAATATCTTTCTGGTATGACGTCACTATCTCACTTTCCTTAATTCACTAAATCGTGGAATGTATAGATTGAAAGTTGCTCAGAATGATTTAGTTCATTTACATGCCTACGTGTATCATTTTACTCCTACATGTAAGGATGAAAAGTAAACATTTTAAAAATATATTAGTACATTAATGAATATCACAAGAAATAATTCTATTTCGGCAATAAAAATTAGCACTTCACACTTCCAATATTCCACACATTTTCTTACTCATATATTAGTTCAAATTTAAATATATTGATTTATTCCAGAGTCCGTAATTTCAATAAACACACTCATTAGTATCTATCTGTGCCGTTGAATGCTATAATTGTCCCGTAGTAACCCTCAACAGTTTTGGGAGATATCCACCGTTCATTAAAGTACCGGGTATATAATTGATATTTGGAAAATGTAATTAGACACTAATCAGGTATGTGTTACCTGTAAGTTATTACAAACAAGTGTAAGTAAACGGTAATTCTTTGACATGCCAGTAAAAGTGAAAAAAATACAGAAATCGATGTCTAATATTTTTATAACGAATAGCCGGGAATAAATGAAACAGGTTTTCTATTAGTTTCTATTGTTTGAAGATATCTGTAAACGAGTGGATGTCACTAATATTTCATCATAGGCCTTCCAACTTGAGACTTTTAGATTTTTCTGCTCTTGTTGTTCCTTTGTGGATTCTGTCATTGGATAAAGAGAGTTTTGTTAACTAGGAAGTTGAAAGACTGAACTAATTAGATGCAAAGACCTTGAGTCGTTAGCGCCTACACTCTCACACGTCGCGCCATCCATTTAAGTAGCTTCTATACGTCTCTCACCGCCTACTCGCGCGGCCCACGTTCTCCGACTACCATTGCTCGACTACCTCACCCATCGTCAGTATTGTACATCAAGGACTACAAGAAAGACACACATTCTATGATGAGCGTTTACTGTTCCGGGGCAAATAAAATACTAAGGTCATTAACCCGTAAGTGTAGTGCATGTTATATTCCAGGAAGTGGAGTCTGGAATGGAAGATATACCGCCGAACAAACACTTCTGCTTGCTGGGGTTTTCCCTCCAGGTATCTCCCCCAGCCGGGACACGCTTCCGACTAACCTTCTGCATGCGTGATAACATGTATGATAGTGTGTAGCTTAAGGTTGTATTTAAGTGTCTACAGGTGTAAGAGAGGAAAGGTAATGGGATGAGACAGGAAAGATCACGCGCGGTTCGTGGCTTGTTTATTAGGGTACTTCTTCCGCATTCTCCTCAACACAATGAATGATTTCGACCCAGCTATGTAACTAGTGTCGAAAGTCCCCTACCGTCGAGGACCGAACCCTTTGACCTCCCGGTCCACGATACGGAAGAGGCAACTGGGCAATTTTGAGCTTGTTCGCTTGAGGAAGTCACATAAAGACTTCTAACGTGACATTTCCTCACGCAGTTTTGAGGTACGAGAAGCTCTCAAACAAAATTATATAATGAAAAGGCAACGGGTATGAAAAAATTCTGTTCAATCCACACTTTCGCGCTTTTCTAAGTTTCTTCAAAACACCTGTACTGACACCTGTCATGTGTGAAGGTCGTATTCTTCAAAACTAAAATAGAAATTGAAAAAAGGAAATTCCAAGAAAAGTGAAACGGAGGAAGAGCGGGGAGCTCGGTCATCCTCACTCAGCACAAAACGCCCTCTCCTCCCTCGCACGAAAGCTGGCGACCATTTCGCCCCGTCATTGGATTGGGCCTTGCATAACTACGCACGTTCCTTTCGCACAGTGTGATGTATATCTAAGAAGCGCACATGACGTATTTGTTACTCTGTGCTTAATTGTACTTATAATCCCAATTTTCGCGTCAGTATCAAGCTACACATTTTGTTCCACTTTCTTGCATGTTGGTGATGAACTATCCCTGAAACATGTCTGTTTGATTTTTTTTAACTTAATACTATATTATTATTATTATTATTATTATTATTATTATTATTATTATTTTATTTCTGTACTTTTCTCGGTAAGCATTGAGAACCATTCATCTATTCATACGACTTAGGCTCTGGCAAATGCAACTGGTAATGACAGATCTGAGGAAAGACCGAGAAGAAATTCATATTTGTCCGTCGTTCAATTTAAGAATTTTCGCACAATATGGCAAGTCTGTAGGATTAAAGCTTTTTAGATGGTTATGCAGATTCTATAATTACTATTATTATTATTACTACTATTATTATTATTATTATTATTATTATTATTATAGTTGTTGTTTATCACATATATAGTGGAAGACTATTTTTCTCCATACCTTCTAAATCATGAAATTCCAAAACATTTCTGGCGGAAACATTCAAAAAATATTCTAATTTTTAATCAAAATATTTATATTAAGTTTTTGTACATTAACTTTTCCAAAAACAACGCGAATATTTCTCTACATCTAGGAACTCATATTTTTTCATTCTCAATGAAAAAAATCACAATCAATTCTGCTGTAACATGCCAGCTGTAATTTTGGGCATTACGCACATCACCCAGTGGCTAGGATATCGCAAGACTGCATTGTCGACAGCTGGGGCCAGCACCACGTGTTCGGCGAAGGTGTCCTCCGCAGAAAAGAATCATCGCGGAGCCTCGTGGAAAACTCATTCCGCGCCCGTCCTATCACGACCTGGCTGCCAATCTCGGCCCCCGCACCGCGCCGCGCCGCCGTAGCGGAATGACTCGCACACCAACGACCTGTTCCAGACGGCGTTCCCCCCCTCCCCCCGCCCATCCCACCGCACTTCGGAAAAAGACGAACGAAAGTGGCATGGCAGCGTTGCCGCGCCGGCTCCACCTACTACACGTTCGGCTGCTCCGTCTTCACTTCTTCGCGGATGCTCTTCAACACACGACACGCGTCTCAACGAAATACTTTCAAGTTTCCTTGAAGGCAGTGTGGTGTTTTGACTCCAGTGAACGATAGTTTTCTTCAAATAGTTATTCAGTCTAAATATTTTCGAGATAATATATTACCTTTCAATACTCCTTAAACACTGTTCGAAATTTTCTTTTCAATGTACGTTTTTAAATTTTGTCTAACTGCATAACGAAAACAATTTTTGTTTAATTATAAGTTAAATTCATAAAAGGTAAGTGTTCATTATAAACAAACTTTTTTTTGTTATTTAAGGTCGCATCAACATCTAGGTCTTTAGCGATCACTATTAGAGTTAAAGTTATGGGAACAGTAAAGATGAAACGATATGGTGATGCTAAGGGATGAAAGGGGGAACACAAACACAACCATACCCGAGGCGGGACGCGAAACCGCGACCCTTCGGTCCGAGATCACTACGAATCTACTGCCTTTGCGATCTCGGACACCGGATCAACAACTTAAACTTATATATTTCCAAACTCTACATTTTATTATTTACATTGCAAACTTCTCAATATTCCCTTGAAATAGTTGTGTACTACAAGAAAATGCATTATATGTTAAGAAGAAGTAGTGTCATGTGGTCACGCATGTCGAAATCATTTCGAAGACGAAAACTCTGAGCCCATGAAGCAATTTACTTTCGTTATGATTGACCAGAAAACATTTATAAAATTGCAAGTCAGTTCACAGAAAGTTTTGGAGAAAAAGAGTTAAGTAATTTATATTAAAAATAAAACTATAAAAAGTATATCAAAGTGGATATTTGTTTTCTGAATTCAAATTAAATTTGAATGAAGAAAACTAAAGTCTGGCAGTTTGGCATTCAATGGTTTTCTATAGTTACAAGTTTATTAACTTTTTTAGAATTCTTAAAATAAACTCTCTAGCAAATATTTTACCACATCTATTTAATACACCATTTTTATGGAAAAGTTCAACAAATATTATTTATGGAATTAGTACCGAAAGTGAGTGTGTGGCGTACGAATGTAATGCTGTCGGCTGAGATGACGATGGGCGAGACTTTCTGGACGATTCGATTTCACAAATATCACAAAATTTGAGCTAAAATATCTTTGTAGTTTTCATCTTAAAAATGATTTCTAGCCATTTCACTTACCGTTTTCGGACGAAAAGAAAGCATACTGCATCAAAACACTGTATCAAATATTCTCACTAAGTTGTCAAGTTGTTCTGTCGAGGTTCTCACTGCGACTACATCACTCCAGTCACGAAACTGACACTGGCGGAATGAGAAAATTCAAGGAAGCAAAGTAGACCAAGTATTTGTACATCATCCTGGGCCTGATAAACTACTCTTTGTTCGGCAAACAATACCGTGAGTTGGACTTGAATTTTGCACAACTCCTTCGACAGTGCTGTCACTTTAGTCATGTGAGCTATTATTTTGATTACAATTTGTGTCGAACCCTATAGGGGAGCGGCGTTTGTAAGTAATGCGGAACCTTAATAAATAATAATAATAATAATAATAATAATAATAATAATATTATTATTATTATTATTATTATTATTATTATTATTAACTAAAAAGAAGAAAGAAGGAGTAATAATAGACATCGCAGTACCATTATCCCACAATATCAAACAGAAAGAAATAGAAAAAATTTCGAAATATGAAAACTTATCTTATGAACTAAAACATATTTGGAAATTAAATTCTACCAAAACATACCCACTCGTGATATCGGCGGAAGGCCTGGTCAGTAAAGACTTCCTTAAAAACTTAACAGAACTTAAACTACCCAAAAACGTTCTGAACATAGGACAGCGCGCAGTTTTGTTGCAAACAGCCCATATCGTAAGAAAATTTTTATCATAAGTCCATATATAAGATGAAGTTCTTCTTCTGTGACCGAACCTGTCCCCAAAACAACTCCGGGGAAGGTGAGCATTTCTACCAGCAAAAATAGCTGAGAAAACATAGGATAATAATAATAATAATAATAATAATAATAATAATAATAATAATAATAATAATAATAATAATAATATGGAAATCGCAATAACAATCTCATGTAAAAACAATTTTCATTCCTTTCATGAACGTTGGGTAACTCCTGCAGAGGCTGTGGTACTTCCTATTATTTTGTCATTCCGCCTACAGAAAAATATTGGCATGAAAATTATTTGATGATGACAGTATTCAAGAAAAGTATTTCAAAACTTGTTTTTATCAGCGGCATACCAGGAGTCAGCGATGGACCCTCAGGCAGTTTTCTTGATCTATCTATGTTTAGGTAAGGAGTTAGTATTTCATCGTTAAGGACCTTTATTAACCTTAAATGATAGTTTAGTCTTTCAACGCTTATCGGATGTTTACAAAACAATTCGAAACCATCACCATGCGTTATCGCTTCGTGGAACTCCGGCGTTCTCTTGAAGTAAGGCTTGTCCTTAAACACGTAGCCATTTTACTTTGGTACCTACCGAACTAAAGAACAATTCTGTATACGGAGCAAAATGGTGAAAGCTGAACTAGTGGTCAAAACAAAAAGGACCATTGGTGTTCTAAAATTCCTGGATGGCATTGTATGCAACTGTTAAATTATAATAGTTACATTAATTATTCTTAACTTGAATTCATTTGTTGGACAAAACAAACTCGTTGGTCTATTGCGTGTGCGAAAGCGTAGTCAACAAGAGTGCGGGATCTGATATTCGATCGCGCCTAATTCAATATCTACCCTAATTAATTTTAAAATTCTCTCAATTTGTTCTTTATGCCATGCATCAATTCTTACAAAAATTGTTTACGTGACATCTAGGGAATAAAGTAAATCACCTAACCTTTAACTGTATTCACACTTCCAGAGCATTATCACCAGGCACTATGTACAGCTCATCTGGCTAGTGGAAGAATGCATTTCGCGATGTTCAAATGTTTTAAGGCCTGCCAAAATAATCGTCTTGTAGACATTGTCTTGTAGTCATTGAGGCAATGACTTCCGACGTCAAAATGCTACTAATTTTGAGAGTATGTGAGAGTGCAGAAAATTCAATATTTGCCCGCCCAATATTCGTCAATATTTGCCCTCAAAAGATAAGTAAACTTCGTTAACAACTTTCACTGCAAGATTTCTTTCACCAGTTCCAAGTCTGAGCAGGAGGTTTCGCATTTATCATCAATGCTACTCTCACACAAACTGAGCTATCGTTTAGTTCTGCTCTTTAAGTGTATTGCCACTGAGGTAGATGTTTCATCTCTCTCCTCTTTCGTGTCGCAATGCTTCATTTACCCACGATAAGGGACTCTAGTTAAAGGTTGTCTTCAGAAGATAATCGAAGCTTACTGAAAATTTTAGGCAGAGGTGAAACGTTTTGTTGGTATATCGAGAAGACTGTATTTCTCAGAAATGATAACACACTTTTTTATTACGAAATGAGAAATAGAAACCATTTGCTGACGTCAATAACGTCAAGGCTGATTGGATATATTCATATCGTTCACCGTTCCCTCAAAATAAACTGAAAAATTAATTTAATGTCCATAAACGTCTGAGAAATATTTTTTTAGAACTAAAGAGAAAAGTGTTAGATCTTTTTAATATTCTTTTGACAATTTCTTAGATGCATTTACTTTGAAGCCACAGATGGAAAATCTCTTGGAATATGGTTACAGCTGATGCAGGCTCGATCAGAATTTCTCAATAATTTTGTCTGATTTTGTATTGTTTATGACCTTTTTCTGAGGCTACCTATCCATGGCAGTTTTGCAAAAAAGTAGGTGAAAAGCAAACTGGATTAAATACTTAATTATTTTTAACGCTTATACTATATTCACAAGTATTTCGCATTAGATGAAAAATCGCTTTAATAAGATTAGAAGAGAAGTAGATCAATATTGCAGCTTGCCAACAGCTCTCAAATCATCCGCTGTGTTTTGTGGGTCAGAAGAAACCTGCACCAGGTAGAATTACTGCAATTTGATCTAAGAAGTGCTGGGGAGGAAGGAAAGTTCATGAACGGATTATGTTCCATGCCGCTTCGTCCTGTTAAGACAAGCAGCTGCAGCAGGTCGAGATTAACGCCACCAAGTAATTGTCTGAGTGCAATGAGAACCAGCGACTGTGTTTTTTCATAAGTTAGAAGTAAAGGTATGATCACAATGTTGAAATGAAGTTAAATACGTACACACAGTTTTTACAGACCAAACGAATATATGTATAATCAGCGAACCCGGAAAGGCAGAATGATTCGAGGCTAAAAATTAATAAAAAAGTAATTGTTGCTGTTGCAAAACGACATTAAGAAAAGTCCCAGAAGACCCACTCTCCGAAGGAAGTAATCTTCCTAACCCGAGAGGTCAACTAGTCAGAAACGTCGGGCCCGCGAAGTGGCACAATTTGAATCCCAGCATCGCGCATGACATTCAAGCGTGACTCTCCGTGCGAGCGAAGAAAGAATAATTTTCGTCGGAAGAGGGGGGGGGGGCGTCGCCGTCTGTGGGCCAGCCCCAGAGGGCCCGAGGCAACGCATCGCATCCCATCGCATGGCATCGTTTCGCTTCGACATCGCATCGCGTCGCATCGTGTCGCATCGCATCGCGTCACATCGCATCGCGTCACATCGCATCGCGTCACATCGCATCGCGTCGCATTACGTCGCGTCGCGTCGCATTACGTCGCGTCGCGTCGCGATTACGTCGAGACGCATCACACTGTCGCGTCGCGTCGCGTCGCATCGCATCGCGTCGCATCGCATCACATCGCTCGCGCCGCGTCGCGTCGGAGGCAGCGCGGGCGGCGCGCGCGCGCCTCTGCGCAGTGTCGCAACTGAAGGGGCTACGCGGCGCCAACGCGTTTCACTTGTTAGCCAACGAGCAGCGCGCGCCACGCCGCCAGCCTCCCACGCCTTGCTGAGAACACGGCCGGCGCGCCAAGGCCCACCCCACCACACACCGAGCGAACGGGGAAGTAACAACGGACGAAGAAAAAACGCGAAAGGGAAGAAAGCGACATAGAAAAGGAGCGGAAAGAAAAGAAAGAAAAACCGAACGAAAACAGTTGAAGAAACGATAGAGAGAGGAGTTAATAAATGGGAGAATAGAAACATTTCAAACAATAATATAAAGGCCAACCAAAATGGAAAAGGTACGATATAAATATAAACGATTCGCAAATACAGGAAAAATACGTAGAAAGACAAAATAAAGAAGAAAAGAAGGAACTGAGTAATACGAAAAGATTGAGGTGCGGTTTCGTCAGAATGTTGGTTGAACTCTTGACTGGGAACATATCTGACTGAAAGAAAAGAAGAAAAAAAGAAGAAAAACTGACTGCAAAAACTGACATGACTGGGGAAAAGGATATAACTGGTCGTGCATACAATGGCGTGAGAGATTGTAGCAATACCCCTTTGAGCATTAGGTACAATTTTACGACAAATACATGATTTTCACATTTCTGTTTTTATTTAGTTTCTAAAACATTTCTTTACATATTACGGACGCAAATAGAATCCAGTTAAATTGAACACAATAGTTCACAGACTAAATTCCATTAATCCCCATAACTATAAGTAAATTTTCTGTAAGTTTAATTAGCAATCATCTTATCACTGAAATCGGATTAGTTTGGCTTCAGGACGTCACCTCTGCTGAGAACATGGCCGGCGCAAAAAAAGCCCCGTAACTCCGAATGCAGACGAGGAAGTAACAACGGACGAAGAAAAAACGCAAAAGGGTGGATAGCAAAAAAGAAGATTAAATGCACGCTGAAGAACGGAAAGGAAAGAAGAAAACAAACAAAATTATGTTGAAGAAAAGAACTAGTGCTGCTAAAACAGCATGTACTTTCTCGCCCAAAATTACACGAAAAGTACTCAAATTGTCGAAAAATTGTCTTATTAATCAAATAAGAAAACAAAGGCCAACAAAAATGGAAAAGGTAAGAAATGTAATGAGATTCACAAATACAGAAAATGTTTATAGGAAAAATTTGAAAAAAACGAAAGAAGGAAGTAAACAGATGAATACGAAATGGGAGAGGTGAGGTTTGGTCAGAATGTTGGTTGAACTCTTGACTGGGAAGATATCTAACTGGGGAACAAACTGACTGCAAAAACTGATATAATTGGCTGTGCATACAATGGCGTGAGAGATTATGCAATATCCATTTGAGTATTAGCTACAATTTTACAAGTACATGATTTTCACCTTTCTGCTTCTATTTAGTTTCTAAAACATTTATTTATATATTATGGACGCAAATAGAATCCAGTTATATACAACACGATTCAACATAATGCATAAATGTGAATAGATTTACCACTAATCCTCTTAACTAAATGTAAATTCGCTGCATGTTTAAATAGCAAAGCTTTAATCATCTTAACATTCGAAGTTAGTTTGGCATCAGGGTTACTTTGTCAGTATTAAGAGAGAATAATAAGGAAATTCTGTTGGCCTCTGGTGGTGTGAGGTGCTAGTAAGAGAAGTACAGCAGCCACATGACTTTAAATCATATCGATCAACTCGAAAATTGAGGCCTTAAATCATCTAGCAATGTTTTCTGACATCTATGTTACACAGTGAATGTGAATGTTTGATTACAAGCCCTTTTTTCTGATAATCTCATTCTGGCCTAATCATTATTACAGCCGTTCATTAGAACAATGATGTTCAAAATCATATGATAATTGCATTCTTTATACATTAAACCGGGTAAGATCGTGATAACTGCCTTCCAGAGAAATGATATAAAATATTCGTGCAGAGATGGTAAACCTAACTAAAAATCTTCCTAACTCCATCCACCTTACATTCACAAAGAAAAGTGTTTTCTGCATTTTAATTTGTTAATGCTTTGAATTTATGCTTAAAATAATTTACAATAAAAATTACTTTCTGTTTAAAGAAGATAGATTTCGCAATACAGTTTTCTGAAGGAAAAAAAACGAGTTTTACTTAATTGCGCTGGGAGACGATTTTCATCTCTTAAACGGCCGGATCATCAATAAAAAAAACCTACAAACTAACATAAGTTAGGTTTGATTATGAGTATTTCGAATATATAAGATATTACTATTGTTCAGTTAAGTTAAGTTAGTAGACGATGCACTGATCTAAAATTAATCAAAAATAATAAAATTTAATTGCATACGTGATTAACTTAAACAAACCCATGAAGTGTCTTGGTAAAACCTATCGTAAACAACACAATTTTAATTCCCACCAAGGACTCGACATGAAATAAAACCCCTACGCCTTTCGTGAGACCAAGACCTTCACCGATTCTCGAGTTGTATTACTTATATGATTTCCGGACAAAGAAAATGACGGAAGTTGACATTTAAATTCTAATAATTACATTGTCGCTTTACTCCGTTCTGAGACTTCTAAGAGAAAAGACTGATTAAAATTACTATAATATGCGATTGTACCACTTAACTGAAGATTGGCAGAAGATATCGCGCAGCAAATTTGGCTGTCCTTCACCAGTTTCAAGGACATCAAAAAGATTCTTAATGAGTTTCCTAATATTAATTACATAAACGAGTAAGCGAATACATGTATTATTATATATACACATTAATTTTGTAAATAATAGTTTACGTGTTTCTGAATTGTTTATATGCTTTTAAAATGTAAATTTTTGCCTAGAAAGTATTTTTTCAAACCAACTTTTGAGATCTTATTGCGGTTCAATTATCTTATTCGGAATATCCAAGAAGTTTATTAGATAAAATATGCATACAATTGCCTTAAGAGCTTCTTTTCGAAGTTTCAACGTTTCCTCCCTAGACATTCTGTATGTATGTATGTATGTATGTATATGTGAAAATATATTTTCTTCAATGTCACAAATTTCAATGAAATTGTTCACAATCTAAATGAATTTTAAAATGAGTAGATAAAACGTTTAACATTCTCATTAGATCTTTAAGTAACTTCTGATTTAATAGACTAATAGATAGTAATGTACCTCATCAAGTTATTCCAGTTTTCAATCCTATAAAGAAAACGTTTCGAAATGTTCCGCCCTGATTTCTTCATGTTTATAATGTGTAAATATAAACACTAAAAATTGTAAAAGCGTCGAGAAGTACTAACAAGTTAACACGTATTAAATAGAAAGAATTGTAAATGCAGAAAGCTGGTATTTTATTTAATGAATCCATAACAATCAAATTTCCCAAAACAATCAACTCAACTATTGTTATTTCTATTTCTATTGTTAATTCCAATAAAACAGAAGTTTTTTGAAACAAAGATCTTCTGATCTCACAAATTACATGACTAACAGAAGTTCAACTATTTTAATAGACATTTAATTAACCTACTGTAACCCTGCTGATGCAGGAATCCTTTGCCCTTGAAAGGGTGTTGTAGGCTAATAATAATATTAATAATATTAATATTAATAATAATAATAACAATAATAATAGTAATAACAGACATGTAATAACTAATTAATATTCCATTTCATAAAACATAACGTACAAATTGGTCCGAAATTAAGTAATAATTAGTAAACGTCAGAGCGCATTCGTGTTCATGGAGTGACTGTACGAAGCGATCGATTACAGGCGATTCATGCTAGCGCCACAGACCGGGCGCGCCTGCCGCCTCCGCCACCCGCCTCGCCTCGCCCCACCCGGGAATGCAAGGCGCCGACCGGCCTTCCCGCCTGCAGCTCGTGCCGCCCCGTTGCACGCGCCGGCCGCGCCCACCGCACCCCCTCCCCGCGCTCGCTCAGAGCGCAGCGTAGGAAAGTCGGCCACTGGACAACCACCACTCCCATCACCGCTGCGGATGGCAAAAGTCATTAAATGCCGATGCTCAAAGGCCAAAAATAAGACGAGATATAAATTATATAAAAAAATGTATGTGTGTTTCTTAAGAGAACGTTTTCTGAAACAATTAATGAAGCAGTTAATTAAACCACGAAGACTGCGAGGTTAAATTCAGCAATTTCATTCGTCGTGATTTTTAATTATGAATTATAATTATGTGTGTAATGCACTGCTGTCTTCCATAATTACCGACAAACGATTTAACTGACGAATTAACTTTAGGTTGGAACGATCAACGATACACTTTCATGAATCACAATCACTAGAATTTTATGAGAAGAAGAATATCGAATATCAAAAAATAAATGATTTAAAAAATGAACTGTCTTTAAAATTAATGGGATCAATTCAATAATAATATCGAATACCAATTTGTTTCAAAACAATGAAACTGTTTATCTTACATAATAGTTGCATTCTAAACGGCATATCCTCTCATTTTCACTTTAATGAAAGGACATTATTTCAATCGAAGATAGCGCAAGCTGACTTCTGTGGTTACAGATAATAATTTAAAACGTGCCTATACAATTTACAATTACCGATACAAATTGATACCAAAAGGTCCTGGAGGATCCTGGACAACAATTCTAATTGTATATCTTTCCATTCGTATACACTAGGACCACAATTTTCCTATCTTGATCCCCGTCCCCTGTCTTCCGAGCTCTGCGCTTCCATTCCCCACCGGGCGCTGAGCCGTGCGAAAGCCGGCACCCCTCTCCCCCCGGCCCCCCGCCTGCCTGAGTGGCTGCGGAGAAAGCCACTCGGTCGACCGGCCACCGCCTGCCGCCCGTGCGGCTCGCCCGCTCACTCACCCACCCGGCCACCCGCTCGCCCACCCATCCGTCCATTTATCCATCCTCCTACCCATCCAGACATTCATTTAAACATCCATCCACCATCGCACCCACATACCCATCCATCCACTCACTCATTGACCCACACATCCACCCATCCATCCATCCAGTCAGGGATCCATCCACCCACCCGTTCATCCATTCACCATCTATCCCCATCCATCCATCCATCCATCCTCATCCATCAACCCATCCATCACCCTTTCATCAATCCATCCACCCTACCATAAATAAACCCTCCATCCATCCACTCATCATCAACCAACCATCCATCCATCCATCCATCCATCCATAATCATACATACATACATACATACATACATACATCGATCCACCCATCGAACCATCCATCTAACCACCCACTGCGCGCCATCACAGCTGCCCGCTTGCCACGCCACTCCCGCGCGGCCCGTGTCGAGGCCGGCTCCCCGATCCCCGGACCTCACGCTGCAGTGGCGGCTCGGCGTGGAGCGGTGCAGCCGTGCAGAAACAGAAACTGAGAGTTTCCCCAGGCGGAGTGCGTCCAGCTGACTCAGCGGCTGAGCATGACCAGCATCCTTCTCGCCTTCTTCCATTCGAGATATTAGGGCAACAAATCAGAAACGCAGGCACATAGATTACCCAGATGCAGCTTTGTGTAGTTGGTGGTTGTTGTTTTTTTGTATATCAGCATTATAAACATCATTTTCTGTTGCAAGAAATCGTTCATAAAAGGGCCTTTTTTAACGCACAAATGATGTATTAGATTCGACGGCACGTATGATTGCGTCAATATGCATTCAGCCGCGAGATAATCGTGAGTAAATAAACGGAACAGCCGACCAGTGTTTTCCCGCACAGAGGTCAAATACCAAGACGTCACCAGAAAGTTGTTTCGCAAAATTAAGTTTGATTCTCATAAAAATTTATAATGCTGTTATACAAAAAGTAGCATACGCAACTCGTTTATAATGTTGCTTCAATGCATTCGTCCAAATTTGAGAACTCGTTCCTAACGTCGCTCGTTTTCAAAATATGTGCACATGCAATGAAGCTTAACATTATAAATTAATTGCATAAACTACTATTATGCCGTCGCTCTCATTAACTTCCAAACAACGCAATCTTCATATTACATTCCCTATGCCCACGTAGGCATACTTTCCTTAACCAAAGTTCTTTCTGAACAGTGTTCCACAGCGGAATGACATGCAACTGCAGTTATTCTGAGGCTGATACCTATTTTCCGAAACCATTTTATCAAATTTGCAATTTTTTCATTAATATTATATTAAATGTGCTAGTTATTTGTTCATATTTTTATGAATAACCAAGACCCAGAAACAGAATATATTCAAATAAACTAGTAGACGAAAAGGAAAATCCTTTTCCCTACAATTTCATTTTAGCGGCGAGATAAGTTCAACGATATCTACAAAGGCTAACAGTTTTCTGAATAGTGGCTGATGAGAATAGTCTTCCGGTTTACACAGGCCATTGTGAGCTTTATCTCAATACCCTTTCTAGCATCTCCGACGAATAGGGAACTTTTGTCCTCACATTTCTAGGTTACTTTCTATTTTTACGAACTAAAGTTTTATAAAACATATATCGAGCGACAGGTCAGAGTGAACAATTTTACAACTGGATTAAACACAAATTTTCTCAGTATGATTTGTTGCAAATTCACAACAATAGACAGTTGGTAGAACATTGGTTGTTTTTGGCCTCTGTAGTTTACTTCCATGAGTAAACACATTGTTGTTTGCAAACGAAAAGTGAAACGTTTTCACATTCACACCAAATGAATGACAACTCTCACGAAACGCGCGAAATAGTACTAATAGGAACACTTACTACCCATATGTTAATTTTTGCTGTATCCCGCAGAGATTTTCTTTTTCTTACACCCAACGCAAATCAAAGCAAATCACTGTGTGCTCAAACGCAGAACAATGGCCGAGTTCCTTTACATTGCGATTCTTATACTCTTACATATGTGCATATCACACAGAACGCTGCTTAGCAATCGCGTATCACTACAGATGATGGAGATACCGTCATCAACGAAACCTTTCTGTGCCTGAACTCTCAGAGCAAGACTAATATTTCAAATAACAAGTTGCGTCCCGTAACTTGACGCTGAATTGCTACCTTGCTTAACCGCAATCGCACGTTCCCAAACCAAAAACTCTCTCCATTCAACGCGACCGAACGTTGAAACTCCGCCGAAGAATGGCAGACGAGAACCTTTTTTGTAGGAGGAGTTCGGGTAAAGCTTTATTAATCGGTGGAGCAATGTTCTCATTTTATTACTATGTTTGTATTACTTCTTTCTGCTAGGGCAGTTTCTTAAACCATTGTCAGAAATGATGTGTCACATCTAGTAACGAGCATTTCTATAGAATTTTTTTTTATTTACACAATGAAAATTTACAATCTATTTCATTCCGAAATGACGAGTAAAAAAATTCGTATTGTTGGAAATCATCTCAATGTAATGTAGGGTGTGCCTTGTCAACTTTTCCAAATGTATGACGAGATACGTCAGTAAAATCATGCAAAGTGTAATGTTCCTAGTATGAACAAAATAGCTGTTTACAAAGCTGTTTACTGGAAATGAAAATGAAATATAATTTGGTCTCGACGGCAACCAGGGTAAACAATCATAGACCAGCTACGTTTTCTAAATAATAAGAATATCTTACTACAAATAATAACTTTATAATCAACAGTTATATATTTTGCTCGTAATTTCTCATCGAAAAAATGGAGTGAACCATCTTCCAGGGAAAACTACAGAGGAAAAAATTTTAAAATGTTATCAGAAATATTGTAACAGTAACAACTAAAATGAATATTTTTATGCAAGAACGGAAAATAGTTTCTAAGAGTATGAGAAGGAAAACTGTAAGAGTAAATTAATTTTAAAAACCCGTCGCCAAGAACCTCTCTGCCTGATATTCTTCGTTACTCATTAACTTTAATGAAAAAACTCATAATTCAGATACAGAAAATCTCATAGTTACAGATACGCACTTGTAATGAGTAATACTCTGAAAATTGAAATAACAAACTGAAAAGTAAGTATTAAAGTTACATCCAACTTCGTTTCTAGGAAATTTCATTAGAAGTAGGTAAAGTACGAAGAATGTAGCTTTACTATGCGCACATTTTGTTTACTTTCCTTTTGCTTGTAGTGGTAGGAGTAGAGCTTAGGCTGAGTTTCTATTTTGTTAGCAATACAGAAAAATTAAATCTGCAGTTCATTTACCGTCACAAATAAGTTTTCTATATTCGGAAACGAAAATATCTCGTTTTTGAAATGTAAATCTCTCGCTTTTTTAAATTTATAAAAGTGCGCAGATTATTCTGTCCTCCATATGTTACATACAGTATTTTTACTGTTTTTGACTAAATAAATAAATAAAATGTAAGAATAAGGATTTGTTTTTATCATACACTTATCTTAGTATTACATCACATTCTGTTTCCTAATTTTTCAACGATTCTTATTCAGAGCCACACGTTAACACAATTTATTGCTCTAGAGAACATCTGGACAAGTCTGGCATTCGTGGCAGGAAATTGGAACATTGCACAACTCTTAACATAGAAGGTCAAGTTTTATGGGAAGGTTTTAGAAACTGAACGGATACGTTTAAAAAGAAATAAAATATTTATGAGTATTAGAAAACTTTCCCACAGGTATTATACGAATGTTAATTCATTAGAAAATACTGTTAAGTAAAATAAATTTCTAAAGCAAAGTAAATTAAGAATAGAAGTGAATGCTCAGAGTTTAAAGTTCAATAACAGCTAAAATATTCAGAAACTAAAAGTCTATTGATCACGCAGCATGCAGATAAAGTGCAATAATGTAGAAAGAGAAAGGGAGAAAACGTTGAAGGCAAATTAAAAATCCCAGTGAGGATAATTGCATGAACATCACAATAGATTGTTAAGTTTAAACTTCGAGAAGTATTCAGCTCTCAAGAGATAGAGACTTATGAAGAAGAAATATTTTTGACAGAATACATTTTGCGGGTCGGAGTAAGCTTGAGAGCAGTTTTGAAAGAAAAATGTTTGGAAAGCAATAAGACATTTTGTCAAAAAAGAAGATTAGTAAGAACAGTAAGAAAGAAGAAGAATAGGGGTCAAAAAGGAGAAAAATATAATGAAGAAGAAAGTTGTAATGCAATGGAAGGTTGAAATCAAGATGGCTAGAAGATAAAGTAGAAGAAACTTTTCAACTCGTTCGAAATCATCAGTTCCTATGCATTTTCAACCCCCTAGAAAGTTGCCGTATCTGCAAGTTTTAGCGCCAGGCAGAAGTACACATCCTTAAACTCAATTGATCACGTGACTAACAACGTTATACGATCGTAAGGAACAATGTTCAGGTGAGTTTTAGAAATTCCGACGTTGCGTTAAAACAAAAAAGAAGCATTTTAAGTGTTGTAAAAAGAACTTGCGTAATATGTCAGAGAATTGGCAAGAAATTAAAAAAAAACGGTAAAAGTTAAGAGTAAACTAATCTTAATCACGCAAGCAGTTTTATATTTTATTGCCCTGCGCGAAGCGAACGAAGTCTTTTTCTTGAGAATGTAGAGAATAACAATGTTCGTTATGAACATAAGACAAACCTAACACAAATATAAGATTTCATCTTGTATTTCGCGAATTTCTCAACTGTCATCTTTCGAAAATTTTCAGTTAATTGTTGCAAGAATTTTAGATATTGGTAAGGATTAATTGTAACTGCTTCACACACGACAATCAGTTTATCAGAGTAGGAAAAACGTAAGCTTTCCCGTTTATAGGCGGTCATTTTGAAGTTCGTAAGGTGACAGTGGAAACTACTACAAGCATGCACTATTTATGAAGGTAGAAGGTCATAAAATTAGGACGTTATGACTCCAAGGTCCGTCATGTGACTATTATACTTAGATTTTTCTATAGTGGCCGATAACATTAGGTGATTGTTACACTTCCTGCCGTATAGAATGAATCTTTTTAAGAGTGGTAAGCCTATTTCTGAGGCTACGAGCCCCGTTGAGTAGAACGTTCACGAATTAAAACTATTCATTTTATGATGCACGGGGTGTAACAATCATATAATGTCATCGGTCACTATAAAAAATCTAAGTGTAGTGCATAACGCCCCTATTTTACACGTGGCGGTAAAACTCCCTCCCTTCTCAACAAAAAGATAACAATTTAATCACGAGACTTCCGTCTTACAGTTTCACAACATACATCAACTTCTTTAAATACTCAGAAGTTATCGCTGGTAATGTCTAAATAATGCATAATCCACAATTGCATAACACCCACAACCGTGGAACTGAGAATCGCTCGATCTTGTCTTCACAACCTCACGAAACATTCTGCTTGTTTATAAAAGCCCTCTAACATGATAACCCCGTAGCTATGTAGAGACGTCGTCCTTGGACTGCAATAGTGGCATAACTCAAAAAGTCAGATGATGATGTAAATGAATTTGAACTATCGCACTGTATTGAAATGCATCATTCTTGCATTGACACATCTGCCATTTGTTGGTGGATTACTTTACTGTAAATTGCACTGTTTATGCTGCCGGAGTCTGCAATTCTGGAGAGTACATTAACTGAAAATTCGTTGTGCTACTATTTCAGCCCACGAGAGAAATTGCAAAAATAACCTTCTACCTTACACTACTCCACCTGACTGTTCTCACCCCCAGGTAAAAATGAATTCCTCAAAGAAGAAACCACGTTGACAGGTCGGGAAACAAATGAACGTCGTGAAGGGCAATGATATTGCAAGAAATAGTGATGAAGCTATTTACAAATGAGGTAAACGAACGCAGTGAGAAAATGTGTGCATAGACGTATATTTCCAGCAATGGCCAAGTAGTAGTTGTCAAAGCGGTCCCATCTTATAGTCATCTCTGTACAACCCACGCGCTGCGAGCGTTCGCGCGGTGTCGGAGCAGTGTTGCCAGATTCGTTCTTTGAAAATCCACCATCGAAGGGATAAAAGTCCGCCCAATTCCCCCAAATCACTGAGTGATGAAAAACAGAGCGATTAAAACAGTTAGCTCTGACATTGGGGCTGAAAATAACAAAGTTGCTGCACCTTCACAAGATGTTTAAAACTAAATATCCTTATACACTAAGCCTATCTATCGTAAGCCATCACTATTTGTGGAATTTTTAGAAAAGGGTGGGCACGGTTACATGTTTGTTGAATTGAAAATAAAAAAACGGGCTCTGACGGCACATTTACAAGATTTTAAGAACTAAAACTCTGGTAAGTGGTCCATATTTTTCAGAAGATATCGTCTGTACAATTAAAAAAAAAAGTGGGTACTATTAATGATTTAAGCAAAAAAGCATCGTATCGCCCAAAATCCTCCCGAGAAACATTTTTGGGGATTCCGCCCATTGGGCGGAATCCCGCAAAATTTTCTTCCCCCCAAGTCGCCGCCTTTTTTTTCGCCCACTCGTCGGAATTCCGCCCAATATGGCATCCCTGGTCGTCGCCGGTGGTGGAGGCCGGGTTCCTGATTCACCCGCGCGTTGCAGTCTCCGCGCTCGGCGGCACTGCGTGTCACGCAGGCGGGCGCCGAGGGCGAAAGTGGATGGCGGGTGGCATGCGCGCACGCCCCGCTGCGGCGTGCGTGGGCCACGCCCGGGCCCCGCCCCACACGCCGCTTTGCGGCTCGTGCGTTGCGATCGGAATTACGCTCGGGAAGGGATTTACGTGACTGTCGGTCTGGGCTGTCCGCGTGATGCTGGTACCCCGCGCCATAAGACTGAAGTATGACGTCACTTAAATAATCACGAGTTTATTGCATCACTGTAGCATAAAGAACATTTGTTATTTTAGAAATATACAAAATTTATACAGAGTTGTCTTTCTGACATTATTAAAATGCATTATGGATAGTCAGAAAGTATTACTTGTAACGGTTCAACGTTGAAATTAAATTAATCTTTTCAAAATATTATTCCATAACTGATACGTTGCAATGAAAGCAAGTCACAGTAACTTTATTTTCATAATAAACAAAATAAATTGATATAAATTATATTACGAGAAACACTGTCAACAATTGTGTAAAGAATTTCCAGAAATACATTTTCTCTACAATTCCACCTGAGTAATACACTAGTTGTGAGTTATTAATAATATACATCCTGTGTACATTCTTTATAACAATAAACATTCCACTCTCAATATATTGTAAATGATGATTTGTCATGACAATGTAGGATGACTCATTTACGAATACTAATTTATCACGTTGTTGAAGTGACAATCATTATAGTTGAAAACTAAAACAAATGTTTCGCAAACAAACTAATTGGTCTACGAAAGTGACAAATATTTCCGCTCTTGAAACTTTGTTTGCATTTACTATCATATAATATTTGTTTATGTATCAAGGTTGAAATTTTAATTAATTTTCAGAAGAGTACTTTACCCTCAGAGACAGAGTGAAATGAAGCCGAAGAAGCCGACAAAGCGAGTCCGAAAATCATTACTTTTCAGCCGATTTACAAACAAATTTTTGAATCATCACCTTAATAAATGTTCAGAAGATGACGATTTCATAAATTATAATCGAATGTAGTTTACTTTAAAACTTGAAGAAAAACGTCGTTAAACATTGCAGTTCGCATAGTGTTTCTGATATTTGTAATTTGAGCCATCAATTATGATTTCTACCGTTTTAACTTTTTACTAAAGGTTCCGCATCATCAAGCTAATGTTTTATCGCCGAAGAGAAAGAATATCCATGAAATCGTAATCGCAAAAAAAAAATAAAAGTAATGACTGTTTTACTTTAAAACTTAAGAAAAACGTCAGAAAAATTGAATTAGCATACGAAACAAAGTGAAATGTTTAATTACAGTTTAAAAACAAATATTTTCCTTCGCTTGATGTAAGTTTCGCTAAAGTTGGTGCCAGAGTCTTTACACACGTAACTCAATAAAAACCTTAATCTTTCCACACTAAAAAAAAAATCTATTTTACGGACGATTGATGCAGCATTAGTAAAAAACTATTCTATGAATTATTTATATTATTATAATAAAAATCCTGTACGAGGGCCAATAGAAATTATATACGGTGAGGATTCTCAATTGGTCTGAAACGGTTTAGTACTTGTTTATCTTCGTGCGGAATGATTCTAAAGGGCATTGCATCGAAAATTACCGCAATCGCTGCCATTCGGCTGGCACAACGATAACCGTTGGACCGTAACGCATGCGGTAGGCAGCGATGACGTCCACTGCGTGGCGCGTGACCCTGTGGGCCTCCAGAGTCCTTAACACGTGACCTTTCCGCTCGAACTTTGCTATTCAAATTGGCTAAACCTGCGTCGCACGCGCCCGCTCCAATTTTTTCCCCTCCGTCTACGCCTGCGATGTAGAACAAAAACCCAAAGACCCCTGCTACAGAGGCCGAATACAGCCTCTCGGAAAGCACTCCTTAAAAAAAGGGTCACGCTTGTTTTCGAAAGAATGACTTCCTACTGGTGCACAAGGTACTTCCTCGGTTGAAGGAATGTTTGACTGCAGTGGTTTGAATCTACAAAAAAATGGTAAATGTAAACAAAAAAGGGAAAAAGAGGTTGTGAAATGAATGGATCATTACAGTGTTCTACAACGAATTATAAAAATATGATCTTTCCTCTGAGAAAAGTTAGAAAAAGCCAAGAACAGAAAAAGAAGCGAATAAGAAGGAAAAGGTGAATGGAAGGAGGAGGAAGGAGAGGGAAAGAAGTAGAGGAGAAAGAGAAAAAATGCATTAAATGTGCAACATTCAATATTCATTCTATTATCATACATGAAATTTCTAGTTAACTTCAAGTGAATGATATGAAAAGAATATTTTATCCCAAAAATATTTTTGAAAAAACGAGCTTTCAGTACCCTCACCAGATCAATGATGATCGAAAGTTCATTGAAAGGTTAGTTTTTCATTTTCTTGAATCTCAAAAGAACACACAATTTTTCATTTGGTACATTTTAAACAGAAGCTAAAAATAATTATGCAAATAAAAGTTGTTTCTTTCACCTTTTCACTACATTTTACAAAAGTACTGTCTATGTAGCAATATCTGCTCAGTAGCAAATGGGCAGAACCACTCCGAAAAATCATAATTTGTAAGATTTATCTTGAGAAATAAATGTCACTAGTTACTGGCGTAATCCACCTTGGCCTCCTGATACATTGTCACCCACCTTGCGAGGGACAAGTGCGCGTGCACGCAACACGAACCCACAGAAACCGCAGGCGAACGGAGAAGCGACCCTGGCCTCGTGTAAAATCATTCCTACTACAGGGGGGGAGGAAAGAGCGATTGCTTATGCTTTTCTTAAAGAAAAAAATATTCTTCCTAAAAAAATTGTTTTTGTGTTGGAGGTATATGGTTGAAAAATTACAATTTTTCAACGAAGATTATGAATGTCCAATTGATCATTCATTATATTGAGGGGAGAAAGAGCGATTGCTTATGCTTTTCTTAAAGAAAAAAATATTCTTCCTAAAAAAATTGTTTTTGTGTTGGATGTATATGGTTGAAAATTATTACATTATTTTCATTCGAAGTATTATGAATGTCCATTCGATCATTCATCATATTTGTGTCTTATCATTTTTCAATATACTTTCACCATAGTAACAGCACTGTTCTAATACTTATGGTAGTAGGATTATCTATGAAATTAGGATAGTTACTGAAGGAGGATAATTACTGAAGCTGACTATACAAAAGAAACAACTGAATATCTTGCACTCAAATAGAAGTGAAATGTTAATGTGACAGACTGCTTGTGCAAATGCGAAGATGTTCCTTCGAAGGGTGAAAGCGTAATTCGTTCAAGATGGAGGTTCCCGCATAAAGAGAATATACTCGACAGATGGGTTCTAACAACGCAAATAGGGGAAAGTGTTAATTATCATCGAATCGAATTGTAATGGGAAAACACTTAAAATATTCTTCTAAACCAAAACGGACCTGTCATATAACCAAGTCTGGTAAGTAATTACGGCCGTGTTTTTCACCAACGATTTGAATGCTTGAACATTTATTCCATTTTTGCTTCTCATAAAGTCTGAGAACATTTTCAGTTATAAACGCGTACAATGTTCATTTCCACATCTCGGCAGACACCTGCAGTAGCGTTGGTTTCTATTCATAGACAGTTCCCCCATTTCAACACTCGCCGCAACGGCGGCAAAGAACGTTCACCGCCCGTTCCGCGGGCGCCTTTCACCCGCCAGCGACACTCGTCGGCAATCGACAGGTTCATCGCCTCGCCGTCCCTGGCGCCTCGCCCAGGGCGAACGCGGATGCTCGCGGCCTACGAGGACAGCCGCCGCCCATCTTCCCGGCGGCCGCGGGCGCGTCGGTCGACTAGCGGTCTATCACTTTCGCCGTGTCGTCTGCTAACGGCGCCGGGTCGTGTCCCGGGCGGCGCGACCAGCGGGCACCCCGCCGGAGCCCCGACGGCGGAGGCGGCCGCGCCGGTCCTTTGTCCCTAACATATGTCCGCGCGCCGGCGCGACATGCGCTAAACTCGCCTGGCAGCTTCGGACTGAGCCTGCGAAACGGCGGTTTATACACGTGGGATTTCAACTTCACGAAATGGACTAGCCACCGGTGATAAACAGACCTTTCCGGCCAGAATTCACTCCACTATTTGATACGTTCTCGTTTATGATTGTTGTTATTATTATTCACAATTATATGTATGATGTGTCAGGTTTTTTCACAATATAAACATTTTCCAGCGGTCATAGAGAGTTTCATTTGATGATCCTGCTGTCTTGAGTTGGCCACCTCTTGTAACATCCCAGTAGGTTAGATATTAAATAAACATGGCTGCGCCGGGGCGCGAACCCCGGTCCACCAGACACTCACCGCTGCGCCGTTCACGCACTCGTGCGGTCACTGGCCTCGCGGACAGCGGCGGCTGCGCTGTGCTGCGCGCTCGGCGACGGGCAGGCGGGGGGGGGGGCGGCGCGGGCCCGGGGGGGGGGAGGGCGGGGCGGGGGGGGCGAACGAGACTGCGCGCGGGCGTGCACCACCGGGGGAGAGCGCGCGGACACACGTGACACACACTGCGGCGGCCGCTGAGGGACTGGCAGGCCTCGCGCGCGCCGCCGCACCGCCGTCCGGACCAAAGCACGGGGGGGCACCGGCGCCTCCCCGCCGCTGGCGGGGACCGTTGGCGCGCGCCCGCCGCGCCGCGCCGGCCGGTGCACCCTCCCTCGTCGCCCTCAATGACGGCGCAGGAGGATTTGCATCCGCGGCGAGGGGATGTTTAACCGACGAGGGTGCAGTCGTCTTCAGCGTCCGGTCGTCCTCGCGCTTCTTTTTTTTCTTTTCTTTTTTTTTCTTTCTTTTGCACAGAGTTGAATTGGGAGTCTGTGGGGAGTGCGGTGTCTGCGGCGATCAAGGTCTTTGGAGTACCTGGCGCGGGCGGCCCTGGCGGGTGCAGCCCGGGACCGGGCCGCCATTGGCCCGCCGCCGCCGCCGCCTTCCCGGTTTTTCAGACCCCCCTCCGCGCTCTCTCGCGCGCGCGCGCGCCCTGTAACCTTGAGGCCCGCGCTCGACTCCCGCCTCGGCGGCTCCGCCGGCAAAGATTTACGCCGCTCCTGTGGATACGGAACTGCGCTGGCTGCAGCAGCGCGAATCCCGCCTGAAGGTCGACCGGGCGGCCGAGCACAAAAGATGCAGCACCTTAGGCAATGACAGGGCACGGATGCACGGCGACAAGGAGGCAGGTTACATACGAAGAAATGAAAGGGAAAGTGATACATAATTTAAGAAAACATTGTAATTTTCTTAGTATATCCATCATTTCATTCGATGCTGTACGTTATCTATTGATCAGTAATTACTAGATTTTTTTAAAGAAATCACACTTATTTAATTTTTATTAAAGTGTCGAGCATGCAAATAACCCATTGCTTTTCTTCTACTGATGCACACTGTTTTTCATTCCAATCGAAAATATGCCCCAATATTTAGAATTTTCATGTATCTTCCTATTCTGGCGGTGTCTTGAGAAATACGGGATGAGTTTAAAGGAAATTATTATGCTGAAGCAATTCTCGGAAACTATGGGAAATCGAACTATTGTCCTAATTCTCCCAGTGAATGTAATCAGTTATGAAACATTGAAAATAAAATTGATGTTTTGAAAACTGTTACCGGCATACTATAAGGCTTACACGGAACCGTAAAACAAAACCGTGACGAATTTTTAGCAAAATATTATTGCTTGATCGAAGAAATTCATTAAGGAAACATTTTTGAACCATTCAGACGCATCCCAGAAGTCCTATGCTGAAGAAAATTTATCCATTACTTTAACAGATTACAGCAACATGATCGATAGAAAAATTAACATTGGAAAAGAAAGAAAGAAAGAAAGAAAGAACACGGAAAAACTATCCGCACTCTTGGTGACCTTGCAACTTCTTTCACTTCAGACTTCGATGACAATCATTCGCAAGGAAGGGTTCGCGACACTCTCGGTTAATATCAAATGAAAATCTGGAATTGATTGAAAGGTCGTCCTTGCTGAAATTCGAAAAATATTGAATCAATCGACATTATTTTAACTAACTAAATATACATTCTATATTTTCACCAATATACTATCACAGAGAGAGGTGGCTCAGAGCATCAACTGATGTCACTGCAGTCTCCGTGAGGTCCTAGGTTCGAGTCCCGACGATGACTGGATTTTCGACACTACCTTGAAAGCTAGGTCGAGTTCGGTCGCTGTTTGGAAGAGAGTTCTAGTGGCCGACTGATCTGATTGGTGGTTTTCCGTGGTCTCTCCGAAAGCGAATGCCGGAGCAGTACCCTAACAAACGGGCCACGCACCGCGCGCTATCTTTCCTTACTCTTCCTTATCCTATCCTTTTCCCTTATTTACACTAACACGCACTACACTGCAACACATCCTGAGAGACCGGTCAATAGCTTAGAGTTTGTACCCCGCTGGTGGGACCACCTGGCTGAGGAAAAGCCCCGTTAGCCGGCGGTAGGTCGGCGCTGGATCTCACCATCTAGCGAGAGAAAATCATCGCCAGCTCCCGAGGAAAAACATGCACTACACTTACGGAACTAATTACATTATCAGTTAAAGCACCAGGAATCACTAATCAATCAAACCAACTTACTACATGTCATTATTTAATATATGGACTTGCATTTTTAGAACGGCAGATTGTTTAGAATGTTTGAAATTTTTTCCTTAAAAAACTCTCCTTAGTCTCACATCATGTACATGGGCAAAGGCAACAGCCTGGAGATTCACACATAACACCTCACTATTATATTATCGCGAGTAGGACATGCCACTGTGTTCTGACCTGGCATGAAGGAGATGGGAAGGTGTCGTGCACATTACAATTTAATTTACTCACAACCATACATTCCTTACAGTTACAACGAATTACGCCGAAATATGAAAAAAGGCAATTTATTGGAAAGCACCAGAATATCCGGCGTTGTGTCGGCTTTCTTTATATTCAGTCCTTGCGAATGAAAGAAAATATCAATTTATATAAACCACGGTATTTAAGATTATTATTTTTAATGTAATTGGTTCAAATTTTAATAAAATACCATAATTTTCTTTCATTTTATTTTACAACACATTTCTATTAGATGAAATTGTTTATCTTATGCACTGCTACTGGCCTCTAGCGAATAAATTAGGTACCAGTTTTGCTGCGGCACTACCGGGCTCTGGCGGAATATATTATGAACCACGTGCTCTAAGCGAGAGGTGAACTAGAGGTGCTCCAAATGACACAGACTTTCTCGTAGTAAAGTTTTCTAATTTCCTTGGTGTGGACTGACTTTACGATCTTGCCTCATTCTCTTACCAGCTGCCATCAATCGCCGGCAAAAATTACATTTTTTTTGTTGACATTTTCTCAACTTTTCAGTTTCTTAATAGTAAAACCGAAATGTGACTTCAAGAATATAAAAGAAGAGTATAATCTCGTACAAAATAGAAATTTTCAATTAAAAACTTGAAGCCACTTTTAAGAAAATGGCGTTAAGCGTTACTATAAATGCAAAATTTGAAGCTCTTTTTCACCAAAATCTATTGAGTTTTCGAAAAACTTCATTTAATCTCATTTGAAGTACTTTCACTAACAAATGCAACAATGTATAGAAAGAGATGGAAATGTGCATATTAATGGCGTGAGAAATATTTCAAAAATATTACGTTTGTGTAATTTTTAAAAAAACAAAAATTGCACCAAAATGAACTTTACGTCATATTAAACAGTTCAATTAGCACTATCCATTGGAAAAAATTGAAGAAAAAATGGGAGTCATTTTTCAGAAAATGGCTTTTGAGCGTTTCTGAAAATGCGGAATTTTGAGCTCATTTTGACAAAAAAACTTAAGTTTTTGAGAAACTTTACTTAACATTATTTAAATCATATGTATTCATAAACATAATAACGTGAAGAAATCGTCTCTAATGTAAATATTACCGACATGAGAGAAAAGTAAAAAAAATATACATTTTTGAAATTTTTGAAAAAACAAAACAAAAAATAGAGCAACATGGCATTTATGTCATAGTATTGGGTTTGTTTAGCACTAACTCAACCAAAAATTTAAAGAGAAAATTTGGAACCATTGTTGAGAAAATCTTGTTTTAGTTATTTTTGAAAATCGCAAATATTTCACTATTGTACGAAAACTAAAAAAAATTCAAAACTTCTTTATGACCTTAATACGATAATCTTTGGAACAAATTTCATTTAAAGGAAAAATCTCGGTCTTCAATTTTATTGTTGTAGGAAGACGCCGGAAAGAAATTCAAACTTTTGCAATTTTCGACAATTCATACATAACCGTGAAATAAGGACTTATGCTACCTTTATAAGTGCATTTTACTCTATCCTTACAAGAAATATAAAGTAAAAATTTGTTGCCATTTTTGAGAAAAATTTGAAAATGTGCGTGGGGCTTTATGAAAAGTACCCCCAAATTTTAAAGAATGTTTTTCAAAATCTCAAAGCTTCAACTAGAACCAGATCGACAGTGGTTTCTTGAATTTGGAATAACTCCTACGTACAGTTTATGCGCTAGTAGTGTTCACAGACGGACGGACAGACAGATGGACAAACGAACAGACGGACGGACGTTTGGCTTCCAGTTGGTTTTTCGGCATCAAGGACCCTCAAAACAGAGATACTGGCTACACCATGGGTTAGAGGAATTTTTCTCTTAATTTAGCAAGTGGTTTTATACCCTTTTTCGTCACCAGAGCCCGGCAATGAATTTTTTTCCGCCGAAAATTCGCCGTTTGTTTTTAGCTCAGCATTACATAACTTTCCCTATACAATGTATATTCCGCAGTACGTATACGAGAAAGTTACTAGAAGTGCTACAGAATGACATAGATTTTCTCAAAGTATAGTTTTCTAATTCCTTGGTGTGGTGTTACTCAATTCTCTGGCCAGCTGCCATCTATCGTCGCCCAAAGTACATTGTTTTATGTTTTCTCAACTTTTTGCTTTCCTAGTAGTACAAACGAATTATTACTTCAAGAATATTAAAGAGGAGTAAAAATTTGTCATAACTAGGTGTTTTCATTGAAAAATTTGAAGCGGTTTTCAAGAAAATGGTGATTAAGTATTACTGTAACTACGAAATTTGAAGCTCTTTTTCACAAAAATCTATTGAGTTTTCCAAAAAGTTCATTTAAAATCATTTGAAGCACTTTCACTCACAAATCGATTAAAATGTCCATAATAACGGAATAAGATGTATTTTAAAAAAATACATTTGTGTAATTTTTGAAAAAGCAAATGCATACATAAAAATGAACTTTACGTCATGTTAAACAGCGCACATAGCACTATCTATTACAAAATTTTGAAGAAAAAATCTGGAGTCATTTTTGAGAAAATGGCTTTTGAGCGTTTGTGAAAATGCAGAATTTTGAGCTCATTTGTACAGAAAATGGTTGAGTTTTCGAGAAACTTTATTTGACATTAATTGCAGTACATGTATTCATTAATATAATAATGTGAAGAAATCGCCTCTAATGCAAATATAACCGCGTGAGACAAAAGTAAAAAAATCATTTTTGAAATTTAAAAACAAAACAAAAAATAGAGCAACATGGCATTTATGTCATAGTATGGGGTTTGTTTGGCACTAACCCTACCAAAAATTTAAAGAAAAAATTTCGAGCCGTTTTTGAGAAAATCTTGTTTTTGTTATTTTATTGAAATTGCAGATATTGCACGCACTACTGCACGAAACCTACTAAAATTTTCAAAAAAACTTCATGAACATTATGAAAGAACTATTTATGGATAACAAATTTCATTTGAAGAAAAAATCTCTGTCTTCAATTTTGTAGTTGTAGGAAGACGCCGGAAATTGAGAGTTGACTTTTGAAATTGAGAGTTAACGGTGAAAATCGGACATATGCCACCTTTATCAGTGTATTTTGCTCTTAGCTTACAAGAAATTTAAAGAAAAAGTGTTTTAAGTGTAAAGTGAAAAGTTTTATACAAAATTTGGAAATTTGAAGAAAAAATTTGGAGCCGTTTTTGAGAAAATTTTAAAATGTCCGGGGGACGTTATGTAAAGTACCCCCAAATCTTAAAGGATGATTATTAAAATTTCAAAGCTTCAACTAGCACCAGATCGACATAGGATTCTTCAATTTGGAAAAGATCGTACGTGTGGTTCATGCGGTAGTTGTGTTCACAGACGGACGGACGTTTTGCTTCCAATTGATTTGTCGGCATCAAGAACCCACAGAACAGGGATTCTGGTTACACCATGTGTTAGAGGATTTGTTCTCTTAATTTAGCAACTGGTTTTATGCCCTATTTCGCTACCAGAGCCCAGCAATGAATTTTTTTCCGTCGAAAATCCTCAGTTTTTTCGCGCATCATTACTTAACTTCCTCTATACTACGTATATTACTCCGTATATACGTACGTATACGAGAAAGTAAAAACGAATTGCAATGGACTAAATTATCATTTTAAACATGAATGTAAAAATGCTCGCGGTGAATCTAGAAAACATATTATTTAAACTATTTATTTTCCGCATTTGGGTTGTGTTATTGTTTACCAAACTTTGGTGGGACAATGCGACAATTCTGAAGAAAGCTTGTAAACATTTCATATCTATTCTTACGCTACCTTTGTGGTATCAATGTCGGTTACACGTCATTGAATTCACTTTTATTAGTATAGATGAGTACACGTGACAGCTGTTTTATCTCCCACTGACCAAATCATTCTCCGAGGAAACGTTGACATTTCATGACATTTGATAATGCGATGAAAATATCTTACTATATAAAGTACATTAATATTTTATTACGTCATAAGCAATGTACTATACATTGATATGGGAGAGTAAAGATCTATGACATTCCCCACAATCAAATAAATGATTATCGATCGTTTATTGCTAAAACACTTAAATGGAGGCTATAGAATCCTGTTAACAATCTACTTTGAATGCAGAATGTGATACGCGCAAATTCGGGGTACGTAACGATTTCGTTTGGTTTCCGACAGCCTTTGCTTTACTTTGCGATCTCTTATCTCTATATTAGCTACCAACGGTCTTCAAGATACAGAAACGCTTTAGCAGAAGAGCCCGAGTTTACGGACCCATAACTGAAGGGGACTCCAAATTATGCCGAAGAATTTTTATTAATTATTTTCACCCCCAGAAGCAAATACACGAAGTACTTCGAGGGGGAAGGTAATTTTAAATCGTACCCCCGTAAACGAAAAAGTGTCGTTTTTACAATGTAAATTTCTTCTTGAAATGGCATTTGTTTGAAATTAATAGGAATTCTTCTTTGGTATGGGATATGTTCACTATTTGGTAATTATTTTGAATAAATTGAACAAAATTGGAAGAAAGATATGGGCTTTGGAGATGGGTGACATGTCTACCCCTGAGTTCGCGATCTCGGCTAAATCGATATTCAGTTCTCAGGAATGCCACCACTTGCTTATATGTTTCACTTGGGATGTCTCCCTGTATTGAACAGTTATAAACTACATGCAATTTTTGCAAACATGCATTGTCTGTGTATGTGCTCTAGTCCAGGTCGATCTTTCAAAATTGTTTAAAAATAATCAAACTAAAAAACTTTTTACTTGTGATTCAAGCAATTAATTTCGAAGCACAGTGAAATTCCAAAAGTTCAATCTCGTCAAAAATAAAAGTAAATAAATAACTAGTGGTGATACAGAATAGTACAGACTTTCTCGTAGTGAAGTTTTCTAATTTCCTTGGGGTAGACTGGTTTTTCGATCTTGCCCCATCCTCTTACCAGCTGTCATCTATCGCCGCCCAAAGAACATTTTTTTAAACATTTTCTCAATTTTCTGTTTCCTAATGGTGGAACCGAAATATTACTTTAAGAATATTAAAGAATAATAAAACGTCGTCCTAAATGGAAATAGTCGTTGAAAAATTTAGAGTCTTTTTAAAGAAAATGACGTGGAAGCGTTATTGTAAATGCGAAATTTTAAGTTCTTTTTAGAAACAGGAATCTATTGAGTTTTCGAAAATCTTCATTTGAAGTAATTTAAAGTACTTTCATTCACAAATACAGTAATGTATACAGATTGCCGGAAATGTTCATATTAACGACGTGAGAGATGAAAATTGAGAAAATGAACTTAATGTCATATTAAACAGTGCAAACACTATCCGTTGGAAGAGCTTGAAGAAAAAAATTGGAGTCATTTTTTAGAAAATGGCATTTAAACGTTTCTGAAAATGCGAAATTTTGAGCTCATTTTAACAGAAAACTGATGAGTTTTTGAGAATTGTTATATGACATTATTTAAAGCATATGTACACATGAATACAATAATTACAACATATTGCCGCTAATGTAAATACGAGTGACGTGTCAGACCAGACAAGAAAGTACATCTTTGTAAATTTGAAAAAAATAGAGCAGAATAGCATGTATGTTGTCTTATAGAGTGAATTTAGCACTATTCCTACCAAAAGTTTAAATAATAAATTTGGAACTGTTTTGATAAAATCTTGTTTTTCTAATTTTTTAAAGTTGCAAATTTTGCATTCAATATTGCACCAAAACTACTAAAATTTTCAGAAAAGTCTACATGATCTTAATAAAAGAACTAATAATGAACAAGAAATTTCATTTGAAGGAAAAACCTTTCTCATCAATTTTCATAGTTTTAGGGTGACTCCGAAAATAATTCAAACTTTCGCAATTTGCGAAACTTCAGAGTTAACCGTGAAGATCGGACCTAACCTACCTTTAGAAGGGTATTTTACTCTATTTATACAAGAAATTTAAAGAAAAAATTAGGAGTGGATTTTGAAAAAATGTTCGAGGAGCTTTATGTAAAGTACTCCCAAATTTTTAAAAATGTTTTTCAAAATTGCAAAGCTTCAACTAGAGCCAGATGGACAGGGGTTTCTTCAATTTAGAAGGGGCTAGTAGTGTTCACAAACGGACGGACGGATGTTTTGCATTCAATTGGTTCTTCGTCATCAAAGACCCCCAAAAGGGATTCTGGCTACATCACGTATTAGAGGATTTTATTCTTAATTTAGCAACTGGATTTATCCATTTTTTCGTTATCAGGCTCCGGTAATTAATTTTTTCTGCCGAAAATTCGCCGTTTTTTCGCACAGCATTACAAAACTTTCTCTACACTACGTATATTACTCCGTCTAATACGTACGTATACGAGAAAGTTAAAACGAATTGCGATGGACTAAATTATCATTTTAAACATGTTAAGAAAACAGCTCTTGGTATAGTTGCTTGTAATTGTCTCAATCAAATTAATGCTTGTTAGTATGTTCACTTTGATTCCTTTTATCCAATTCTTTCTGAATTTTTAGTATTCAGTCAAGCGATATTGTTCTGAAGGATAATATGTGCCCAACGTACGAGATTTTCCCAAATACTCTTTCACTTTCACCCCTCTCGTTTTTTTCTCTCCCTAACTTCCCCTTTTCATCTTTCCCTCTCCGTCTATCTCCTTCTTTGTACATTACCTACCCATTTCTAATCTGCATTCTCTTTCTCTTGAGTAAACACTTTCTATCAATGGTGAAATATCTAGTTAGCCATACGGTCAAGAAAAGATAACTTCTACCTCCTTGTGAATGTCGTCATTCCGAAGGCAAAGGAAATGCTTCTTACAACCCTTATCAGCAGATAGCTCGTAGCCAGGGTTGGTTAAAATACTTTCACTTTATTGTGTAATTACTTGGCCAAAATACTTTGTAAATAAGTCTTTAAATACATACTCAAAATACATTAGGTTTTTATTTGCTAAATACGTATTTAAAATACTTCAAATACACAAAATACAGAAAAAATTGTATAATCTTTTTTAATGTAACAATATAATTGCCAATTGAAATAAATTAGTAACTGACTGTCATAGAAATTTCTGAACAATAACTAATCTATTGTACAGATTGTTGTAATGTATCGAAACAATATGTATTCATTTTGAAACATAGAACAATATAAAAATATGTATAACACGATGGAATTTCCTTTTAAAACGATTAATTTTTCAAACAAATCATCAGACAATAAACCCCTAGTTGGCGAATGTATAAAACCTGTAAAGGAAAACAGTCATTCAACTGGCGTGGATGAACTGGTGTTAAAACGAATAATCGCTTTTTTATTATCGAATAATAATCCAGCATTTTTAATAATTTTGATTTAACATTTAAAAATGAAGAGAATTCAAATTCAACAACTAAAAGAAGCATTTATTTTAGTTTCAATGAGGTTCATTCACCCGCGGAATCAAACTAAAAGAAACTATCCTCGTTACCGTCTTAGGTATTTAGATATTTATTTAGTCAAAAAACAGTAAAAAACTATGTGAGGTATGAGGGAGAAAATCATCTGCGCACGCTTTCTTGAGTTTCAGAATCCCTTCCCAAGAATTAAAATATTAATAGTTAAAAGATGAAAAAAGTTTATAATAATAATAATAATAATAATAATAATAATAATAATAATAATAAAAATAATAATAATAAAGCGCATGAATTACATTTAAAAAACTACATATTTTCGTTCCCGAGTGAAGAAAACTTATTTGTAACGGTAAACGAACTGCAGGTTTGATTTTTCTGCATTGCTAACAACATAAAAACTCATACTAAGCTCTATTACACCACAAGCAAAGAAATAGCTCAACAAAACGTGCGCATATTGAAGCTACATTTACGTCCAGAAGCAAATCAAGGGGCCATCTCAACATTGCTCAATGCATCACGGAAACTGGACAAAAACCCGATCGAGACGGGGGTCATTGAACCGGAAGCTAAAGTACATTACTAGTTACATGCACATTAAAACTTTTTAAAATTATGCAATACAAATTAAAATTAATTCATTTTACTTTATCATTGTTTTGTTGAAATAAACATTTTTTTTATGATCAGTACAGTCTCTAATGTATAGAAACAGTTATCCAAAAAATTTTACTTTTAACTTAAATTTGTGTACCGACTTTAATTTTTAATGTCATCTGGCAATGCGTTGTAAAATAACGTACATGTATTGTCTATGGATTTCTTGTAGTAAGTTGTTGATACTGACACTTATTGAACATGATTTCTACGACGTGTGTGGTAATTATAAATATCAGTATTACATGAAAATATGTTCCCACCGTCAACAGTTGGGACAAATATTACAGATTCATAAACAAATGGGTAAGGCAAGAGGTAAGATTCCATGATCAATGAAAAAAGGCTTGCAGGGAATGAATTCGAATAAAAATTTCCTTTTGAAATCTAAAGGTTTGGGAACTACAGGATGAGGTTCCGCAGAATATTATGCTATATCTCAGGCGGGAATGTACATTTGCAAAATTCACTCAACGAACTGCAAGAAGGCTGACACAATTTGAAAGAATTCTGAAACCTAGAAATTTTGTTACCTTAACATCAGCTAATTGTATATTGTTTATTTTCGATGGAGCATGTGATTGCCGATTTGAAATGCAAAAATGCAGTGAAATCGTTTTTCCTTCGTTAACTATTAATTTATTACAAAACTAAATTGAAACTTCTGAATATGTACTATTTATTGTTTCCTTTTTGCAAAGAACATTTGTGTTATCGGCAAACAACTGTTCTTCCATTTTTAATAGGCGAGGGCATATCGTTCATATTGTGTACGTTCAACAGAAAGAGGATAGGTCCTAAGATCGAACCTTGTAAGACCCCATGTTCGATTGGCAAAGAATTGGAAAGATAAGAAAATAATGTCCTTTCCTGCCAGTACGATATTTCTACACTTTGAGATCAATGCTTAAGGTATGAAGTTATTTTATATCCAATCAAGGGCAATACCGCGAATCATTATCCAATCTAGGGCTATACCACGAATTCCATAAGAAGGTAATTTTGAGAGCAAGATGTTATGGCTAATAACGTCAAAAGCTTTCGAAAGATCTACAAATATCCCAATGGGTTCTTCATTTTGGTCCACTGATGAAGCAAATGCTTAAAGGAAAGAAAAAACGGTAGTTTCCGTAGATTTTGATTTCCTGAAACCGTGTTGTGAGTCTGAAAACGCTTCGTTTTGGGGGATTGTATGGTATGTGGTTAATGGTTGTATAATAGCAGGTGCACACGTTTTCAATAAACTGAGAAAAGTTTCCACTCGTGTATAGAAAATTCTCTCTAATATTTTTGAGAAAACTGACAGGAGAGAAATTGGCCGGTAATTTTGAATTTAATTTTTGTTACCTTTTTCAAAAGTGTCTCAAGTTTTGCTGTTTTGAAAATATCTGGAAATATTCCTGTGTATAAGGAAGCATTGATGTGGGATATGTGGGATAATGGTTGTATAATAGCAGGTGCACAAGTTTTCAATAAACAATACGGAAATTCATCTAAACCAGATGAATATGTATATTACTGACTATTCTGAGGATTTCGTTGGAAGAAGTTTCGGAAATAAACTTCGAGTCGAAATTGTTTTGGGAAGCGGATGATGTTGAATTTTGTGGTTTTAGTCCCTTCGAGAGATCAACCGCAATTCTAGAAAAGTGTTGGTTGAAGATGTATTTGCAAGATCCAGGGTGAGATTCGCAACGTTTTCTGGTTTACTTGCTTCTCTTTCAGTATCTTTTAAAACAACATTCTCTACGAAGTATCGAGATGACGTGGTTATATTTTTTAAAGATATTCCACTTTACTTTTGTTTCTAGCGTTCTAAGCGTTGCAAGCGTTCTTCATCGGTATTTTAAGTATTTCTTTTCATAAATGCACATATTTTATGTATTTAAGTACATCTATAAAATACACGTTCATAAAACGCAAAAATACAGTTTTTAAAATTCAAAATGTATTTAAAATACAAGTATTTAAATATTGCCTAACCCTGCAAGTAGCTTAGTTATTGATGCATGGCCATTGACTGTTTCACGTGTCAGAAACTTTCTCTTAGGCAGCTATTTGACAAATATCTTTGACGAACAACTTTATCGAAGTTCTTGGAACTTTGACAAAGAAATTTGAAGAACGTATTACATTTTGTCCAATTTTGTATGTAGTTTGGCTCGCGATTCAAGATGGACAACGTAGAAAAAGTTGTGTTTGTGCTACTTTATGCGTGATAATAACTAACCTATGTTTAATACTGAAGAAAAGGGTAAAGATGAAACGTTTGAGGGTGAAGTCATGGATCGCACGTCGAAATGCATCAATCATATTTTAATTAAAGAACTGCGAAATGAAGACCGGAAGACGTTTAAGAATTATTTGATGATGGACGACGAAACATTCAATTTTCTTTGTCCTTCTTCACGACCTCTTTCTTTCGAAATTGGGATCTCCGATTTTTAAGTTTCAAAAAATGAACTTAATGAATTTTCCAAGAACCGTATTTTCCACCTCTCGGGAAATAGTGTCATACGCGTCAATTCTTTTGGTTTCATTCTTGTAGTTCGGATGGTCAATATTATATAAAAATTCTAATTGCTCATACTCTGCAATTAAAACTTTGGTTAAAGCAATACTCCAGGGAAAAACCAACAAAGAAAGTTTATAAAAGAAATCTTTTATAAAATATAACTGTTACACTGTCATATTTTCTTTTATGAAAGATCTTTGACAAACATCTTACATTCAGTGCGAAACGGGCCTTAGGATGTGTGATTTACCACAAGTATTCTAAGTCTGGCCTAACTGGTTGGCAAAAATCTAGCTTCTCGAATTCCGATAATCCCCGCTGAAAGTAACTCTTATAACGAGGCGAAATCTCTTCAAGTACTCGCAAGGGCACATCGACTTGTCGGCTTGCCTTAGCCAGAAGCAAAGGACATTGTGGCGTCGTGCAGAGAAAGTGCCTGCAAGAATATAGTACGAGATTTACAAAGATATCTAGTTGACTATTTTCCAGAACTTTTATTTTTATTTATTCACTTGTTAATTTGAAAATTTTTTGTATTTTGATAAATAATTCACAATACACAACTGATAAACTTTTTAAAATGGAGGTTAAAATAAAAAAAAAGCTTCAATGAAACGTAGGTAAGAAATCTCCAGTAGATGAGTCCAGAAATCTCCAGACTGGAACAGTTCTCAATTATTCTTGCAGTGCACAACTTAACAGGGCAAAATCATAAAACAAACCACAAACATTTTACTATTTAAAGGTTTTTACATTCTTAAAAAATTGAAAAAATTCTATTAATATCCAATAAATGCCAATATTACACATATTTTTATCTTGTAATCATCTAACTGCTAATTGCATTTGAGATTTTATTCCACTTTGGACTCCAATCTTGATATTGATGAACGATGTTACCGATAAGCTTGATAAAAGAGCATGCAATTAATACACATATAACACTTTTCACAGAATTTTAAATCATAATTAACGAGAAATTAATACCAACAGACCTCCATTCCATTTACTTTCTCGCCGTACCACGTTTACGTAGTAAAGAGAAAGTACTGTAATACTGCAGTGGAATGCAGCGTCTTTTCGACAATGATGCAGGTCACATTTTTGTTGAATTCACTGGATTTTCGACAATTGCAGAAGTTTGAAATATTGCACTGTTGTTTTAAGCGACATTGTTTAAACGTTTTTAACACTACGTCACTCGCGCTGTTGGATACAGTCCAAGAGATTTTCTCTAGTTAAGAAAGGAATGTTAGCCTTCCACCTATTAAAACAATGCTTCTATTCCTCTGACGGTATCTGAGAAGAGAGTCGATAAAATTCTTATCTGTTATGCTCTGTGTAGCCATACACTGAAGTAAAATCGCTGTGCCTGTTTGATAGAATCCAACATACGAATACTAGTGTACGGAACGGTGTGTTTCCATACTTAATCAAAATGATATTTTTCTATAATATGAGAGTGTTTAATTTTTCAAATGTTGTTTTTGTGTGTTTCTCTTCGTTACTGTGCAAAAACATAAATATTAGATGATAGAAAACTAAATAATGCGGGCGTTGGACGTAGCCCAACGTGCTACGGATGGCCGTGCAAGTGACTGAAATACTATAAAAGCTTCAATATATATAAAGCATATTAACGGCGGGAGAGAGAGAGAGGGGGGAGGGAGAGGGAGAGGGAAAGAGAGAGGGAGAGAGGGAAAGAGGGAGAGAGAGAGAGAGTTCAAACAAATTACATTGGTGTAATTTTTAAAAAATATAAAAAGAATACAGCAAAATGAATTTATATGTTAAATATACATTTGCACTTAAACAGTGCAATTCTCATTATCCGTTCAAAAAGTTTGAAGAAAAAAATGGATCTTTTTACAATAAAAGCGTTTAATCATTTCTGAAAATGCGGAATTTTGAGCTAGTTTTCACAGAAAAGTTTTGAGTTCTAAACTTTATCAGACATCATTTAAAGCACACGAACTCGTAAATGTAATAATGTTAACAAAACGGCGCTAATGTAAATATAATCGACGGGTGAGGATAGTCAAAAAAATACATTTTTGTAATTTTTAAAAATGTTGAGAAATATGGTGTTTACGTTATCTCATGGAGTTCATTTAGCACTATCCCTACACAAAGTTTAAAGAAAAATCTTGGAGGGTTTTTTTTAAAATTTTTTTTTTTTTTTTTAAATTTCCAAATATTGCGTGAACACTACTTAAAGTTAAAAAAATCTACATGACCCTTTTGAAAGAACTAAATATGGAGAACAAATTTCATTTGAAGGAAAAATCTCTATCTTCAATTTTGCAGTTATAAGAAGAAAACATTTCAAAAAATTTCAATTGCCGAAAAAATTCAAAATCCTGCAATTATCGAAAATTTACAGTTAACAGTGGAAAAGGAACCCATGTTGTAAGTGTACCCCACCGTTATAAGTGTATTTTACTTTATTCTTACAAGTAATTTAAAGAGAAAAATGGGAGCCATTTTTGACGTTTTGAAAATGTCCATGAGACTTCATGTAAAATACTCCCAAATTTCAAAGAATATTTTTCAAAGTCGTGGCGCTTTGAGTTGAGGCAGATCGACCAGGAAATATCCATTCTGAAAAGAATCTACGTATGGTTTAGGCGCTAATGGTGTTCATAGGCGGACGGACGGACAGACAAACGGACAAACATTTTTGAAAAACCTTTTTCGGTATGCGGGGATCTCTTAACGTATTTCTGTTGAAATTTCGAAATCGATTTTCCGCAGCTTTACATAACTTTCCCTTTACTTCGTATATTATTCCGTAAATATGTACTACGTACACGAGAAAGTAACTCGTGCTACGAAATGGCACAGACTTTCCCGTAGTAAAGTTTTCTAATTTCCTTGGTGTGGATTAACTTTACTGTCTTACCCCGTCCTCTTGCCAGTTGCGATCATTCGCCGCCCAATATAATTTTTTGGAAGTCAATTCTTCGATTTCCTAGTGGTAATAGCGAAATATTTACTTTAAGAATTATGCAGCAGAGTAAACCGTTCGTCCAATAAGAAAATTTCTGCTGAAAAATTTGGAGCTATTTTTAAGAGAGTATAATTTAAACCGTAGTGTAAATGTGAGATTTGAAGCTCCTTTTTACAGAAATCTTTTGAGTTTTCGAAAAACTTTATTGGAAGTCATTTGAAGCACTTCCACTTACAAATGCAACAACGTACACAAATCGTTGGAAATGTGCATATGAACGTCGTGAGAGATATTTCAACTATTGGTGGTACGAAAAGTCACAGACTTTCTCGTAGTAATGTTTTCTAATTTTCTAGGCGCTAGTGGTGTTCACAAACGGACGGACGGAAGGACAAATAGGCGGACGATTTGAAAACAACGGGGTATTCAGACTTGAACATATCACCAAAGAAGAACTAAAAGAAAGAACTGAAATAAAATAATTAGAGGCGTTGTCTTTGCCAACAATATTGTTTATTGAAACAGCATTTTTCGATGGTTTAGCCATCATCATCCGTTTCCTGCTGTTTGGAAGCCAAAAAAACGACTACCAGACAACGTCGTTATGTGGCTTCCAAGCAGCAGGAAATTGATGATGATGATGATGATGATGACTAAACTATCGAAAACTGATGTTTCAATAAACAATATTGTTGGCAAAGATAACACCTCTAATTATTTTATTTGGAATCCAAACCACAAATCCACGCTAAACCAAGAGCCACCAAATCATACAAACAGTTAACTTGGTATGACCATACTGTGAAATATCTTTTTTTGGTCTCTTCTGATATTTCTACTATTGTTGACACTATTTCAACAAACATCTAATACTATGAGGGGGATTACTTCCACTGTTACCGTTAATATGGTTATTTCTACCGTTACCCTGCTATGCTCACAAGTTCTCTCGATGTTAACTCTAAATTATCAAGTTTATTTTCAACTTGATCATGGGTTCGACATACAACATATTACTCCTGACCTATTGCATGTGGACGTGTAATTCTATACAGAATCACGATTCCTGGAAGTTCTATTGATTGAAACATATTATTAGATTGATGACAACTAATATAATTTATCAGCCTTTCTCAACAATAAAAATTAACATTTATTTTTATATATTACAATTGCTATTGAGGTCATGAAAATTACTTTCTTTACATAGAATAATAAAATACCGTACGGGTTAGAATATACTAGTTGGTAAGCTTACTACAATATCTTATTAGATGGCTTCTCGGCTGACCAGCAGAATATTATCCATAGAATCCTTGGTATGCCAATTATCACATTCTTACCTATCATCAAAATAAAATAAAAATGTTCCCACACGTCCTCAACTATTTGGTACTAATAGAATTTAATATTTCCTATAAAATCAATCGCGGTCGCGACTTTCCCTATCAGTGTTTCGTATGAAACATCTACTCTCGTTCTGTCTTCAGCTACTTATTGAAAAGTCCTTCCATCTACGGAGCTACCCGAATGTATATTTCCCCGAAACACGGAGTCTATTTTAATTCGAAATTCCAACTACTACATTAATAAAATTTCCAAGTACAATTTAATACTACAATTTAAACAATACCAATTATAAATTCCTACCTCACTATAATTTAAATACTACCCAGCCTATGCTGAAAATCCGTTCTCACCTCACCAATCGCTTCTGTGTGTTCACTTCAATATCTTTTCTAGAGACTGATTCCTTGCGCCCTTCTACAAGATCACGGTTTCCAAAGCCATCTCTACACCTTTTGCATATAATATGTTCGAGGCCATGTCAATCTGCACAGCGCAATGACACCAAGCATGGAATATTACACTTTGTTGATCGGTTGGCCTAACAACGCAATTCTTTGACTTCAAGTTTGCATACAATGCCATTATTCCTAACGCTGGATGCCGATTTTATCATTCAAACTAAACCCGGGATTCTTGGCTTATCACAATATCAATAGAATGGTAGAGGAAAGGATATCGAAAAATATTTTTCTTTGACGGAGTAAGGAATCAATTCAGCGGACAACTTGGATTCAAAAAATTCAAAGAGAAATGGCGAAGAGGAACGAAAATTGGGAATATTTAGTATTAGTATACTAACATATGTACATTATTGAACATTATTTATTTGTTCATTATTAATATACATTATTACTCACAATTGTTTTTAATAGAACAGCTTCAAATGATTTCTTATGAAGTTACTCATGAAGTTTGTTACTCATGAAGATGATAGTTTCTTATGAAAAGTTTTCTATGAAAATTAGCACAAAATTGTACATTTTAGAAACTCTCGAACGACATTTTCTGAAGAATGTCTCCTCATTTTTCAACCAAACTTTGCATGTTTTACACTTCTAGAATACCGATATTCTTAAAGTCATATTTCAGATCTATTAGGGGACGGAAACGTTGAGAAATCGTGAAAAATTTCTTTTAGGAATCCATAAACAGAAGCTGGAAGGAGGAGTATCGAAAAGTTAGCGTAGACCAGATTAGAAAACTAGTGCGAGAAAGTCTGTGCCATTCTAAAGCACCTCTTGTTTTTAGTACTTACCCTTGAAATATCAGTAACGTTGATCAACGGCGATCAAAAAACTGGTGTGTATACACATTACTTACAACACAATTTGAAAATAATTCGAGCGATTTTTTCCAATGAGATTGTCACAACTGCGATGATGCCTTTTTAAAACGCCCAGTGACCTTGTCCAGAGAACAATGTTTTTGGAAGACCACTTTTTCTATCAATAACGTCAATCTTGGAGCTCTGGAAAACTGTTAATTTTATAGAATCTTTCTGGCCCACAGTCATTTGCCTCAGTCGACAACCAAACTCGTGAATAGGTGCACCTTTGCCAGTCACTCTTTTCCAGGCATCAGTTCTTAAAATTGCTGCAAGATTCTGTGCAACACGTATGACAGCGCGGAGATTATTACCTGGCAGCGTTAGCGGCAGCGTTACAAATGTATTCACCTAAAATGAGTAAAATGGCACAATATGCATTTATGAAGCAACAGCATGACATTGTTATATTACAGCGCTAAACACACTCCGAAAATAATTTGTATGAAAAACCTGCAACATTTTGCTAGTTTCCCATCTGGCTGGGATGTGCTCTGAAAAACTGAAACAAATCATAAATATAGTTCACTCCAATATGATCATTGAAAAGTTTTTCGCATTTTAATTTTTCGCACTTACGTACGCACTAACGTAAAAAGAGAAAGTATTGTAACCGTGCGCCGGAAAACGGCGAATTTTCGACACCAAAAGTGTTATTGCTGCGTAACTAAAATGGTAACTAACTGGTAACTAAAATGTGAATAAATGCAGATGCTAAACATAAAAATAATTCTCTAACACTTGGTGTCGCCAGAATCCATGTTTTCTGAGTCCTTCATACCGAAAAATCGATTGACGGCAAAACCGTCTGTCTGTCCGTGTGCCTGTGCACAACACTAGCGCATGAACCGCTCAGCCGATTTCCTCCAAAATTGATAATCCTCTATCATTCTGGCCGATATTTAGATTTTGGGGGTACATTACATGAAGCCCCTCTGATATTTTCCAAAATTAAAAAAAAAATGGCTCCAAAGGTTTTGAATAAATTTTGTTGTTGGATAGTGCAAAGGACTTAGGAGAATGGTGCAGTTCCTATTTTCGTTGACATCCCTGATTTTTCGAAATTTGAAAAAACCTACAAAATGGAAGATAGAGATTTTTGACTCAGCCCGTTGTACAAAATAAGCTCTTTAAAAAAGGTCATGTACAACGTTTTTTAAAAAAGTTGTTTTGCTTAATTTGCGATTTTTTTCTCAACAACTGCTTCAATTTTACTTTCTAGTATACATACGGAAGAAATAAACGTAGAATAGAGAAATTTATGTAATACTGCGGAAAATCGATTACGAGATTTCAACGGAAATACACGTTTTGGGGTCCCCTGATACCGAAAAAGTTCGTTTGTTTGTTTGTTTTTCTTTCAAAACGTCTGTCCGTCCGTCTGCCTGTCTGTTCGTCCGTCTTCTATTAGTTTTCGTGCAATGGAGCGTAAATATTTACAATTTTGAAAAATTACGAAAACAATATTGTTTCAAAAACTGCTACAAATTCTTTCTTTACATTTTTGGTAGGGTGTACCAAATGCACCCTATTCGATGACGTAAACACCATATTGCACTATTCTTTTGTTTTTTAGAAAATTACAAAAAAAAATTTCACTTCTCTCACGTCGGTAATATTTACATTAGAAGCGATTTCTTTACATTATTACATTAATGAATACATGTGCTTTAAATAATGTCAAATAAAGTTTCTCGAAAACTCAATAGTTTTCTATTAAAATAAACTCAAAATTCCGCATTGTCAAAAACGCTCTAAAGCCATTTTCTCAAAAATGGCTCAAATTTTTTCTCAGATCTTTCCAATTCTTAGTTGCACTGTTTAATATGACATAAAGTTCATTTTAGTGTATTTTGCAAAAAGAAACATTATAAACATTTGTTTAGTAATGGTGCCATGGGAGGAGAGTTTATTTATTTATTTATTTATTTTACGTCAAAAAAGTTAAAAACTGCGTATGACGTGCTATGGGGGAAAAGTGAATTGTGTGCACATTTTCAAAATTCTGTGATCCCGACACTAAGTCAGATACTACTTAAATTTTGAATTTTTGAAAGGGGAGAAAAAAACAAAAACTCCCATGTAATAAAATCTATTTTCAAGGATAAACAAGCAATAAATTTTGAATTTTGAAAGGGAGAAAATTTTGAAAGGAGAGCGCCGTCAAGTGTTTTTGAAGCATGACGAGCGGCGAGACATCGCATTTAAAAATTGAAAGAATATTCGTGTACGAGTCAAAAGAATACAACAATATATGGACATGAAATGATTCAGAAATGATACGAATTTCTAAAACATTTAGTTGTGTATAATTAATAGTGGGGGATTGGAAATGGAAAGGATAAACAGAATACGGAGAACCGTCGACTTTTTTTTTTTTTTTAAAGAAAGCGCTTCGAAAAAGTCGAGGGTCGTCAGAGGATGATTAGCCGTCGTAAGGCACGGACGGAGACACGTGGTAGGCGCCGTGAATTCTAATATAGTTTTGTCAGAGGCATAGTGCTAAGTTATTCATGAAGAAAATGGATGGAATTGGAATGTGTGGTTGCAAGAAGGTTTGTGGAAACTGATGGGGCCGTGAGTGTACAGCAGCAGCTACTCCAAAAAGGGAAGTGATAAAACTGTTTGACATTTTTTTTGTTTATGTGTAGCAAGACCACGTTTAAAATACATTGTAGGACAAAAATTGTGAGATTATGGTTGGAAGCAACGCTAAATTGATCCAATAATGAGTAATAGTATAGTAAATTTCGGAAGGTGAACCAATAATAAATTAATGAAAGTAATTCAAAATATTTAGTATTAATTAGCAGTGTCGTTAACTTAAAAAAAATTGTAATTGTTGTATATTTCTTTGGCTAAAGTAATCATTTAATAATTACAAGGAAATAAACGCAGTTGTCATTATTCAACTATGGAAACAAATTTCAGATTTTTATTTTTAATTAATGAGAATTAGTCCCTTCAATAATAATAGTGTTATTTACGGTTTCCCGTATGGGCCGGTTCTGCGTACTCACGGATATAAATTCTTTGACGTGGCTTCCTATTATTACGACGAGCTAGTAAATAGGATAATGGTATCCAATATCTTGGGAGAGATTGATGGAAATATAATATTGTTATTGTGATAGGGGATAAGGATAATAGGAACCATGACATTTTTTATTATTATTATTATTATTATTATTATTATTATTATTATTATCGCTTATAAAAAATTCATCGTGGGTCAGCAAATGGATAGCCTAAGTAAATCTACCAACGAGTCAATCCAGCATTTTGCTGAGGATGCCCCGTATTAGCACAAACAGAATATCTTAAGAGACAACTTCGTCGCCAAAGTAATCCATCAAGCCCTTGCCAAGAGATACGATCTCGTAGAGAGTGAACAACCGTTTTGTAAGTGCAAACCTGAGCAAGTAATCAGCTATGATTGAGCTCGAATTCTATTGGAGAGTGTAACCTTCGCTGACCGAACAGTGGAAGCAAATAGACCAGATATTGTTCTGTTTGATAAAATATCGATCCCCCATCTCGATCAGGTTTTTCGTCCAGTTTCCTGATCCATTGAGCAAATGCTGAGATGGCCCTTGTTTTGCTTCTGGACATAAATGTAACTTCATTTTCTGTGACGTCTTCTAGAATTAAGTGGGAAATACAATTATTCAAATTATCGTTTCCATGTTGTCGCGGCAGGAAGTAATAAGAGCCAAAATTTATTGCTTATTTATCCTTGAAAATAGATTTTATTACATGGGAGTTTTTTTTTCTCCCTTTCAAAATTCAAAATTTATTGCTTATTTATCTTGAAAATAGATTTTATTACATGGGAGTTTTTGTTGTTTTTTCTCCTTTCAAAATTCAAAATGTATTGCTTATTTTTGAAAATAGATTTTACTACATGGGAGTTTTGTTTTTTTCTCCTTTCAAAATTCAAAATTTATTTTGAAAATAGATTTTACTACATGGGAGTTTTTGTTTTTTCTCCTTTCAAAATTCAAAATTTAAGTAGTATATGACTTGGTGTAGGGATCACAGAATTTTGAAAATGTGCACACAATTCACTTTTCCCATAGGACGTCATACGCAGTTTTAACTGTTTTTGACGTAAAATAAATAAATAAATAAATAAATAAATAAATATCTAAAACATCATGCATCATTGATGTAGCGGTTCCTACAGATGACCGGCTTGTAACAACTGTTGTTGAGAAAAAAAGGAAATACCAAACCCTTGGCTGTTGAATTGAAGGACATGTATGGATTGCGCGCAGTGGAAGTGTTTCCAGTAGTAGTGTCAGCGAATGGATTGGTCACCAAGGAATGGCAAGAGATCGTGAAGAAGTGAGAATTGACTGAAAAGCATTTACGGACCATGGTGGAAATAATTATTTATTTATATTTATATTTATTGGTGGAAATAAATAATTATTTATTATTTCCACCATGTTACGGACCATTCAAAAAGCCTCATTATTGGGAACAGCAAATATAGTCCGTAAATTCTTAAGCCTGATTTGACGGATATATATAAAACAAAATATATTCTTGTTCCACTTTACGTGCAGACCATTGTTGCCTTGGATGATTTTGAGAACCCCAGCATCAGTATATATCTACAGAAAATAGGAAATAATAATAATAACAACAATGTCAATCCCAGAGAAGGTTTCGAAAAAATGGGCAGTTGCCCCCCAGCAGAGACCCGTTGAATGACAGTTGGCTTTCATCAAACGATGGAACGGAATGGGTGTTACCGATAACGACAGGCGGAGGAACTCACGCAGGTTACTCGATGATTAAATGTAGAATGATTAATTCAGACGGTTAATACAAAATCTATCAATATCACACGTACGATCAGAAGAGATCTATCTGAAAGGAGATTCACCCTTGAAACATATCTGCGCAACCTGTTCTGATACAAAGAGTGTATGTGTGTGTGTGTGTGTGTGTGTGTGTGTGTGTGTGTTGTGTGATGTATGTGTGTGATGTATGTATGTATGTATGTATGTATGTATGTATGTATATATATATATATATATATATATATATATATATATATATATATATATATTCTGATATGTTTATACTTAACATTTAACGTTCCATTTTTTTTAAAAAATGCAATGCGATTATTCAATTGCTCTTCTATTTTATTTATAATTTTCACAAACTTCGAGTGTCATTCGTTGAATATTTTGTTGTTGTTTTTTTGGTTTCCACCTTAACGATTTTTAATATTTTATTGATTTCGTTATGACTTTTAACCTAACCGCTGAAACAGTTTCCATTATTTGTATTCTTACCGTTGACCTTCCAAGAGAATGAAGTGGAAACATATAGTCATACAATTATGATTAACGAAAGGGGCAAATTAATTAAACTTGAAGGTACAAATATGTAAAAATAACCTGTTAATTAAGGATGCTTACGATATGTCATGAAATAAATTATAATCGTTTTCATCCAAACAGGAATGCGAATAACAGGTCGAAGGTCACCTGGTGCTTATAACTAGTGACCCTGAGCCATCTGGAAACTAAATCCTTTTGCAGAAGATGGCCGTGAGCAGAAAATACAAATAGGTACAACTAACATGCATTGTGCCAGGTTAACTTGATTATATCCCAACAATTCGTTTTTAGTTCTCATGTTTAGAAGAATGATTCACCCGTGGATTGAGGTGGGGACTTTTTATCAGGAAAGTCGATATACGAAAGTCGTTACGTGAAGTATCGATCAGCACATAACCATGATTTGTTCTTGTGCCAGCACTCGAACAGGACCCAGTTCAATCAGAACCAGGGGTTCAAGCTTAATAGAGCCAGTCTCGGCCGACGTTCTCGGCAAGGATTAGTTTGGGAGCCTGAAACATATAGCGCTGCAGTCGCAGTGTTAGAAAGAGAAAGCTAATATTAAACAGAGAAAGAAAATCGAAGAACACGAAATTGACCGAGAATATACGAGTGTAGCCGAAGATGAAGTAGCGACCGTTAGCGACGGTGTTTGCAACGCATTGCAACGTTTGGTTTGGAACTGGGCTCGAACAGGCGACTGGGCTTGAACAGGTCAGAACAGGTGCAAACAGGTGCAGAACAGGTGTCACGTGTTTGGTTTGAGCGGGCTCCTGACTTTAAATTCAAACCAGACCAAACGCATCTTGATTTTTTGCGTGCATATTAAGCTATTAAGAGGTAAGACTTCGGTGTTATCATTAAATCATTATCATTAAACCCTCTTACATATGAAAATTCGTCATTTATTCTGCAATATAGAGCATACCTCAAAATAGCACAATGTTTTTTCAGATGCCTGGCTGTTGTATTTGCCATACTAGTTTCCAATCGTCGGAAAGACGCTTGGAAGGAATATCCTTCCATAGGTTTCCGTCGCGCAATCGAAGGCCATTTATAGTGGAAAAATGGCTGGAATTTGCTGGGATCCCAGATGTTGAAAGTATCCGAGGCAGGCGCATATGCAGTGCGCATTTCAGAGCTGAGGATTTCCTTGCTGTTGGCCTCAAAGGAGACTGCGATGTGGTGCAGTTCCGTGCTTACGTGAGTATCTTTTCATTTAATCTTCTAAAAATACAGAAAACCGCAGATTACGCAATGAAAAATTACGCAGTGTTTTTGATGTATTCAAATCTCTGCCAATTATATTCGTGCATTTGAACCACATACATTTGGTTTGAGTTTTCACAGAAATAATATTAAAATATTGATTTATTTTACAGGTGGTTCTGTAGGATTGGCTACAGCAGTGGAATCCATTTCAACAGCTCCAGAAATACCAGGTAACCTTGTTTGAAGTAAGATTTATGTGTTGTATAATTTTCAAAATATGAAAATTAATTTTTGTTTTCACTGTGTAATAGCTCTTGCTGATCCCCCTGTGTCTGCCTTGGAAGGTGGGGAAGAAACGGTGGCATCCAACACATCAGGACAATGGGCCAGTTCTTCCTCACCTGAAGTCTCAACGCGTCTGGGAAATGGCAAGTTGAGGATCCTCAGGCAGGACCATTAACCCAAGCTCTCAGACTCTCATCGAGTGGTGGGATTCTTAAATCCATTGGTACTACTCGTGTGAAGGATCTCACCCTAAAGCGTCTGATGTATCATGACCTTCAGGAGAAAAAATCAAAAATTAAACATCTGCAAGAGCGTTTGAAGTTCCTTCACGGCAAAGTACTGTCTACTCGTAGGAGAACGAAGGAATGGAACAACCTTGCAGATGAAATTGGGCAACATATTTCGCACCTGTTTTACAACCCCCTGAAAGCACAGCTCAGCAACAAATCCAAATCTCCTTTTGGTCATAGATGGTCTACAGAAGTGAAGATTTTGCTTAGCCCTTCGCAACTGTAGTCTTCAGGCATACAAACTCCTCAGGAAGTTAATGTTACTTCCTTCTCCTGTTACTCTTCTCCAACTTTCCAATAAAATTCCTTTCCATGTTGGCCTTGATGATGTTTTGCTTCAGCATTTAGAGGATCAGTTAAAATGTATGACTCCAAATTCAAAAATTTGTTCTCTAATTTTTGATGAAATGAAAATTCAAAAGAATTTATCTTTTAGTCCGTCCAGAAATTACATATTTGGCTATGAAGATATAGGTTCCCAGCGTAGGTGTCAATATGCAGACCATGCTTTGGTTTTATGGTTCGTGGTCTCATTGACAATTGGAAGCAACCTGTAGCATACTATTTGTCTCATGGTACTATTTCGGTCACAGATTTAGAAAATATAATTATAGATGTCACAGGTGCTTTACAAAGAATTGGTTTTAATATTGTGGCCATTGTAGTGACCGGGCATCAACTAACGTTAGCTGCTTGAAAACTTTGGCTTTAAAACTTGCAATTAGGATAGACCAATTTTAAAATTAATAATTGTAAAATTGTTGTAATTGCTGATCCTCCTCATGTTCTCAAAGCAACAAGAAATGCTCTTTTGGAAAACAAAATTATTTTTAAAACAGATAGTGAGAAGTAAAAGAAACCAGCTGGCAATTTTAGTGGACCTTTTGAATTGGAAAAAATCATTTAATAAAAACATGGGAATATCACAGAAGAACACATTTATCCTAAAAGGAAAATGAAAGTGAGTTAGCTGCTCAGGTTTTGAGTGTAACTGTTGCTAATGCACTGTATAAATGTGGTGTGGAAGGGCCAAGTATTTGGCTGAATTAATTAATGACATCACTCGTCTCTGTGATTCATGTAACGCTTTGAAATCTGATGACACGCACTGTTATAGAAGACCACTGAGTAACACTTCTCAGCATTTAGAAACTTTGCCAGAGTATGGAACAGAAACTGCATTCGTGGAGTTCGTTAATGCAAATGGCAAGCCTGCTTTTACTAAGGTGAAGGAGGCATGGTTAAACAATATCGACGCTGTTTCCACATTGTGGAGAATGCTTGAAGGCTTGGGAGTGACATCGTTGGTAACTCGCGTCTCAACCAAGATCCACTTGAGAATCTCTTCGGTGTTGTGAGGCAGCGTGGTATTCGCAACAACGACCCTACCAGTCTGCAGTTTAATTTGGCATTGAAATCATGTATTTTGAATGGAATGATTGGTGCCAATGGTAAATTTAATTGTGAGAAGATGATGCAGATGTGCTATCAAATTTGTGAATTTGTGAGTAAGATTGAGAGTGTAGGAGCAAGAGACACTCATGTCTGTGATGTTGTTGACAATTCGTCTTTCTTGAAGGGGAGAAGTGAAGACAACATGTGCCTGGATTGCCACAATGCCCTCAGATCCACAGACAATCCTCTAATATCTGATGAGGCTGCAAGCAAAACCATTAAAATCCTGAACAAAATTCCCAATCTGAAGTCATGCCATTCTTGTTTTGTCTCCTTGATCTATTGCCACCATACTCCTCCACGTGAGGGAAGAAATGTTGTGTGTGCATGTTCCAAACCAAAGGAAATTGTTGTTAAAATATTTTGGGAGTTATCTTTGAAAATTTTCAAATTTTTAGAAAACAAAGGACATGCACCAAAACTTTGAAGAACTTCAAAATTTTGTCAAAATTCAAATTTTCAATTCTTTGGCTGTAAAGAGCATTGCTCTGAGATTCAAAATTCAATGAAACTATTGCTGAGCAAGCATGGTTAATGAGTTCTGCTTGAGGATCTCAACATGTATTAAAAGAAGTAGGTTTCTGTAAATTGGTTGTTAATATTTAATAGTTTTAGTTTTAAGAATATTTTATTTTGAAACCTACTTCTTTTTAATTAATTCTTTAATTTAGAATATTGTTGACCCTGGAGCCTAATTTATTTGTTCTTAAGTTTCTTAAACCCCATCTCCCCTTTTTCATCCAGGTTCTCTGATCCATTGAACAAATGCTGAGATGGACCTTCTTGCTTCTGGACATAAATGTAACTTCATTTTCTGTACGTCTTCTAGAATTCAGTGGGAAATACAATTATTCAAATTATCGTTTCCATGTTGTTGCGGCAGGAAGTATTATTCGAAGGACAACATGGGTAAGACCAAATTTCATTTCAAATCACTTTTCCCTATAGCATGTCATACGCAGTTTTTAACTGCTTTTTTGACGTAAAATAAATAAATAAAATAAAAAAATAAAAGTTACACCATGGTATTTATGCCAGTTTTATCAGAGAAATGTCATGTTGCAACAGTTTTGTTACTGCAGACAAAAGTTGCAAAACATTTAAAACAGAAATATAAATATACTAGGTTTTACTTATGCTTATATGAGAAATACTTTTTTAAATGCTCCAGGGTCATATTAAATGTGTATTTACTGCGAACCTGCAAATTTCCTTCTGAAACAATTTATGGTTGTTTCAAAATTTGTCTAGTGCGTTTCTTTCATTTTTGTGAATTGTTTAGATACAGAAGTGTAGCACAAGCACTGTATATAAGGTGCATCCTTCTGATAGCTGCTCTTTAAAACACTCGGTATAAAATGGATGTTATTGTTCATCCTTTTGTAGGATGCAGAACAATGAGATCTTGTCACTTGCAGTAATAACTCAATATTAATTTTCTTCAATTGCTGCTGCTTTTAAGCTATAATTTATTAATATTTTGTATAAATTGAATGAAATGATAAGCACAATTCCTGCTCGCCATTTACTGTCTGGAAGTAAATTACAACTTGGCATTCTCTCTGAGGGGTTGCTAGGAAAGGAATGTTTACCATAATGAAAAGAAGAACACAGTAGTTTTCAGTACCTTAAAAATGTTTTCAAAATTTGCTTAAATGTCACTGTGGAAAATGATTTGTGATTTAGTTCAACAATAATTCAAACTTAGACATTTAATTATCAAATACCTTAATAAGATAATTTTGTGTAAAATAATTTGGAAACATTATGAGGAAAGGAAAAACAGATTAATTCATGAAACTAAACAGGTACTTTCATTCCAAACTCTGTCATTTTAAATATTAATCTATTGAACTTTGTGTAAGAACCAAGCTTCTTACATTCTAAAATAATGGTACAAATGATAAGATATTCATTTTCCATATTTGTACAGTGAATTAAACTTTTAATTCTTCTAAAGAATTGGTTGTTTTATATTTTTCTACTAAAATGTTTTGTGAAATACACTTATTAAATATGAATGACTGAACATGTAACGTTAAATGCTATAGCTAAGTAGTGAAATAAGGATCTGCATTTTGCTTGCTTGAATCGTCATTGAGTCAAGTTTGTTTTAGTAAAGTTTCAGTAATTAAGTATTTCAGTTGTGGATGATAGTAATTAAACAATCTATTATTAATTATTAACTTGAAATCAATATTGTCATGTTACGTAGTTATTTTATTGCAATTTCACAAAAATGTTTTCGCAGTGCTTGAAAGTGCACTACCTTAGACAGGACTTGAAGGTCAATAACAGAAATTTTTGATATCTCAAAGCAGTGTTTCATTCCCTTCAGTAGTTTGTAATGGTACTAAGATTTTAATTTATTGTTCAGATTTTGCAGTAGTAACTACACGATTGTAGTGAATTTGTTAGATGGAAGAAATATTTATTTCCAGATGTACTTGAAGATAAAGTATTTTCGTATTAGGTACTAAGATTTTAATTTATTGTTCAGATTTTGCAGTAGTAACTACACGATTGTAGTGAATTTGTGATGTGATATTAATTCTAAAATCAATATTTATCAAATTGTATTACTTGGAGAAATTGTATTTATGTAATTTACCATTGTTTTTTTATTTAATTTTAATAAACCTGTGTCACTCTATTTTATTGAGTTGTTTGTCATCCTGAGTCACTTCCATGGCAGGGTATCCACGTTTTCTACAGAATCCTAAAATAAATTATAAATCACACCAGAATTAAAACAAAAAATACCTCCCATCTAATTGGTGGAGATATCGTCCAACGTCATCGCCCCCCCACCACCACGGCATGACCCCCACTACCGCTCAGTTTAGTACTGGAGCCACTTGTTTGAGCGCAGCACTAACGCTAGCCGTGAGAATTAACACGTAGTTTGACAGCCCGATCAGAACCACCATGGCGGGCGTCCACCCGGTGACACATGTTATCTTCGACCTGGATGGACTTTTACTGGGTAATACGTCGTGCATTCAATGTACCCTTTGCGAACTTGATGTCAGATAGCTGTGCAAGCATCGTTAACTTGAATGGAATCCGGTGAGAGTACAGTAACATGTACAGACAGTTTCAACCACACAATACGGTATATGATATTAAGTAATCTGCTGAGAATTTGGCATGTTACATAATTTGATTCTTAGTGTCATGATTGTTTATAGTAGATTTGAATGCTTGTGGTTTGAGGTTCATATTGGCTAATGTTTATTGACTGTCAAATTTTGTACAATATTTCACAACACTTACAATTTTTTTGAAGTCAATGGCTAGGCATACCCCAATTCTTCATATAGTTTCCAACTTACAGATACCGAAAAAATGTATTTTGAAATGAGGGAGAAATTGTGTAGAAAATACGAAAAGGAGTACACACTGGAATTCCACGCAGATACATCAGGGGTACGAGGGCTTGAAGCATGTGAATTAATTGTTTCTAAACTACAGCTGCCACTGACTGCTGAAGAGTTTTATGACCAGTCAAAGGAGCTATATCAGAAGGAATTTCCTTCTGCTATTCTGAAACCAGGTACCAGTGCATGCTTTTATTTAGAAACCTCTTTCTCCTGTCACAGATTCAGAGCCGATTTACTATAAGGCCCAGGCAAAAATTCTAGAAAGTTTTGGAAAAGAATACACTGATGATATTCGTCATAAGATAATGGGAACCAGAGAGATGGATACTGGCAGAATTTTTATAGAAGAGGCTAAACTACCTATTACTGCACAAGAATTCATGGCTATGCAAACTAAAGAAATTAGTGTTGAAATGCCCAAAGTTCCTTTGATGCCAGGTATTGTCAGTTGTTCTTAAACTTTTGCACTGTACATCCTGGTTCACAAATCTATTCATAAACTAATTTTCTTGAGGAAAAGATTATTTTGGCTATTCTGTATTACAAATTCAAAAAGGATAATAATAATAATTTAGGAAATGGTTTATTCTTTATTTATTGTATAGATTATATTGTTTGTTCATTTTGAATATGGTTCTTGTTGCATTCCTGTCCGTCTTCTCAAGTTTGTTTTTCGAACATTCACAATTCCGAATTTTGATTTTTATATGACCAATGCTTCGAGAGTAGTATAATTCCATATACGTGCCATTTAACTTGAAGTAACAAAAAACCAAAGATCTTTTTGATTGCAGATTTATTTCTGTTTTTGGCTAGAGATGTGTAATTTATTATTTTATATCCATTATTTGATTGAATTAAAGTGATTCTTCTTTTCCACTTATGAACGTAAACAGTAATATTACTATCAAAATGATCTTGAATCAAGGAGTGAAGTTCATTTTTGTTATCTTTAAATACTTCATGCATTTAGAAATAAGGAAGTATGTTTTTGAATTTTAATTTGTATTTCCATAGTGTGTTGTTTCTGTGATGTCAGAAAAGTAACGAATGGTACATTATCATTTTGCAGGTGCAGAAAGGCTTATTAGGCATTTACACACTCATAAAATACCCATGGCGGTAGCTACAAGCAGTAGTCGTAAACATATTGAATTGAAATTTACAAATCATCAAAATCTCTTTTCTTTGATGGACCACATCGTGTCAGGCACCAGTGATGAAGAAGTCAAGAATGGCAAGCCAGCCCCTGATATCTTTCTTGTTTGTGCCTCTAAATTTCAAGACAGCCCACTGCCAGAAAAAGTGAGTTAAAAGTGTCATCGTTTTGTTGTTTTTTAAAAAAGTTTAATATTACATATAGGCATAGTTGAATATTTCATATAGGCCAGTTTAATTACAAATACTAAAACAATATGGTGTATGCAATCATCTTTTATTGCCCTTCATTGGCCAAAAAGTAAAAATTGCATTGAAATGGAATATTATGAAGATACTTACGAGTTGGTGGGTATATGTAGGAATTCCCTGTAAACCTGCATTTCATATCTAACAAAGAGGACCAGTAAGCACAATGCTTGCTACGAGAACCACTACTGCTCTAATTTCAGCTGCCACCGTAGTGTCCATGCCTGTCTTCCTTTGTAAGTTTATTGTCAGAGTATATTATTGAATCCATGAAGAGCTGCAAGAAAACTTGAACATTTTTAATCTACCATGTGCTTCAAGGTAACTTCAATAAATCAATAAAATATTGCTGTGGCTTTAACCAGGCAGGTTCACACTTCTTTAGATGTGTGTGTGTGTTCCAATTTTACTTGGCAGACACACCCATGGGCGAGCCTGGCAAATAGGAGCTTGGAGGGGTGTGATTTCAAGGTTGTGATAAAATTGAGATGTGAGAAAAAAGGCGACAAATCTCATTATTCTGAAGAAGAAGGGAAAAGAAAAGAGAAAAACTCTGACCTTGTTGCTCAACTGTCTGTGTAAACAATGTGTGTACATTGTTGTAAGCTGTGAAAAATTGTCACAGCTTACAACCATAGCTGAGTTTCTAAAATATGTTTTCCAGAGATCATGTTTCTGCTGAGATTCTTCAGCTCTTGTAGAGATTTCAGATGGTGTCTGAACTTCAAGGTAAAGAAAGGATAACAACTCCAACAATCAGTAGGAAGTGTCAGCTGATGGTGCTGTGCTTTATACCCTTGGACACACCATACAGAAAATATTTGTGTTAGCACATAAAAACATATCAGCTAATTGTTTACAATTTATTTTTCTTTGGACATCATGTATAATATCCAGTACATTTTTTGCTTTACATTATTTTAATCTTTAAATACTTTATTCAGAATTTGAATGTTAGAAGTAATTATTTAGAAGTTATCAACAAGATTAAGAATATAATCTATTATATTCTTAGTATTAATAAGAGATTATTAATTAGAAGCAGTATAACTACAAAATATTAGTTATCGTCACAGCAACCAGCTGAAAATAGTACATAGGTGTTGAAATGACATTCTTGCACTGAGAAAATAGGTTCAAAATCCGAGATGTTTTAGTGTTGAGGCAAGACCAAATGTCAAAAATCAGAAAAGGAATGTCAAATATTTTTTAAATAAGGTGTACCTACTCATACCCAATACCTGAACGGAAATCTGCAGGTCGAAAAACACCATTGTATATTAGTATATAATCAGGACATTGTCTTTTCTATCTGAAAAATTTCTAAAAGTGGAAAAATCTCCCTTTAGTAATAAGCAAATCAGATTCAAAGCTTGAAGTTGAATATGATGAACTTTGAGAGTAGTTTTCAGAGAAATATAATAACTGAATATTTGATTTATTTCCTAACAGAAAATGTGAATTAAAAAATAAAAATACTTTCATCTAAAAAGGGAGGAAAATGTACAATTTAACACAAAATGTTCACAATTTTTTTGTTGTTGGCACTAGTGTACATTGTTTTTGAATTGCATGTATAAAGTTTTCCTTTTTTTTAGGTTTTGGTATTTGAAGATGCCCCTAATGGAGTACTTGCTGCTCGGGCAGCAGGTATGCAGGTGGTAATGGTACCAGAAGATCATATACCTGCGGAAAAGCGTTCTCAAGCCACCCTTGTGATTCCATCTCTTGAAGTATTTCAGCCTGAATTGTTTGGGTTACCACCCTTCTAATAAATAAATTAAATTTATTATTAAAAAATGTATGTTGTGCTGTATTTTTGTATATATGTACAGCAGTTTAGAAAAATATAGTTTTATCTTTTGTTGCAAAAATTGTTTATTGCATAATGATTTGTTTTATACAAAAGTACCTGGTGATTACATATGTATGGGAGAGAGAGATTTTTTATGAAAAGAAGGATGGATGATAATGACATGGTAATTAAATTAATGGTTTTAAAAAAGGCAATTAGTCATAAAAAAACTTTAATTTAATTGACCTTATAGGAAAATATTATTTAAAAGGACCTGACATCATCAACAGCATTTTCCACTGATATTTTGAAATATAGTATGAATACTTTAGTAGATTTTGAAATGAAATTTTAAACAAGTACTGTTCTTTAACCTTTCTGGTAGTATTTTTAACACATTAATGCCCAGCAGTCTATTTATAGAGGAGTTGACATTTTTCTCGTTTCTGTATAGGTTAATCTAACAATATACTACTTTAATTGATGTACAGTATTCTTTGGAAACTTCTTAAAAAAAAAAAAATACATACTAGAAACCCTCATTACCACAAACTCACTTAACAAGAATTTCGCTGTAACAAAACTTTGGTCCCGGCAAGGGATTATGGGATTATAGACATTTATAATGCTTGGATAACACAAATTTTTATAATAGAAACGCCAACTATTTTGGTCTCTTTGAATTTGTGTTAATGAGGTTGTGAAATTTACTGTATTTTTTCATGTCTACATTTAAAATTCCTAACAAAAATTACTCTTGCATTGACTAAGTGGAGTTTTTTTTTGAACTGTAGTCCAAGAATTAATTCCATATTATGAGTATAAAGGGCCAATTGTTATCTTCTCTCAGTATTCTGTTAACATTCCATACAACAATGTAAATTTCTACAAACCCTACCCATAGATTCAAAATAGCAAAATCTTCTGATCTGTTTACACGCTGCTGGGTGCACAGCACTTCACGTACAGTAACTTTATTTCCAGTAAGCTGTTGATGACTACATGTAGGGCCTGTGACCCACTCGATCATTTCAATATGTTGTGAGTTTGTATATGCGTGTGTGTATCCAAGTGGCTTGTTTGTGCTGTTACATATGATATTCCTGAACCTGTAGAGATCATTATTCTTCTTGCAGAAAAGGAAGAGTCATATGTACATGTCTTGTCAGTTAACAGATAAATTTATTGAACTTCTTGACGTAATATAAGTTCATATTTTACACATTTTGAATGTGTTAGCACAGAGCCGAACTCATAAACAGAATGCCCAAAACAGGAAAAAGTCTGTCCATCGGGAATGCGTAAAACGGCAGAAGAAAAAAATTGATGTATGAATGATTATGTATGTTACAAATTATCTTGAAAATTATTGGACTGCATTTCTGATCATTTAAAAATGCTGTATATTTGGACAACTTTTTTACAAGCAGAAATCTCTTAGCACATTTGAAGGAAATTGTTGACGTCGAGTTGGTATGTACCCATCGGACAAAAAGGGTAACTGGCTAAAAGCGGCTGGACAAAAGCCATAGGAAAAAAATTAATAATTCGCCAAGTGGTCTATTTATAGTATGGCATATGAATAAAAAATACCATTGCAAACTTAAGTTTATTTTTAATTTCTAGTGTCACACCAACTCTAATAATAGATGTCTGAGTATAAGTGTTATACAGTAAAGTCTGCCTAAGTCGGAATCGATAGGGACACAAAATATTCCGGTTTAGGAAAGTTTCCGTTTTATGCAAAATTGTTCATTTTATGACCTGATATTGACGTTCCTGCCCCGAAAGCAGTAAAGTACATGACTTCATTATATTTCTCAAAATACATGATCATGGAACGTATTTACGGAAGGCATAAATAAATGAATATTAAACACACTTTATTGACAGCTTATTTTAGTTGAAAACACACGTCTTCCTGGATGTATTCGGACTAGTTGCGGACTCCTAGACATACTTGCGCATTTTATTTTTCTAGGAGATGCACAATGCGTCACAACCCAACTTTCTGATACACTCGCATGGCCTTGTGCAATGCGTATCTGGACGAGGGGTTATGCTTTTCAACATGGAGCAGGGAGCGTGAATGAAGCCATCCCTACACTTCTCACGCTCAGAGTTGGGAGGGAGGGAATGCCCCTGAGACGTACGCATTGAGAGGCAAGCGACCCCAAGGTCGAATTCGATGCTGACAGCTGAAACCCGTCTCTTTCAATGTCCGGCTGCCACGACTAAATCGCGTGTCACAGGGATAGAGAATTTAATACAAGCTTGCAGATCTATTCATTTCATTAAGAACATCTTACGTCTCTCTTCCAATTGCATAAAATTCATAGAAATTCCGTTTGAATTTTTTCTCCCCTGCAGGACATAAAAAACCGTTCCGTTTCCGCGTTGGACAGGTTCGGTTTTATGCTGTGTAAAATGCCATTTAACTTCACAGGTCAGAGAAATTTTCCGGTTTAGGAAGGTTTCCAGCTTATTCAGGTTCTTGTTTAGACAGATTTTTCTGTATAAAACTAGTGGTGCTAAAACAGCACGTAATTTCTCCCCTTTAGTAATGGTTATCTAATACTACAACACGCACGGATAGTCTCTCCACAGTGACATCTTGGTGCTTTCAACAAAAATTGTTGGTAGCAGCAAGTAACAAATGAAAACGTAAATACTGCAGTCACCACAACCAGATGCTGGAAGTGTTGTCCCTTTTATTTGTTTCCCAGTGATGTTTGCTACCAGCATAAATCCAATTTTTAATAGGAGACCCTCACTCGGCCCAGCCTGGAGAGACTTTCCTGGCGCACTATATTTATACCACAATTTTCTCTCCGATTTTACACATCCCAGTAATTTTTTGTAAAACTCATTTGAAATCGTGGAACATTTGGAGCGAAAATTAAATAGTTTCAAGCAATAGATTTTTTATTCAAAACATTAAATGAAAATATATTGGTCATTGAATTCATTGTATAAAGGTATGCTGTGTATTCACGAACATATCCGATGGGTATTTTAGCCTTAAACTATTCTGCGTAAGCAGAATGCGAGAAATTAAAATGATTCAAAGTTAATAAATAATACGATAATAATAGCTGTGGCAAACAAATGTAAATACATAAAAAATATTTAAGAGTAATTATTAAATAGTATAGTATTGTAAAGTTCTCCAAATATATAAAATTATTAGTTTATATTAACGCGAACGAAAGGCAGCCACCATTTTCGCCTTATCAGTGCGGCGTTACAAAATGGGTAATAAGCATCAATGGCCACTTATTCCTATGGGATACACATTTTGCCAATTAGCATTGTTGATACCGCTAGCAAGAAAATGAAAATTCATAGAAAAATATATTAATTAAATATAATATTGTGGCGGATTCATTAGTGCCTTCTTCCAACCTCACGCTGGTGCGCCTATGTGGTGAGTTAATAGCCTATTCCAGCCTCCCGTTGGTGCGCCACTGTGGCGAATTAATTAACAAGCCTATTCACACCTCGCGTTGTTTTGCTAATGTGACAAATTCCATTTATTCCTCTCGTTGGGCTGTCAATTAACAATTTGACTCCTTCCACTATTATTATATACGCTAATATATTGGGCGCCAACGTAACAAAATCGTCTCCTCCCTCTATTAAATACGTTGATAGCCCGTTTCCTAGCTAACTTTTCGTAATTCTGAAGATTTATGGGGTCGTGGATTTGTGATGGGCCCGAAACGTAATACTCGTTCAACGCGCGCGTGGGTCAGCGTCAAACTACCATAAATCACAATACGTCATTGAAAGTGTTTTATCGATAAACACGATTGTGTTCATCTTGATTTATTCTATCATGACTAACTGATTCTTTCGTTCTTAAAACACCAACAATGAACATATAACCAAAAAATCCCATCAATGAAAAATCACTTGACATAAAAACATAGAAAAAACATTCACTCTGCAACTTTACAAAAACAATCTCATTCACACCGAATGCGCATTCTGCAATACCAACTTATTGACTTTTAATTTGTACCAATTTAACATGACTTGATCTTGGACAGAAATGCGTTTTGCAGCAACCAAAATAAATCAATCGTGTCACTTCCCTGTCTGCTGGTTCGGGGTCGCGACACGCAGCGCAGGTCACGTTCGTCACCAGCCATCAATTTGCACACCTCAGTGCGCACTTACCTCAAAGCTCCAGCCATCATATCAGGATCATTTCACGCGAAGCTACACAATTTGGAAAAGCGCGAAATATTCTGCGTAACCAAACACAAAGTTCCCGCTGAATGTTTAAAATCACGGCTCGTAGATGCACTATGTCCTTTTACAAAACAAAACTTCGCTTGCACTTCCCTTCAATATTCAGACGAGATCGCGTAAAATTCATGTTATTAAACACGATACAAAATCTCCGCCTTCTACTGCTTTAGGCCGCGATCACAAAAAAAACTATTATCCCGCATTGCCACTATCTACTAATTATGTGCCACTATTTGCCAATACATGTGCACGTTTTTTTATAAAGTTCGTGCGTCATTAAGATAAAAATAAACTGTGGACCTCACGTTCACACACTGCTCGAAACCTTTTCTCCTCGGGCATTCTTGCCCTCAGCTTATATGGTTTTTCCGCCAACAAAAGCAGATCACCCGCTTAATGCGCCAAACATCATAACGAAAAGTATTTCTTCTTTTTATTTATTAACGTTTACCTACCTTATCATTGCCTCTATATTATGTTCGAAATTTCTCTGATAATTGTCATATTGTCTTCTTCGCCTTTCAGCGCCTTATTTAAATAAAATATTACAATTCGCCGTTCGTCGTCTTATCATGACGTCACGACAATGTGTCTCTTGTTTCATGTCTTTTCTAAATACCAATTTTAACACTTAATTTTAAAATCGCCTCGAAGGCGTCCTCCAAAATTGTGACTACTCTCAAAAATTTCTATAATTTTTGCCGTTTTGTTCTGCCAAATCTTAACCCGATCCCTTTAGTATTAATGAAAAACACTGTTCGTAATTTGCTTCTCGGCAACAATGGCGTGACGGGAACAATGCTCTTTTTTTATTAAAACTTTTTTTTTCATTTATTTCTGCTTGGCCCGAAGGCCCTCAGCATCCCGTATGATACAGTGATGTTACATGAATTAAATTAACATTGATTAGAAAACTTAGACTTGAATACATTGAGTACATGTAATTAAATTTGAGAAGCCACATCGGGTGCATGATAATCAAGGAGGTCGAAGAACTGTCGGGTAGTTTTCTTTTAGTCTATTGTGGTGAGGATTTTGTTTCCGATTTTGAAAATTGAGGGAATCTGGGAATTTTGGATAGAAGGAGGATAGGGGGGAGAAATGGACGGAGATAGGAGTAATGCTGAGTTGTTATGTAGCGGGGAGTTGGGTACAAACCATGGAGCTTTAGTGATGGATGGGAGGAATTTATTTTGGAAATCTGCATTTTTGGATGTTCGATTTGCTGGCTGAGGCCCAGATAGGAGGGTAGGATAAATTCGGATCATTGACTGGTATAGGTGAGAGGACATGGAGTTGCAAGGTGATGACTTTTGAGAAGGGGATATAATTGTGGGTCTTACGGTTGCAGGGTTATTCTGTGGAGAATTTTGATTTAGTGAGCCGCCTATCAAAAGCTCCCAGATATTTAACTGGCTTGTTGTTGGGACCCAGTAATTTTCTCCTTGATAGTTGAGAGGGGAGGTTATTTTTCAGAGCGTGAAGTTTTTTGCTTTTTTTCGTAGGGTTTATCCGGATATGCCATTTCTTGGCCCAGTCGGAGAGTTTAAAGAGGTGGTGTTGCAGGTCTTCTGTGCGGTATCAATATCACGGTTTGAGGAATATATGCGGTGTCATCAGCAAACAGAGCAATGGAGGTATGAGGTGGATGGTATATCAGCTGTATAAAGATTAAATAGTGGGGGAGAGAAAAGACCCTTGGTACTCTGCTTTAGGGGAAAAAGAAGTGAAAGGGTCCCGGAAGGCGGACAGAAAAGTGATCGACAAGGAAGCATTGATGATGGAATAAGAAAATCGGGTTCCATGTGAATGTTTATATAACAGTCCTGATGCAGATGGTGTCAAAAGCTTTAGCTATGTCGAGGAAGAATTGCGATGTGTTTCTTATCATGAAGTTCGATTATATCCTCGGTTGTCTTAGTTTGGGAGGAAAGAGTGGTTGCCGGGAATTGGTGGGGAGGATTTGTACTGAACTGAGATGGAGATTAACTGGCGAGGATACTTTTTTCAAACAGTTTCAAGGAGGGCAGAAGACTAATTGGGCGATACCCGACGGGTCGTTTTGGTTTGTCTGGTTTCAGAATGGGAATGATGTGGGCGTTTTCCATTTGGGGGGAAGATGACGAAGAGAAGCATTAAAATTGCTGTATATGTAAAATGACTGTGAATGGAATGCTTTAGACGTACGTTGAATTAAGTCGTACCACTGGAAACTTTGGAGTAGCGAAGATAAAGGTTCACACTGGTGGAATTGAATTTGGACATCTTGGATGTTGTTCTATTTCCCTTATTTCTGGGGGAGAACTGATCATAAAGGGGATTTTCTGTGGGATGGGGTGTAAGGTTGTGGCAAAGTATTCACCTAGTACATTGCTTTATCTGCTGGAGTAGTTATACGGATGCCGGGGTTGTTAGGAGGGTATATTGGTTGCCTGCAAGAGGCGGCGAGTGATATTCCACAGTGTATGATCGGTTGGGTGGCGTTTAGTTAAGGGGAGATTTGGGTTAGATATACAAAGATGCCTTACTATTTTAGTGAGTAGGTTTAGAATGATTTAAGAAGGGGAACGATGTTTCCCAGTGATTACTATGTATCTTTGTGATATAATAGTCCTGTAAGATGGTGAAATAGAGGTGGCGCGTTGACGTTTGGGGAGCTGTTGATCTAAACATCAGGATGGTGTGGAGCGAGTCAATGGCCCATAAACTTGAGAGTTTTTCAGTGACGGAATGGGCAGACGAGAAATCAGGATCTGAATGAGGCCAGTTACTTTTTAGGGAGAATTTTATCTGGGATTTTCTTTAATGGATTTGCAGAAAGAAAAGGGGCGATGGTCTGAAGGAGAGCATGTGGCCCACAATAATTTGTAGCTAAAGTTGCTTGGATACTGAAATCGAGGATGTCTGCTGGGATTGAAGATTGTAGGATTAAAACTGGGAGAATCAGGAGCAACGTTGATTTAATCTCAATCTGCAAAAAAGGATGCCGGCAGGAGAATCTGATTAACCCATACTGTATTCTGGGTTCCAGTCTCCAACAACAAATTTTTGGTTGATTTGATAAAATAGTGAATCGATGTCGCCTGTTTCAAAGGAAATAGGAGTTTAACACGAGGTCACAAAGTGGTAATGCCTGCTGTACTGCAACGCTTATATTTTTCAAACTGGGGTCATATTCAGGGGATGATGATGGGAGATATTATTTTCAAAAGTAAACACACCACTGCGATTTCGTGGGCGATCATATCGATACATCGTATATCCAGGAATGAAAATTTTGATAGAGGGCTTAGGTGGGTTTCTTGGGTGCGTTTTTATGATATTATTGCTATGGAGAAAAAGTGAGATATGAATATTGGGTTGTAGACCATTTGCATTCCAAGATATTAGGGATTGATACGGGTTTATTTTTGAATAAATCTGGGATAATAAAATTTCAAGATTGAGAATTTAATTGGTAAGAACGGGATTATTTTATTTAACATTTTGAAAGGATATTTCAACTTTTTGGAAACAATTGTGAAATTATTTGAGAGTGAGAGTGAGTTAATGTTAAGGTTTGAGAAATCTGAGTACAAGGGATTGATAGAGGACGGTGGTCCTGGTTCATCTCTGGTATAGTGGTCGAAAGGAGAAATGTTCCGGGTCTTTCTGAGGTGTTGAGGTGGTGAGGAGGAAAAGGGCGGTGAAAGGGTTATGGAGGGGAAAATGTGTTTGGGAGAACTGTTGAAGGCATGTTTGAGGTTGGTTGGCACTGGGGGGGAAGAACTTTTCTGGATAGAAATTTGGAAACCTGCATTCTACGGTGAGCTGATGTCTACACAGTTTACAATTTTGTTTCTTCATTAGGGACTGATAGTAGCGTGTTGACCCACATTTTCCCAGGCGTAGAAAGCTCAGTTTTTCTTAGAATGTCGTAGTTTGACATTGCCTACACTGAACTGACCAGGTCCATGTCGACGCTCTTCAAGTGATGACAGCATTAAAAGTTCCTTTAAATTTTAGATGCATTTCCCTTGTTTGTTTTACGAGACTGCACAAATGCAAAGGTTCTTCTCGGTTTGTTAACTTATAACCTTTAAGGTAAGTTTTTTACTAACCCGCATTTCCCTTCGAAAAGTTTGGACGTTTTTATACTACTGAGATGGTAGCTTTGGTTGGGGCTCGTGGTATGGTAGGATAGCCTTATTGATAGGGGTTTTTCGGAGCAGGTGAAATATCAATGAGTTTACAACAACTTCCTGAGGATCCTTAACTCTAGTGGGAAAATTACAGTTTTAGTAGATCTTTAATTATTTTAGAGTTCAGGAAGGAGGGTTGAATGAAAAAAAGGGTATTTTTCGATATGTGAGGAGAAGTATTAAATATGCATCTTGGGAGAAGGATCTGAGGAATATTATTTGTCTGATCAAGTGGAGAATCTGTTGCTGGATAATTTATTAATGGGATAGTTCCAGAGTAGGCAGCTGCCGGGGACTGTTTACTGGTATTTGATACTGCAGTCGCTGGCGCTTAACTGAAGGGGATTCTGTTTTACTTATCTGATGAGCTGAGGGCCCGCCTCTCGAGTGATGATTGCTGCATGGCATCGGCTGAATACGCAGGTTGGCTCGCTGCAACGGCTGCATGAGGTGTAGGTGAGTGTTGAGGTGAATTTGGATAGAAATTATTCAGAGTATGTGTGCTGAGGATACAGCTTCGGGAGTGAGGGAACGGATCTCTTGAATCTTCCATGGCGGTGATGAAAAGCGTCGCAGAAAAGTCGTCGGTTTTCCCACAACGCAGACTTGAAGTAAACATAAACAATACGTTCACAGATTTAAGAAAGAAAACAAAAAAACTTAGTAAACACTGTTCGCACTATGAAAGTCACATGAAAGGCACTTGACACTGAGCCGTAGCGCTTGGCCCCGGCACGGGCTTATCTCTGGTCGCCGCGATAATTAGCGAGAGAGAGGTGTACAGGTCGACGGTTGCCTGAGTCTAATTTTCACTATTTAATAAAATTTGTAAGAGGCTATATAATTGATACTTTTGAGTCAAGGCCTCCTTCTGTTTTATTAAAACTGAGATGCACGATTACTAAAATTCTCGAATTAACCAAACCCCTAGTCTGATTTTGTTGATTGTTGTTTCAAATGATTCCTAAAATTGTGCTTTATCAAAGTTTTTTGGTATAATTTATTTCATTTGTAGGGATTTTTTTTATTTAAAGGAAATACTTATTTGGTTGATGATTATAAATCGTTACAATATTGTTATATTCATCAAATTACTCGTTTTTTACGTGCATTACTCATTTCCATATCTTATTAAGCAAAGCGAAATCATCTATTCGTTTTCACATTTAACACAATTAATAGATGCAGTTTAAAATAAAATAATATTAATATAATAAATAATAATAAAATTAAATATGAAATAATATACAAATTCTAACTTACGAAGCATCCAATTGCGTAGCACCACAATTCATTTTATGTTCAGGAAGCGCAGTAAATTGGGAAGCGTGGGACTGTTTCTCGTCAAATTACTAAATGCTAATTTTCAAAAAATTTAACATGATCTTATTTGAAGATCTGCTTTTGATGAACACATTTCATTAAGAAAAAAATTGTATCTTCATAATTGTAGTTGTAGGAAGACGCCGAACAAATTTTGAATTTTTTCAATTTTCGAAAAATTAGGGTTCAACCAACACGAGATCTGCACCATTTTCTTAAACGTCCTTTATACTATACAACAATAAAATTGTATCAGATACGATGCAGTCGTTTTTGAGAAAAAAATGTTTAAATAAAATTACAAATTGCTTTTATTTTACACAAAATTACGCGAAAAGCACTCCTATTTTCGAAATATTATACATGACCTTATTTCAAAATCTATCTTTAACCCTTCGACTCTGCTCCTTCAATACTTACATAGGATTCTATTTGGGGTCACTTTTGATCCAAAGCGTTTTACACAAGAATTTACAAGTATTTGATGCACGAATGTTATTTGGAATTGTTAATTGATGCTATTTATTTGATTTATTTACCATATTGTATGAAATAACAAAGAATAATGTTATTTACTGAAAAAAATGTAGCTTATCCTCCTTACAATACAAAGGTGTTAATCTTACAAGCATCAGAATGTTTGAAACAGGGCTACCAAATTGTAATAAACAAATAAACCAAATTGTCACTCAGAAACCGGAACATAAAATTACAAAACGGAAATGCACACGTTTTAGAATTTTTCGTGTAACTTAGATGTCAAAAATGGATTTTTAACTCAAACCGCATAAAAACCCAATTATTTTCAACAATAAAACAAATTTATAAAACTGAGATTACAACCCATGTAAAACTGGACGTAAATAGCCTATCTAAAAGAAGGAGTTCATGTGTATTATTTTCAGAATTTTGCGAAATATTATTTGTCCCTGGGGTAAAAAAAAAGATCCCAAACAAAGTCTAAGGGTTACGAACAGATGTTATTAAGGGAAAAAATCTCTATCTTTAATATTTTAGTTGTAAGAAGAAGCAGAAAAAAATTGAATTTTTGTAATTTTCGAAAAATCAGTTTTCAACGAACATGAGACTCGCGCCATTCACTTAAACGTTCTTCACCTTATCCAAAATCCTTTCCTTCATCAAAAACGATGGAACCATTTTCTGAAAATTCGGAAAATGTTCCAGGAGCTACATGAGAAGTACCCTCCAAAATTAAAATATCGGTTACAAATTCAAGGGGCTGCGACATCAGCCTGATCGATTGGGGAATATCAATTTTGGAAAAAATTGGTTTCGCCAGCGTTCTTCACCGACGGACTTTTTTTTTGGTATCAAGGACCCTCAAAACATGAATTCTGAATTCTGAACAAGATTTTTCTTGTAAATTTAGCAACTGAATTTATCCACTTTTTGTTACCACGGACCTATAATAAGAGTTTTCGGTCGAAAATTCGCCGTTTTTTCGCGTAGTATTACATACTTTCTCTCTACCGCGGGAGCGGGAGAAAGTAAAAATTAAGTTGGATGTTATAGGTAGAAATGGTAGATTTTAGCAATTGCTGAAAATGCTAAATGTTACGAAACGCTGAAAAAATCGATCATCATTGTATGTTCAACGATCATCAATCATTGTATGTTCGACGATCGGTGCAGTATATTTCTGAAGTATTTCAATCTACTATAAAATGCGGAATCAGCCACAAACTGCAAACTAGCATACAAGTACCAAATGGTCGAGAATATGAAATATAATACCGAAATGTATGGTTTACCGCATTTTATGGTTTCCTTCGTGTTTACTCTCTAACGAGGGATGCGACATCGACAACATGCGGATGATTGGAAACCTGAGAGTGGCCGTGTTTATTAATTTGATTGATTGTTAGTGATTCCAGGCGCGTCAACTACTGAGATCATTAGTCCCGTAAGTGTATTGCATGTTTTTCATCGGGAGGTAGCGGAGATCTTCCCCCACCGGATGGCGAGATCCTGAGCCGACCTACCGTCGACTAGCGGGGTTTTCTTCAACCAGGTATCTCTCACCAGCGGGGCAGTGCCTCAGCCGGGACAAGTTCTAAGTTCCCGACCGGTCTCCCGGCATGTATGGTAGTGTAGTGCATGATAGTATAAGTGTGTGTGTGTGTGCGTGTGTGTGTGCAAGGGGTGAGTATAGGGCAAGGAAGACGAAAGAAAGATCGCGATCGTCAGTGGCCCGTTTGTTAGAGTACTGCTCTGGCATTCGCCTGGTATTGATCGGAGAAACCACGGAAAACTACCGATCAGAGCAGCCGGCCGCTAGAATTCTCGTACAGACAGCGACTGAATGTTACTTATCTGTCAGGCTAGTGTCGAAAATCCTGCCGCCGTCAGGACTCTAACCTAGGACATCCCGGTCAGAGGCACTGCAGGGACATCAGTTCATGCATTGAGCGACCGCTCCCGGTGTGTTTATTAATTTGTACAATTTAACTGACAAAAGGTTAAAAGCTATTAAGAAGAATAAAAACTGATCTTGAAAGCCTGAGCCCTCACGGTCTCTCAAGGGGTTTCTGCTTCCTCGGGTCCTTGCACGGAGGTTACAGGAAAAAGAGAAGGACCCTATGCCTCTGCCGCACTAGCTACTTCTTAAGCTTTATATTTGTTCAAGTTCACAAATGGCGAAATATTAAATTATTTTCCCTTATCTCCTGATTTGAATGGGAAAAATTTAAAAGCTTCAAAATCAGTTTATCTCAAAGAATCCTCCTTTAAGAATAATTTTCATCATAATACATTCATTCATCATCAATAAACATTCATGTGTCACGTAATTTAATTTAACAGTTTCAACGATTTAATTAAAAAATGGAGCCTTTTTGAAAAAACATCGTTTGAACAATTTTAAAAGAGCGCAATTTTAGCTCATATTCTTAAGAATTTTGGGTTTTCGAAAACCTTCGTAAGAAATCATTTGGACTCACAAACTCAGTAATAAAGTATAAAATGTTAATATTAACGACCTGAGTGATGTGTAAGAAAAATAACAGTTGTGTTATTTATGAAAAATAATACAAATAACGTCAAATACTTTCATCTCATGTTAATAAAAAAATCTGTCTTCAAAACAAGAGAACGGAAAAATTTTGAATTTAGTACTTTTCAAAAAGTCAAATATTTCAGTCAAAATGACATCTGCGCCACTTTTAATAAAAAATGGAGCTATTTTTGAGAAAAAATGAAAATGTACTTGAGGTTTCTCGTAAAGTACCGTCAGCAATTAGAACATAGAACATCGGTTTTAAATCCATGCGGTCGTGGTGAGGCTGCGAATATAACTTGAGTAGTTTGGGAGAGCTTCTACGGATGTTCGTATCGAAACGAGACTAGTCGTCTTTTAATCCTTTAACACAGGGGAAAGTCCCGAAAACCGAGTATTTAGGAACTATTAGAATACCTCAGCGTAAAAATGATTGAGTATTTCAGAAATTGTCAGTGTTACCTGTATGGTCGAAACGGAAATCATTTACTCTGTTTTTCTCTCGTAATTCGTGCGTGTTAATGTTATTACGCATGCGTCTACTATTCCGCTGGGATCTCGGTTGCAACACCAACCTTGGTTTCGTAATAAATTAATAGTTAACGAAGAAAAACCTGTTTCAATATATTCTTGCATTTGAAATCGGCAATCGCCTGATTCATTGAAAATGAACATTGTGCTGATGTTAAATTAACAAAATTTCTAGGTCTCTCAATTCAGTCAAACCTCATATGGAATGTACATGTATCAGAATTAAACACTAAATTAAGTTCATTATGTTACGCATTTAGAATTCTTTCAAATTCTATCAGCCTTTATGCAGCTTGTTGCGTGTATTTTGCAAATGTACGTTCCCGCCTGAGATATGGCATAATATTCTGGGGAAGCTCATCCTGTAGTACCCAAACCTTTAATTTCAAAAGAAAATTATTCGAATAATGAAAAAATGTCATCCACGTGATCCCTGCAAGCCTTTTTTCATTGATCTTGGAATCTTACCATTGCCTTGCCTATTTATTTACGAATCTGTAATATTTGTCAAAACTTGTTGCAGATAGATGGCTCGTTTCAACTATTCCATTATTATTATTATTATTATTATTATTATTATTATTATTATTATTATTATTATTATTATTATTATTATTATTATTATTATTATTATTATTATTATTATTATTATTATTATCATCATTATCACATTATTATTATTATTATTATTATTATTATTATTGATGTTGTTGTTTTAATTGATTGATTGATTGATTTTTTCGTGTTTCCGGGAGCGTGAACTGCTTCGGTCATCAGTCCCGTTAGTGTAGTGCATGTTTTTTTCTCGGGAGATGGCGGTGATTTTCCCTCGCTGGATGGCGAGATCCGGCACCGACCTACCGTCGACTAGTGGGGTTTCCCCCTAACCAGGACTCTCCCACCAGCAGGGCACCGCCCCAGCCGGGACAAGCTCTAAACTCCCGACCGGTCTCCCGGAATATGTGGTAGTGTAGTGCATGTTCGTGTAAGTGAGTGTGTAAGGGGAGAGGATAGGACAAGGAAGGGGAAGGACAGATCGCGCGCGATCCGTGGCCCGTTTGGTAGGTTACTGCTCCGGTATTCGCCTGGTGTTGATCGGAGAAACCACGGAAAACTACCGATCAGAGCAGCCGGCTACTAGAATACTTCAGACAGCGACTAAATTCGACCTAGCTGAAAAGGTAGTGTCGAAAATCATGCCGCCTTCAGGACTCGAACCTAGGACCTTCCGATCAGAGGCGCTACAGTGGCATCAGTTGATGCACTAAGCTACCGCTCCCGGTATTGTTATAACTTTCCTTCATTTTTCAACTATTTGTCGTTAAAATGTTGGGATGGGATTCTGGGACTGAAGAAAATGTGCGCAGATAATCTTCACCCCATACGTCATACACAGTTTTTACTGTTTTTTGGCGAAATAAATAAATAACCATTACGCAAATGAATTGACTGTCAGTGCGCTCGATACACACGCGTGCATTACCAGCTTTCTACACGAGCGAGGCGATTGACCACGCAACTGCTCGGCTTCCTGGTCTTCAAACAATGTGATCCCATCGCGTGTTATATGGAAAGGGGTAGAATTTCGCGGAACTGCGACAATATGGAATGTTGTCTATTCTGGTCGTTCTTGGTGTCTGGTCTATGGTGCGCTGTCATGCCCATCTAGGAAATCAGTTCAAAATTTCAAAGCAGTTCAGTCCTTCCAAAAAGGTTCATCGGAAAAATGAATTCCCTTTCTCTCTGGAAGTCAGCCAGCGGTTTTTGGAAAAAATAACATATCTCGAAGGTGCAAAATGTATGTTCTTCGCTGTTAATTCGCGCCAAATAATTTTTATAAATGATTGAATTGCAAGTACGTTGTGAATTAATTTGGCCGCCTTTGCGCAAACAGGCCGTGACATCAGCCTGATCGTTTGGGGAATATTTCAGACGGATGGGTAGACGCGCGGACGTTTTGCTGTAAACCAATTTTTCGGTATCAAGGCCCCACAAAACGTGGATTCTGACTACGCAACATGTTAGAGGAAGTAATTTACTTTATATATGAACAAGAATTTCAGTGGCGAATTCTCAGATACACTGCGTATACCAGTGGTATACCTAGTAATTCGAAGAGTATAAGAATTTCTTTCATGAATATGATCATCTCCTAAAAAGTTATTGAGATTTTGTACGTCATCACACCACATGCGGAAAAATAACAATTTTGGTACGAGGAGCGAGTTTCTGCGCCGTTTCTGCGCCAATTTTGGTACGACGATTTCCTGCGAGTTTCGGCGCCGCGCTAAGAGGGTGAAGTTTCCAACAGTTCTTACTGCTGTCCAGAGAATTCGCTGGCGCATGGGGGAGGGGGGAGGGCACCGCATGCCAACTGCGATAACCTTCGTCGCCTCATGTTTGAAGGGCGAGGAGAGGGGCGAATGCGCGGTTGAACAGTTCGTAGGCACCGCAAAATATTGCGGTGAACAGCCCTGCGCGGTGCTCAGGTCGTTCGTATGTTTGCTTCTCTCAAGTTTTTGTGAAAATTGCGTGCATTAGTGATCCAGAGGCAAGTGGTTTGTGTGATTATGTTATAGAACAATTATTAAGGACTAAATTTCATAGTATTGTATTTTCAGAAAAACTCAAAATAAAAGACCACGGTAGGTCGACACCAGAACTTCCAGGCAAAATATTAAGAGGGGAAGCGAGAGCACATCTGTACGTCTAATTTTTCTAGACACAAATGGTCAACGGGTTGCTCTAAATTGAAGAAACATTTTGCTTATCGTGTCTTCGTCTTAACAGTGATAAATGTAGAAACGTTTGGTCAAAAGGAGGATTCGACAATATAGTTTCCCTTCCTAGTTATTTAGACAAACATGTCAAGACAACAAATCACATATTTTGTGCGTTTACAATGTGTAATATCCGAATAGACTTGCAACTAAATGATCAGAAGGCTTTACGAATTTCGAAACGCAACCAATGGTAAACAAGAACAGACTGATACTAAAAGGACTCATTGTTGTCTGTCACTTAGGAAAGCAAGAACAAACTTTCAGGGATCGCCAGGAATCACAAATATTGTTTAATAAAGAAAGCTACATAGAAACATACACTGACTTTCCAGTAAACTCGATAAGAACATTTAATTCTTCAGAACTCATGTATGAATGTATGACATATAGGTTTCACTTTTCAGGAAAACTAGCGCAGCAAGTCGAAAAAGCGGGAAAGAATTTGTTTTTTAATTTAATATTATTTTAAGTCGCATCAACAAGTTTATTAGCAATTTCAACTATACACAATTCTACACACTGTAATCAATACAGAATTGAAATAACATAGTGAACACCCAATTGAAATAGGTATTAAACAGTAATTTTCAATTGACAGTCAGGGTTATAAATCATTACGCCCTTTAATATTTTACATAATTGTAATATTTTTTCCTAATAAACATGGTATAAAAGAGTTTCAAGATTCTCAGTCCGTAAGATTGATTGGCGTTCATGGATATATTTTGAACATAACTAAAGTATATGGACAATTGACAGTTGTTCGTTGCAGATTCAATTTTATGGGTCTGATTCTAGAAAGTGTCACTTGATCTTTTTTTTTTTGGTTCTTAGTTCATGAAAAAAATGAATAATGTTAAGTATTCTGATTATTTTGCACTCTTTCCCAGTAGTATTCCATTCTTTTGTCATGATCCTGATTATGTAACTCCGAGTATCTTTGATGGAGAGGACAATATTGAAGCAATTTTTTCCTGACTTGAGATTCACGAGAAAGGTCGAAAGGGGGCTTCCGTTCATCATATTTAGATCAGCTTGCTGTGGAGGAGACTAACAAACAGCAGCCTTTTTCCTTGCCTATTTAAATGATAGCACAGTTCCAGGATAATAACCATTTCCGACTTCTGATGTGTTGTTGTAGCACAACTAGTTGTGAAGGATAATTTGTAATGTCCCTCTTAAAAGAGAGTCCCCTCAATGGCGTTTTTTTTTTTTTTGGAACCGAGAGCAATCATTCAACAGTCGACTGTTTATTAGACTCTGTCTAAAACCTTCATTTGAGAATTCTCTAATCTCTTACTGTAATACGATGTCTTCCGATACTCATTTCGTCAATATCTATTACATCGCATTACTTTCCAGAGTGTCTCCTCCTCGTTTTAATTGTGCCTTTCTTTTTGAGTTCCGAGGGATATCACAGGTTTCTTTACAACAATTGCCAACGTGGGCCAGACGAAACAGCGACATCACGATGAGCAAATTAAATGTTTTTTGTCAAGATTTTAAAATGGTGTAAAAGTGTTCATTTCGGCTTGGTCATTGACCAAGCAGTAAATTCTCCTTCCCGATTTCGACATGTAGACTTCTTGACGCTTTTTCATCAAAACCTCCACTACTTGCAAACCATGGATATCCACATCGCAGCTTCAACACCGGATGTTGCCCTAGAGGACGTTCAGTCCAGAAGAAGTATACGTTTTCCTGGCATAACACATGTTATATTCGATCTGGACGGGACTTTACTTGGTAAGTTTGTTTCTGTAGGATAATTTTTGGAGGGTATTGTTGAGTCACTTGTGTGCTGTGCTGTGCACCTTTGAATGTAAGAAGATATTTGTATCACTTTTATTGTGTACTTGTCAATTCTTCTAGAGGCATTTCAAGTCTCTGTCTTAATATATGAAACAAAATGGTAGTTTTGTGAATGTTTCCATTCTTTGAACATGCTGCTTTATACTTATTTGTTTGAATATTTACCTAGTGCATTGTGTAGGCACTTGCTTTTTCTCAACCTTCTCTTATAAGTTCGATTGCTGACAAAGTTGGAAACGAACTGTCTCTGTTGACAATAAGATTATTCTACAACTAAAACAATGTTGATAATACCTATTGTATCCATTAACCTTTAACTGTCCGGGTGAAAAATACCGAGATAAGTCTCAAGTGGAGTGTGACAGACCTGAGCATGAATATAGTTTACTAAACCCAGTTGTTTTTTTTTTAAATTATGTTTATAGAACCTCAGTAAAACACTAAAGCAAGTTTTTTGGTGAATAAAAAAGTTATTATATTGTAGCAAAGATGCATCCTGCTCAAAAGAACATTTCTGCACCTGTAAACAATTAAGCTTGTGTAATATTTTTTATATTATTATAACGAACTATGTATAGTTTTAAGCAGAGTTTTTTTGAAAAAACGTAGTGAAACATACCTACAAGGTGCGAATACATACATACAAGGATTTAAAAGGGGCGAATACATGTATTTAAAAGAAAGCTAATGCATAATTTTAAATTAGTTCTAGAATTCTCGAAAAGGATAAATCATTTCTAACCACTTTTCAACCCAGAACGAACAAGATGAAATTCTAATGAAATAAAATTTATTTAAAAATATTAGTATGGTTAATGCATTATGAGTTCCTTCATCTTCCCTTTTATATCCTATCGATTGCAGACACTGAAACAGTGTATGAGGAGGTATACTCTCAAGTATGCCGTCGCTTTGGCAAGCAGTACTCGACGGACGTAAGAATGCGGCACGTTGGTACTTCTGAAAAAGACACGGCGAGAATCATCACCACGATGCTCAATTTACCCATCAGCCAAGAGGAGTTCATCCAGCTCTCAAATGCGGAACTTCAGGGCCGCATTACACAGTGTGCTCTTATGCCGGGTAAGAATAATTGCTATTAATAAGAAGTGCCACTAATAAAATTATGGTGCTCTTTGAGACCAAAAACAGTTCTTAGGGTTTAGTAATGGAACGATATATATTATAATACTCATAAGAACCAAAAATGTTTATATCTAAACTTCTGGGTCTTTTGAAATCGTTGGTGCTGCTATAAAGTAAGAGAAAAATAGTAAGTGTAAATAGTAATGATTATAATGTGTTATAAGATAAAGATAAGATAAGATGAAATTACATTCAATTTACATTAATTACATCAAATGATTAACATGAAAAAATTAAATTATTTATTTAACGCCGAAAAGAATATAAACTAAATGTGTCGTCTGGGATGGGAAAAGTTAATGGTTAGAAGAAAACAATGTAAGAGAAAAACAATAAATCTGAAGAAATGTAATTAAGATGTTACAACATTAAGTTAAAATAATACAAAAATTCCCCAATTAAAAGATGATTTCAAATTCGCAGAGATTTGAAATTGGCCAGATCGATCGGGAAATATTAGTAATGGGAATTCTATGTACAGTGTAGGCGACAGTAATGATTACGGATGGACGGACAGACGTTTTCGAATATAAAAAATAAAAAAAAACAATTTTTCGGAATCAGAGATGTCCAAAATGTGAATTTTCTTCAAGATTAGAATTGCGAATATGTCCTTTAAAAGCGGAATATGTCCTGAATATCGACAGGTGTCCCGCTAGAATTTTCTTTGTTTCTGCCAAAGGTCCTGAATTTTTGTACTCTGTTATAAATCCACTTAGTTCTACGAAAAAACATTCCGTTTTGGGGCTACTTGTGAACTACATCAGAGAACTATGCGCTATATCAGAGAACGCAAGCGGCATTTCATCGACTGGTCATCTGGCAACTCTGATTGGATTGAGAGTTCGTTTCCTTTGACCAAGAAATAAAATCTTCTTGAGGAGTGAAACTTTTAATTTATTTAGGGTGGCCTTTTCTGGAAAACAGGAAAGTCAAGTAATTTCATTGATCTGGAAAAGTCAGGGAATGTTTTGAAGAATTGTTGAAAGGCAGGGAAATTTCTGAGACATATAAAACAAAACAAATATTGTTATTTTTGTCATTTTACGGTGGGATGTAAGAGCTTATAAAGAAGGGTTTTGAATCGAAGTTTCACCGGTCTCTCACAATGTGTTAGTGCAAAAGAATTTGGAATCCAAAGGAGTAAAGGACTCAGACAATAACAGCGTTTTAATATCGACTAAAGTCAAGTTGTTAAATGTTTTATTTAAATACCCTGAAATACTTAACTAATTTTGCTATGGAAAAGTAAAGGAAAACGTCTGGACAACCTGGAAAAGTCAGAAAAATTCAACCTGGAAAAGGAGTGGTCACCCTGCTATTCTTGCAAATGTGCAATGTAATTGATCTTCATCGACTATTTAGTTGTTTACTTGGAATACTATTTGGGTCATCCCATGCAAAAATGACTACTTCAAACTTGAAAATATTTTGGGATATCGTTGTTCGGAAACAATACACTCTTAAAAACTAAGACTTCTTGTGAACACCCCTATATTCTTTAATTTTGTTTGCCCTCGTAGAAACGTTTCTACAAATTTTAAAAATTTGTGGGTGCATAGGATACGTAGTACAATTTTTCATTATGTATCAATTTTATATCGTGCTATTCTTGACATACAACAATAAAAACTTATTTAAAACGCAATTACTCTTAAAACAACTTTTTTAAATTTATGAAAATTTTCATTATTTTCTTTTTTTCAAAATTTTTTCTGTAAATTGTATCCGTACATGCAATAAGAGACGGTAAAAAATATGGTGCTAGTCCTAATACATTTTTCACATTTTCTCAATTTTATAAGATTCTAATTCTAGCCTTTTTGAGAAAAGCGCAATTTCAGCTAATTTCACAGAAAACTTTTGAGTTTTAGAGAAATTTCATTGCAAATAATTTGAATAATACGCGCAAATGCATATAATACGCACAAATCCAAATAATACGCACAAATGCAATAACGCATTGTTAAAATATCTTAAAAATACAAGTGTAAGTTTTGAAGAAAAAAAAACACAAAGGAATTGTGTTTATGTCGTCTTATACATTGCATTAGGCACTATCCACAAGAAACTTGGAGTCGTTTTTAAGACAATATATTTAACAATGCTCATATTTCAATAAAAAATACGTGAAAAGTACCAATATTTTTCCAAAAATTGTTCATGGAATTAATTAAATACTAAAATGAAGAATAAATTTAATTTTTTCAATAATATAGGAAGATACCGAAAAAATCTTTTGCAATTTCAGAGTTAACAGTAAAATTCGGAACTATGCCATCTTTATCAGTGTATTTCCACTACATTCAAGAAATTTAAAGAAAAAAAGTCATTATGAAAAAAAAAGAAAAACTTTCGGCACCAAAACAAACATTTACATTGAAATCTCGAAATCGATTTTCCGCAGCATTACAAAACTTTCTTTATTCTACGTATCCGTATATACGAACATATAAGGGGAAGTATTTTTTATTTATATTATTTTACGTCAAAAACAGTTAAAAACTGTGTGTGACGTGCTACGGGGCGAAGTGAATTCTGTGCAGGTTTTCGTAATTCTGTAATCCGTACCCTAAGCCACATACTACTTGAATTTTAAGTACAGAAGACAATGAGCGTTTTTTGCATGGATTGTTAACAAAATATTCGGTACGATATAATAAAATCTATTTTTAAGGGTAAATCAGCAATAAATTTGGGCTCTTATCCTTCATAATGTCCTTCGTCAAGGAATAATATTTCCTGCCGCGACATGAAGAACGATAATTTGAATAACTATATTCTCATTTAATTCTAGAAGACGTGCACAAATAATGAAGTTACATTTATGTCCAGAAGCAAAAAAAGGGGCCATCTCAGCATTTGCTCAATGGATCAGGGAAACTGGACGAAACACCTGATCGAGATGGAGGTCATTGACCCAGATGCTGCGGTACAATACTTGTTACAGGTTATTTAGAATTATAATCCAAATGGTAATACTTAAAACAGTTACAGCAAAGTTTTACTTGGATTTTAAACTTTTCTATCGAATTTAATCGTTTAATGTCATCTGTCAAAGTGTTGTAAAATAATGTACACGTATTGTATGTAATTTTTTTGTGACGAGCTGTAGATACTGTCACCTGATTAATATGATTACTATGTCGAGTATTATAGTTATGGACATCGGCGTTTGTGGAAAATATATTCCCACCCTGAAGTAAGTAATTTTTCACAAAAGCTACTGATTCGTAAATCAAGATACAAGATAAAGCTAAAACGGATAGTTCCCAGCGGTAGATGTAGACTCGTCGAATGGGGGTCGGACGTACACACGCAGGTCACCAAATTATTTTATACATGAGTTCAACCCAAATTAACGAAGTAGCGCGAACGCTGAGTTTTCCCCGCTTTGCTTCGCCTGGCGGCAGGAGTGGATCGACTGCTGCGCCACTTCTCCATGCACGAAGTGCCGATGGCCATGGCCACGTCCAACCCCTACCCTCACATGGACGCGAAGCTGACCAACTACCCGGAGCTGCGGCTGGCCTTCCACCACATCGTGTGCGGCGGCACCGACCCCGAGGTGAAGAGGGGCAAGCCGGCGCCCGACATCTTCCTCGTGGCGGCCAGCCGCTTCCCCGGCAACCCGCAGCCCGCCCAGGTGCGTGCCGTCCCGCCATGATTGTTTCATTGATTTTTTCGTGTTTCCGGGCGCGTCAACTGCTTCGGTCATTAGTCCTGTTAGTACAGTGCATGTTTTTTTCTCGGGAGATGGCGGTGATCTTCCCCCGCTGGATGGCGAGATCCGGCGCCGACCTACCGTCGGCTAGTGGGGTTTCCCCCCTAACCAGGACTCTCCCACCAGCGGGCACCGCCCAGCCGGGACAAGCTCTAAGCTCCCGACCGGTCTCTCGAAATATGTGGTAGTGTTAGTGTGTGTGTGTGTGTGTGTGTGTGTGTGTGTGTGTGTGTGTGTGTGTGTGTAAGGGGAGAGGATAGGACAAGGAAGAGGGAGGACAGATCGCGCGCGGTCCGTGGCCCGTTTGGTAGGGTACTGCTCCGGCATTCGCCAGGTGTTGATCGGAGACACAAGGAAAACTACCGATCAGAGCAGCCGGCCGCTAGAATTCTCCTCCAGACAGCGACTGAATTCGACCTAGCTGAATCCTGCCGCCGTCAGGTCTCGAACCTAGGACCTTCCGGTCAGAGGCGCTGCAGTGGCTTCAGTTCAGTCCCGCCATGGATTCTGGGCGCGTCAACTGATAAAGTCATTATGTACACGTGAGCTTCCGTGCATCGAGTCATTAGAGAGTTTTTGCAAGACGGGAAATCCATTGTCGTAGTACGTAAACATTATCCTCAATAGGAATAAACATATCTTCAGATAAATGAGTCTTACACTCTAAAACATACGTTAATACTAGGAACAAATTGGAACGGATTACCTCTAACAGGATCTCAAAGCTTTTATTGCACATCTGTGTATCTCTGAGTCATTTTTTGCTTTTATAAGCATTACAAGATTGTACAACGTATGATAGACCCCTATACGAAATCAAAGGAGCCTCAATTCATATATAACCTCCGAATCATTAACAATTACGTTAGTTTATTTCTGAGATATTTTAATAAACTTAAAAATTAGCCATTAGGTTCCTGCCTTATTATATTGGTACTATGGATATTGTATTTTTCATTACTTCCGTGCTCATTGTGTGTTAGTGTTGAATTTGTGTTTGAGGTGGCGGTGAAAACTACGTAAAGTGTAAGTCACGAACACATTTGTTGTACACGACAAAAAAGAGAGAATGTCGCGACCCGTCAATCGAAATCCCGTCATTTGATGCCGGCGCATGCGCAGTTCAGTTCTCTACAGAATTATCGTGTTACGTCTTTCAATCAACGACTTGCAAAAACTCTCTAATGACTTCTTGGCTGTCCGGGTGACGCCGCGCAGTGGGCTGAGAGGCCGACGTTTCGCCTGTCATGTCGCAAGCTTCCTCAGGGCAAGTGACACCGCGTTGCTGCGCGTAGGGTATTATATATTGTCCGACCTGGGCGTCCTGGTGGGGCAGGTGCGCCGTGATTGTCGAACGCATCCCTCTGATTGGCTGGCGGTCTGGGACAACCCGGGCCTCGTGCCGGTCGTCCTCGTGGTCAGACGGCGTAGGGCAGCCCCCTGACAGTCGCGGTTTGGTGGTAATAGGGCTTTCCAGGTGTAGTTAAGGTTGAGGTCGGCGTCCGCGTTGATGTTCCGAGTCCGTCTATTTATTTCCAGAGCTTCCTTTTTTGATGCGTCTAGGGACAGTACCGGTGCTAAAGTCATTAGTACCGTAATTGTAGTGCGTGAGTGTTTTCTTCGGGAGGTAGCGATGATCTTCCCCGAAGTACCGGCGCCGACCTATCCATCGTCTGGCGGGGTTTCCCTCAACCAGGTATCTCCCACCAGCGCGGCGCCGCCCCAGTGGCGACAAGCTCTAAGCTGCCGACCGGTTTTGCGGCAGTGTGGTAGGAGAGACCACAAAAAAATTGCCGATCAGAGCAGTAGAATTCTCCTGCAGATAGCAACTCACATAGCTATACAGCTAGTGTCGAAAATCCTGCCAACCTAGGACCTCCCGGTCAGAGGCAATGCTGTGGCATCAGTTGATGCCCAGAGCCACCTCTTCCTGTTCGTCCCACGAAGGAGAATGGTATGACCGTGGAAGAATACTCTCCTTAAATGTGTGGAGCTGCACACACAGTTTTATTAACACTACAATTCGTTTAGATGTAGATTCAAGCGAGTACTTATGTGATTGAAATTTTCTGAACATATACTAATACATATACAATTCTATGAATATTCAGTTTATTAAATAATGGAGAAAATACAATTTTTACAGAAGAAGATATTTAATCGTGTGATATAACTTGAGATCGCATTATATATTGTCTTTGAGTTATCGATTATGATCTGTTATTTTTAATCGTTTTTGGGCTGCAATTGTGACAACCTAAAAAGTTTTGAGATATTAACCTAGTACATCGAAGAGTGAGCGCAGCACTCTTCCATATTTTGCTAGCAACTATTTTAACTATATATAGTTCCATCGAGCAGTTGTTTGAAATATTAATATTGAAAGGAATGCGATTATATGCCTGAATAAAACAATGTCAAGATAATATCATAAGTGTTACTGTGGAGAATGTAACCGGCATGCTCATGTTTGACCTACATCGTAAAAGGTTTTTTGTTTCAAAATTCCACAACTGGTAGTTTATAAAACAAAACGTTGATCACTGTACTTATGAACACTTTTGTTGGTTTTTATTATAATTTAGATTTTAACCAAAACCTCCGAAGCACAAATTGGCCAACGGCTATATTAGATTAGATTAGATTTTAGCCAAAACCTCCGAAGCACAAACTAACCAACGGCTAAACTAGATTAAATTAAAGCGTTTAGAACCTTTCACTGTTCTAAAAACCCCTAAGGGCTCTTTTCTGTTTGTATTTGACCAAAAGAGTGGAAAGATTTTACCTTGATTGCAAAAGAAGTTTCGAGGAAATAATCATATATTATCCTTTATTTTACACCCAAATAGCAGAGAAATATCGGATATTTCACAAGTGTAATACTTATAGACCTACTACAGAAAACCCTCATTAACACGTATTCCAACGGACAGAAATAATCGGAGTTCGTGTTATAAAAATTCGTGTTATCCGTGTATTACAAATGTCCTTATTTTCGTTGCCGAGATCAATGTTTGTTGTTTTTAACGGCGTAAATTCCTGTTAAGCGAGTTCGTCCTAACGAGGGTATACTGTATTAATTGTAATTTTTATAGAACTACCACAGTTAAACTGTTTGACCCTGAGACATCGATTACTTTCATTACTTTTATTAACCGGCAATTTTTTCTTTTAAAATCGACAAAAATGCAGTGAAGTAAAAAAAAGATATAAAATAATAACAAAGTATAATAATAAACATAACAAACACAGAGAATAACATTAGTACTACACAAATCACATAACAACTAAATGATGGAAAAAATTGGATTATTTCCTCTTTTTCCGATAAGCGCTTTACAAGCATTGTCTTTGTTGACTAGCACTCTACTGTACACCTTTGCTGCTGCATACACATTGCTAATATTGCCTATTAGAAACCTTGTCTTCCTTGCAATGACGTCAAGTGATGCAACGCGTTGTGCAGGTTCTTGTATTCGAAGACTCTGTGGCTGGCGTGAACGGAGCCGTGGCTGCCGGAATGCACGTGGTGGCCATTCCTGACGCGACGGTTCCCCACGACACCCTGAATGGCGCCTCTATCATTTTGGACTCGCTCGTCAACTTCCACCCGGAGCTCTTTGGATTCCCGCCGTTCTAGACGTCCCGTGGTGCGTGTTGCAACGGTAAGTATTCTCTCCCCTTCTCCTACCCTTAGAGGTTGGTTGGTTGGTGATCCCGGGCGCGTCAACGGCTTAGGTCATTAGTATCGTAAGTGTAGTGCATGTTTTTCCTCGGGAGATGGTGGTGACCCGCTGGATGGCGAGATCAGGGGCCGACCTACTCATGGCTAGCGGGGTTTCCCCCTAACCAGGACACTCCCATCAGCGGGGCACCGCACCCAGTCGGGACAATCTCTAAGCTTCCGAACGGTCTTCCGGAATATGTGGTAGTGTAGTTCATGTCAGTGTGTGTGTGTGTGTGTGTGTGTGTGTGTGTGTGTGTGTGTAAGGGAAGAGGAAGGAGAGATCGCGCGCGGTCTTTCCTTCCGTTTGTTAGGGTACAACTTTCCTTCGTTTGTTAGGGTACTGCTCTGGCATTCGCCTGGTGTTGATCGGAGAAACCATGCAAAACCACCGATCCGAGCAGCCGGCCACTAGAATTCTCCTCCAGACAGCGACTGAAATCGACCTAGCTGACAAGCTAATGTCGAAAATCCTGCCACCATTATTACTCGAGCCTAGGACCTCCCAGTTAGAGGCGCTGCAGAGACATCAGTTTATTTCTTAGTGCATCAGTTGATGCACTGAGCTACCGCTTCCGGTGGATGGCTCAGGTCATGGCAAGCAACAGTTTAAAAGACCACCAGCTCCTACCGTACTGTTGGGCCCACTCGTTGTACTACTTGTGTTGTAGAAATGACATTTAATTGTGCCACTTCTCTAAAGATCTCTTGAAGTTCATTTGCAGGATTTAAATTATTATAGTCTGTTTTAACTTAAAATTAAATTTAAATTTTCATGTTGGTATGATCTGTATTACTATGTTAAGAATACACTGTGATAAAGTCGGCAAAATAGCTTTCCGAAATGCTCCAATGATTCACAATTGTGAAGTTTAACAGAAAAATCAATATTGTGTAATAAAAATTATGAATAGATATGACAAATAGTATATTGTTCATTCTGTTGTCGAAATAGTTATTAAAATTATGGTATTTTATTGTGAAATCAATTTTGGATTAAAAACACAATTCAAAATGACCTGTCCATAATGAAATTTTATTTTAGAAAGAGAATTATTTTATTACTTAAACGTTTAGTTTTGTAACAAGAGCACCACATGCGTTTTCTACAACAATCACCCAAACAGCGTAAAATAAACAGCAACATCGCGATGAATAAATTAGTAGTATTTGTTAACATATTATAATGGATGTATGTGGTGAATTTCCGTATTTTACGGAATCAATATAGTTTTTTTTATTGGAGGCGAATAATAAACAGAGATTCTATTTTACCTATGCACTTGCACCATTCACAAGATGGCATCCCACACCGTGCCTCCAGCAAGTTCGGCTCGTGAATTATCACCTGCTTGCCTTCAGAAGGAGTCAAGACCTTGTCTCCAGTCTTCTCACATTATATTTGACCTGGACGGCGTAATATTAGGTAAATGTTTGAAAGTCATTGCGATAAATCAATGGTGTGCTTAAGACACCTTTTGTAAGTAATATTAATCGTCAACATTTTAATGCACTTCTTGGTTTTCTTTTGGTTTATAATTGTAGTCTAGGATTATAGTTCGCTTTTAATTTTGGAAATCCCGCCTTTCCTTTCACTACATCAATTCGTTGGCTTTCATTGAAAATGTGTAAGCACGGATTAGAAATCAACATCTTACAATAGCATCTTACAATAGCAAAGAAGCTTACCAATTTGCCCTGTTTCCTCAATCTACCACATTTCAAATATCTACTTCCCTCGCACTTCGAACTTATCTTGGAATAGGGGTATCTAATTAAAAAACACACACATTTAGGATAGTACTGTTAATTTTTAATCTATTGGAATATCACCGCTGACACTAGCATCTATTTTGACGGAAAGACACTAATAATAAACTTTGACAACTAACATAACAAGGATTTACAGGTTTATGTGATCTCTTCAACAGAAGTCAATAAAAAATTGTCGAAGAGATCTTCACATCACTTCAACCAAATCTCTACTCTTTCTGAAACATCCTGGTTATGTTCTTCGGAATATTTTTTTATATTATTGAGTTTCACTGTGCGAATGATAGCCATGTTGGGTTGAGACAATCGTGAGATGGGCATCGTTGTTAAATTTTGATATCTAACGAGACACATGGATCGATTCTCCATTTAAAGCAAGAAAAATGTCTTCTCAAACCACCAACTTTAATTGAAACTACTGGTGCTACAGAATGACACAGACTTTCGCGAAGTAAAGTTTTCTAATTTCCTTGGTGTGAGCTGGTTTTACGGTCTTGCCCCATCCTTTTGCCAGGTGCAATTTATCGTCGCCGAAAGTATGTTTTTGACATCTCAACATTTCGGTTTCCTAATAGAAGAACCGAAATACTTCATGAATATTAAAGAAGAGTAAAACCTTGTCCTAAATAGATACTTTCATTGAAAAATTTGAAGTCGTTTTAAAGAAAATGGCGATTAAGCACTACTGTAAATGCCAAAATTGAAACTTTACCACAGGAATCTAATGAGTTTTCGAAAAACTTCATTTGAAGTTATTTGAAGCACTTCCACTCAAAAATGCAATAATGTTTACAAATAGAATAATATAGTAAATAGAAATGCGCATATTAACTGCGTGAGATATATTAAAAATAATACATTTGAGTAATTTTTCAAAAAAAAAAAAAAAAAAACACCAAAATGAACTTTACGTCATATTAAACAATGATATTGGCACTATACGTACGAAAATTTTGAAGAAAACATTTATAGCTCTTTTTGAGAAAACAGCATTTGAGCGTTTCTGAAAATGTGGGTTTTGAGTTCAAACAGAAAACTGTTGAGTTTTCGAGAAACTTTATATGACATTTATTTAAAGCACATATACACATCAATGTAATAATGTGAAGAAATCACCTCTAATGTAAATATTACTGACGTGAGAGAAATCACTGATGGGAATTTTTTACCAAACAAGTAACAACCGCGTAAAATCTGCCAGGGCGTTCTCCGATCGAGAATCTCTATGCCCTGTGTGTTCTTGCCTGAAACGCGTCGAGCAGGGACACCGCTTAGAGAGGTTTGAGAATTTGACACCGTGCGGTTTTCCGTGCCTATTTTTAAATTTTTAAGTGCCTATTTGCCTATTTTCGAACTTTTTTGTGCCTACGTGCACGAGCTCTACTTATAACACTAGTTTATGTTCATCCACGCCAGTTGAACGACCGCTTTCCTTTGCGGGTTTTATACATTGCAAATAGGGGTTTATTGTTTGATGATTGTTTGAAATACTGGTCGCCTAAAAGAAAATTCCTCTTATTTGTTTTTAAGTTATTGTTCAGAACTTTATGACTGTCAATTAGTAATTTATAGTAACTGACAATTACAATAAATTGTTGCAATAAAAAAGTAATTATAAAAAGTTATGGTATTTACTGTATTTTGAGTATTTGAAATATTTAAAATATGTATGTATTTACCTATTCAAAACATAATGTATTTTGAGTATGTATTTAAATACTTATTTACGAAGTATTTAAATACTTAATTCAAAGTATTTTCCCAACCCTGCAAGCAACGTCTCCCCAAGTCTGTCATGGGCTAGGTATCCAGTGACTTACCGTCACTGCAGAGGAATTTGTACAACCCTGTACTTTTAAATCTGGCAATGCAATGCCCGCGAGCCCTAGAAAGTTTGCCCTAGGATTTTCTGCGTAGGAAAGAGGGTAGCGCACTTGGGTACGAGCCAGCAGCTCTAATGTTTGGTCGAGTGAAAAGCTAGTAATTTGAGTACAAAATTATACTTCCTGGTTTGTGATGTTAAATTAAACGGACAATGTTTTCTTTAGTAGCCGTTGCAACTCGCTTCCCATTTGGGGAAGGAATACTACCCAACGCTGATTGTAACGGAGAGAGGGGGACGAAGACAGGTGGCAGTGAGGGATACAATTACTACTACAAACATCCATGGTCTTGATATAAAGGACACACGAACTTCAATATTGACGATCAGAATGAGGTATTTTTTCCATAGATTCATCAAAATTGAAATTTTTTTCAACTGATTGAAATTGCACAGCATTTGCAAAAGTCATTCATAAACACAAACATTAATTTTAATTATTGAAAAATAGCAACTCAATAAGTTGATGGTCACAGCACAACAAGGTAAAACGACCAAAATTTTCAATTTTTCTCCCTAGTCAAAAAGACAATACTTAAATTTAGATACAGTAACAATGTACGAATACAGTAATGTGTCCATCCGTTTGACATCAATGTAAATTTTGTAATGAATTCATACGTTCCATACGTCATTTTTATGAGGGATTTAAGATTTTCGCAAACAAAACGGTTTATAGACAAAAACAGGTTCAATTTATTATAGACAACGTATCACATTTTGTTTAATTAATAGACTTCTATGCGACGTTTCGAAATCATCCCTTGATTTCTTCTTCAGATTTTTTCCCCACCACCCTTCTGGTGTGATGGGAAAAACTAGTTTTTAATGTATGTTTATTTGGATGTTTTATTATGTTGACAAAGGCATATTTTAGCCCAAAGATTTGTTGTTTTACTTGTATTCATGTATCTTTTAATTGTTGACATGTAATTACCAAGCCTGAAGAAGAAATCAAGAGATGATTTCGAAACGTCGCATTGCAGTCTATTAATTAAACAAAATGTGATACGTTGTCTATAATAAATTGAAGCTGTTTTTGTCTATAAATCCTATATTAAAAAGACAACCTATACAACATATTAACATAAAACGGTTTATTAGGTGAAGCTACGGGATTCTTTTCAAAAATTTCGAGGAGACTATAGCAGGGGTGCCGTAGTCCCTTGCCCTTCCCTACCCCTGTTGCGCATGCGTGTGCATGATGTCGCATGCGGCGCCGCTTGCGTCCCGCGCAGACACGGAAGCCCTGACGGAAGAGGCGTACGCCAACGCGGTCCGGCGCTTCGGCAAGGAGATGACAATGGAAGCGCGGCTGCAGCGGCTGGGCGCCAACGAGCTGGAGGGCATCGAGGCCATCATCCGCCTGCTCGACCTGCCCTGCACCCCGGAGGAGATGGTGCGCCTCACCAACGACGAGGTGCGCGACCGCCTGCCGCACTGCCAGCTCCTGCCAGGTCAGGCCTTTGCATTCCATTGGCGTTGAAGGCCCTGGGCTCCATGGCCGCCCCTTGAGTATTTACATTAGTTATAAACTAGAGGTGCTACAGAATGGCACAGACTTTCTCGTAGGGATTTTTTCTAATTTCCTTGGTGTGGACTGGCTTTAAAGTCTTGTTCCATTCGCTGGCCAGTTGCCGTCTATGGTCACCGTAAGAACATTTTTTTTTACATTTTCTCAGTATTTCGGTTTCCTAGTAGTAGAACCGAAATATTACTTCAAGAATATTAAAGATGAGTAAAACTTCGTTCTAAATAGAATTTTTTATTGAAACATTTGGAGCCGTTTTTAAGAAAATGCTGATTAAGCATTACTCAAAATGTGAAATTTGAAGTTCTTTTTCGCAGGAATTTATTGTTTTCGAAAAACTTCATTTAAAGACATTTTAAGTACTTTCACTCACAAATGCCATAATGTATGCAAACCTATGGAAATGTGCCTATGAACGGCCTGAGACTAATTGCAAAAAAATACATTTGTTAAATTAAAAATAAAAATAGAATACACCAAAATGAATTTTGTGTCATTTTAAGAGCCTAATTTTCACTATCCGTACACAAAATTTGAAGGATAAATTTGGAGCCTTTTTTGCGAAAATGGCATTTGAGCGTTTATGAAAATGCGGAATTTTGAACTCATTTTAACAGAAAACTGTTGGGTTTTCGAGAAACCTTGAATAAAACTATTTAAAGCACATGCATTCATAATCACAACAACGTGAAGAAATCGCTTCTAATGCAAATAATACTGATGTGAGAAACAAGTGAAAAAATTAATTTTTTATAATTTTTTTGAAAACAAAAGTATAGCAAATTGCGTTTATGTCATCCTATAGGGTTTGTTTGGCACTATACCTAACAAAAAATTTAAAAACTTGAGCCGTTTTTGAGAAAATCTTGTTTTTGTAATTTTTAAAATTGCAAATATTGCAATATTTTTGCCCTTGTGTGACGTTCAGAGAAGTACAAACTGCGCAAGTTTTCTTGAGCTCCAGAATCTCTTTCCAACCCTTTAATCGCACACAGTTGAATAACGAATACAAATACTAAAAAAGTGAGGTCAGCAACATTTGAAGGCGATATATTTGCGCTCACGAGTTATAGAAAACATACGAGTATTTGCATCAGTAAACGAACTTCAGATCTGATTTTTTAGTATTGCTAACAAAATAGTAACCCATATTTTATCTTACTTCTACGACAACTAGCAAAGAGAAAGCTCAACAAAATGCGCGCACAGGGAAGTGTAATGTCCAATAGCCAAACAAGGGGCTATTTCAACATTCGCTCAATGGATCTGGGACAGAATGAAAACCTGATCGAGATGGAGGTCATTGACCCAGAAATTGAAGTACATTACTTGCTACAGGCATATTAAGTCTTTAAAATTATACAATACAGATGTTAATTAATGCATTACGTATCATAGTAAAAATAAATATTATTTTTATTTTTGATGGTCAGTATAGTCTCTCATTGTGTAGAAACAGTTATGCAACAGAAAAGATTTTCGTGGCTTTTGTTGCTGACTGTAATTTATTATTAATAGTTAAGCAAATATCACCAAGAATTATAAAATATAGTTGATATTGGTATCGATAACGCTTACAACTTCAGTAGTTGTTTGGAAACCATTATTATTACACCTGTTTGTCCATGGATCGAAATAATACCGCGGTTAGTTTTCATGGCATTATTTTCATTCTCTAACATACAAGTAATTACATTTAGAGTCAGTATAAGTCATTATTTCTTCCACTTGAAACGAACACTAGTAACTCTTTGCTCTCTTAATCCCAATATTCCTCATTTCTTCACACATTTACTTCTTTATCCAAAGAAGTTGTTCAATGAATCGATAACATTCTTATCTAATAAGCCATAATTCTGTTTAAACCTTGCATGTCACAACATTTCCGTGGTCAGGAGCGACGGTATATCTTATCTTCAGCTAAATCGCGCCCGCACGGGGAGCCCGGCGCTCCAACGGGCACGGGCAACTTCCCCTGCCCCCTCACTCATTCCCCTCCAAATCCAAACAGGAGTGCACATGCACAACTGAAACGGCACGAGGGGGCGAATACTGGCTTCGTACGAAAATATGATAGTCAGTTTTCTATCAAATAACCGGGAATTGTATTATGTTTATATTCTTCACTGATTACTATTCATGTTGATTTACTTACTACATTCTCCATTATCTCGTATATACAACACAAAACGAAAACAAGGACAGAATTCACCAAGGTGAAGAATTCACCAAGGTGAATTCGGTCCTTGTTTTCGTTTTGTGTTGTGTTTATTAAATCATTCACTTATTTATTGTTTAATAAAAATGTAAAATAAATTAACAAGTCTCTATATGTTAACAATTATCGCTTACGGATGGACAACGCTTTTAACAGACAACAAAATTTGTCTGTTAAACCTCCTAACCGATGCTTTTATATCACTCTTAAGTAAAGAGGGTTACAAAACAAGCAACGATACTTTTTATTTTTTTTTTTTTAATTTTACCCTCGATAGAGAATTTTAAATTTGACTGATGTAGTATTTCTTTAAAAAAATGGGAATTAATATTAAATTATTGACAATAATCGTGAAGTAACTGCTCCCAAAAACTGTCATGGGCTAGGTATTCAGTGACGTAGCATTTGTACAATCCTTACTTTTAAATCTCGCGCCAATTTCCCTGGACGTAGGTCCCGCGAGCTCTAGTAAGTTTGTTACCTTACCCGCAACCTTGACATGCCTGAGCTGAAGATTACCGTATTGTGGACGTTTCGGGTGAGCGTGCTTTGCGCAGGCGCAGATCGGCTTGTGCGCCACTTGCACTCGCACAACGTGCCCATGGCCGTCGCCACATCCAACAAGCAGGAGTTCATGGACGCCAAGCTGAGTAGCTACCCAGAGCTCAGGAGCTTCTTTCATCACATCGTGTGCGGAAGCAGCGACCCCGAAGTGAAGAGCGGCAAACCCGCCCCCGACATCTTCCTCGTGACGGCCAGCCGCTTCCCCGACAAACCGCCTCCCAATCAAGTAAGAAACGCGGAGTAGCAAGCAGGGTGCCTTTATACTTGCGTTTTTCTAACCTGGCCTACGACACTTCATCGGCTGTTACAGTGTCATCCAATCAAATGCTAGAACGTCATCACTGTGACGTCACTGTGGTGACGTTTAAGCTCCCAATTGGACGAAACCGTAACTGTATTACTTACATTAACTCAAGAAAGCGTGCGCAGATTTTCTCCCATACGTCACATACAGTTTTTGACTAAATAAATAAGTAAATAAACTGCCAGGTAAGAAAAACCCAAGTATAGTTCAAAATTTCGATTTTCACGGGCGTAATTGGTGGGGCGGAAGGGAGGGGGTATAATGACAGTACATCCAGTAGATTTATTCTAGTTTCCTTTTTAACTTTTAATGAAAACGGCCCAATGACTGATCTACCCGTCAATAAGCTTCGGGGAAAACACACATAATGGCGCTGCTAATATTAGCGTAACTTTGGAGCACTTCGAAGACTGAAAACGTGCATACGAAATGTATGCCGAAAAACGATTGAATAATATTATCTGCCCCACACACCAAGAATTGTATCCACCCAACCCAGGGGAGGTAGCATCCGAATTCATTACCACCAGTGATGGACACAAAAAATTTCGTGCAATCATCTTCAGAAAATTGGTATGTGATGTAGAATAAGATAATTTAATATTGATTACTATCAATTATATTTCATTATAAGCGTGGATATTTTTTCTAGTTTAACAATTTCTTAAGTTTATGGTCAGAGTGTATTATTGAACTAATGCTTAGCTGCGACATAATTGAACCTTTTTGAATCAATCTCGTGCACTTTGTTAATTTCTACAAGTTAACAAAAATTTGTGACTTAAATTCTACTTCCACGCAGGTACTACGTCTAAAACAGTTCCTTTCATTTCCCACACAGAATGTTAAGTGCCAGAGACCCCATACCAACACTCAATGTGGAATTTGTTGAGAACAGAGCGAATGTGCGGGAGGTTTCTCCGAATTTCTCACGCTCATCATTCCAACATCATTTACAACGCATTAAAACGTCCGGTGTAAACGAATTACGTTACATGGTGTAAACGAATCCGGTTAAAAATAATGTGAGGACATTTATGTAGTATATAGAAAGCATGGCGCTGTGCTACCTTTACAAATGATTAAAAAGCCTTAAATCGTTAATATTCAGATAGCGAGGGAACATATTTCAAAAACCTATTAAAAAGTGTTCAAACAGAATCAAGGAAAAGTCATAGAATGCAATCACGAACAGTACGAATAAAATTCACGAATTTGTCTATTCTGGAAAGCATGACTTGGTTGCTTGGTTGTTAGTAATTCTGGGCGTGTCAACAGCTTAGGTCATTAGTTCCGCAAGTGTAGTGCATGTTTTTTTCGGGAGATGGCGGTGATCTTCCCCCGCTGGACGGGGAGATTCGGCGCCGACCTACCGTCGGCTAGCGGGATTTTCCCCTAACCACTCTCCCACCAGCAGGGCACCGCCCTAGCCGGGACAAGCTCTAAGCTCCCGACCAGTCTCCCGGAATACGTGATAGTGTAGTGCATGTTAGTGTAAGTGTGTGTAAGGGAAGAGGAATGAAAGATCGCGCGCGGTCCGTGGTCCGTTTGTTAGGGGACTGCTCCGGCACGCACCTGGTGTTGATCGGAGAAACCACAGAAAATATCGATCAGAGCAGCCGGCCGCTAGAATTCTCCTCCAGACAGCGAGAGAATTCGACCTAGCTGACAAAATCCTGCCAACGTCGGGACTCGAACCTAGGACCACCCGGCCACAGGCGCTGCAGACATATCAGTTGATGCACTGAGCCACCGCTCTCGGCGAAAGCCTGACTTCGCAGGTGTTTAAAAAGAGACAGAAACGGCCTCTAATACGTATCTGGGGCCGCCGCGTGGTGCGTGCAGGTGCTGGTGTTCGAAGACGCGGTGACGGGCGTGCAGGCTGCGCTGGCCGCTGGGATGCGCGTGGTGGCCCTGGCCAGCCCCCTCGTCCCTCCGCAGCTGCTGAGCGGCGCCAGCCTCGTGCTGGACTCCCTCCTCCACTTCCACCCGGAGTACTACGGCTTCCCGCCCTTCTAGGCGGCCTACGCCGGTAGGTACCTGCTCCCTCCCGACCAGTGGCGAATCATGAACATTATACCGCACTTTATGGAAGCTACCTCTGCTGTTGTCTTTTATTTTCAGCTTTTCTGAAATCCCAATATTATGATTTTCCGTCCTTAATAATTCTTCTATTAGACAGTTACATAAACCACTAACTTCTCAATCATCAACACTATCCACTTTCACAAAAACTTGAGAGAAGCGTAAATTACGAACGAGCAGAGAAAGACTGTTCTCCGCAATATTTTGCGGTACCTATCGACGCACATACTCCCCTCTCCCCGCCCTTGAAACATGCGGAGTCGTAAGTTATCGCAGTTGGCATGCGGTGCCTTCGTCTGCTCTATTTAGCGAATTCTCTGGACTGCATTAAAAAGTGTTTGAAACTTATCACTCCATCGCACTTACGGATGTGGAAGACTGACTGGCTCTCGGTAGCAAAACAGTTATTTTTCGCATCTGTTTAAAAGCTTTCAAAATCTCAATAACTTTTTAGAGAATTATCAAACTTATGAAATATTTATTATACACTTCGAATTACTAGATATACCGGCGGCGGAATAAGCGGTGTATCGGAGAATTCGTCACTACTCCCAACAGGCCAAATGCGAAGGAGTTTCGATTACAATCAACAGCTTTTAGCTGCGGGAAGCCTGTCTGTCAATCTGTGAACAACACTTGCAACTAAACCCATAAATAGGATATTTACCAAAATTACTATTCCCCCAAGTTATATCACCCGATTCGACCACTAGCTTTTAGTTTTTGGAGATATTCCACTTGGAGCCTCAACCTAATTCTCAGAATTTTCTTACAAATGGTTAGAAAGAATGTCATTTTGTTAGTCCGATTAGCATTAAGACCCTAAATTTCGAGAATTGAAAATGTTTACAATTTTTCAACCCCATCCTACTAAAATCATCTTGTCGATAGAGACTTATTTAATAAAATCTAATTTACAAAAATTGATCTTACACAATATTTTTCAAATCTAGCAGTTTTCAGGTAATTTGGAGAGAAATAATCAAAATTAAAAACAAAAATGTAAAATAGATTTTCTCATAAACCACTAACATTTTCTTTAACCTTCTTAAACATATCGAGCACAATGCACAAAATTACACCACATAAGCCACCTTAGAATAAAACTTGTCTTTTTAAAATATCTTTCATATTGTTAATATTTACTGGTATATTTCATAATTTAATGGTTTTGTTCACATGTTATAACTCAAAAGTTTGGGAGGGTAAATACATTTTTTTTTAGAATCAAATGAACAACGAAGTCAGTGGTTTTTGATAAAACATTATATTACACAAATGAAAACTGAACCATTGTGCTAACCGATTCTGTAAACATATTCTACATCATTTTCTGTAAAGTTAGTTAATATTGAGAAAATTCATGAGTGTGAAGAGTTAAAAAAGAATTCCACACATTGTAACTGAGTCAATGAACGATGTTGAATCACACTGAAATAAATAGATTCAGTTTAGGTAAGTACGTTACTGGCCATATATGCATCAAAAAGTTCAATTTCACTTATAAAAGTGAATTTGAGAAGACATGGTGAACTGTGTTTCAATTATTTTAATGAAGAGAGATTTGCATGTGACAGCTGAATATTTGCAGGTACTTAGCTTGAAATATATTATTTTACATAACTATAACAAATTATACTAGAAAGTCTGTGTCATTTTGTGTGTATATATATATACATATATATATTATATATATATATATATTATATATATATATATATTATAAATTTGGCAACTACTTAATAAAACAAAATAGTTTGTCTCAAAATTCTGATACACCCACCTCTTTGCATTAACAACCGTTCATGTTTAAAGGACTGGCATTAGCCAACTCTGAGTGCTGTTTCTCTTAATTTTTTGCTTTATTTTGGGTTCCAATTACATCTGTTAGAATTCATGCCCTGCAAACAATTTCTTTAGTTCATTACCAGAAAGTCCATGAAAAACTGACATGAAATAACAATTAGTATTCAAAAATACAGTAGAGTAATACAACTGCTTATGGCTAAAAATTACTCATAATCTCTAAAATTCTGACTTGTTCAACTGAAGTTTCCCTCCAGCATTCGACTTTTGGCTATAAATACAGATGACTCCGGTTTTAGTGAACTTCTGGAATTAACCTTTTTGGTTCACTATATACAATGACAAAATTAAATAGAATTCCTCCATAACGATTGATTTTAACAGAGATGCAGAAAAATACATTAACTACAGGAATTGAAAATTTTATTATCTTTATTCCTCCTTAAAAAATCCACTAAAATTGAAATTGAAGCAAGCAATCGCGTGTTGTTGCCACCAGTTGTAGCCCACGCAGGACACGACCTTTGTTTCCACAGTAAAGCTGAGTGGCATAAGGTTTTCAGAAAGGTGCCCATTTCAGGTCTACTACCTTCACGTCAGGGGAGACTTCTTCAATTATGAACTTTGACCATGGATATTTTTTTCAAGCTGTGTGGTGTTGGAATTTGTGGCACTGAGGCAATGTATTCTTTTCCAGGAGGAAATTAATATCCAGGATTTTGTGTATTTCCTAAGTACACAATAGTTGAGGTTCAGGTTCACTATAACCGAATCTGCATATGCTTACTTGCAATGCAAGTGAAATGGGACCAGTGACTAAAGTACACTATAACTGGAGTCGAGGGTATTTGAAATACATTTATTCTTTCTAGAAATTTTTAACTGTTTTCAGCATATTGCAGAAAAAATTCAAGACATGCTAAAGTATAATCTTTTCACTGGATCATGATAGGCATGTCATTTCTTCATGTTTTCATGAGAAAAAGTTGCAAGATGACAAAGATAAATGCAATCCCTCTGCGTATTTTTTTCATACATGAAAGAAAAATTCTCCCTTTCTTTTTCTAAGGACGACAGCAAAAATAGATTGACAGATTTACCAGTACACCAGGATTGATGATGACAGTTAACTTCTCAAAAAGCTACTGTTTGAAAGAAATGTTTTGTTGACCCAACAAGAACATATTTCACATCTTCTGACCCCACTGTCATTTTGAGTAATGCCCAATTTTAACATGTTGACTCTAAAGGCCTCATAATTATCCCATATGTATTCTATTTAATGCACACCAATAATGCAAATGCTTAACAATTAATATAATTTTCTACTATCATCTTTTTAATGAAACAACATCAAAAACTGCAACCGTAATATACATTTTTTTTAACTTGCCAACTTCAGAGATCAAATATGATAAACAAATGTCAAACTTGTTTCAATGGCGTTCTGACCTTTAGAAGAGTTTGCACATCATGAATTTCATCACTAAAAAAGTTGCAAACAAACAATTGCCTGTACAATAAGTATTATGGAATTTGAAACAATATTTCAGAAATTACTGCTGGAATTGATTACTATTTTCATTTAAAACTTATAGAAATATACAACAAACTTGGTATTATATTGAAATGTATAAAAACTATATCTTGTGTATATCATTACTTCAAAGCATAAAGTTTACAGTGAAGTCAGTCCCTCAAGTACGATGCAATTTGTATTCTAATAAATATTAAATGAAGATACTATAATATAATATTAAATTCAATAAAAAGACTTTATATAAATAGAGAATGTACGTGTATTACTTGATGTCTAGTTATGAATTACCTTTGTGAACAGTGCTGTGTTAACGCACAGGCCTGGGCTCCCATAGTTAAAAAAAATGTATGAATAAACTATATGCAAAAATTGGCGTAACGGAGTGGTGTCATGCATCATTAGATAAAATGGTATGTTGCTGGTTGACGCGAGAATGTTGTTCAGTAATGAGAAGTTAAAATTTTTTTAACAAAACTTGGCTTTAAATATTTTAAATTCATCATGTGCATGAAGTTTTCAACATTGAATAATGTTAAATTGAAACACTTTCAATAAAAAAAATACAAAATACAATGTAAATTAATTTCTTTATATTTCAGCATTGAAATTGGGAGATTGGAAGTAAAAATTGGGGCCTAACCAATGATATTGAAATGGCCCTATTTGTGAACCATGGCCGTCTAGGAATTCACTATTCCATTCTTGAAATAAAACCATCAACAGGATCCTAATTTACATACATAAATGGGGTACATGTTTAGTCAAAGTTAATGCTGTATTACAAGATCAAACAAGAATGCCAGCTTTGATAAAATAGTACACTTTGTTTTTCCCTTAGATCTTACCATAATGAGTCAAAGGCATAACTTATTGAAGTTGTACTTAATTTCAGTATTTTTACAGTCCTGTTGTACTGCAATAATTTTTCAAATCTTGCACCAATCAAGACCATTGAAATGGTCATTCATATCAACAAATAAAACAATTAAGACTTCAACTTGTATTATTGACAAGGTAAAAATAAAAATATGACAATATAATTGCAAATATAAAATAAATCACATGACTTACATCAGCACTACAAAACAAGCATTTCACACAACAAATCCTCTTGTATTAATGTCCAGCAGTAATTTTATCATGCTATATAAAGGAGAACAAGAAATAATAACACACTTTTCTTTTAACAAGTATTATAATTTATAAGCTTAAATGCTACAAAATTCTATTTACACAGGAAAATGCACAACCCCTATTTAACTGCTACTAAAGTTTCCAGCTGCTTCATTACATCTTCAGCCTTTAAATTTGTAAGGGGTACACTGCTTTCTTTTCCCTGGGCTGAAAATAAGTAAATTTAGAAAAATATTCATTTGTAAAATACCATTTACAGTTGATACATGTGTAATATGGCTTACCATATCTAGCATACATCCTGGGTTGAATACCATTGCATTCACGAATTAATATAGGAAATTTGGGATTAGCTTTCTTCAAATCCACATAGTGTTTTTCAATGAAATCTCTGCCAATTTAATGACCAACATGAGTTTGCTTTACACACTCATAAATAATATAATACATGATAAGTTTCTAATATTACATGATACATTTTAGTTTTTTCATTTATTACCTTACTCCTTGACTCTGAGTTGATTTTTGGCATAAGTGAATTCTTAATTCTTTGAGGTAACCCCCAAATTTCACTGCACGAGCCGCCATGTTTTACATGCAACTGAGTGTATAGTCATTCAACAATTCACTTTCGTAAATATGAAGAACTGCCATCACGCTAATTTAGTATTTATTAAATTGTTGATTTTAATAAGTGAATTCAGTAGTTTATGTTATATAACTTTTCAATGTAATTTCCAAATCTTTTAACTTTGACTCATTTAGTAGTTATCCATTTGTACCACCACAACAATAGAGAAAATCTAAAAATGAAATACTTCAAAAATCGGACCAAGCCATGGCAACACCTTTTTTTACCATCATTGCAAAATTTTAGTTTTATTCAACTCACATTAAATTTTATGTAATAAAACGATAATCTAGCATGGTTATCTTCCATCTTCCTGGCCTTTAGTAATGAAATCATCCAACACTTTGGTGGAACCTGAAATTGAAAGTGAAACAAGAGGCCATGTACGGGTCTACTGGTTCCCGCGGGATTTTTCTCAATCTCGATTCGGGGACAGAGCCACCGGTTAGTTCAAAATGGCTTATACTTATGAGAAAAGTGCATTGTTCAAGCAAATGATTTTGTTTTTGTTTTTAACATCTTTAGTCCTACGACATTCTTTGTAAATTTTACAAAGAACACAATGTAAAACGATGAGTTACTGCGAATGGTAATGATACATTGTAATGCATTAAACAATAACAATTGAATGCCTTTTGTCAGGGAGTAATGCCTGCACGTTAATAGCACTCTTGATGGCCCAAAGATGTTATCAACAAGAAATCAAGATATGCACCCCGGATAATCAGATCAGCAAAGCTACTGTCAATGCGTTGGCAGAAAGCATACTCGAAGGTATGGATTTATTTTTCCTCTCCATATTTGAAGTTCGAGGATGTAAAAAAATAGTACAATTCAACAAGTTCATGTTGGTCACACTGCTTGAGCGGATTTTTCAAAGGCCATAGGACGGCATTCAAGATAGCAAAGCCAGGAATAACGTTATTGTCGAGTGTCAGTTGTATACACTTCTATAAATCGAATTCGTATATTTTCGAAATTGAAATTTACATAAAAGAAATACTATTTTACTCACAGAAAAATGAAATAGTGATGTTGGGAATTTAAATACTACACACGTTCACACTTCCACCTTTCGCATCAATAATTGATCAAGTTTTTCTTTACCGTTTATTTTACGACAAATTCTGCAAGCTTACACATTTCCCTCTACTATTTACGAAAAATTTGTTTCTAATGAGTGCCCACGAGATAACGACGTATTTGATTCTTTTGAAATTCAATCAGTAAAGTACTTTATTTAATATTTGAAAATAGAATATTGCTAGGTTCTGTAAATTACAGTTTTGTCCAAGTGATCGTAAAATAAAATTCGTTTTCTGTTAATGGTGAATGGCCTGTATTTGTCTTGTCTTTTGGAAATTCTTTTTTATCAATAGACTTTTTGGGTTGATATTTTCGATTAAATGACGGTTGATTTTTGACAAAAACTGGAAATTGGTACCTAAAAGCCGAATATCCTGAATCATTTGACTAATTGACGAAGAATCGAATCACAGGAATAAAAACAGCTCGATCTATTTTGTGTTTTTGTTGTACATGTATATAATATCCCCGCACATTTTGTTTAGCCCTCGTTTTGTTAGAAGCGCGAGGGATGGGAATTGCTTATTTCGACGACAGGAGTATTATATTAAATATGGAGTTCGTTTTTCAACGGAATATTATTTGTATTGTAAGCGAGCGAACATTTATGGTGATTAGATTGTCAGCAACGCTTGTCACTCGTTCATTTTTTGCTACCGCACCTCTGGGGAGCAAATGACCTCGACGAGAGACTCGACTTGTCGCTATTTCCTTAATTTCCCTTCACGATTTTCCAGTCTTCTCCATCCCCTTGTAGACCGCCCTTCTCCATGTGCCCTTTGGTCTTTCTGCAACTCGTTGCCTCTGTGGGATCCATTCTAAAGTTTGACTTTCAATTGCTCCGGTAGGTTTTCTCAATGTGTGTCCTATCCATCGCCATTCTCTCTTTCTAATCTGGAGTTCTATAGGTACTTCTCCGGCTTTCTTCATTTTAATAGGCCAGTAGACTTTAAACAATTTTCGGAGACACCTATTAATACGATTTTGTGATTTGGTTTGTATGGTGTTATTCCATTGCTAAGTTTTTGATCCATAAAGTAAGACCGCCTTGACATTGCTGTTGAATATTCTCAACTTGTTTTCTGCGAGATAAGAGTTGTTTCTCCATATGGGGCATAACTTCAGGAACGCAGAATTTGCTTCGCCAATTCTTCGTATAACGTCATTTTCCGATCATCCTATTATGCTAACCACACTGCCAAGATAAGTAAAGGAGTCAGCACTTTCTATTGTCTCAACTTTTAGATCTTTGGATGAACGAGGATTTATTCGCAGCTCTTTTGTCTTTATTCCGTTTAATGCTCGTCACTAACATTTTTTTATATTCATTTAATGACAGTTAAGGAGTGGGGATAGGTATTCTGGGCCTAAAGAAAACGTGCGCGTATAATACATTAAGATAGAAAAAACACCACAGCCTTAAATTTCCTTACCACATCCTGGTTGAAACGTCCAGTGTAAGGCCCGCCACAGACTTCACCGAGGAATGTGTTGCGAGAAATGTACGACGGAAAATGTGGAAAATCGAAACAAGGGACACTTTTCGACCCCCACACACATGAAAGAGTTTTCTTGTTCGTCTCTGCGCAGGTGAAAGAGTTCCTTGCTCGAGTCGGTCAGCGAGCAAGTTTTCTCAGACACATTTCTACTCCTTCACTTTTTATATGGCATTTAGGCATTCGTCACCACAGGAAAACACTAAACAGTGCGTAGAACTGAGTGAGGTTATAATATTTAGCAGTGAATGATGTAATAAACAACCCGTTTTTCAATTGTTTACTTGAATTTTCTCTTTGAACGAAAATGAACATGAAAACATTTGCGTGGAAGATATTCTTATACTTGTATGCGCTTGTATGAAACCCGTTCATAATGAGCAATATAAAAATAAAAATTTGAAGCAATAAACTTGAAGGGGTATTTTGAAAGAATTGAATAAATTCATTACTTTCTTAATTCGTATTTATTATTTATGAATGAATTTATTAATTGTGAATTTTATTATGGATTCACCATTTATTCACAATTCAACCAGCAAATGTAGTGAAATAGAAGGGGCTAAGAATTATGGAGCTAAGAAAACATGTACAAATTGTACTTCCACCCTATATGCCACATAAGTAATAACAGCACCCCCTCTCGGCTTGTGGCACAAAGTAGAGTTCTGAAAAGACAGGTATACGCAGACGCCATTCTTGGTCATAGCTTGCCGACAAGCGTATGTAAATGTAGAGGAAAACGTCGCGTCTCGCTACTTTTCGTTATTTAAAAAAAATAAAAAAATTAAAAAAAACTCTGACGCAATTTCGGTCACTGTGAGCAGTTTCTTGAGAAGTGTGTAAACGTCGTCGGTAAATACAGTGCCCTGAATTCTCCATTTGTAAATAGAAACTGATATTTTTAAACGTTTGTAAGTTGGACTAAGGTTATGTTTTACATTTGAATTCACAATGTAAAATTAAATTTAGAGTTTCCTAACACGGTTGTTTTAAGCCACCAAGGTTTGTCTGAACAGTATGTTTTCATATTAAAAATAAAATCGCTCTCAGGTAAGTTAGCACGAGAAAGAATTTGTCGCAGCAATTTGAGCACACGTTTTTGAATGGCTCTAGTTGGGCTACCCGCGATGTAAAAAGTCACATTTATCTCCATATTACTTCAAATTCTCACTTTGTTCACTAAGGAAAAATGTAGTTACTCTAAGGCCCTGTCTTTTTAGAACTCTAGTATATCTATATTCTCTATTTTTAAAATGTAAAACATAATCTTAGTCCAACTTACAAACGTTTTAAAATATCAGTTTCTATTTACAAGTGGAGAATTCAGGGCACTGTACTTGCCGACGACGTTTTCACATTTCTCAAAAAAATGCTCACAGTGACCGAAATTGCGACAGAGTATTTTTTTGTTTGGAAAATAACGAAAAGTAGTGAAACGCGACGTTTTCCTCTACATTTACATACGCTTGTCGGCAAGCAATGACCAAGAATGGCGTCTGCGTATACTCCCCCCTATAGAGCCTTACATAAAGGCATTCCGAGACATCGAATAACCTTTATAGTGTGTGGACGCAAACTCTCCGCCCATTTCTCCAGCGCATCTCCCGGTGTATAGTCTGTTGCGGGCCTAAGGCCGCATTCACAATGCAAACTTGAACGTACCGTGATACTGTAAACTTCGCCGTAAAATTTACACGTAAAAACAAGCATTCACAATGACGAACGTAAGCTGGGACGTAAGTTTAACCCTGAACCAATCAGAACTCAACGTACTGAAACTTGATCGATTCTTTTCTAGCACGGTGGAAAGGTCTTTCTACCAGATCGTCAAAAAGAAAAATAATGTTTACTTTAACTAAACCAAGATATAGTATAATGAATTAGTTTACATTTGCATTGTATAATTTAAAAAAAAAGACTCAATATGCCTGTGACAAATAATGTACTTCCGGGTCAATGACCCCCATCTCGATCGGGTTTTTGTCCAGTTTCCCTGATCCATGGAGCAAATGCTGAGATGGTCCCTTGATTTGCTTCTGGACGCTTCTGGCATGCGTAGATGCTCGAAAGTGATGTGACACTTAAACTGCGCATGCGCAGAATATGGATGTTGTTTTAACGTTCGAGGGTGCACAAACTCTATAATGATCTCGCTTAGTATACTTGGGTTTTTCTAACGTGGCATCTGTGGGTAGTATCTCCAAGATGGAATTCGGCACGACTTTTTGCGTCATTCTCAGGTCTGCCGCTAGAGTCGCTTGATCAGCACTCGCTCCACAGAGAGGGTGCTGGCTTGATGCGGTCGCGATCATGAGACATCTTGGGGCAGGATCAAGAAAGATGTAAAAACTCGTGCCGAATTCCATCTTGGAGATACTACCCACAGATGCCACATAAAAAAACTCAAGTATAACTCATTTGTAGGTTTTGCGGCTATGTGACATTTTCGTTTGTATCGTGAATGAGGTCTGACTCCCCGTATGATTGATTAATTTTTTCGTGTTTCCGGGCACGTCAACTGCTTCGGTCATTAGTCCCGTTGGTGTAGTTCAAGTTTTTTCTCGGGAGATGGCAGTGATCTTCCCCCGCTGGTTGGCGAGATCCGGCGCCGACCTACCGTTGGCTAGTGGGGTTTCCCCGAACCAGGACTCTCCCACCAGCAGGGCACCGCCCCAGCCGGGATAAGCTCTAAGCTCCCGACCGATCTCCCGGAATATGTGGTGCAGTGAATGTTAGTGTAAATGTGTGTGTAAGCGGAGAGGATAGAACAAGGAAGAGGAAGAACAGATCGCGCGCGGTCCGTGGCCCGTTTGTGAGGGTACTGCTCCGGCATTCGCCTGATATTGATCGGAGAAACCCCGGAAAACTACTGATCAGAGCAACTAGCCGCTAGAATTCTCCTCCAGACAGTGACTGTATTCGACATTGCTGAATAGCTAGTGTCGAAAATCCTGCCGCCGTCAGGACTCGAACCTAGGACCTCCCGGCCAGAGCTCCGCGTGTGAGTCGCGTGGCACGTGCGGGGGCGGGGGCGGGTGTGCGCAGGCAACGCGCTGCACGAGGCGCTGCTGGCTCGCGGCGCGCTGCGGCACGTGAACATGACGGTGCCGGAGGCGATCGCGGCGGCGGGCGCGCGGGCCAAGTTCGTGTGCGAGTGGCGCTCGCTGGTGTACCTCATGGACCTGGGCGCGTCGCTGTTCGAGCAGCTGGCGGAGACGCTGGCCGACTGGGAGCGCAACCCCCCGCCTCGCCGCCACGGCCACGACCTCTACGTGGTGCTCATCGCCGACAACCGGTCCGTGCTGCTCGTCTTCCAGAAGGACCAGGACCGGGTGAGAGGGCGCCTTTTTTTTGACCCCCAAAGGACACCGGCGGCGGCTGGGTGAGCTCAGAGCGACAACTGTTGCCGCTGCTGCAGCGACTCTGATCGGGAAAACAAGTCTCACTCGTGGCTCATAGTGAAGTCGCTCGCCTTTCACCGTTGAGGTTCGATTCCCGTCGAATCTCATGTGAAATTTGTTCCAACAAAACGAGTTTGGCTGCTTCACAAGGGGCTAGTCCATCCCCTGTGAAGTGTCGTAAACCCTACCCCTATCTTATTTACTTCCAAATTCTGACCGCTATGTATTGACGCAGGAGCGCGTAGTAGGAGGGCGAACGCGGAGATGCTACCTGGCGGTCCTCATGAGAATTAACTGACGAGGCATAAAATACGAGATATTAATGGAGGATTACTCCGCGTTCAATGCTCGACAAGGGGCGAAGAGACACGTCGCGTCACAGTGGGGCCAAATAGGGGAAAAGTTGGCAAAAAGTATTTTTAAGCGTTTTTCGGAATTTTTGGGAATAAAACACACATTCTATAATTAAATAAGGACTTATTTATTTAGATAACCTCAAAGTCAGAACATTTATCATGTGACCCTTCAAGAAGCGAATTTGTACTTGTAGCCATTAACATTTGTGTATCTTCTAGGTCCAATGCCTTTGTGATAATTTTTCTCTATTCTATTTGCAAAATCAGGGTCAAATCAATTAACGCCTGGAAGCACTTCCTTTTTTTTCCGGTTTTTTTCTTCCGTTTCTACTTTTCAGTGTGTTTAATAACATTAAACAGACCCCTTCTTGTTAATAAAGAGTAATCGGAAACAGATCATGAAAGAAAAAATTAAAAAATGAATATTGGAGGTAGAAAGGCTAACAAAATTAGATATACATCATCATAAACAAGTACCTTAAAGCAAAATGGGGCAAACATGAGCAAACTTTGATTAATGTTTTGAATACTAGATGAATTCCAGAATCAGATTCAGTTAATATCATAGACCGGAAATGCCCGTAAGGGAACTAAAGGACAATATGCAAAACCGGATTTAAAAATTTAATTCCATTGTGACACGAAGTTTCTACTTTGATTATTTCAGGAATATGACTTTTTAGACATATCGATTTAAAGTACATATCTCCAGGTATTATATCCACAGCACATACGATTCTGCTAGTCGAGAGCGTAAAAACATTAGCATAAATACACACCTGTCTTCTTATTGCGAGAGCGAAGAAGTGCGCTGCGCATCACTTGCTATCAATTTTCACTGCAAGGAGTGGCGTGATTTCCCCTCCCTTTCCTGATTGGGGAACGATGAAGTAGATATTTTATTACCACTTTCATGTGAAATGGAACTTCTGAAATATATTATGATTTTGGACTTTTTGCCAACTTTCCCATCCTCTGGTCCCACTGTGCGCCGGTTGGGGTAGTTCAGGGCAACTGTTGCCACTACTGCAGCAACTCTGATGAACCGCAGGGTTCGAGATCCCGCGATGGCAGGTTTTTCGACACCAGCTACAGCCGCCACCAGCTTTGAATTCAGCCGCTGTCTGAGTGAGATTTCTTTGGAAAATTCATTGGATTGTAATCAGTATGATAAAGACTGTGATTTTTTGTTAACTTTATCTGATTTAGTAAGGGCAATTCAACTACAATATCCAGCTGAAACTCAAAAGGTTTTTACTAGCGTCTTTTGTTGACCTTGTCTTTTATTTTCAAAAGATCTCGACACTTACCTACATAGGGCTATTTGTAATTCTAACAACTAGATAAGAATAAATGGCGTAAGACTTGCTTCTTTTGGTAATTACGGCATGTGTGGCAGTGGCGGCTCGTGCTTGAGTTGCACGGTTGCACAATCTCCAGAAAAAGAAAAATATTTCATAATATCTTAGGAATATACATTTTCTTTTAATGACATTCAACATTGAAGATATTGCAGATATTGAGGTATATGAAATCATTTTGAAACCAAAGAGCGTCCACTGACGCTCTCTTCGGTATCTGGTGCCTTGCCAGGAATTGCAGCACCCTGTTGGCTGGGTTATTGGGTTTATTCTTTTACTCTTTGTCCCTTCAATTTAACACGGGAACATATGGCCTTTTGGTGGCGCAACCAGAACGGTGGCGCTGTCTAGCGCTGTGCGGCGTTGGAGGGAATCAAAGGGGAATACCCTTATTCTGTCTTCGTCAGACTCTCTGCAACGTAGTTTTATGAATTTCGTTTATTATTGAAAGTACACACGTTCGGTCAATTATTGACGCTATTCAATGTATTGTCTACGATATTTGGAAAATTTGTTTTCATTTGATATTAGATTTGTTGATTCAAAACGTACATTTGATGAGTTCTTTGTGTAAAGGTGTCCGTTCTGTTTGGAAGTCCCTTAGTGTCTCACGGAAGCCAATGTGGCTGCAGCTGGCCAGCGGTTGGCAACGTTCTTGTGAATACGAATGTGTGTCGAAGATCTTTCATTATTGCCAAATATACCAGGATAGTGAAGTTTTCGAAATAAAATAATTGTATTAGTATGAAACATGTCGAAGCAATAGTTCTTTTTGCATTGTGCTGGAGTCGAATAATAAGTGCCCAGTGGAAATCAAAACCAAAAACACGTGCGCGTGAGGTGTATATGTCTTACGCGGACACACAACGCATAAAATTATGTAAGTAGTGTTTCAGTATAGACTTTTATTTAAATTAGTTTTAATTGATATGAATTGGTTACATATATATATTATATATTCGCATTTTGAATTTTGGAAATTACATTTTCGTCATTCGATGGAGGTGCAACCTCCAGTCTGTCGGGGCACCAGCCGCCACTCATGTGGTAGAGTAATACACGTGTGAGTAACGGGACAAGGAAGAGGAAGGACAGATCGCACGCTATCGTCCGTTTGTTAGGGTATTGTTTCGGCATTCGCCTGGTGTTGGTTGCAGAAACTACGAAAACTACCGATCAGAGTAGCCGATTGCTAGAATTCTCTTCCAGACCGCGGTTGAATTCGACCTAGCTGACAAGCTCTTGTCGAAAATCCTGCCACCGCCGTGACTCGAACCTCCCGGTCAGAGGGACTGCAGTGACATCAGTTGATGCCCTGAGCGACCTCTCCATTTTCTCCGAACGCATAGGGGTGCTTATCTACGTGCAAAAGGATACGAACAACTGCGGTCAGTTAACACATCGAGAATGGGCGGCGAACTCTCCATTCGATATGCTAAGTTTAGCGATCTTCTCGTGGTTCTATGACTATTTCTCAGCGCTTTCCAAACTATATTATTTTGACATGCTTATAGATCGATTAATTAACACTTACACGTTCTTGGGTAAAATATTTAAAACGCATTTTTTTTTATTATTTTGTTTGGCCATCGGATGACCTAGAATGACACCACGTGACACTGCGGAAAAATGTGCTATAGGTGTCCTGTTTGGGACTCGAATTAGTTTTTTGCCGTAATCTACAAAATAGAACCCTATTAGACAATGTATTCCGTTTTTGGATGGTTCCCTCATCCCGTAACAAAGTTTATCAGAACCGCGGAAGTTGGTTTCCAGTGTGAAGGTCACTTTTAAAACGAAGATTTAGAATGTTGGTTGATTATTGGATTTTTTTTTGCGAAAAATCTTTGGGGTTCTTCTATTAATTTTTTTGAGGTTCCTGCTCTTGCTATTCAGAACTTCCGTTCCATTTGGCGAGGGAGACACTGCCTAAGCCGCCGCCTTGTTTGTGGAAGTATTTCGTGAAAAAGAAACAACAAAAAAAACTTAAATTTCTGAATTTGCAGATAAAATTTCCAAATTAAAATGTGTAGGAACATGTGTGGAACATATGAGGCCAAAATGTAGTGGAACATGTGATTATCTTAGGAGATCTTATGGTGGAATATGCGGGTTAACATTTGGGGCTCATGGGAAACTTTCTTGGAGAATGTGTCAGGTACATGCTTGGGGGAAGTGGAACTCGAGTTATGCAGTTCTTTAAGCAGGATTCTACAAAATGAGACCCTTTTGAACTTTCTTGTTCATTTTTGGAGATATAGCTTTTCTGGGTACATCCACTCCGCAGCTTACATTTAACTTCGAAATTTAGGTATAAATTGATTGATTGTTAGTGATTCGGGGTGCGTCAACTACTATGGTCATTAGTCCTGCGAGTATAGTGCGTTCTTTTGCGCGGGAGGTGGCGGTGGTCTTCCCTCGCTGGATGAACCTGGATCCGGCGCCGACCTACCGTCAGCTAAGGATGTTTCCCCAACCAGGTATCTCCAAAAAAACCGGGCCACCGCCCCAGCCAGGACAAGTTCTAAGTCACCCGGCATGTGTGGTAGCGTAGTGCATGTTAGTGTATGTGTGTGTAAGGGGTGAGGATAGGACAGGGAAGAGGGAGAGATCGCGTGCGATCCGTTTGTTTGGGTACTGCTCCGGCATTCGCCTGGTGGTGATGGGAGAAACCACGGAAAACTACCGATCAGAGCAGCCGACAGAATTCTCCTCCAGACAGCGTCTGAATTCGACCTAGCTGAAAAGCTAGTGTTGAAAATCCTGCAGCCGTCGGGACTCGAACCTAGAACAGAGGCGCTACAATGACAGTTAATACACTGAACCACCGCTCCTGGTGAAATGTAGGTATACTTTATTTGACTTGTCAATAGGTCTGTCATACTATAACAGTTCTGGGGCTGACCTTTTTTTTTTTAGTTCTGATCGATTATGAAGTCATTCTCACATTTTTAAACAATGTTTTATAACTGCAGAATGTTCACACAGGTCCAGCTAGTCGAACAATAAATTGCCAATATAAATTTTATGTTATTCCAACCATAGCTTCAAGAAAAATCCCCTACCATTATGATTTTCTAAGCAATGTTTTTTTTTATTGAACTAAAATCAAGAAATGTCCCTTGTTTGAAATAAGTACATATGATTTGATGCAATTTTTGATAATGTTTTGAAAGAAAGTAATATACAGTATTTATTTCTAATTACCTTTTTCAAACCTGTGATAATATGATTGGCATCAGTAATGAATGATTAATGTCATTGGTTTTGAAAATGAAGCAATTTCGGGTTTCTGAAATTTCTAGTTGGTGACATATTTTGATACAACTGAAACAAGTAAGTTGTATATTATTACATATACACATGACTACATGTTCCACCTTGGATGGTAGTGTGTAAAATTGAACTTCATTAGAAATGAAATTTAGACTTTATTAGAAGCAATAACTTCTACAAAAATCTGTAGAACTGTACAAGAATAAGGAAAACTGTCAAGTTGTGTAATAGAATTGAAAAGATTCACACAGACTGTCAAGAATGATCTATTACTGTCATTAGCTCATTGAATAAGGTTCCTCACCAGTGCCAATAGTCATAAAAAATATCTTTAGACACACAGCTTTAATAGCAATAATGCAAATAAAACTTGGTAAAAGTGTTCCTGAATATTTTTGTCTTTAATAATGACTCGTATGTTCTAACAGATCATTCTGTTTCAGTGATTGTTAGTTAATGAGGAAACTGTAATTCATTTTCATCTTTGTAATTTAGTTAAAATCAAAGAAAACTTTTAAAAAATGCCTGAGTTAAAGTATTTCAGATTCATACTTATAATTAACAAGCTCTTAACAATTTGCAGGTGAGTCTCATCGATTCTCACCAACATCAGGCTCATGGTGCAGTGGTTGTTCAAGTGCAGACAGCCTATCTTCAACAGCTTTGTGCGTGGTATAACTCTCTTCTTCAGTCATGTTATGGTGCACGACCTGAATGTTACGAACTGAGTTATCTCTACTTCAAATGTTTTGAGGCAGGAGAAATGCCATCTGGATAGATTGGAAACAAATGCACAATATGACATTGTAATGATGTTCATGAAATTAAAAATAATACCATCATATAACTTTTATATACAATAACTTATGCATTCTACATACCAACGCTTTCAATGTTTATTAACAAAAACAAGCTCTCTAATGGTAGAATACATTTTGCAGCTGTGAAGTGCTTTGTACATTAGATAACAGCTGAGATAAGTAATGTTGTCATGGGTGTTCATTTCCAAATAATTTTTCCTTAACTACAAATTTATACACATTCCATGAGTGTTTTGCCATGCTTAGCATGGTACCTTTCAAACTGTGCTCAACACAAGCAGGTAAACAACCTGTATGCTGTCTTCTTCTGGAGCATTACAACTTCATATGAACTGAGATTGCATATGATTTTACTTATCGTATGCTATCACTAGCTTCCAGCATTGAAGAAATAAAAAATAAGAATTTGTTGACTAATCCAGCAGGCACTCTCAGCCCTGAGAGTTGAACAACACACACACAATTCTCATTCAGAAAATAGAAGTATGAACATTCACACAAACACACACGCTAACACATTCAATTCCTCTTACTGTTAAGAGGCAAAGAAGCCTGGAAAGCAGTTGAGCACTTCAATTCAGAAGACAGACTTATTGACATACATACAATGAACTCACACTTCCCGTAACTGCATATAGTATAATCTTTCCATGGATTTGTGTAAAAATTGATGGGTTCATCAGTGAAGAAAGAGAATAACTGGAACACCTACTACCTCTTTAGCTATTACTTTTTACAATATGTACACATCAGAATATAATAACATCTTGCTCACCAAGTGCACTACATCATTACCTGCTATCCTGTTCTAGGATAATCTGCCTTATTTTCTTATATATAACCCTTCCTCAGACAAATGTTATCCAAGTTATTTCATTTAAATCGATGTCAGTAATGAAAATTTTCTTGGCAAATAAAGGATAGAAATTGTTATTTCTAAATCCTCTGCTCAAGTTGTTGGATGCTGCTATTATCACAACTTTAGGTCCGTTCTCTTTCACATTCTACTCTGCAAGAATGGTACCCGAGTAATCCTTAAGTGATGGATCACACCATTTCTAATAACCTGCTGATGAAATCTGTGTTGGAAAGTTTTAAATCTTCAAACATTAACTTTATTCTCAAAAAAATCACTAAGTAGTTCCAAATGGAGATTACCTAGTTCATTAAGTCTGCTTTTTCCATTTGTTCCACAAATATTCTATTCACTACATTTGAAGTGCTTAAGCACTTATGAAAAGTATTGCAATTGTGAGGACATAGCTAGCCAATTCTGCCATAAATGTCTGGACAGAGAATATCTCTTCTTGCATTAATTTTGTGGATAAGCAAAAGCTTTTTTATAGAAGTAACTGTTTGCATGAGGACAAGTGATATTGAATTAGGTGAGTTAATAAGTTAAAGAGCAATAAAAACTAAGGGCAAAGTTACCTATAATATTACTCATAACTAAATTTGAAATCCACTTGTGTGATTTTTGATAAGTGAGCTTTGTTAGGTAATAAAGCACAAAAACTGTGCTTCCACTGCCAATGGTCAGGCATCATACAATTTTCACAAGACTATTATTATTTTACACAGCAACTGAGATTAACTGTACAGTGCAGTATATAGCATGAGAACAAATGTGAAGATGTTGAAAACTATCTACAATTAGAGAAACCAGTTAACTGTAGCTGCCTTTTTGATTATTTGCTAAGATATTACCTTTTAGCAGATATTCACATCAGGTAATTTAAAAGGAATTTGCTTTATTAAGCAAGAAATAGTCTTTCTTAGATGCAAAACAAGGTGTGTAGATCTATTCTGAACTTTAATATTAATAATAATTCTGAGTATCTTTCCTTAACGTGAATATCTTTCTAACAGTCATAAGTACCCACAATGTTTACAAACTAATGATCAAACAAAAAGATAATACAACTAATGAGAAGAGAACTCTCACACCAACAAATTCAATTTTCTGGAGACGATGTAATCCAGTGGAAGTACAGTTCTCTTCTTATTAAGTATTCAAAACCCACCAACTTCACACTGCTTTAATAGTGAAATATCAGTAGAAGAAAAGGCCTCTTAATTCTTGCTGGTCTACCCAGAACTGAAGGAACAGCTAACAAAATTCTTCTTGAATTTTTTTTATAAAAACTATTAATTTTATTTTTAATTATGAATGAATTGATAACATATGCTCATTATAAACTCTTGTAGAAATGCAAAGTACCTCTGAGTCTTTCATAAGCAAAACAAAAACAACCACATGAAAATCACGAATACAATTGCTTTCCACAACCTTCACGTTCTGAGCACATTAATGAAGAAATGTTTTCTGTGGCAGTGGTTCAACAAACGATGCAGAAATTATGATTATCACTCAGTGAAACTTGGAGCACATATTATATATTTGTAAAGAATGTCATGAAAATCTTTGTATTACATTAGATATAAACCTGCTTCCATAATACTGATCAAAAATGAAGAACATGCACCCACAATCAGTTGTATGATCTGCCACAAGGCTGCTTTGAATTGAATATGAGCATTCAGCATCAATAATGTTCTTTGAGAAGTTTCACAAGTTTAAAATTTTATCGGAATGAATTGATTTAATGAATTGATGAATTTAATCTGAGTTGATTCTAATAGTATAATTAAAATATCAAATGCCCGACTAATAACATGACTTGTGTCACCTCCTGTCCTGGCTCAATGAGTAGCAAATCAGCAATACGCTGATGATACTGTTGTAATGTTGCAGGAATTGTGTCAGAAATTTGTAGGAGTAATGCTCTTCAATCTTAAAACACAGTATGAAACTGATTTTTTGGAGATAAAATGTAAAATAACATGCACTCCAAAGCTTCACTTCAATTAGCACATCACAAATAAGGTATTTTAAGTCTCAGCAACATGAGGGAGTCTGTTGCTCTTTCTACACATGATGACAAAATGACTAGCTCCCTACATCTGCAAGATGAGAAAGAACACAAATATGTAATACAAATTACAGGGGCATCCAAATATTAACTCAGTGAACAAGTAAACAAACAACACTTTATTATATTACATGATTCAAACATTCCCATAAACAAGGCTGACAGAAATCTACAAGAATTAAAAGTCCTTCCTATACAACAAACCCTCTTTGTTTTAAACTTAACACTGCTGGACACACAACTTATATCCACATCTGATGCAGAAAAGACATCCTACTAATTTGCAGTACATAAAGCACCAAAACCTTCCCATTCACTTTTCACGTTGAGCTAATTATACAGCACAGTTATAAAATTAGTTAAAGAAAACACTTCTTTAAAAATTGAAAACTTCATTATTTTCATGACATTCCCTGATCTATGGGACATCACTAGCATATAAAGGAAAAATAACATAAAATATTATTAGAAAAAAATTTCATGAAAATAAAATCCAAAAGAGGCTAAGAATTAATAGACAAGTTGGGCAGCTCACGCAGAAAGGTTGGTAGCAGCATCCAGCAGGTGGGGGCTGCAGATAGGTTAAACCTGCGTGGAGTGGGGAGCACAGCTTGAGGTCACCATAGGATGTGCATATTCAACAAAGTCATCAATAAGCACAGGCCAGGCTCCTTCTTCATCATAATTGGACATATCATCGTTGATCATGAGAGCAAAATCCAACAAAAGATTCCACGTATCTCTAGGGATAGACCGCTTATGGTGTTCCTACAACACAAAAGTCACATGCGAGATTAGTAATTCACTAGTGCTAAATGAGATTGTTTTGGTTATCCAAGACATCAAAACCTGCACATGATCAGTTAAAATAAAAATGTATGCGAAATGAAATACATCTAATGATTTTATAACAATAAGAAAAATATCAACAAAACATAAAAATGAAAAAAGTCCAATAACATGTTTTGCTGAGTTAATGGTAAAACAAACTTGATTACACAACTAAAATTTTAAACAATTAATAAATTCTGGTTGCTGAAATACTGAATGATTAATCATTCACATACCTGTAAAAATTTGCACCATAAATCTAAGAACTGGAACTTGCCCTGTAGAACTATGTTCCAATATGCAATGGCCATATCAAGATCTAACCCTTTTTGGCCAGGATTCTTCGCGTAATTAAACGTGAAGTGGTAAAAGTCTTTAAACCTCAAAGGATCTTTAAGCTCCAATTCTAAGGATGGTAATCTTGCTTTCAGCTTCTCAATACTGTCAGCACTGAAGTACAGACAAAAATTATTTAAGTGCCAGGAATAATGATATTCAATTCATTAATAAACAATACATTATATATTCCATACAAAATATAACAAAACAACCGGAAAAAAAATTAAATTCATAAATATCATAGATGAAAGGCAACAATAGATGTAACATTGTAACCAACATCATCTCCAAAACATGAGCAAGGGAGTACTATAAAAACGAACTCGTAAAGATAAACTAACAACTTCTAGTTCTCTAAGATCTCCAAATGTCATGTAAAAAATGAATGATATGATGTAGATAAAATTTGAGATAAATGTTAAAAAACATCTGAAAAAGAAAACCAATGGAACTGAAGAAATGTATTGGATGAGGGAAGTCTGAAAGTACGTTTCTGTCTGAAGGAGAAAGTCACGTTAGAATTAAAAATAAAAAAATTAAAATCATGGAAATTTATTGAATTAAATTTCAGTATGATTAAATTGGATAATCATTCACTTATCAAGCAATGAGAAAGAAGCAGTTTCACAAATAAATTGGTCTATCAGTGGCAAGTTTTCAAAACTAACATTCCAGAAACTAATATAAAATTTGCAAAAAGTTTACAAGTTGCTATTCACTTTTACTTATTAACTCTTTCATGGAGAACACATCTACAAAGATGTAATATTCCTTTAAAATGTTTTAAAACCATACGTTTTTTTTGAGTCCAAACTTACTCATCTTTGGTTCCACTAAAAAATTTAAATTAAAAATGTTCACAAATCTTTTATTTTAACTGCATCTCACCACTGTAAGCCTAGTGACAAAGAATGATTAAGAACTTGGGTACAGGTACCAAAATATACGGGGCATGTGGACAACTCCTATGTGAAGATTTGAAGAAGAAAGAACCACTTTTATGAAAAGTCCCAGCATAATCCAGATTTTCAAGGTATTTTAATATTTATGTACAGACACAAATAGTTTGAGACAGGATATAAAGTTGAGTTTTTTCCTCTTCCATGTAATTATTTTCTAAGCAAATTTCTACATGAAGACACATTAAACTTTTGGTCAGGCAGGAGGATATAATCTTTTACAAGTTTGAAGACATCTTTTACAGCAATCATAAACCAAACTCAGAGAAAACTGACAACTGTATGTGACTGATCATTACCCAAAAATTATTTGAATCAAAGTTCAATCTTCTGCAGTGAAGGAAGTGTTACATAGTTCAGAATTCCATAACAGAAAAATGTTGATTGAGATCAATCATGAAACTAACTTCATGGTCAATGAAACATTTCGACTTGTTTAACTATTAATGAATACATATTTCAGTGTTGGTTGTCTTCTAAAGAGCAGTTATCATATTCTTATATTTTCCAGAGAGCATTTCAAGTTTATAATAAATGGAAATTATCTTTGTACCAGCATTCCATTTATGTTATTTTCAAATGAAACAATTTTATTTTAAATTTATTGAAAATAAAATGTTCATTAAATACACATATAACATTACAAAAAATGTAATCAAAACTAAAATTATAATCAATAAAGCAAAGCTTAAATTGGCATTCACATTTCATATAAAAATAATTAGAATAATGTTTAGTTAAATTTTAATAAAACAAAAACACACACACACGTGTTCTGTTGATTAACAGACAATCAACACAACAATATAAAAAAATGTTCATATGAAAAAGAATGTGAATGCAATCCTTTTTACACATTATCTTTGGATCACACGATTTTGTAATTATTTCTATTCTTAAATGAGTTCAGGCTGCCTGACACCCAACTCATTTGACAAATGCAGAAGAAAAGTACGTATGAAATTATGAATCTTGCAATAATTCAGAATTTCTGCTCTATCTCCAATAGGTTGGCATTCTGCTGAAATCTTTGTTTATTTCAACTATCTTTGTTTACTGCAATAAAATGCCACTGTGTTTAACATTTTAAATTAGATGTCAACTTGCAAGGTACATCTGATACTAAAATTCTTTAAAATATGCAGGCAATTTTGCCTAGTTACCAAAAAAAAATCCAATGAAATAAATGAGCAAATCCAATCCTACTTAAAAAACACATTTAAAACATAACTTCCAAAATATTAATAAGTATCTCCTAAATTCAATTTATAATAAAACAATTTACCAATTAGTCATCAAATCTTTTCTTTGATATTAATGTAATAAACAGAATAATGCATGCATTTGTATCTTACCCTAATTCAACCATGCCATTCATAAATTCATCCTTAGTAAATTCACATTGGGTTGCTGCTCGGAATTTCCATGCAATGATAAGGACAAGTTTAGATTCTGGACTTAAATTTAAATCTTCTAAAAACTTCATAATTCCTTCAGCTGTCATCTTGTCTGGCTCACTGGGATCTAACAAAAAATTAACATTTTTATAGAGGTTAGAACTACACTCCTTTATTTCACACTTTTGAGAAGATGCACATGTAAAATGAAATTCAATGGCTAACCTCTATATCTTGTAAATAGTTGCTCCAATTTCTTTTTGTCAACAGACACTTTTGGTTCCCTGAAGTAGACATCAGGATTTTGGAAATAGTTGTCGGATGCCAAGTCTAATTTCCAATCGTTCTGTGACAAGCAAAATATGGCAGTGTTTTCGCCTGTTTGAGTAAAAGCTATAAATTTCTTCACCTTGTCTCTTTGAGAAGATTTCAATTTATGCTGAAACAGGACAGAGAATGCGTCAGAACCACATTAATGACAAAACAAACAACAATTCTTCAGAACGGGTATATTCGGAACCACACGTCTTACATAACCAAAAATCAAATTCAATCATAAAAAAATTACCATTTTTAACTTATTTTCGGTCAACCAGACCTAAATTCTTCACACTGCCCTTGACATAAAAGTGTGCATGTTTCAGGTATTCCGAACTCACGATAATCGTCCACAGAAATAATGAAAGAAGTCCTGCAATTCCTCAGTTCAGAAATGCAATACCACTATCGAACGTGTAATATATAAATTACAATCACACGAAATTTTAGAAAGCCTACACCAATTGGCAGAAAATCTAGATCATGAAATAAAACACTATTTCGCCACCGATTTTCAAGCCTCTCGACAAATAATGCAAATAATACAGCTTTCACTAACGTCTCGGTGCGTGAGACATATTTTGGAAGGCTGTGGTTTGTGACGTCGTGAGGACACTGTTAAACAAAAGCGGGACAAATGAAAAGCGACTGATGGCGGACTTTGAGTATCCCCATCGGTCCATATCTCTTTTCTTGAATTATGTACCACAGATCGCACTTTATTGTTAAAATATACAATCATATTCGTTAAATATAATTCAAAGTAGTGGTTTTCTTTTTCCGATTCTAGGATAATCGTAATCCCAATTGTTGAAGGTCTGTTTGAGGTTAGAATACTGTCAGTGATGCTATTAAAAACTATGAGGTTGTTATTTGTCACTGATTTGAAGATTCTCGGCAGACGTGTTTGTAACCATAAATTAAATGAAAAGGTACGCGTGAGGTTTGCACCAAGTCCTACAGGTCAGCAATAAAAAGTTGCTTTTTTTCTATTTTCATTTCAAATATGATAAACATTTAGTTAACTAAAGGAAATTAATGAATGGAAGAATATATAATTCAATTTGTGTGCCAGTTAATATCAATATGTGATTTTCAGGATATTTACATCTAGGAGGTTTGCGGACAGCTCTTTACAACTACTTATTTGCAAAGGCAAATAATGGCACATTTATTCTGAGAATAGAAGATACTGATCAAAGTAGATTAGTAGATGGTGCTGCAGAAAAGCTTGAAAACGAGCTGATATGGGCTGGAATTGAACCAGATGAAAGTCCATACAAAGGAGGATTATTTGGGCCTTACAAACAATCAGAACGGGTAATCTTCTATAGGTATACTTAAATTTAATTTCTTCTGTAGCTATACTTCACACAATTCAAAATTATTATGTATTGTCTTCAATTTCCAAAGATCTGCTCTCAAAGGTTTATTGTATTTTACAATATATAAGTTTTATTATATTTTACAATATATTATTAATAATAATAATAATTGTTAGTTGTGTTATTTACAATTGTGGAATGAAATTTCAGGAAATACGCAGACCTTCTATTGGAGACAGGTCATGGTTATCGATGCTTCTGCACTCCTCGACGCCTGGACTTACTTAGACGTGAGGCAGTTCGAACGCATCAAATTCCACGATATGATAACCGATGTCGGACATTGACTTCAGATGAAATTCAGAAGAAACTCAAAGAAAACACTCCATATTGCATACGATTTAAGGTACCATGACATAGCACAGTTCATTTTTGCTAGTAAATCTGATGTAATCACATTACAAATAGATTCAGCCTTTCTTTGAATTCATAATATGCTCTGGAAGATGTTAAGGGTGTTGGTATTCTACAAATGATATTCTTGACTTCTTGTTTTTCAAAATAATAATGTTTGGTATATTAATAAAGTAAGTTTTATAGAAATTTATTATTAAGTACATATTTTTACTTACGCATAGAACACATTGAAAAAATTAAATTAACAGAAACATTTTAAACAATTTATTTACTTTGTGAAAATCTGAATGAATGTTGATTTTGTAATGTATTCCTTTTGTATTCAAGGACTATGTGTTTAATGCTAATCTAAGTATTTGATTAGTACCTTAATATTGTCATAATGGGCCATTGATAAAGCAGAATGTCATATGTGACTGCAATATTTTATACTATCAATTATTGGATAAATTTTACTTGTAATTATAATTTTTTTACAGCTTACAAAGGAGGGAAGTTGGAATGATCTTGTATTGGGTGATATGAACCCAGATATCTCTTCTGAAGGGGATCCTATACTTTTGAAGACAGATGGCTTTCCTACCTATCACTTAGCTTGTGTAGTAGACGACCATCTTATGGAAGTGACTCATGTGCTGCGTGGAGTGGAGTGGCAAATTTCAACACCTAAGCACTTACAGATTTATAAGTAAATGTTTGTTGAATTCTACAATATTTAATTTTTTGAGATACTTTGCTGTCTAAAAATATACATATTTCCTAGCAAAGTAAACCTTTTATGTCAATGTGGGTGTCAATATTTTAGTATAATTATTATTATTATGACTATAACGATTTTGATTACAGATTTCATTAATTTTTGTTGTCTGTAACAAAAATGTTGACAAATCATCAAAAATGTTCTGATCTTACGAAAAGTTTTAAATACAGTAATTGACTTAAAATACAAACTCAAGACTTTTTCCCACAATCATTTGTTGCAGGGCTTTAAACTGGAATCCTCCTGCATTTGGCCATTTGCCTCTCTTACTGAATTCAGATGGAACTAAACTGTCCAAACGTCAAGGCGGTGTTACTGTGGAAGAGCAACGTACTGCTGGAATATTTCCTCGAGCACTTATAACTTGGCTTACACTTGCTGGGGGAGGTTTCAATCATTTTCCTGAGGGAAAGGGTATTATTCATTCAGAATTGCAGACAATGACTCCCACAGAGCTTGTGCCTCTCTTTAATCTGTCACAGGTAAATCGAGCATCATGCCGACTTCCTTTAGAGCATCTGCCTCGTCTTAATCAAACTGAGATTGGACGGCAGTTGAAAAATTCAGTTGAGTCAAGTCAGTTGGCTTCTGAACTTAAATGTTTGCTTCAAAATCATTATTCAGGAAGGTGAGTGTGGGAACGAGATTTTCATAAATGCAAGATTTTTTGTGGAAGTAATAGTATTTATATTGGTGGATCAGTCTAGTTTTTTTATTCCATTGAAGTCATAAACCAAAAATTATATTTACAATTTTTTCATTTGAAAGAAAAGTTCAGATCTAGAAGCAAACTACTGATTTATATAAAATCCATGAGTTTTTTGAATGTAATATCATTATACCAATCGTTTCAAATTTATTGACACTATGTGTTTCGTTTTTATCCATGTATTATAAACAATTCGAATCTAGCAGAAGTGAATGCAATGATATCTTACTCTAACTGCAAAGAAAATTATATTTTAATTTGTGCATTGAACAGTGGAGAATTCATTTGTTTAAAATTTTATGTATCTCAAGTGTTTAATTTTATGTTAATGTGTCCATGATGTATGCTAGATAAAATGTTTTGTTAAGTGGTTGAAAATGGTTCTAACAATGTAATTTCTGCAGGTCAGAGCAGAATTCTCTACGTCTGGAGCAGGAACATATTCTTGAAGTTCTGGAATGGGCATTACCACGCATACATACTCTTCATGATTTTCTGTCACCCAAACTAAATTTTCTTTGGGAAGAACCAGTTAAACCTGTTGAAGGGACAGATGATGAAAGAAAAGCATTGCAGGAGGTTCAATCTCTTCTCTCATCTCTACCAAAATCTTCTTTTGAGAAAAAACTTTTATCTTCAGAACTGAAAATGATAGCCAAACAATCAGGTGTTCCATTCAGTCGTCTCATGAAAATGGTTCGCATTGCCCTTTCTGGAAAAGAGGCAAGTATAAATATTTGAATTTTAATAAAATCATGCTTTCAAAATTTTTGTTTATTTTGTCAATTTTAAATTAATACTAGAAAAATATAAGGACTATGTACTTTTTGTTTAATTAAATTCAGCATTCAGTGCTAGCTCCAAGATGCTTTTTGAACTGTACATATAAGTGTATCATGCGTTTCAATTACTAAATATTATTTTATAAAAACCATTGAATTATTTCAGTGTTGAATTTTAATTTTATCAGTTTTCTGCAATTACTTACAGTTTAGTGGAATTACTGTAAAGGCCATAAAATATGAATGTTTTATGTAAAAAATAAAATAAAAATGCTATCATATTCATTCAATTGATGTAAATAAGAAAGAAAACATTGTTAGAGAGAGAGGAAAGGCTTAACATTGTTATTTAAATTTCACCTTCAGGAGAGTAAAATATATTAAATAAATGGGAAAAAATTGAAAAAAATTATTGATGTTACCTCACATGTTAAGTACACTTGTGTCTACTGAATAATGAATTTGAGATTGGTTTACAGGTTACATAGACAGATGAGAAAGTTATTCTCAGCTACTAGTTTTATTCTTCAATAAAACATATATAGAAAACTCATTTTGTGACAAGACACAAGAAGAAATAGATCATTTGTGCTACAAGATTTACATTTTGTGTATATTCAGAAGCAAACTTGAATTTATTGAGAAAACATTGTGTATAAATTCCTATTAGTTGCATTAGTGTATTGTTATTGCAATGTTTTCTCTCTCTCTCCCTCTGTCTCTCGATTCTTTAAAGACATTAAACGAAACTTATAAAACTATTACAGTTTTTAGTGGTCGTTATCTCCATTTGACGAAATATACAAAATAAGAAAATGTCCAGTTTAAACACTACCATTTAATAGATCGTGATTAGTTTTCAGAGATTTCTGATTATTGGTGATAACCTTGAATATTTTATTGTTCTTGCAGGAAGGTCCAGGTGTGGCAGAGATGCTGGAGATGTTAGGTCCAAAAGTATCTTTATCTCGACTAAACTCAGGTCTTACTGCCTCTTAATGGTGATGATGCCAAATGTATTACGCTCAACGTCTGCCAAAAATGTTTCCTTGCAATACACCATTACAATTTTTATGATATGAACCTAATGTACATTGTTTATGAATTAGTCATTTATTTCCTATTTTGTTATTGTTCATATTTATAAATATGAAAAATAAGTAGGAATGGTTTCATAATTGTGAAAGATAAACAGAGTCATTGGTTTGATTGTTAATTTTGTACATAGAAATAAATATTTGAATTATTTTCTCATATAACATGTTTTATTTCACCTGAAAATTCCTGAAGCAAAGATTGTGGTCCATTTGTTAGGATACTGTAATGTTCTCATACAGGCATTTATTAATGCAACCGGCCCCACATTGGACAAACCATTTTGAAATGTTCTAAAAAACTTCGGTTCTAATGTTGGTATGGAAAATATTTTAAACTTTAAACAATTTAATTTTGATATAATTTTTATAAATGTCTGCTCCAAATTTCTCACATGGTTGAACAATACTAAAGTGGATTGATGACCCATCTTGTACAGACTGGATATTCTCTGCAAACTTATTCTGTCAAAACAAAAATGTTGGGTCTGCAGAGTTTAATTTTTAAATAAATCAGCCTTTTTTCCAATAAAAATATTTTTTAGCATTTATTGAGTTCAACATTCGGTTAATTAAACTTTTGTCATTTTATTTATAAATTTTAGTTTTGTGAAATTATTTCTAATAGCATGCCATTAGATCGTAATTGTAATTTCTTTCATTTACCAAGACCTTTTAAATGTCTATCTGATGTTCTCTTAGCAAAGAATTGTTAAATTTGTTTGTTTCATGTTTTCTGCAGCGCATACAATTTGTAGAGAAGTTGTAGACTGTAATGCACCTGAAGAGAAGTTCTTTTATGAAAAACCCGCAAAGAATCTATATGCATACGTACAAACGCAATATACGTAGAACTGAGAAAGTTATGTAATTCTGCGCGAAAAACGGCGGTATTTCGGCAGAAAAAAATCATTGCCGGGTCCGTCCGTCCGTCCGTCCGTCCGTCGGTCGGTCGGTCGGTCGGTCGGTCGGTCGGTCGGTCGGTCGGTCGGTCGGTCGGTCGGTCGGTCGGTCGGTCGGTCGGTCGTATGTGAACAAACCTAGTGCCTAAAACATCCGTAGGTATTTTTCCAAATTGAAGAAACTCCTGTCGTTTTTGCGTGAGCTGAGCTCTGCGTTTGACATTCTCAATCGTCGGTCGGACTGTAATATGAAATCTAGGACAATTTCTCAGATCTTCGTCATACGGTCTCCAAATGTTTTCTTTAAAAATTCTCGGTCGGTCGGTCGGTCGGCGTCGTCGTCGGTCGGTCGGTCGCGGTCGTCGGTCGGTCGGTCGTCGGTGGTCGGTCGTCGTCGTCGGTCGGTCGTCGGTCGGTCGGTCGGTCGGTCGGTCGGTCGCGTCGTGTCGGTCGGTCGGTCGGTCGGTCGGTCGTCGGTCGGTCGGTCGGTCGTCGGTCGGTCGGCGGTCGGTCGGTCGGTCGGTCGGTCGGTCGGTCGGTCGGTCGGTCGGTCGTATGTGAACAAACCTAGTGCCTAAAACATCCGTAGGTATTTTTCCAAATTGAAGAAACTCCTGTCGTTTTTGCGTGAGCTGAAGCTCTGCGATTTTGAAAACATTCACAAATTTTTGGGGAACTTAATATGAAATCCTAGGACAATTTTCAAAATTTTCTCAAAAACGGCTCCAAATTTTTTCTTTAAAATTCTTGTAAGAATATAGTTAAATACACTTATAAATGTGGCATAGGTCCGATTTTTAGGATTAACTCTGAATATTTGAAAATTGTAAAAGTATGCATTTTTTCGGCAACTTCTTACAACTACAATATTGAAAATAGAGACTTTTCCTTCAAATGAAGTTTGTTGTCGATAAATAGTTCTTTCATTAAGATCATGTAGAGTTTCTTGAAATTTTTGTAGTTTTCGTGCAATAGTGAGTGCAATATTTGCAATTTTAAAAAATTACAAAAACATTTTCTCAAACAACTCCAAAGTTTTTCTTTAAATTTTGGGTAGTGCTAAAGAATTAGTGCTAAACAGTTAGTGCTACACAAACCCTATACGATGACATTAACGCCATGTTACTCTATTTTTTCTTTCAAAAATTACATTAATTTTTTGACTTGTCTCTCACGTCGGTAATAATTACTTTAGAGGCAATTTCTTCGCAGTATTATAAGTATGAGTACATGAGCTTTAAATAATATCAAATAAAGTTTCTAAAAAACACAACAGATTTCTGTAAATATGAGCTCAAAAGTTGCATTTTCAGAAACGCTCAAACACATTTTCTCAAAAAGTCTCCAAATTTTATCTTCAGTTTTTTTTCAAAAGATAGTGCTTATTATAGTGTTTAATATGACGTTAAGTTTATATTGGTGTATCATTTTGTTTTTCCAAAATTACAAAAATGTATTTTTGGTGACTTGTCTCTCACGTTGGTAATATTTACATTAGAGGCGATTTCTTTATGTTATTGTATTTATGAATACATGTGCTTTAAATAATGTGAAGTAAAGTTTCTAGAAAACTCAACAGCTTTTTGTTAAAATGAGCTCAAAATTACGCATTTTACGCAAAATTACGCGAAAAGCTCAAACGCCATTTTCTCAAAAATGGTTCCAAATTTATTCTTCAAACTTTTCCAACGAATGGCATTGTAATGGCATTGTTTAATATGACGTAAAGTTGTGTATTCTTTTTTTAAAAAATTACACAAATCTATTTTTTTGAATATTTCTCTCACCGTCAATATGCACGTTTCAATGAATTTGTATACATTATTCAATTTATGAGTGTAAGTTCTTCAAATTTGAAGTCTTTTGGACACATCAAAGGGAGCGAACATTCGCCGAACACGTCAGCTGCTCGGGATTGGGCGAGCGCTAGCTCGTTGCCCGGCGAATGCCGAATGTGTGGAGCCGTCTGAAAAGAAACAAAGGCTTGACGAGAAAAACTCAATGGTGGCCACCAGCCTGATCCGCGGCGCAGCCTACAATTAACCAGAGGGACAGGCATGTGTAGGGCACGGATCTGCGCGCATTGCCTATACTGCGATTTTTCCAATGCTGCCTCTGACGTTTCATCAGCTGTTACCATACCATCCAATCGGGACCTTACACGTCACTTCAGTGACTTCACTATGGTTTCGTTCAACCTTCCGATTGGATGACACCGCAGCAGCTGATTTACTTCAAAGGCAGCTATGAATAAATCGCAGTATGCGCGATTTTTCGGTCACAGTTCACAGGTCTGCGTTGACCCTCCTTTTTCCTCCCAGAGAGGATGATGCAGATTAGCGACCTGGGTCGAAATGAAGGTGACTCCTCTACTGCAGTGTTTCTCAACATTAGAGAACACAGAACAATGAAATACACCCAAGTGTAGTAAGTAGCTTGGTATTAAGGCTGCAAAATAGCTTCATCAGAATTTTGGGAAAGCCACACACGATGAATCGGGGTTGTCAACAAGCGTCTTGTCACCATTCCTCGCTTGTCGCAAGGGAAAATTCTGAAAGACAATTATTTAGGAACTCTTAGTTTACCTCAACGTAAGAATGATTGAATTTTGAAGTTGTCAATATTACCTTGTCTTAGGCGAGCAGAAGATAGTTTTCTGTCGTAATTCGGGCGTAATACAATTTCAGGCGAGTGTCCGCGCCAAAACACCTTTGTGCACGGAGTCTGCACGGTTGTAAGGTAGTTCCCGCTACCAACAGACAGAAATCTATTTTTTCAATGCAGCCAAGATGTGAATTACTACGCCTTTTTACTGACGAGGCGCTATTTTGGGAAACCGCTCGGCTGAAAAGTTCTCAAACAATTGACCCTCATGGCGTCATATGAAGAAACGCGTATGATTTCCAGAAGTGCAACAATGCGAGTTCCCAGTAGCTGGCGCAATCTCGCGAGCGTCTATGAAAGCAGTTCAAACTTTTCAAAGCAGTTTGTCCTTCCAAAGAGTTTCATACGAAAGACGTCTTTGCCTTTCTCTCTGGAAGCCAGCCCACGGTTTTTACAGAAAAAATATTATAAGTTTAACGCGGGACGTTTAAAATGTATGCCCTTTGCTGTTAATTAGCGCCAAGGAATTGTTATAAATGTTAAAATTCCAAGTACGACGCCAAATTTGAATTAATTTTGGCCGCCTATGTGCCAACATCCGGGAAAAAATCATGAACGCTTATTATTAAAGGGACGGATTTAAATGAAATTTAATTTATTTCTTTTCACTTTAGAGCAATCCGTGTAGTATAGAAATTAATTATATGTTATGACAAAAGGAAATGGCTTATTTAAATGTCTTTTTTTGCATTTTGCGTCGATTTCTATCTGTGTTGATACGCCTGTGTTGATCGGAGAAACCAAGGAAAACTACTGGCAGGAGCAGCCGGCCGCTCTAATTCTCCTTCAGGTAGCGGCTGAATTCGACTTAGCTATCTAGTGTCGAAAATCCTGCCATCGTCGATACTCGAACACTAGGACTTACCGGTCATAGGCACTGCCATGATATCACTTGATGCACTGAACCTCTTAAGTCGGTGCGCTCAATGTTGCGTAAACCAATATGTATATTTTTCTACTCCCATTGTCTAATGTTGTCATTTGATGACTGCAACCAGTTACATAATGATCCTCATTACGATACAGATTTCATTATAATACAGGTTCTTGACCAATCACAGAGAAGTTTACAAACCAAGTATTGAAACTCAATTAATCATTGAGAATTGTTCTAGTAAATGTTTCGATTTATTGCGTGCATTAAAATTGCATTTGATTACGCTTGCCAGTTTTAATTTATTTTATTATTAGTAATTTCTTTCTTGGAATAAATTAGATCGTAATTTTACTTTCATCCTATTCGACGAGCGCAGCACTCCCTCGCAGGCGGACTGGTAATCACAACCACCTGCGGCAGCATGCGAGGGTTAGGGAGCTGTCCGTTAGGTGGCCTTGGCTGTATTCTACATGTCAACTACCATGAAACGATGCAATGTAAACGTTTAACTTATAAAAGTCGTAGTAAAAGTACTGTATGAAACTCGATATTATGGGTATAAATACACTCGTGTGAAGTTTACGATACTCGCTCGTACCTCCCTCGTATTGAAATATCACATTCGAGTATCATCATTATCATCGTTATATCATCGTTTCGTATGTACTATTGATATTTCTCATATAGAAATGGGTAACCATACACTTTGTTGTGCTGGAGTGTCATCTCTCCAGGCTTATTGATAAGAATAATGACTGTTCCATTGTATGAAAAGGGTACAGATGTGTTGGAAAACCAAGTCTTCAGATCTTAGAGTTATTAACAACTTCGCACCTAGCTAAAACATAAGGGTTTCAAGTCTGATTCTTTGGAAAAATATATTCAACTTAAGTACAAAACATTGCGAGACAATGGTAAACAAGAATATCATAGAACAAATATATTTAAGACGTTCGGATATGCAGTCCAAATTCTGCCTGATAATTACGCTTTAAAATTTGTTGCTACAAATAAACCTATAAACAAAAACATCATAAAGTTGATCACTTTTATAAAATGCTTACGGGAATATCAACAAATTCGGCTTCTAATGTAGATGAGACTTTTCTTTTGTTTTCAGTACACGTTAGGTCTGCTAAACTTCTCAATGCATATAAACGAAATTATTGAAACTAATTATGAACAAAGATTCGGAACAAAGGGTACGTAAAAGAAACAAAAAAAATGTGTTTTGGAATTTTTACCAGCCCTCCCCCCATTTTTTGAATACTTGTCGATTGGACCATAAGCAGTTATTTCATATTCAAAATTACCCCCAAAACAAAAGAAATTACCCCAAAAATAACCCAAAAGATTGTCCTCATTCCTTCCAAGCACTGGTTTTGTCTGATACGGTTTAAGTATTTTAAATATAATCTAGTTCTGTCAGTTTTATTAGAACAGAATGCCCATAGAAATGTAGCTTATTCTTATGTATATCCTTAGCAAACAAAATAAGGCTGATGTTATAGTTCTAAAGATATCCGTCATTCTAAACAAGTAAACAAAAAGGAACGCAATAAATTAACATATTGTGCATTTTAATATTTTTAACCATCAATAATTAACACACAATTACACACTTAGTGAAGCGAAGCAGTGCTCTTTCTCACTGCTGTTGTCAACAACATCAATGTTTCATCGTTCACAGAAGCATCTACTTACAGTAGTTGATAAGTTGAGCTAATCATTTTTATTTGCTGCAAGATTGTAAGTTAAATATTGCAGATGCAAGTAATTCACCAGATTTTGAAGGTTCCTTACTTTCGCAGGATGAAGTGACAGCTATGAAGTATATAACTGATTGGATTTCAAAGTTTCTTCTTAATAAATCTGCATTAGAAACAAAAAAGCGGAGTCTAGTTATGGACACCACCTTTTTATTTCTAATGGAGATTTACTAAGCAGAGACGTCAAGAACTATGATACCTTCGAGCTTTACGAGGGCCTAGCACATTTTACGAAAACGGCTGGAAGACTGTGGGCAAGTCATATAAGTAGTTCCATGAAATATTATTTACATTCAAATGCTTGTCTGGCTTATACTTGTCTCAATCATTAGCATTGTTTTATATTTTGTTTTACTCAAAGCTCCGGTCATTTGGGAGAAAACCAGGCAACAGTCCTGCCAATTTATTGCTGGCCTTCCCTTTTTTGCGGTAACAAATGCATCAAGTAATTTCGTATGAATTTTTTTGCGATTTCAAAAGTTTTCGAATGTAAATGGACTCAAAATAGCAACTTTTCTGAAACACTCAAACGACATTGTTTCAAAAACTTTTTCCAAAAAGTTTCAATATGAAAAGACATTTATTATATTGTGAGAGTCTCAATTCAATGAAAATATTTAAGGACTGATATATTGAAAAAGTATGATATTTTTTATAAAATAAAATATATACAAATAAATATTAAACCCATATGTTAATGGAGAAAAAACCCTATATATTCATTTTACATTTAATGTAAGGCAAGTTCGTTCTTTGTGTACTCATCAGAATTTTTTCTAAAATCAAAGGACCACTTGATGTATAGATTACTTTCGATAAACAGTTCGATAGTCTTCAACATGTTATGCTTTCTACGGCAAAAGTAGATGCATAATCAGTCATGTTTAATTTAAATGAAAGTTATCATCTTTACCCTAGAAATTGAATTCAAGTTATTCTTCTTGTTTTTTAGATAGCTGTCTTTGAACCACCAGCCAAAATTTATTCATATTCAAATTTATACTTGTTTTATCATTATCATAAATATACTTTTTAGGAAAGGAAGAGCTCAGTTTCTTTATGGTCTGAAGTGTTTTTTAAAAAAAAGACTATTATAAATTAACCAAGAATGTGTTTAATATCCGCCACATAAATTGAGTCTTTGGAAAATAATTTCTTGAAAACATTTAATCATTAGAGATTTATGATAATTCTTTCAGTTACATAACTAATGGATTCCTTCTTTATTTGGTTTGTATCATCTATAAATAGCTGAAACTGTTAAAAGTATATCCATATTTTGAAAATTTCTAAATGTCATGCAAAGCTTTGTTCAGATAAGTTTTTATAGTATCTGTCATTGGACTTACCAATGAATCATAGTAATTGAAAATGTTTTACTCCCGTTCAAAAATTCCCAACACCCAATGGCCTGACATGTTTTCTCCGTACGGGATAGGAACTGGTAATATTGCAAAATCAAAAGTATAATCGTCTTAAAAAATTACTTGAAAGTATGGATGATGCAAATAACTAGAATTTAGTTCAGCTACATTTTTTACGCTGTTTTTGCTAACATGCCCAAAAATGCACATAAAAGATCACCGGTAAGTTGTTCTTGAGCGTTATTCTCTAACCTTAATGTAAGTTCATTCTCAATTAGTTCCTAAAATTCTGTCCCAAAACCTTCTACAACTACATTTCATTCTTCCCTGGATATGCTTAACCTTTCCATATTTTGTCCCATAATTTTTGAAGTATTAAACTTAGTCTGATTTGTGCTCACTTCTACTTCTGCGATTGCTCTATTAATCGTCTTGTAGGCGAATTTATGTAAACATTAAAAGGTGACTGTTTTTTTGTTCATGCTAATAGTGTTGTTTTAGTGGAATGTGTTAATTAAGTGTAATAAGAATTAGCTATTAGTCTCATTCATTTGAAAATCGGAATTTGCTCGCTTAAGAACGTCAATGTCAACAGTCAAATACGGATTCTCTTTCTCTAGGATTTGTAACAATTCTGGTTTTCTCTGTATTAACTTAAGTTCTTCATATTTCGTGTGTTCCAATGTAATACTGTACATAGGTTTTTGTAAATTTACTATTAGGAATTCGGTTTTACGGATGAAACACTTCACTTCTTACGAACAACTTCAAAGCTGCACCACAAATTGACAGTTCTGCCGCGCGATTCACTCACTGTTGCGCCTATAGATGGCAACAATTAGTGTTGCCATCCTCGTGGAAGCATATTATGGCGCCTTGGAGTGAAAATTACTCTGAGTACTGGGGTTTAATCAACGCCTCCTTTACAGATCTAACTAGATAGAATTGGCTTAATTCTCGGTCTACCCAATACGATCGCAGCACTAAACCACGCAAAAACAAGTTTTTGGAAATTTGTTAGAATTTTCTAGTCGTATTCAAAAACAAATCATCAGTTCCTCACCAGAACGAGACGCGTCGAATGACACTTTAAATTTCTCGATTGGTGAACGGGAGATGGACGGATCTCCGGACGGATACTTGTTACTCAAATACTCTATTAGGATTGAATTATGTTTTGAGAAAAAATCGAAGTGAAAAATGCAAATTTGAGATATTACACATGCGAAGTGTACTTTAGCGGCTACATACTGAGTAAGCTGAAGACGAAAAAAGGACAATAAAAACATCTTAATTCTATGTTACGAAAGACGAAAAATTAGGTGACTTTTTAAAACTGTTCAAAATGCTCTAAATGAAAACATTCCAAAATGTATTTTTTCAGGATACAAAATATTTGTCATCGGTTGTATATTTACAAACTGTGACAGAAGAACCTTAAGTAAATAAAAAATTGTTTTAAAAAGATTTGTCTCAGTTAACTCCCATGAATGCTTTAATGAGTAACTTGTTTAAAAATACTTGGGTGGTTTAGGAGCTAGCAACGGTATGTCTTTATTGTGAGTGGAGAATTTGTTTTAAAAGTTGCCCTATTTTTATCTAGCATCTGTATTCTTTTGAATAAATTGACAACATGTTATGACATCTACAGATGGAAAATTTGAAACCAAGCAACAAATTGTTGAATATTAAGTTTTTTATTTGAAATGTAACTTTTTAATCAAAACTTAACCTTAAGATTCAGAATACACTTTTGGGCCTTAATATTCCAGAAGTGATGCGGAAAATTATAAGTTCTATTTTCTTCAATTTGAAACTTGAAAGTACACGGGGTTTAAGAACAGTATTTTTTATCTGAAGCTGGTTTGACCAACATAAAATGTTCAAAGTAGTGTTTAATAATATTGTTTAAATACGTTGAAAATGTTATAGCAAGGGGAAGTACATTTTTGTGCATGTGAACATAGATAATTTTTGATTAGAATACATTTTTACATAGTGAACAAACATATACAGAGAGGAGATTTTAGATATGAAATAAAGGGATCTCATTGTTCCAAATTTTATTCATTGTTTTCTTGAGCTCTTGTTTAGATGTACACGAGAAGAGAGGAGTTTTATTTATTTCGCCAGTGATCCATGAAATAAAATCGGCATTTCGTTTGCCGATGCAAACAGTTTCTATCACACGCGATGAATGCGATTGCAAAATTTGCCAACGACACTTATTGATATCTTCATTCTTAATTCAACTATGTTTAGAGAAAGAGGTAGGGATTCAGGAGCTCAAGAAAAGTGCAAAGACTGTTTGAATGTCTCCTGATACGCTCCTGAGTTTTACTACAATGAAAATAAATTTAATACATCATTTTTTATTCTTTCAATACATTTTGATACACCACTCTCATTGTAAAAAATGTTCCACAAGACACACAATACAGTTAGACCCGTAAAAGTTATGTACAAAACCTATTGTAATCACTTAAGAAGATTGAGTTTGTGTTGTAATCAATGTACGTGTTACATAATTTAATATGGTTGAGAATAGACATAAAATTAATTTAATTGTGTGATATTGTTAATTCATTTAGCTGTGTGGAACGGTAGCCACACTTCATGGAATTTAGATTTCATTACACCGCGTGTGTGCTTTCATCAGTAAACATGATGTGGAAGACACTTGGAAATTAAATTCAGTCATACGTTTATTCAATCAATTTTTGTAACCGAAAAACATAAAGGGTGCTGCACGTTGTTAGCGAAGTGACACGAAACTTAATTGATTGGTGTTACTGCCGATCGCATACCTCAAAATGTTGTGAATGATAAATTTCCATGTAGGCAATCCGCAACACGTGCGAGTATAAAGCATTTTCGGTAGTATTCACTGCAGGGGCATTGGGCGTAGGAAAAACAAAATGATGGAAGGCAGAAATACTCCAGCTCACAATCTGCACAACCTTTGAAATTTCTTTCCCACTAGGACATCTTCATGTGAAAGGGGATGGACTTGAATCGATGTGGCTATACCTCACATGCAGTTCACTTCCTTTTTTTCGTTTTCTTTATTTTCGATTTCATGCTGATTGTAGTGATCAAGATGCAGGCATCACTTTCTTCATTTTCTTCTTGGGGAGAGGGAAATTAAATACAAGTAGCTGCTTTCTGATTATTTTATTTCATTTCTTAATTTTTATAAATTACACCACCACTTTCCCTGCAGTTTAAATTTAAATTTGGTTTATATTAATTTAATAACATATAATTGATTGTTTTATACTCCATTTTAAAACGGTAAGTTTAATATCAGCGATCCGGCGTCGCCGGGCGGGGCCTAGTCGGCCCGGAGTCGTGGCACTGCACGTCTCTTTCTGTCTTGGTCTGTCCTCTGCGTCGCACCACAGACACTACTCGTGGCGACCGGATTGTCTCGCGCGTCGGCGTGGGGAGGGGGGGCGGGGCGGGCGGCCCGTGCGTCTCTCGTTTCCTCAGAGGGGGGAGGGGGGCCCCGGGGGCACGGCTGCGGCGGCGGCGGGGCGCATGTCGAGGGCCTACCGCGCCGGCACCCATCAGACGCGCATCTCGTCCATGGCGGCGGCGGGCACGCGCAGCACCCCGGCCGCCGTCATGCCCCTGGGCAGCGACGCGTGCAGCAGCGGCTGCGCCTCGGCCAGCCCGCCGGCCGAGCCGTTGGGCGGCGACGCCACCGCGCCGGCGCCGCCACGCCGCGCTTCAGCGTCCCGCCGCCGCCGCCGGCCAGGGCCACGTCGGGCGCGCCGGCCGTGAGCGCCGTGGGCGGCTGCTGCGGCGACGGGGGCGGCGCCTTGAGGGGCGCGCCGGGCGCCGCCAGCGCCGCCACGCTGCCGGCGCCCGGGAAGTGCGCGTGCGCGTGGCGGTGGAAGTGGCCGTGCTTGGCCGCCAGCGCCTCGAAGTTGGCGGCCGCCAGCTGCTGCTGCTGGCGGCTCTGCTGCTGTTGTTGTTGCTGCTGCTGCTGTTGCTGCTGCAGGGACTTCACCTCCAGCCGCGTCTTGTCGCGCTGGTAGTAGACGCCGGCGAAGATGAGCACGTTGAGGATGAGCAGCGAGCAGCCGATGGCGATGGTCACGCTCAGCGCCGTCGAGTACGCCGCGTACCCCGCCGCCTCCAGGCTGGCCAACGTGTCCGAGGAGACGTTCGCGCCCGACCCGTTGTGAGGATGAGGAGCCGCCTGTTGGTGACCCTGCGAACGAGCACGTGACGTCAATACAATGCGCAATTGCACAAAAGCTTTTCATTTAAACGGAATCCCAACTACCATAAATACATAGACGACCTACGCAGTCGATGAAAACCACGAGCTCGTGAAAACGACGTGATTGTTAAATGAGGTATTCAAGGAGAAGCATAAGTGCAGCTACAAGCAAGATAATTGATGATGGTTGCAATTACTGAAGAAAATGTCTTTGGGTTGCAGGTAAAAAGCTACCATTTAAATTAGAAGAGAAGTTATAGTGTGGCTGTTAGATCAATTAGTTAGATTGAGGAAGCTGGTTGATTTGATGGTTTCAAACGGGTAAATTGCTTGTTACTGAACTCTCATTGTCGTCTTCTGTATAAAATCTTATATGTGATCTATGTAGCGCAGATGGTTGCAGTAGCAACTGCTGTGCAAAACCAAAGTTTCGATATTAATTCGAATCGCGCGTATTTGTCCGTAAGGATGGTTTGCCTTGCGATTGTGGCGTTGACGCCACTGGCAAACCACTACGTATCCTATAATACCATTCACATCATCCTTAATTAACTCATTACTGGTTTGTGGAGTTAAGCCAAAAAACAACAGAGAACCTGACACGTAATGAATGAAACTATATGCATTTTTCTATACTTAAATTATATTGATAATAAACTCCATTCATCACACGAGGTTAAAATATTTCAATTTTGTCTAGAATGAAAATTGTAAATGCAGAAAGACCACTTGTAATATTGTGTAGTATGTATGTACATTGGTGTTTACAAACATTTACCTGTTTCTCATTCATTGGAATATACATAATATATTTCAGAATATGAGATTCGATACAGGCCAACTCTTAGTTAAGTTGTAGATGGAGGAATCCTATGCTTTATATTGGACATATCCGAACTATTTATCAGTTTCGCATTCGAATTAACATAGTCTATTGAAGAAAATGAGATACTACACAAGATTACTTTCAAGTATGTGATAGACGCATTCCGTGTTCTGTATTCGACTATCATATCTTCATTAGATGTTGTTAATGCAAATTCTTTTTGGTGATTAAAATATCACTTCCCTTTAGAAATCAAGAGTTTGTTGCAGCTTTTTAAGTAGTCTACTTAGTGTACATTTGTTTGGTAAATTTATTGTTGATTATGAAAAGAGATTAACGAGTTTTCCAGAGTTCAAGAGCAATTAACAGTGAGAAAGTCTGAAGAGCAGAATAAAGCCTGAACACTCCCGGAAATGATTTTGAATTTCATGAAAGCTTCTGCATACAAAACTAACAAGTTTCGATCCGTGGGATATACCTCTAGCTTGTTTAGTAGTCTTTTCCAGGACAACAGGAAGTACAAGTACTTGGAATTTAAACGAACTTTAAAACTCCTCATTTCTCTTCGTTTGTGTTTTGTGCTCTCGTTTAAAATCACGAGCTTGTTAAAAGAAATATTGAAGGGGAAGCACAGGTGAACCTGATGCAAGGCAATCGATGATGATTGCAATGATTGAAAAACGATATTTGGGTTGCAGATGAAAGCTATCATTTAAGTTGGAAGAGAAATTGTAGTGTGTCCATTAAAAGAATTTAAATACTTAGTTGTAAATTTATTTCCAGTGTTTACTTATAGAAATTACTTTTTGTAAAAGTTAGAAGTACATTAGAATGGTACATGGTCTTAAAAAAACCCTCATTTGTTTCATTTGCACTTTCATTCATTATAAAGTTGGCCCGTATTCATCAATTAAGATTGCTTACTAAATCACACAAAAACTCACAGAAGAAGAATGTTCAGATTATTGAATTTATCGATAGCGATAAAGAATATACAAGCTCAAATGACGCAAAATCTCATTTTACCTTCCCAGAACCTTCACTGAATCTCTTCCTTCTTGATTTAAAGTCTGTGAAACACTCTTGTTACGTAGTGTATGAGCATATGATCTACTCGCGCTTACTATTTATAAACTAATGCAAACCCATTGGAATACATTATGATAAATTTAAAATGGTTAACGGCTCTTAATACCGATTAGTCCTTGTAACAAGAACGGGACATTTTGGCGTCCTAGTACAGGACAGGGGCTCAAAAAAAGGGACTGTTCCGGCTTATTCGGGACGTATTGTCAGCTTAATTTAAACGGGTAAATTGTTCGTTACTAAACTCTCACTGTCGTCTTCTGCATTGTAAAAACGTCTCTTCTTCTTCTTCTTCTTCTTCTTCTGCCTTCAGAGATTAGCGCGATGCCTGTTCCGGCCTCTCGGTCCATCTTCTCCTTAGGCGATCTGTATCTTCTCTTCCTCGAGACCTGTAGTACTTATCTTGGGAATCTTCTATTGGTCATTCTTTCTATGTGTTCTTCACATTCCGTTTTATTTTCTTCTACACGAGTGGTTAGTGAGAATATATTGAGTTCTCTTCGTATTTCAGTATTTCTTATTCTATCGAGTCTAGTGTCGCTTTTAACAGATCTCAGTAAGCTAATCTCAGCTGGCTATACTCTTGACATATTTTTTCTTCGAGTAACCCATGATTCCAAGCCAAAGAGAAGTGTTGGTACTGCCATTATCTTGTAGAATTTTATTTGAGTTTCTTTTCTTGCTTTTATTTTTAGGTGTTTTTTAAATACATCCACAAATTCTTTGAGATTTGTGTAATTTATTTTCTATATCTTCACTCCACTCATAAGAAATATTGCAACCTAAGTAATTAAATATTTTTACTTCTTACAGAACGTGTCCATCCATGACGATCTCATTTCTGACAAGATATTAGTTTTAGTTTTTGGAAAGGATATTTTCATGTTATATTCATAGTCTATTCTTTGAAAGGAGTGTACTAATTTCTGCAAATTATCTTCCATCTCTCGTAGAATTTTCTGGTCATCTGCGGACAATAAGGTGTCAATTGAGATATTTTTTGAGAGTACGATGCCTTGTGAAACATTCTCTTGCCATTCGCGAGTTAAGCATCGAGATAAATATTAAATAATGTCGGTAATAAGCTGCAACGTTGTCTTACGCCTTGATTTATAAAAATACGTTTACCCCTTTATGTAAAAATGTTTAAGTAGATAGAAAGTGAAGAGATTTATTAAAAATGCAACATTAGTGTATGATGATTGGAAGAAAAAAAATTGGGATTATTAAAATCGGCGTCTTTATTGTTATTTTATTGTTGGAGTTTTATGTTATACAAGTTTATATTTTTCTTGTGTGGGCAAAAAATGTCGCAAATCATTAAGCTTCTGGAGAACTTAAGTGTTTACTTAACAATTATTAGCAGAAAATATTGAAATTATTATCCTATTTTTATGTTTATGGTTAATGTTGTAATTGTATTCATTTTTTATTTTGTTCTTCTTTACTTTCATTTATTAACAATAAGTAGGCAGCTTCATTTATTTATCACTTCTCTTTAAAAAGTTGGATTAGCGATTCTCCCTGCGATACCGTGTATACTGGTATTTAATTAGGAGATGAACTTCTGCACAAGTTTCATGCCCTTGTAGAAGATACGATGTCTTTCCTGACTTCGATAAAACGAACGAAATAGGATAATTCATTCTCATTATTGGAATAAAATCAAAATAATTATAATGAGTCGTTTTAATTACATCACTTGCAAACGGTGTGACGTCAGTTGTAGTGCCTTTACTTTGTGAACTGTGTAGGAAACCTTTAGATTACGGTGTATTGAGTATAAATTAATGTTAGTTAAATCGCTAAAAGTAAAAGAAAAGTGAAATAAAAAACTACTTACATCACAAACATAATCTTTTCTAAAGCAGCCACCTCACAAAAATCTTCACAGTCAAAATCAAAACACAACGAAGAAGTTTCCTTGGATCTTGAATTCTTGCTAATCAGGCGTTTCTACCGCTCATGCTGATTAACGTTGCGTTGTTTTGGCAACGCGCTACCTGAGTATTTTCTCTTTTATTGTTTATTTATTCATCTAATTATTTTACCTACATCATAAGAATGATAAGACAATCACGTCACGTGAATCGTGTGAAAAGTAAAGAGGCTTTTTGCACATTTCGTTTTTAATCACGATGAATGGAATGCTAACATGAAATTCCCTGAATGCCTCATCATGAACGAATAATCTTCTCCGATGGCCACATCCTTTTGATTAACATTTGTTTGATAAGAGTCGCCCACCAAAATGATGTTGAACTACTCCTGCCACAGCTGGGAACAAATCCCATTTATTCGGATCACGTGACTTGTATACGACACAAGTCACATGATTACTTTCAATTCTGGTGGAATAGCATTTTCTGATACAGGGTTTTCTAACGTAAAGTTGGAGTTCTCGCATGTACAGACGCTCGAAAGCGAATATACAGGGTTGGGGTATAAGTCATGGCATTTTTTTTTCGTGAGAATACGAGCATGGGTGGAAAATGTGTTATACACACACACACACACACACACACACACACACACACACACAAAAGAACAAGGTATGAACTAAGTGCATGGACATATAACGACACACCAAAATTGTGTTTCTCATATTGATTAAGGTATTTGATATGACAGTATTGGTTTCATATTCCAAAGCATTTTAGCATACACAAGTTTACCACATTCCAGAAGCATTACATACCCGTTCTAAAGGCCCTAATAGGAAGACGCTTACTTGTGCTCCTGCCACATCGGTCCACAAGGCACGTCGTCACGTGCGTTGCTACGCGTCCTCGCACAACCTCGCGACTCGCGACTATCCGATATCTCGCGACTATCCGATATCGAATGGCATTATTCTCAAGAGGTCCCACCAATTCTATGGAGATCGGCTACCTTGGTCTATAAGCTCCGCTCTAAACGGGCTACATTCATCGCGCACGGCGGCAGTCTGACAATTGATTTCACTAACACACAATAGTACAGCATTTCTTTCACGCGACAAATAAAATTGTGTGATCCGATAACATTTCTTTAAAAAAAAAATAGATACCATGACTTCTGCCCTAACATTGTAAGCGAAAATAAGGATGATTAGGAAAAAGGCTCCTTCTTGGGTGCGTAGAGGGGTCGAAGATGAACACTTTTCTCAATGAACATGTGTTTGGAAATATGCAAGCCAGTGACTCTTATGACAGTTGCCCTGATTGCTTGGCAACACCCCAAGCACTGTTTTTGGAAAGTCACATTCTGACGTAGTTTAAGTGATTTCGTCGTATACGTGCGGAAGACTGAATACATGCGGAATTGCGTAACAATCACGGATAGATGTCATTCAGTCCCTGGCCACATTATTAGACCACTCTGAGATTATTTAAAAAAATCACTTTAATATCTTCTTTTGTATAATAATTTTCTAACTCTTCTTTAGCTTCTCCTTTATTCTTCGGATTGAATGGCGTGGAACTTTGCATTTCCAGGATGTTTCACTTCTATTGTTGTTCTCTTTTGTTAAAAGATGAGTTATTTCAGCTTTTTGTTCATCTGTGAGGTCTTTGAGCTCGTTCATGTCAATATTAAGTATATTTTCTGAAAAGTTTGTTCTGAGGGAACTGCGTAAACTTACTCTTCAAAGAAACTGCACGAATGAACTAAATCACTTATTAATTCCACCAAAACTGACTTCACTCACCGCACTGACAGGCTCATACTCAGCAAAATGATAACAATAAACAAAACTTTTTCAGGGAATACATATATAGTGTTATTTATTGCATTATTAGTGGACTTAGAACTTGTAAACTATTCGAATTACATATTATTCGCCAAGAATAAATGAGTTTTGCATTCCAATTCTTAAATAACAATGAATGCAATCGGAAATATGGAAACTAAAATTTACTGAATATTCTACATCTTTTATTGAAGATGGCTTAATAATGTGGCCAGGGACTGTAAGTGTAAATTCGTTAACTGAAATTTACGAACACATGTAAATGTAACTTCCCTATGCGCACGTTTTTTGAGCCATTTTTTCTTGCAGTAGTAATAGAGCTTTGGGTTACAATTTTATTAGCAATGCAGAAAAATCAAATCTGCAGTTCGTTTACCGTTACAAATAAGTTTTGTATAACACGGAAACGAAAATGTCTAGTTTTTGAAATGGTAACCTTGCGATTTTTAACATTTTATTATTATTATTATTATTATTATTATTATTATTATTATTATTATTATTATTATTATTATTATTATTTATTATTATTATTATTGTTTAAACTTTTCAATTATTAATAACTATTGATAATCTTTCAACTATTAATAGTTAAATTGTGGGAAAGGATTCTGAAACTCTAGAAAGCGTGCGCAGATGATTTTGTCCCCCATACGTCACATATAGTGGTTTACTGTTTTTGACTAAATATCTAAATAAATAAATATCATGTTTATTCGTCAAATGTGATGATCTTCGACATGCCCTAGCAGTTTCCATCATTTAGTCTGCATGACTTGCAGCACAACCTTTTCCTTCGGGCCTCACCTGGAAGGAGCCTGGCCCGACGACGGAGACCCAGGTGGTGACGAGCGTACCGTTTTACTGTTTTTGACTAAATAAATATCTAAATAAATAAATATCATGTTTATTCGTCAAATGTGATGATCTTCGACACGCCCTAGCAGTTTCCATCATTTAGTCTGCATGACTTGCAGCACAACCTTTTCCTTCGGGCCTCACCTGGAAGGAGCCTGGCCCGACGACGGGACAGGTGGTGACGAGCGTACCGTTTTACTGTTTTTGACTAAATAAATATCTAAATAAATAAATATCATGTTTATTCGTCAAATGTGATGATCTTCGACACGCCCTAGCTTTCCATCATTTAGTCTCGCAGACTGCAGAAAACAACCTATTCCTTCGAGGCCTCACCTGGAAGAGCCTGGCCCGACGACGAGACCAGGTGGTGACAGAGCGTACCGTTTTACTGTTTTGACTAAATAAATATCTAAATAAATAAATATCATTGTTTATTCGTCAAATGGATGATCTTCGAACGCCTAAGCAGTTTCATCATTTAGTCTGCATGACGCAGATCAACCTTTTTTCGACTCACCTAAGAGCCTGCACGTACGAACAGTGGTGAGAGCGTACGTTTTACTTTTTTGACTAAATAAATATCTAAATAAATAAATTCATGTTATCGTCAAATGTGGATTGACGCCCTGAGTTTCACATTTAGTCGCATGACTTGACACCTTCCTTCGGCTCACCTAAGAGCCTGGCCGGACGGAACGTGTGACCGTCCATTTTGACTAATAAAATCTAAATAAATAAATATCATGTTTATTCGTCAAATGTGATGATCTTCGACACGCCCTAGCAGTTCCATCATTTAGTCTCGAAAACCTTTCCTCGGGCCTCACCTGGAAGGAGCCTGGCCCGACGACGGAGACGCAGGTGGTGACGAGCGTGTCGAGCGTGGTGGGCGCGAGCTCGTAGGCGGCGGTGGTGTTGGCGGGCAGCGCGCCGCCGGCGCCCGCCCCCGCCCCCGCGCCGCCGGGGCCCGCGCCCACGCCGAACAAGGCGCCCGCGCCCGCCCCCGCCGCGCCCGTGCGCGCCAGCGGTCCGGCCGCACCGGCCCGTCGTACAGCGAGCGGTCCTCGTGGTTGCGGAACAGGTTGTGCATGCGCGGCTTCATGCCTGCGCACAGGGCGGACGCCGTCACTCCATCGCACACACAAATAGATACACAGAGAGACAGATAGATACACAGATTGGTTGATAGCTAGGTAGATAGATAGATACACAGATTGGTCGATAGGTAGGTAAAAAAAAAAAAAAAAAATAAAAAAAAATTATAGATAGGTAGTTAGATAGAATGGTAGGTGAACAAAAAGATAGATACACATAAATGTATATAGAAGATAGAGAGGAGGTAGACAGATAAATTAACAGATAGATAAATAGACAGATAGACAGAAATGTAGGTAGACAGATAGATAAATAAAATTCTAACAATTTATAAAATATTGGTTCCAAGTTTTTTTGTCCCATGGTTAGAATATACTATGATTTACTTACATAAAAATACATTATATTTATACAAATATGTGATGCGGAAACCTAAAATGGACCAAATGTGAAAAAAAAAATTTCCTAACAATTTGGTGTAAAAATCTCCAAAAATGAACATGAAAATTTGGCGAAGTTATGATTGTTCGAATGTTTGTTATCTGAAAAAGGACTTTAAAGAAAAACGCATTTATACTTTCGTAATTAAAAAAATCACAATATTTTAAAAAATAACATAATTAAGAAATGGCATTAGCTTACATTTATTTTTTTTATGTTAGGAAATGGAACGAAAGTAAATACAATGAAAAAAGAAATAACATTTTTAATTTCTTTCGACTCACGCAAAACTTTTGTTTCCCGACAAACGGTCCCTTTTAGTTTTCCGCATGACATATACTACAGTTGGTCTGATGCAGTACTTTACGTTCGTAAGCGAGAATTAGTGGTCACGTTGAAAAAATAGACCCAATAAATCGTGGGAATTTTAAGGATCTGTTGACGTTGCTGGTATCACGGGGCCCTGGAGAATGCATGTACTTGGCATTTAAGGTTGGATTAATCCGACTTTTGCCAGCTAGCGGTGTTTCCAGATTTGGGCACTGTTTTATTTATTATCCACGCCTGGAGATGTCGAAGACATGTGGCGTGCATCATGTATACCCATCACTGTACCTAGCGCACTTGGCCTGCTTGAGCTTTATCTTTCGTGTCACAGCTATAGAAACTGAGACGATTTTATAAGATACTTACACTATTTTTGATCAAGATCCAAGAACGTGACCGGGAATCGAACACGGGATCTCATAGAAAAACTAGCACGCTGTCCATGTGTCACCCGAGGGGGATGGGTGTAATAAATAATATCGAAACTATTTTTACAAAATTATAACAATAAAACTTCTGTTTATTTATATCCTATTCAATTACCTTAAAATCTAACTGCGTTGTTTTCTAACTGCACAACACCTTCTATCTCCACACACAAGTCCAAAATAACTATTCATCATTATGAGCATTGACAGTCAACGTGCTGAACCAAATGGGAATCGACCTGATTTGAATACGAAGAAACTAGGATGATTGTATAAAAGCTCAGAAATTAAGTCAAACAAAGCACTTGAGATAGAAAAATGTATCTTATATTTATTAAATGAAGAATAATACAAAACAATAATTACAAAAGTTAAAGCTTTCAAAACCATTTCAATCGTTTCCAAACCGGTTGTGATAATTGAAGGTTACATAACTGGGGTTCGAATAATTGGATGGTTGCAACAAGATTATTGTTAAATTACAATAGAAAATATTTGACTGCACTATTAGAAATTAGCCGTGTGAACTAGTGTTCGAGGCGACGCGATATTATTTTAATGTAATAACATTTTATAAATGACAGCATATGCCCGGTGTGAGTTGGTAGATGAAGACCAATGCGTCAACATTTAGATATCTGTCGAACCGTTTAGATTGTAACGTGAAACAACGAAACATACATTCATATGAACGCAATATATTGTATGATTGGCAGGAAAATGAAAACAGATCACCTTGACGCACACTCTTTATAAGAAAACACTCCAACATCCTCGTAACAGGATTTTTACTTTATTTTCCTTACTTCGTTAGTAGAGAAAGTATTGCAATCGTTCTCCGGAAAACGGCAATTTTTTGACAAATGAACTCTTATTGCCGGGCCCTGATAAAGTAAAAGTGGATAAATGTATTTCTATGTATAGTAAATAACTATATTCCTCTAACACGTTGCGTAGTCAGAATCAATGTTTTGTGAGTCCTTGATATCGAAAAATTGATCGACGGCAAAACGTCAGTCCGTCCGCCCATCCGTGCGTCCGTTCGTGACCAAATCTAGTGCCATAACCGTTCAGCCGATTTTCTCCAAAATAAATATTTCTCGATCAATTTAAAGAAACTCGAGGTCCTCTGAGTTTGAAATAGATATTATGATTTTTTGGGAGTACTTGAAGTATCAAAAACATTTTCAAACTTTTCTAAAAAATGGCTCTAGATTTTCTGATTGTTCTTTGTCCTTGAATAGCGTAAATAACGCTTAAGAGAATTGCGTAGGACTAATTTTCGTTGAAATCCCTTTTTTTGAAAACTGCCAATGTTCACTTTTTTTCGTCGCTTCCCCACAAACCCAATATTGAAGATAAAGATTTTTCACAAGGAAATGTGTTTTGAGAAACACATATTGAGACACAAATGAAAGTATCCAAAGTTTTTTTATGACAATCATTTATTTCAGTAATTGCACAACGTTTCGTAACTCGTTTTGTTACATCATCAGGTGCTAAACTTAGTGAGGGAACGCTATCCCATTGAATTATCTCTGCAGCAGAACATTCAAGGAAACATTATGAAATACCTCACTCTCACTCAGTTGATACCACATAACTGACCGTGACGAACAGACACTCCATTCAAAGTTTGAAATATTGATTTACATATTGAGACACATCTTGAAATAAGGTAATGTATAATTTTTCAAAAATATGAGTAGTTTTTGCGTGAAATATAGGCAATTAATATTTTTAAAACATTTTTTCTCAAAAACCGCTCAATTCTTTTCTTTAAATTTTCTCCTCATATGTACGAAAGGACTGTAAAATATATGGCGCTAGTGCCAGAACTCGACGTGTTTTTAAAATTTGCAAAATGTTAACATTTTAAAACCACAAAATTGAAGATAGAGATTTTTGTCTTAAACAAACTCTACTCTAAAACTCCGCTCTTTAAAAAAAGGTCATGTACAATTTTTTTAAGAAAACGAGCCGTTTTTGTGATGTATTAATGATGTAAAAAGAAAAAAATCGTAGATTGTTTTCTTAAGGTTTCAGGAAAATAACTTGAGCACAATCAACCAATGTGATGTTCAATAATCGTCTCTGAGACATTTTAAAGCAGAACAAACTTCGGCGATGACCCACAATGTGAATTACGGACGCAGACTGGGATTAATTAGACTGAGAAAAGAAAGGAGGACGCAAACATTTCTCAAACTGGGTTCCGAATTTGCATTTTCTTCTCTGCATTTGCCAAGAGCCACAGCTGTCGAGGGAATAAGACATTCGCAGTAAAATGAAATTTGCTTGCTCTTTACCGCAGGAAAGCCTGAAGTATTTTTTGCCGGGTGTTTTGCACTGTTTCTTTTTTCGTCTTGGGTGGTTTTTGTTGGTTCTTCTCTTTTGACAGTTGTTATGACAACCTAGTAATAACTTACTAATTATTTATTTCTTTGATTATCAAATTCGATTGTCCTTTTCTGGTGAAAGCAGAATCACACAGTAACAGAAGTAGGCACATGCATTGTAGAGACGCACTAGAAAATGTAAATTTTAGAGATGCAAATAAATTTTAGAGATGCAAAGAGACTATAACGTTTTCGGTAAAAAGAAGTATTATGTCTTCTTCTTCGCTTAGTTTCTTTCTACAATAAAAATAAAATAAACACACATTCCCATGGTTATTCAATTTATTTCACCAAAGAAATTTGTGAATAATATGGCAATTCTTTTACAACGTTGGCGCTCTTGACACAAACCTTGAGAAAACGGACGGTCTATTTTTTCAAGTACCTCTTTGTTAAATAAAAGAGATCCAACCGTATTGAAAGCGTACTTTCTCGATAGTTTTATTTACGAAAGGCAAATTGCAATTTTATTAATTTTGTTTCTTCAGATATTGCCAAGATCAAGAAAGGTAATGTCGATTTTCTTTAAGAACAACAAAATAAATATCTATACAGTTTTCAAAGAATCAAGGTGCGGAAAACTAACAAATCCTTGACACTTCCCTTATTTTAATATTTTATTAAACCAAGACTGATGCTATTGCTCAGGGTGCAGCAGTGTCAGAATGAAACTCAGAGAAAATCGAGAAATCAAGTCGTAAATCTACTTTGTTCACACCTTTCATGGAATTATGAGTTTATAGCAACTTCTTATTGAAACTATTAGGCCCGAAAATTATAGATGGTTTTACAAATCATAGTTAGCGATGAGTGAATAATGAAATACTTAAATCTCAGATATGAATTTGATTATATTCGGTCCGTCTTTCCGTTCTTGCTGGCACATAATATTACCAAAGTAACACAAAAATTGCAAATATTTAAATATTGTACTTAATTGTTGTGTGTATTTTTAAACATTTGAAAATAAATATGAATATTTTAAAGGTGCAACGGTTATGTAGTACTAAAATTTATTTTGGCTGATCAATCGATGTGTCTGGGCATCTCAAGAGCTATGCTCATTATTTCTGTTAGTGCCCCAGCCGGGACAAGCTCTAAGCTCTGGACTGGTCTCCTTCGTGCGTAGTTGTGGAGGGCATGAAGGTGTGCTTGGATATGTGTGTGTGTGTGTGTGTGTTTGTGTGAGAGTCTGTGTGTGTGTGTGTCGAGGGGTGAAGATAGGGTAAGGAATAAATAGGAAAGAACGCGTGCGGTTTGTAGCTCGTTTGTTGGGGTATTGTTCAAACATGTGCTTCGTAATGATCGGAGAAACTATTGATAATTACCGAGCAGAGCAGCCGACCACTATAATAAATTCTCGTACAGATGGCGGCTGAAATCCAACCCAGCTACACAGCTAGTGCTGAATATCGGTCACCGTCCGGACTCGAACCTACGACCTCCCGGTCAGAATCGCTGCCGAGACAGCGGCAATGCAAGCTCTGAGCTAAACAAAGCCGGTGAAATTTATTGTGCGAGGTGGTCTTCTTAATGAGTAGTGTAAAAACGTTCAAAGTGTTCTTAGCGTAATAAAGGGACACGCTTAAAAAAGAAAAGATAATTCTGAAAAAGAGTACTGAGTAAGATACTGTAATGTTATTCTGAAAATGCGTATAATGATTCTAATTTTTAGTGAAAATCGGTTTCATTAGAAAAGCTAGAACAACATGAATTTTACACAGTGCATCCTATAACTGTTTACTCTCTTTGTTCTGCTGGTAGAAATGATTATTAATACATACAAATGAGAAATGAGTATATAATTGTTTATATGATAAATAATTATTTACACATTCATGAAGCAAAACAATTTTTGTATGATAACCACCGTAGGATGTTGGAAATTATAATAGGTGTACGAGTTATCAGTATGAAAATTTAATGATGAAGACCGTAGGGTTTGTCTATTATGTAAACATTTTCAGATTAATAGGAAATACAAAATCTAGCAAGGAAGAGCAGATTATGTGGCAGATCATCAAGAAAATATTGAAAAAAAATCAAGAAACAATGTAATACGTACAGTTACACATACATGAATTTTCAAGAAGTCATTTTTTTGTTTATCAATTTTAGTTTAGAAATTATTTAATTATTTCGACGCAAAGGAGGAACATGGTATAACTGGAAACCCATTTTACATTAGTTGATTAAACATCCACTGTTTCATAATACAAAACAATTTGTGAATTGAATTAAAATTCGTTGTGTAGTCTTGTCCGCAGATCTTTCATTTGGATTTCTCTTGCCTATACGCAATAGGCCCGAATCCTCCACAGCCGGTTGTCCCACGCAGATCGCCCGATATTTGTTATTTAGTGCTCGGGCGGAATGAATGCCAAGAGCATGTCCCTCCCCCCCGCGCTCCTCGCACTCTGCCAAAATTCTATTTACTTTCGCTCACGCTCTCCGCTGACGTTTAGAACCCTCACATATCACTTAGCAGTCGACTCGCAGCTCGCGAGGGAATAAACATGGCAGGCCGGATAGATGCGGCCTACGACAAGACAAATGCACCCCCACGGCTCTTTCCCGTGCCGACGGATTAAAATAAGAAATTAAACTGCCTTCTATATAAATTGAAAATATATCTTGGCGATAGTCTTTTCTTCCGGAGGCAGGATTACTTTCAAAGCCTCCTGCCGCCGCAACATGCTAATTCCCGGCGGCCGCGCCCGCGAGTGCGCGGGCCGCCAGCGAGCGGACGTGCACGTATGGAAGCTCGCGGGCGCGCGAGATGGGAAGAGAGTATCTCTTTTTTTCCCGTTTCGCGTTTCTATCTGGGGCCCCGCGGAAACGAGAGAAGCGGCGGAGGCGGTGGAGGCGGTGGAGACGGAGGAGGCGGTGTAGGTGGTAGAGGCGGTAGAGGCAGTACAGGCGGCGGAGGCGGCCGAGGTGGCGGGGGTGGCGGAGGCGGATGAGGCGGATGAGGCGGAGGCGGCGGGGCGGAGGAGGCGGAGGAGGCGGAGGAGGCGGCGGAGGCGGCGGAGGCTGAGGGGGCGGAGGAGGCGGAGGAGGTGGCGGAGGCGGTGGAGGCAGAGGAGGCGGTGGAGGGGCGGAGGCGGCGGAGGCGGGGGGCGAGGGGGCGGAGGCGGCGGCGGCGGGAGGCGGGGGGCGGCGGAGGCGGCGGTGGCGGCGGGGCGGCGGGGCGGCGGTGGCGGCGGTGGCGGCGGCTGGGGCGGCGGTGGCGGCGGGGCGGCGGCGGGGCGGCGGGGCGGCGGGCGCGGGGCGGCGGGCGAGCGCGGGACGGCGAGCGGCAGGCGGCGGGGCGGCGCGGAGGGGAGCGGATGCGGGACGGCGGGGCGATAGTGGCGGCGAGGCTTGGGGACGAGCGGCGCACATTTCATTTTTCCAATTCGCTCTTTCTGCTGCTGTCATCCTCAAGCACTTGCGCCTCCCCTGGGCTTAAATCATCTGACGGCAGCTACCCCCTGTCCCGAGGCCGTCCCCTCCCCCGTCACCCTACCGGTTCCCCCGCATAGTGTCTCAGACGCCTTTGCCGTCTTCCCTACCATCCGCGAGCTTCGTCCTCGACCTCCACAGCCGCGGCTGGCGCATAAGCCCCGATGCACTTTCCTCGCCGTCCGAACTACCGCCGCCGTCTCCGTACACTCGCCAGTACTGTGGATGTGCCTGTCGTCATCGTAGAGATGCGCTCTCAACCGGCTAGCTTTGGACACTCCGGCATCAGGTATATGCTCTCTAAAACGAGCAAATGCTAAAAGTTCATAAGATGTGAGTTCAGTATAAGACGTACGTTTATCTTTGTAACACTTTACACTAATGGTACTGCTGCTGTACAAAAGGTCATCACAACTTGGCGTTATTTTTTACCTCCGTGAAAAACTTCTTATAAAACTTGACGGTAAAAACTTTGATATAGGCACATTCTTTCATTTTACATCTTTTACGTTGACTAGAATCTCGAATATCACGAACCATGTGTGCTTTGGTGTTAGGGTATTTCTGCGGACACGCACATGTTGATATGAATCAGCAATGTCTAAATGTCGGCAACTATGGCTAAATACAATAACATTACATTTGAAATAACGCTGTCCATCTGTTTCTATTTTGCATAAAAGAGTGTAAAAAATGGACAGAAACTGCTAACTCTTGAGTTGGTTTTTTGATGTATTCGTGTAGCTAAGACATATTCGAACTTTTTGATGTTTATTTCTAGTTTATTCTTAAAACAACGATAATGCCTAAACAATTCATTTAATATTTTGTAAATTAGTAATCTGAAGTCATTTCTGAAAGTCTCACACATTTTTATAAAACATATTTTTCTTATTATAATCTTCAATAATTTCGTTTAATAAGGGAAAACAATTTGGACTGATTAATGAATCGGTATATCATCTTACTTTTTACAACGATTTACTTCAGAAACAAGCGAAAACTATTCCAAAATTTTCTCATTTTTTCAAAATACTATACTACAAGAATTCTAGACGAGCGCACGAAGGAAAATATATCGAATTTAGCTTAAGTGATCCATCCTTCCTCACTTCATAGATTAGCGTTTTAGCCCTCCAGCGAATATTGCATCTCTACCCGGCTCTCCTCCCAAGTTTGCTTACGTGTTTTCTCTGTCTACTAGTATTATATTCTTATCTAGGGAATGCCGAAGACAAATTTTCAAAATTTTAGAAACAATCAAAAGGAAGAACTGTTTTTCATTAATGAACAACTGTTTACAAACATATAGCGTGGAAAAAATATTCTGAATGGTATTGAATGTAATTTAATATCGAAAATGTGAAATATATTTAATGTCGAAAATGTATAATTGAAAAGCACTAATAAAGTTAGAAAAAGCAAATTTTCGGATATGACTACTTTAAACTGAAGAGGTCAGCATGTTCAACCTCATAAGTATACCGCATAAGTATTAATTTGGCCGGCAATTGAGAAGACGGGAGAGGTAACTCAGGGCATCAACCGATGTCACTACAGGGCCTCTGATCGGGAAGCCCTTGGTGCGAGCTCCGACGGTGGTAGGATTTTCGTCTGAAGCTAAATAGCTAGGTCAAATTCTGTCGCTGTCTGGAGGAGAATTATAGTGGTCCGCTGCTCTGATCGGTAGTTTTCCAAGGTTTCTTCGATCAACTTCAGGTGAATGCCGGAGCAGTACTCTAACAAAACAGGCCAAGGACCGCGCGCGATCTTTCTTTCCTCTTCCTTATCCTATCCTCATCCCTTACGTACAAACACACCTACATGCACTACACTACCACACATATGTCGGGTGACCGGTCGGGGCGGTGCCCCGCTGGTGGTTGGGGAAAACTCCGTTAGTCGACGGTAGATCGGTGCCGTATCCCACCATCCAACGGGAGAATATCACCGCTACCTCCCGAGGAAAAACATGCATTATCATGCAAATCCTAATAGCCCACTCTTTCGTTCTCTGTCCGTCTTCTCTTCCTTGCCCCATCTCTCCCCGCCTGGCCGCGCTGTGCCTTGACCCCGGCTCTCCTGCATCGGCGTCTGCTTCCTCGGCCGCGGTCGCCGGCAATTCTTGCGCAGGCGGGCGCGAGCCGCTCTTCACTCACTTTCCTGCGCTTTGCCTCAGCCGCCGCCGCCCGGGGCTTCGCGCTGCCCGAGTCTAAAGACCGGCGCGCTGCAGGAGAAGGCAGGCAGCAGCGAAAATGTTTTCGAGACAGCTTCTTCAGTAGGTTGAAAAGGTCGCAACGACTGGCATTTTTTTTCACCCTGGAGTCATCCGATGGACTCTCGCAAATCAATTGCCTAATCAGTTGTTCCTGGTTATTTTCTTCAATTGTTTAATCCACTAAAATGGGGTGTTTGTTTATTTAAAATATCAGCGTCTCCAGTAGATTACAAATGCGAATTAGTTTTGGAAACAGGTGGTGAAATGTTTTCGCTCCGCGTTGCCCGAGTTTAAAGACCGGCGCGCTGCCGAGAAGCCACGAAGAGAACACCGGCGCTGGCGAAAATGTTTTCACAGGCTGCTTCCTCAGGCGGTTCAAAAGGTCATGCTTAAGATGCTGAATTTTGGATGAAATGTAGGAGAGAAATTTGTAATGGATTACAACTTCATTGATTCAGTGGTGAGGTGTAGTTGACATCTACATAATTGGAATGATTGAAGGCGTTGTCATTGTCAACAATATTTAATATTGTTGACAATGACAACGCCTTCAATCATTCCAATTACAACTTCAGTTAATATTGCTAAGGTCCACGCATTTTCTTGCTTGCACAGAGCAAAACGACTAATATATTTTTTAAGCCTGGAGTCAATTGAAGCGCTCCACACTGGTTCAATCGGACCAAAAACCTGGCCAAAATGGCGAAATTAAAAGTGTGCGTTCGGAATTCTGACTTAGCAAATCTTGTTTGGAAGACATTGCAGCACACTACTTCAGCTCCAAAAAGTTATTTCAATCATTTTTTGTCATCCTCATGGTTTCGTAAAGTTGCCGTTGCTCGAAACACTCGAATGCATTGATTCTTGTCGTCTGTATATGTGAAATTAAAAAAAGTGTTTAAATAATTTTTTTGTTTTTTTTTCGTATTTCCGAACAGAAGACTCTTTTTTACTATAAGTTAAGAATATTCTTAAGAAAAAGTATCTAATAATTTTATATGCAACACGATCGAACTCTAACTTATGGAGTCATGCATATTGTGGATTATATTTTTTGTCCTGCTTATTACTGCCTCAAACAATTTTTTTATTTATCAAGCAGAATACCCTTAATCATAATAACACACATTTAGCTGCACATCCCTGCACTTTTTTTGCTTCATAGACACTTTACTGCAATGCTACGTTGTAAGATTTAACACTAGATATCCCAGAAGTGTCTTCGACGCCACAGAGAATTATTGTCTATGTATACATTTTCGATTTCTCCTTCTGATAATTACTTTTAATAAGAAAATTACTGATATAAATTTTTGGAATAATAACAATATTAACCCTCGACCGCGAGAACTATTGTATCCATATTTCTACACACATCGGATTCATTTTTATGAGTCAGTTAGCCTTTTCGAAACTGCCATTTTGAATTGTGAAATTTCATTACGGTATTCGAAATCAGCGATCTCCAGAACTCCATGTGTATATTTTTTATGCATTTTGTTTGTTTTAAGTGATTATATCCGCCATTTTGAATTTTTGAAGACCTCAGAAACCCATTTATACCCATTTTTAAATAAATCCATTAGCATTTGCAATTATGACCATGTTTTAGGCCAGATTGAACCACTGTGCGCTCTGGCAAATCAATTGCTTAATCAGTTGTTCATGCCTAATTTTCTCCAATTGTGTAATCCACTAAAATAGTGTTACTGTTTATTTTAAATCTATGAGTCTCCAGTACATCACAAATGGGATTTAGTTTTGGAAACAGGTGGTGAAATGTTTTCGCTCCGCGTTGCCCGAGTTTAAAGACCGGCGCGCTGCCGAGAAGCCACGAAGAGAGAACCGGCGGTGGCGAAAATGTTTTCACAGGCTGCTTCCTCAGGCGGTTCAAAAGGTCATGCTTAAGATGCGGAATTTTGGATGAAATGTAGGAGAGAAATGTGTAATGGTTTACAACTTCAGCTAATATTGCTAAGGTTCACGCTTTTTCTTGCTTGCACAGAGCGAAACGACTAATATATTTTTTCACCCTGGAGTCAATGGATGCGCTTGGGCAAATCAATGGCTTAATCAGTTGGCCTAATTTTCTCCAATTGTGTAATCCATTAAAATAGTTTTATTGTTTATTTTAAATCTATGGGTCTCCAGTACATTACAAATAAGATTTAGTTTAGGAAACAGGATGGTGAATTATTTTTTGAAGAGTGCCTGGCGAAAATTCCTGAAATAAAACTATAGTTTTATAACACCTTTTACTATAAATAAAATCATTTTAACATAAACAATTGTGACGTTGTAAGTGCCATAAAGATTACTTATGCATCGGTAAACGAACAACCTATTTCAGATTTTAGTACTTCTATCAAAATTGTAACATACACCGCTACCTTTACTCCTACCTCAACTAACACAAGGAGGGCACCACAAAATGTGCGCATATTGGTGCTATATTTTTGTTCAGAAGTAAAATAAGGGGCCATCTCAGTATTCGCTCAATGGACCAAGGATACTGGAAGAAAACGTAATTGAAATGGGGCTAATGGACCAGAAGCTGAAGTGCTTTACTTGTTACAGGCACATTAATTATTTTTTTTAATTATATAACACCAATGTAAGTGAATCCATTATAGGTACATCATTGTTAAAAAATATTATATTTCTTTTTGATGGTCAGTAGAGTTTCTAATTGTATAGCTACGGTTATGCAGCAGAAAAGATTGGACTTTGGACATGAATTTGTGTATCGATTTTAATTATTTAATATTATCTGGCAATGAGTTTAATAAAGTATTTGTATTACATATGTTCCTTTCACTGAGCTGTTGATTTTGACACCTGATGGATGTGATTTCTACGACGTGTGTTGTAGTTATAAATATCAGTGTTACATGAAAATATGTCTCCCGCCGTTAATTAAGTAAGTTTTGACAAAAACCTACAGATTTATAAATAAATAGGCAAAAGGTGGTTGGCTTTTGTTTATTACTTGAATATTTTTTTCTGCAATCGAAAAGTCTGGGTACTACAGGAAGAGCTAGTTCAGGATATTATGCCCCACACGCAACAGAAGTTTTTTTCCATTTTCAATGGACGAGGGAATATCGTTTATGTATAAAAGAAAGAAAATGAGACCGAAGATCGAACCCTGCAGGACCCCATGATCAAGTGGGAAAGAATTGCAAAGATGAGTAAATCTTTCGTACCAGTACGGCATTTATACTTTTTGTGACCGATGTTTAAGGGTAGATATGAAAGACGTCAAAAGCTTTTGAATGATATGAAAGTATCATAGTAAAGCAACATCTTTAAGAAGAGTTAAAATACAAGTTTCCTTAAATTTTGACTTTTCAAATACGTTTTTCCTGAGAAAAGTTTTTGTTTGTGTTTAGAAAAGCCCCTCTAATACTTTCGAGAAAACTGACTTAATTTTTGCTGTTTTGAAAATATATGGAAACATTCCTGTGCGTAAAGAAGCATTGAAAATGCATGTTAATGAGTGTATAAAAGCAGATACAAGGGTTTTAATCAACAATCCGGAAATTCATCTAAACCAGTCGAATATTTCTTTCTTCAATTACTGGCTATTCTGAGCATTTTATTGAACGAAAGTTTGGAAACAAAAACATTTTTGGGGGAAACGTATGATGTCTATTTTTATGGTTTTAGCTCCTTCGTGAGATCAGCCGCAATTATCGAAAAATGTGAAGATATTTTGGAACTTTTAACGGATTGCTTAGTTCTGTCATTATCCTTCAAAACAACATTCTCGACAGATTATCGATATTATATGGTCGTATTTTTTCGAAAATCCACAAGCTTTACATTTGTTACTAGCGTTCAAAAATATTCTTCATAATTTATTAATTCATAATTTAAAAAAAATTATTCTTCATAATTTTTGCTCGTACTGTTACTTAAAATACTTTTGTATTTTCGGAAATAAACAAGGAACGCGGGAGATTATGTTTAGAAGTCAAGTAAAAACTACGTTTCTATGACGTTCTTCTAGTTCCTTCGTGATATTCAAGTATGGTTTTTCCATGAAATGTCTTATTTTCTCCTTTTAAGAGGAAAGCACGCTAAAAGTAAAATTATAGCTCTGGGAAAAATAATAGTTATTTAACAGGGGGATTTAAGTAGAGATTTATTCACGAGGGAGAATAGTTGTATCCCGAGGCCGGCAGTGCGAGGGACATAATTTTCATTGTGAATAAAGCTCAGGTAAACCCCGTGTCATATTTAAAATTTTATATTCAAACAATATTTCTTTGCATGCACACCTACGCCACAATGGACGAAGCAGTACAGCAGACGGCGGGCATCTTTCTTGAGGTCGCCTTTAGGTGGCTGTGATTTCAACTGGGTTGCATTCTGCATAGAAGAATGGAGGACTTTTTGAACAAGACAAACACCACACATTTTTTAGACTCTGAAGATGAAGATATAAAACAAATCCTAATGAGATCATGAAAAAGCAGAATGTTATGTTTCAAAATTATTCCCTGAAAAATAGAGGCATATCTGCGAAAAAGTGTACGAATGTTTCAGCAAGTGGAGAAACGACATGAAAGTAAGAAAAGTTTCAGAAGAAATTGTACTTGTATATTTTAACAATAAAACAAAAGCATGCACGTGATCATCGTCATGGAGGTATTATTCATGGTGAGGGCAACGCTACTTGTTAAGGAAACTGTTGGTATGTCTAAGTAAGTACGTACGTATTTCTTTGGGAAAAATTGTTGTCGATACAAGTTTAACGCTTTAACTGATATTTTCAGATATTGTAAATTGATTGCATAGAGAGGGTAATGTTTCCATGTTCTTAGCATTTGCAGATTTAGAAAAGGCATGTGCCTCTTTATTGAACAAAATTGTGGGAGGTGTTGCTAAGAAGAGGGATTCCACAACATCTAATAAGAGCCATCCGTAGTATGTATGTGGATTCTACTATAAGAGTAAATACAGGTGATGGAGCAAGTAATTAACACATAATAATAAATCAAGCCAATTGATGATTAACGTTGCGTTTAATCCCGGGGGGTTAAAGTGTAACTTTAATCCCGGGATGAATAAAGACGCATTTTAACATATGAAAAAGTGTAATTAAAGCCGCACTTAAGCACGTTTAAAAGTAAATTATACTTTTGTTTGTGTCAACAGCGTTATTAACTACAATCCATGATTCATACAGGAAGTAGTCCGTAACTAATTTTATTTTAGCTTTAGTAAATAATCTACATATGCATATATTTTTGATTGTGTCAGTTTTCAGTATTACTTATCGTTCAGTTATTTGTTCTCAGTTTATAGTGTCCGTTATTATTCTACCTTGTATGCATTCTTTGTATAGTGAAAGAATGATACCGGAATGCTTTACTTTGAACTGATGAATTTATATTTCTTCCGATGAAAGAATCCAGGACGCCTGATTCCTTTCAGCAAAAAGTACACTGGGGCATTTTCTGCGATATTTAGGTCAAAAGGGCACTCAAATGTACATTAAAGTTTGATAAAAAGAACTATAATTCTAATTTTGTTGCTTTTTGAGTGAGAGGATCATCTTCATTTTCCTTTTGTTGTAAAAAGTACAAATATTTTCTCCGAAAGGACTCGGTTTAAGGTTTAAAAAAAACTAATCATTCCATTATTTATCATTTTTTGGCATTTTACTAAGTTTAGAGAAGCAGTTAAAATCTAGCATAGTTTCATCAAACATGTGATGAGAACATATCCCATTCACAGCAAACTGTGTGGGGTTAAGAAAAGATTATTGTTTCTTTTAGTAAAGTTTTGCAAATGACTTCCTTTCATTGGCATTCATTTCTCCACGTATTTCATATACCTAAATAATGTAAACTTCCCCTGGGTAGAATCATTCGATTACTTGTCATTGTAGTATTTTCCAAGTGTACGTGCTTTGCTGTGGCTTCTTAATTGAGGGAAAATGGAGAGAGGTAGAGATAGAGCAAATTGGAATTCACGGGAATCGATGAATGCCCCCCCCCCCTGAATGGTTGTCTCTCAACTGATACATATGTACGAGGAACATTTGTTTTCTACTCAGTGTAAAATCCATTTTCATACAAATCAAGGAGGGAGCGAGAACCGTCTAGAACCGCTGCCTCTATTGTGCCAAAAATGAATTTCTCAGCATCTGTATTGAAAAAAGTGTACATTGCTTCGTGATCTAATGTTGGAATGCATTAATACTAGAGACGTTTTCTTTATTTCTATTACAATTACAAAACCTCATATAAAATCTTCATGCGTTTGACACTGATAAAGTGCCAAGAAACTTTTCTATATCTAAGAACAATATAGGCTGATATTTAAAAATCCCGTCAGCAGTAGTTTCACAAAATTTTCTATATGGATTTCCGAGCGCTTCCTTCAATTTATCATAATATTTCTTTCAAAACTTGTTTTTGTTGTTAAGGTTACTGTTACTATTAGTCATAAAGGTGATGATTCTGACAGTCCCATAGCTACTTAGCTTCTTTTCGAGAATTATTAAAATTTATGAACAGTACTTACATGAATAATTACAATTCTTAGAAACTATTTTATTTGGTTTAATTAAAATTATAAGGAACTATTTTCTTCGGTAAAACTTAAATTCTCGATTACTTTTTTTAAATTTATTTGCTTTCAGGCGTACAGCCTCTTTTACAATGGGTTGGAATACATTAGATATAGAACTACAGAATTGAGTTTAATTTAGAAGTTATATTTTTGGTTAGGATTATTTAGAGGAGTTGTGTGTATGAGAGGCTTAAGGTGGGTCCAAAAAGAGTCTGGAAAGTTTCTTGCGGATACGTGCTCTATTTGGGGTTTGTTCCCCTAATTGGAATTGGAGTACTTGTGGGATTGAAGGGATTTTGTGGTAAAACTTAAGGGCGCTTTGCTTGATGTTGGTGGTAATGAGGGGTATGCCGAGCTCGAGATGAAGTAGATCATTGGGTATGAACCAAGGTGCTTCGGGTATGGGTTCCTTAGGAAACGATTTTGAAAGGTCTGGAGCTTATGGATATGAGATTTGGATGCTGAGACCCAAATTGGGCATGCGTATGTTAGCATAGGTCTGATCATAGCTTTGTATAGATGGGTACCAGTTTGGATTTGGAGGGGAGAGGATAGACGTAGTATTGGGAAAAGCTGGTGAGTTCTTTGTGTGACTAGAGCAAGTCTATGGTGGATGTGGGGTTTCAAGTTTATGGACGGTCAAAGAGGACTTATTTGACCGTCGTTAGAGGACCGATTGGATTTTGAGGAGATAATTGACTGGCGTGTTGGATGGTAACCAAGTGATTGGTGGACTTGTATGCTACAGATGGAGGTAAGGGATGGTTTGGAGAGAGAACTTTGGCTTGAAATTTAGTTGGGTTGAATTTAATGCCTATTTGCCGGCCCAATTGAAAATTTGATCCAGGTGGTTTTGAATTTCAGTGGTTGCGTCATCTAGTACTAGGTCTGTTAGATAGGAGCAGGGACAGAAATCGCATCGAGTTAGTCGTATGGAGAAGGACCTATTTGTGAGGAAGTTTTAATAAGGAGTATAAGGTACTGTAGGATACCAAGTTTTAGAAGTTTGAATAGTAGGCCGGGATGCCATACGAGTCGAAAAGACGCCTTTTCGACTGTCGAGAAAGACGGCTATTGTATGGGAAAACTGATGGAAACCTTCGAGAATGTATTCGGTAAGTTTAAGGATCGATGCTTTGTTGAGACAAGCGATTGAAAGCCAAATTGATGGTTAGGAATAGCTGACGTTTCGTTGAGGTAAGCTTTAGACGAGAGAGAATGCATTTTCAAAGGTTTTACTGATGGATGGGAGAAGGCTTATGGGTCTGTAGCTGAAGGAGAAGTGGGTCTTAGCTGAGCTTAAGAATGGGTATAACATGTGCATATTTCCAGGCTGTAGGAAGTAGGATATTCTTAAAGAGGAGTTAAAGATGTGGCAATATCTATAACGGCTTTGAATGGAAGTTGTTTTAGAATAAAAGTATTGATTTTATCTGGACCAAAGGATTTTAGGTGCGTTTTAGCAGGATAGAAGCTACCTCTAATGGCGAGATGAATTTAATGGGATGAGGTACAGTGATTTGTGGGTTATTTACTTTATGCTCTATTGATTGATTGAATTCTGCATCTGTGGAGGATGGGGAATAAAGACAGATACAAAATAGTATGCTAGAGTGTTGGTTTTATCTGTAGGGATGAGGCGATGGTGAAAGGTGTTTGGAGAGAGGGATGGGTTGTGTTTTCTAAGTAAACGTCGTGAGATTCCAAAGTGAGTGGTCATTTGGATTTGTGTGTGGAAATATTGAGCTTGGACTAAGAAAAGGAGTCTCCGTACTATTTTAATTACGCGGTTTAAGTATCGATTTTAGAAAAGAGTCTGATGGCGATGATAATGATTTCGAATGGTTCTCTTGTGATATATGAGTTTTAGGAGTATTGTAGGGATGGGGAGGGTATTTAAATTTTAGGTGAGGGTGTGGTTAAATCAAGAGTATCGAGCATAGTATGGGTTAGGTGTTCTCCCAGCTATGAATTATGGGACAGAAATCTGGGGAGTGGATAGGATAGATCGACTAGAAAGCGTCGAAACAGATTATTTCAAATTAATTTTCGGAGTCTCTAGATTCGCAGCAAATGCCGGAGTCTTAAGATAGGTCGTAGTGTTGGAATTTGGAAAGATTTTAAATGAAACTCATTAAACTTTGGATTAAATTAGCAGAGCGAACAGACTGGCGACACTTATACATAGATGTTTTAGAGTGCAGTCACAGGGAAGCAACCAACACTACTGGTCGTACAAATTAAACTGCTACTGGAACGTGCAGGTCTGGGAGACGTTTCTCCGAAGACGGTGGGAGTAGGGAACACGTGAGATAAAACGGCTAATTTCCGATAGACTTGCGGATATTAAAAGGCAAAAGATCCTGGCAGCAACGGTCGAAAAACGTTCGCTAGTTGCTCAAATTCATGCGAGTCTGTTATAGGATTGCGAAAGTTATGTACACATACTTCGAAAGGACGCAAGAGGGGGATACGCTTGGTTCAGGGTCAGGGGGTGGATGCAACGTAGATTAAAGGACTCTAATGGTAATGGCATCTGTGTGCTTAGCGGTGATAGGGAAGACTGATCCACATTCTTTTAATTTGCGTGCGTCGAAAATGGAGAGGAAAATGGATGGAATGGAAATTACACTTCCAAAATAGGAACGTAACGCTCGCCCAAAACATTTTAGGCGATAAAAGATCTAAATTCATGAAAGAATTAGGAACATTTCTAGGAAAGGTTCGGACAATTAGGGAAACTGAAATTAGGGAGTTGTAAAACAGCACTGGTTAGAACGAGCGGAGCCTAGACTGGAGAGAAATAAATAAGTCAATAAACTAACAATAATTAAGTTAATCAGTAAGTTATGTTAAGGTAGTAAACAGTTAAAAAAGTCATAAGTCGTAATTAATGGTTAAGTATATACATAAATAAGTCAATAAAAATAAATTAAATTAAAATAAGTTAAATAAAAATAAAATAAAATAAAATAAAATAAAATAAAATAAAATAAAATAAAATAAAATAAAATAAAATAAAATAAAATAAAATAAAATAAAATAAAATAAAAAAAAAAAAAAAAATAAAATAAAATAAAATAAAATAAAAAAAAATAAAATAAAATAAAATAAAATAAAATAAAATAAAATAAAATAAAATAAAATAAAATAAAATAAAATAAAATAAAATAAAATAAAATAAAAACGGTTAAAGTAATAGCACATTAGGGGCGAAGGAAGTGGAATCGGAAATGTAAGGCAGACGCATTGGTGCGGACTATCTTCTGTGGTGCTGTTCGTTTTCAGGTGCTTAGGAGGTCAAACACTGGAAGAAGAATACCTGACGCCCGCGCCAAATAAATAAATAGTTTAAAAGTCGAATAGATTAGCATGTACTCGGCTTCTGACGGCAGGTTTTTCCCTTCAGGGTTTTTCCTCAGCGTACCTTCTGGTCTCTTTCTACGGCATTAATGCGATGGAGAGACCATTTGGGGTACCAGATTACGAAAGGTTAGAACGCAGGTAGAAAGTAGGTATTGTAATGGCTTAAAGGCCTTCGGTCTAGCCACTTAGCATCAAGTTTTATAATTTGTATGTAATAATTACCTATTAAAGTAAATAAAAATAGTATGGGTTAGTACAGATATGGCTTTGCTATCTTATTTTGATGGGTAGGGTTTCATTGGGGAGGCAATTGAGTTAGAAGGGATTGGAAGTAGTGTCAGTTGATTTTGTTTAAGTTGAAGGGAAGAGTTTTAATTGAAGATGCTGAAAGTCCTAGTCTGAAGATGATTGGGGAAGATCGGAGGTAGCGCAATGTGGGTTTACACTGCTATGGTTGTTGGGAGGTATAACGATAGTCCGAGATCTATTATATCAGGCAGGTGGTTGGGCAAGGATGGGTAGCAGTAGGAGAGTAGAGGGCGTGGATTTGCAACCCTGGATTATTATCATAATCATTATACTGACAAGATTCCAAGGAAACGAAACAAGTCTGTATCAAATTGAAGGAAGCAGAAAAAATTCCCACCTCTTCTGTCATCAGGGGTATATGAGATTCCATGCAGCTGCGGCCACAGTTACATCGGCGAGACTGGGCGAACCATTGAGGAACGCATCCATGAACACATTCGCCACTACAAGCACATTAATACTAATAAATCGGTCGTAGCTCACCACACATGGAAAACTGGCTACGCCATTCTTTTCGATAACATCCACCTCCTAGACAGAAGACCGCTGGAGAGTGAGGAGGTAAAAGTGGCTGTGGAAATTCTGAAACGTTCCCAAACCCTCAATGTCGAACAAGGCCTACGTCTGCACAAGGTCAAGAAACATACGTTTTATCGCGATGCCCGGTCGCGTTAGGGCGCGGTCCGCGCTGCTCATTGACGTCTGGCGACGGGTTGAGCCCCTGAGGGCCCGTCGTCTGATTGGTCGATACTTCCTCCGCATTGCCCTATCACCCGGCCAACCGGCAGACAGGTGGAAGGGATCCTCGCTCTATATAGACCCGTGCGCGGTCCAACTGCAAACATTTCGCCCTGAAGAAGGTCGCAGATTGTCGGTCGAAAGGTTGGCACTTGTGCCTAGGACGCAACGTAAACGTATCCGGGCAGCCATGTTGTTACAGGAGTAAACAAATCTCCATTATGCACGAAGTTTTAGATTTTCTGGCCCTGCGCGATGAGTATGCAGTATGAGATTTTGAATCGGCTTTTCCTGAGAATGTAGAGAATATCTAATATCAGCGTTTATTATGAGCATTAAAAATAACCTAACGCGAAAATGTCATTTAAACTTCTTTTTTGTGAATATCTTCTCTGTCAACTTTCCAAAATTTCTGTAAATTCTTGCCAGAGATGTGGTTGTTGATAAGGATTAATTGTAACTATCTTAAGTACGAGAATAGGTATATCGGTTGGAAAAACGCAACCTCTATCGGCTATAGGCGGACATTTTGCCGTTTATCGTAGAGACAGCTACTAGTAGTTGAGGGTATAAGTTCGTTGGTTAGGCACCACGTAAAACATTATGTCAAGGTTCACGTGAATGCTAGCGCATAACATCGCTACCATACGCGTGGCGTTAAAACCCCCTAATATCACGCAACAAGTTTAATTTATCTTACTTTGGACCATATCATTGGGTCATGTCCCAAGTTTTCTTTACAGAGAAAAAACCTCTTGCGGAGACTGGACGTTGGTGCACTGTTGTATTCCCCTGCGCAACAAAATCAAGTGGTTAAGTTTTGTAAAAGTATTGTTTTTATGTCGGAAATTTGAGCTCAAACTAAACACGTTAATTATTTAAACAGTGTTGTATTATGTTATTGTAGAATTATGGTATTGTAACAATATAGTGTTATATTGAACATTTAAATTTAAACTTATGTATTGAATAATGTAATTGGTATGGTCGCTAATGACCTTGCAGTTGGTGCAACCTAAAATAAATAAATTTTAAAAAATGTTTAATTACAATCCATTTCATGAGTCATTTGCAAAGAAACGGGCCAGAAATATCACTTTACCAAAGCAATATACTGCCGTGCTATAACTTTCTCTTGTAACCTATAGCTGAAAAACAAAGGTATGCAATGCGTTCTACACACACGAGTTGAGTCGAGCAAATCCCAAGTTCTCACGTAATTTATTTCCCCCTAGCATGAGTAACTTTCCGAGTTGCCAGCGAGTGTGCTATTTACTTTCCTGGGCTATTTGATCTCCAAGCGATTGCCTGGGACACTTCTTGCGCCGAACTCCAGCCATGCGTCTTACACGCGAGGCAATAGGTAGGCCCTTGCCTGCCTCAGCGCCCGCCACGCCGCACAGTGGGCCGAGGAGCGTCACACGGCGCGCCCAAAAACGAAAATCCTGTTACGACCAACTGTCTTACATTTTACTGGCAAAGACCGACATAACCTTGGGGTCTGATTTGTTAACTACAAGTTGTAAAACGCTGTTTAACTGAAAATTTTTGTTATATGTGCAATGAAGGCGGGAAAACAGTCAAAAATCTAATAAAATGATTGCAATTTTTATAATAAGATAGATGACAATATTGCTCACACAGTGAAATCCATAGTAACGTGCTTTTTTCTTACTCTAATTAGAAAAGTTCCTATAAATGGAATTTAAACATAAGGGTAATAAATATTGAAAACAAAATTCAACTCTGAAACAAAATCGTAGCATTTTCATCACACACATATTCGACGTTAATTAGTTTATTATCAATATCAACTGCTTCACAGCTCACCTTGGATATTCATAAAATTCGGAAAGGCAAGTATCGTACCCATAATAGACTTCCTTTGAAATTCCAGAGTACGTACTGATCTACACAGACTTGGTGCCGTTCTTGGCAGTTTGACAAAATAAGAAATTTCCATCTCAACTCTGATTTTAACGCAGGTCCTTGTACATATTCTTGACCAGGTGGAAGATCCACTTAAATTGAATCATTGAAATATCACAAGAAATTCGCATTGAAGGAAAAATATTTGAAATTAATTATTTTCGAGAGAGAAATATCGTGTGCTACAAAGAGCTCCCTCTCCATCGATGGGTTGGTCTCTCATTTAAAATTTTGAAGTTGGTTCCCGCACATGTCATCCAAGGAGTTGGATTGTTTTTAGCATAGGTATTTCTCCCTCCCGATTATTTTAAGAACCTTCCTAGCAAACGCACACAGTTATTCATGTATTTGATTCAAATTCTTGCTCAGTAACCAGAAGAGAGACGCTGCAGGACATTAACGCTCCAGGAAATTATTGGGATTCTATACATTTCCTGCAAGCTGTTTTAAAATATTCTGGACCGGGGTAAACGCATTTATCTGAATTCGAATAGGGATACGGTGAAACAATACTCATCGCAGGAGATTATTTGTGCGTGACCTGGCGAATCAGTCCACGTCCCCAAAATAACGCCTTACATTTTCAACATTCTTCCAAAGTTATCACTTCGACGAGCTTTAGAGATATGGAATACAACTTTGGGAAGAGCTGTTGAAAAAAAGAAAAGAACAAGCTGCTATATACGTTTTATTCCACCAAAGAAGAAATTTTCAATTATGAGAAATAGATGGAAAAAGCATTTGAGAAGCAATATAATATTGTATATTTTTCATGCTTGAACTTTGAATAGGTTTATTTTTTATCGTTAGCAATATTTTGCCAAACATTGCCAATGAAGCGCTTTCATTATTTATCACACGTCATACATCAAAGCTTTAAAAAATGAGTAACATATTATATGTTTCTTTCATCACATCTTTATGTCAAAACACTAAATTTTCTAAAAGCAAGTAATTTTAAATTCACATTAGAAATGTGAAATAAGTCACAAAACTCCCTCAGAAAACAAACTCAAGAAATCCTAAATATTGTATTATGTGTATGTATAATGTAAGGTGTGGAAATTTATGTTCTACACGTAATGTATTATGTGATAAGTTCGTATAAAGTATTCTTTTATTTTGGAAACATCGCAAGTCGTACTCCCGGGCGTAAGAGACCCATGAGACGCGCTCTTCAAGGAATAAACGGCGGTGCTTCTAAGAGTAGAGCGCGCCTTCGGCTCACTGTGTGGAGGGGTGTGCTGCCCGCCGCAGCCGCGCCCCAGTTCATCCCTTATATACGGCGGCGTGGTCAATTCAATGGCGTGTATCTCCGAGGGCGGGAGGAGAGGGTCGTTAGAGCGTCCGGACCTATGATCGAGAGTCTTGATCAATAACCTTTGTGCGATCAGGAAATGGGTGAGAGGGACGGCAGGCGGTTATCGGGGCGCGTCCCTATGCGAGACCTTTCAGAAGCACCGTGCCCCGCCCCGCCCCGTACCTCCCCGCCACCCACAACAAGCCCCGCCCCGCCAAGCTCCACCCCGCCCCGCAAACCCCGCCCCTCGCCGCCAAGCCCAGCCCCGCCCCGCCCCGTCCCGCCCCGCCCCACCAAGCTCCGCCACGCCCCGCCACGCCATGCAGACCGTGAGGAGACTTGCAAGTGGACGAGGAACGCTTCCCAAGATTGTGTTCCTCGACTTGCTGGGTTGATAGTTATTCTATAACAAGCTGTAGAGGTACTTTTGGAGTTCTGAATGCATTAGTAAGAAAATAATGGTGGTTATGGTATCTATATTATAAATGGCTAAAGCACGTAGAACTCGAAAAAACTACGCAACCTACAGGGTTATATTCGTGAAGACTGATTTTCTTTAAACATGCAGGGTTCTACATGATAATTTTATTTGTTACTCTTGAGCAGTGTGTGCTAGTTTAAAAAAAATTGTGGTTTTGCTCAGCAGAATGTTTGCTGCTGCAGGCCACTAGTTACTAACAATTAATGGACAGAGAAACAATGCGAGATTTGAAAGTAAAAGTAAATTGTGATTATGTAAATTGTAATACGCGATTGAAGTAAAGTGAATAGAAGGGAAGCAGGGTAATAAGAACTGAAGAGTCTGCAGAGACAAAGATAATACAAAACAAAAAAAAACTGTTTTCATGTTGTGTGTATCAGCCCAAAACAATAAAGAATGATGACGATATGGATGATAATGCTCGTGTCCTGGGAAGAGGTGAAGTTGTGCTGGACAGATAGTAGGGTCATTCTAGAACGCGAAATTATTAGCAGAGAAGCATTGTCTGAAGACACGTAACAATAATTTCAGAAATACATAAAAAATAAATTTCGGAAAAGAAATTTGTAAGCTTTAGTAAAAATAAAAAAAAGGTACGTGCAAATATTTACCACCTTTCAATCATTGTGCCGCACATTTTGTTAACTGCAATCGATTGAATAAAAAAAATTAATTTCTATTAGATATTTACATCATCATCATCATCATCATCATCATCATCATCGTCATCCGTATCATCAACTCTAATAGCTTTGTACTAGAAGCAGCAGTGTTCTCTGAAACTGCTTGGGACAGCTAGAGCCTCGCTTTGCATGCTCCTCCCCCCTCCCGCCCCGATTTAGGACAAGAAATATAATACAAACTACGACGACTCTGAACTGTTCGTTACAAAATGAAGGCCAACAAAAATTCTGATTCTAGGGACCCAGCAATTTTCACCCCCATGCTACGGAGTTGGAGTGCCAAGGAAATCTAAACCTTCAAAAATATAATAGAGAAAACCGGAGAGGTCTCGTTTTTTAAATTACGTTCTACGAAACATTATTTGCGCGGCTCTGGACACTTAAAATATTATAAGCGCCTAGGATACACCACTTTCAAATTACGCATGACTGAAGGCGCGGGAGAGAACATGGGGATCTGTCTAATCCAATGCGGACAGAAATGTAAAGAATGTGCAGATTACGGCCATGTGAGAGGTATCAGTGGTTTTGGCAGATACTCGAAAAAAAATAAAAAACAATGAAATTGTTTTAATTTTATTTAAAAATGCAAATATATGATTATGTTTTGCCGTCTATTTTTTTACGGTACATTTCGTGCTGTACGTACGGACTGAATTCTCATACTCAGTGCGTTACTGATTATGACACAGCTGTCGTAAACCGATAGAAAGACTTACAGAAAGCGGCCGACTGCGGTTAAATATTTGCTATACACATACTGATTTATGGCACATCAAACTTTTTGATATTATTGGTGTGTAAAGGTCTGTTGTAATGCTGTATTGTATTATTGCAGTATTCGTGAATGCGGTTTCTGTTATGTGAAGTTAAGTATTCGTGAAAGCGGTTTCAGTGCTACGCTGCCGCTAGTCATCAGAATTTCTAAACCTATTTACATAAAAGTTATGTTATGTAGTGACATGTAGATTAATCAAAAGCCGCAGATATTGTACCAATAACATCCCAATTTGTAATGATTAATTTGGTATAAAGAACGAAAAGAGATCTTTACAAATGATTGATTGATTGTTTGTTTTATTTGCGGGAGCGTCAACTGCTGTGATCGTATATTCTGTAAGTGTAGTGCAGGTTATATTACAGAAGGTCATGGAGTCGAGTTGGAAAGTGACATCCGCCGTTGACCTGGGGGGCTTGTGGGTTTTCCATAACCAGGTATCTCCCACCAACGGGGCACCATTCCAGCCGGGCGAGATTGAAGCTTCCAAGTGGTCTCTCAACATGGG